>OW284511.1:282962-1731198 GCA_935413205.1 Polydrusus cervinus | reverse complement strand
AATTGAGCCAGCTCATCCAAAGTTGGCATGGATAATCCAAGTCAACATACCTACTTGATAGTATCATTAAATCTAGCCTAGTATCATACTAGGTCGTCCTTTACTTAAACTTTTTTTTTAATCGTGCTAGTATTATTACTTATATTAATTTTTTATATGGAATACAATAATACAACAACATAATCCTATAAGTGAAACCTAAGTAAAAATCGTGTTTAAATTCGCTCCGTAATTGCAAGGTGTTTTTATGTAGTTAAAGTGACTAAATAATCCTGAATTTTTGAAGGGATAAATTACTTAGTTCAACCAGTGCGTGGTGAAGAAAAATAGTGAATTTTAAAGATTAAGAAGCGCCTAATTTGAACTTTTATCTTGATATTAAGACAAAACTACTGAAATTTAAATATTTCAGACCCAAAAAAAAAGACTATTGCTTATCAAGATATCATTACTTGGTATTTTGATGTTTGTTTATATTACGATTATCGTTTTTGATAAGCATTGGAAGTCGGTTTAAATAAAGCACAGGCCCGGATTAAATAGAATTTAAGGCTGTTTTGGTAATTACAAAACATGCCTCCTCCTAAACCACCGGACAATAAAATTTAAACCAACAAGAACTTGAGTAGAACACCACCAAGAGACGATAGTGAACATGTCCAAAAAAAAGCACGGAGTCAATCATGCAATGCTGATATATATATTGATGATAAAATGAACATTAACCAGGATCATATTAAAAAGACTGAAGAAGAAACAAAGGATGCAGACTCAGGATTAATGATAGAGGTAGTCATAGAGGCCCTAGATAAAATTTACGACGTTACAAACCAAGAACTATTCGGTGAACCAGCTTTAACAAAAAATGATTAATCGAACTTACGAGAAGCTGCACGTACAATTCATAAACAGCTCACACGAATGGCTTACCAAATTGGACAGTTGGAAAGTAAAAACGCAGAACTAAATCAAAAACTGGTGGCAAGTCAGCAAAATGTAATAAAACATCAGAAAACTTATGCAACAGTTACATGCCCTTCAACGTCGTTAATACCAACATCTGCTAATTCCAGTCATATGACAGCCCCATGGACAACACCCCCTACTGCAGCAAGAAGAATAGAAACTTTGGTTAAAATTCCAGATATTGTGGATCCGAAAATTACTTTAAAAAAAATAAAGGAGAGTATGACTGGTAAAGACACTAATGGAGGTTTTAAAAATATTATTCCTTTACGGAATGGGTCTGTGATCATTCAGAGTCACGATAAATAAAATTCAACAAAATAAATTATCACAAGCCTTTGAAAATGTAAATGACATTACTGTAAAAGATATAGAAAACACCGATCCTATGTTTATGATAACAGGAATTGAAATAGGTTACCAGACAGAAGAAATCATAGATGAGCTAGTAAGACAAAATCCCGAAATAAAGACAGTATTTCCAACCGAAATAAAAAACATCAAGGTTGTTACCAAAAAGTTTTGTAGGAACCCTAATAAAGAGAATTGGATCTTTCAAGCCCCACCAGCTGTTGCTAAATGGTTTTTGAAAAGGGAAAAAATTATTTTTGACCTAATTACGGTGTATATTAAAGAGTATATACCATTAACAATATGCTTTAAATGTTGTGGGTTTGGGCTTGCTGCAAAATACTGTAAGAATAATGAACGGTGTTGTAAATGTGGGGAACAACATGCCTCCAAAGACTGTGAAATATAGCGATACAGCACACTCTGCTAGAAACATAAACTGTCCAACATATCAAATAAAACTGCAAAGAACAAAACTTCGTGTTAATTATGATGAAATAGAAAATTTTTAAATAAAGCTGACGGAACCTCTTCTCGAAAGAACACACAGACAAATCGCCTAATCAAGAATCAAATCTGTCTTATACATCAAAATGTTCAATCTATTGGGAACTCTGTGGATCTTATAGAAGATTTTCTGCGTGTTAATAATGATTGTAATCTTCTTTGCGTTACGGAACACTGGAAAACGCAATATCAGCTCGATAACTATGGCATTCAAGGATTCACACTAGCTAGTAGTTTTTGCAGGAGCGAAGAAAACAAGCATGGTGGAAGTGCATTTTGAGTGTTGTGGATGTGAAGTGAAAATAGGAGCCAAGAACACCATTATTGTTTCCATATATCGACCCCCTAATGGAGACTTTAACATATTCCTAAGTAGAATGGAACAATTATTACATGTATGTACTAATAATTTAAGTGATATCCTTATAATAGGTGGGGATTTCAACGTAGATTTTATGTCCAAAAATACTAATATGTCAAACCTACAGTCAGTTATTGCATCTTTTAATATCACATGTACCATCTCAGATTATACGCGTATAACCAACACAAGTAAAACTTGTATCGACAACATTTTGACAAATTTTGAAGGTGACATGACAGCCCAAATTTTACACTCATTTATCTCAGACCATACAGCTCAAAAATTAACACTACATACGGAAAAACCAAAACCTACGTTTAGCGAAAAAAGAAATTTTAATACAATTATTATTAACAAACTAAAATTTAAAAACGCACTCCAAGAAATAAATTGGCAAACACTTTATGCACTTGACAGACACTTAGTAAACGAGCAGTGGTCCACGTTTATGACACTTTTTTTAGACAAATTTAATTAATGCTTTCCGATTACAAAGGTAGTGCCTAGAAATTTTAGTAAAGCTAAGTATACATTCAATAATCCTGAGATAAATGAGTGTAAAAATCAACTGGATATCCTATATATGATGAAAAATGTAAATAGTAGATATAAGACACTGTATGCCAATAAAAAGAAAGATTATGACAATCTATTAAAAAAATACAAAAAACAAAACTATGTAGCTAGGTTAAATAATTCCGATAACAAAAGTAAGTGCGCCTGGAATATTGTAAATGAGATTAAAGGTCATAGTACAGCCAAAGACTTAAAGATTGAAGGTGATAAAGAGACAATAGCCAATAATTTTAACAATTTTTTAGTGAATATTGCGCCTAACTTGTTAACACAATTAAAGAATGTACCTTTCAGCTCGAACATAGAATTTAATCCGGCAGCTATTGAGTTAGAATTTGTAAACGAAGGAGAAATATTACAGATTGTTAAAAAATTAAAAAATAAATTCAGCTGTGGATACGATGAAATATCAACAAGCTTAATAAAGTTTATCATAACGGCAATAGTAGAGCCTCTCGTTTATGTTGTTAATAATTCGCTTGAGTTTGGTATATTTCCAGAAAAATTGAAGCACGCTTTGATAGTTCCAATTTTTAAAAAAGGTGATAATAACAACATAGAAAATTATCGGCCAATAAGCCTACTTCCGTCGTTTTCTAAAATATTTGAACATGTCATATGTAAACGAATTTTAAGTTTTATGTCTGAAAATAACTTATTTAATAAAACACAGCACGGATTCTTACAGGGTAGGTCTACTCAAACCGCAGTGTTTGAATTTGTCGAACATATTCTGACCACCCTAGAGAGTGGCGACATTCCTTTGGGGTTGTTCCTTAATCTGTCCAAAGCATACGATACATTAAGTCATGATATCCTCATTAAAAAATTAAATTTGTATGGAATAAGAGGAACAACACTTAAATGGATAGAGTCATACCTGTCAGGAAGACAGCAAAGAGTAGTAGTAGGTAAGGGTAACAATAAAGTTTTGTCACAGTCAAAGAATGTTTTAATAGGAATACCTCAGGGAAGTGTCATTGGTCCAATTTTGTATGTTAATAATATAACCGAATTATGTTCTCTTAATGACACACGCCGAATTACAAACTATGCCGATGATACTAATATTTTGTTACGTAATAAAGATCTAGACACCCTTGGACAGGCAATTCAAGCATTTATGACAGAGGCTGATGACTGATTTTGCAAAAATAGATTAATCATCAATAGTTCCAAAACAGGTATAACTATTTTCAGAACGAACAGATCACGTTTCGAGCAACCTGAAAGTTGAAATATAAGGAATGATTGTGAGATAGAATTAAAAACTAACACTAAGTTTTTGGGTATGTTCTTAGATAATACGCTCTCTTGGGACTGTCATGTCGAGTATGTTGTAATTAAATTGAATAGGGCATGTTATAGTATATGCGAATATTGGGTAAGTATATATTATTCCATCAGAAACCAAAAAAATGCTGTACCACGCCAACTTTGAATCACATATAAGGTATGGAGTGATCATGTATAGAAACTGCAGAGATATAGGAAAGGTTTTTATTTGCCAGAAACGAGCCCTTCGAATTCTAATGAATCTAAATTATCGCGAGTCATATAGGGGAAAATTTAAGGAATATAGAATCTTGACTGTATCTGCAGTTTTTATTTAGGAATGCATACTCTTTTTCTTTAAGAATAGGTCGTTTTTTATGGATAGTTTAGCACAACAAATATATCCAACAAGAAATCTAAATTATACATATCCAAGGCATAGATTGGCCCTGACCGAAAAAGGTGCATACTACCAATGTATAAAACTTTATAATCATTTACCGATCAACATAAAAGTATTAGATAATTTAAAACACCTAAAAAAAAAGCTTTTTAATTTACTGGTGGAAATAGAGCCCTACAATGTGGATGAATACTATGGATATCTTGGGCATGGATAAGATCTTGATTAGTCTAGGTTGTAGGATAGAAAATACATTTAACTAAGCTGTAGACATACTATTTACAATTTTTTGTTTTTGACACTATTTAATTGTATTTACTCTTAAATAAAGATAATTTATTATTATTATTATTAAAGTAAATAACAATACCAAGTACTTGAAAAATTTTATTAAAATAATTTTAGTAGGGATAAATGAACGTTATGAAAAAGGAAATGCTAAGCTTTTTAAACACGTCAATCCCTAACCACCTTACCTTTTTACACTCAAAAATAGAATTTCTTACTTTATTTTGTTGTAAAACGGGTTTCGGTCATCGTTCAGGTTTGTTCGAAATATACTTCATAAATAAGACTTATTTTTGATTGGGAGGCAGGCATGAGCTTTCATTGTAGGTATTGGGATAACAGAAACGCAAAAAGGTAAATATTTGCTCCTATTACATTTTGGCAGGAGTAAAATTTTCACCTCGTCTTACTTCTCCGATCCTAATACTAAGAAATTTTCCTGATTTGGCGTTTATAATTGTAGGTGTTTATGTGGCGTTTATAAACTAATTTAGTATGATATGGAAAAATAGGAGAATTCAGATAATTTTATTTATGAAACTAGTTCTATATTCGAACCCTTTTCAGTTTTATTTAACACGTTGACTGCCAAGTAAGACGTGGACAGTAATTTAGAGCCAGCCACGAGTTATCTCGTTTTTGACAAACCTTTTTTGCAGTGCCCAGCTCAAGTAAACTCGTGGCGTTTGCGTTAAAATTTGGGAGCTGGGCGTCCGCAATAAACTAGTAAAACACACAGTGGCGTCACAAAAAGTATATTTTTATTTTCTTTAGTACAGCGAATAAACAAAATGTAGGGATCCAAAACCGTGGCGTCCGGGAAGGATTTTTATGCCGGTGCCATGGCAGTCAACGTGTTAAAATTTCGTTATCTACATACATAATTGCATTTTATATGTAAATTTAGAAATAAAAATCGTATAAATGAAATGGTGTATGCGCAAGGCTAATGTGATCTTCGTGACATCTATTAAAAATTTTAGAAAGTTTGGAATTGCCTTTTTAGATTACAGATTTCTATTATTATTCCTTAGTTCTTTCAAGGCTGCGCCAGTAGATGGTGACGACATCGTATAAATGAAATGGTGTATGCGCAAGTCTACGACTTGTTTTAAATCTCGAGATAAATTTCGTTTGGAAGGCAGGCATGAGCATTGAGCTCTTATTGTAGGTATCGGAATAAGAGAAACGCAATAAGGTAAATGTTTGCTTGTATTACATTTTGACCAGAGTAAAATTTTCACCTCCTCACACTTCTGCGATTCTAATAGTAAGAAATTTTCCTGACTTTTGGCGTTTATACTAATTTTATACTGAACGTTATTATTTGGAAAAATAGGAGATTCAGATTCGGAGTTTTATTTATTAAATTTCCAACATATACCTAGTAGGTACTATGGTTTTTGCCTTAGACCTGGACAGAAATATTGTAAAACAGAAAAAAATTAATGCTCCCAAGTGAAAAAGAGGTGGAGTGTTAATCTTAATTTGGTTTTTTTACTGTTTATAAGGTCTGATATGATACCTGACGAAACATATATACATACGTGTGTAACAAAATATAAGCAGAAGAGAGATAATTAAATATTTGAGGTCGAGACTTTGGATCCTTTTTCTTTCAAATATCAGGCCCTTTAATTGACAGATTCTTCAAATCAGATTTTTTTTAGTTTGGCGTGTTCAAAACCGTAATGATATAAAAAGATAATTTGAAAAATGTGTGATTTCAAATACTTTTAAATTGTATTAAATTTCTAAAGATTAGAAGTCCCTAAAACTATTTAAAATTCCAATATCCGTATTTAAAAAAAATGACTTGAGCTTGAGAGGTTGGTATCTAAACAACGAAACATCGAATTTAAAAACTAATAAAGTCATCTTATAAAACACAGAAAACGGCTATGAAAATTTTTTTTTTCTCACGTTAAAAATGAAGGCGCAAAAAATTAAAACCCAAAACTAAAAATTTTTTTCGGATGTCTCCGAAATTATTCGGAATATAATTACAATTTACTTTCACCAAATTATTAAGCCCCAAAATATTCAACTTTGGCTCAATTTCTTCGTATCTCTTACCGTTTTCGAGATCCCTTTTGTACACACACGGATTTGTAGCACCCTCCTGTATAGTATATGTATGTACCGGGTGAGTCAACGATTGCGCGGAGTAATTTTATGCCTTGAAGAAAAAATTTGTAGACGATAAACTTTTGTGTTAAGGTATGGTTGGATATCAGGCACATTTTAAAAATATTTTGAATTATACAGGGTGCGCCCAAAAAGTAAGGTGTCAAAAAGGTACATTTTTTTAAATGGGACACCCTAAAATATTGTATTATTTTTTGATTCCTCACAAAATTCTACGCTTATTTTGTAAATGTCATATGTCTAAATTCAATAGTTTTTGAGATATTGATGGTTAAAATATGGCATTTTCAGACTTTGACAGGCTGTAGCATTGAAACGGTTCATCTTAGAGAAAAATGATTTTCCCCTCCCTATCTTAGTTTTTTATTCTCTATCCAAAGAAACCAACCTCCGGTTTACCATGTTAAACCAAAAAACCGGTTTTACATGTTAAACCGGAAGTAATAACGTTTAGATAGAGAATAAAAAATTAAGATAGGGAGGTGAAAACCATTTTTCTCTAAGATGAACCGTTCCAATGTTACAGCCTGTCAAAGTCTGAAAATGCCATATTTTAAACTTCAATATCTCAAAAACTATTGACTCTAGACATTTCACATTTACGAAATAAGCGTAAAACTTTGTGAGGAATCAGAAAATAATACAATATATAGGGTGTTCCATTTAAAAAAATGTACCTTTTTTGACACCCTACTTTTTGAGCGCACGCTGTATAATTCAAAATATTTTTAAAATGTGCCTGATATCCAACCATACCTTAACACAAAAGCTTATTGTCGACAAATTTTATCTTCAAGCCATAAAATTGCTCCGCGCAATCGTTGACTCACCCGGTACATCATCGCCAACCCTTTTTTTTAAATACAGACCTAGATTTACACTTTACTTCAAATACAATGATATTTCAGAATAAACTATTACATCGGACAGGAAAATTTAGGATTCAATCAAGAAGACATTCCAAACATGTCAATCGTTCGGAAAAAAGGTTTACAATCCAAAAATGCATTTTTACAATAGCAGCAATTTAAGAATTTTTTAGATAGTAATAACATTAAAACAGTCTTATAACTATGAGTTTAGGTAAGGTGTTTTTTTTTAATTGGAAGGTATCGGGATAGCAGAAACGCAAGAAGGTAGATATTTGCTTCTATTAAATTTTGACAGAAGTAAAATTTTCACCTCGTCTTACTTCTGCGATTCTAATAGTACCAAGAAATTTTCCTGATTTTTGGCGTTTTTAAACTTTATATGTAAATTTAGTAATAAGCATCTAATCTAGAACATGCCATTTACTTTACCAACGAGATTGGTGAGAAACTGTCGAGCCTCTTACATATTCAAAGAAGGGTGGCTAGTTGTTTCTACAACATCGCCTGAAACAGACTGTAAAATGCCAAGGGTGGTTCAAGTTGAATAAAAACGAACTTTAAATTTGTATTAACAAATTATTTTATTTACTGTATCTTCCGTTATTTACGAAATCTACAATAAGTTAAATCAAATACAATTTGACATTGTCTGAAATCAATCTTAAATTTAAATACCGGATCAGTAACGATTGAAATAAAATATTGTTTTAAGATCAAAACAATACAACTAACTATGTACAATAATACTACTAAAAAATACTAAATCAAAAATACAATAACCTTTGATCATGAAATAAATATAAATCTCAACAACCTATGAACAGTTGTTCAAAATCTATAAATCAAAAATGGTTTTTACATTTAAACCTTAAAAGAGCCCGAACATAATAATGCTCAAAAATAACTTTTAATTCGAAAAGATTCACTTAATGTCAAAGTCACTTTTCTATTTTTTATAATCACGAAACAGTGTTTTTTATAAATTGTTTATTAACCACAAAACGGGTAAATCAATGTCGAATGATTTTTAAAAACTATGAAAGTTTTTTACATTTACATACAGATGTAGCTTGGATGCAACCAATTTCTTTTGATTGCAAATATTTGCAAAACTGCTCGTACTTTGATTTGATTGACAACTAAATTAGATCCTACCTTGATCTACAGCAAGTCTTCTATTTTTAAATAATCTAACATTTCACAAATACATCACAAAACTGTTTTTCTTATATCACATACTGAGGTCAGAGTGTAGACCTTCAGAGTGGAATTATTTTACGGGAACTTCAGAATACAATCAACGGCGAGTATAACCACGAGATAATAACACGAGTTTTGTAAGAACACGAGTTATTTTTAATCTATTTTGAACCTGAGAAACGGGAGTGTTTGACAGGAAATTCACAATGAGAAATGCAGTTGATGTCTTGCTTCACTTTATTGGAGACTGCCAAAACGAGAATGTTTGACAGGAATTTGCCGAAAGCCGAGTGTGACTTGGCGCGATACATTCAGTTGCTGACGTACAGAACGGGGGTGTCTTGCCAGCGAGATTTTCTTAAAACTCCGAAAAAACAAAGCGTGGCTGAACAATGTGAGATATTATTTCTATCTTCTTTAGAGACCGACCGACGGGGGTGTCGGAAACGGCGAGAGATTTACGTCAAAATCGAGCATGTCTTGACCCCGAGATATCTACTTCGTATCTGGCTTCTGATCTGACCGACGGGTCGCGGAACAGCAAGAAACCTATGACCTCCAGAAGGACCAATGATTGATTAATGACGCGAAATAGGGACCAATAGAAATCTATATTTTAGATTAGGGGTGAGAGAAGACAAACGAGAAATGCAAACCGTCTGTCTGTGTTCTATAAATAGAAATTTCTTGGAATGTTATCGAGTTGAGACGTGTAAATTTGTCTATTTGAGAGTTTTAAACTGAGGAAATTTTATGATTTATTCTGTTTTCGATGCATTGATTTTTAGAAAGGGCAAATTAAAGATATTTTAATGAGAGTAATAATTATTGAAAATTTAATAATTCCAGTGTTGGAACTAGTTTTCCAACAGATGAGATTCTTTCTAAAAATTTAACGAATCTATAATCTGCCCTACTCAAGAAAAACAAAGAATTACTGTTTGATCAAATTATTCTATTATTTTGCTTTGCCATATATTATTGTTTATAATAAGAATCCTAGTCTGCTTTTTTTAACAATTAAACGTAATCTTAAATTTAAAACATTTATTTGTTAAAACTTGATTAAATGATGGATGCGCCAGATCAATCCTATTTCATTGTCATCTATGAAATTCAAAAAATTATAAATAATATTACAGGCTTCTATTCTTTTGCTTCAAGGTTACATTGATAGATGGAGATGACATCGTATAAATTAAATGGCGAATGCGCGAGACTAATGCGATTTTCGTGACATCTATAAAGTTCTATGGAAAGCTTACAATTGCTCTTTCAGATTATAGGTTTCTATTATTATTTTTATTATTCCTTAGTTGTTTTGAGGCTGCGCCGCCAGATGGTAATGACGTCGTATTAATGAAATGGTGTATGCGCAAGTTTACGGCTTGTTTTAAATCTCAAAATAAATTTCGTTTGGGAGGTAGGCATGAGCTTTCATTGTAGGTAGAGGTATCCGGATAACAGAAACGAAAAAAAGTAAATATTTGCTCCTATTACATTTTGGCCAAAGTAACATTTTCACCTCGTCACACTTCTGCGATCCTAATACTATTTCCTGACTACGTTTATCACATAACATTTGTAGGTGTTATGTGGCGTTTATAAACTAATTTTATATTGAACGTATTATATGGAAAAATAGGAGATTTCAGATAATTATAATTAACACGATTTAAAAAAAAATTATAAAAGAGGAAAGTACTACCTAGTTTTATACTAGGCTAGATTTGATAAGACTATCAACTAGGTATGTTGCCTTGGATTGTCCATACTAATTTTGGATGAGTTGAACTAACCCCGTAAAAGCGACGAAGACAAATAGAGACCCCTAATAGGTAAAAGCATAAGTCTGTAAATGTTAATGGAGTCAAAAAATTAAGTATAATGATAAGTGATTGTGGAAAAAAAATAAGTGGTCGAAATATGCCGTAAAGGGAGACATTTTGTTGTCTGGATTACTAGTGGCCCCTTGTCGTCTCCAACATTCAGCCAGCTTGCTCGTACGATTGCCCAAATCGTGATGGCATTAACCGTAATCGACATTAAACAGCAAAGAACTCGAACTATTTAAAAAGAAAAAGAAGAGAAATGAAATCTCTGTGGCATAATAATAACCCTACTTTTTCACCATTTTATTTATACTTCACTCCAATGTTGCCAGGTCTGGTGATTTTTCACCAGATTTGGTGATTTTGAACCCCATCTGGTGATCTGGTGAAAACTTTTTAAAAAAGTCTAATTTCTGGTGATTTTTCGACACTGATGATAAGCTTATATCTTAAAAAAAAAGAGAGAAAAATGGCTTCATTGTGTTTTATTCTTCTTTGTTAAAAATGGTGACATCGATGCAAAAACTTATTGGTTTCAAAAGCGTTTGTCTTTGTCTGGAAACTCTCTACTTCTCTGCGCCGAATATTTCTTAGTAGCGAGGGATTTACAGAATTTGTATCTGTTACTGTTTTATATATACTGTTTTTTATATAGTGATTTCTAAAAAAAAAAAAAGGTCGTACCCCGGAAATAACATACATCTGATTTAAGGTCTTGGCACCGGAGTGCGCACTCATGTTTATAGCTTAAACAAACATGACTGCCCACCCTGGCGTCAAAAGCTTAAATGAGAGGATTGAGAGGTATGTTATTTTCGAGGTATGACTTTTTTTTTTTTTTTTTTTTTTAGAAATCACAGCATTATTATTTCATTTTACATTAATTATATGGTGTTGTATGTGATAATGCGAAGAAATTAAGAATCTGGTGATTTCTGGCAACTTTTAAAGCAAGGGTCTGGTGATTTTTAATTTTTTGACCTGGCAACATTGCTTCACTCGCTTCTGTTTGTCTTTGTTGCATTCTATGTTCGAGTTCTGTGGTTGAATTTAACTGTTATTTTGTGACTTATTTCTTTAGATTTTGCGGAAGGGAAAAGGGTTTTGGTGATTTTTAAAAGATATATTTATTTTTTTAACTAATATCCTTTTTACAAAATATGACGCAGACATATTCGACTGATTGGGATGTGGATAAGTATAAAGATGATACAGAACCTGAAGAACATTGGGAACTTCGAAAGACTTTTATGGAAACCCACAAGGGAACATTTTCAGAAGAGTATTTAGTTGCTTTGGCGAGAACATTCACTAACATTGAGTTTATGGGATGCAGGTAAAAATTTTCCGAAAATATCTATATGATCGTTTTTTGTTGCCTATAAATCCAAGTGATTAAGAAGAACTAATATATTTACTTCATCATTGTATATTCTATTCTATATTGCATCTGAAACTCAACGTCCACAAAACAGCACTTAAGAAGGAATATTTGAAATACTGATTGTTCCAGACAAAAACGTCATTTAGATTGTAATCTAGATCCCAAAAATACATCTTTTCACGAAAAAATCATTAATTTTGGTGTGGTGTAGCAATAACAGATAATTTACCTTTTAAAGATAAACAGTTTTTTATTTTTTCACCACACCACGTTTTAAATAGTGATTGTTTATTAAGCCCTTAATCAAGCTAAACCAGCTACTATGTTGCCAACACAATATACTTTATTTTTAGTTACCCAGCTGCAGTAATGGTGAAAATTGCAGAGCTATCCAAAGACGTAGCAAAAAATTATAGGGAATCAAAGAAAAATAAGTTACAAAGAACATTTGTGTCAGCTTCAAATGCTGCAGAAAATAAAATTAGTAAGTATTCTACTGAAATTACTTCAGTAGAACTTGACTTATTAAATGGCTAGGTATAGGTTGTACCCATGATACAACTACAAGAGGTATGATACCGCGCAGGTTTTCGTGACGTCACTTGTGCCTAAAAACCGCAATATTGCGATATTCTCCGTTGTTTTAGTTCAGTATTATGTTCCGATAAGACAAAAATGTTATTTTTTAGATGTAGGATATATTTTCGTATCGGAGAACTAAATATAAAATTACACGATGCAATAATTTATAGAAAAAGAAAACAATAACCTAAATTTTTTATGATCACAGTAATCAATCTAAAATGTATGTTTCAAGATCTAAATCACAGTAGAAATTCTAAGGCTAATATGATTGGAAATAAATTAAAAATTTCCTTTTAATAACGTAAACTACGCTTTGCGGTATAATGCAATTAAAAAATTCGTCACAATGTGACGTCACGATCCACTGCGCACCCTGTTGATAACATACCTTGTATAGTTGTATCATGGGTAGTACCTATATGGTATAGCTATAGTAGGCACCCTTGGATTGCACCTTACTGACTACTTACTTATTAATATTTTATTGTCCAAAGATACATTCTTGTTGACAAAATGTTTTACCTTAAAATAATAACAAATATATACCATTACAAAGCTCAAAATATTAGGTAATCCATTACAAAACACACAATTAGGTCAAAGAATTATGTAAAAGTGATAAAAAATAACACTTAATTTATGTAAAAGGAACATTAAACTGATTGGATTTAACTTTTTTTTTAGAAAAGCGATCTTCTGATCCCGGATCATATCAAACAGGCAACAAAAGAAGATAAGACATTTAAAAACCAAATAACATCTTTGAATTGCAGTTACTTTTACTTAAGTATATTTAAGATATTTCAAAATGATTTTGTGCGATTGTGTTTGTTAAAAATCCATAGGAGCTAAAAATGGTCATATTCTAAGAAATTTAATTATTTGACTTTTTTGTAAGACCATTTGACTATGAATGTTAAGGTGAAAAGAAATATTTTATATATTATTTTAAAAAATGATTTTATTTACTTAAACCCAAAAAACAATCTTGGTAATAATAGATATTATATACATAAATAAAAATACAACTTAGCTATATAGAATATAATTTTAATTTAAACTTATTCACAAATTTTGTACCAACATAATATGTATACAAAAATAAAAAATACTCTACACAAAATAACCAGCTATAAATCATTTAGTAGAATTACTGTGTAGTGCTTCAATAGACACACTTAACTGCTCTAGTCTCTGAATTAACTGACTCATAGTGTTTTGTGAAGTCTTTAAACTGTCATCTGTTAATGATGGCACTGTGGCTGCTCCTCCCAAGTCAAAATGCAACTTTGCCAACTTTTCTTGTTGCTCTCGTATATTGGTCATTTGTTCCATGGTACAGCCTCCACCAAAAGCTCGAAGTTTTCCAGAATGGAAGTCAGCCAATAGACCTAAGAGGGCTCTTTCCATGTGACGTACGTCCGGCACTTGGGAGACAAAAGAATGGTGGTGGATATCTGTTTTAGGGGGTTCTAGATACATGCAAAAGCGAAAATAAAAATAATGTCTACTAAAAAATAAATATTCATGTACAGAAACAAATAATTAAAAATTTAACTACTATTTTAGAAGCCATATTTTGTTTTCATTAAAACTTGTGCAGATTATACATCTTCCTTTTATTTATTTATTTTCATTAATTTCTGCTAAAGATGGATCTAATTGAAGTAAATAATTTTATTGTTTTGTTGCTTTATTTTCATTACAACCTTTTTACATTAGGTGCAAGTCAATGGTTGTTTGGGAAAACTTGCATCAGCTGATTAAAATGTCATACACACCAGAATGTCAAGTAGATGAGTTAATTCATTTATGTTATCTTACTGTTCCAAAAAGTTTTTATAATTAGTGCAATGTAGTTAGAAGTGATAAAATAAACTATAAGTAAAAAAAAAAATAATAAACCAATGACAACATTGATAACACAAAAATAGTCTACAGTATTTTTTAAAAAATGGGGAAACTCAAAGTCAAAAGTCTCAATCCTGCATTAAAATTTAATAAATTGGTGACATGTTTCGCCCTAACATTCAGAATAAAAAAATTAAAATTAACACATTACTTATGTAAAGTCATGCATACGATGTGTTAATTTTAATTTTTTTGTTTTTTTTATTCTGAATGTTAGGGCGAAACATGTCACCAATTTATTAAATTTTAATGCAGGATTGAGACTTTTGACTTTGAGTTTCCCCATTTTTAAAAAAATTAAATAAAGTCGAATCTCTTTGAGAAATGGACTACTTCTTTGAATTAGTCTACAGTAGCTTTAACTAATATAACTAGCCCAAACCTACCTTTATGAGCATTTCTAGGCCTTGCAGAACTGGGTTTAGCAGGTTCTCTAGCTAATTTTCTTTCATTTATAAAGGATATCTTTGATCCTCCGATTGTAGGTGCAATGGCTCCTTTACCTAAAGACCTTGTAACAGAACTATGACTGGTATTACCAGATGATGAAAACTACAAAAATATAGCAAGTTAATACAGTTATAAAAAGAAGTTTAGCTGAATATTTACTACTTTGGTGCTTCGAATTGGTGAAATCACTTTACTTTCGGTAGGGTCTTCTTGTATTGTACTATCGTCATTTTCTGCGTCGCTCGACACTAGTTGTTGCAGTTCAGAAGTTTCTCCTCTTGATTCCATTTTAAGCTCCCTAAACCAAATTGTAGGTCATTTAAATTATTAGAACTTTATTTTTAAACTAGATAAATATTTTGATTGACAAGACATTTTGTATGATGGTCTATCTATCTATCTCTCTGTCTCAACTCAACTAACAACAAACTAAGCAAGCAAACCAAACATCTCTGTCTGGTTACTGAGTGAGTTTTTACTACCTATTACTTCTCTGTGCACGAAAACGACGACCTATCATTCCCCTGTGGCAAACATTAGCCTTGATTAAAATCCATAAAAGCCAACCTATCAGCTGATTGTCATTTATGTAAATGGGAATATCTTAGGGAATATGGACCTCTTGTTCTTGAGTTTGAGTCTTGCTTGACAGTGACGTTTTGCAGTTTGGGGGTGTTTTGATTTTCGGCTTTAAAATGGATTTTTGTTTTGATGCCTCATTATCATTTTTTGTAATTTTAGCTAAAAACAGTCGTTGCTGGAATTTTTATTAATCATATCGTTTCGCGTTCTGTGACCACCATATTAAAGAAAGAAAAGAGATGGTTGACACAGCTATTTATCAACAATATCTGCAACAATTAAAAGGCACAGTAGAAGGTTTATTAGTCACTCAAGTGGCTAATGTTTGGTCTATATATGGAGGTTTAAATAGGCTTTATTTATGCCTAGAGAAAATATTTCGACATGGATGCAAAAGCTGTTTTCAGGTACGATTTGAAATTTATTTTTAGCAGAATTATCTTAACTCCTTTTGGACCCTCTCTTTGGTGAATATAAAAGGGCATAGTACTTTGTATTTCTCTACAACATGCATGTTTTTAAAAAACATACTTATTGGGATATGCCTTAATGTATACAAGTAAGGTCCAGAATCTGGATGGTTATTCTATAGGTATTCATTTTTATTGTAGGAAGGAAGTTTTTATAATTTTATTCAAGGACTTGAATGGTTGCAACCAGAAACATTAAAATCATACTTTGCATTAGACTGTGAATACCGTCCTTATGTACCTGTTCTTATGAAGGATGATAAGTCAGCCATTTGGTTATATAGAAGTCTTGAATCTCATTCATTGTCGGCTAAATTATCATGGCTACTTTTGGACAGCTCACACTTGCACAGTTGCTATGAACCCTGGGCTTTTTTGTGTCAAAAAGAGTATGCAGAAGCTACATTAATTTGTTTAAGAGCAGTGGAAAGAAATCAAGCCACATTCCTATCTGAAATAAACCCTTGTTTATTCCTTAAAAATGCTAATTCAAAAGATTTTGTAAAAACTCACCGAAGATGCTTTTCATTTCCTGACAACCACTTAAAATTTTGTGGGAATAAAAGTAAAAGTAGTGCTTTAAAAGATATACTTAATTCTAGTCAGACTAATGTTAGTGTGAAAATTGAAGATAAACATATATTTGGCAAGCTTAAACCTTGGTCAAGCCTACCAGCACTTCAGATTGACAGCACTAATAAAATAAAAAATAAAAGAGTACATTTTGAAAGTAGAACTACACCAAATACACCAATACATACAAAAAAAATTCCTCCTAGTTTTCTGAAGGTAGATTACAATGCTCTGCAGTCAAAAGTAACCAAATCCAGCCTTAAAAAATCTACAGGACGATTTAAAGAACCAAGTAAAAATATTAAAAAAGTTGTAATTAATAACAGTAATATTATAGAGCATACTCCTCATATAAGTACTGGTCGAGGTGCTATAGAGATTCAAGCTGAGGATTTTACAAATTCATCTGCAAGCACCTCTTATGAGAGGGGAGGTGAAAAGCCTAAAAACTTTTTATCTCAAAGTCCATTATCAATGGTTGAATACAGTTTTCTACCCATGCAAGGTAAGTATTGATTTTTTCTGGACAATAAAACTATACTATGGTATATGTACATACATTATACTAAGTTCTAAAGCTACTTTAGTTAGGGTCTAGTTTTATGACTATTTCCCTACAATTTTAATTGTCTCTGGGAAAATAAACATTTTGATTTGATTTGATAGTGCTTAGGAGGAAAGTAGTAAATTTAAGCATTTAAGTTTATTCAATAAAATAAATTCTTTTTAACAACTTGTGATAATTATTGATGATTTTGGAAATAAACCTGAAAGAGAACTACAGGGTGTCCCAAAATGCAATATTTTTAGGGTATAGAGTACATCAAAAAATATGACAAGAATGTCTTATAAAAACACCCCCAGAAATACTTCTTTAGGGGGCTAGAGCCCCTCAAATAGGGTGGAGGGCAAGTTTCTTTTTGTAATAGCATGGAAACCGTTAAAGATAATGTCATGAAATATGCCTTACAACCGATAGGTTGAAAATTACAGTGATTTTAAAGTGACAATACTTCTCCCAATGGCGTCACACAGAGTGGGGCTTATGGTAAATATTATCCTAGGTATATTTTTTATTTGTAAGATTTTTAATTTTAAATGCAATTTTTTGAAAGTCTAGAGTTTGTTCTTAAAAAAAGATACTCTTGTTTTATTTCCATAGGAAGCATAGTTTTAGAATAAAATTAATTTTAAAATAACGCTTATTTTCAAAAAGAAGGATAATCCATATGGATGATTTCAGATAATTCAAAAAGTTACTCTTCACAACAATGTAGCAACGTCTGAAAAGTATCAAAATAATATAAAAAGTTCGAGTATCGTTGTAAAATATAATTTTTTTTAACAGTACTTTCGGAATTACCTGATCTCATATGGATCATCCCTAAATACGTTATTTTTAAAATTAATTTACTCGAAAACGATGCTTTCTATCGAAATAAAACAAGAGTATCTTTTTTTAAGAATAAACTCTAGACTTTGCATTTAAAATTAAAAAATCTTAGAAATAAAAAATATAGGATAATATTTACCGCACTCCGTTCGACGCCACTGAAAAAATTATTTTTACTTTAAATTCACTGTAATTTACAACTTATCGGTTGTAAGGCATGTACCACTTTTCATGCCATTATCTTAAATGGTTTCCATGCTATTACAAAAAAAACTTTCCCCTCGACCTTCTTTGAGGGGCTCTAGCCCCCTAAAGAAGCATTTCTGGGGGTATGTTTATAGGACATTTTTGGAAGTACTTTACGCCGACATATGAAGCATAATTACTTACAATTAAAAGTTACACAAGTTTGAGTTTATAAAGTAATAAAAACAGAAAAACTAAAATGGACAAATTTTATAAATTTTCGTTTTTTTGCTTTATTAATTCGTTAATCAAAATTTCTTTGGTTCAAAACTGTAAGTAATTGCTACTCAAGGACGGCTATTTGGCCCCTTTTTGAATAAAGCGAAAATGATAAGAAATATTGATCAAAAATTCAATGGCGAATGCGTCACTACACTTCACTCTTAAATAATAAAATTTCTTGAGAATTAAGGAACTGATTTATTATGGTACTGAATCCTCCTACTAAAAATACATTGGGTATTAAAAAATTATTTAAAACCCATTTTTAATTTTAAGGTGAGAAAGATTACAGTAGAAATCGTCCAAAAAGCTTTATTGAAGATGGCGGAATGAGCATTCTTCCCATGGCTACGGGATATTTCCCAAAACCCACCAAAGGACAAAGTCTCACAGCATTTTTGACATCTAGTAAGCTAGC
Source organism: Polydrusus cervinus (assembly GCA_935413205.1). Lineage (NCBI taxonomy): Eukaryota > Metazoa > Arthropoda > Insecta > Coleoptera > Curculionidae > Polydrusus > Polydrusus cervinus. The sequence goes on along the minus strand of OW284511.1, from coordinate 1,712,182 downwards.
TCGCAGTAATGCGGAACTCGATCGAGAGAACGCTCACTTCAGTATTTCAGAAGCCATAATTTCAGCGATGGAAAAATTAAAATGTCAATATAAAGATTTAGATTTGGGTACCGAAGGGAAATTTTGTGATAGCGACGATAGCATCGATAGGGATCCTGAAATTGTAAATTTAAAACAGAGGATAAGGCTGAGACGTGGACAAAAGATTTTGGAAAGCAGAAGAAAGCATTGGGCAGCTACTTTGTTAAGTGATGGGAAAACTGATAGTAAGGGCATTTTTTTTCTATTGATATGTACTTACAAATAAATGTTAATTATTTCTTTTTCAACTACAGTAAAACCTTTCTTAGGCCGACACATACGGGACTGTCTAAATGTGGCCGCCTAATAGAGGCGTCCGCCCATGGGAATTTTTTTATTATTACCACATACATATATGTATGTACAAATAAACATTTATTAAACATAACAAAAATACACTAGTTTTAGTTAGGATCTCTTACACTTAGTTTTTCCCTATTAAAAACTTCCACAACATCAATTTTCAACGCGACCTTTTTCAACCATTGTTTACGATTTTAACCTTACAACTCACAAATAAACGGCGGACTGCTTTCGGGGAATCACACTACTTTCATTCGGTGAAGTCCTTTCGCGCTGCCACGCATACGCGATTGGTTGCCGATCTGTCTTCAGACAGTTTTTGCACCGTACTTGTTCGTCTCCCAAATACTTTAAACATTTTTTTATCCGTTTAAAGGAGAGTTTTCGCACTCTGTATGAAAACCGCCTGTCCGCGTCCGCCCAAAAGAGGTTGATTTTCATGGAATTTCATATAAGTACCTAAAATGTCCGCTTAATAGAGAGGTCCGCTTATCAGAGGTGTCCGTTATGAGAGGTTTCACTGTATATATAGATTTAACTGTAATGGTTTTAAGTACTAAACTGCTGGACAATTGCTTTCGAGCAAGAAAAATTTCGCTTAAATTTAACAGTTAATATTTTCTGAACCAGATATGATATCGACCTACAGTTTTGAATGGTTGATAGATTCATCCCTTGGAAAACAATTGTCAATGTTGGATTTTCTTTAACTGTCAGAAAATTTTATATACAGGGTATTAAAGAAGACGATGATGTTTGCTCCAATTTTAATGGCGTGTAACTTTCACAATAATATTTTAAAATTTTGTCACTCTACGTCAATTGAATCACTGGTTTATAGCAGAGAAAGTAATTTGTCAAATTTTTGATATCTGCTATATTTTAAGAAATACCGATTTTTTTCAAAAACCTTGCTTTATTTTAACTTATTGGTAGCTAGATCTCACTGTGCGTTGTATCGAGCAAACTTTGCGATTGATTCTTATACCTTATGAAAAGCTTGATTATGTTCAGTAGCAATAGTTGTACCTATATATTATGATGTACAGTGGCGTACTTATAAACACCTATATGTCTATGGTTTATGAGTATCTCACAATTTTTCACGATTGTTTTATATTGGAAAGTACTTGCCCCTAGATTAGGTCATCTTTTTCTTATTTTTTAGTTTTTCATATCGCACTACAGGTATATCATACAGTGTGTTTACAAAATTTTAACATTTAATTTTTGGAAAAAATACTTACTTACTTACTCCGTAGCACTACAACCCAGGGTGGGTCTTGGCTGCCTTGACTATTTGCTTCCACCTAGAACGGTCTTGAGCCAGCTCCTTCCATTCTTGCTGGTCCACTTCAAGGGTAGCTAGATCTTTATTGATGTTATCTCTCCATCTAAGCCTAGGTCTTCCCAGTGGTCTTTTTCCTTGTGGTGCCTCCTCCCAAACCCGTTTTATTAGTCGATCATTTTGACTTCTTTGTATGTGCCCTGCCCATCTTAGTCTGCTGGACTTTATTTCCTGAATGATGTCAGGGCTTTGATATATTTGAGCAAGTTCTGCGTTGCTTCTCATTTTGTAACGGCCGGTTTCAGGGTCTCGGCACGGGCCATATATCATGCGCAGGATTTTTCTCTCAAACCTTCTTAGGAGCTCTGTGTCGCGAACTGTCAGTGTCCATGTTTCGCTGGCATAGGTTGCTACTGGTCGTATTATTGTTTGGTAAATTACGGTTTTGGCTTTCCTTGTGATAAATTTTGATTTCAGTAGGGTTTTAATTGCGAAAGTGCATTTGTTTGCTTGAGTGATACGCTGTTTAATCTCTTCCTGCATATTATTGTCTGCCGTTATCACTGCGCCCAGGTACTTGAAGGTACGTACATGTTCAAAATTGTAGTCATCCATGGTGATGTTCTGTCTGACTCTGTCTCTCGCGGGGTTGCGGGAGACATGCATGTATTTGGTCTTTCCTTCATTTATTCGGAGGCCTATTATCTGAGCTTCTTTTTCTATATTTATAAAGTTCTCCTTCACACTGACCATACTTTCCCCTACTGCGCCGATGTCATCCGCGTAGGCCAAAATAAGTTTAGGACCACGTGGTCCAAAAACCTCTGCATTCGCTGATGCTGTCCTTACCGCTTTTTCCAGTGCAAGGTTAAATAGTGCTGGCGACAAGGCATCTCCCTGTTTTAGGCCTCTGTTGATAGTGAAACCTTGACTGTACTCCCCTTCGATTTTTATGCAGCTCTTTGCCCCCTCTAGGCACGCTCTACATAGTCGAATCAGCTTGTGCGGGATTCCAAGTTCTTCCATAACTTCCCACAGTTTTACCCTAATAACACTGTCATATGCTTGCTCAAAGTCTATAAACAGGGTATGTAAGTTTTTGTTAAACTCCCAACATTTTTCTAGGATCTGTCGGATAGTGAAAAGCTGGTCAGTTGTTGATCTTTCACTTCGAAAGCCGCATTGATAGTCTCCGATAATCTCTTCGGTATATGGAGAAAGGCGTTGAAGGAGAATGTTGGAGAAGATTTTGTAGGCGTGGCTTAGTAGAGCAATACCTCGGTAGTTTTTACACTGCATTTGGTCCCCTTTTTTGTGAAGTGGGATGATAGCACCTTCTTTCCATTCGGCGGGGATGATTTCCTGGTTCCAAATTTGTACCATGAGGTTATGTATTTGTATGGCTAGATCGTCCCCTCCATGTTTAAGATTTTCTGCCAATATATTATCTCTGCCTGCTGCTTTGTTGTTTTTGAGTTTCATAATGGCTCTAATTGTTTCTTCCCTGGATGGGGGTGGGATATTAGCCTCTGCCGTAGGGAATACAGTGACCTCTGGTTCTTCCTGCGTCGGTCTGTTTAGTAACTCGTCAAAGTAGCACTTCCAACTGTCAAGTACTTCTACTTTGGAAGCGGTGACTGTGCCATCGTCGCGCTTTAGCATTGTGGCACTTCTTGGACGGAAACCCTTTTTGTGCCTCCCCACTTCCTTGTAAAACCTCCTTGCATTACCGTTCTGGAAATCAGCCTGTAAGTTAAGTACTTTTTCTGTCTCATGTTCTTTTTTCTTTTTCCTGATCAGTTTACGTAGCTGTGCTCTTAGTTCGTTAAATCTAGCTGTTGTCTGCTCTGATGGGCTATGAAGCATTTCAATTCGTGCTTCTGTTTTGATGGCAATGGCACTAAGGTTTTGACACTCGTCATCGAACCATGGATGTCGTTTAGGTTTGGGTTTTGGGCCTAACACGTTTTCGTTTGCTTCCACTATGCATTTCTTTATGTGCTTCCAGCTAGATTCTATACTGTCCGTTACAGCTATTTCGCTAAGGCTCTCTGAGATTCTTTCCTTGTAAACTAAGCATATTTGTGGGTCTTGTAGTTTATTAGTGTCGTATTGTGCCTCTATTTTGGATTTCTTATTTTTGTTTGAAGATATGCGCGTTCTCACCTTTGCTGCTACCAACAGATGATCGGAGTCTGCTTCGGCCCCTCTATAACTTCTCACGTCTATTATATTATTGCCATATCTCGAGTTTACCAGAACATGATCTATCTGGTTTCTAGTAACGCCATCATTTGAGATCCACGTTTGTTTGTGTATGCGTTTGTGTGGAAACATGGTTGACTTCACTCTTAATGCGTTTGACGATGCTAGATCTATGACTCTCGTTCCGTTGTCATTCGATATGTCATGTAGGCTGTGAAAACCCGCAACTGGGCGTGCTGCAGGCTCCTTTCCAATTTTTGCATTGTAGTCGCCCAAAACTATAAGCATATCTTGTTTAGGCGCTTGATTAATAGCGGCTTGCAGGGTATCATAGAAAGTGTCTTTTATGTCATCATGTGCTTCTTCTGTTGGTGCATAGGCGGATATCAAACTAAGGTTGTGCAGCTTGCCTCGCATCCTTATGCAGCAAATCCTTTCGTTGACGGGAGTAAAACCAATGACCTTATTTACCAGTTGCTCTTTAATGGCGAAACCTGCTCCACTTTCGTGCCTTGATTCATGGCCACTATAAAAAATGGTATAGTTTCCTATTTTGACATTCCCTGCCCCAGTTCATCTGATTTCTTGGAGTGCGGTTATATCCATGTTATATTTTTGGAGAGACTGGACCGTCACTATCGAAGTACCTGGTCTATACCAGCTTTGTACGTTCCATGTTCCAATATTCATGTCCTTGTTTCGTAGCTTTTGTCGTCTTCTTATTTCTGTCCGGCTCCGAGGCAAATGTTTCGGTTTCGTAACAAACGGAATTTTTATGGGGTTAGGTTGTTGGCCTAACGCCCAACCCTCCTCTTTTCTCATCCGGGCTTGGGACCGGCAATGGCAGAGTGGAAAAAATGTATTTATTAATTTCTAACTTTCTAAAACTATATACTCATAAACCATAGACATATAGGTGTTTATAAGTACGCCACTGTACATCATAATATTTAGGTACAACTATTGTTACTGAACATAATCAAGCTCTTCATAAGGTATAAGAATCACTCGCAAAGTTTGCACGATACAACGCCCAGTGAGATCTAGCTACCAATAAGTTGAAATAAAGTAAGGTTTTCCAAAAAAATTGGTATTTCTTAAAATATAACAGATATCAAAAATTTGACAAATTACTTTCTTTGCTATAAACCAGTAATTCAATTGATGTAGAGTGATAAAATTTAAAAATATTATTGTGAAAGTTACACGCCATTAAAATTGGAGCAAAAATCATCGTCTCTTTAATACCCTGTATATAAAATTTTCTGACAGTTAAAGAAAATTCAACATTGACAATTGTTTCTCAAGGGATGAATCTATCAACCATTCAAAACCGTAGGTCGATATCGTATCTGGTTCAGAAAATATTAACTGTTAAATTTAGGCGAAATTTTTCTTGCTCGAAAGCAATTGTCCAGCAGTTTATTAAAGATGGTAAAGAGTAAAAAGTGTAAAAATATAATTATTGTAAAAGTGTACTGAAATGTAAAATGTAGTAGGTACTGATCGTTTATATGTATTGATTTCAGTACACTTGTACTGGCTTCTGTTTTTGCATTAAAACAAGACCTTTTTTTTATCACATCATTAGTTGATTTTATCCAGGAGTAGATTATTTATTTAACAATAATTTAATTGTTTACAGCTACTACTACAACAAGTCCTAATTCAACACCCCCAGATTCCTCCTCGGAATCACCTAGCTCTGAAGAAGTGGATGATCTTGAAATTGATCAAGCAAATAACCTTAAAGAAAATCAAGGTAACATATTAATTTTACAAATAATTAGACTGTACTTTTTATATGCTGACTAAGAATATCTCTATGTTTTTTTTTAAATTTAGAGTCCCAGTACCTATTAAATGTCTTCTAATTCTTAAAAACTACATTTCATGATGACATTTTTGTAAAATAACTATGAATTTTGTCACTTTTACAATTCTTAAAAAATCCAGGAATGGTTAATATACGCCACGGACGGAAATTTTTACAAAAAAATACTAGAAACTTAAGGAAACTGTGTAGGATCAGTTGGGGTAATGTAAATAATTCGTTTAATATAAGCATCCGTGTAAAAATTATGAAGATAGCTACTTGTAACACATTATTGGTAGTGCTTGCATGAAAATAGCTTGAAAAAATATTTTGCTTTGGAATTTTCTCCGAAATTTCCTCTGTATCTTATTGACGTATGGTGTTTCATTAATAATTTGAGAAGATGTACCTATGTTAATAAATTTTATATAGTTTGTGTAATAATGTAGATATCAATATGTTTTATAATTTAATTACATTATCCTCGGTTTCTAAATATTTTATACTAATGTAAATAATGTTATTTGCAATAAAACAAGTTGAAAATAAACCACTTTTTTACATTTATCTGAAGTCCACCTCTGACGCCTAGAGTAAAATATCCATTTTATTACCTGGGACGGATTATTGAGTTAAATAAAAGCAAAAATCAAGACGATATACTTTAGGATACACTTTACCTAAATAGAAACATGTCGATTGTACTATTATTCATATATCATTTGAATCTACTATTTGATAAAATAACCAAAAACTTTCACCGCTGGATCGCTACAGCCGTGTGAGTGTTTAAAAAATATTTTTAAAATATACCTACGCCTTATTGCTTTCATTTACCCCAACTGACTGTATTGTCTCGCTGGTTTAAAGGTGACATGTATTCTGGTAGGAGGATTTGCTCACCTGCCCTTTTATTTTATATATTTTTTGTATTGCACGCACGTGTTTTTTTTAGGTTTGTCAATGTCAATGGCATCCCTTTATTCAGATGCTGACATAATGAAAAAACCTAGAGGGGCCCCAGATGGTGCTTCTGATGTTTTAGCTACAGGCCCATCTGATGTGCTCAGCGCCGAGGGAGTAGCATTGTCTCTTATTAGCAAGTTTAATGAGAAGCATTTACCAAAGTAAGTTGCAAAGTCAAATAACAAACACAAAACATAAAAAATAATATACTGCTCTGAGCTGTTGAAAATATCACAGTTTATACTTATTACGTATAAATAACAAGATTGTAAATAGTTATTTTAAATTCAAAGATATCTGTTTTAAGAATAACGAGCTCTTTCGAAATACGAAGTAAAACATCCAGGCTGTTCGTATTTAAAAAAATTTAAATTTCGTCTTTTTTCCATAAAGGTATCTCCAGAAGTACTAGGAATTTCCTCAATTTGTAAAAGACATTTAGTCAAACTTTTCCATAACTTAAACTTGCTCATATATCTCTTATAGTTTTTGAGGAGATCCCAATGGTCACTGTCGAATGTAGGATATCATGTTTTCTCTTTTTTTCCTTTATCTTAATGTTGATAGTTACATACGACTTTGATCACAGTCTCCAATAATAGTCATCTCAAACAATGCAGACAGATGCCAGAGATGTGACGTCGGCGGAAAGAGTAGTAAATATAGGTGTTCCACAGGGTTCGATTCTTGGACCAATCTTGTTTTTAATCTACATCAATGACCTACCGCAACTGATCCTAGGCCAGGACACACTATTTTTGCGGACGACACAACTCACTTTTCTGCTGGCGACTCATTGGAAGAGGCTTTAATAGGGTCCAGGGAATCTCTGGAATTGTCGAGTGAATGGTTCCGAGAAAATAGGCTTCTTCTCAACGAGGATAAAACCAAGCGGATGGTATTCACTATAAGAGACTCAAGTCATATTTCGGGTGATAATGTTTCGGAGGCAAAATTTCTGGGGGTCACTCTTGACGCAAAACTACAATGGGGTAGTCATATTAGTCAGGTGGCTAAAAAGCTAACAAAAGCTGTATTTGTAATACGAGGACTCTCGAGTTGTGTTTCTCCAGCTATATTGAGAACAGCATATTTTGCATTATTTCAGTCCCATGTCTCATGCTATTTTGGCTTGGGGGCACTCTGCGGAGGTTTATAGACTGTTTGCCATCCAAAGAAGAGTAGTAATCAATCAATCTCGGCTACAGAGACGATTGTAGAGGGGCGTTTGTTGCTCTTCAAATTTTAACATTGCCAGCCCTCTATATTTTACAGAATTTACTTTTTATAAAAAAGGCAGATAATTTTAAATCACACACAGACATACATGACTATAATACACGCAAGAAAAATAATTTAGTACCCTTATGGTGGCGCTTAGGAAGGTGTCAGGATGGCCCGGGCTATTGGGCAATTAAATTTTATAATGTTTTGCCAGAAAGTATTGGGAACCTGCCTTATAAGCAATTCTACAGCAAAATGAAGGATATCTTGACTGATAATACTTTTTATTCATACACAGAATTTTTAAATTTTAATGTATTTTAACTTGTGTTTCTTTTTTTGATACTAGATTTACCTATGTATATTTTTTTGACGTGTGTAAACACTATTATGTATTAACATGAATAAAGAAATTTTGAATATGGTATTATTTCATATTCATTTTTAGAGCTTCTGACCTGGATTGGGTAGTATCAGAAGAGGAAGTTCCACAAGCCTTACTACCGCTACCGAAAAGTTGGCCAGTAAGTCCAGACGATTGGGAAACTTCTACCACTCCATTGAGGGGCACACGCGACTGGGCCCCACCAAGACCTCAGATAGTATTGACGTTACATCCTTCTCCTTCGTAAGTCAATCATAAGTTTTCTGAGCTACATATATTTAATATAAGAGAAATAAGGATAGTCTTGACCAGGGTTGCAATAAATTACGATTTTTTTGAAAAAATCAATAAATCTGATTTTTTGGATTAAATCGTGATTTTTTGATTTTTATCAATTTGTACTGATTTTTCCCCTAAATATGGCAATAATGAACTTTAAAATCACTTATTTTCATTATTTTGTCTCAATTCGCTCAAAAATATTTGTTGCCTAGATTTACAGTTAGAAAATATCCTCGGCGACATACAAAATAACTTTAATTGACATGAAATTTTTCCACAGCGTGCAGCGTAATTTATGAATATTTTTTACGCTGCACTGATGACGATTAGTTATGTTTTTACACTTACATAATGTATCTAAACACTTCGTTTTAAATAAACTATATTCCTTAATTTAATGTAAATATCTTTTGTTGTAGGAGAAAGGAGCTTATGGAAAAACAGAATTACAGGTGCGCGGGATGCGGAATGAGGGTGGCCACGAAATACGCTTCGAAATTTCGATACTGTGATTACTTAGGAAAATACTTTTGTACCGGGTGCCATAAAAATCAAGTTGCTTTGATTCCAGCCAGAGTTTTGTATAAATGGGATTTTAACAGGTAATAATCAAATAACTTAAATTTTGTATTTTGTGCCATCAGTTACGCTTTTTAGCGGCCATCGTGCAACTTTAAAAATAATTTCCAGTATTTTTTTTTTGCCGGTTTACCTATAAAATTTTTTTCCCGAAAATGTATGACCAATACTTATCGATACGGCCCGGCCGCTGGCCGACCTTAGCGGGACACCCGGTATATTTAGTGCAGGCCAGCAACATAGTTTTGCGATCACAACCTTTTTATTATTATATTTGTGAACATTGGTTCTGAAGACATGAAATTCTGACAGTTCTGATTTATTTTAAAATTAGTATTTTTGGTTTTATTATGTTTATACAGTGATGGTCTGTAATTTGGAATAAATTCAGTAAATCAAATACCTATTTATTTTCGAAAGAATGCTCGGACACGTCGATTAGTATTTTTAGTTGCGGTTTTTTCCATTATAAAAACAATTATACAGTTTGTCCCAAACTGGAGATAGGACGCCATCGATAATAAATGGCAACCCTGGTTTTTTGTGTGTGCAAAATTTAAATTTTTTATTGCTTGCCGTTTCCATGATAATTTAACAAACTATTGAAGATAAAAATGTTTCTTCAATAAATGTTCAAAATGTTCTCCATTCAGTATTTGGCAATACCCTAATCGCAATTGAAATTCGTTTTGAACATTTCTAATGATTTCTGAGGAAATTTATCTACACACATGTCTTATTCGTGCTTTCAACTCCTCAATGTTTGCGGGCTTCGTCTGAAAAATCTTGCTTTTTAAATATCCCCATAGGAAATAATTCAAAGGAACCAGATCTGGAGATCTTGGTGGTCATTTAAAGAGTCCCCTTCTACCAATCCATCTTCCTGGAAATACAGTGTCCAAATAATCATGGACAGGTCTTGCATAATCTTTTTTAAGATGACAATGACATAATAAGTCTTTGAGCGCGAGACGCGTCACTTTTTATCTAAATGTACTGGTGTTACTATTTGAATTTGTTCAATACTTTTTTTAAAAAATTTTAAACAGAAAAACTGTTAAATTATCTTAGAAACGGCAAGCAATAAAAAATTAAAATTTTGCACTTATGTGTAACTTGATATGCCCTTTAAAAATAGTCATCAAAAAACCAGGGTTGCCTTTAAAAAAAATTATCGATGGCGTCCTATCTCCAGTTTGGGACATACTGTATAATTGTTTTTATAATGGAAAGGACCGCAACTGAAAATACTAATAGACGTGTCCGAGTTTTTTTTTTATTCTTTCGAAAATAAATAGGTATTTGAATTACTGAATTTATTCCAAATTACAGACTATCACTGTATTTAATTTGCGGTAATTGCCAATAAACAAATATTATTTTATTCTTTTTAACTTAACATAAACTAATAAGGAGAGCGTAAAAAAATCTGCCATTTTACGTGATTTTATTGATGAACTCGTGAGGAACCTAGTGGAGGTTTGAATTTAAGATCTTGTCTGATTGTTGTGACAAAGAATTATATCTCTATCTTGATCGGCCCACAATGACGTAGACAGTGTATTTTATTTCGTTATTAATTGTGCCTACAATATGCAACATTTTTCTTAATTGTTGTGAACATTTTTTTTAGATATCCAGTGTCAACATTTTCATACAAGCTACTGGAACAAATGTATGCTGATCCATTATTTAGAATATTCGAATTAAATAAAAACATTACAAAATTGTGCAAGAATCTCGAGTTTATTCGAAAATATAGGTTAGGATTATGTTACCTTAGGCAGTATATCTGTACGTGTCGTTTTGGAGAGACGTAAGTATACTTATTTTTGGTATGTTGGTTTTTAGCCAGAGAAACATGCGAAATCGACAATATTTTTGCCTTCGTCTCTCTTTCTTTAAGAAATATTTTCTAAAAAAGTTATAAATTAAAAATCTGTTACATTACGAACAACATTGAAACCTTTGGCTATCCAGTGATACCATATTTAAACTTGTTTAAATGAATATGACTGGTGATATTTCGTTACAGTCGAACTCCGTTGACTCTTTTTAAAAAATAGCTTTAGTAAACGTTATAGGCCCAATTTTATAAAGTCGTCTTAAACCTAAGTTTAAACTTAGGTTTAAACCAAAGAATAATTCTAAAATCGTAGAAATATCACAAATGGTCGGTCGATTTATAATGTGGGATTGACAGCAATGTTCCTTTTAAGAGTAATCAACCTGGTCATAACTTGTTATGTTATGTTACATTATATTAAGTTCGACCATGTAAGTCACTTTTAACTCCAACTTTGTTGTGGATCTCGCATTATAAAATTACCATTTTTGACATTTCTTCGGTTTAAACTGGACCTCGGTTTTAATCATAGATGTTCCTTTGCCCAATTTTATACAGTCCATTTAAACCGAGGTCCAGTTTAAATCGAAATGGTAATTATATAATGTGGGATTGATAGCAAACTTCGAGTTAGAAGGGATGTTAGAGGGAAATAAATAGCCTGAAACTAAGTATTTTTTTCGACCTCTTTAAAATATCCCTTTACCACCAAATAAATGCACAGAAACAATATTCTATTTTTATTCTGTGCTATGCATACATGAGTAGCTGGCACTTGACCCATAATTTACTGATTGAAACCTGAAAGTTAACATGTGAGGCACCGTATAGTTAAAAATTAAGACATTTCCCGGTGCATTTTTCTATAGCCCGTTAAAGACAACAACACAGCTGTATTGTAGGAGTTGTTGATATAGTCCGCTTTAAAGGTATAAAATGAATTTTGTAATGTTTGGCACTTGGTATGTTTTTTTTTACTTCAGGTCTCCAAATATTCTACGGTTTAAACTTAGGTTTAGGAGGACTTTATAAATTTGGGCCTAAATGCAATGCAAATTGAAAATACCTAATGGCAATAATGAGGGTCCCTTAATATGTATGTATTTTTTCATAGAACTATGTGGGAAAACTTATACATTACTTAATTTTTAGGGTTCAAGAAAGGTTAGAGCAAGATTTGCCTTCATACTTTCTTATAAGGCCAGAAGAATATTCTCTCGATGATCTAGTCAATATAAAAAGTGGAGAAATGAGAACTAAGCTTAAGTTTTTAGTTGATATTTGCTGTAGACATACGTCTGAATGCAAGGTGATGAGAAATAGCAATTTTTTTGGTTTTATTGAAATTATAAAAAAAATTTATAAACAAAAATATTGGAAAATATCCAATGACGATTAGCTCATACATCAAGCATTTTATTGATATATCAACATGGTTACTCGATCGTCATTGAGTATGTTAACTTTCTTTTTTCACGTCTATGCTAGAATTCGGTAGTTTTCCCTACTATATTGATTAATTTTTTTCAGTATTGTGGGTTATTTTTTTAAAAAATATTTAACTTAACTTTTTAATTTTTATATTTATTGATGTAATTTTTTAGCTATGTCTTGCAAGAGGTTTCATTTGCGAAATTTGCAAAGCAGACGAAGTAATTTTTCCTTGGCAAATGCGAATAGTTGGTCGGTGTTCTACGTGCTTTACCTGTTACCACAGAAAATGTTGGAATCCAACTAGTGGTAAAATATGTCCTAGGTGCGACAGAAAAAACAAAAGGAACGAAACTACAAGTAGTGCTAGTAGTAGTAAGGATTAGTTTTTTTTTAGTTTAAGAGTGAAATCTAGTTATGCATTCGCCATTTCATTTTTTGATCAATATTTCTTATCATTTTCGGTTTATTCAAAAAGGGGCCAAATACCCGTCCTTAAGTAGCAATTACCTACAGTTTTAAACTAAATTTTTTTTTCCATTTTTCTTTCTGCTTTTATTACTTCAATCTTTCCTAATTTTAAATTGTAGATAATTATGCTTCATATTATGTTGGTATTCGGCCGATTTTTGAATAAAAGAAAAATAACGAAATATTGATTAAAAACGAAATGGTGAATGCATCAGTAGATCACATTCTTAAGAGAAATCAGTGGCGGCTTTTTAATAAGAGCTGCAGCAATGCCTCAAATTAAAAGGAAACTATTATTCTTCTATACAGGGTGATTCCTAAGTTGATACTTATGTTTTAGCTGTGTATAGAAGGCGTTAAAATAAACATTTTCCAATACCTTTTTTCAAAAGGCTCAAAAATAAGGTACTTACATTCATTTATTACACTATGGATCAAATACGGTCCTGCCTAACTTGCCCGTTGAATAACATTAAGAAAACTTCTGGGTGTAGGATGAGCCCGCAAGGGAAAGCGTTATCATTTTCACGTGTCACCAATTTAAATTTAACTTGCTTCAGAAAAACCGCAGCGGATCGCCAAATAAATAACTGACCACCGTAAACTGCATGACTAATAACTACTAATAAGACAAAAACAGCATAAAGTATATCTGGCTATGTTTTGATGACCAGGCCCGCAGTTAGATTTTTTACTTCTGTATATCGCTTATTTTTAAGTTTTTTGAAAAAGTTGGTTAAAAATGTTGTTTATTTTAATGCCTTCTATACACAGCTAAAAAAGAAGTATCAACTTAGGAATCACCCTGTATATGTATATACGGGGTGTCCGGTAACTTATGGGCCGTTACTGGAGATACTAGACATCAAACTAAGCCGATTAAGTCATATAAGTTTTTTCGGATTGTTACTCGTTCTAGAGATACAGGGTGTTGAAAGTAAAAGTTTATTCTCGAAAATAAGCCATAATTTTAAAACAATTTAATGAATCAAATTGAAAGTTGGCAATATTATGTTTTTATGAGCAAGAAATAAGAATTTGTAGAAATTTTTAAGTTTCAAACTAGAGGGCGCTAGTTGCATACACTGGGCTTCATAAATCGTTTTTTTTTCTTAACTGTGATATTAGGTGTTTTTCAATTATAGTTTCTTAAAAAGGGCATTTTCTGAGTCAAAAATATGTACTTGATTGATCTTAATATCTTTAACGGTTTTCGAGATATTTCTCTTTAAACATCCCAAAGCATAAAAAAACATAGTACATTAATTAACAAAAAAAAACAAAAGTGAAAATCCGAAAAAACTTATATGACATAATCTGCTTAGTTTGATGTCTAGTATCTCCAGTTACTCTACTCTATAAGTTACCGGACACCCTGTATATATTTTTTCTTCATTCTTATTCCTAATTAACATTCTACAATCAAATGTAATTCGATTTCGTAGTATGTGCGATCTCGTTGGCATTTTAAATCTGGTACGTGGTCGTCGCTGTTGAAAGCGCCTCGTGACTCGACCAACCGGCGGCAGCCGAAATACACCATTTTTACTAGAAATCAGCGTTTTTTATAAAATTTTGCCTTGAGATTGCCAATCAAAGTGCCATAATTTCTCGAGATTCGAGCTCCACTTGTTGTAGGAGGTTTACCATTAATAAAAATAGTATTTTCAGGAATAATTTTAGCAATTCAAGAATTCATCTCCAAAAATATTTTGTAGTTGACTTTATACCCGAGTCACTACGCAGTGGACCGCCGGGGCAGGATTGTTTGTAGCTTATCACAAGCCGCCACTGAGAGAAATTATGCTCTAAAAAAATTATACAATCGCACGTCATTTAGTTGCTAGAATTAAGTAATCAAATACTAAATCCTGAGATTAAATCTCATTAGAGATATTGTAATTTAAAATTGCATAGTATTTTCACTAAATGACAAATATTTATAGGCCATTTTTAAAACAAATTAATGATAATATCTGATTGAAAGGAGAATTTTATATAGAATTTGAGCATTGAATTAATATGGGGGGTTTCCATTTAAAAGTCGACTTTACTTCCGGTTAAACCGGAAATGGGTTTGAAGGTTCGAATTGACCGAAAATTTTTCAAGAATTACGGAAAATATTGGGGTGATACTAGTAACTTTTTTGTGTCATCCGGTATACTGTTTTGGCACAGTATGAACCCCGAACAATAATTAATCGTATTTTAAAACAGGGCATCGCGTCGTAAATTAAATCCCATAACATTTCGAGAATTTGTACGTTTAAAAGATATGTGTGCATCGTTCATCGACATATCAAAAACCAGTCAATTACTTTTCAGGGAAAATTAGTTTGATAGTATCATCCGCACTGCTTTTTAATCATACTTTCTCAGACGAAAAAGTAAGAGACAAAAATAAGCAAATTTTGCTTGTGGTTTAACTATTTACATCGCGTTTGAAACGCATTTACGACGCAAGTAAATCTCTCATTCACTTAAGAGGAAAAATACGATCGTGCAAAAGGTAAAGGAAAATTGAAGAGATACCTTTTGCGAGGAAGTGACCGTTGGATTCAAGCTATACAACGCGGTTGAAGAAGTATATACACGGTGTTTTATTAAGGCTGGCCACCGGCCATATCTAGGCTGGCATAGAAACCAGCCAGCGGCCGTGGAAAAAAACGTACCTTTATAGTGCCAAATAATGTAAATAGCGCCGTTTTCATTACTTATTCGTCTATGCATAGTACTCCTTTGTTCAATGACTATGAATCGAACTTAGTGGGATAATTTTAAGCGATTATTATCATACCTAATTGTTCAAGTGAAAAAATGTATACCTTGTACATTTTTGATTAATAACATGTTTGGTGCTCATTTTACAATTTATCTGCCAACACATTTTTAGTGTTTATAGGTACCAACGTTTTTAAAATAGGAATTTAAAAATTGTACAAATATAAAATTTTATCAAGACAAAAATAAATACTTATAAGCACGGAATTTACTAACCAAAGTGATAAGATACCTTTTTATATTATTTATTTGACTAAAGAGATTTATTTATATTTTCATGTAGATATTTAAATTGTTTTATATATTTTCAATATTATTGACTATTGAACTAAAATATTGTTTTATTTTAAACCTCTAAAATCCTAATCCTCTTTTTGATCGATTTGGTGGAATTTAAATTCCTGTCACGTGTTTCGACCATTTTTTTCTGGAAACTGAATAAAAATTGTGAAACAAAAAGTAATTAAATTTTTATTTTTTAGTTAATTGGGAATTTAAAGCTTCCTCGCGAGGCAGCGCAAAACATTTGCTTCTTTTATAAAATTTACATACGCCAGCCACTTACATACCGGGTGGTATTTAATTTAATGAATTACTTATTAGGTAATAGTAGAAATGAACAAGAAATATCATAAATGGAATTTCTAGACCAATATGCCTAACTAAATTTAGGGAAAAAGTAAATTTTTCTAACTAAAAGACAGAATAGCGACGTTATTTCGTGCTCCTGATAAAATACAGACAAGCACGGAGCAAAAGATTAATTACAATTTTACTAAAACGTGATTTTCTCGGAATCCACACAAACAGTTTTATACAAACCTGTTTCATATTCAGCGGCAAATATAACTATTTCCAGCAAATCATGAATCCGGTATCCGCCAGTACGGAGATTTTAGCGCCTGAAAAATCGATTTGCGGGATTTTGTTGATTGGCAAAATGTCACCATTGACAGCCACCAAAATCCCACTAAACGATAATTCAAACGCAAATTTCTCAGAAATTACACAAACAATTTGGTAAAAATATGTCATATTTAGAGGAAAATATTCTTTCTAGCGAACCGAAATTCATGATTCATGAGTTAGTGAATGCCGATATATTAAAGTTTGAAAATTCGAATAGTCGGGTTTAATTGGTTGACAAAAACTGGCTATTCATTTTACTCCTTTAATTTATGTTTCCATTTTCTGCAAAGAATTTTAGCATTAGCGATAAAGTGAAAATAATTCAGCGACGACGACGGTGCTGTTTTCAAATCAACAGGATAGGTTGGCTGCTTTTAAATGACTAAAATGATATTTTATTATGGAACAGTCATCACCATCAGATATTGTACAAAGTAAAACCAAACCGACGCGTCAAATAAAAAAAAAATAGAAAAGAAAAAGTCCTCCCTTGTGCACTTGAAAAACTTGGCAACCCTACGTGTAACGGTAATTTTAATTTATTTTTAGGCATTATTAAAGAAACTCAAACTTTGGGCAAATTCTTATTTATTAACATAGGGATCATAACAAATACACAATTACACAGATATTCTCGGTATGACATTTTCTCAGGTTACAGACAAGGACAACCTACTTCGAACGCAGGGGGATAGTATAACGAACTAGCTCACGAGTGAACCTTCAACTTAATGAATTGTAATGTGTCGGCACAAATCAAGGCGCCCGGTAAAAGAAAATAAAAAATACATCACAGATTTTCCAATGTTCGCAGTAGGATGAACCTTTCCGTACAAATAAGTACACTTAGCAAGTTCAGTTGATAATATACAAAATACCTGATCAGTATATGGGTTTACATAACAGAGCACGTCCAATAATGCTTATTTCATTTACACAAAGTCGAGAAAACCATAGAAACTTCTAAACATTTTAGTCGGAATATTAAAAAATAATGCTTTGGCTTTCAATGAGCAAATACAAGAAATGTTGGACATACTTTGTACTACATATTTTAAAACGCTTCATCACAGCCGTCACTAAAGACGTAGTCAATTTTTGTCCACTGTAGTTAGTTATTTTTTAAACTGGCGATATTATAAAAAAAGTGAGAGAATCAATATTATATGGGCAGTAACTTCTAGGAACAATTTAATCGTTTTTTTACACTTCCGTTGTAAGATTATAATTTGTGAGAGGATGATTCACATGCAGTGTTCATTAGAATTTATGGGAAAATTTTTTTAAATATATACCTATTTTTTAAATTTATATTTAGAAATGTTTTTCAATGTGCCCTTTTTCACTAAAATATCTGCGTTTTCCCATCACCTTCGTTTATACCGGAAGTAGCTGTCAAATTTGTTGTTATAAATAGGATATGATTATATGTATTGCATTTTCTCAAGTTTCTAAACGTAATTTGTATAGCAGGTCAAACGTATAAACTGAAATAACATTTTTAACACTTACTAGTACTACTACTGGCTGTATCATCTTAACGACGCATCTTAGAAAAAACGGCTTTCACATTCCCATCTTAGTTTTAAATTCTACTTAAAAATGTACTTCCAAATGTCCGGTTAAACAGGAAGTTATAATTTTTTAAATGTGTAGAAAATAAAAACCCAATACAGGACTGTACAAGCCGCTTTTCTTCAAGATCCACCATTATTTTTCAAATTTCCAATATCTTAAGAACTATTCAATTTAGATGCATGACCGGTTATACAAGATTGGTTTAAAATATTGAGCAAAACCCAAAAACATTTTTTCAATATTTAGAGCCAAACTAAAAAAAGATTTTTAATTTGAAAAATTCGTCCATTTGTACTCAAAGAGGCCTGATATATGATATTTTGTAAAAAAAAGACCCAAAGTCGTCTCGGCCTCAAATATTTTCCTGTCTGTTTATTTTTGTTACATGTTTCGCCTAAAACTGGCATCATCAGATCTTGTAAACAGTTAAAAAAAATTAAAATTGTTATTGAAACAAACATAAGCACATCACAATAACATTCCAGTTACCTATTTTTCACTAGAAAACATTAAATTTTCTGTTTTTAAGTATTTCGGTCTAACGCAAAAACCATAGATACTTTTACATGTTATATTATTAAAATAAATGAAATACTAATAAAAAATAGAACTACTTCTCATGCTTTAAAAACTTGCTTACTTACTCTATTACGGTAAATCTGATTAAAATAAATAAACGGCCTAAACACCATAACTTCCTGTAATATAATTTTAATATTTAAGTAATCCTAAAAATAATTGTCAGGACCGTAATAGTAAAGAAAGGATAATTTAAAATAATACTGATGTGTTATTTGACGAAAAAACGTTAAAATTTTAAATTGTATTAAATCCGTTTTTCAAATTCCAAGTTCGTATTTAAAAAAATTGACTCGAGGTTGGTATCCACAGAACGAAACGTCGAATTTCTTGTAGAACACAAAAAAAGGCTATGAAAAAGTATTTATTTGTTTTTTCAAGTCAAAAATTAAGAACAAAAACAAAAAATTTCGGTATTTTCGAAGGTAAAATCTCAAAGTAAGAAATTGCCAACATACTATTATTATGAATTATGGCTATGGACACTTACTCAGAACGTCAAAAATTCAGAAAAATTAGCAGAAAGCCATTTCCCATAGGCAAATTTCCCAAAACTTACTAATTTAACCATTCCTCAAATTCAACAAATAATAATCGAAATTTCAACGGAGAGTATCGCATTTGTGATACATTTTGGTGACAATAACACACATGTCACTAGAACAATCACACTAAAAATCGCACTGTTAGTTATCGAAAAAAGGACTATGTCATTTTAGTATTAGGCTATGAAGTCTAAAAACATTTGTACCATGACAATAAAAAGTAAAACTATTTAAAAAAAAATCAATAACATACTACTATTATGTATCAGTATTATTTTCTTATAAAATGGTATTTGTGAGAGCAAGAAGAGAAAGGTAGAAAAAATAGTTTAAATACATTTTCATAAAATAAAATAATAATAAAACTGGAAAATTATATAATATATTATATCACTATCAAAATTTAAAAATAATAATAATCGTAGACATATTGATATTTTTTTATTCGGAATTAAGTGTTTATTTTTAATAAAACTTAAAAATGTACACGTTACAATACAAAATCACAACTTTCCAATACTTACTGTATAATAAAATATAGATAAAAGTTAAAACATAATCAAAATGATGGTAAATTGTCGCAAGTAAAATTTCAGTTCGTAAAAACAATGTATAAGAATTAATTTATCTAAAAAATTCTAGAATAAGTCTTCGTCGCTGATAAGAGTAGTTTTCGCAACCTCGAAAAATATTCTGTGAGAATATTTATTTCTGACAGTCATGATTTGTGATTTTGGTGGTTTGTGTATTCCTCTGTTGAGTAACAAGACTGCACCTTTAATTTCTTCCAACTTATAGCCTAAAAATACACATACCTTCTAAACTGAAAATTATAAAGGTAAAGATTGATAGAGCTATAGGATCTGATGGAGTGCCTGATGGATTTCTTATTTGAGCTACTTGGCTCTTTAATATTGGCTTAAAAACATCCATTTATCCTGAGGCATGGAAGTCCAGTAAGGTTAATCCTATTTTTAAGAAAGAATCTAGATAGGAAATTAAAAATTATCGTCCTATTACCATTTTCTCCGCAGTCTCTAAAATTTTTGAATTAATGATGTAGCAGTGTACAACATGGTTTCTTACCAAACCGGTCTACATTAACAAATTTGGCAGAATTATCTGAGTATATTCACGGTTCATTAAAAATAAAAAACAAGTCGATGTTGTATATACCGATATTGAGAAAGCTTTCGATAAGATTAGACACTGTGTGTTAATAAAGGCTTAGGAGGATATGAATGTCTAAAAGCCTAATCAGGTTCATTCAGGCTTATTTGTCGAAACGGGAGCAATATGTCAATATGTGGAACTGAAATAATCTAAGCACAAAGTATAAGAGCACCTCCGGAGTCCCACAAGGCTCTAATTTAGGTTCTTTATTGTTTTTAATAGCCATAAATAGTTGGCCCCTTTTTGAATAAACCGGAAAGGATAAGAAATATTGATCGAAAAATGAAATGGCGAATGCATCACCAGACTTCACACTTAAAAGAAGTGATTGGTGGCTGGCGCAATTTCTTATATACAGCGCAGCGGTATTATTGGATATTATAAGTGACGTGAACAGAAGCCATAACAGCGTCGAGCATGTTCATGTTGTGTATTCGCCGTTTGACTATGACCGGTGAGGTGTTTTCACGGTCAGAAGATCCACAACTTACCTCGCCGTTTCCGATTTTTTAACTTATTTTAAATTGATATTGGGCCGTTCAAAATTACTCCCTGTGAGTCATCGCTTTCATATATGGGGAACTGACAATAAAATTCTCTTAAGCACGTCACCGCTTCTTTTAACCACAAGGCGCTACTGGCTCTATTTTTCATTCACCTTTACCTAGGTTACCTTTCAAGAGTAATAATTTTAAATATGCGGAATCGATTCCACTGCACACTTTGAGGAAGCTTTTTAAAAATCTTAGTATACGTTAAAAATCAACAGATTGGCTCGACAGTATTGTACTACCAAAAAAATTTGTTGCACCATAGGCGGGTTTACACAACTCATATTGGTCGGCGACGATATTTGATTCTGGTTGCCTGTGTTTTATTTACCTTACAAATTCCGCCAAAAAGAAAGGGTACTTCTGCATAAATATGAGGGTATTTTGTTTATTCATTGTTACGATAAAAGATACCACACCTATGGAATGGAACCGAAATAACGCGCCCTACATATTAATCTCAAATCCTTACCAGTATAAAATTCGAGGGTCGATGTCCAACTGCTAACCTTCTTCATTCTCAAAGCCAAATATAGTGCAGCCGACGCCAATATTGAATCTCTTATTGAAATTGTGTCGTAGTCCATGAGTGAGAACTCGAGAATGTACCTTGCCAGGGTCAATACTGGCATCGTGATTCTGGCACACTATAAAAATTAATGGAATCAAAAAACTGCCTTGTTTTTAAAAGTATCATTGATAGATTATAAAAACTATAAATAATAAAAAATTATGGTTGAAAATAAAATCGTTTATTATCCTCGACATGAAATTTCAATACTGTCTCGACAGTAATCAACAATTTCCCGTCTCGGATTGTAATATACTGTTACGGCACAAAAACGAAGAAAACTTATAACTCAAAATGACAATTAAAAAAACGACCAAACTTTCAAATTTGAAGTTAAAATTAAATAATCAGTGTATAACTATTCCTTATAATTCTTTCTCTGTCTGTCTCGCACGTTTCATTGACAACGACGTATTGCTAATAGAATAATGCCCCGAAGACGTTGGTTTATGTTTTTCTTCACTTTTATGATTACAAGGGATTCCTTTATTTAAAAAAAAAAATAATTTTTTATATTTGCGAAAAATATGTATATTGGTGTCAATCCAAAATTTTAACATACGACGTATATATAACTCTCACCAGCGTTTGTCGAGCTCGGTTTTTCATGATTAAAAATAAATTAAATATCGCTCACGCCAAAATTGATGATTTTTTTCAGAAATCGTGACTTTTAGGAGTGTAGCTCTAAGAGCAAATGCTTAGGTTTTGAAATACTCCTTCTTAAGTGCCGTTTGGTATATTCATAATAAAGCATTCTCGTTTCTTCCCGCACTACTTTTTTTTATTATAAATTATCACACTTCTTTCATAAAAAATGTTTCAATTTAATTTTTCTCTTTAAAAATAAATATCTAATTGCATTTTGTTTTTGTGTTAAAAATATTTTATTGCATTGGGTTATATTTGGGTTGATTTAAAATAGCTCTAAAAAAGGAAAAAGGGAACAGACAAGTATATAATAGCAAAATATTATAAAATATTATTTTTACTTGTTTTCCCATAAAATTGCATCATAAATCAATAACTAAAACGGTATGTGAAACCTTTATCTCTATATACAACAGGACTTTTAGAAGGAAAGGTTTAAAAACTAAACGTTTCCTACAAGACCTTTGAAATCTAAGCTAAGAATATAATATTTAAATTAAGATTCCAAGTGTGAGACGAAAAATGATGTTGCAATTAAACTTTTAGATCCGAACTCCTAGGCTTGGGAGGGGGCTGCAGCCTGGCACGCCACTGTGTGATAGGTAGGTCTCATTATAAGAAATTTAAACAAGGAGATATACTCATAGATGAATTAAAAGTGACACTGTAGTTCTTAAAAATAGATACAAAAAATACTTCTTGTACCTGAGGGCAAAATTTTTTTTATACTTACTCTGGCGTATCTCCTTAAAAATCGATAGCTAATTGGAATCCCCAAATTGAATTTGACAACTTTTAACAAATTCATTTCCATTCTTATCATTTCTCGTCTGTTGTACGCTCCGTCGCAAATGTATAAAAAGTCGTCGATCATCGGGGGAATCCTTTCATCGAACTTACTCGCTACAAACATGGCCGCTGCTCCAACAAGTTGCAGTGTTTCTTTGGACACCACAACGCGGTCCAAGTACATGTCTACTAGCTAAAATAATAAAATGCTCTAATCGCTTTATATTCATTTTTTTGAAAAAAAAAGCATGCAAAAAAAACATACGCTTTTCAAATTTTGTATTTTTTTATCTAAAGTTTATGTTGGCAATACTAATAAATTATTTATCACTGTGGCCTTGATAATAAATAAATTTGTTATTCGTGTCCGACGTTTTCTTTAACATTTCTAAGAAATATGGAGCAAGAAAGTAAGAAGTTTAACTAGTTAAGAGTTAAATCTAGTCTCTGCGGTAGTTTCAAAAACAAAGAGTTCCGCTGCGCTTAGTAGTGGAGGGGGCCAGAAAAAGTCTGCTTTCAGGGAGCGGTCCGACAGTAGAACAATGTCGGAAGTGACCCGCAGCAGCCTCCAAGTGGCTGTGATTGATGCCGGCAATAAATGCTGGAAGATCACAGCAGACCGCTGGATCCTGGTTGAAAGGAGGCTAACGGAAATCCTTATGGAGTTTCTAATAGCCAATCCTGCCGACAGGATCCCTCAGTACGACACCTCAGGATGGACTAGAGGAATAAAGATCATCAATTGCACTGATGATTTTTCCTTAGCATTTCTGAAAGAGAGTGTCAAAAAGATCGGACAACCTTGGGAACTTGCCCAATTACAGGTCATCCCCCGCTCGGAACTTCCAGAGTGTCCGAGAGCTAGAATTTGGTTGCCAGTGCCAACCATTCCAGAGAAGTCCTTGCTGCCACTCTTGGCAGCCCAGAATCCGAAGATTCCTTGCAAGGAATGAAAGGTTCTAAAGATGGAGGACCCAAAACCCACGGGGAGGAGCGTAATCCTCCAGCTCACAGACGAGTCGCTACCAGCCCTAGAGGAAGCTCAGTTTAAGCTTCACTGCGGCTTTAATGCGATCGCTGTGAATATATATAAGGGCATCCCCAAACACAAGAGGAATGACCAGAAAGTTAATCTTGCCAAACCCAAGCAGGATGTCGGAAGGAAGGAGGAGACAGTGACATCTGCCACGGTAATGGAAGATGAACAGAGTGCGGCTCCAGAGAAGGAGCCGACTCAAGAAATGGAAGTTGAACCACAACAGACGCCCAGCGATGTTGCGAGTGGTCCAAATCAACCTCCACCACAGTAAAATGGCCTCTAGCCATCTGGCTCTTCTCATGGAGGAGAAGGGCGTCGACATCGCCTTGATCCAGGAACCTTGGGTCAGAAATGACGCCATATGTGGATTAAGGCTAAGAAACTACTCTCTCTATTACGCCAGGGGCAATGGTAAGCCAAGAACTTGTATTTTAGCTAAAAATAAAGTATTCCTAATGCCTAATTTTAGTAACCAGGACATAACAACGGTCAAACTGGAGCGCAAAGGAGGGACACCAATAATACTGTCATCCGTATACATGGCGCATGACGTTCCAACTCCATCGGTAGATGTCCAAAATATTGTGGAATCTACCAGGATTTCTAAGCAAAGCCTAATCTTGGGATGTGATGCCAACGCCCATCACACAATATGGGGTAGCACGGACATCAATGACCGAGGTGAGTGTCTTTTTAGTTTTATTATAAATACTAACCTTAGCTTATGCAATAACGGTAATACACCTACATTTGTCACTGCGAACAGACAGGAAGTTCTGGACGTCACGCTTACAAATGAATCCAACGATCTAAAGGTACAAAACTGGAGAGTGTCCAGCGAGGATTCGTTCTCGGACCATCGTTGGATTCTATTTGATATCAGTGAGTCCACGTACTTGCCTACACCATTTCGTAATCCTAAAAGAACAGATTGGGAAAAATTTTGCGGAATCATCTCTGGAGAACTGGCAAATCCTCCCAACAATCTCTTACCAAATAAGGCTTCAATTGATGAAGCAGTTAATAAACTAACAAATACCCTGGAAGCAGCATTTTTCAAAAGCTGTCCGATAAGCAGACCAGCGAAAAAGCCATACCCACCATGGTGGAACGCAGAGCTGGGTCAGCTAAGAAGGGACATGCGAAGGCTATTTAACAAAGCAAAGAGCAAACGTACTGAAGATGAGAGCTCTTATAGAGAGGCTCTAAAGACGTACAAGAAAGCGATTAGAAAATCTCAAAGAAGCGCTTGGCACAATTACAGCGAGCGGATTGAGAGTACAAACGAAGCCGCTAGAAAAGTTCTATCAAAGGAGCCTAGTGCTCCCTCTTTTCTAAAAAAGGATGATGGGACATACACAGAGAGTAGTGGGGAAACCCTTGAACTGCTGATTGATTCCCACTTTCCTGGTAATACATCGGCCATAGAGCCCCTTATCGATCAAGAAGACGTTCCGGATTTGAATAGCATCAAATCAGTAGTCACTTACGATAAGCTAGAATGGGCGATTGACTCATTTGAACCTTACAAATCACCAGGATTAGACGGGATAATGCCCGCCATGCTACAAAGAGGGAAGAGAATCCTGATCCCTTGGCTCTTGGTGATATACAGAAGCAGCTTGCATTTTACTTACATGCCGGCTGACTGGAATAAGATAAAAATAGTCTTCATCCCTAAGGCTGGTAAGAGCAGTCATGTAACCGTCAAAGACTTCAGACCAATAAGCCTGTCTTCGTTCCTTGTCAAAACATTGGAGAGGTTACTGGATCTGCATATCAAGAACTCGGTGAGAGAGCGAGAATTAAGCTCGTCTCAACACGCTTATACCAAAGGGAAATCAGTGGAAACGGCGCTACACGAAGTAGTAGGCACTATTGAGAAATCCCTTAACAATAAAGAGTACACCCTACGTACCTTCTTGGATATTGAAGGAGCCTTTAATAACGTCACGACCGAGGCAGTGTGCGACGCTCTAATAGAAACAGGGGTCGATAACTACATCTGCCGTTGGATTAGGAGGATGTTGAAAGGCCGTCAAATCTGCTCCAGTTTGGGAAGTAGCGAGATGGTCAGATTTGCTGGAAGAGGAACTCCGCAAGGCGGGGTTCTGTCACCAACACTCTGGCTGAGAGTTCTAAATAAAGTTCTCATAGCGTTGGAGAAGGCTGGAATAAAAGTGATTGCATACGCTGACGATATAGTTATACTAGTGTCAGGTAAATTTGTAAACACAATCAGCGACCTAACAGGAATGGCGCTACGAATACTACAACAGTGGGCCATGAAATGCGGGTTAAAAATCAACCCCGAAAAAACGGAGGTAGTTCTATTCACACGCAGAAGGGTGATCGAGAACTTCAGACTCCCAGTACTCGACAATAATGCTTTAGTGCTTAAGGAAAAAGCAAAGTATTTAGGATTGGTACTTGACTCCAAGCTAAACTGGGGCATAAACTTGCAAGAACGAGTTAAAAAAACGTCGGTAGCATTATATGCCTGCAAAAAAGCAATTGGGAAAAAATGGGGACTAAAACCCCACATAGTACACTGGATCTATACGGCTATTATAAGACCTATATTAATATACGGGGTCCTGGTTTGGTGGACCGCTTTGGAAAAAGCAGTGCACACTAAGTCAATAACAAAGATACAAAGGGCAGCTTGTTTAGGAATAACCGGAGCCCTTAAGTCAACCCCGACAGCGGCGCTAGAGGTCATGTTATATATACCCCCCTTGGATATCTATGGAAAAAGTATAGCTACAAAAAGTGCCCTGCGACTAAAAGAGTCGAAATTCTGGAAGGAAACTAACTACGGACACAGCAGTATACTAAAGATTCACCCGGGGAATAATCTACGAGACCCGACTGATTACTCTGTCCCAATAACATGCTTCGATAGAAGGTATTCTATACTCATTCCGAGTAGGGAAGAGTGGGAAGGCAATCAGAATATAACGAAAACAGATCACGCAATCTTCACAGACGGTTCAAAGATGGACGTTGGTGTGGGAGCCGGGGTCTTTTCCGAAAGTTTACAAATACAGAAATCGTATAGACTCCCCAACTATTGTAGTATTTTTCAAGCGGAAGTACTGGCAGTAGAGAGGGCGGTCAATATCCTGCAAGAACACCTTGGCTTGGGAGTAGCCTCGTCAATCACCATCTTCAGTGATAGTCAGGCGGCGATTAAGGCAATCTGTTCCAGCAGCGTTAAATCAAAGCTCGTAAAGCGATGCCGCAACAATCTATGCACACTTGGCAACCAACATCGGGTTATTCTGTGCTGGGTTCCTGGACACTCCAAAATAGATGGCAACGAGGCTGCCGATGCGCTCGCAAGAGAGGGCGCAGGCATGCCAGCTGATCTAGCAGACAATACAGTGAACAAACCACTGGGATTCGTCAAAGAGGAGATTGACTACAGGGCCAAGCAGCTTGCACAGAACAGATGGACAGGGTTGACAACCTGTAGTACATCCAGGCAACTGTGGCCCACATTCGATAAAGAGAACCGCAGAGCTATTGAGACACAGTCGAAAAGACGTGAGAAATATTACTGCGGTTGTTACCGGACATTGCCTCTTCGGTAGACATGCCGAACGTATGCAAATACCCACTAACGACTTCTGCAGAATCTGCAGAGATGAGGAAGAGGAAGAAAGTATTCAACATTTTCTGTGTGAATGCCCTGGCCTCGCAAGAAGGAGGTTCACTACTCTGGGTGAATCATCTTTCGATAGCCTGGAGGAACTAAACAACTTACAACTTGGACGGCTGAGCAGATTTCTGAACAGTAGTGGCTGGTTTGAATGAGTTGTTAAAATCCTTCCGCGGTTACGTCGCATAAACCATCAGTGATCTGATGAAGGTGGGTTCTACGGAACACGTGTGGTATCACAACGGACCTAATCAGGACTACGTGAGACCGTTTGGTCAGAACCAAGGGTCTGCCACTCTTACCTAACCTAACCTAGTGACGCTCCCATTTCATTTTTTGATCAATATTTCTGAACATTTTCCCTTTATTTAAAAAGGGATCAAATAGCCGTCTTAGGTAGCAATTACCTACAGTTTTCAACCAAATAAATTTTAGTTAATGAATTAATAAAAGAAAATAACGAAAATTTGTGAAATTTGTTCATTTTTCTGCATTTATTACTTTATAAATTCAAACTTGTTTAACTTTAAATTGTAGGTAGTTGTGCTTTAAATATGGGTATTTAGCCGTATTTTGGATAAAAGGAAAAAGTAACAAAATATTGATTAAAAAACGAAAGGCGATATGCGTTAATAGATCTCACTCTTAAGGGATATTGCAAATAAGGCATTACATCATGGTTTATCAGAGAATTTCCGGAAGGTTTTATAAAAAGGTTCACAACCTGGTGTAAATTTACTGAAATTTTTTTATTGGCTTATTTTGAAGAAAGAAAAACCACAAAAAAGTGCCGATCCTGTGATCCTTACACTCGGAATAGTCAAAATTAAGAACTGATATTAATATTTACCAGAAAATGGATATAGGAAATTATGCAAGCTTTTTTAAAAAGGAAATCTGAGAGCTACAAGCTCAAAATATATTTTTTTTTAGATTTAGATGACGTTAACAAGTTTATAAATGAGGCTGAAAATAGCATTTTTATGTCCAGCGACATACATTGACCATTCATTCTTATGTGCCAAATGTCTAGTCTTCACTGGGAGATTTTATTAAAAGGTCACAACAGGCCATTCCACATGTAAATAGAATAAAATATTTTATTAATAATAATTTAAAAAAATAAAAAAACAGATTCATAATAAGTTTATTACGATACTGAAAAAGATATAGTAATATATTTGTGCCAAACTAGAAAAATGCTTTTATTACCATATACCTTTTATTACTTTTGTTCTTGTTCTGTCAGGTCTATTTCACAAAATTTTTTGTGAGACAATGACAAAAAATTGTAGTAAGTTGTATTCCGCGAAGTAGACAGAGATCCAATACGTTTATTATTATAAGCCGCAACGCGAACTAAAAGTTTATTTGGTTTCCTTACCTTAACTCCTAGATATAATGTTTCATGATTCAATTCGAAACTTTCCTGAATTTCTACCATCCAGTCCACTAACAAAGACCTCATCCATTTTGTAAGACACACCTGTCTATCCATGTAGTCTCCAAGTGGAAACAATGTCTAAAAAAACTCGACTTAAAACAGAAAAAACTTTTATGTCAAGTATTTCTTAAAGGGTGTCCCAGCGGGAACCGCTTCGCTCTATATATGGAAAATTATACATAGGAAAATTTTGAAAATTGGACAGTATGTTAATGTTGATGGGGGCAACCCGGCTAAAATATTTTTATTATGGCAGCACTTTCAGTTACACCGGAAGTAGGTGTCAACTTGCTTATTTTAAATGAAACACCCTATATAATAATACGTTTATTTATAATAGTTATAATAAATATGTTTATTTTATCTTCTTCAATAACGTTTAGGTATATGTATATAATAGTTATTTACGATATAAGTATTGTAAAGATTCATATTACAACACAAGATGTTAAAGTTGTCAAACGAGGCGTCAGCCGAGTTTAATAAAACATCGAGTGTAGTAATATGAATTTACAACAAGAATATTGTACAAAATTTTATCTTCTTTCATCTATAAATAAAAATATTTGGCAAAAGGCATTTTTAAAAATAAAAATGCACCTGGTATTAAGTTTACTAATCAAGTTTTTTATATTACCTTTCGCATAGTTACTGTCGAAACTTGGTCAAACAAATTCACAAATATAAAAAGCGTTTTTCAAAATGAGCGATTCTGATGGAAGTTTACCCTCTGATATAGAAGCAGCGGCAAACGAAGCGATCTTAAGTTTAGTTCCGACAAAACCCAAGGCGCGGTATGAGTATCCTTTTGGGTTATTTTTCCGTAAAGCAACGCTCCTAGAAACCATCTACACTATGGACTCACTACTCAATGTTGAGAACTATGAATTCAGTTAAAAAAAATCAAGATATAAGCAGATTTTATCAACTAAAAATTTTAAAACCGTTTTTTTTTTATTACAGCACTAGTGCTGTAAAGGCATCTATTACAGCACTAGTGCTGTAATAGATGCCCTTACAAAACGATTTACAGAACTGTAAAATTCATATTACTAAATGAAAGTAGATAAATTAATATAAACATAGAATAGAACGAAGCAGTTGCCGCATATCAAAGTTTCAGACATGTAACTAATATTCCTTGAAATTTGTGTTGGAGCTTAAAGAGATTTGAGTTTAAATAATGTAAATAGGACATTCTTAGAGCAGTATATTTCATAAGATTTATTGTAAAGCGTTACAAAGGAAAACAGTATCAAGCAATAGAAATTCACTTACCTCGCTCTCCTTATAATAATTAAAAATATCCATCGCGTAATGGGACACCTGAAAAACGTCATCCCAATTTTCCTTGTCGTAATCCAAGACTCCTTCGGGAACCTCGTGGTTGCCTAAATTAAGTTTCGATTCGAGTTGCTGCGCCACAAACGACAAACTCGATGTGGATTTACATTCTTCCTCGACTATTGGTGAACAATCGGAAGACGCCGTCTTTGACGATCTAGTTGTCGGTTTCTTTGCACTGAAGTATATAGAATCGTTACTAAAAAAGTTGACGTCAGTAGAGTGCGGTATGATAGCGAAATGAAGCAAACTACTACGGATATACTATACTCAATATAATCCTACTGGTGGTTATACTTAAGGGTCCGTGATGGCTGTTGGGTATGTTCCACTAGCGCCTTGCATTTATAATTTACTACGTTTAACGACTAAAACTAACAAATTTATTTTAAGATTTATGAAAGATCCTGAAATAATTTTGCAAAAAATACAAATACAAGGTGTTATCAAAATGATGCGTCTTTATAGTTTATATCAATGACTTGCCTCATTTACCAATATCTGGGAAATTCACTATTTTCGCTGATGACACTACCATTCTTTGGCACGGAACAGACTTTGATAAACTTAAAGTAGACATTAGTAATGACTTTGGACAAGATAAGAAAGTGGTGTGATGCTAATCTGTTATCCTTTAATATATCAAAAACAAATGTTTTAAATGTGTTATAGAGGATATTTTTATAGAAGATGAAAAGATTTCAGTGCTCTCTGTGAATAAGTTTTTGGGATTATCAATAGACAGCTCTTTTAAATTTGAAACTCATATTATCAATTTGTGTAATAAAATTTCTTCAAACTGTTATGCTCTAAGGGTGATATCAAATAACTTAAATTTTTCTGTGGCAAAAAGCTCTTACTATGCTTTGATAGAGTCCCATCTTCGTTATGGAATCTGTTTTTGGGGATCATGTACCCAATATTTATTTAACACGGTGTTTGTTCTACAAAAGAGAGCAATAAGATACATGTGTAGTGCTAAAATTAGGGATTCTTGTCGCCCACTATTTATAAGGCATGCAATATTGACTCTTTTCTCTATCTTTATTTTAGAGACTGCCTGTCTTATGTATAAAAAATATAAAAGTGAGCTGATGTTGTCTTCTCATTATAATAAACGTCAATCTTTTTTTTTAAGCTTACCTATACCTCATTCAGAATAAATTATAAAATCTTTTATATATGGTGGTAAGAAAATATTCAATCGTCTTCCTCTCTCTTTAAGAAGGCAACAAAATTTGAAAGTTTAAAAAAGTAACTAAGCGTTTTTTAACTGAAAAAGCTTACTACACTTTGGATGAACTTTTCAATGATCCATTAGTGATACATTAATCTTTGTGTGTTTTATATAATTTAACTATGTAATCTTTTTTTTATTTTCTAAATTTTTACTTATTTTAAACCCCTTTCGTGATGGGCATAGTGTTTAATTTTTTTCTCCTCCTTAATTGTTTGTATTTTTTTTTCTATGGCTTTTAAATGTATTTATGTAAGCACATTAGATATTAGCAAGTAGTGACTTTGTCAATAAGGATACTGTTTCTTGTACAATAAAGTATATTTTGAGTTTGAGTTATATTTAAACCTGTAAATCCTAATATGACAATGTTCGAGGGAAAAATAGTTTTTTTTTTTAAATGTCGCATCACTATAATAAACGATAAAATTGACCTTTCGTTATTACGGCTTGACCACGCCGCCACTGGAGGAATTCTAAAGAGTGATAAGACAAGTGTGACCCGTGTTCGTTTTTATTTAAAATGACAATTAATTGAGTTCAGTGACCCACGATTACCTGTTCTAAGTTAAGAAAAAAAATAACCTACCTCGTTAAAAAATCCAAAATCATAATAAAAACAGTAGCTACAAATCCAATCTGCGATTACATTTTGGCACTATTTACTACATCACAACACAAAATACAACTGTGCCTAAAGACTTTGACATGTAAGTGTGCAAAACTAAAAATCGCGGATGCAGTGCGTCCACTGCCTGCCTGGCGCGTAGACTCGATTGTTTTCATACATTTTTTTGCTGGAAGCGTTAAACACGTGGCGTTTTTAGGTACCGATGTTGGTATTTCGACTTTTAGAAGAGTTGTTTTTTAGTACTCCTGATTTAAATTCTTTCCGATTTTCCACTACAGTTTTTGACAGATACAGTACTTTAAACATGAAAGAAAATAATTGGTTCCATTTAAAAAGATTTTAAATAGTAATATATTATTCCGAATAAACAAAATACTTACATATCTTCGATGGCAGTACTATACAAAGACTCCTCAGACTTCTCAAACTCATTGCTCAATCTTTTCTTTGTGGTCGATCCGACCCCGCTATCCTTTACTCCCTCTTTCGGTTTGACGGCTGTCTGGTTCGGACAATGACTTGACTGCTTGATGGCTGCCCTTGTGATTATTTTGTTCTGAGCTGGGGCGGGAGGTGGCGCTAAATTCTCGTTCTGTCTAGGTTTTTGCACTGTTCTTATTGAGGGTAGTACTTTTGATTGCACTGTCACTTTTTTAATGGCCTTTATGCCCTAAAATACGCGATTATAAAAAGCTGTAGATATCTGTATAAAAAGGATGTTGAATGTTATTCAATGGGCTTTTTTCCTAAACTAGAAGCTATTGCAAATATATCTGGTTAAGTAAAATATTCCTAGAGTGTCACAAAAGTTTTATAGAAAACAATTAAACAAAAATTTTGAAAACAAATGTTAATAATCTCAATTTTTTTATGGGCCAATTGATCGGTCGATTATAATATTCGATAATTTTTTACACCTTCAGGGATTTCGTATTGAAAATTTGTTCAAACATTTTTGTATGAGCGGAAGTGTTAAAGATAAAACATTATTTTTTTATGAACATTATATTTTGATGATTCTATAGAGTCAAATATTCAAAAACAAAAGTGGTCACTAAAATATCATAATACCTACTGGTCAAAACTAAGGATCAACGATTCTCTTTTACCGGTATCTGTATACAGTGTCCGCGGCAAGGTTTGCACCATAATCCAAAAATCGCTTTATTTTGACATATTTTTATCGGAAGACATAACGGGTGCAGGGCCAGACTGGCCATTGGAAATCTCATGTCAATTTTGTTACCTTTAAATACTGACTTCCCTGTTCATTTTATGGCAAAATTATATTAGATTGTTTTGAAGGTATGAGGGACTAAAACGACAAATTTCATTATTTTCTAATAAGCCAATTTAACGCTATTTAGAAAAACTCTTTGTAAGATCGCTAAAAATTTAATTTAGCTCTGGGATACATACGTACCTTAATGAAACCACCAGAAAATGTCGCGTCAAATTTTAAAAGACGATTTATTTTATGTTAGTTTCAACATGTTTTACAGTAGTTATGAAAAAATAATAATCAAGTTAATTTTTAACTTTTAATTGGTTTATGGGAAAATATTGAAAATGGGTGTGCAAGTCCATCATACCAGGATCTTCTTAAAAGTATCATATAATTTTACTGTAAAATTAGTAAAGGCATGAATACTTGAAGGTAGCAAAATTTACATCGGATTTTCTATGGCCAGTATGGCGATGCACGACCTGGTATGTACAAATTAATAATAAACGAACATCCTGCATTTCTAGGACATCACACCCAAACCTCTCTTAATTACCTTTACCTTTCCATCAGAAACTTTACTGGAAGCATTGGTCACATCTCCCAGCGCTGTTCTTTTGACAGCCTTTTCTTTTGACGGCGAAAAGTCGGCCTTCCGTTTCCCTCTGATCATTCTGTCGATTTTATCAATACCTTTATTGATGTTGATATTCTTTAATTGTAAAGCCTGTGTGGTCGCTCTGCTTCGAGTGGCAACATTGTTGCCTGGGTTGTTTACTATCACGGCTTTGTTGTTTATT
Organism: Polydrusus cervinus; assembly: GCA_935413205.1. Classification (NCBI taxonomy): domain Eukaryota; kingdom Metazoa; phylum Arthropoda; class Insecta; order Coleoptera; family Curculionidae; genus Polydrusus; species Polydrusus cervinus. The sequence goes on along the minus strand of OW284511.1, from coordinate 1,677,794 downwards.
GATTTTGCCGGGGCCATTTTCGGTTTGGTTTAAAAGTATTTTCCGGAAGAATGTTCTGGCAATTGAGTCTGCAACATAAAGGGATTTTAATTGTGGGTTTTTTAGCAAAAATACTATTTTCGTTGCTGGGACAAAAATCTAAATTTCAAATAGTTCAGAAGATTACAAACTAATCGGATTCTACCATTGACTTCTATCTGGATTCCTAAACACTAATGACAAAAGTGGTAGATTTATTGCTTGACGCATATAAACGAAGTTTCCTGTTTATCTTGTTTCTGTTAACCAGGGTTGCAATAAATCGCGATTTTCTTGATTTTTATCAATTTATACTTATTTTTTTCCTAAAGATGGCAATAATGAACTTTAAAATCACTTATTTTCATTATTTTGTCTCTATTCGCCCAAAAATATTTGTTGCCTAGATTTACAGTTAGAAAATATCCTCGGCGACATACAAAATAACTTTAATTGACATGAAATTTTTCCACAGCGTGCAGCGTAATTTATGAATATTTTTTACGCTGCACTGATGACGATTAGTTATGTTTTTACACTTACATAATGTATCTAAACACTTCGTTTTAAATAAACTACCTTCCTTTGTTTTAAATTTCCTAATTAGTTGTTTGCTTCGGCTACTTGTTTTTACAGCAATTAATAATTTGATTTAAATCATGATTAAAATTTAAAAAATCATTTGATTTAAATCGTCGCAATCCTGTAAAATATACCATAATTTGTGTAGTGCAATTGGACCAACTTTAAGTAGTATTTTTCCCAAATAAAGCTCTAAATTTAATTTCTATTGTGCTGCTAAATGCTACATAAAATCTCACTAATGACTAATGGACGAGAGAAAAATATTTAGGTGTTATACTCAAAGTTATGTATTTTCCCCTAATATTCCCTAGTATTATAAAGCTTCTAGAAATATCTCATCTGGCCACTTCTTGTTTACAAACATGTGATTTCAAGTGTCTACACTGATGCATTATAAACAGAAAGTAAATTATTTTTTTAAAACTAGGTATATGTACTTAAGTGAACACAAAATTTACAAAAAAAAAATAATTATTTATTTTAATTATTGAAATATATTGCATATTTGGTACTTTAGGCCATATTCAATTTTTAAACGAAAACATTACATGTTTTTAGATAAATGTCCATTACATCAAATGTTACCTTTTCTGAAGATTAACATAAATACACAAGACGCAAAATACTTATTGCGAGCCAGCTAATGGTTTATATAAACGCAAAGAACTCTGCATTGTTAGCTCCTGAAACAAGATTTTCATATCGCTAGGAAAGATTGTTTACCACCTGGTTATGAAATACGTGCTGAATTGTATGTGCGGATTTGCAGATATTTGCGTTTAAAGAATCAATTAGCGGGTTAACAAAAAACCTCTAACAACTCTACATTTTTTATTATGATGAAGCTCCAGTGGCGAATCCAGGGGGGGGGGCTATGGGGCTGCAGCCCCCCCACCCCCACCCCAGAACTAAACAATATTTTTTTAAATCGCTATATATTAAGAGAACATCTTCGTTCACTCCAGTAAAATTTGGAGACGTCACGATGAGACCCCCCCCGAACAAAATCCTGGATTCGCTACTGTGAAGCTCATTATCTCTAAAAATTAGCTTGAAAAATTCCCACACATTTTTTAATTTACGCCGTAATTTTTAAAACATTATTTAAAAAATAATATTTAAAAAAAACATTATAACCACGTCAAACTGCCTAGTTGCGAAATATTTAAGGCGTTGGTCCAAAAATATGATATGTAGAAATATAATTTTTTTTTACTTTATGACTTATTGGTCTTATTAGACAAGACACGTTTTAGTGATTTAGGGATTAAAGAAGTTAATAGGTGTGTAAATTACCATTTTTCGGTCAATTAAAAACTTCAAACCCCCTTCCGGTTTACCCGGAAGTAACGTCAACTATTAAATTTTAAATGGAAACCAGCCATTTTTATTGGATGAAAATTTTCTTCTTAGATACATTTGTTTTAAAAATGGCCGTATAGATCAATTTTCCTTTGTTTCCTAAAATGTCCATAACTTTGGTAAAACACAGTAAGTAGTAGGTAAACAGTAGGCCATGGAAATGTTAAATGGTTTATTTCAACCTACTTTTTATACCTATATTTTTATTTCGTAATAAAAATGTTAAATTTTGGTGTAATAGGTATTTTACTATCAGGATATTTTCAAATAATTGGTGACCTTGAAAAAAATTTCTGGAAATAATTCTTGTTTTAAGGAGATTAAAAGTAAAAATAGGTACTTACATACATACAAGAACATTATAAGTTACCTATACCTTACAAACAAAACCCTCTTTACAAACACCTATTATTATGCATAGATTGGATTTGGGGCAAAGCACTTGAAAGTGTTTCGAGCATCAAGCCTTGGAAAAGTAATTGCCAACATCAAGCCCTTTGGAAATGTTAAGTGCTTGCAATTACCAAGGAAAGTAATTTGGAGTCCTTGTAAGCAGTTTAAATGACTTGAAATGAGAAATGCAATTACCAAGCACTTTTATAAAGGGCTTGAATTACCAATTACTAAGTACTCATTTTAAAAGTGCTTGCAAGCACTGTGCTCAAAGCAATATTGTACTTGAAGCATTTGTTTAAGCACTTTCGAGGCAATTACTACCCAGCTCTGGTATAGACACAAGGAAAAAATATATACAACAATACAACACACATAAATATAAGTAGGTATGTACAACCATATAATTATGAAACATCTATTATATAGCTACCTATTCCAGCAACTGCTAAATTGGATCTCAAACAAAACGATTTTATTGTTTTTTTTAAATGATACGAAAGTGCTAAATTATGTAGATATTGATTGATCTATATTTAAAATGAAACCAATTGAATTTTGGATAATATGCAAGTTCTGCTATGCTTTAATATAAGGAAATTTAAATGGATTTTACTAAGTGGATTCATTAGAAAATTTACATAGGTTTTGAATCGTTAAGTTCTAGCCAAAAAACTCGATAATTACCATAAAGTCTAATTTTAACGGAAAATAAACTAAAATGTCTTGCATGATCAAACTTCAGTTTTGCCGCGTTTTCTTCCTTGTGAAGCCAATTTTTTCTAAGTATTAGAAATCTAAATATTGCAGAAAATACTTTAAAGTGAATAAATACTGCAGTTTCAAACTCGGTAAACAATTATAGGCATTAATGATAAAAAAAAACGACAAAAAAGGTATTAACAAAAATGGAGGAACACTCCCAGTTTCATTGTACAAATAGCAATTCCTGAATGAAACAGTTATCTTTTAGTTGATTTTTAATGAAATTAATAAATAAAGACCGTCGCAACTTACCTAATAATTAAAATTTCCACTTATAAACTATTTTTTGTAAAATTTTTTATAAAATTTACACATATAAAAGTCGTTATGACATGACAAGCTGCTTGCTTCTTGGCGACCGTTTGATTTTTCAGTTGTTTTCAAAAGTTGCCATTGGTTGATTTGCATTTCCGGTCATTTGATTGGTTGAAATTATGAGTGGGGACGAAAACCCTTAACCCCCTAGCGGCGGTCCACTAAAATTTTTTCTAACAGATGTTCCTTGACAGATAAAAGTCAAGGAAAGTAAACATTTGTATAAATTCCAACCTCACTTTAAAAAACTTGAAAATATAATGTGGTTCATGTTCAAAATAGTTTAATAATATGTTTGAAAGTGTGTTACGTATTAAATACTTGGGCCTCAAATCATGTTTTGTATATTTATCACACAAGCATAAAAATTTAAACACAGGCGTAAGTATTCGGCATTATTTTAATGTTCAATGGTGGATAATCTATATTACATCTTATTTTAAATAACCTTTGTGTTCTACAGATCCACATTAAACTAACTTATGGTGATAACCAAGTGGCGTACTTTTCTGCGAGCATTATTCAAAACAATATCGATGTTGAATCCATTGGAATTAATTCCGCATATGCCAAAGTTCTGGGTATTAGTAAAAATGAATTGGTGAATATATCACAGATTGATCCATTGCCAGTTATAAATAATATCAGTATACAGCCATTCAGCAAGTCAGACTATGAAGTGTTAGTAAGTTACTAACTTTTTATAATATAATTATATTTAACCTTTGGTATCACCATATTTTGTAAAGTAGGCATTTAGTTTCTCAATGCATTAGTGACCTACTGGTACCTATTTGCTTTCTTAGTGAATTGGCTAACTATCTAAGTATAGAACTGTTTCTATTGGCCTCACTAAAATTTTCTTGCTTGCTCACCTCTTACATTCCGGGCATTATACCCTTCGCTTTAAGTAACATAATGGTAGACACTCAATGCTACAAGAATGGTCAGTACCCAGTGTATGAATATACAATGGGGATAGCAGTGGATGTCCCAAAACAATGAAAGCCTTTGTAGGCATCCGATTCACCTCCATTCATAATTTTTATTGGGTATTATATTTTTTTTTTAAATATATTTTTTCTCTGTACTAGGAAATATTATCCCAAAACGTGCAGTCAAACCTTCTAGATCAAGTGCGGGTAGTAAACAAGGGACAAAGTTTAGTTATCTGGATTGGAAATAGTATTTCTGTTAATGTTGTTGTTGGTAAGTTACCACAAAAATTAGTTCATCATTACATAAGTAATAATTTTTTTAAATATGTACCTAGGTGTTTTTATTTTTTTCCATATTTTTGCTATGAATTAACCATTTTTTTTCTTATAGATAATGTAGACCCTGTTTCACCTGGAGTATTGGATTTTTTAACTGAAGTTGTGATAAAGCCGCCTGGTAATACTGTAGTAGAAAAAATTGATGGTAATAATATTATATGGGTAAAATTCTGCATCATAAAAATTTAAACAAATTCTATCTTTGCAGATAAAGAAAAGCAATTTAAAGAAAATCCACAATACCTTGAAAACTTTGTTCAGTTCCTAAAACAAAATTCCTCTTCAGAGGCTAACGTAAATTACAACAAATTTTTTGAACTTCATGAAACTTTACTCTTTAGACTGATTCCTTGGTCCGAGTTACCAGATTTTGAAAGTAAACTAAAAAATGTCCATCCTTTTACAGTTTTTGTTCTCAAAAATAGCCAGTACAAAGATAAGTTTCAAAATAATTCAGATAATTCTTGTTTTTATAGTATGACATTATTAAACAGTCCTCATTTTATAAAAAAATTACATGTAAGGATATGTTTTTTGGAAGATATATTTGATAAATTTAAAGATATATTTAAGAAAAACAATTTATTTAATATTTTTGTTGATAATCCAGTTTTTAACTTTATGCAATGCGAATTTGGTGCTAGAGTTGTATTAAAAAGAGTAACAATGTTTCCAATGGTGAAAGAAATAGAAGTACATAGTAAAAAGAACTATTCATTAAATGTTATTGAAAAATTGAAAATCTATTTGTCAGACAATAGTCAGACACCCCTTATTTTGAATTCGGATTTCCCTATTAAAATTAAAAATAAATTGTATTGCTCTCTTAAATTTTTGCCAGATTTAAGTGACTTTTGTATAATCAATAGTGAAATATTAAGAAATTGTTCATACATTCTATGTGATGATGACGTTAGGCCTCTAGAACAAACTTTCAAGAAATGTGAATTTAGTGGACACTTTTGTATGGATATATTACCAGTTCAAGAAGCTTGTGAAAGCCTATTTTCAGTTTTGTGTATCAATAACGAGTATCAAGCAGAAAATATAATTATTACTGGTAAGTAAAAATTTAAAACACCGATATTGGACGGCTTTAAAACGCCCCAGAGCAACTCTCCATTTTATAGGTTGTTTTACATTAAGCCGAGTTCTCAGAGCTTCGTTCTGTCGCTGGCGACACGTGATGTAACCAATAGAAAATGAGTATTGGAGTCACATGTCAAAATACTCATTTTCTATTAGTCACAACACGTGTCGAAAGCGACAGAACGAAGCTCTGAGAACTCGGCTTTAGGAGCATGCCGAAGTACAAGCATATACTTTCATGCAATTTTATTTAAAATTATACCTATCAAAGCCTCCTTTGAAATTAAAAGTTCTTTAAATTTCGTAATGATCTAAATGTTTTCACTGGCAAATATATTAGGGTACCTACTTTTTAACTCAATATTTAAGAAGATTTTAGTAATTTAATGGATTTTTTTGTTTTTTAGCTTAGAATAAAAAACTTAATGTAAATATACTTGTTTTTAGGAAAACCTGGCATGGGCAAGACATCTTTTCTTAACCACATTTCCAATATTTTCAAAAACTACCCTTATTTTGTTAATACTGAAATCGTAAGTTGTAAGAAAATTAAGGGAAAAACTGTCGATTCTTTGCACAAATTCTTTACCGATATATTTGCTAAGCTGATTTTTTGCCAGCCATCACTTTTGATGTTGGATGACCTGCATGTGTTGTGTGAACGTTGTGAAGGAGAAGAGACACCTAATACAGTTTATTTTACTAGGTAAGTGTTTCTTGCGTGCTACATGAAAAAGGGATTTTAAATAAATAGTATTGATTCTTGGTGAAACTCACCTCTGTAACCAAGGGCGTCCATCACTTCTCCCCCCTATTTATTACTACCCATTTCTAAAGATATAACGTGATTTAAGTAAACCAAAATTAGATAATATTTTGTATACACTTCAACACCGAGATTTGTATGTGGTCAAAAAACAGATAATGATTTATGATATTCAAGAATACCATGTTATTATCATATGAAATTTAAAATAATTTTTCTTTTTCTTACTTTGACAATGTCATTATTTACTTTGTAAATGTGTATGGCAATAAATAAATTGAGAACATCTTCTCACTCCTCTTTGTCTAAAAATAATGTTTATGGGACTTATTATTATATTCCTACCTATTTATTTTGATTTTCCATATTTTGTGTGATTGATGTTTTGTAGAATGATTAGGCTGTAACCTAATAAGCCTTATTACTTATGAGCTGGTATTACCACGGCTCATTAGGCTGTAGCTCAGTAATACCAGCCCACACACTTTTTAGTTCATAAAGCTGAATTCTATATAAACTTATCAAGTTTCAAAAACAAAGTATAGGTACATCTATTATAATTTTGAATTATTAATAATCATTCATTATATTGCTAGGACTCTTTGATTTTTTTAAAATATAGCATGTTATCCCAACGAAAATTTGTTTATGTACTTATTGTGTTGGCTACTGCACCATAATATATTAGTTTTACCTTTTTCGGAAAATAATTCTAAAACTGCTGTAAATCTTTTTATAAAATTGAAAGCCTGGCGAGTTGGTTTTTAATATCTTTTTCCGTTCTAGGGTGAGTGAAATGCTTTTTGGGTTATTTTCAGTTTTATCTCAATATAATTCAATAGGAATTTTAGCTAGTGCTTTATCCACATTAAAATTAAATAAAAGTATCTACAGGTCAAGAGGAAATTATTTGTTTAAAAATATTCTTGATATAGGAGATCTAAACAAGGTGCGTAAAAGTCGAATTTTATTTCTAATAGTAAATAATAAAAAATAACAAACAACTGGCTTTTTCACTATAATCAAATTTATTATATTCCTGCCATTGCTTGGAATTGTTGTGACGTCGGTAAGTAGTGTCGCGTGTTTTTAATGGTTAATGGCCACAGTATTCTGTTTAATTATTTTTTCAGTAAATAATTGAAGAATTTTAAAACTAAAACCGTAAATATTTTTATTTTTTCTTGCTCTATCTATACGATTAAGTCACAATCAAAATTTAGTGAAAAAGCTACTAGTTTGCATAAAATAATTATAAATTCTTTTTTTTTTGTGAAAACTATTTTTGGAACCTTTTTCGGTACTAACATCCATACTTAACATTTAGTCCCAGGATTCGAGAACCCAAAATTGCAAACATTGCCGAAGTTTATCATGGAGGAAAAAATTTTGATATTTAAAGTTAGTTTTTTTTTTAGGCTGATAGAATAGTGCTTTTAAAGCACTTTCTTAAAGAACGTATAGTTGATCCCGATCTGGACTTTACTGAGCTCTCTATAAAAACTGAGGGGTTTGTTATACAGGATATAGAGGACCTTTACAACAAGATTTTATTTGAAGGCTATAAAGGTATTTTGGTATTATTTCTTTACTTCTTGATATGTCTAATAATGGAAAGCCCGACTGGTTATTTTTAAAATGTAAAATGCCGCTTTTAAACATTCACAGTGTGGATCTTACTATTTATGATGAAATAAACAAAAAATATCATGATAAATATATCAACTTCTGCCTTAACTTGCCAACATTGACGTTTGAAAGTAGTATATCAAAATGGCTACTGTGCTGTGACGTTATTTTCGTCGTAGCGGTAGAGTAATGTAGTGTCTGCTTAACAGCTGGACAATCACACATCACATATACTTGAATGATGGAAGAGTTTTGAACTTGCATTATTTGTTTTTAAATCACGTTTCAACTGGTAAATATCTCCAGTCGTCTTCAGGTATTAAAAACAAATAAAGACACTGTAAGTCCAGAACTCTTTTATCATGGAAATATTATTGAAACTCCTTTTGTTTAATTTTTTTAAATTTATATATACATAGATCGTCGTAGAGATGATGAAGCAATAAAGCAAGAGTACTTTGATCTAGCGTTAAAAAAATGCTGTGCTCTATCATTGCAAAATGTCAAGTTTCACTCCTCAGGAAGCAAGTCTTTTGACGACATTGGAGGGCTTCACGATGTGAAAAGTGTACTTGTAGAGAGTTTTTTGTGGCCTGTTAAGGTAAATACAATTTTTTTAAATAGTTATTTATCTATCAGGGGGTTTAGGAGGGATTTTCGGTAGATCCCAACTACTACTCTCATTAGTTCTAGTACTTTTTTTTCAAACCGGGGTCCATTGTTTTAGGCACTGGATCCTAATTTGTATAACGCCTTGTCGGGGTTTTTATATTATACAGAAACTATATACAAGAATTATCACAGCAACAGTATTGTAAAACCTATTAAATTTTGATAATGTTAGGTCAGTATACCGAGATACAATTGAAAAAATATCAAAAGTTGATAGAGCGGAAAAGTGTATTTTTCCCACACTGGTGCTTTTTTTCAGAAAGTCACTTAAAACAGTTTTATTTTTAGTATTCTACAATATTTGCCAAAGCACCTTTACGTCTTCAATCTGGACTACTTTTATATGGACCACCTGGTACCGGCAAGACTCTTTTAGCAGGGGCCGCGGCCAAGCAATGTAGCTTGAGACTGATATCGATAAAGGGGCCCGAGTTACTTAGCAAATACATCGGCGCTAGCGAGCAGGCCGTGAGGGATGTATTTGAAAAGTAAGTATTAAGTTATTCTGAAAAAGATATTCGCAGTAGGGAACTTTCCAATTTTTTTTTATATCGCTTTAAAATGTTCTGTTACATGAAAAAATAAGATATGCAAAACATTACGTCTTAAATATCGCTCGAAGATGTTGTGAAATGTTAAGTAAACTAGAGAAACATATTACATGTAAATGAGGAAACAAATTGACGACTAGTATAAATTTTTTTTATATAAATTCGGATTTTTCTTAACATACAAACCCGAATAAGCCTGTTGCTACCTTAAAATTACTTATTATATTATTATAATTTTGAAATACAGGATTTGAATTGAAATTTTTGCAACTTTAGACTCTTATTTCGAAGCGCCTATGAAGTACTTACCGAAGGTATAATAACAAATCTATAATAAAATAAGTTTTAAAGGTGCAAAAGTCTCGTTGAGATTACAGGGCTATTCGCGGTGTTGTCACATTTATTTTATCCGCGCTAAGAATCATAGTACAGGTTCATCAGAATTACCATTAATTGTTACTATTTTGGTACTGGATGAGTCACTGATAGGAATTTTGGACTTATAATATAGGTACATACATATGTTGGGTTGAACAAAGATTTTTAACAATAATTAACTAACCAGCAAGTTTGACTGTGACATAAAGACATTGACAGGCATTATGTACTCACAACGGAATCTGTCTGATTAGTAAATTAAAAATTAAGAAACCGGGGGCCACTGTGATTGTGAGAAAATTATTTCTGCCAATATCATATATGTCACAGTCACAGTTAGTTAATTGTGGTTAAAAATATTTGTACAACCCGATATTGTTTCTATCATGGCTACAGGATATTTAATCATTATTATTAAACTTCGCAACGCCTTTTATTTGGTAACCTTGGCCTACCTATCTTTATATACCTACTGAATATTATTATCAGCTATTTTAAATAGAACTATTTTTTTTCAGGGCTCAAAGGGCTAAGCCTTGCATTCTATTTTTTGATGAATTTGACAGTTTGGCCCCAAGGTAAGATTAGTTTGGAATACAAATTTTTGAGTCGGTGCTATAAGGATTTTTCATTAACAATACTTGCTAGGTCATAATATTATTTTTTTAGCTTATTAAAAACCTTCTTAAATGCAACCAATGTTAAAATCTCAAAACAGCCACGATAAATGACGTAGGTTTAATAAAAATTTGCTAAGGAGCACGCGTTTTAACGCACACCTGCGCATAATTAACGCACTTCTTCTTCTTCTCAGCCTGTATTTATCCACTCCTGGATGTAGGCCTCTTCCATAACTTTCCATGCTCTTCTGTCCCCTGCAGTCTGGATCCAGTTTCTTCCCGCAAAACACCGGATGTCATCTCGCCATCGTCTCTGGGGTCTACCGATGCTCCGTTTTGTCTCCCTCGGGCGCCAAGTCAAGACCCTATGTGTCCACCTGTGGTCATCCTGCCTTGCTATATGGCCAGCCCATCTCCATTTCAGCTGTGCCACAAGTCTTAGTACATCTGTCGCTTTAGTTCTTCTGCGAATTTCCTCGTTGCGGATTTTGTCCCTTAAAGTGATTCCGAGCATAGCCCTTTCCATTGCTCGCTGGGTGGTCTGCAGTTTATCGGCAGATTTGCGAGTGATTGACATTGTCTCTAGTCCGTATGTGAGCACCGGTATCACGCATGACTCAAACACTTTTCTTTTTAAGTTTATAGGCAATTCGCAGGATTTAAGGATATATCCCAGTTTTCCAAAAGCCGCCCAGGAGAGACCTATTCTTCTTGAGATTTCGGAATATTGGTTTTCTTTCCCAAGTTGAATTTTGTGGCCTAAGTAAATATATTCAGAGACCGTTTCTAGAGGTTGGTCGTTAACAGTTACCTGGATGTCTTCTGTACTCATGAGCTTCGTTTTTGTTAGGTTCATTTCAAGTCCAATTTCCATTGATGCTAGATGAAGTTCCTCTAGCATGCTCTTAAGCTCTTCACCTGTGTTGGCAATGATCACAACATCGTCTGCAAAACGCAAGTGGTTTAAACGTATTCCATCGATATTAATCCCGTTTTCATGCCAGTCTAGTTTTTTGAAGACATCCTCCAAGGCAAGAGTAAACAGTTTTGGCGAGATGGTGTCCCCTTGTCTTACTCCTCTCTTGATCGGAATCGTGCCGAATTAATTAAACAACAGAACAGACCCGAATTAACGCACACCTGCGCATAAATGCTGAAAGGAGACTGTTCTCGATCAAAAAACAACTGCAGCTTGTCACTTTTCATTCTTGTCTTGTCAGTGTGAATTATTGTGGAATATCGATTGAAATAATAATTATTTTTATTCTTTGAACGATGTATCTAAACAGTGGACACAAAAAAAACACTGTCCAGGGTGATTCCTAAGTTGAAACTTCTTTTTTAGCTGTGTATAGAAGGCATTAAAATAAACAACTTTTTCAATTACCTTTTTATTTATTTAGTTACAGAAGTGAAAATCTAAGTGCGGGCCTGGTAATCAAAACGTAGCCCTTTACTTTATATTGTTTTTCTCCGTTTTTTGTATGTTAGTAAATTGGTGAAAATGGTAAAATTTGAAAACAATGAACTAATTATGGTGTTAATTTATTGTGAGTGTCGTAAAAGTGCGGATGTTTCTTCTCTACATCCAGAAGTTTTCCTAATGTTATTCAACGGGCAAGTTAGGTAGAACCGTATTTGATTTGTAGTGTAATAAATGAATTTAAGTACTTTATTTTTGTGTTTTTTGAAAATAAGTATTTGAAAATGTTGTTTATTTGAATGCCTTCTATACGCAGCTAAAAAAGAAGTATCAACTTAATAATCACCCTGTATATAGACAGAAATGATTTGGGCACATAGAACGCAATGTTTTTGTTCTAATTCATATATGTAATTTCGCATAGCGCTGATAATCTTGGGGAATAATTTAGAACGATTGGTCGAACACTCTTAACGAGTAAAATGAGTTTGGAATTTTGGAATTAATTCAAAAAGTCTGAATTTTATTAAAGTCATCATTCTAACCCTGTCGTAATACCTTTCAACTGAAGTATATCGTTTGACCCAATTTCGATATATTTAGTGACTGCGAAGGGCAAAACATAAATTAATTTTACATAAATTTACGGTTTAAATAGTAGTGAACTCTTAATAATCTACAATATTTTCTCTAGACGTGGACACGACAACACTGGAGTTACTGATAGAGTAGTAAATCAGCTGTTAACACAATTGGATGGCGTGGAGGCCTTAACTGGTGTTTGTGTCTTGGCTGCTACTTCCAGACCGGACCTTTTGGACCCTGCATTATTAAGACCGGGAAGGTTGGACAAGCAGTTACTGTGTCCTATGCCAAATGAAGTAGGTTTAGGTGCATTAATATTTATTTGTATAATCAGTTTGAAAATACGATTTATATATCATATGGTCTGTCAATTTTAGGTTTAGAAAGATGACAGGCCAAATTACACTACTTTAATGCACAGCCAACTTGCTAAATTATTGTTTTCTATTAAAGGGTACGATTTGAAGTGAGATTTTCTAGTCCTTTTATTTGGCCACTTTGAGAGGCGGCCATTACTAAATAATTTGAGGTTAATTTTGTTTGTCAAATTATGACAAGTCGTCCAGGCATATTAATCATATTTGAAGGTTAGTTTCATTTGTCAAATCATGGCAAGCCATGAAGGCGTTACATATTAAATATATTTTAAGGTTAGTTTTGTTTGTCATTAGGCAATCCAACGATGTGTCAAAATGAAGCTGGATGGCAAATACTGCTTTGTAATTGGTACACGTGACCATAAAAATAATGTTGCTGGTGGCACTTAAATGCTTTTTGCCATCCAACCGCCATATTGAATCACGTGGTTTGAATTCCCTAATTTACAAGACGTTGACATCGGTGTGTTTATTTAAGAATGTGTAGCAGCAGGCGGCGACTACGTCATCTACTTGGTAATCGTTATATTTTCACTTGTACCTGTATTGTCTCTCACTCACTCTTCTTTAAATTCTAGAAGGTTGAAGTAATATTATAAAATAAATAATATTTTAACTCCTAAACATAAAATCAGTTTATTTTATATTTTCGGCGATATATAAACATTATTTATTCTTCGGCATTTTTTGCCTTCTTTGGCCTCCTTTATAGTCCTTTGGTACCTATTCCACGGCATTCTTTAAACTCTTCGCCATTCTTTGACATTCTTGAAAATTCTTTGGCATTATTGGGAATTCTTTGACTTTCACTCTTCGCTCTTCAGAATTCTTAGGCATAAACCTACACATGCCTATTTTTTTTCTAAGTGTATTTAGGTCTATTGTTGATTCGTTGTCTGCTCTTGGAGCACAGAGTGACTCAAGGGCGCACCGAAGTGCATTCTGTTGGGGGGGGGGGGGGGGGGGGGGGGTGACACCCAAAATTTCCCAACTAATTTTTTACACATCTCTTAACTGAATCTTAAAATATATAATTAGAAAATACATAGATAGTCCTAAATACTTATAAACACATTACTTTTTAAAACTTAGATTTAGGTTTAGCCAAGAAAGGAACTGTAGAATGCCATCACTACTTACGTAATAACTAATAAATGAGTAATATATTAAATATTACCTATCTCTAGTTAATAATTTTTCTTAACTAAAATACAGAAGATATACTTTTTTAAATCTTATTTTTATTTTACAGTATTTACTTGTATACTTATTGTATATAATGCATCTACTTAATTTCAAACAACATAAGAAACTGAACTAAAAAGAAATATTAATATATTGTTAATTGTAATATTAACTAATTCTACTTAAAATCTTATTCTTCGCTCCTTCAAGTGTGACCACTGATCAATTATTTCATCTAGATCCAGACTACTTGTTAGATCTTTTTCACTTTTTATTGCCATTAAGCAGTCTAAGCGTTCAGTGGTCATAGTTGATCTATTACAGCTTTTGATAAACTTTAACAAACTGAATTTTCTTTCGTTTGTCGCTGTGGAATACCCGGCCGTGAAAATAAGCTGACCTGACAAAGTTTAAATGACAAAGTAAGGGAGCTTTTAAATTTAAGTGCATTATTCATAATATCCTGCATAGTTGTTACGTTTTCATTTTGACATATATCAAATAATATTTCAAGCTGTGTTTGTAATGCATACTCATCTGGCCTTTGATTTGGAGGAAATAATACGACTACTTTTTTAATGTTCTCAATAGAGAGGTTGTGTTTTTGAAGTGGAAACCTAAAAACCATTTAAATTATTTAAAACAGATGTTAAATTACTCTCGAGAAACTGAACCAGTGTATCCAATACCGAAAAAAATTCTTTTCGGTAAAATGTCTTCATCTCCAAGTCAGCAGCGTTGTCCCTTTTGTCATCTATTTTTTTTGGAGCAACTCTTCGTCTATGATGTTTATTAAAATCATCTACTGGAGAAATGCCCATTTTTTCTGAGAACATCATAGCACTCTCTATAAAGTTGTCAAGTTGTGTTTCATCATTCCTTATGCTTTTTAATGTATCCGTAGTGGAATTAATCACTTGCATTGCATCAACTATGTTAAGATCATCTTTTTCTAATATTTCAGTGATAACCTTAACTTTGTAAAAAATGTTCTTACCGAAATATAAGCAAATTATAAAATCAAAAGACAAAACACGCTTATAAAGTCCAAGAGCTTTCGCTTTACTCTTATTGTCAAGCAACGGATCTCTAAAAATATCATCTAAAACTTCAAGTATACCTTCATAAGATGTATAAACAGCGCTTAAAGTCTCTGCTCGGGCTGTCCACCTAGTTTTGGATAGATTCTTTAAAGATGTTGCATTTTCTATAGTTTTAAGTTTATCACTCAATCTTTGAAATCTTTTGGTACTAGAATTAAAGAACACGTATAGTTCTTCCAAGATGTTAAAAGTGTCTGCTATGATGGCACTTGCTTTACAACTATGTTCTAGAGCTGTATTTGTCCTATGAGCCTGGCAAGGTACAAAGGTGACATGATGTCCCACTTTTTCAGATATTTTTTTTTAACGCCATTAAAAGGTCCTGACATGGAGGCTGCAAAGTCGTAGCTTTGAAAGGCCAATTTCGAAATATCAATATTATGGGTTGACAATATTTTTAGGATCTCGGATGCTGTTCCTTCTCCTGTTTTATCATCTACTTCTATAACGCTCAATAATCTTTCCTTTGGTGTTCCTGTTTCATCAACACTACGAATTACAAGGGATAACATTTCCTTATTTGATATGTCCGGAGTATGATCGGCCATAATAGTAAAAAAATTGGAATTTTCAATTTCTGCCACTATCTTCTTTTGCACATTTTTTCCTAACAAGCCAATAAATTCATTTTGGGACCTAGAGCTTAAATATGTGGTATGGTAGGGCCTTAATTTTTCATTGATAAGCCATTTATTTAAGATTGTGCTGTGTCTTGCAACCAGTTGGACTATTTGAATAAAATTACTATCTTCTTCAACGTTTCCACGAAATGCCATTCCTTGGATAGCCAGAGTTTGTGTTATATCAAAACGGATTTGAATAACTTTTTTGTTATGTTTCAGTATTCTCTCTTCTTCTATTAGATAATTTCTTTTTTCTTTATTAAGCAACGTGTCCACGTGTCCGGATTTGTGCAAATAATTACAATAATCGCGTAAAGCACTTTTATGAGATAGGGAGTTAAAATGCATTTGTAATTTTCCTACTTTATTGCTCCCTGAACTTTTCATTTTTTTCCAGTTTTTAACTCCTTCTTTTATCCAGGCAGTTTCTGACTTTCCTCTTCCTGGTCCACTTGGAAACAAAAAACACACGAAACAATATACTGCGTCCTTTGCAATACTGTATTCAAGAAAATCAAATTCTTTATACCATTCTGAATAGAAACTGTTTTTGCCATCATGTAAAATTTTAAAATAGGTTGATGTGGGCCAAGCTTGATTAAATATTTTTTCTGCTGTTCTGATAAAGACCCTTCTGTTCTTAATCCAGGGTCATGTGGTACGATATTATTATCGATATCGTTACCATCATCAATAAATATGTGTTCATTTTTCTTCTTATTTTCTTCAAAATAGTTACTGCAAGAGTCTAATAAATTATTACAGGCCATTTGTACTTCCTTGGCTATATGATGGATTTTACAAGTCGTTAGAAATTCGTCCACTATTTCTTTTTCTTTAATTTCTTGTACCAAACTTTGTATATTTCGAAACTTGTCCGATAAAAAAAAGAAATTATCGGTGCATTTCACCCAAAGTGACGTCAAATCGGATTGAAATCTTTCATCAATATCTACAGTTTCAGATACTGATAGGGACACATCATGTACGGATGACTGTTCATCTAAAAATAAAAAAGGAATATAAATATTTAATAATAGAATATAATATGAACATTATGAACTCAATTTTTTGGACAAAAGCAATGTATATATTTTGAATTGTTTATATTTAATTAATTATAAAACTTGCCATCTTTATCGTTATCAGCTGCTTGGAAATGTTCTTCAACAGACTTCGAAGTCGAAGTACATGGTATGATTTCCTGTTTTTGTTGTCCAATAGTACTAGTAGTCATTTGTACAAAATTATCGTCCGTTTCTTGATTACCTAAAATGTTTGAGTAAATTTATGCAAAAAAAATATATAGGTATCTTCCTACTATGTACGTATACACTCTATTTTTTAACGCATAAATTAACTTACCCATAAAACACTCTTTTTCCTTACAAATAAAAGATGAAGTTGACGGCAAAGACTCCATTTTTAGTCGTTTGCCTTTGGTCGCTAAAACAAATGGATTTTCGGGAGCCCCCACATTTACAATCTGAACCATTTTACCACCATGTATTTTTTTTTCATGAGTTTTTTTATAATCACTATTAAATTCAGAACCACATAACAAACATTTTACTTGAAATCGTCCACTCTTCCTCTTTTTATCCATTTTTACAGTTAATTTACGCACTTGCGAGGGAAAATAGTAATAGTAATAATTAACAGCTATATAAAATTTACAGGCTTTTAAACTTAATTTAAAATGCAGGCATGTATACAAATTCGACTACACTTTGTTACAAGTCAAGATTAACTAACTTAAACTAACTTCTAAGTTCGTCTTTCTTTTGCTTTTCCACTTAGAAACCCGTAAACCCGATACTTTATTTTATTATCGGGACCTAGACTAAACATAACACTTCCTAGAGTGGTTTCCTTGTATTATGAATTTGTCCCAATAATATATGCCTTACACGCTGTTACACCGATCCCTGATCAATATAGAATGTACGCACTAGGCACATAAAAACTCATTTTTAATTTTTAAATGCCAATGGAATTTATTTGTTTTTATTTTAAGCCTTTTGTAAGCGGCACGGCTGTTTTGTTTCGTTAATCATTGATAGAGTACCGAATACCTGATACCACGCGAGCGGCGACACATCTATCAGAAAGCGGCAGAAAGCCATAAAACTGCTCGTGACAAAAAATAAAAATAATATTTTAACCTATTTAATGAATGAATAGCATTGATATTAGGTAAATTGTTTTTGTTTCATATTTTTAGCCATAAAAATACCTTGGCAGACTATATTATGTTGATAATGAAATGATATAAAAGTTAAGTAGGTATGGGTATTAAGTAACGAATTATTATTTTGCATAATAAGGAGGTATTTTTCAAAAATTCCCAACTAGCAGCCGAAAATCCCAACTGCTTTAATTTTTCATGGTATTGGGGGGGTCGGCACCCCCCCCCCCCCCCCATCAGTTCGCCCCTGGAGTGACTGTAAAGATTCTTAAAATCATTATTAATTAAAATAATTGAAAATTGTTGTGAAATACACCAGCTCTAACTGGGTCACTTTGAGCTTTCTTTTATATAACTATTCCATTTCATTGTATACTATAGAAAAATATAAACATTTTTCTAGGAAAAAAAAACACCATGAACCGAAAGTAAACATGCTTCTGTAATTTGACTCCTGATTTAATAAACAAATATTAAAGGTAATATTTTTTAGGTCGATCGCTATGAAATTTTAAATATACTATCTAAAGGATTGGATTTGTGCGAGGATGTAGATTTCAATGAATTGGCAGCACAGACTGACGGTTACTCAGGTGCCGACTTACAATCCGTCTTATATACATCCCAGATATCCTCCATAAAGGATTTTGAACATCAAGTAAGTGTATATCCATGTTGTTTTATGCAGTGGTGGCCCATGATAGTTGGTGGGGCCAAAATATCCAAATCAATAAAGATCGTTAATGAAAATAGGATTTAAAAAAAGTTACCGAATAGTAATTAAATGGAGCATATAATAACAACATTGTCTAAAATCACAACATATTAAACAGTGTTTTTCTCGATATTTAAAGAAAATGGTCACTAAACACTTATATTTTCCTATAGGAAAACTCTATTCGTCTTTCTTTTTTATTAGAAAATGTTTCGGTCACTTTGTTATTTAATTTGTTAATATTGTTTATAAAATGTTTTTCTGCAGACAACATTCTTAACGCGCTTAAGTTAATCTTTCGACAGGGCAAACCGTATTGAAAACGGCTGCCATCTAGTATCTGGTAGTGGTAGCAAAGACGAAGACCTAACCCAATTGGAACTCTGCACTCCTGACAAAATAAAGCACGTGTAAATCCTCCAATCACGGACGGATCTGAAGATCTGGCCCGTCACAAAATTTTCGAATTCCGTATGCGTCACTAAGAGAAAGCGATATATCTATTATCTCTTTCGTAAGCGATGAACAGTCTGGCCTGGCCATACCACATAACACCATGGAATTAGCCTGCGTTGGGTAGCGCCAGGGAATTTTCGCGGCGTCAAGGAGTTTTTGCACTGTTAGGCGTTATCAGATATTAAATGAACGCAACATCTTGAATTTTAAATTATTCACATGTACAAAAAAAATGAAGCGTAACGATACAAAGCAATGATTATGAGTGTAAGTGAATAAATAGCTTGGGGTACAGGTAGGTAGGGTCATGGCACTGTGGCCCTGCTGTACGAGCCGCCACTGCTTTTATGTCATTTACGGCTTTTATTGATGACATTTATTTATTTATTTAAGATATAGTAATAATCTTAATAGAACTGATCCTGGCCCAATCACGTGATATGAATGACATGCTGGTTAATTTTAGTGTGTTATGTTGGTATGACTTGACGGAAATTACAGGATCGGACTTTTTAATATGTAAAATGTATGTTTAAAAAATAATATTCTTTAAGCCACTAAAAGTTATTGTTGTCATGCTAAACAAGATTACAATAAGATGAAGGTAAAAAGTTGCAAAATAGATTATGATATGGCAGCTTCTTTTATTCGCCTATATCCTTTGTGTTCTTACCTCGTTTGGAAATAGGTAATTATAACAGAGATAGTAGATATGCTTACCGGTCGACAGAGTGGTAAATAACCTCGTTTGGAAATAGGTAATTATAACAGAGATAGTAGATATGCTTACCGGTCAACAGAGTGGTAAATAGAAAAAGTCGTGTAAGCTATTTGAGTAAAACATACCATAAAAATGTTTATTTGCTTTATTTATATAAAATATATTAACTAATGTGTTGTTATATAATATATCTAATATTGACATAGGCGTAGTTCGGGGGATAGTTTGTGGTGCTAAGCCAATAAATCTAGCACCCTTAAAAAAACAGAATCTATTGACAAGAAAAAGGTTGAAATGTCAATTTTAAAAAACAGTTTAACAGACCACAATAATAAGATAGAAACTTCAGAATTTGTTGAATACCGAAACTTTTAATTGTACGAAAATGAAAACTAATAATCGCTAAAGGTGAATTATTATTTTACAATTTCTATAAATCCGTACGCCAATAAGTTAACTAACATTTTTAGCAATAAAAAAATGCTTCCTAAGATCACACGAAACCACACTAAAATTCAAAACAATCAATTCAGAAATACCAAAAATATAAGCTTGTTTCCATTATAAGTGGGACATTCATAATAATTGCGAAATATTTTTTTATTTTAAAGATTTAAGGTTAATAATTGTCCTTCTTTTTTTTAGTTGAAATCAATTTAAAAACATAAATAATTACTGAAAAACAAAAAAAATAAAATAAAAATTTTTTTGTCCGAAGCGGGGTTCGAAACCTCGACCCTTAGTTTCAAAGTGGAGAGCCAAGAAGGCGCTTTCTAAAAAGCAGTTTCAAATGCGTTATATGACTAAATGCAAGAGATTATTGTAAAAATAAATTGAAACTGTTTAAAAATACCTTCTCAGCAATGGCATCAGCTGCGGTACTAGGCAAACAATAGTTATGATCCATAATTAATTGTTAGTTATAGTATAAAGTAGAATATCATACGTTTATGAATCAAACATTGGCTGAATACGTCTCTGTCAAAATCTAGGGAAATTTTGAAAGTCCTAATCAGCCGGCCGAGGTCATATGGATGTCAAATGTCGAAAAACGAGTTCTCTAGTGAATATTTCTTTATAAGATAAATGTTATTAACTAAATAGGAATATTAGAAATATTTTTTTTAACATATAAAATTGTCGATGGTGAGTTGGCGAAATATGGAAGAAAATATTTATTCTGTTGTAAATTTTCTCCGTTAGCTATACTGTGGCAGTTCTTATACTAAATTAATACTTTTTTGATTGAAAATATAGTTCGTTGATTTTGTATTACTATCACAGATTAAGCAAAAACTTACTGTGCCAAACTACCCGCTCTACTGCTATTTAAATTTTAGTCCAGTATATTAGGTATGTCCGTAAAACCGTATAGTTTTTAGCCTTGTCTGAACTAGTAATGACCCCGTTAGCTTGGACGGTTAGCCAACGTACTACAAGGCCTTTATCGCTTAGTCAGGGCCCGCTTAGAGATTTTAGGGATGATTTATCCATTATCTAGTTTGGCAGATGTCCCCGATCAGTGCGACGATGCTGTATTTGAACAAAGTAGACAGCTAAAGTCATTATTGAGGGTTTTTGAGTTTTTCTTCCTCCACCACCAATCACTTTTACCCCACTCACTTGCTTAAGTCCTCCCACAACGGATATTGCCGCCAAATTCTGACTTATTGTGCAGGATGAGGACACGTACCACAAAAGTGAATTTTTAGGCCAAACAGCTCACTTTCCTTGGATTTGGAGATCTTTTCTCAATAGACCGTGGAATGTTTTCACTTTTTAACGCCCGTAACCAAGAATTTAAACTATGTAGTCAAACAGACTATTATTACTGTATTAATACTTCTAACGAAGCTAATTTTTCAGAGTGTTAACGAAACTGATAGTGCACAAAGTGTAACTAGTGCCGTGATAACTGTTCGGTCTAATGTTTGACTTCAAACAGCTAGTAAAAGCCAAATCCCAGTATGCACACATATTTTATCTGAAAAACTTCTCTGAACCGGTTTGCCAAAACTTAGTTTACGTACGTATACACAGGGCCGTAGCCAGAACCAAATTTTTGGTAGGGCTATTCGATTCCTTACCAGGGCCCATATTCTTACGCTGAAATATAAGGGGCTGAATGGGCGTAAGCAGGACATTTTTTTTTTGGAGAAAGGGACAGTTGGGACTGTATTTCATGATATTGTACCTAGGGAAGAAGACGGAAAAGCGCCGCAGGCGAAACATTTTCGGGGCCACGCCCAAAGTTCGTTTAAAATTCACCTAACTACTAACAAACTTCATCAAAATTATTATTTTTGTATATGTTTTTTTTTACTTTTTTTTTGTTTTTCCTAGCTGGCTCTTTATTAAAAAAAAACATTTTTTATATTGGTAAACAATATGAATATTAGTGTCTATCCAAAATTTTAACATAAGACGTATGTATGACTCTAACACGCGATTTTCGGGCTCGATTTTTCATAATTAAAAATAAGTAAATATCGCTCTCCACGCCAAAAAAATTGATGATTTTTCAGAAATCATGTATTTTTGGAGAGTAAGTCTAGGAGCAGTTTTTGGTGCAAATTCTTAGGGTTTGAAATACTCTTTTTTAAGTGCCGTTTTGTATATTCATAATAAAGCATTCTCGTTTCTTCCCGCCCTATTTTTTTAAATTATAAATCATTACACTTCTTCAATAAAAAATGTTTCAATTAAAATGTTTACTATAATTTTTTTCTTTAAAAATAAATACCTAATTATTTTTTGTTTTTCTTGTAAAAATAATTTATTGCATTGGGTTATATTTTTGTTGCTTTAAAATAGCTCTAAAAAAGGGAAAACGGAACAGACAGGGGCAGGACAGGACTCTACCCGTATGACGAAATTATTACCCGTATGACGAAATTATTTAAATAATTTTATTTTATTAAACTTATCAAATAACTTGCAGACATTTTTGACACTTATTTTTTCTATTTCAAAATCTTTTTTACCAGGGCTCAATATTTTTTTACCAGGGCTTCGCCCTGGCCAGCCCCCTTCTAGCTACGGCCCTGCGTATACAGCGGTCCTGGTCAAGGTCCTTAGATAGATAGGTTGTAGCGTTTATAAATTTAACGCCACGTTTGGTAATAATTTTCAGTATATATTTCATTATTCTGGCGCATTCGCCACCACTCATTTTTCTGTACACCAGATGCAGGAGGTCGTAGAGGGACGTGGTTCGTTCGATACGTGGAGGCCGCTCTCTCGAGCTCCGGAATCCGGGCTGAGTGGTCACTTTTGGTGATTGAATTCCAATTTTGATATCGTGCAAGTTAACGCACAATTTTGTTAAAAATTAAAATATGCAGAATGTGTAAAACCTGCTAAAAGTTTATTTTCTATTTGCTTTTCGTATAATACGTGGGATAAACCCCTAATTGTTTGGAACGGAGCCATGTGCTGTCGGTGTGTGAATTCCCTCAGATAAGAGGTAAGCTAGTTAAATTTCCTTCTTAAATTTGGGTATTTGGTTATTTTTTGTGTGATTTACAGGGTCGTATTATGGGGCTCATTTCCACGTAAATTTGCACTCATCTCTTGTTATCGCCTGAAGAGCTGTGTCGTACATCTCACCAAGTCGTTGAGCTTTGACCTTCGGTGATCCAGTAGCCTCAGTTCAACACCCCACTGAAGGGCTAATGTGTTTCACCCACCACTACCCGCTGTAGTCGTACCTGAGAATCTACTTGCCCTGGATCTAAGGCCAGTTTATTCCTTTACATTATTTTTACCAATATAACTTCCGGTCAAGTTGAATCATTTATTAACAGTAAGATTATAATATCGCATCAGTTTTTGGAATTTTCATATAATGTATTAACCATCTTGTAAGCGTGTTTTCTGACTCCCTTTTTATTTTATTCGCCTAAAAGTCGGTATAAATTACAGGTGGTTTATTGTAAATAATGTACATAGCAGGGGGTATCTTTGGCCAAAGAATAGTTATGTATATATTGATATAAACGAGGTTTCGGTAAACTTAAGTAAATAAGCCTTGAGGCAATTTTTAATTTACAGGTTCAGAATACAGGCATTCTATAGTTTTTTTATTTTTAATATGATTGGCATAATATACATATATATCTGCGTGTCAAGAAGAGAATGACAGTTTTCATTAAAATTACTGGAATTTATCTCAGTTTTTTTATTATTAACTCTAATACCATCCTTTCGCAAAAATTGAGTCTACTTCTCAGTAGAAAGGCTCTATAAACCCTTTTCGTAAAGGAAACTGAGTGGCGCCCTCCAAAAAGCATAAGCGTCGCTTGCAGACGACCATTTGTTCATCCGACGAAGAGCTGCCGTAAGCCGTTAGTGCCCTTTGAGGGTGAATTTAATTTACCCCTAAAAGGTACGCGACAAGGTTGTCTGGTAACTTTGGACCAATCAGATGTTCGCATTTATGCGCGGGAATGCGTCATTTAGAGGAACTTTTTAAAATCTCTTGATATACGAATGCAAGCTAAGGAGTTTGGAAATGTAATTTAAAACGTGTTTTTTTAAATATCATTTGTCGACAAATTGTGTGTAGGTGTGCTATAAGTCTCTCAGCCAATATTGAGATATTGTGACTCTTTTACATAGCTTAAATTTAAAAAATATAACTTCTGGCACATGATCACGAATCACATAGTTACCGCAACTTTAAAGAGGCAAGTGTAAATCATACATATATATAGAAATGAAGAAATATAGTCCCGATGGACGAACCCTATTTAAGAGGGGAAATAAACTGAATCTAGCCCTTAAAACGCTTTTTACAAATCATTACTATTATCGTAACAAAATATTTTTCTGTTTGATTTTCTTTTATTGAAGAATTTATGATTGCGGTAATATATAAAAAAATCTTTTAATAAATACCTTATTATATTAATATTGTGATTAAATAGGTCTATCAGAAAATAGCCCCAGAAACATTATAGGTCCAAGTGCTAAAATTATTAAAAGAATTGGACTTGATAGTGTCAAAAAATGTATATTTAAAAAAACACGTTTTATCATAAATAGAAATTGTGGAAATTGCGAGAAATAAAACTACACTTATACCATAAATTTAAAAATACTTTTAGTGATGTACTCCACACTTTCATTTTAAATCACTATCAAAATGTATTGGTGGTATAAAAATATTTCTGAAAATATGGTTTAATAGATTGTTTGATATTTGACAAATATATTTTTTAAGTTTGTATGTAGTCCAAAATTTTAACGCAAAATAATTATAAGTAAATATAGAGAGATCAAGCTTATCTTATGATAGGCTGACCAGACGTACTCTTTTTAAGAGAACAGTTCTCTATTTATCACTCCAGTATTCTTTGTTTTTTTTTTTGTTAAAATTTGGGTAAAAATTCTCTTTTTCCGTTTTACAACTTTTAAAAATCTATTTCCAGGTCCTCGAATTGATTCAAATCGAAACTCTCCTTTCTATTATTTTTAAGTAGGTACCTACTCTCCTAAAAGCTTATACGCAATATTAATACTTTGAGTGTTAAATACGATTTTGTCGCCACAAATACATAGGTAGATCAGTTTTTTTTTAATCATCTTTGCATGTTTGCATTGTCGTTGATCCATATTTCAAATATTCTCTATATCTACGTTTTTTCGGTTTTATCGAAACGTAAAATTTCTAGGTTTTGATAGTCCAAAAAAGGGCGTCCAATTGTCTTTTCGGCAACATTTTCTAATCCAATCTTTCAAAATATTGGGGTTTTTTGGAAATGTAAAAAAAAATAATCTTTTTTCCATCTGGATCTGGCCTCTTGGAGTTACTTTTGCATGTAGCTATGCTACAAACACTGCCACCACCCATTATCTAAATAAATAATCACAGAATTCGTTTGAAACTAACGATTTAGCGTGAGAATCTAGTTTAATAAACTAACCTTAAAATACACAAAATTAAAACTTTGACCACTAAGGCCACCCAAACGAAATAGAAAAAGAAGAAGAAGAAAACTTTAATGAAAATTCAGTATTTTTAATAGTTTTTCCACTAAATGTTATTATCAGTTCAAGAACAAATATATTCACACTTTAGAATTTAACGTTAAACACACAAATAACACTGAAAACCGCTTTTTTGCGTTGTATCTAGCTTAAAACACATACAAATCAGATGTAAACAAATGTATTAGTTCCTCGTGATGACGCGGACACCCCGCTTATCGTCGCTTCCGCCACAATGTTACCAGACAACCTATCTATCTAAGGACCTTGGGTCCTGGTGAGTATTTATCCATGCGTCATCACTTACACGTCATTAATATTGTATGAATAAAATCGAAGAAAAATTGTCAAAACAAAGTCCAATTTTATGAACATGGTAACAAATGTGTCTACCGTCCCGATGTAAGGATTTCCAAAACGGCTGTTTAAATTTCTGAATTGTCTTGAACCTAAGATATTTTCATTTAGAGGACCAACCAAAACAGTACTTTTAAAGGTTAGATTTTTTACACTAAAGTATCAATAGGCGGCTTTACAGTTTGCAATTTTTCTTTCATGCAAGTTTTCTTGCAGCAATTAATATTGCGGCAATAAAAATTGCACTTCGTTTTACAGCGTGCAAAAATATAACTTTAAAAAGGCAATCAAAAAAGATTCGTTCGGAAGTCAATGAAGAAACTTTCAAAGACCTTAAATTAAATAATCAGTTTAAAACTTCCTAGTCTTGCCTAAAATCATTTTTTCTGTCTTGCACCTTATAATTATAACAAATAAAGAGGCGGAGTTCTAAATCACGTTGAAGTTCTATCGCTAAACTAACACGCATGGGTACAAATCCACCGGGACTACTTGTATCAGAAACCAATCGAAAAAGCTTATTATTACAAAAATATAAAGGATCTGAAAAAGATCTGTTATTACTCTATTATTAAGAGATTAATAAAACTTTAAATCACCTACCCTAAACAATGATTACTACTTTATCATTACTAGCCCCTATTTTATCCTAAACACATTAGCACTGTTACTGTTATGTTTAAGATAAGCTGTATCTTGCCTTGAGGTTTCTTAACTAACACAATTAGTGACAAGCCGTAATGGAAGCTTGATTATTCTCTCACTTGATAGCATCTTTATCCAGTATGAAGTAATTAGCGGTATAAGATCGAGATTAAAACATTCCTAGTGATTTTAATAGTAGCATAATAAAAATATCGTGATGCTGTAATTTTTTGATTTTTCATGTAAAAATGATAAACGAAACTAGCATACATATGGTTCGAACCCCACGCTAAACTAAATGCACCGTCTGGCTGATATTACCTAGACGATAGGGAATACAATATGCCTCTTAGGCCTATAGGTGAGTTCGGCTTACCAGCTCCTTTAACCCTATTAACACTTTAAGCCTTTAAGTCGTTCGGGTACAACCAGTTAGAGCAAGTAGTGTAAACTCCGTGTCGTTCGGGTGTGTAAAAGCAGCGTTAAAAGAGTTAACTCCACAAACCCCACCTCCAAAGGTGGTGTTCATGGTGCAGGCATGCGCAATGCTATAAAAATATAGTTAGGTTAGGTATTTTTGATTTTTATTATATAACACACACACTTTTGTAACGAAAATAATATAGATTAATTTCACTTTTTCAGTAGATTTTATTAAGATAATGGCTTGCTTAATAGATTTTCAAATGGATGCACGTTTAATCCAAAATTTTGCTTAAACTGTTTGTCTGACAAAAAAGGCACAGTGATCTCCGCATAATTGTCCACTTTTTCTAGAACTTCTTCATTTTCAGACGAAGAATCAAAAAAAATATATTTGAGTATTGCCTACTGTTTAATGCAAAAATGTAAATAACTATTTTTAGGTTAGGTTTGTTTTGTTTTGCTCTCAACTGTCCAGGTCTGAACAATGTGCTCCATTAACTCTGTAATCACGTGACGCCGATCTGCTCTGTATCTACTCCTGCTCCTTTTTGGCAAGCCGAACTCACCTTAAGTATACTGGCATTTCCGGCAATCCCTGCTACAACGAAAAAAAAGAGAACAAACATTTTTTTCTACAAAAAAGTGTACCTACTAAAAGACACGTTACAATAATGTAAAAGTTCAACAACTGTCAAGAAAAGGGTTTACGGAACTGTTATCGAAAATAAAATCGACTATTTTTGGGTTTTCTTAAATATCTCAGCATTCTAATGTTGTGGAGAATTTAGCTGTAAATTCCTTAAATTTTTTTTAACCATCTTTTTATGGTTCCGATAGACCGTCATCTGTTCCATAAAAGTTTGAGCTTACGAGACATTCACTGCTAGAACCACTTCGTACCTAAAAACACAAACATTATTATTTAGCTGCTTTGAGAGAAAATTTTTTAAGTTTGCGATGAAAACGAATATTACAAAAGTTATAATAGTTTAAAATGGGGGTATTACAGACACATAGAGGGCACTAGCGCACTCAAAGGCTCACCTCTTGCTTTCTTTTGAATATCCTTGCCATACCGCTCGATATGCATTTATCTATGGAAGGTATTGGTAACTCAAAAGCCAGTACCCAAAATATGGACAGTCCGAAGGTTAGAGCAAATATTCCCCAAAATGAGTATGCCTAAAAATAACTCTTTAATGTTTAAGGCTGTTTTAAAAAAACTGCTTTTTAAAATTAAAAGGGTCTAACAACCGCACTAGATGTTACTTCATGCAACATCTTGCTGGTGAATTTCACTAAAAACTGTTTAGATTGTTTGGACTCCTTTCTTTTTTTCGTCGGTTCCTAGCTCTATTGATGAGCCATGATATGGCAAAACGCGTCTAGAGATGGATCTAACGAAATAAAAGGATAAATCTGAATGTGACGTTATAAGTTTTTTGTTTTAATTTTAAAGTTTGAACCCTTACCACATTAAAGAGCGAATAGTATCTAGGTTCCTTTTGTGACAGAGCAACCATATACAGTATCATGTGATGCAACAAATACATACTATATGTAAGTTTGCTTGGCACTTGAAATATTGGTAATGATAAAATCGTATTTATGAAACCTGGAAAAAATGCATATATTCAAGGCACAACAAGGTTTTTAGAAATTTTAACTTACAATAAATGAAAATACTAATGATGACAGATTAACATCAAAATATTTATTTACGGTATAATTAAGTTATTACCAATCAAAAAATTATAAAATAATATAATTTTTGGTTGTTTTTTTAAAATAGCTAAAATTTGATATATTTTTAAATATAAACTGCAATATCTAATTAAAAAAAAAGGTAATCTTAAACTATGATTTTTTTTAAAGCTTGAAGAAGGAATAGGTAAACATAATATACCGGGTGACAACGAAACTGTTTTACAAGAACCAATTCAATTATTGTATTTTAAGTTCGAACCGATTTCAATAAAATTTTAGGGGTATCAAGGCAACTATAAGAGGCATCCAAATATGTAAGAATATACATATATAGCATGTAATCTAAAAACATAGATCCTTATGACGTCACACTTTTTGGAACACCCTGTATAAACAAAAATATTTTCCTGAAATGCTCCCTAGGATACAGGCAAAGTTTGCAAAATATCAAAATCCTAACTGAATTAATAAGTTAGCTATAAAAGACGGGAAGTGAGGTGTCGGACCCTATATTTTACACTAATTTCACAGCAATTTTTAGGAAGAATATACAAATGCTATATTAAAACGTATTTACTTAACAAATGTAAAACTACAATTAGAATGTAAATTCACTGTGTACAAAAACTGAACTAATAAGAAACAAAAACAATGTACCAGCCTACGTTCCGTTCGGTCCGGTAAGAAATATTAAATTTAGGTTAAAATAGGTAGCTTATTGAGAGTTTCTGTGATAAAAACAACTGACTATCAATTTCGGTTTTTCCGGAATTGCGTTCATGTCAAGAATTTTAAATATAACTGTATATTTTTTATACAGTTGAATAGAGCTTAAAATTCTCTTTTAATGACTTATCACAAGTGATATTTTTTTGAAATGGTAGCTTGGAAGGTATTTATCTTAAATTCAATATGGCGACATATACCATTTAATTGAATGTCATTTCTTTGATTTCTGTTGTTAGTTGTGTTGGACGTTTTTCTGTAGCTAAAGAGACACACTTTAGTGCTAGATTATTTCATATTTAAAATTTAGAGAAAATTTAAGATACAACTTGGCATAATAAACAAAATTTAAAATAAACCCCAATTTGTGACAAATTTAAACGTTTGACAATCTGACCAAATTATTTTATCATTTGTTTTTACGGGTTGTTTAACAAAAGTGTAATTGGTTACGTTAGATTGTCGCCATATTGAAGTTAAGATAAATACCGCCATTTAAAAAGTCATTAAAAAGGGAATTTAAAGCTATCCAACTGTTTAAAAAATACACAGAGTTCTATTAACCATTCTTGACTTGGGCTCACTTCCGGAAAAACAGGAAGTTATATTGAATTGCTTTTTCATGGAAATTAGTATCAATAGCAGCAGTCAACCCAAATTAAAAATTTCTGACTTCTTGTAAAACGATTTAGTTGTCACGCGGTATATTAAAACCTTGTGTCGTATTATAGTAAATTGATATTATTTTTATTTTTTATGTATCAAACAGACATTTTCTAATATAAAAATTGAAGTTATAGAAATATCAGTCTTGGGGTAGATTTTTTAGAAACGATGAACATTTCATTAATGTGGCACATATTCCATCATAATATGTGCCACTGTATTTTGACTTACCTCCATATCCTAAAGAACACGAAAAAATAATCCATGCAATACAAACGCCCCAAGCAGGTTTAGCGAAAGTGTTATAAAAAGCACTTGAATAGGGGTGGTATTCTTCGTTATTAAGGGTATCAACTCCTGCAAATATGCATATAGGTATTGTAGTGAGAACTATTATCCAGTTGAAGCCAACCAGCCACTAAAAATAATATTTCATGTAAATAAGCAAATAAAATAATTGCGCGGTTAATAGGATGATGTTCATCTTATGTTTTTGAACATCCCGCTTTCCCGCCGTGTTTTTAATTGTTTCTAGAAAAGATTTGTGATACTCTAGAAAGATTTTTATTATCGAGATATATTTTCAATAGGTTTTAGTTCAGGATGTTAGGACTGAATATGATTATAGTGAAAAAGCCCATTTTGTGATAACGTGATAATTTTAAACCATGAATTTTGTACCTGGCTAAACTATGATGTGCCCCTTGAGCCACTTGGATAGCAAGGGGAACAGCAGCATGACGTATTTCAAAAAATATAATCGCCACAGTTTTAAATCTAGACTTGCGTTGTCTTTAATTAGAAACATATTTTCATTGTTTTACGATATTTTTCTATTTTCTGTTATGCTTTAATTTTAACTTAAAATAATTGTGTTCTTTATTGTCTCTAAGTTTATCTTTGAGAAGTTACTTTGGCTAAGTATCATGGTAGCTCTTATAGCTTCATTTGGTTTGGTTTGCCTTCTTTCTAGAAGCTACTTCAGTCAGGTACTCTGCAGTTACTCGAGATGGTACTTCGAAGTTGATAAGGTGTTTTGTTTATTGATGCTGTACCAATAGAATACTTCAGTGCCGTAAACTCTGACATATTAATGAAATCGTGGGAGAACCCAACTCAGCTGGTCCGCTAAGTACTCTAACATTGAGGATCGCTATTTTTAAGAGAATTTATACGGATAGACAGATATGTGATATTTGTTGTGTACCTTCATTGTCCAAATGTCCATATCAGGGTAGAAAAGTATTATTATTTTAAATTTTTTCATATACTTTTCTTTCTACTAAGTTTTCGTTTCAGACTTTTGATAACTTTCCAAAATTTTACAGGTTTCTATTACCATTATTTAGATAGCCATCAGTGTGTTAATAAACCAAAACTTGTGTTTTACATATTTCGGTTTCCTTTGCAGTTATGACTACCCATTGCCATACTCGCATTGGAAATGAAATGCCCTCCCTTACATTTCTTTCTCTAAACGTTTTTAGCTAGTATGACAATGAGTCGGAAACGGAAATAAATCGGCCGCATTGAAATACCATCCCGGTCTCTAGGAAGTTGTTCAAAGACTCCGTTCTTTCAATCTTTTCATTCAAAGGAAATTCACAAGAAACAAGGCGGCGAAACCTACCTTAGGCAACTTGACAGATGTTAATTTATCCTGAAACTTTATTTTTCCCAAAATATATCCCGCAATGGCTCCTATCAACCAGGGCGCGGCTCTGGTATAAGTTTTCATGTAGTATTTATTTATAAATTCCGGTAGATCCCTAAAAAATATGTATATTCCTGAACATTAGACTAAAATCTTTAATTCATCTTGCCCAAACTAGAACTAATGTTATAATAATAATGATATCATTTATTTGTTCCATCAGGATGCCATAGGGCATATAGAACCTTATTTACAGTAAACAATTTACTTGTATCGTAGATACTATTTTATAATATTATTTTAATCTCATCTCTAATCTCTACTACAGCGTTACATATTAGAATGTTTACTGTACCAAGTCACTTACCGCTTTCGCAACAATGTCTTAAACTGAGAGTAAGTATAGTTTTGAGAGCATTGATGAGGGGCCGTTCACTATTTTATGACTTTGGCAATTACTTCATTTGGTAGGCAAAAATAAACTAAATTTTAAACTTTAAAAATTAATATTTCTTACCCATTTACATTCGTCATTAATGATTCCAGTTTATTGGTCCAAGTAATAACATAGGATATAATCAAGACTCCTACAGTTGCACCTAACATCAGAGACACTCCTATCCTAGGCCGTTTCGGCAAGAACAGTAAAAATACGGGTGAAAGTAGATAAAGCTGAAAGTCTACGTTTAGATACCAAGTATGGCCTAAACACTGAAAAATAAGCTTACTACATATAGATGGTAAGGTGACAGTAGTTCACATTTGTAGCGCACTGAGGATGACCTCATAAAGATCGAAACCTTAGCTAAAATACAAATGATGCGCTTTTAAGTTTGTTTGATTCATCAACAAATCTACCTATAAATATCAATCAGTGTGATCACTAAATATATCAAGCAAATAAAAATGTTTATCAAATGGTTCTGTAATGATAACACTATTTATTCATCCAACACTACTTAGTACTTACCCTATCTCCTACATTAACGTAGTTTTGAATATACAGAATTGTCGACCACCAATATTTACTGCATATTTGAGAATATTGGTCTGTTTGTGGATAAAATGGTCCTGATCCAAGGTATTTCATTAAGAATATGGTGGATAAAAGAACTGGTATAAGGGCATGTGTTATCCTAAAAATTAAAAATAATTATACCTTATGTAACACATTCTGTTTAAAAGCAAATGTTAATTAGAAAGTCAGAAAATGCATTTCAAAATGTCAGAAGAAAGTCTGCTTTTAAAATAAATAAATAATAATAAAGAGACAGGTCAGGATTAAAAATATTAAGAAGTTATTTATTATAGTTTTTATCATTTCTCCAGTACCCCCTACCTAAAATGTAATACTTCTCCAACAGGCCAACAACACAAAAGGAACCTAGCACAGTACTAAATAGAACAAAACATTCTAATGAAAAATATACCATATTTCTGCCAAGGTGAAAATAATTACGTGAATTATTTCTTGTTTTTTACTCACCTCAAATATCTATGCCAATAGAACCTAAGAACATTAAATTTTTTCCCTTGTGAATGAGTTTTCATAAAGTTATAAGTCACCAGAAATCCTCCTACCACAAAAAATGTATCTACTGAATAAACGCCGCTTGCGAATAACATTCCTCTTGTTGTGCGCAGGATCTAAAATTTATTTAGAAGAACTTTAACTAAGTGTTGCTTTTAATGGTATTGTCAAAAACACCTCTTTATAAACACAAAAATACCATTAAATTTCAAGCTATGGGGATCCTTCACGATCAGTAATACTGATAGTATAAGTAGTTATTGTATTAATGATAGTATAACTAATAGTATTACTGAGATAGTCTTTTTACTGACAGTATTACCGATAGTATAAGTAGTCATAGTATTAATGATAGTATAACTAATAGTATTACTGATAGTATTACTATACGATGGTATGACTGATATCCGAAATCTGCTGAATGAGATGACGTTTGTTTATATTTCATAATAATAACAGTATATAATATAAGAGTTTGTAACTCACCTTAATAATTTCAACAAAATTAACCGTTGGTGTAAATAAGAAAGACAGGATTTCATGACCCACAATCACCCACAACATACTTAAAAACCTTATTCCATTCAAGCACGTTAATTGGTCGGAATCTTGACTACTTTTAAACAGTTTCTTGCCGTTGGTGTATGTTGAAAATGCTGTTAGAAGTGGGTGTGGTTCGACTAAAAGAAATAAAAAAATAATTAACATGTATTGGGTTGCCTTCGTGGTATATTTAATGGTACGTAAATAAAAGTTGTATTTGTTATATGCCTTTTCGGGCCATTAACAATAATGACCCGATTCAATTTTAATTAAATAAAAACTTTAGAGGGAAAGGAATAATTTTCTCAAGCTACCACATTGGGAATTAAAATTTTTGAAATCTATACTTACATTTTTTATCGCAATATACATCGTATATGGTCGAAAGTATCATAAGGAAGATGAAGAAACCAAAGAAACAACTGAAAATAATAACTTTATATAGGCAAACAAAAAAAAGTTTCCGATCCCTAAACGTCACCCTGATATTTCTCTGTACTTTTTAATGCTGAAATCGGGTCTGATAATAATAAATTTTTTTAGCTAACATTGCTTTCAAACTGTAAGAAACAACGTCCAGATTGGGAGATACAATGAGGGAACGCAAATGAATGGTGAAAATAGTAAATGTTTTGTATTGATTAATGAACTTCCCGATTAATTACTTAGAACTACCCCTATACAAAGATTGTACTCTGTGTCTTTTTAAGTATATAGAGTTTAATCTGGTACAGCAGCTGCACTTTACTCAAAAATTACCAATATTGGCCATTGTTTGCCGTTTTTTTAAATTTGTCTCCCTATTTTCACCATTATTTTCTACTCCCGATGTTAAAAGGATATTACTATATTATTAGTTATTCTCCAGTAATTCACATCCCACGTCAATTGGGGAGTTATCTAGCGAAACGCTTAGATCAACTGTAAATAAAATATCGTTTATAACGTATGTTGTCAATGCCGATACGTATAAAGAATATGGTTTAAACAAATGCATTAAAATGACATAACATACCGATATATCGGTATCGGCAAAAAAATAGTGTATAGGTCGAAACATAGTATGTGATGAATATTTGATTATTGACAAGAATATTATTATCCTGAGAAGACCTAAAATAAGAATATAGAAACTAATATTTTCATACAGTGTAAATATTGCTCCTGAATCCATTGGGTGATTTAGATCATCAGTTGTTTGACATGTCACAGAAAAAGTCATTGATTTTATCAACCAGTGTAACACGTTTTTCAAATCTTTTTTGTTACATTTATCCGGAATGCATATACCAACTGATGGTAGAAACGCTGCCTGCACGTCATTTAAAGGTTTAATTTTTTTAGTATATTCTTCAATCATAATCTAAAAAAATTTATTTTTTTAGTAAAGTACATTAGCCTACCATTTTTGAGAAGTATCATCCATTACTCATACAATTTCATTACGCACAGTTAGTTGCACATGGAAATATTTTGATAAATACCACAATGCATTATATAAAAATAAAATTTTCCTACAACCACCTATGAAAATGAGAAAAAAAGCGCGGTTAACTTGGCTCGAAAGCGCCGAATATCACACGCGTGTTGAAAGAAAATATTTCAACTCTAGAGTGGAAATACAAGGCACACTATTTAATTTAAACATATGGTGCGAATTTGACAGA
The DNA here is from genome assembly GCA_935413205.1 of Polydrusus cervinus. Taxonomy (NCBI): domain Eukaryota; kingdom Metazoa; phylum Arthropoda; class Insecta; order Coleoptera; family Curculionidae; genus Polydrusus; species Polydrusus cervinus. Next base: position 1,642,085 of record OW284511.1, on the reverse strand, counting down.
CCACACCTATTTATTAAAAAGAATAAATTTTAGGAAGCAGTTTATTATCTAACTTATTTATCATGTATTTGTCGAGTGATTTCGAATTAGAGTGTGAAAATACGCCATCTGAAATTATAAAAAAAGTTGGAATATACTGGAAAATCTATTACCATTCAAAACAATCCGGGCTGAAGAAAATGTCATATATTATATTAACAAAAAATGTTTATTGGTAGCCATAGCCTAGTGACTAGAGCTATGGTCTACAGATCGAAAGGTCACGGGTTCAAATCCCATCAGGAGTATTTGACTTTTTTTTTTATAAAAACATTAAATAATTTATAGAATTAGGTATTTTGATCTGAAATCTTCCTTGTTGGATGCATTTTTTAAATTTATATTTAGTGCATCTTTCCTTGATTAAATTTTAAAATATCATCCAACAAGGAAGATTTCAATACAAAATACCTAATTCTATAAATTATTTAATGTTTTTTTTTTTAAAAAGTCAAATACTCCTGATGGGATTTGAACCTGTGACCTTTCGATCTGTAGACCATAGCTCTAGTCACTGCGCTATGGCTACCAATAAACATTTTTTGTTAATATAATATATGACATTTTCTTCAGCCCGTCTTGTTTTGAATGGTAATAGATTTTTCAGTATATTATTAATATTTTTTATAATTTTAGATAGCGTATTTTCACACTCTAATTCTGAATCACTCGATAAATACGTGATAAATAAACTAAACTGCTTTCTAAAATTTGTTCTTTTTAATAAATAGGGGTGGTCTGTCAAATTGGCATCATATGTTTAAATTAAATAGTGTGCCTTGTATTTCCACTCTAGAGTTGAAATATTTTTTTTTCAAATATTTTTTTTACAAATCAAAGGTTTTTTTAATAATTTTTTGTGATCGTAGGAAAAATAGTGTAGATTACTCGTGTGAAAGTAATTATTCTAAAACTCGGAGAATTTCCGCACTCGGCTGACGCCTCGTGCTAAATATCTCCTCGTTTGAAAAGTATCACTTTCATCACTTGTTATGTAATATACTAATTAAATATACCTGTATTCTATCGAAAGGAGTCGTTAGCGGAGTACTAAATTTTGGACCAACTAAGCAATATTTTCCTTTTATATCGTCTTTGGAACTGTTAATGGCTAGGCATTCGTCATAGTTTCCCAACCACGCCAAATTAACGGTCATTATTCCTGAAGGAATTTTGGCACTCGCATCTACCACTAAAAAACCAAAAAAAAATGCGGTTAAGGAAACAAATGTTTCGTGTTAAATTACGAAAAACCATGAGTGATCCTCCCATCGGTAGCCGTGCTTAAAAGAGTCTCTAGGAAAATGGACATGACCACAAGCCCTCTGTAGTAATCTGTTCCTTCTTTGGAATGTGTTATTTGCCAGCGTTCAGTCCCATACTATCTGCATTGGGATAGGGTTACTTACTCACCAATTACGTCTTTAAATATCTTATTTGTAAATGAAAAGGAAAATCTTCGTCCTTACTCATTGTTTTCGGTTAATAAACCGATTTGAGTTAGCGCTGCCTAGCGGGACTCCTGTAATTGTGACGAATGTCTTTACAGGCGATTTCCTCTTAACATTTACTTATTTCTATAAGTTTGTTAGAGGTGCTGGTATGCTCAAGACTGTCTAACAGCGACACAGATGGCGCTCCGTGCCACTTCTTACTGGTGTGTCCCACCAAGTGCTGCCTTAAGTAGCTTCGAGATCCCTTTTCTTTTCGTCGGATCCTAGCTCTACTGATGAGTCATGATATGACGAAACGCGTCTAGAGATGGATCTGGCGAAATGAAAAGGAAAATCTTCGTCTTTATTTGGTAATATTTGTGTCAAAAGGGGTAATAATTACTTTGTTACTGGTTAACGATGGTGATTTATAATTTATAAAAACAATTCACAGATACCACTTCTAGTTTAAGAATTTATAGGTATACTGTACCTGCAGTGGCATAGCCAGAAAATATGTTGGGGGGGGGGGGGGCATATTGATATGTTTATACATAATATAATAATGTCCGATTGCATAATGATTTTTAAAAATAATTAATTAACAAGCAAGTTTGACTGTGGCATAAATGACATTGGCAGAAAGAGTTTTCTTACAATCAAGGTCGCCCAGTTAGCTTAATTCTTGATTTACTAGCCAGACAACAAATAATGCCTGCCAATGCCATTAATGCCACAATCAAAGTTGCTGGTTAGTTAATTATTGTTAAAAATCTTTATATTACTACTTATTTATCCTTCAAATTGACCGACAACAAATTTCAAAGTGCGTAATCAGATAAAAGTAAAAACTATTTTGTTGTAATTTTTTATACATTTTTTCAGTTTAATTAAATATTTTCCATTGCTATTTTTCTGCTAGCCTTTTTAACCTGTTTCTAAAATCAAAATATCCAGGTATTTTGTAATGTATTTTTACTATATTTATGATTTATAAAATCAATTAAGCGAGAGGCTAAAGCAAAGCATATTTGTAAATTATCTCCAATTGACAGAAAATTAAAACAAATACGCTAAAATATAATGGGAAGACGTGTTTATTTAAATGCAGGCTTAATGCAGTCCTGTTAGTATAGAAGGATTCATCGAAAATTCTTTTATAAAGGTGGCCGACATCGAACAGTTTAGTAGGCATCTACCTTGCCCAAAAATGGGTTATTCTAAAAGAAATTCTGTTTTACTGATTAAAGAGCCAGAAAAAGCGTTAATATATATATTTTCGTCACACAACTCACAAACTATGTGTAAACGTAAATCTATACAAAACCAGATAATAATTCACAATAATTCAGCGTTCAAGCGAGTGAGTAGAAACGTTGTTTTAAACAAACCAACGGTGCAACTCGAGTATGGTGCATAGCCGCCTTGGTGGACGGTTCGAGCTTAGTTGTTAGTGCCACTATGACGATCGAGAAACACTATTGCCAAACCTAGCAAAATTCGACTATTGATAACTGGGGGGGAGAGCTGCTGGTACCGGCTTTTTAATCTATATTATTGAAGATAATAAAATTCTTTAATTTATATCAATATTGATTTGATTAAAAAAAAATAGTTATGTGTATCGCGTAGTATAAGCATATTTTCTGCCTTCAACGCACAAACATAATCAGAGCTACGCATTCGGCAGTCAAACTAATAAACAATATATATATATGATGCCCAAATAGACGTATTTTTACATTCTGGTACTACACAAGTCTTATGAACACTTTTTGTGGAATTCTTTTAAAAATATGATGAGCTAAAAACTAACACAAAATATTTGGCCGTAATTTAATTTACTTCATTATTCTAATGTAAACATACGTTTAGCGCAGAAGGCAGCGCTCTGCGCCATGATGCCATCATGCCCGTTTTCGACAAGCGTATTACGACGCGACACCTTATATTATGTCGCTTCGTTTTTTTGTGAAATGGGTCCCATATCCGCGTGCCTAGAAGTAATTTCAAAACAAAAATGCGCTACACTTACTTGTCCAAGCCCAATGTCCATCCTGCATGGTGACAAGGTTTACCAAAAACCGAGTAAGTTGTTGAGTACAGGCATCATTAATTAATGTTGAATTTTTTTCAATTTTTAATATAATTTCTTGAACAATTTCGGTAACTTGTGAATAATTACCGAATATATTGAAACAAAATGTATTTTTGCATAGCGCCACAATGATCAGTAAAAAAATTATTTTAACCATTTTTATTGACTCCCACGCACAGTTAGTAACTATTTGGGATTTTCTTAATGTCTATAAATAGAGAGGTGAACCAAAAATGTAGTTTAATTTTGTGGTTAAGAAATTATATGATTTTAACTTTAATTAGGTATTTAAATTGTTTTTTCGTCATTGCCGCTTCTTTTTTTTCCTTATAGACCAACAACTATAAAAAACAAACAAGTAAATTCTATAGTAGCTTTTTTTCTATAGAACGCGACTGCGAATTGTAATTAAGTGAAACAATACAAAAAAAAAAGTAAGGGAAAATTTACATCTCTGTGTCTGGGGCCAGCTTTAAACAGATACACAGACAGATAATCCCGACGCGAGAACAGCAAGCTCTGGAAACCAGAGATGACAGCTCTGTTTTTTGTAGTATTTTTTATTTTGAATATGTGTTTCCCATAATATCATGTAATTTTCACAAGTTTATTTAGTAGAAACCGTAAGATTAGATATAGTTAAAAAATTTACAATAAACTCTGATGCCTCTCTGAAATATATTTTAAACCAGAAAATAGGCTAAGTTATTTATCACCCGCTCGCTTTCCGATTTACTGTTTTCGGTACGACCCTGACAAACAAATTTTAATTAGATTTAGTTAGAGTATAAAGTTAATATTAAATATTAATTTATGGAACCTACAGGAAGTTGATAAACGTTTTTTAAAATTAATTTTATTTGTTGATACTGAAACCCAAAATACTAAGAATAAGAGTAGTATGAGGATGGTGAATAAATTAGCACATGTTTAGTCTACCTATTTTTAATATTTGGTAGCTTGTGGTAAACTTTACAATAGTTTTTAAACTGGTAGAAACACGCGGTGCTATTCGTAGCATAAATTGGCGGAAAGTTGCAATAAAGATACCATAAAAATTGAAGGTTCTTTTTATGTAAGATTTTTATACTTTTATAACCAAACATCATAAAAACTGTAAATGCGGGTAGCTACGGAATCCAGTTATGTCCATACAATTCTTATTTATACTTTTTTTTATACCAGTGACTTTTTTTTTACCACAAGGGAGTTAGACCTTAATCGATTTGAAGCGATGAACCGGTTATAAATACAGAGTGTCCCGTAACTTATGGGCCGTAGAGTAACTGGAGATACTAGACATTAAACTAAGCCGATTAAGTCATATACGTTTTTTCGGATTGTTACTCGTTATAGAGATACAGGGTGTTGAAAGTAAAAGTTTATTCTCGAAAATAAGCCATAATTTTAAAACGGTTTAATGAATCGAATTGAAAGCAATATTATGTTTTTATGAGCAAGAAATAAGAATTTGTAGAAACTTTTAAGTTTCAAACTAGAGGGCGCTAGTTGCATACACTGGGCTTCATAAATCTATGATTTTTTTTCTTACCTGCGATATTAGGTGTCTTTCAATTATAGTTTCTTAAAAAGGGCATTTTCTAAGTCAAAAATGTATACCTGATTGATCTTAATATCTTTAACGGTTTTCGAGATATTTGCCTTTAAACATCCCAAAGCATAAAAAACATAGTAAATAATTAAATTAACAAAAAAAAAAGTGACAATCCGAAAAAACTTATATGACATAATCGGCTTAGTTTGATGTCCATAAGCCACGGGACACCCTGTATTCCAAATTGGTTTTTATCGCTAACGTTGTAGCGACTGTGGTTATCAATGGGTTCGCGATATTTAAAGAGTAGAAAAGGGATAAGTGTTTTACTTGTCTTCGCGTTCATCGAGAAGTGTTTTTTGTGCTGTGGCTGGGACCATGAGGGACGAAATAATTTAAAAATAGCACATTCAAGGTTAACCCCCCCCCCCCTTCCCCGTAAGTTAAAGAGAAAATTATTTAACGATTGCATGAAAATATATACAATACGTATAATAGTTCCTCTTCCTCCATACTTAGCACTAACTTTCATTTGAAAACTATTTCTTATGAAAATAAATAAAATATTTTTTCTGCGCCAGAGGCGAAGTTGTCAAACTTTCAATATATACCCGTAATTTGAATTTTTTTTACAATGTAAGAAATCCTAAAAAAATATTTCATTACCTTTATATATATTATTTTATATTTATAGTTATAAAATAAAATTATTGATTTTTAAATTTTTTTACAATATGAATGTACTTTTCCTTGCTTTCCAAACGTTTAATTTTACTTTAATGCATATGCAATATGCATACAACAAAAGTTACATTTGGCTCATTGAAAATTGCATTTTAGTAAATAGACATTTTTACTGTAATATTACTACAGCCTTTACAGTACACGATTATTAGGACTGAATGATATCAATCCTTCGTCATTTTCGCATCAGCCTTGTTTCTAATTGCAAACTCTGCACGATCAGTCACACTGACTATCTTGATAAAGGAATAACAGTAATATTGATCGTGTAAGGGCGAATTTCAAAGATTGATGACCGGACTGATTTAAATTCTCATTAGAAACAAGACTGATGCGAGAATGACGAAGGATTGATATCATTCAGAGCTGTCAGTCTGATTGACAGCGTAGGGTCTGCTAATGATATTTTCATTAGCTCGGTCATCAATTCTTGAAATTTGCCTTTAAAACTAGCAGTAATAATCCTTCCTTTATCAAGACTGTCTGTTTCAGGAATACTGATATTTAACCAGGGTTGCCACATCTTCGTGTAGGTTAAGACGCGACACACTTTTTTTTTGGTATAATAGAATCAAACGAATTCTTGTGATGTTTCTATTGATAACTGTACTATATTATGCTAATAGTTTCTGTCAGAAATAATCGTAGTTTCTCAACAATCGCCTTCCTACCTGTATAAAAAAACAACAACGGTCTGATATTATAGTAATGTACAAACATTTTATTATTATTTATTTATTATTCTATTTGTTTCAGGACGAAACAGAACTTGTCATAACAAAAATTACTCAAAGTTGTATTCTAGAGGCATTGCAGAGAACTAGACCATCACTTACTACAAGCGAGAGAAAAAAATATGAAAGAATGTAAGTATTGTATTATTAGTATACATATACTCAAATAAAGGAGTGGGGGAAGGACAAATATTTTTTTGGAAAAAATTCAACAACCTAGATTAGTGACAAAGAAAATGATCGAACTTGATTTATTTTAAAAGAGATATAATTTTATAGCTTCTTTAGGTTTATACTAAAAATAATAATTATTTTTTAGATATACCAGGTTTGAAGGCGGGAAAGTAGAGGACTTTAGGGCTGGATCAAAGGTGACATTAGCATAAATAGATCGATCACTATTTTTTTAAATATATTTTTTACGGGGATTGGTGCAATTTTTCTATATGCATCAGATGTATGTCTGTTAGTTATTTTTACCAAAAATATGTTGATATTCGAAAAATTTAATAAAAAGTAGAAAAATGACCATGATGTTTGAACAGTACCTAATTTTAATTTTATAAAAAATGCCGAAAAATAAGGATAGGGATTTTAACTTTATTTGCTTATCTACGCGGATCTACATCGTACCACATACTTTTAATCCTAAGCACGGTTTTTCGTTGCGTATCAGTGTGTTTTAAGCTTGTCACGCACGTATTCAAAGCGCGGCGCGCTTCGCTTGTGTCCGCGGATCTACATTGTACTATATCACAGAATATATAGCTACGCGTAGCTATATATTCTGTGACTATATGCAATAAATCTAAAGCACCATTTTTCGGCGCGTTTCTCCGCGCGTCTGTGCATTTCAACCTTTTCTCACCGAGTTGTAGCCATGGTTTATACAAATCACTTTAAAAATACATAAGTCTCTTTTAAAAATTACTTTTCTGCTTTAATTTTAACTTTTAATGTCCGCCATGGTAAAGTTTTTCAAAATAATTACATTCTATATCATTTATATACTAGCAATACTGTAAACGTGGTAAAAAGAGAAGTGGTAAAACTAAAGTGATACTGACCACAAAATTGACAAAACAAAAGAAGAGTTTTGGGCTTGCATTGTCTTTATTTGTTTTTAAATCATTTAAGAAACATCATTGTTTCAAACATTTAAACAGGCCCTTTGAGAGTTCTCACGAATTACTGCGTTAATTTCAACTTGCAACCCGATGCCGTTTCTCAAATTTTTAATTAACTTTACTCGTTGGTATCAATGATAACTGATCATTAATATTCGTTAGTTATTCGAAAAAATTGTCCATTTTCTCAAAGAGACCAAAGTAACAACTTAAAAAGGAAGACAAAAATCACAAAGTCATGGTCTCAATCATATAATAAAATCAACTATGGTGACATGTTTCGCTCTTTACGGAGCATCATCAGACCTAAAATTGTATCGAGGTGTGACCTACATTACATTTTTATACTATTTATCAGCCTACCTTCATTAAAACCAATAAATACATACATCCTAAATAAAACGCCTATAAATAGAAATAATATATTTATTATATAATAGAATATTAAATCGCAAAAAAGTACATTCACGTGGTATATTATTTAGAAGTCCTTGCTAGTTTTTCCAGAAGATATTTCTCCAAAATAGGAATGGGGGATTCAAAGGCCAGTACCCAAAATATTGATATGGCAAAGGTTAGAGCAAATATACCCCAAAATGAGCATATCTAAAAAATAAAATACAATGACCTCCATAAAGTGTGCAGCATAATAATATGAGATTCTTTTTTATTTTTGAATTTAATAAATTTACTTTAATTCGAAAAAGGTTTCTCTATCTTTAAACTAAAATAATATCCATCAAATCTAGATAAAGCCTTAAGGTATACGAGGGACAGTCAAAAATTCGAAATTGTCTTAAAGATAACCGTGAAGGATATGTCATAGTTTTCAGTTGGGACTGCTAAAAAATTATGGCCTTTAAATTTTTTTTTTTAACGCATCATCAAAATTATTAGTCCAAAGTGAACAAAATCGGCTATTTGAGTATAATATTGAAATTAAAATAACTTTTTTTAATAAAATGTCTTCTTAAGTGAAAAATGAGGGTACCTACTTTATTTTTAAGGCAATTTAGAATTTTTTTACCGCCCTCATATACCTTAAGGCTGTATCCAGATTTGATAGATATTATTTTGGTTTAGATATATAGAAACTTTTCAAAATAAATTTATTAATTTAAAAAATAAAAACTGTCCAACGTGCTGATTTCTTTCTGGTGCTCACCGTACACTATACTTTAAGTCCAAAATTAGTGTCAGTGATTCATCACTTTCATATAGAGTGCAGCGGGTTGTACGAAGTTAGAGGAAATAATTTTATATATTTGAAATTTTAATAACGCAGAATATTTATTGTCATGGAATTTCTTTCCTCTGACTTCGTACAATCCGCTGCTATCGATAGAAGAGCGATGAGTCACTGATAGTCATTTTGGACCTGGAGTATAGGTTGTTCTTTTGCGAAAATCTCCGAAACCAAATTTAATATACACATATTTTTTTATTCACATCTCAATAAACCTAAAATTTAAAAATCTAAAATATTAAAAATAAAGATACTTATTACTTACAAGGTTAAATACTGAAAAGTAACCTGGGTGCCTTTGTGACCATATTATTATATATACTAATGTTTGATGCAACAAGTACATGCTGTAAGTAAATCTACTTAAAATTTGAAAAACAGGCATCGATAGAAATGTGTTTATGACACCTAAAACAAAAAAAAACAGGGTGGATTCATTAAGGATGGCCATCGGTCATATCTCAGAAACTACTACCTTAGGAGAAAAATGTATTAATTATAGTGGCTATGAGAAAATTCTTAAGGTTCCGCCTTTCGCCGCAAGAAGGCACAATTAAAAATGAAATATTAAAATTCTAAATTTCTCCGAAAATTCCCACATTAAGGTATTACCTTTTATAACATCATTAGAAAACTTAAATAATTCTCCATCATTTTGGTCTACGGCTCATTGGCTTCCCGACTTTGATAAGAGCGGGGAAGCTATTGAAAGTGTAATTATTTAAATAGCTGTAATTTCTAAACGACGTATCCGATTTTAGGAAACTTAAGCTTGCTTGGAAGAAAAAGGTACTTTTAATTGTTGAATCCTGGCCATTTGGTTTCAACCAGAGCCATAAAACCTAATTACACACACACACACACACACACAATTGTTGAATCCATTAATCCTAACAATATTGCTAGAGGGCACAATTTTCAATCAGTTTTTTCATTTTATCCTATAAACTTAAATCATATGGTATAACTATAATCGAAACGTAGAATAAATTTGCAAGAAAAAATATGAAAAGCTGTACCTATTATCTACTTCTTAAGAAAGTACTCTTAGGACATAACAACTTGAAACTAATTTTTACATACTTTTTCTATATTAAATCTCTATTAGAAGTAAGTTTTTGAGTAATATAAATTCCTCAAATTTTATGTCGCTCATTATTTGTTGGTCAAAAATAATATTACTGTTATATTACCTCCATAACCTATTGAACAAGCAAATATAATCCAGGCTATACACAATCCCCAAGTAGGCCTTACAAGAGCATTGTAGAATGCATTTAAATAGGGATGATATTCCTCACCGGTAAGGCTATCGTGTCCTGCAAAAATGCATACCGGTATAATTGTAAGGACTGCAATCCATATCATTCCCACTAGCCACTAAAAATTACCATGGAATTTATTTAAGAATGCTATAGTTGAACCCAAAATATTGTGTTTTGCGAGACAGAAAACTTCTAGTAGTATAAATAAGGTAAACTGCGCCGGCAGTTCGATTTTTTACTGTCACTTTAAAAACACACAATAACGACTTAAAAATTATAATTTAAAACTTAATAAGGGACGTGCTCACATGCTACTTCCAAACATGTTTCCATTCTTGTTTTTACAGAATGAAAAACATGGGTGAGCACTGGGAAGTTATTAATAACATGAGCTGCAACTATGGAGTTGAAATAGCCAAGCCTCGCAGCAACTCCTATTACATAGAATTGGACCTTTTAATTTTAAAAGAAAATAATTTTAAATTACATCTTTTAATTTTATATCCTAATTTACTGTATTCTAGAATACCCCTAGAAAATATTGATTAATTTTTTTTTCTCTCTTCCCATTGAAAAAAAAATCATGGAATTCCACAAAGTAAAGACAGAAACAGTTCAACAATTAAAATACTGATTTTTGATTATGTCTCAAATTTGTGTGTGTGTACTTACTCTGGGCAATTTTAAATAGATTAGGCTATTTTGCAATCTTATTGTACCCATAATATAACCTAAAAAACCTCCTATAAACCAAGTAGCTGCCCTAGTATATGTTTTGTAGTAGTATATCGAGCTGAATTGTGCCAGACTTCTACAAAAAAATTAAAAGTATAAGTAAAATGCTACGGACGCATGTGAAAATAGAAATAATTCTTTTACAGCAAGGCTTGGGATTTAAGCATTGAGTAAAATAGGGTACAAGTCTCTTCTAAAAAAATAAACATTGACGTTTAATACGTAGACGTCCCTGGCCAGTGACATTGAGGTCACCACTGTCCCGGACTGTCCGTTATCCCCTTTCCCTTTAAATCTCACGGGTCCTGGAATCCGTCACAGTGCCGAAAAGAAACAGCTAGGAAGCTCACTCACTCCTTTTGAAGGATTTGTGTAATGGAAATTCAATAAAATACTTACTGATGAAAATTTGTCTCCAATGATAGTAGCTGGTGTTCCCATGTAATAATAAAACTGGTAATCATAGTAGCCACCGTTCCACTAAACATCAAGCCCAATCCAATTTTTGGGTATTTAGAAAGAAATAATAAAATAATTGGAGAAATTAGATAAAGTTGCCAATCTATGTTAAGATACCAGGTCTGTTCTATACACTAAAATCAATACTAATAATTATATGATTCTTATTTATTCACTCCCTAACTTATACGGGAAGGTAATTGATATGCATGTACAACGAATTTTTAGATTTAACGTTAATTTTTATGAATGACGTTTTGCCAAACAGACAAAATCTGGCTAAACGATTTTCTCTGAATCCACACAAACAATTTTCTAAGAATTTGTTTCTTAATTAATTGATTCAGCCGATACTAGGTGGAAATCCATAACTATTATATGATAGGATACAGTAAAACAAAGTTGAACTTGTAAATTTCCACTATATTATTACTAATGATAGTGGAAGTAATATAGTGGAAATTTACAAGTTCAACTTTGTTTTACTGTATCCTATAATATAATAATTTGTTTCTTATTTAGCGGCAAGTATAATTATTTCCAGCAAATCGAAAATTCTGTCTTAGGCATCAGCCATTGCGGCGATCTTAGCGCTTGAAAAAAATTGATTAGTGGGATTTTGTCGGTTGGCAAAATGTCACTAATAATTTATGCTTATTACCATATCATCTTCATAATTTTGGAAATACAAAAGGGCTGCCCACCATCTTCTCCTACAAGGTGCCACCAGCGTTGAATCTATTTGATAGTAAAATGGCCCCGAACTAAGGTATTTTAGCAGAAACAGACTTGTTAGGACTACGGGAATAAAAGCAAATGTTAATCTAAAAAAAAAATTTAAAACTAGTGATACGTTACATAAAAGCGTTGTTATACCGAAGAGTCATTACAAAATGACACATTACTAGACTAATGTTGATGCCACAAAGGTTTTAAACAATAATTTAAACCAGGCAACTTAGACTGTGACAATGGCAGACATTATTTACTCCCAATCAAATATGCCTGATAAATAAGGACAAGCTAATCGGACCACTCTGATTGTGAGAAAATCATTTCTAATGTCCTTTATGTCAAAATCAAAATTTGCTGCTTAGGTTAGGTTAGGTAAGAGTGGCAGACCCTTGGTTGTGACCAAACAGTCTCACATAGTCCTAATTAGGTCCGTTGTGATACCACACGTGTTCCGTAGAACCCACCTTCATCAGATCTCTGATGGTTAGTGCGACGTAACCGCGGAAGGATTTCAACAACTCATTCAAACCAGCCACTACTGTTCAGAAATCTGCTCAGCCGTCCAAGTTGTAAGTTACTTAGTTCCTCCAGGCTATCGAAAGATGGTTTACCCAGAGTAGTGAACCTCATTCTTGCGAGGCCAGGGCATTCACACAGAAAATGTTGAATGCTTTCTTCCTCTTCCTCATCTCTGCAACTTCTGCAGAAGTCGTTATTGGGTATTTGCATACGTTCGGCATGTCTACCGAAGAGGCAATGTCCGGTAACAACCGCAGTAATATTTCTCACGTCTTTTCGACTGTGTCCCAATAGCTCTGCGGTTCTCTTTTTATCGAATGTGGGCCACAGTTGCCTGGATGTACTACAGGTTGTCAACCCTGTCCATCTGTTCTGTGCAAGCTGCTTAGCCGTGTAGTCAATCTCCTCTTTGACCAATCCCAGTGGTTTGTTCACTGTATTGTCTGCTAGATCAGCTGGCATGCCTGCGCCCTCTCTTGCGAGCGCATCGGCAGCCTCGTTGCCATCTATTTTGGAGTGTCCAGGAACCCAGCACAGAATAACCCGATGTTGGTTGCCAAGTGTGCATAGATTGTTGCGGCATCGCTTTACGAGCTTTGATTTAACGCTGCTGGAACAGATTGCCTTAATCGCCGCCTGACTATCACTGAAGATGGTGATTGACGAGGCTACTCCCAAGCCAAGGTGTTCTTGCAGGATATTGACCGCCTTCTCTACTGCCAGTACTTCTGCTTGAAAAATACTACAATAGTTGGGGAGTCTATACGATTTCTGTATTTGTAAACTTTCCCACACCAACGTCCATTTTTGAACCGTCTGTGAAGATTGCGTGATCTGTTTTCGTTATATTCTGATTGCCTTCCCACTCTTCCCTACTCGGAATGAGTATAGAATACCTTCTATCGAAGCATGTTATTGGGACAGAGTAATCAGTCGGGTCTCGTAGATTATTCCCCGGGTATATCTTTAGTATACTGCTGTGCCCGTAGTTGGTTTCCTTCCAGAATTTCGACTCTTTCAGTCGCAGGGCACTTTTTGCAGCTATACTTTTTCCGTAGATATCCAGGGGGGTATAATATATAACATGACCTCTAGCGTCGCTGTCGGGGTTGACTTAAGGGCTCCGGTCCAAGAAGGTACCTAGGGTGTACTCTTTGTTGTTAAGGGATTTCTCAATAGTACCTACTACTTCGTGTAGCGCCGTTTCCACTGATTTCCCTTTGGTATAAGCATGTTGAGACGAGCTTAATTCTCGCTCTCTCACCGAGTTCTTGATATGCAGATCCAGTAACCTCTCCAATGTTTTGACAAGAAACGAAGACAGGCTTATTGGTCTGAAGTCCTTGACGGTTACATGACTGCTCTTACCAGCCTTAGGGATGAAGACTATTTTTATCTTATTCCAGTCAGCCGGCATGTAAGTAAAATGCAAGCTGCTTCTGTATATCACCAAGAGCCAAGGGATCAGGATTCTCTTCCCTCTTTGTAGCATGGCGGGCATTATCCCGTCTAATCCTGGTGATTTGTAAGGTTCAAATGAGTCAATCGCCCATTCTAGCTTACCGTAAGTGACTACTGATTTGATGCTATTCAAATCCGGAACGTCTCCTTGATCGATAAGGGGCTCTATGGCCGATGTATTACCAGGAAAGTGGGAATCAATCAGCAGTTCAAGGGTTTGTTCGGGTCTGTTCGGCACTAGGCTCCTTTGATAGAACTTTTCTAAGTCTAGCGGCTTCGTTTGTACTCTCAATCCGCTCGCTGTAATTGTGCCAAGCGCTTCTTTGAGATTTTCTAATCGCTTTCTTGTACGTCTTTAGAGCCTCTCTATAAGAGCGCTCATCTTCAGTACGTTTGCTCTTTGCTTTGTTAAACAGCCTTCGCATGTCCCTTCTTAGCTGACCCAGCTCTGCGTTCCACCATGGTGGGTATGGCTTTTTCGCTGGTCTGCTTATCGGACAGCTTTTAAAAAATGCTGCTTCCAGGGTATTTGTTAGTTTATTAACTGCTTCATCAATTGAAGCCTTATTTGGTAAGAGATTGTTGGGAGGATTTGCTAGTTCTTCAGAGATGATTCCGCAAAATTTTTCCCAATCTGTTCTTTTAGGGTTACGAAATGGTGTAGGCAAGTACGTGGACTCACTGACATCAAATAGAATCCAACGATGGTCCTGCTGCTTAGGTATTCTTTACAATGTTTGTGCAATTCAATATCAATAACACTGACTGCCCTTTTACAAAAAAAGGTGATAACCTTTAGTCATCTACATTTAACCGGGGCGTAAAGGCGAGGAAGCACAAAAAAGTAGGTGTAAAATTTGTAGTCAAAGCGTGACTAATTTGTTTTTGCCTATTTAATGTGCCGGTGGAAGATATTTCGTTACCAGTCGACTTCACAGAAAAACTGTAAATGTAAAAGTGGTGAGGGTTGATGGTGTGCATCTTTTAAAAATAATTTTAAATATACAGAGTGCTATATGCAGGGTGTACTAATAAGGCATTTTTTTAAAATGGGATGCCATATTATTTCTAATTCTCCACAAAACTTTACGTTTATTTTGTTTAAAATGAAATATGTCTAATGTCAATTGTTTTTGAGATATTGACGTTTAAAATATGGCATTTTCAGAATTTGATAGGCTGTAACATTGGAACGGTTTATCTCATCAGAGAAAAATGGGCTACACCTCCCTATCTTAGTTTTGTATTCTCTATTTAAAAGTTACAGCTTCCGGTTTAACATCTTAAACCAAAAAAATGGTTTCGAGCAATAGAAATTTGTGACCGACTGTGTTTCACTTCAAATATACTTTTTCTATTGCTTTAAAAATAAGAATATAAATTATTATTAGTTTTAATTGGTAGGCAGGTAATGCCATGGCACCATGGCTCTATCTCACGAGCCGCCAGTGGTTTACATTTTTGCATAATTCGATTTTGGCTTCTTCAGATATTGATGAAAACAATTATTTTACCACTCGAAAAAATATAAAACACGAGGTTGTTTCGCCAAAAAACATTAAGAAACTTACCGTAAATACCTATGCAAATAAAAAACAATAATATTAAATTTATGTCCTTCGTGCATTGCTTTCATGTACCCATAAACCACCAAAAATCCTGTGATTACAAAAAATGTATCCACAGCATGTACTGCGTTTGTAAAAATCATACTTTGTTTTAATTCCAAATACTAAAAAAAATTATAAATCTTAGGTGCAATGTTGTTATGGCTCTCTCCACATATTATGTAATATTAATTATTTTTTTATTAAAAATATCTTTCTCGCATTCTCCAATATCTGTAGAATTCATATTTAAAAAGATTTTAAAAATCTGTCAATAAACATGGACAGGATTTGGTTCAAGAAAACGCAATGTTTTTAATATACAGATATAATTTCGCATTGAGTTGGTAACTTTGATATCGTTCGGAACCACTTAAGGTGGTAACCAGAGAACTGTAATGTGGAACAAAATAGAGAGAGTTATGGGTGTGAACTGCGAAATAGGGAATGAAGGAAAGAGCTTTTAATATAAAATTATATAGAGAATCGCCCCATCAGTTTTGCAAGTACTTACCTTAAATATTTCTCCTGTATTGACTAATGGTCCCATGAACATTGTAGAAAAAATATGGCCCAGTATGACCCATAACATACTCAAGAATTTTATTCCATACAGGCATGAAAATTCGCTCAAACCTTTCTTTGTCGTGAATAAACGTCTACCATTAGTGTAGATTGAAAAAGCTACTAGAAGTGGATGAGGCTTATCTACAAAAAAAAAATGGTTACAAAATTTAAATAAACCCGACGAACAGTTAATTTTTGTTATACTTACTTTTCTCATTTCGGTATATATCATATATTGTAGAAACAATCATGAGAAGAATGAAAATGGAAAAGTATCCACTAAAAATAAAATTTTTGCTAAATTTCTGAATAAATCATACAAAAGTGGGTACATACATGGGCGCCCACAGGATTTTTTTTCAGTGGGTGGCAAAATTAAAAACTTTTTATATGTTTTAATTATTGTATTTCATATAACAATTTTTTTTTGCGGTGCTATGTTGGTGTATTAAAAAAATTACAATAGGATATTGTGTAGAAAAGAAAAAGGTGCAAGGAAGAATAGAATTCTCAGAGCGGGTACGGCCTCTACCTGCGAGCGCCCATGAGTACAGATATGGATTCTTTCACAATTAGTAGGATTGTTTAACAGCGCGGCTTGTCCATAAGGTCATTTGGTTTATGACCCACCTAGTTAATTTATTTTTCAAAACATATAAAAATTATTATCCTTCAAAAAATCCAAAAAACCCAAAGTGTGTTATGCGAAAATTCCCCAATATAGAGCGAAGCTCTCGGCCATATTTTACGTTGACCTGATGGGTTTATATTAAATAGAAGATTACAAGTATGAATTGGAAACTAAGAGCAAAACAAACATACGCGCTTTTGGAAGTGAAAACGAGACACATATATTAGCTCGCCGGCCGCCGTCGACTTCGCCTAACGTGTTTCGAGCTTGATCAAAGGCGGTTTAATAGGCTTGGGCAATACTCAATTATTCAATTTTACGCAAAGTGGTCTGATATTTAATACTTTGTTAGAAAAAACCCAAAATCTCTCGGCCTCAAATATTTGAGACCGAGACTTTATGTCTATTCCAAAAAATATTAACATTTTCTTACATTACAATTAAAGCACCCGTATCTAGAGGCCTATGCAAGTCTTCTTGAGTTTGACATGTTACATTTAAAGGAATTATGGATAATATACTCTGAAATACATGTTGAAGGTCGACGTCTTGACATTTGTCTGGAATACATATTCCTAACGATGGCAAAGCTGGCATTTGCACAACTGCTGGTTCATTATTTCCTAGTTTTGACTGTAGATCCTAAAAACAAATAATAAAACTATTTAGTTGTTTAAAAGTACTGTGTATGTTCGTGGTATGGTGGAAAGGAAAAAAGGACTACCCAACCCAGAATATTTCATTGTGTAAAGGTATTCTTTTCCAATCTCCCCTGGAGCCTGCGTCCTCTTGCTGTATAGTACTTCACGTTCCTTATCCCTAATTCTTTTATATCTGGATAATCTTAATGTACTGGCCAGATGCAGCGTTCCTTTGTCTACCTTTTCATCAAAGAGATCTTCGGAACAAACAATCTGTTATGCGCGTTCCTCTACTACAAAATTAATTTAGTCACTACTTACCTTAAGGCCTAACATATTGTTTGAATCGATTGCTACAGCCGTTAAACAGTATTTTCCTTTTACGTCGAGTTTGGTGCTTTCGATTTCCAAACATTCATCAAAACTTCCCAACCACGCCATATTTAATTCCAGAATTCCTGATGGCATTTTGCCACTGGCATCAATCACTAAAATATATCCTTTTTAATTTTCTTTAAAACAAGGTATTACTCGACCTCCTTTCCAATTAAGATTTAAAGGATGAAAGTCTCCACGGGTGGGGGGGGGGGGGGGGGGGGGGGGTGTGATAGTAAAAAATATGTCCCCTGAAATCTTTTTCCCGCCATCGCTTAATACTGTATTTCCGGGCTTAAATGGCTTAGTTTCTTATGCATGCTGAAAACAATCTACGTTTCTGAAATAATAATGAACGAAGGCCACTAGAAAAGCTAGGCAACCATCAGATCGCAAATATTATTTGACCCGACGTTGTCACGTTAAAAATAATGGTTTTCTTGCCATAACAGTATTGCTTTCGAAATATTAACATGTAGTTTGTTAAAAAATGTTAAAAGTAAAATAAGGTGTTGCATAAATATTTATTATTTTTTATAGATGAGAGATAGAGTCTCATTAACATACTGCTTATATTTTTAATGCAGATCGGTAACATAACAACCTTTTTATTGCTACAGTGCGTAAATTCTTATTCTGTGAACATCGGACTTATTTTAAGGTGCTTATTTTACATGGTTAATTAAAAAAAAATATAGAGTGTTTTTTTAGGACGCCAAAAGACACTCATTTAAATATAATAAGTCAATTCCATAACAATACATAATATTTTAGACTGAATGGTAAGGATTAACTTTACACTCTATGTTGGGTTGCACAAGATTTTTTAACCAGACTTAACTAACCACTAACCAGCAAGTTTGACTGTGACGTAGCTGACATTAGCAGGCATTATAAACTCACAATTAAAAGTGCCTGTAGCAAATTAAAAAATAAGGTAACCGGGACAGTATGATTGTTAGAAAATTATTTCTGCCAGTATCATATATGTTACAGTCAAACTTGCTGGTTAGTTAATTATTAATAAAATTGTTTGTGCAACCGACATTAGTGTATAAAAAATACTTTTTTTACATCATTACATATAAGTAACAGAAACTTACTTTTTAGTGCCCAGGGTATATCATCGCTAGCAGAAAACAGATTCCCCAAAAACCAAATAAGTTGCTTCACACATTCAGTATTTATTACGAGTTCTTTATTTTCCCATTTATCAATAATCCTATTCAAAGTTCGATTAATTTCCACTGAAAACTTGTTTTCTAAATTGAAACATTCACTGTTTTGAAATAATGCTACACAAAGAATACAGAAAAATATCCTATTCATTGTCATTTAACTTTTTCTGGACACTATGATTTTCTTAATGACGAATTTATTTTTATACTTTAGGTTCAGATAATTGAAAAAAAATTAATTAATCTTATTATCACCTAATCAATAAGTAGTTTATTGAACTTCTTTTAAATGATATTGTATTCAAAACAATGTCAATGTCATTTTGAAATGTTTGTCGTTTTAAACGAATACCTAATAAAAAAAAGTCAGTACGTCGAAGGACGTTTTCAATTATAATTTTTGTTCACCGTAAATTTTAATGTAAAAAGTACTTCGAAAATTATCTAATAGCTTACTTAAATGCTCTGTGTGTTTAGAAGGGTTTAAATTATTATTTATTTAGCGCACTGGAATTTTAAAAACTAAATTTGGACTCTACAGATATTGGATAGTGTCAGAAAGCTATTTTTATATAAAACAATTTTTATTAAAAAAAATTATTTTTAATATTTTTTACATTACAATGAACTTTTTTAGGATTGTCATTGGCTTATATCTTTCTCTTCGATTTTTGTTTTGCATGAAAATAATTTTACCACACCCACTTTTTAGTGGCGAAAAAAACCTTATTAATTTGCTTAGTTTTTTTTGTAATTCGGGCTCAGAAGAACCGCAAATTAACACGGCAAATTACTGCTAAATATAGTGATCAAAATTGGGTTCCCTGATGTTAACAACAAACTCTAAAAACCCACAACCTTTTTGACAAATTAGATAGGTGATGTCCTGGGATGCGCATAGTGACCATAAAACGAGAATTTATTTGAAAATATTCTTTATTTTAAAACAAAATCCCCGTCAACTATAATTCATATTTCAACTATTAAAAAAATCGATAAATAAATTACTAAAAAAACTATGCACGAGCCGTACCCCAGCAAAAAGTCGCCAGCTTAGAAAATAATTTCAGTTCAAAAAACCTGCAAAGTTTTTATACAAATATGAATTACTGATGACGAGGACTATACGTATATAAATATAAATAAGGGATACAATTTGATAGTTTAGAAACTAAAATGTGCATCAATTTTATTGGGGTTGAATTTCAATAATTTGACCATCGGCTGTCATTCTGTGCTCAACCTGAAAAATATAACGTGTTAACAATAAATAAAAGGACCAAAACTAGTTTTTAAAAAAAATTGTATTGCTAGACGATAATTTGGATGAATATTTGCTTGTCTTAAAGTAGATAGAGTATCACTTGTTTTGTTTACCTACCTACGATCACCGTAATTTGCAAAAAACATACTACCTACTATCTAAGCAGGTTATATTTTACTTACTGTAAAGTAAATCGCATGGTTTTTGTAAAGTAAAGCACACAGTAAACAAGACCGACTTGTTTATTTTCAAGTATACATTGCGTAGCAATGCTCTCTTTTCAATATGGGCACTTAAGTTTAATAAAGAATGACAAGATAATCGTAGGCGCGCTACTATCACAATTGCTGGGGAAAAAGATCGCACTAACTTTTTATCTTTTTACATAATAACTGTTCTTTTTAGTTTTAATAAATATGATCGTAGGTAAAGTAAGGTAAGTAATTTAAGTCGGAATGCAATTACGCCTTCATGGAATTACGCGTTACTTTTCCATTCTTGCATACTATACTATTTACAACACTTATTACGTAATGTATTATTATGCCAGTACATTTACGAATGAAATGATTTGTCATTTTGGCAACAACTCCAAAATTTCCTAATTTAACGGGATTTTAATTTGTTTGTCAACTTTCATGGATGTTGTTATATATTAACTTTTCCTTACCCTAAGATGCACCTCATTTGTATATCTTCGTACGGCATCTTCAGAATCTGCTATATTATTATTTGTGGCCTAAAAACGAGAAAAAAACTTTTTGATATTAGGGGAAAGTCGGGTAAGTTGGCGGTGTTAACAGTAATTTTTTATTTTTTAATGTTGGTTACATTTTTTTTAATATGTTTTAATTTGCATGCAATTCTTAATGTTTAATACACATAAAAATATAATATAAGTTATCAAAAACTAAACAGACTACTTAAACAAATAACAATTCGGGTTGTATGCAAAATTGGTCATCTTACCCACTAGTAGTTTAAGATGACGAACCTATGCGGGTAAGATGAAGTACCTATTAACATAAATCTCATTTGTACGTTGCCACTCCTGAATAGTCGCTACAGGAATCGTGCCACCATCTTTGACATTTCAAACATTGAATCCAGTCTTCTGTGGGTGGATTTTCAAAACAATCATTACACCCTGGGCATATTACTTCCTTATTTTCATCAGTGGGTTTCGGATGAATTTTTTTATTTGTTTTAGTTTTCTTTTCCTGCTTTTTCTGCTTTCTTAAAATTTTAGCCTTTTCTTTTTGCTTCTCAGCCGCTATCTTTTCCTCTAATTGCCTCTTTATTGGAGTACCGGTAATAATACTTGCAACAATTTTCCTTCCTTTATTGTTTTCTGATCTTTCATATGTTGGAAAACGGCGTATTTTCCATAGCGACATCATTTCTTCTATTTTACTTTTTTTAAAGCTACACTGGGATGAGATATATTTTTTTTGGATTCCACTAGAACTGGAACACTCGGCGTTTTCATTAAAAGATGATCCAAAAATGTTTCTTTTACCACTTGATACATATGGGCGTGCTAAGCTGGCGTCTTTAGTATTATCTGGTAGTATAAAGTTATGAATTTGCTTGAATATTATTCTCAGTATGTAATTTTTCTCCTGAAAGAGATAAATAAGTTTTTTTCTGTACAAAGTGAATTAAGGGCAGCTCATCTTCTGATAAATACTCTGGAGCATTTATCCCTGCTTGTGCAGTAACTGTGTCAATTTTTACTTCTGGAACAGTTTCTTGAGAAAAAATGTCTCTCTCTCTGACATTTTAGCTGCAGCGTAATCTTCTTCGCCAAAAATGTGAGAGTCAAATGTTTCAATTCCGCATCGTCTGAATCCTTGTACAGCATTTCCAACCGTGGCAGCTTTTAGATATGCTTTATTAAAAATCCGGCAAACATTTTTATCAGTCACGGCTTCATTAGGATTATTGACAACAAATGAATCGCATTCTTGTGAAAAAAATGTCTTAAGAGGTCCAAAAAATGACACATCTAAAGGCTGCAACCTGTGAGTGGTGTGGGATGGAAATCCTACCATAACAATTTCGTTTTTCCTTCCAAAAGAATATGCGAAGAATGGTTTTTAAAACATTTAAAAAAAATATGCGGGTAAGACGACGATCTCGTCATCTTATACGCGTCATGTTACCCATAAAGGTTATGTTTAAATTTCCTAACTATATTTTCCCAGTAGACGAACTATGAACAAAAATTATATTTGCATGCAATTAACAACTGCTATTGTCAATAATTAAACACAATTTTACATAAACATACCTGATAAATTCACTGGAAAATGTTACAAGGCACAACAATATTCTTATAACAGTTTGTCGGAAAACAAACACAACTGTTTTAAACCAACCACGGCTTATGAAATCATGATTTGCAGTGGAAAATTAATTTGTCTACTCTCGAGGAGATGACACCACCATACAAGGCATTTATAATAATAGCGAGGACAAAAAAAAAATATCATTAGTTATCTTACCCTCTTCGTCAACTTATCCGACTTTCCCCTACTCACAAACCTATTATTTAAAATGTATGTAAAAGAACCTAATGAAGTGAAGTTACTGAAGTGGATCGTACATAACGGTGCGATTCTATTACTTTATATATAGTATTCCAATCAGTTCAACAAGAAGTTACGTCAGCAAGTCTCATTCAAATAACACTGATCTGGTTATTACTGCAGAATTAAATTTGGTCGACCATAGTTTAACTTTCCATGATGAGTGATCAGTTTTTGAAAAGCACTTTAAGAAAAAATTATAGATTCGCACCATTTATTTTAGATACAAACCTTTTGATTCTTTTTTGTTGATGCCCCTCCAAAGATGTAAGGTTCAATAACAAGTATGGGCATTTCAAATGCCAAAATCCAGAAAATTGCTACTACAAAGGATAGTGCAAATACGCTGCAAAACTGACTCATCTAAAATAAAATATACATTAAGGGAATCCGATAGCGTTAAAATTTTTCATGTAAAGTCGCGGTCTTCTTGGCCCGAATTAAACATTTTTTTTATCAAGAATAACTTTCTGACACTACAATATCTGAAGGGGCTCAAATTTAAAAAGTTTTTAAAAATCCATTAACATACATGGTCAGGATTTGGGCCAAGAGAACGCAATATTTTTGACAATTCTACGCACTGTACTTACCAATCCTGGTACGGAAAAATAGGATGGAATTTTTCTTGAGCAAACCATCATGTACAAAATAGTTAGATGTACCAAATATACGCTGTATGTAAATTTGCTTAGTAATCCAAATATTGGCAATGATAAAAGATCATTTATAATACCTAAAAGAATACATTCTTATGGCTTTTCTAGCGAGTTTTTAATTGTGCAACTTTTTACTCTATCAGTAAAAAATGCTTAATTTGTAGACGTTTTAATCGTGAAGCAGATAAACAATCCCGGGATTTTCGGGACCCTCATAAGCCCGGGATCGGAAAAGTATGTTAAAAATGGTAGCTATCCCGGGATTTCAGGATCCTTGCAATCCCTAGTTACAACCAATAGGGTAAAAGGGGCTAGATTATGATTTTAAATATAAGCATAACTGTCTGTATTAAAATAAACTGAAAATATTTTTTGAGGTGCAGGCAAAATTTTTAAAATTGAAACAGTTTTATGCTTCCGGTAGGAATCAAACCTAGAACCTCTCGATTGCATGTATAGCGTCTTGCCATATTATATGACGGGTACCGTATGTCAAAGTAGGAATACAAAGATTTTATTGTCCTGGCCAACAACAACGGTTAATGTTTGAAGGTTGGAGACAATGATGTTTTTTGAACAATAGAAGAGTTTTGGACTTGCATTGTCATTATTTGTTTTAAATCACACGCTTCAACTTCATTTTTATTTGACCACATTTTTGTAAATTACAAATTGTAGCAAGTCACATAAAATATAAAGCTCCGTTGAGGGATGCTTCTAACTACATAAAAATGTATATTTAAAAACATATTCTTGTATAAGACAAAATAAACAAACTTTGTAATTACACATTAATAGCAACAATAGCAACCACAGCCGGGGATAAAGCAAACCTACTTGCTGAACTGTTTTCCTCGCATTCCACTGTAGACTTTCAGGGAAAACCACCACCCAACATTCCCTCAGTTCAATCGCAAATGTCTGAAATCGTGTTCCGTCAGCGTCTTGTTAAACGGATTCTTAAAGGACTCGACGTCAATAAAGCTTCTGGTCCAGACGAAATTCCTATCATTGTTCTCAAGACATGCGCCGATGAACTTACACCAGTATTTTGTAGACTACTCAACTTATCCTACAAAAAAAGAATATTTCCATCCTGCTGGAAGACAGCGCGTGTCCAGCCCATTCCAAAGAAAGGTAAAAAGACCCTGCCAAGCAGCAACTACTGACCCGTCGCATTGCTTTCAGTAATTTCAAAAGTAATGGAGAAAGCTATTAACCAACAACTCCTAAAGTATCTGGAAGGGCTTAACATTATCAGCGACCATCAATACGGTTTTCGTAAGTCCAGATCAACAGGTGACCTTCTGGCATATGTCACCCATCTTTGGAGCAACACCATCGAACATCATGGAGAATCCCGGGCTGTTGCACTGGACATCTCTAGGGCTTTTGATCGTGTTTGGCACGATGGGCTTCTAAGTAAATTGCGATCCTACGGTATGCCTAATGGATTTTGTTTATGGTTAACCAGCTTCCTTGAGAACCGTTCTCTGCAAGTGGCGATTGACGGGTTGCTCTCAAACACCTTCACCATCAATGCCGGTGTTCCTGAAGGGTCCATATTGTCGCCTACCCTCTTCTTACTGTATATTAACGACCTTCTAGTGAAAACCCAAAATCCAATTTATAGCTTTGCTGATGACAGCACACTTGTCTCATCTTTTACCTTGATTCCCCAAACATCCGCTGCCGACGCACATCTTCGCAGGCAGCATGAAGTATTGCTCCTCAACAATGACCTGGAAGAAATTTAGGCTTGGGGTGACAGTAACCAAGTCGAATTTAATGCTAAGAAAACCCAGGCAGCAGTCTTCTCCAAAAAGGTTAACATTGCAGAACCGGATATAGTCATGGCAGGACACGCAATTCCCCTGGCACCGTCTATTAATTTGCTGGGGGTCAATCTGGGAGGTAATATGTCTTGGCATGATCACGTTGCCGCAATTGCCAAGGCAGCTGCACAGAAACTTGGTGTACTTTTCTGCACCAAAAGGTTGTACACACCTCATCAACTTTTGACACTCTACAAAGCCCAGATTCGACCATCATTAGAATATTGCTCTCATGTCTGGAGCTCTGCACCCAAGCACACCATTCGTCTACTGGATTCCATTCAAAGGAGAGCCGTTCGTCTGATCGGCGACCCCGAGCTGACCAAGACCCTCGATAGCCTGGAGCATCGAAGACAGGTTGGTGATTTGGCTCTCTTTTACAGATATTTCCATGGCAGGTGTTCGACTGACATTACCCACTTGATTCCACCTAGAGCAATGCAAAACAGAAATACACGGCGAACCACTGCCGCTCATCCATATGTTGTTCAGCTTAATACTCCTCGAACTTCATTGTTCAAGAATTCTTTCATCTGGAGAACGTCATCTTTGTGGAATGATCTTCCTAAGGTCGTGTTTCCCAATTAATACAATCTTCAACGTTTCAAGACCAACGTTAATCGCTTTTTTCGCACTCGCACCGCTCCCAGAGCGCCTTAAAGGATTTTTCCTACAGTGCAGGTGTTTTATCATAAAAAAAAAAATAACAATTACAAGTTAACGAATTAAAACGCGAATTAACAACATCAAAGTATTCTTTCACTGAGTAAAAAGCATGTGATTCAAGAAATTTCTTAACCACAAGTTTATTTTTTTTTATTGCAGTTTTTAACTGTTGCAGGAAGCACATTGTAAAGCTCTATTTTGAGCAAATTATTTACAGATTTAGTAAGTCTATTCCTGTTTGGTCTAATAAAATAGGCCGACCTGGTACCATAGTGGTGAATATCTGAATTAAGCTGAAAATTATTATCAATTTCAATTAATTGGTGTAAAATAAATAGTGATGGCAGCGTCAAAATTCTTAAATTAATTAGTATCTCCAGTTTATTTATCTGAAGATACTTACCAGTTGAAACGTTGTGACAATGCAAGTTCAAAACACTTCTATTATTCAGCAAAGTTGGTTTTTATTGCTTATGAAAAATTAAACAAATGATTTGGTCCTGGCTATACTTACCTCCATATCCAATTGTACATGCAAAAACAATCCAAGAAATACACAATGCCCATACAGGTCTTGTAAAGGTATTATATAATGAGCTTCCCATAACATCATAGTCACCTGATATCATATCGTGAAAGCCATAAATGCAAAACGGTATTAGTGCCAGAACTACTAGCCATATTAGAAGAACCAATACCTAAAATAAAATGATTATATCCTGTAAGGTTCAATATTACCAATTACGCAAGTCCGCAGTCTGTGGAATTGCTTCAGGCTATCTTTTGTGTTGTTCTTTATTGTTGTTTTTTTAAAATAAAAATTATTTTGCTACATATATTTTTTAATATATCCTACAGAAAGAACCAACTCAAATATAAGCCTAAAATACAAGTTAGTGTTCCAAAAATTGGTAATATTAAAAAATTCTCCGAAATTAGGTACTTTTCCTCTATAATATATATTTTATTAAAAAACATGGTTATGCTTACCCTTGGAATTCTTAAATAAAATCTATCATTGTAAAATTTAATTCTTCCTAGAACATATCCTAGCCAGGCACCAATAAACCAAGTTGCTGCTCGGGTATGGGTTTTTAAGTAGTAATAATGCATAAAGGACGTGGCATCCCTAAAATTAAAATGTTGACAAACAAAACGTATGTTTACCTTCTGGACTTTTTAACAAAAATGTATCAACAAATTTAAATCAGTTACAAGAAATATACAGGGTGATTCAGTACAGGCGTTCATTAGAACTTTTGGGAGAACTACTTGAAATATTTCCTTGAAACTGTTTCTATCTTAACTTTTTATTTTCTACCTAAGAATTTAACTTCTGATTTAACTAGATTCGAATGTTAACCGAAAATTACTTTTTTAAGTAGAGAATAGAAAGTTGGAAAACGTGAACGCTGTATTTTTCTAAGATGCGTCCCTTAGCTTCTGCAGCTTGTCAAAGTGGCAAAAAGTAATTTTTCAAATTCAAATATCTCGAAAACTATTCACGTTTGACGTGTTATACAAATTACGTTTTTTAATAGAATCTTGAGAAAAATCGTTCGAAACCTTCTTATATCTCTTTCAAACTCATCTCATGTTACGGTTTAATATATGAATTTTTCTAATTCACCAAAAAAGAGAGATTTTTCATAAATTTATATATCATAATTTTTGTGGATCTAGATAACTCTCAACTTACCCGAGTACTAGCATTGTACCTAATTTTTTCTGATGAGTTATGACAAACCCTGCAGTCATAAAACCAATAATTGATAGTAAGGTCACGATACTTCCGAATCTAGGCGTTTTATACAAAAAAAACAAAAGCACAGGTGAAATTAAATAAAGCTGATAGTCTATATTGAGATTCCATGACTGCGAGATACACTGAAATAAAAAAATTATTAATATTCTGTAAATAAAATAGTGTATTCTTTACTTACTATATCTGCTCCTTCATTAAGGTAGTTCTGAAGATACACAAGCGCTTTCCACCAGTTATCTCTACACAATTGGGATAAAACTGTATCTACTTTATAGTACAACGGACCTGATCCCATATACTTCAGGAGGTATACACTGCATAGAATAACAACAGCATAAGCTGGTGTTAACCTAGAAACAAGTAAAGAATTGAAAAATAAATTTAAATAAGAAATGATTAACCGAAAAACTTGATTTTGAAATGATACTGGCCGAAATAACTTTGTCACAATCAAAGTTGTTTGGTGTAGATAATTTATTAATAAATATCTTTTTGGAATCTGCATTGGATAAGCTAGCTATACAGGATGTTATAGAATTTCAGCAATATTTTTAAATGGGTGACTGCTTGTGTATCCTGTAGAGAAACAAGCCATACTCTTTAAATGTTGTAGATAATGATGTTTCTTGATGATATAAGAGTTTTGGACTTGCATTGTCTTTATTTGTTTATAAATAACAACGTTTTAACTGATAAGTATAATTAATCAATCATCGTCAGGTCGTATCTAAACAAATATAGTAAATAATTACAGCTATATTAGTAGCTAGGTGCAATGAAGCATAGCTGGAATGGATGCACGCATTCATACTCTGAAATTTTGCGCAAAGAAGCACACTAGAGGACGTTCAAGGAAACGGGTACCACACACCAGAACCCAGAGGT
This sequence comes from Polydrusus cervinus, assembly GCA_935413205.1. Taxonomy (NCBI): domain Eukaryota; kingdom Metazoa; phylum Arthropoda; class Insecta; order Coleoptera; family Curculionidae; genus Polydrusus; species Polydrusus cervinus. The sequence continues at coordinate 1,613,271 of OW284511.1, read as the reverse complement.
TATTTTAGTAAGGGTTCAGAAATATCTGGTAACCTTTGTTAAGTACATGTAATCTAACAACGCGCACAAAGTATGACCTCACTCATCCCAGTTATGCTTTAGTGCACCAAGCAAGTAGATATATATAGCTGTAAATACTATACTTATTTAGTATTTACCTGAAGACGACTGGAGATACTAACCATTTGAAACGTTGTGATTTAAAAAGTCCAAAACTGTTGTGTCATTCAAGGGCATACTTTATTTTGGTCGTATAGTTGTGTTTAAGATGTGATTATAATTCGTCAGTTCAGAATATATTTTAGCTATACTAATTTCAAGGTTCTTGTTTTAATCTAAATTCCAATATAATGTATTTTAACTTGCCTTAAATATCTATGCACATAATATTTAAAAATATTAAATTTTTCTCCTTTTTTCATTTTTTTCATAAAATTGTAGGATACCAGCAATCCCGACAGCACAAAAAAGGTATCTACAGCATGGGCACAGTTCAAGTAAAGCATGCTCTCTGTTTTCGCCAAATACTAAAACATAATCACCATAATTATTTAATTGAGTCTTAAAATTATGATGGCCTATATTAATATCTCTTTGTTATTACGTTTAATTATACATCTTATGCAGCCCGAATCTTGAATTTTTTCGATGCGGGGCAAAAATTGGCCACTCTCCCTCATCATATCCTTTAAAATTATCTATCAAGTTTTTTAAAATAAACACTAACAAATTTAAAAAAATTACTAAATAATTTTTTTCCGAAAAGATTCCAACCAAAAGTTATATACTTAAAAACCCAATCACTGACTCTATCAAAGTATCGCAATTACTGCAATTTCGGGATAATACGAATAGTTTGCCAGTGATAAACGCAGTTTTTTGTCGTTTAATCGATTAGAGTTGGGTACTCTATGTTGGCGTGCCACACTGGAATTTGCCGTCAACTGAAGTTGCCGGCCGGGGCGGAAGTCCTGGCTTCCATAACCCCTCTCCCCTCTAAATCCGGGGCTGATGTATGTAAGCAAATAATTGATAGTTTTTAGATTTGCCACTGAATTGCATTTTTTAACTTATGAAAGTAAATGATTGAGTCGAATTTTTTATTTGCTTTCCAGAATCTAGAGCTTTCTTACGATTGATGCACGGAAGAGCAAACTCTAACCCAGGGGTTTCCAAAGGTTTTTCTATGGCGCCCCCTTTTGGGAATCAAGAAATGGTCGCGCCTCCCTCCCCCTCCATTATATAGATACAAGTTGTATTAATTTTGCAGTTTTTCAGAGCTCTCGTGCCACCTCTAATGCTGCTTAGCGCTCCCCCAGGGGGGCGCGCCCCCCAGTTTGGGAACCCCTGCTCTAACCGAATTGCCCAGAAAGATATCAAATCACGTTCTGAACTCGTTTAGTGAATACTTTCTTCCTTACAGGTAATAGTACTTAAAATATTTTCAGAAAGTATAAAAATATTTTGCTATGCATGACAGAACGATCCGAATAATTATATTGTGTGAATTGAATATTTTAAACAATGGAATTTTATTTACCTTAAGCATTTTAACTGTGTTTACAGTTGGTCCCAATATGTTTGCAATGAAGACGTGCCCTAATATTACCCAGCACATACTTAAAAATCGTATACCATTTAGACAAGACAGTTCACCTTGTCCACTACGCATTCGAAATAAGTTTCGTCCGTTAGTATATACTGAGAATGATATGAAAACCGGGTGAGCTTTAACTAAAAAAGAAAAAAATACAATATCATAGTTCTAAAAAGGGTAGAAATGTTATAAATATGGGGTTTCTAAGAGTTAAAGTGATTGTGAGAGGCTCTGACTTCACCTAACGTTTAAAGTAAGTCTTGCAACTATTCATTTAAATTTGTATAACTTACTTGCTTTCCCTTGACAAATGTAATCCGTTATTGTAGAAAATAACATTAGAAATATAACCACGCCAAATACACCTCTGAAAATATAAATCATGTTAGTTTAGGCACGGAAACTTAATCCTTTTAAGAGGGTTCCGTAGCATACCCGCTCTTACAGTTTTCGTGATGTTTGATCTACGGAAGCCAGCGGTCAGCTGACGCGCGTCGCGTCTCCGAAAGTAGAAATCGCCACTGATGTTAGAAAAGGAGAACACAAGTGAGCGACTGAGATGGAGTATAATTAAGCTTAAAATATACTAAAATTTCGTTTAAAAAAACTGTAATTGCTTTTAAAAAATTATTTTAATAAGAGTTGTTTAGAATTAATTACAGAATATTGGCAAGACAATATAGTGTTGCAAAATTTAAAAAAATAAATGATTTAAATATATACAATGCATATATGATAAACTAACAGGACTTTTCCATATTATTTGTTTATTCTAATTTTTTTTATAAAGAACATTTTCTTCTAAATCGATTAAAAAATCTGTGGAAGAAATCCCGTTTTAAAGGGGTACGAGGCCCTCTTAAAAATATTACAAAACTTATAGCAGTCTAATATTATTAGGACGGCTTGATTCAATAGTAAACTAAATTATTTCTTACAAAGTAACTATAGCTCCAGTATCTAATGGCGGTATAACATCATCTTGTGTTTGACATTGTATATCGAAAAAATCCAATTTTGTTAATAGATGTATCATATTTCCTACGTCGTCTGCAGTGCATTTATCTGGTAGGCATATTCCATATAACGGCAGGGTTGCTATAGGCTGACCTCCGGAATCCGCTCCCCGCATTTCCGTGAGTTTCTTATACGATGACTGCAATACTGTCTAAAAGATTTAAATTTTTGAAATCATTTCACACACACAGAATCATTTTTTTAATGACACCTTAATGTTCAACCATTTGAATTTAATCCATACTACCTAATAACGTTCCTTAGGCCTTAATACATTTATAAACAATTCCGGCAGGTAAACTACAGTAACTCTACTTTTGTTATCGTTTAACTAAGTCAAACAGTTTTGCCCTTTTGAGTTTATGCACTAGTCTGGTATTAGGCAATCCAACGATGTGTCAAAATGGTGGTTGGATGGCAAATACTGCTTTGTAATTGGTACACGTGACCCTAAAAATAATATTGCTGGTGGCATTTAACAGGTGACTCAATGCTTTTTGCCATCCAACCGCCATATTGAATCACGTGGTATGGATTCCATACTTGTGTCTATTGAAGCTGGATTGTCTCAACATTTACCACTTCTTAACAAAGTTGCTCTTGTGGCTCTGAACAATTTTTCTTGTCAACAGTTTCTCTTCTCAGGTCCCGATGTGGGTTACTATTTCTGATATACCAAGGATTATTCTTGATTCTATTGACATTGATATTTTTTGTACATTCCCGTAGTTGGATTCCATAAAGTAGTAAGTAAGTAAGTTCGTGTAGGTTTTTTACTTGTTTTTTAAGTTATAGCTTGTTATGTAAAGACGAAAGAGTTAATTTTTTTCTACAAGTTAATCAATTTTCTATATTTGATGCGAAGTTTGCTTCCCTTTTTTAGACCTAAGTTTCCCAATGTAACTTTAAATCTAGCAATTACACTACAATTAAAGCTATGCCCTGGCGGCTTTATATTTTTTTGCAGATTACCGCAATCCCAAAATATTCATATTCACAGGTTTAACCGTTACACCAAAAGATGTTTTTTTGGGGTAAAAAATAAAAAAACCAAGATAAGAATATAAAAACTAAAAAGATGCACCATTTTAACGCTGCAGCCTGTCAAAGTGGGATGAATGTCTCAAAAAAAAAAAATGGAATTTAGACATGTGCTATATAAAATCAATGTAGAATTCTTAATACAATTAAAAAATGCATCAATATACTGGGTGTTCTATTTAAAAAAAATACAAGTTCAGCCTGTCACACTTTATTGAGAAACCCTGTTTTATGTAATATATTTTTAAAATACACATCTTCTCATTCCAAACTCTTATTCTTGTATTTTTGATAAAGATGTTATCTTTCGTTACCGCTTCGATGGCGGATCCGCTGGCGATTTTTTGCTCGGGTCTAGATTTTTTATGGGCAATACAAATTCTTTAAGTAATCTAAAATATTTAGAGAGTTGATGCCGTTGGTGGTTTAAAAGTAGATTATATACATAAAAGTTTAGACTTACCTGTGCTTGATCCATATGTAGTATACTGTTATTGTTTTTTGGATTAATTTCGATAGTGACTGAACAATACTTTCCTGTAATATTTATCTTTTCACTTTTTATTTTCAGACATTCATCATAACTTCCCATTTCTACAACATTTCCTTCCGCTAACCCAGCAGGAAGTTTTCCTGTTGCGTCAAACACTGCAATAAAAATAATGTTATAGTTTAAGTTCTAAATTGGATCTTTACATATACAGGGTCGCATTTATCATTGAAAATGATCGATAATTTCTTAAAGTAAGCGTAACGAAAAATGTTAAAAAGAAAAGTTTTAGGGCTTACAAATCTATTATACTAAAAAAATAAGTATACCTAAATGATCAGGCAAAAAATCTATTTTAAATGAAACACAATGTATATTATTCTAAATTTCACACACACTACATACCCAAAAAACGTTTTCGTGGTATCGAGTATTAAATATATACTACGTTTTCATGGGGACTGAGTTCGATTTGAATATTTTTTAGCCTATTACATTCCAAGGCGTTTTCATTGCAGTTTTCAAATCGAATTGAAATCGATTTCAATTCGGATTTGAATTTTCGACATTTGTCTGCTGTCATGCGTCAAACCTGTGGTTATAACCTTTCTTTTCGCGTACTTTTTTATGTTTTCGCTTTTAGATTTTGTTATTTACTAGTTTCTATTGCTTTTTGGTCGGTCATTATTAAAACGTTTATAAAAGAACCGCCAAAACTAAACATAACATAAGAACTATTTGTAGGTTATGAGAATCATATTCCGTTCCGGTCTTACACCGTTTTCATGATTAAAAATTTCGATACGATCCCAAAAATTCGCGAATCGACCTTGAACTGAAAACGAACTCAATACGGTAAAAATACCTGTTTTCATGTGTTCAATTCGGATTCAAATCGAACTGAATCCTCATGAAAACGTAGTAATTATTTGCTAGAAAATCAAAAAAGGCAAAAAATAAGTTTTAGATAACAACAATTTGCAACAGTTTATTTTATAAGGTGCTCAAAGTATCCCTCGTTTACTTCCTGACAATTATAAATATGTTGAACAAAATTTTCTAGCGAATCTAATTCATGCATTAATCTTTCTTGCAACTCTTCGATAATTTGTGGCCTATTGTCGTACACAAAATTTTTTAAATGACCCCACAAGAAAAAGTCAAAAGGGGTCATATCGTGAGACTATAGGTGGTAATTCAATTGTACTCTCTTTACTCCTTCGTCCAATCCATTTGCATGTCCAAAATGTAGAAAATCCCTTTCTTGTCGAAACCATAAGTCAAAAATGTCTATATTACCAGAATTACACAAAATAATGGTCGAGCGTCAAGCCAGTAAATTGAGATTATTATGAGTCGGGAATAATCGTCTAAGCTTTGGAACAACATTCTTTTGATGTAAATATAATAAAGTTTAATTTCCCTTGTATAAAATAGGGTCCTATGACGTATCCACCAATAACGCCAGACCAAACATTAGTTTGTTATGGTCGGTGGGTGTGAACTTGATCCATCTACATTTAGGTCTGACCAATACTTACAGTTGTGTCAATTTACGTGCCCGTTAAAACAAAATGTAGATTTGTCTGTAAACAAAATGTGATTGACAAACTTGACATTTTTATTTAATTTATTCATAATAACTTCATATATCTACTAAAGTAATCTTTGTAGGTACTTATACATTATTATTATATTTCAACAAATATGCTAAAAGTTTAAGATTATTACAAAATAAACAAATCGTTATTAATCTACGATTCAAACTTAAAAATTGTTCCCGTATTCAACACAAAACTACACGTTCATTCGGAGAAATAAGAAACTGTTTTAAACTGTCTATAGTTCTTTTAAACTGCCTATACCTAAAGCCACGAAGTGATATTTCAAGCTATACTTTTTACCTGAACTAATAATAAATCAAAAACTAAAATAATTTTAAAGCTTGACATCGACCAATTCACGTCCGTCATTTTAATTACTTGACAAAGGCTGTCCGCTTTCAGACCGGGGTGGGCTTTAGCTAGTAAGATACGTTGAAATTTAAATTAATATTCCCTACTGTAGAGGAAGCGCACTTAGCTCTGGGGATACTTAACCAACTTTTTAGACAGTCGATTTTAAAAAAGTATAGTTTTCTCTAGGACACTCAAGGAATCACCCGTTTAAAGTTTATAAGTAATTTATTTGTTTAGGTTTCGTCCACTACTTCAATAATAAATTAGAAATCTGATTTCGGCTGTTTTGGACAACATTTATTGATTAAATCAACCCCAAAGTTTCGGTGTAGTCCACACCATCATCAGTGCTAAAACACCAAGAACAAAGGACTGTTTTAAAAAATTGTAAAATAAATAATATAAATAAATAAATCAGTTAACAATCATTAAACAATCACAACAGAGGAATAATTAAAGTTAACCAAAAACAAAAACAAAAAAGGAAAAACACAGCCATAACCGTGGTGTTAACTGTGATAAGTTGATTGAGCCACGTAAACCCTGCACTCTCTTATATATTATTTTAAAAAATAATGGTTATCCTTAATCAATAAAATAGGGTTTCCACTCATCTATATTTATATTTCTACTCTTTTATCCATTTTGTAATGATTTATATTCTTTATGGTATGGTTTTATTAGTACTTACTTTTAAATGCCCAAGCTCCATCATCGAAACTTAATAGATTTTGTAAAACTTGATACAACTGTTGGGCGCACCCAAGATTTAGGTCTAACTCTTTATTTTCCCACTTTAATAAAATGTCTTTTACCGTTTGACTAGCTTCGGCTGAAATATCACTAAAGAGGCAAAACGAATTTTGAAAAAGAGTTACACCAAAAAATAACAAAAATAGGAAATTCTTCATTTTAACTTGTCCGACATCACCCAACTAAATTTGAAAATCTTTAAACATTTTAGATTTTTTTAATGATTTGCTTATTTTAGATTGATAACAATAATTATAAGTGTGATTTGTTAATCGGTTTATACATTTTTTAGGAGTACCGAAGTATTTCTTAATTGAATAAAATCAGTGTTTATTGTTTTTATATGGAGTATTTAACGTCACACAAAGGCATACCTACTATTCACGGAAGTATCTCTTTTAATACAATATTGTGCGGTATACTAAATTAAATTCCTCAATTCAGAAAGATCAACAACCACAGGGCGTGATATACATGTGCTTAGCTCAAAACTTATTGCTGTTGGTCAATTGGCAATAAAGTTCGAAGCCACCGCTTGCTATCGTAGAAGTAGTAGAAGAGGCCTGCAAGGGCCTGGTTTTCATCTCGGGTCATAACGCGGCTCGGCCCGACTCTCAATAAATTTTCGGGTTCTCGGACCATAACAATTTTTACTGGGACGGTCGGGCTTGCCGAGCCTGTCGGACTTGCCAGACTATTGTAGCCAGACGGTCCTTCGGATCAGCTTTGGTTTGCTTATGTGTTTTTTGTTAAAGAAATATTTGTAAAATAATTTTCAAGAGACTTTGAGACCTGGTTACCTTACCTGGTACGCCGATGGTTTTTATTTTTTTAACAATACGCATTACGAATTGTTAATATTAAGTATGCTGATATAAATAGAAATGTTTAAATAATTTCTAGTTCCTGTAATCTTAAGTATTTGTTATCAAGTAAAAAGATAGCTAACAGTGATGCACGACGTCACGTTGCTGTGTTTCAATAAGGACTTAGCGAAATAGTGTTATCCTTCTCTGTATCACAACAATCCGACAAGGTCCCAAATGCAAAGTTCCAGTAGGTTCCTCACGAGTTCCCAAATTGAACCACTTGGAAATATTAGACAATTTGTACCCTTATAACATAATAAGCTATTACCAAATATTCTCTCTTATTGGTTTTATGTTGTTTTTTGTATAAAGTCATTAAAATAAAATATTTGTTTATTGCAATTATTTTAAAAATAAATCTTGTCATCTTGTCAAATTTTCACGACTTCAAAACCAATAAGGTTCAAGCCTATCAAGCCTAGTGGGAACGAAAATTATATACAGAATAATAGACCAAAGTTGAATATTTTTGAAACTTTTCGTCCATTGTTCGTCATTCGTCAGTACTTCGAGCACCTTCTCCATCCCCAACTTCATTATGCAAGCACTTACCCTTGATTCTTTAAGAAACGAAATCCTAGTTAATAAAGAAAAATAAATCAAATGTAATTTTTTTTAAATCCTTTATTTTTCAATCCTTACAAGAAAATGGTCAAGGCTCAATATTTTGTTTTAGTTGTGAAATTTAAAACCTGGTTGGATCATTGGACATAGGTTGGCCATTCCTAACCTAAAATAATAAATCATTCTAGATCCTGTATAGCATCTACGATCTACATATTTAAGACAAGGAGAGATTCTTAAGCGATGGCAAAAGGTATCAGCAGTGAGGTTGCGGGGATGAGAGTTGTCTGAGAATCGATAATTTAACATATTTTTAAATTAAAAGTAAACAAACTTTGGTCAGTTTGAGAAACGAACCTAGGATGTCATTCAGTCCCTCAACCTTAAAGTTCTATTTCCATCTTATTCTAACTTATTGAGCAGCAAAATAGAGTTAATCGAATTCTCAAATGTCTTGGCATCCGCTAGTCAGGATACCTATACGGTTTACCAGAAATTATTTATGTAGCTTCGGAAAATTTTAAATTTTGAAAAATCGATTGGCAGGACTTAGCAAAAACTGTCTAATATAATATAATAATTAAACCATTTTATACCCTCAGATGGAGCTCATTTCTATATGTGCTTAAAATATTTTCATCATTCGTTGTGGTGGTGTTAATCTGAAACAAATCAATTTTCAATTAAAATTATATTGAACAAAAATCAAGGTTCAAGTAGTTTCGTTTGAAGCTTTTTTTATGATTCAGTAATAAACAAAAACCCTTGTAATTAAGATATACCGTTTGCTCCAGTCGCGTAAATTATACCCTTAGGGGGGCCGGTCATCTAGGATCTAGGGGGCCCAAAAATCCAACGTTATCTACAATATTTAATTTTCACGATTTTATTTTAAGCTTTTCACTATTCTTTGAAGGGAAAAATAATTTAATTTAATTTAACATCATTATTGACAAACATTTAAATTTAAATTATAGATGATTTTGTTATTTCATCCATCTCTGATTTCTTCATGCAGGTGTTCACTCAATTTTTATCAAGAAAGAATAAAAATACAGACATACGCTTCATATAAACTATTTAGTTGATTATGATTTCCCCAAAAAAATGTTAGGTGGCAATTTTTTTAAATAAGTAAATACCTATACATTTAGACTTTTGGTTTAATGAAGAATTTGTGATATTGATATACTGGATCAAAACTCAAGGATCCTCGAGGTTAAAAAGTAAAAAAAAAATATACAAAATAAACACTATTTTATTAAAATATACTTTGTGTATCACAATAGTCTACACCAATATTAAGTGTACCTAATATATCAAACTGTTTTCGAGATTTAAAAAAAAACAAAAAAAAATTGAAAATTTAACACCCTTTAAATATGAAAACAAAGCATTTTAGAACTTATGTCGATGAACTTTTCGACCTAAAATTGGTCTAGGATTCACCCATTGAAAGAAGTAACTATTCATAAAGTAACACCTTATAGAGGTTGGCATACTGGCCACCTTTTTTCCTAGTGCATATAGATGGTATTTATTGTTGATGTAAACAAATCAACTTCATAACCTGTTACTAATAATATAGACTTGTTGGTATGAAAATACTCAAAATTAGTTTTTCACATTTACGTAAAAAACAACAAAAGTGTACACTATTGTAAATGGATATGTAGTTGTGGCCATTTTCGAAAGTTAATTTTTGATATTCTTTTTTTTTATAAAATCAGTACAAGTGGTATCAAAACCTCTACCTTTCTCCTACATATGCATGCGCAGTTAATTCAGTTTTACTTTTCTTCACACAATCTGTTTTCTTAATTTATTATGTTTTTTAGGTTTTTATTATCTCCCGAGTTAAATGTCTGACTACCCCTATGCTGCTTACGGTAATAATTCTGTAGCTACAAAAATATGACAAACCTGTTGATTTCTTGTAGATGCCGCTCTCGGCTTTCCAAAGATGTATGGTTCAATAACCAGTATGGGCATTTCGAAAGCCAAAATCCAAAATATTGATATTACGAATGTTATCGCGAATAGAGTGCAAAATTGATATACCTAAAATAAAATTGTTTATTTATATTATGTATTTACTTGGTAGGATATTGTGTTATCCTAATTTGGTGGAACTTTATAAGTAATTATATACTAGCCTTCTTTTTTGGATGGCTCAGGGGAAGGGGGGGCTGCCTTCTCCCCTCCCCCCTAGGTCCGCCGCTGTACCTATTGGAGTATACTTACCGTTTCGATTTGGGAGAAATAACCTGGAGTTTTTCTCGACAAAAGTATTATGTAGAAGATGGTAAGGTGCAGCAAATACATACAATAGGTAAATTTGCTTAATACTCCAAATATTGAAAATGACAAAAGATCATTTATTATTCCTAAAAAAAATAATAATCATGTACCGGGTGATTCAATAAGAAAGGTAGCCGGCTATATCTCGGAAACTACTGGGCATAGAAACACGTGAAAAAAAAATGATAATTAAAGTGGCCATACGGTATAATTATGATACCATAATCGAAAAGTAAATGAAATTTGATAGAAAAAATATTTAAACCGCAGCTCGATATCTCCGTTTGTTTCAGCGTTATCGCCAATAGAATAATTTTTAAAACTTTAAATGAAGAAGCGGTTATATATTTTTTAGAAAAAAAGTGGGACGCCCCTAATATTTTTCCATGTGAATATTATTTCGGATTAGCCTGGTCAATTCTGCATAATAATGGTATCATGCGTTTTTCTCCTCAGGCACACCGTTCTTAAATAAAATAATTAAATTAAATTAGCTCGACTATTTATTATTATTATTATTATTATTATTATTATTATTATTATTATTATTATTATTATTATTATTATTAACATTGATAGTGATAAATTTTGTTTTATAAAAATTGTTGGAAATGACCACCTTCACTTAATAGGAAAGCTTCCGCCCGTCTAATTTAATTTAATTATTTTAATTAAGAACGGTATGCCTGAGGAGAAAAACGCAAGATACCATATTTATGCAGAATTAACCAGGCTAATCCGAAATAATATCCACATGGATAAATATCAGTGGCATCCCACTTTTTTTCTAAAAAATATATAACCGCTTCTTCATTTAAAGTTTTAAGAATGATTCTATTGGCGATAACGCTGAAACGAACGGAGATATGGAGCTACGGTTTAAATATTTTTCCTAGCAAATTTTATCTACTTTTCGATTATGGTGTAATAATAATTATACCGTATGATTTATTTTTTCGGAGTAAAATCAAAAAATGTGTTATTATTATAAATTGCGCCCTCTAGCATTTTTTTTGAGAACTATTATGGACAACTAAATACGATTGGTGGAAGTGCATACATTTCTCTTTCAAACAGTCTTTAGTTTGCTAAAATCGGATAAGCCGTTTATAAGTTACAGCGATTTAAATGATTACACTTTCCCCCTCTTATTAAAGTCGGTACGCCAATGAGCATAAGACCAAAATGATGTAGAATTGTCCAAGTTTTTTAACGGTGTTACCAAAGATATACCTTAATGTGGAATTTTCGGAGATATGTAAAATTTTTAAATTTACTTTTCAATTACGCCCTCTTGCGGCAAAATGTGGAACTTAAAAATTATTTCCAGGATTTTCTCATGGCCACTTTAGTTATCATTTTTTTTCCCGAGTTTCTATGCCCAGTAGTTTCCGAGATATAGCCGGCTACCTTTCTTATTGAATCACCCGGTACCTTTTATGACGACACGTAGACAAAAATACATATAAACGCTCCTCTCTCCGTTCAAATACTTGGCGTTCTTAACTTACAGAGTTGGTGAACACGCTGCCTGACCATGGGTGCCGGGACCGTAAATAAATTGTTTCGTTAAAAATAAGGGGTAATCGTGATTTGTAATTTCAAAAACACGATTTTTAAAAGTGGGAGATAATGTGCATAATACTAAAAAACTTTTAAAATGAAAAGTGTTTGTGACGCAATTGTCTCTGTGACAACTAGAATTGTCTGTTTGAAGGTTGGAGACAATGATGTTTCTTGAATGATAGAATAGTTTTGGACTTGCATTGTCTTTAATTTGTTTTACATCACAACGTTTCAACTGGTAAGTATCTCCAGTCGTCTTCAGGTGAATACTAAATAAGTAAAGTAACTACAGCTCTATTTATACTAGCTAGATGTACTGGAGCATGACTGAGATGGGTGCAGTCATGCGTTTAATTCTTGTGCGGTATTTTAAGTTTACATCTACTTAACAAAGGTTTCCAGATATTTCTTATATCTAGTGAGGGCTTACTAAAACAATCTGGGTTCTGGTATATGATAGCAGCTTCCTTGAACTTCCTCTTCCTCCAATGTGGTTCTTTGTGCAGGATTCGAGCTTCTGTCCACTTAATGTGATGACCGTGTCTCCAGGCATGGTCAGCTGCCCCTGATTTTTCGGTTTCTCCTTTAAGCGTGTTGTTTCTGTGTTCCTTGACCCTAGTTTCAAGTGGCCTTAGAGTCTCACCAATGTAGGATCTGTCACATTCGCAGGGAATCTGATAGACACAGTTTTTCCTATCTTTTTGACTTGTTGGTTTCGTCTTCGTCAGGTGGCTTCTTAAAGTGTCTTTTGAGCTGAATACCGTATTGATGTTGTATCGTTGTCCTAGTCTTCTAATTCTCTCAGATACTCCTTTGACATACGGAATGTTGAGTGTTGATTGTGACTCTACTGGCTTCTTTTGTGTATTTGACCGATTCTTGCGATTTTCCATTATTTTATCAACTAGATGCCCGGGGTAGCCATTTTTGTTGAGGTCGGTCTTGATGTAGTTAGTTTCCTGTTTGAGGGCTTCATTTGAATTACAGATGGTAATTGCTCTATCCACAAGCGTTCTTACTATGCCATGTTTTGTGCTATTTGAGTGATTTGAGGTGTAATTCAAATATTGACCTGTATGCGTGGGTTTTCTGTACACTGAAGTATGGATGGTGTTGCCATTTTTCTTTACGTTTACATCCAGGAAAGGTAATTGACTGTTTTCTTCTCTCTCCATGGTAAATTTGATTGTCGGCGCCAGGCTGTTAATGTGGTATAGGAATTCCTTGAGTTCGTCATCGTTTCCATTCCAAATAATGAAGGTGTCGTCCACATATCTCAGCCATGTTTTTGGTTTCTTTTTTGCTTGTTTTATTGCTTCGGATTCAAACCATTCCATGTAAATGTTGGCGATTATTGGTGAGAGAGATGAGCCCATCGGTAGTCCGTCCACTTGGCTGAAAAACCTATCTTTTTCCTGAAAGTAAGAATTATTCAGGCAACATTCTAATAGTTCCATAATGGCCTTGATAGGTAGCAGTGTTCTTTCTTGTAGTGTCTGGTCTTCCTCAAATCTGCTTTTAATAACCTTTAGTGCATCTTTTACAGGGACGTTAGTGTAGAGACTTTCGACGTCAAAACTGACAAGTTGATCTTCTGGTTGTACTTTCATCCCGCCAATAAGTTGTACGAAGTGTTGAGAATTTTTCACAAATGATGAGCTATTTCCTTGGAGTGGTTGAAGTAGGGGTAGTAAGAATTTCGCAAGTTCGTAGGTAGGAGAGTTTCGAGAGCTCGTTATGGGTCTGAGAGGCATGTTCTGTTTATGTATCTTCGGCAAGCCATAGAGGTGTGGAGGCTTACTGTGATGTGGTGTCAGGCGTCTTCGTGTCTTTTCTGGTATGTATTGATCAAATTTCTTGAGTGTTCGGTAGACTCTTCCTTCAATGGTGGAGGTAGGATCCTTGGACATGGGGGTGTAGTTTCCTTTCTGCAGAACTTCTTCGATTTTTTGATCGTAGGTCTGAACATCCATAATGACGGTTGCATTTCCTTTATCGGCTGGAAGAATCTTGATATTCGGATCTTTACGTAGTTTTGCAAGCGATATTGTTTCTTCCTTACTAATATTTTGTTTTGGGGGTCTTGATATTTCTAGAACCTCTCTAACCTTCCATCTGAATTCTTCCGCTTGTGTTTCTCCTATGTTTGTTGAGTCGACGGCGCTAATGATGTCCAATATTCCAAAAGAATCCAAAAGAGGTACCAATATTGGACATTATAAGCGCCGTCGACTCAACAAACATAGGAGAAACACAAGCGGAAGAATTCAGATGGAAGGTTAGAGAGGTTCTAGAAAAATCAAGACCCCCAAAACAAAATATTAGTAAGGAAGAAACAATATCGCTTGCAAAACTACGTAAAGATCCGAATATCAAGATTCTTCCAGCCGATAAAGGAAATGCAACCGTCATTAAGGATGTTCAGACCTACGATCAAAAAATCGAAGAAGTTCTGCAGAAAGGAAACTATACCCCCATGTCCAAGGATCCTACCTCCACCATTGAAGGAAGAGTCTACCGAACACTCAAGAAATTTGATCAATACATACCAGAAAAGACACGAAGACGCCTGACACCACATCACAGTAAGCCTCCACACCTCTATGGCTTGCCGAAGATACATAAACAGAACATGCCTCTCAGACCCATAACGAGCTCTCGAAACTCTCCTACCTACGAACTTGCGAAATTCTTACTACCCCTACTTCAACCACTCCAAGGAAATAGCACATCATTTGTGAAAAATTCTCAACACTTCGTACAACTTATTGGCGGGATGAAAGTACAACCAGAAGATCAACTTGTCAGTTTTGACGTCGAAAGTCTCTACACTAACGTCCCTGTAAAAGATGCACTAAAGGTTATTAAAAGCAGATTTGAGGAAGACCAGACACTACAAGAAAGAACACTGCTACCTATCAAGGCCATTATGGAACTATTAGAATGTTGCCTGAATAATTCTTACTTTCAGGAAAAAGATAGGTTTTTCAGCCAAGTGGACGGACTACCGATGGGCTCATCTCTCTCACCAATAATCGCCAACATTTACATGGAATGGTTTGAATCCGAAGCAATAAAACAAGCAAAAAAGAAACCAAAAACATGGCTGAGATATGTGGACGACACCTTCATTATTTGGAATGGAAACGATGACGAACTCAAGGAATTCCTATACCACATTAACAGCCTGGCGCCGACAATCAAATTTACCATGGAGAGAGAAGAAAACAGTCAATTACCTTTTCTGGATGTAAACGTAAAGAAAAATGGCAACACCATCCATACTTCAGTGTACAGAAAACCCACGCATACAGGTCAATATTTGAATTACACCTCAAATCACTCAAATAGCACAAAACATGGCATAGTAAGAACGCTTGTGGATAGAGCAATTACCATCTGTAATTCAAATGAAGCCCTCAAACAGGAAACTAACTACATCAAGACCGACCTCAACAAAAATGGCTACCCCGGGCATCTAGTTGATAAACTAATGGAAAATCGCAAGAATCGGTCAAATACACAAAAGAAGCCAGTAGAGTCACAATCAACACTCAACATTCCGTATGTCAAAGGAGTATCTGAGAGAATTAGAAGACTAGGACAACGATACAACATCAATACGGTATTCAGCTCAAAAGACACTTTAAGAAGCCACCTGACGAAGACGAAACCAACAAGTCAAAAAGATAGGAAAAACTGTGTCTATCAGATTCCCTGCGAATTTGGCAGATCCTACATTGGTGAGACTCTAAGGCCACTTGAAACTAGGGTCAAGGAACACAGAAACAACACGCTTAAAGGAGAAACCGAAAAATCAGGGGCAGCTGACCATGCCTGGACACACGGTCATCACATTAAGTGGACAGAAGCTCGAATCCTGCACAAAGAACCACATTGGAGGAAGAGGAAGTTCAAGGAAGCTGCTATCATATACCAGAACCCAGATTGTTTTAGTAAGCCCTCACTAGATATAAGAAATATCTGGAAACCTTTGTTAAGTAGATGTAAACTTAAAATACCGCACAAGAATTAAACGAATGACTGCACCCATCTCAGTCATGCTCCAGTACATCTAGCTAGTATAAATAGAGCTGTAGTTACTTTACTTATTTAGTATTCACCTGAAGACGACTGGAGATACTTACCAGTTGAAACGTTGTGATGTAAAACAAATTAAAGACAATGCAAGTCCAAAACTATTCTATCATTCAAGACAACTAGAATTTCTCCAAGATGGTAGCGCCATTATTGGGCTATAGGGGAGCATATTTTTTCTTTAATTAACAGGAATATTTGGAGGTCTTAGTTTTTATTGAAATGTCCTCGTATTATTTAAGAGTACCTCCATATCCAGTTGAACAAGCAAAAATAATCCATGATATACATAACGCCCATGTAGGTCTAACGAAGGTATTATATAATGAATGTGCTGTAACATCATAATCCATATTGGTTAGTTCATGGTGGAAACCATATATACAGACTGGTATAACAGTGAGGACCACGAGCCATATCAGGAAGACAATTATCTGTAATATTGTAATAGTTAAATATTTCACATTGTCAGGAAATCAAAAATACAGAGTGATATGGAATTGACATATTATAATTTAACCCTGATTAGATGAGAACTAAAAACATGTTTTAAAAAAAACCGATGCCTTATTGCTATAAGAAAAGAGAAAATTCACCATTTTTTTTAGTATTATGGCTCGACCACGCCGCCAGCGGAGGAGTTCCAAAGAAAAAGTAACAAAGAAGACTCACACGTTTGTTTTTAATTAAAATGACAAAAAAAAAACAGAGTTGTATAACCTGTGATTTATGACGATATTTCCTGTTTTAGTCTCAAGAAAAAATTAAACCTACGTCAAAAATCTAAGACTGGCACAACAATCTACCATTTAAACTTTAGCATATTTTTATCACATTTCATAATTCACAAAAAACGAATGTTCACAATATCTTGAACATTTGATAATTCCTTGTTCAACCACAAACATTTTAATAGAAATTAACTAAAGCAGATCAAACGCAGCAAGTTGTGAGGTTTCGCCTTGTTTGTTCTAGCTTGAATTTGTTTCCAGTGACGCGACCCGACAGTGACGTCTTCTCACGAGTAAAGTATGCAACCCAAAAAATACTATAAGGTACATTCAGGAGGTCCTAGCCGCTTAGTTTTGCACTTAGCAGTTGTGACCGCTGTTTATAAACCGCCCTCGTTCTCGCTGAATGCGTGTTTGTTGTTTAATGACTGTTTTAGATTTAGTAATATAACCCCATTTTTAAATGTTATTAATGTCAATAGCAGGAACTTCCTACGCTGACCAAAACACTTAGCTACTGTCTCAGCAGCGATACATTTAGCTGGGCTTCTTACTAAGCAGTTCAGCCGCTGGGACCGCCTGAATGTACCCATTGAGAAAGGCATGGTATTCTCATGGACGTCCAGCAAATTCGGTCTGATTTTAGGTTTCCTGACCTAACTTTTTAAACAGTCGATAAAAAAAAGTATGGAGTATTTCTGTAGGACATCCAAGCCATTTAAATAGGATGCGCCAATTCCATAGCAACTTGTAGGTATCCTCTTAACGTAGGTAATTTAAATTAGGCAAATAACTAGTTGCGTTGTCATAAGGTAGGCAAGAATTATTTGCCAGACTCTTTGTTTGATTTGAGAGTTGAGACTATTCTAGAATATACTTTGATGGATTTTGAACCCTCCCGATAGATAGACGTTCTACTTACCTTTGGAATTTTCAAAAATCTTCTGTCATTGTAAAATTTAATTTTTCCCAAGACATATCCCAACAATATACCAATTAACCAGGTTGGTGCTCTAGTATGTGTTTTAAAGTAGTATTCCGTCATAAATTTCTGAGTGTTTCTACAATACATACACCAAAGCTGTAGTAAGTACCGATAACGTAACCCTGTATCTCGAAAAATAGTTCAGTATTAATACCAGCACCTACAAATCTATGTAGAACTTATGTACCAGTAATGCGCAGAGGCATATTTAGTATTTTATTTCGGGAGTAGGGGGGCTAGCCATCAAGCGGAACGGTGAAAATCGCGGCGACAGGATCAGCTATACTTCTCTGCCGATCAAAAGTAACTTCTAAAAAAATAAACCCAAACGCTATACGTAATTATTCCCTAAAACAATTTTATAGGCATTTCCAGTCCCCCCCCCCCCTTTGCGCCGTCGCTGCTTTTAAAATCAAGAAATTCTATAAAATGATATTAAATAAGTATACACATTAACAAACTCGAATCTAGGGTGCCGATATAAACGCAGACGGAGAATATTAATAGAGTTTAACACGTTAAACAGAGAACACGCTTAGGTGTCCTCTTTTTAACTGAAGGTTTTGTCCATATGTGCCTTCTCTCTTGGTTGCATTAGAGATTTCGCACCCCAGATTTTGCGAATAGTGTATGTACACTAAAAATTAAAATAACAACAAATATAGAAAGCAGTTTGGAGAAGTCCGACACGAAGACCATCACTTACCTACCACCTAATAGGGCCGAACAATGTTCCTGATGTGTAATTACAAAGCCGGCTATCATACATCCAATAATTGGTAATATAGTAAGAATAGTACCAAACTTCGGTGTTTTATATAAAAAGAATAGCAGGATCGGCGAAACCAGATAAAGTTGATAATCAATACTGAGATTCCACGACTGTGTAACACACTAAAACAAAAACAAGTGTACAGTGTTTTGAATGTGACTAACAGGTTTTAAATTACTGGTTTTATTTTAAGATGGAGCAATTTGGACATATTAGCTGGTGGTCAAACAAAATAAAACAAATAGATACGATTTTTCTTTATAGAATTTACTTCCTAACATGGAAGATTTACATCATATATAAAAAAAATATAAATATAATGTAGTGTCCATGTGCCCGATGTTATATGTGTCCTTACATGGGAATTTTAACGTTTTGTAAGTGTTTGGATTTAAGTTATTCTTGTATAAAGTTAAATTACTTTACTGACTTACTTCCTTACTTACGGCTACTACGTTTTTTGATCAATATTTCTTTACTTTTTCCTTTTATCCAAAAATCGGCCAAATACCGACATTTGAAGCATAATTACCTATAATTTAAATTTAAACAAGAATTAAAAGCAGAAAAAGAAAAATGGACAAATTTGACAAATTTTCATAGTTCGCCTTTATTAATGCATTATTTAAAATTTATTTAGCTCAAAACTACAGGTAATTGCTACTCAAGGACGGCTATTTGGCCCCTTTTTGAATAAAGCGAAAAAGATAAGAAATATTGATCAAAAAATGAAATGGCAAATGCATCACTATACTTTATTCTTAATTATTTTTTATTTCTTTGGGAGCTCTGCAGCGATTCTATACCAGCCGCCACACTATACACTATTGCCAAACTCGAATCTGGGGTTCGAAATCTCTATTTTAACCAAGAGAGAAGGCACATATGGGCAAAACCTTCAGTTAAAAAGAGACACATAACCACTTCTACATTTCAACTGAAAGGGGGGATATGTGTGTGGTATGGCCGAGTCGACGTATCGATTACTCCCGTTGCTGCTTCGACCGCGTGTTCTAAAGAATGGAAGGTGGAAGGTAGGGATAGCGTGTTCTTCGTTTAACGTGTTAAACGCTACTAATAATCTCCGTCTGATGCGTTTATATCGGCACCCTAGATTCGAGTTTGCCAATAGTGTATAATTTATTTATTTATTTATTAACATTTAAGGGATATCTACAGAGTTCAAAGCGATATCCATATATCCATATCCATATATATACAATAAGTAGTGTACAGATGTATTTTTAGTACTTAATATGAATATAACTTAAAAGTACTAATAAAAGTAAAAGAATATTTTGCTTACCAAACTTGCATTATGGGACAAATAATTTTGGATATATAAAAGAGCCTTCCACCACTCATCTCTACATGGCTGTGCAGCAATTGCATCTATACAGGAGTATACAGGACCTGATCCTAAATATTGTAAGATATAGATAGTACATAATATAACAACAGCGTAGGCTGGGGTTAATCTGAAAAAACATGATTTTAACGATGCAAAAGGATTTGATGTACTTATAATTGCTCAGAACGTCTAAAGACGCCTAAGGACACCTTGAATTTTGATGGTAAGAAAACCTTCAAGTCAAGGCGTCCTCAGAGACACCTTCGCAAGCTCTGCTTATTTTCCGATTGATTGAAAAGCGATTTATTGCAGTTTTTCTTACCTTAAATATCTATGCAAATAATATGTAAAAATATTAAATTCTTCTCCTTTTTTCATTTTTTTCATAAAGTTATAAGATACTAATAATCCTGATAATACAAAAAATGTATCTACAGCATGTACAACGTTTAAATAGAGCATTGATTTTGTTTCGCCCAAAAACTAAAAAACATTTTAAATGTAAATTATATATGAAAAGAAAAAGAAACTTTAAGTCGTCCTCCACTGACATATTTAGAAACTTGTTTTAAAAGTTAGAATATCTACATGTTTCGAGTGTAGAAATACGCATCTTCAGTAGAATAACTTTAATTTTAAAAAAGGTAAGAAAAGGTGTTTTAACGGAGCTTTATCTTTATGGTTATTTAGATTGTACCTATACTGAAATTAAAAAATGAAGATTACTTACTACCAAAATAATTGAAGAAAGGGGAATGATGAAATTAGCACACCCAGGTGTAAAGTGGAAAGTATCATTGAATGAAAGAGTTGTAGTAAATGTAGAAATAATTAAATGATTTATGGATTCGGCAATTTAATTGAATGAAAACAATAGTTGGGTAGTGTAGGGAAGAAAACTTTTTTTAAAATTAAATTTGATTGAAAATTATTAATAGACCATTTTATTTTATTTTTTAGGTGTGAAAAGGTCGAACCCCTTGTAACTTTGTAACTTGGTTACTGAATGAAACTTGAAGAGTTTCATGTATTAAATTTCATATGCTCCTTCTGTTGGTTTTCCAGAAAATACCTTGTAACTGTAGATCTACCAAACGCCCACTAATTTATGATAAAGTAAAGTAAATAAAAATTACCAATACACACAGAAAAAAACATATTCTCAAATATTGACTAGAAAATCTTATTTGAAGGAAATTTTTTAAAATCAAACATGTAAAAATATTTACAAAATGATTTAATATATATTTTTACTTTAAAAGAGTTAATTTTAAAACAAGGATTTATATATTTTTGTTTGATTTATTAATATCTGTAATTTAAGCTGTTAAAACTTTTCACTGCGAATAAAAGTTATTCTTAAAAATAAAATAGTTTGAATAGTTTTAATTCAATTGGAAAGTAACTAATTAAGAATTAAACATTCTATGTAATTTTAATATACAAAATTACACTTACCTCTAATATTTCAATCATATTGATGGTTGGTCCCATAAGGTTAATTATATTAATATGTCCAAATATTACCCAGCACATGCTTAAAAATCGTATTCCATGAATACATGAAAGTTCACCTTGACCACTACGCATTCTAAACAAGCTTTGACCATTGGTATATATTGAAAATGCTATTGTAATGGGATGGACTTTAACTATAAAAAACAATAATTTATATACTATACCCAAAAAATATCGATACGATTTCCTTATAAAATTAACTACGACCGCCACTGCTATATGATACTATACCATACTAAACTAACTCTGGTTTTTGAGAGAAGAGTGGTTCTTATTATAATTATTATTATTTACATAGACAAAATTAATTAATAAAACTGATTAAGTCTTCCCCCTGCACTGTTATATTAATGATGAACTTATTTTATTTCTCTAAATGTTTCGAATGCAGAAGTATTCATCTTCAGGGGAATACATAAAATTCAGAAGAAAAGGGTAGATCTCATCATAACGGAGTTCTAAGTGGTAAGATATTGCCAAGACAGCTGCACAGAAACTTGGTGTACTTTTCCGCACCAAAAGGTTGTACACACCTCATCAACTTTTGACACTCTACAAAGCCCAGATTCGACCATTATTAGAATATTGCTCTCATGTCTGGAGCTCTGTACCCAAGCACACCCTTCGGCTACTGGATTCCATTCAAAGGAGAGCCATTCGTCTGATCGGCGACCCCGAGCTGACCAAGACCCTCGATAGCCTGGAGCATCGAAGACAGGTTGGTGATTTGGCTCTCTTTTACAGATATTTCCATGGCAGGTGTTCGACTGACATTGCCCACTTGATTCCACCTAGAGCAATGCAAAACAGAAATACACGGCGAACCACTGCCGCTCATTCATATGTTGTTCAGCTTAGTACTCCTCGAACTTCATTGTTCAAGAATTCTTTCATCTGGAGAACGTCATCTTTGTGGAATGATATTCCTGAGGTTTCAAGACCAACGTTAATCGCTTTTTTCGCACTCGCACCGCTCCCAGAGCGCCTTAAAGGATTTTTCCTACAGTGCAGGTGTTTTATCATAAAAAAAAAAAAAAAGGAAAAAAATATCACCAAAATACACTTCACACTGCGAAAAGGGATGTAAGGTTTATAGCTTTGGGTGTTATAAGAATTTAAGTGTAAAATGAAAGGTTTTACAACCAGGTGTAAAGAAGAGAATTGGAAAGAGAAATGGAAGGTAAACAT
This sequence comes from Polydrusus cervinus, assembly GCA_935413205.1. Lineage (NCBI taxonomy): Eukaryota > Metazoa > Arthropoda > Insecta > Coleoptera > Curculionidae > Polydrusus > Polydrusus cervinus. The sequence goes on along the minus strand of OW284511.1, from coordinate 1,590,472 downwards.
GGTAGAAATTTAATAATACATTTTGAAAAATACTGTGGGCTCGGCATATTAAAAACTATAGAAACGAAGTGTGAGGAAGATAAATGTTAATAAAACATGTAATATTTTAAAAAGTAAATTGATGGGATTATTAAATTAGGATAAAGTAGAATAAGATCTCCAGAAGCATCCATATGGTCAGCTATGTAACTTAGGAGTACACATAGAAAAAAATGTAGATCTTTGTAAATTTATACAACATTTTCTTAGTGAAAAGTTAAAACATTTTGGACTTTTTATTAAAAAGGCTGGAAACGCCACCACATTCCCAAAAACAATATATAAATATTTTAATCTTAGAGCTCTGTTAAAATGATATTTACCCTTTTGTTCCGAATTTCATTTGTTCTCCTGAAGATCCACTTCAGTTCAAGTATAAACTATTTCTTCAAGTTGAATAATAATGTGATATTCAGAATCTCATGACGTCATTACTGAATGATGGTCATTCTATTGTGTATCCATGATTTTTCTCATCACATGACGTCACAGTCTGTGACTATCAGAATATCATAGTTCTAACTATGGTAAAGGGTATTAGAGAGAGATTGGAGGAATGAGCGACGCGACTTCCTAGGTTTATTAATCAAAGTTATATTGACAAGACTTTGATATTGGTTTGTTTATTTAAAAACCAAAGTTTGTGACAAATTTAAAATTTGTAATTTTAGAAAAGAAAATATTCAGATTTAAATTGAATAATTTGATTTTAAGATACATTTCCAATTACTTAACTTTTTTTAAGTGAACAAATTATGAGTCATTATTCAATTTAACAAGCGAACGCTGGACATCTCTCAATTTCTCAACCTCACTGATCCATCAAAACTCCATTTTGAAAGCGGACCGATAATAGACTACTTTACACGTAGACTCTTAACTTCGTGACAGGAATGCGTGTGCGATAGATTGCGCAGTTTTTCACACACTTTTGCGTTCGGTTAAGAGTGTTTTAAATCGCGCACGCAATAGTTTAAGTGGATTTTTTACAATTTAAAAAGGTTTATTAAACGTTTCTTGCTTGTAAAAGAATCTAAGATTTAATTGAAAATAAAAAATATTTTCAATTATAACAGCAGGATTTGGATGAATAACGTACGAGTCTAAATTCGCGCGTGTTAATAGGTACCTTCCGTCTAATAAAAGAAAAGTCTTACGCGTGGAAATAATCGACGCAATCGCTTTTATAAAATCGTGCGCTAAATCGTTCAAAACTCTGCCATTATAGCACAAATAGAAACAAACGTTTACGCTAGGGAATAAACGTGCGAGTTTAGAAAAAGTTCTCCACGTGTAAAAATAATAATTATTCTTAACTTACTTGCTTTGTATTGACATATGTAATCAATTAACGTTGAAACTATCATTAGAGTTATGACAATACCAAATACGGAGCTAAAAAAAAACACTAGGTATTAGGTAAAGCGCCAATCACAGGGCTGATTTAGTAGGATGACACGAGCTGCAGTGCCGTTAATCATATTTTAGTACTGTTTTATTAAAAAACTGAAGACAGTCGTCCTAAATGTACCCATAAGTCGAAGATTATTCGCTAACATATTTTTGGTGTGTTCGGCTTACATTCAAACATGATTGTACAAAGTATTATTCAAACTTAATCTTGTAGTATACACTATTGGCAAACTCGAATCTAGGGTGCCGATATAAACGCATCAGATGGAGATTATTAGTAGCTTTATTGAATGCTTCGATCGCGTGTTCTAAAGAATGGAAGGTGGGAGGTAAAGAATAGCGTGTTCTCTGTTTAACGTGTTAAAAACTACTAATAATCTCTGTCTGATGCGTCTATATCGCCACCCTAGATTCGAGTTTGCCAATAGGGTATAATGTAAGTTCGTACAGTTAAGTATCAAATGTTTGTTGACTTGTATGAGTATGTAGTTTTGCAAATAAACATTAAATGTGTTTTGTATGTACAACCAAATTTCCTACACTACGTTTAGGACCGCCCCTTTGCATAAAGATTTTTAACAATAATTAACTAACCAGTTACGTTGACGGTGACTTACATGACAGTGACAGAAATAAGAAATAATGTTCTCACAATCAAAGCATCCCGGTTAGCTTATAATAGATTTACATGAAGGATTTACATGTATTTTCAATAATTATTGTTTATTGTATAATTCCTAAGACAGGGCAAGTCCTAGCTCAGGGAGGAATAATGCCCCCTGGTATCGACGCCGCTAATTAAAATTGTAATATTTTGGATTTCTTACATTGTTACAATAGCTCCAGTGTTCAGCGCAGGTACAAGATCGTCCTTAGTTTGACATCTGACATTTAAGGGAATTATTTTCGTTAATAAATGTATTGAATTTTTTACATCGCTTGAAGTACATTTGTCTGGTAAACATATTCCATAAAGTGGCATGGAACCAAACGATATTTGACTGGTCTCCTCTCCTCCTTGAACTGCTGCAAGCTCATTGTATCGTGGTAATACATTACTCTGGAAATTATATTTAGATAAAAAGGAAAATACCTATATCATAATATACAAATAAGATGAATATGAAAATGATAGATTCGACTCTTAAAGTGGTTTTGGTTTAATAGTTATATTTAAGACGTTACAAGAAACAAATTCCAGTTTGCAACTTACTAGGAATTTATTAGTGTGAGTTATAAAAAAAAAATAATGACCCAACTTTTTCTGGGTGTCAGGATGTTGAGATACCACTTCACTTTCTAGATGTTTGTAAATTATTAGGAAGTCTAAGGATTCAAATATTTCCTAAGAGGACCTCCCGCCCTTCCTAATAGGGTAGAAAGGTTTCAAAGAGCAGTTTATGTCCTAAGAGTACTTTCTCATGACATGGATAATAGACTTCTTCAAAATCTTTATTTTGCTTTGATTATATCCCCTTTAAAATTCTGTTTCTGGGGAAAATTATGTAAATAATATTTTCTTCATTCTATTTTTATTTTGCAAAAATCAGGTATACTGGGTGTCCCATTATGGATGGCCACCGGCCGTATCTCGGAAATCACTGGGCATTGAAACTTGAATTTTTTTAAAAATTAAAGTGGCTAAGAGAAAATCCTGGGAGTAATTTTTAAGTTCCGCATTTTCCCGCAAGAGGGCGTAATTGACAAGTAAATTTTAAAATTTTACATATCTCCGAAAATTCCACATTAAGGTATATCTTTGGTAACACCATTAAAAAGCTTGGATAATTATGCATCATTTTGGTCGTATGCTTATTGGCATACCGACTAGAGACCGATAAGAGGGGGAAAGCTGTTGAAAGTGTAATTATTTAAATCGCTATAACTTATAAATGACTTGTGCATGTATGCACTTTCACCAATCGTATTTAGTTGTCTAAAATAGTTCTAAAAAAAATGCTCGAGGGCGCAATTTTTAATAATAACAAATTTTTTGATTTTACTCCGAAAAAATAAATCATACGGTATAATTATGATACCCTAATCGAAAAGTAGATGAAATTTGCTAGGAAAAATATTTAAACCGCAGCTCGATATCTCCGTTCGTTTCAGCGTTATCGCCGATAGAATAATTTTTAAAACTTTGAATGAAGAAGCTGTTATATTTTTTTTAGAAAAAAAGTGGGACGCCACTGATATTTTTCCATGTGGATATTATTTTGGATTAGCCCGATCAATTCTGCATAAAAATGGTCTCTTGCGTTTTTCTCCTCAAGGCACACCGTTCTTAATTAAAATATTTTTTTTTTTTTTATGATAAAACACCTGCACTGTAGGAAAAATCCTTTAAGGCGCTCTGGGAGCGGTGCGAGTGCGAAAAAAGCGATTAACGTTGGTCTTGAAACGTTGAAGATTGTATTCATTGGGAAACACGCCCTCAGGAAGTTCATTCCACAATGATGACGTTCTCCAGATGAAAGAGTTCTTGAACAATGAAGTTCGAGGAGTACTAAGCTGAACAACATATGGATGAGCGGCAGCGGTTCGCCGTGTATTTCTGTTTTGCATTACTCTAGGTGGAATCAAGTCGGCAATGTCAGTCGAACACCTGCCATGGAAATATCTGTAAAAGAGAGCCAAATCACCAACCTGTCTTCGATGCTCCAGGCTATCGAGGGTCTTGGTTAGCTCGGGGTCGCCGATCAGACGAACGGCTCTCCTTTGAATGGAATCCAGTAGCCGAAGGGTGTGCTTGGGTGCAGAGCTCCAGACATGAGAGCAATATTCTAATGATGGTCGAATCTGGGCTTTGTAGAGTGTCAAAAGTTAATGAGGTGTGTACAACCTTTTGGTGCGGAAAAGTACACCAAGTTTCTGTGCAGCTGCCTTGGCAATTGCGGCAACGTGATCATGCCAAGACATATTACCTCCCAGATTGACCCCCAGCAAATTAATAGACGGTGCCAGGGGAATTGCGTGTCCTGCCATGACTATATCCGGTTCTGCAATCTTAACCTTTTTGGAGAAGACTGTTGCCTGTGTTTTCTTAGCATTAAATTCGACTTGGTTACTGTCACCTCAAGCAAAAATTTCTTCCAGGTCATTGTTGAGGCGCAATACTTCATGCTGCCTGCGAAGATGTGCGTCGGCAGCGGATGTTTGGGGAGTCAAGGTAAAAGATGAGACAAGTGTGCTGTCATCAGCAAAGCTATAAATTGGATTTTGGGTTTTCACAGCACCTGTCGTAATGATTTACAATTTTTTAAACTAATATTAAATTTTTTGCCATTTTATTATAAATTTTCTAATTCACCAGTCAATAATAAGATAAAAAAAATCTGAACACATTGTCGATGTTTCTTTCTGAAATTAAAACATATTTTGACTTTGATGGATAATTAAAGTAGTTGCAGAAAGATTCCAAATGGGAGTTAAAATGATTTTCTTCTTAAAACCTTTTTTATATTGTTATAGCAGAATACGTACGTGCAGAACTGTGCTGAAGCTTGAAATATCAGTCATATATCCAGAGAGATCTATGCCAACAGTACAATAGTTTCCAGTAAGATTTTTCTTGTCGCTCTTTATATTCAGACATTCATCAAAACTACCCATTACTACAATATTTCCTTCTATCAATCCAGAAGGAAGCTTTCCGGTGGCATCGATCACTAAAACAAAATTTTACACACACATTTTATTTGTCATTGATAACCTTAATATTCTCTACATTTTTTACTTGTCCAACTTTTTTTCTGAGCACCGCCTAATTAATACTGGAACTTGTATGTTTTACAACTATTCCTTTCATCACCGTTTTTGCAGTCGTTTTTAGTTAGTTTTTATTATTTAAATACTTTTTTTAATGAAGAGTTTTAGTTTTGCTCTGTTCTCCGCTTAGAACAGAGAAAGGCTACTTGCTTGTCAGGTGGTAGTATCATACATATCATACAAATATGCGAAAATTAACTACATGATGATTCCTTATTTAATGGGGCATACGACATTTGAAAGTGCCTACCTTTCTCTTCCAAACAAAATTAAGTTTTCTAAAATCGGATAAGTCGTTAATAAGTTATAGCAACTTAAATGATTACACTTTCAATAGCTTCCCCCACTCTTATCAAGGTCCGTATGGCAATAAGCCTTAAACCAAAATGATGCAGAACTGTCCAAGCTTTCTAAAGCTGTTACCAAAGGTAATAATGTAGAAATTTTCGGAGAAATTTAGAATTTATAAATTAATTTTCAATTCTGCCCTCTTGCGGCGAAATGCGGAACTTATTTCTAGGATTTTCTCTCTCTCGCGCTAAAATTTGTTAAATGGCTGGTTTTCTTGAAATGAATTACAAACAAAAAAATTAAACTATTGAATATTTTTTTCACCGATCGAAAGGTGGGATCTATGTGGGTGTGAGAAAGTTATTTTCATGCAGAAAAAAAAACAATGAAAAAGATATAGGTCAATCAAAAAATTACTAAAGTTCATTATATTGTAAATAATATTAACAATTATTTTGTTAATAATCAAAATAACTTTCTCACATTCTCCAATATCTTTAATTTTCAAAAGTTTTTAAAAATCCATTAATAAACATAGACAGGATTCGGTTTATAATATATATGCCTGGGTGTGCCCCATCAAATACTGTATAAGCAGTTTTGAGTTGCTCCTTTCTCTCGTCGGATCCTAGCTCTACTGATGAGCCATAATATGGCGAAACGCGTCTAGGGATGGATCTGACGAAATGAAAGGAAAATCATTAGGTATTTTATTTTATAAAATATATAATTTCGCATTCAGCTGGTAACTTTGAAAAATAATTTAGAAAGAATGTTCGAATCCATCTTCAGAAGGGGATTCCTATTTGACTTCTTTAAATTTTAAATTGCATGTGGCTGCGCGTATTGCAGTGAAGCCAAAGTATTATCAAATTTTCTTTATCATTTAATTTCATCATTATCTTTCGTTTTCTCGCCTACAAGCGCCAGCCAACCCAAAAATGGTGCAACTTTTATTAAGAGGTAAATTTGATCACGTACTTCTTCCATGAATCTTGAATTCCATCTTTGTCAAAAATGTAGGCTTTTTTTGGTTGGTATTCAACATTTTGCGTTTTTATAAATGATGTTAACTTAAAATTTAGACTTATGAAATACAGTAAAACACAAATTAAACTGTAAAAAAAAAATCGGGGAGCTTCTCTCTGTTTACAATGCCTTTGTAGGCTCCAGTCTGCATTATGGTATTTGTTTTTAGGGGTGCTTCTTTGCGTCAAGGGATCTTTTTATAATGCAGAAAAGGATGTTGAGGTGCATTCTTGACTCTCCACCCGTTACGACCTGCAGATCACGATTTATGAGACTCTAAATCCTTACCCTACCAAACGTTTTTATTTGATGATCTGCATACGACAGTAAGTAGACTAAACATTAGTAAAAATTCGCCACATAACTTAGGGCCAGTTCTTCAACAAGCTTCCCCAGAACATTAAGAACGCAAAAAATCTAAATTCGTTTAAAAATCAACTCAAGTTTTTTGGTGAATCGAGAATTTTATAGTATGGATAAATATTGGGCACAAGTATGGTGAAGTATTAAACCTATAAATCAGAGTTTGTTCTTTGATGTTTTTTTTTGAATTGTTGTTTGTTTATTGTTATTACGTTATTTACACTTGATGTATGTACTTTTTTATTGACGGATTCCATACATTGTAATGCCACTTTGGAAATAAAAGTTATTATTATTAATATTATTATTATTATTAAATTTCCACTATATTTAAGTATGAGATGACATGTTCCGCTAACACTGTAGCTTAGTCAGATGACACTGATATATCTGATATCTATCATCTGACCAAGCTAGAGTGTTAGCGAAACATGTCATCTCATAGTTAAATATAGTGGAAGTTTTACAGTTTAATTTGTTTTTTACTGTACTTCATAAGTCTATAGTTATGGATTTTGATCGTGTTTGGCACGATGGGCTTCTAAGTAAATTGCGATCCTACGGTATGCCTAATGGATTTTGTTTATGGTTAACCAGCTTCCTTAAGAACCGTTCTCTGCAAGTGGCGATTGACGGGTTTCTCTCAGACACCTTCACCATCAATGCCGGTGTTCCTCAAGGGTCCATATTGTCGCCTACCCTCTTTTTACTGTATATTAACGACCTTCTAGTGACAACCCAAAATCCAATTTATAGCTTTGCTGATGACAGCACACTTGTCTCATCTTTTACTTTGACTCCCCAAACATCCGCTGCCGACGCACATCTTCGCAGGCAGCATGAAGTATTGCGCCTCAACAATGACCTGGAAGAAATTTTGGCTTGGGGTGACAGTAACCAAGTCGAATTTAATGCTAAGAAAACACAGGCAGCAGTCTTCTCCAAAAAGGTTAACATTGCAGAACCGGATATAGTCATGGCAGGACACGCAATTCCCCTGGCACCGTCTATTAATTTGCTAGGGGTCAATCTGGGAGGTAATATGTCTTGGCATGATCACGTTGCCGAATTGCCAGGGCAGCTGCACAGGAACTTGGTGTACTTTTCCGCACCAAAAGGTTGTACACACCTCATCAACTTTTGACACTCTACAAATCCCAGATTCGACCATCATTAGAATATTGCTCTCATGTCTGGAGCTCTGCACCCAAGCACACCCTTCGGCTACTGGATTCCATTCAAAGGAGAGCCGTTCGTCTGATCGGCGACCCCGAGCTGACCAAGACCCTCGATAGCCTGGAGCATCGAAGACAGGTTGGTGATTTGGCTCTCTTATACAGATATTTCCATGGCAGGTGTTCGACTGACATTGAACCGCTGCCGCTCATCCATATGTTGTTCAGCTTAGTACTCCTCGAACTTCATTGTTCAAGAACTCTTTCATCTGGAGAACGTCATCATTGTGGAATGAACTTCCTGAGATCGTGTTTCCCAATGAATACAATCTTCAACGTTTCAAGATAAACGTTAATCGCTTTTTTCGCACTCGCACCGCTCCCAGAGCGCCTTAAAGGATTTTTCCTACAGTGCAGGTGTTTTATCATAAAAAAAAAAAAAAAAAAAAAAAAATTCCACCTAGTATCGGCTGAATCTCTCAATTTATTTAAAATTTAGAATCATGTTTCTCTTTACTTTAAGGGCACTCTTTACCGGAGTACTTACTCCACAATTATTGTGATCCAATTGGGACAGTGGCAAAGTAAGATGGAAACAAAGAAACGAAAAAAGTTAAAAAGCCAGAAATTTTGCACCTTAGAATACAATATGCGGTAACACGATCTAACTGGACAGGGCGTAGCGTCATTTACAGAATTTTGGCCGTAATAAAAATTCCACCCATTACCGAGAACCTAATTAACAATAAATTTTTGATACAGTCTTATTTTTATTTTGTGATATCTAGGTAAGTTGAAGCTTTAAATGGTTAGAAACGGCCTGTAATCCATGCATGAAAAATTAACTAACTGGATAAATAATCAGCTATGGGAGTAATTAGTAATTACTACTTACTTTTAAAAGCCCAAGCTCCATCATCGAAACTTAATAAATTTTCCAAAATTTGATACAATTGTTGTGCGCAGCCAACATTTAGATCTAGTTCTTTGTTTTCCCATTTTGTTAACACTTCTTTTACAGTTTCGCTAACTTCAACACTAAATTGGTTGTAAAAACAGGAACCGTTTTGAATAAATTCTGCACTACAAACTAAAAATAAAAACAGTTGTCTAATCATTTTGATTGGCCGACGCTGAACTAATGTAAAAAAAAATAAAAGGTATGGATGAATAGTAAATCGATAAAATTCTTGGGTACTTATGTGCGATAATTTTATTACTATTATTCTTAGTTACATACAGAGTGTTTCAGACAGTAAAGAAATTGTTTTATCATAAGATTAAACTGTATTACCTATACTTAAATAAGCATAATATAACAACAAATCTTCCTTATTAGGGTTTAGTGATGGAGAACGGAGAACTATCGATAGTGAATATCGATAATTTGGACTTGACTATCAATAGTAAGGTAGTACGCAGTTGGAAGAGCTTTTGAGGGACTTTGACGGCAGCGGCAATTTTTTTAGAAGTTACTTTTGACGAGAGAGCAAAACATTTTTTACCGAGAAAAGATGTGCCTGTTTGAAGGTTGGAGACAATGACGTTTCTTGAACGGCAGTACGGTTTTTGATTTGCATTGTCTTTATTTGTTTTGAATCACAACGTTTGAGCTGGTAAGTATCTTCAGTCGTCTAAAGATACAATCTAGTTGAAACGATGTGATTCAAAACAAATAGGTGTTTTTTCCTTCTAAAAACACCTTTTTATGGGACAATAAGCTATCGATAGTTCTATCGATATATCAATAGTTTTTCGCACTTACTATCGATATATCGAACCCTACCCACTATCAATAGTTTTCCACCACCACAGGGTTAAATCTCAGTCATTACTAACTCAAGAAAAAAAAATGGTATTTAAAATGGCTAAGAGAAAATTCTGGAAATAATTTTTAGGTTCAGTATTTCGCCGCAAGATTCTTTAGATTTAAGAATGCAGGGAAGAGTGTAAAATGTATCATCTTCTAATTCACCCCATTCACGTCGGTAACCAGGCCGGATGAGATCGGACATTTCGTGGGGTGTGGAAGAAGATACACACTCCCCAATTGAAATGGCAAGAAACCACGGGTTGATAGCCCTTGGGGGGTGTCGCACGACAGAGCATCGTGGTTCGGAACCCACGTTAAGCTGTAAGTCCCCTCAGGTATGGCCCTGGCAGCGAACGAAGAAGAAAAAAGCGTTAAAAAAAAGTATCGAAGCTCTTCCTGCTATAAAATATTTAAATAGGGTTACATTTACATCCTATTAAACTACAGAGCTGACAGAGATTATTCTTTATTCCATAGCGTTTACTTATAAACATTTTTGATATAATAAGATGCGCAGTTTACACTTCTTGTCTATAGTTTAGGCATTTTTTTGAAAAAAAGTTAGGTTCTACTGTACTAAATAAATGTTAAACATAACATCAATCAAATTGTATAGGTACAGAACAACGGAATTTACGCGACTTTGTCTCGCCCCTTATCTATCTGTAAAAAGTGTTTATTGTTTTAAATTCAGAACCATTTCTTACCCCAATTTTTATTAAAAACAGGCCCTTAGGCAGGCCATCGACGAAAGGCATATACAAATTTCCATCAACACCAACAATTTTCTATGTAATAATGTTACGTCACGCATGGTCGCCCTTTAATCGCCCAGGCAAAACGGCTTTGCTCCACCCTTCTTGTTTCACGCTGTCTACGTTCTTCGAAGCTATAGGCATCAGTTTTAATATTTTTTAAAATGCAAAATAAAAAATGTTGTATTTAATTCGGTACCATAAACTTTATTGGTAATAAAGTAGAGAGTTTAGCGTCCGTAAAAGTAAATAGAAAAAAGTTTTTTAGCGGCAGGCGGACAAAGTGGTGCATCTATCTTTTGCATTAAAGTACACAGGGACGCGAAAGGTAATGGGTTCCCTGGGGCACAGGTAGACAATGACAGGCTGTTTCGTTCTTGTTAGAACTCATCAGAAAGCCATAACCGGTAAGCAACTCCAAGTACAGCGAGACTTTTTACTTATACGGACGCTAAACTCTCTACTTTATTTTTAAAAACACGGCATTGTATACGGAATGGATCTGCACCGCCAGTGGGCTACACGGCGCGATCTATATTTGAATCTACAAACCCGTAGAAAAAATTTAGTGAAGCGTAAAAGTTTCCTATACTGGTGTTTGTTGGCCACTGTACTTTGGTTTATTAGTTCTATGTTTTCACGTTAGATGGCTATATCTTTTGCATTGAGTTGATTCCTACTGATGGCGTTATTGGGTTTTCATCGCGGTTTCTATTTCTTAAAAATGCCTTGAAAGAACAGTCTCGCTGTACTTGGAGTTGCTTACAGGTTATGGCTTTCTGATGAGTTCTAAGAAGAACGAACAGCTTGTCATTACCTGTGCCCTAGGGAACCCGTTACCTTTGGCGTCCCTGTATGCTTTAATGCAAAAGATAGATGCACCACTTTGTCCGCCTGCCGCTAAAAAACTTTTTTCTATTTATTGGTAATATAACACCTCTGATATGGAATTACCAGAACATTGGTCGCTCGTAGTTATTTTTTAAAGAATTAACATACAAAACTAGTCGCTATAATAACCACCAAAATAACTTAACTATACTAAAATTGTATTTTTAAAAAGTGATTTTTGTAAAACGTATCCTATGGTACTACATATACTTTCTTAAAATACTTAATGACGCATGTAAGGTCTGATGATGCCAGTTTACGCGATATACCTACAGGTAACAAAAAAAACAGACAAGAAAAAAAATTATGTGAGACCAGGATTTTGTGTCTTTTTTTTTACAAACTAATAAATGTTTGATATCTTCTAGTAATAATAGACCAATTCTTCCAAATTACAGGCAGGTAAGTATATTAATTGAAATTAAACAATCTTCAACATTTTTGCACGCTTATAAGTACGTAAAATATTTATTATTCGATCAATTTTTTATTGATTTCAATGAAAATATTTGGCACAGAAAAGCCGATGACAAATGATATAAAAATACAGTCGAGAATGCTGAAGTATTTTCTTAGATAATATACCTTTGTAATGAAAAGAAAGCATGTGACAAGGTCTAACTGAATTATAGAAAAGAGACGAATCGAAATGTTTGGCTTGATAAGAGAGATTCATCAACAATGACACAGTTATTGCTTCTTTTATATCACACTGGGTTATGTCAGTAGCGTAACAAACGCCGATATTTTCAGATTTTGGCTCATATTTTCTAACCAGGTTTTTTTAAGGTTCGGGGTTTCAAGTTAAAAATTAAACCATATTAATATGTTTTTACATAACATAATTGCATAAAGATTTTTAACATAAATTACATTGCCAGAAATAGTTTTCTTACAACCAAGGTGATCCGATTCGCTTAATTCTTAATTTACTAATCAGACAACTTTTATTTTGAGGGCTGCCACTGTTTGTGGGTATGAGAAAGTTATTTTCATACAGAAAAATAGTTCGAGGAAAAAGATATACGCCAATGAAAACCCTAAAAATATGTACTTAAGTCCATTGTATTGTAAAAAATTTACGCTCCACAATTTACAAGGCTCACAGTAAAAAACACCCATTTGGTAGGGCTCGGGGGGGGGGGGGGAAACTGCCTTCCCCCCTCCTGGATCCGCGCCTCCACACACAAGTGATCAACCTAATTCTGAACGTCCAAAATCTACCATTACCCAAAATTGATTGACAAGATCCACGATTTTTAATTTAATATCTATCTAATTTCTGCTGTTTTTATTAATTTTTCTAAAAAATATCGCTATTTTTGTAGTAGTTTTACTTGCTTTAGTCATAATTTTTTACAGATAGAAACATTTTAAACTTTTAAATAAAATATTTTACTTGTTTTTGTATTAAATTTTCTTTAAATAGCGTTGCCCCCTTCCCCTCTATCTACTCGATTTTTCGATGAATCCCCCTTGAAAAAGTTTCTTCGGATTTGCTGGATAGTGTAAGCCAGTTTTTGAAAAGTAAAACGAAAAACAAGCCACATGAAACCGTATGTCCCAACTAACAATTTTCTTATTTGTATAAGTATATAATATGTTTAAATTGTATAAGGTATGTTTACTTTGAAAATAAATGTAAAAAAAATTTAAATCGAGTAAAAGCGCTTACGAAGTTTCGAGACAAATTCAATTACGCTAAAAAGTATTTCGCGAGAAAATTAGAAGGAAAATTTACAAAAAAAAGTTTTGTGTTACAGGAAAAATACGCTTCATAAAACGAATTTTTAAATGAAAAAATTTCCAGTAGCCACCAAAATTCCGAATTTGCTGAATATATATCTAATTCAGTAACATAACAATTGAAAGATAAGGCCTTTTTACATTGGGTGCAATTGCAAGAAAAATGGCCTGGAAGCATGCGCTTCGACGACGTTTTAATCAGCTGATGCACGTTTTCCCATTTAAAACCTGCATCAGCTGTTTAAAACGTCGACAAAGCGCATGCTTTCAGGCAATTTTTTCTTGCAATTGCACCCAATGTAAAAAAGGCCTATAGAAAAGTTTTGGACTTGGCAAAAAGTAATGGCGCCACTGTGGATGACATTAATATAGCATAAGGAACTAGTACGTGAAGTGCTAGTATTCAAAATTTGTTATAATTATTTTTAGAAAACTTTTTAATTCACAAAAGAAACTTTAACTTTGCACAAAAATTATTATTTCATTCACCGTACGAAATGTTTGGTAAGTACTTTGATTTAAGGTACCTACTTAACGTTGATAACTATTGATAACATTTTTATATTATGAAGGTCAACAAGTAAAACTAATCAACTTTTAAAAATTTTTTATTGTAAAATAATTATTATGACGTTTATTGCCATTTTTTTTATGCTGTGATAAAAAGTCTTAAGAACTATTTACTTTAGATGTTTGATGTATTTGACAAAATACGTTTAGAATCTTAGAAATTTAAAATGCTTTACAAATTAATAATTACAAAAATTTAAAATAATAAAGTTGCCAGCTACTTCCAGTATAACCACAAGTGATAGAAAATCGCCAATATTTTAGTTAAAGATTGCACTTCGAAGAATATATCTCAACATAAAATTAAAAAACTAACACTCGTCCTGGATCACCTTGTATGGACATGGGCAAAGATAGTTTTGCATACATTAATGATGGTAGAAATCTTACCAAATTGGCCTCTTTTTTAGGAGTTTCTTAAATAAAATTCCCAGTGTATTTATATAGTACAGCGCAGAAAAAAATATTCTTTTAATATAAAGAATATTACCGAAATCTAAGAATAATTTGGCGAATTTCATGTTTAAGTCGTTGCCCAAGTTCCTCTAAATTTTCTGGTATTGTTACGTAAACTGTTTAAATACTTGTTTTTGGATTAAGTATCTTTCTTAGATTTAATGAATTACTTCTAGATTTTTTTTTTTAAATAAAGGCTTCCGTGAAACTGCCTTAACAAAAACTTGTTACTTAATTTAAAGAAATATTTTTGAGACCATAGGAAATGTTGAATTAAATTAATTTTTTTAATATATTATGCTTTTGTGTGATATACAACAACATATCCAGCCGGTTGAACTATAGACTATATCACTTATAAGAAGATTAAATAAAATATGTTCCATGAGACTATCCTTGTTCAACATTTTTAGATTCACTGGAAAAGTGTATCAATTAAGTTAAACATTTTCTTGAAGAAAAATGATAAGCGGCACTTCTAAGAGTTGTTGAAACCGCTCCATTCTTCAATACAAGCTAATTCAAACGTTTGAAATTTAAAGGCCTTTATTCGTCTTAGCAGAAAAATATGTCTTTATGAGTTAAGATTTAAAAACTTTAAAAACTTGGCTGAATAAAGCCTAACTAAGGCAATGAATATTAATGAATTGAATTTTAGACATTTCATTTTTGCTAATTTAGAAAGGATAAGGCTGTTATGTAAAACGGAAATTTGCAAATTGGTTTTTGTAGTGTTGTATGGGTACTTTTGGAGAATTACAAAGGAAAAAGGTGTAAAAGTAAAAATAAATTAATTACGAAAAGTTGTGGTTTCCTTCTGGCAAGTTAAGATGATATTTATTGCGTTTTTAAAGTTTAAAGATTTGTACTATTTAAAAGAAAATCCTTAACCCTAGCCCATAAAATAAATAGCTACTTAACTATTTAATATTTCCCTCAAAAAACTAAAGTAGGTACACTAATGTAAATTGACAAATTTCTTTGCCCGACACTTTCCTAGATAAATCTAATAATTATTTTTTTTTTAGTACCTATACTCACCATAATATACAATATACACAGAGAAAAAAATGCTTTTAAAATTTCTAATAAATAAAGTTTAGTTACAAAAATAAAATTTAACTTTAATTCTCTTAACATTTCTTGGAACAGTAGTTTATTTAAATTTAAACAAAAGTTATTTAATTGAAGATTCTACGCTTTAGCTAATAAAATATCAATTCCTCCGAAGCTAATTCACTAAGGTTTGAAATATTAAAATGTAGAGTTGAGTATTATATTAAAGGACTTTATTTTTACTTTTCACAATAATATACCATATAACTTATGGAAATAACTAACTATTTATGGCACTTAAATCCAACTCTTTAATCATTATCTACTGATGAGTCATGATATGACGAAACGCGTCTAGAGATGGATTTGGCGAAGTGAAAAGGAAAATCTTCTTCTTTACTCATTGTTTTCGGTTAATAAACCGATTTGAGTTAGCGCTGCCTATCGGGACTCCTGTAATTGTGACGAATGTCTTTACAGGCGATTTCCTCTTAACATTTACTTATTTCTATACGTTTGTTAGAGGTGCTGGTATGCTCAAGAGTGTCTAACAACGACACAGATGGCACTCCGTGCCACATCTTACTGGTGTGTCCCACCAAGTGCTGTGTAAGGTAACTACTTGGTTCGATAAGAGCGAGTCATCAAGACGTGTATAAAATGTATATATTTCTATTCTATTTTACAAATCAGTCATAGTTACTTATATACTAACTTAACCTTAAACTCGCAACCTTACCTCTAAGCTTAACCTATGATTATATAAATGTTATTGTTATATTTAATATACAATAATATATTGTTACCTTTAATAGAGGGTTATACCCTCGACTATTGATATCAAGGTTTGGTAACAATAATATTATACATACCATTAAATTGTACAATTAGGTAAAATAAGGTAAAGTCTTATTTTTACCCTACAGCTGCCTTAAGTAGCTTCGAGATCCCTTTCTTTTCGTCGGATCCTAGCTCTACTGATGAGTCATGATATGACGAAACGCGTCTAGAGATGGATTTGGCGAAGTGAAAAGGAAAATCTTCTTCTTTACTCTTTAATCATTTAGTTTACTTTTAGTTCCGAATATAATAATAAGCACATTAGACCATTAAATCGGCGAATTTTCAAAATTAATGTCTCAATTTACGACGCAACAGTATCCAATTTCCTCATCAAAAGATCGGCATGCCACTTGTCTGTTCATTGTTTTCTCAGTGCCTGAGTTGTGTGGAGCTACAAGTTGATGACCAAATACAAAATATTTTAATACTTTAGGGGGGAGGGGGCTTGGAATGTGACGGTAAGTAAAACAATGTAATACTTCTAGTTCTAGGGTATTCGAATTTTTGTGTAGGGTGTAGGTATATTTTGTGAAATAATGTTATGTATGTAAAGTTTGATATAATTTAGTTATAGTAAGAGTCATTGATTTACAACAATATGACACTCTATTGCACCATTATTGCTAAACCCCACCTTTACACTATGTTAAAAAAAAATTTGAAATAATTACCATCAAAAGTTTGTATTGAATAACACACCTCTTGTGGGTACCCAAAAAAGCAGCAAAGTGCATTAAAATAGATAATAATTTTCGTATATTTTACAAGTTCGAAACAAGGTGGAAATGTGCTAGAAGTCGCTACATCATTTTGCTGGTTAATTTATAATAGATTTCCACCAAGTATTGGTAATTATGTATCATATTAATCATAAATTAAATTGAACACCCAGCTTTATTTCATAAATACAACAAATAACATTCATCTCTCACAGTTCAGATTTAAATACTACATTGATACCATGAAACGAAACGTTCTGTTCTTAGAACATTCAACATTCAATTCCTTATGGGGTGACAGAGTTCAATTAAATTTTCAAAGTAACTACCTAAAAGGATTCTTAAAATGAGAACTACATCTCAAAGACCTTATTTAAAAAGCACATTCGAATTAGGGCGTTTTATACGAAAAAGGGTTAATTAACCGCGAAACTCGATGTAACAGTATTACCAGGGTTGCATTTAGCCCAGTCATAGATTGGTAACAGGAAACCAGATAGACAAAGCACCGACGGGCAAAAACTAAACTCATTCTCTAAATAATACTTACTTATAGCACAGGCAGTATATTAATATTAACCAAGTGGCGGCTCGCGGTTTTAAAAAATGGTGAAGAGCTAGGTATAGTGCCGGTTCTTAAACAAACATTGACTAAAAACCCGTGGAACAAAACGTCTCTCTTATCCCCATCTGTCCAACGACTGAATGGAGTTTCCAACAAATTAGAAACTATGTCATTAATTGGGTTCATTTTTAAAACACACAACTAAGTAGGTACGTACACTACTGAATTAACTGAAAAAAAAACAAAACTTTTTAATCACACAGTAAATCATGTAAAAACGATATCTATAACCATAAGTTTCGCGAAGCATCAAAATAAATACCTTAAAGTTAGGCGAACCAAGGCTAAAACAATGGTGCATATGACTGATCTATTTTTAAATTGCCCTTCTTTATAATGCAAATTGTTACATTCTGTTTGCGTGACTATCACGTAACCATAGCAGCTTCACTTGCTTTGCTAGCGGACACGGTCGGCTGGGGCGCGCCAAAATGCACGAGTGTTTATAATTATTGTCCATCGGAGTTAACCGTGGCCCTATTATGCAAAGCTACATTCGGATTAAATTAATATTATTAATTAGAACATAATTATTTTTTAAGGGCTAAAATAGTAGCTGTATTGGTACATTAATATTATCGATAAACTTTCCTCCTGGTTTTATTTTTTTTTTGTTACGTGCCGTCACTGGAAACCAATGCATTTAATCGTTATTTAATTTTATTTGGTTCCCCTGAGTTTAATATACATACTTCAAAACTACCAGTTCATAAATTTGATAGGTGGACGGTATAAGAGATTCTTTTCTAGCGTGGCGTATAAGAGATTCTTTTCTAGCTTGGCTTCAACAAAATGCAATCACCTTCCAGTAGTGTCATAATACAGGGCTTTTAATAAATTTAAAAGCTGATTTTTGTCCTGATTGCTTCTGCGTTATCATTTAAAGATCATATCCTCTCCTCTGGTAGCAGCTAATTGTGGTATACAACGACATCCAAATTAAAAGGCTTTTTTTTTATGATAAAACACCTGCACTGTAGGAAAAATCCTTTAAGGCGCTCTGGGAGCGGTGCGAGTACGAAAAAAGCGATTAACGTTGGTCTTGAAACGTTGAAGATTGTATTCATTTGGAAACACGACCTCAGGAAGATCATTCCACAAAGATGACGTTCTCCAGATGAAAGAATTCTTGAACAATGAAGTTCGAGGAGTACTAAGCTGAACAACATATGGATAAGCGGCAGTGGTTTGCCGTGTATTTCTGTTTTGAATTTCTCTAGGTGGAATCAAGTGGGCAATGTCAGTCGAACACCTGCCATGGAAATATCTGTAAAAGAGAGCCAAATCACCAACCTGTCTTCGATGCTCCAGGCTATCGAGGGTCTTGGTCAGCTCAGGGTCGCCGATCAGACGAATGGCTCTCCTTTGAATGGAATCCAGTAGCCGAAGGGTGTGCTTGGGTGCAGAGCTCCAGACATGAGAGCAATATTCTAATGATGGTCGAATCTGGGCTTTGTAGAGTGTCAAAAGTTGATGAGGTGTGTACAACCTTTTGGTGCGGAAAAGTACACCAAGTTTCTGTGCAGCTGCCTTGGCAATTGCGGCAACGTGATCATGCCAAGTCATATTACCTCCCAGATTGACCCCCAGCAAATTAATAGACGGTACCAGGGGAATTGCGTGTCCTGCCATGACTATATCCGGTTCTGCAATGTTAACCTTTTTGGAGAAGACTGCTGTCTGGGTTTTCTTAGCATTAAATTGGACTTGGTTACTGTCACCCCAAGCCAAAATTTCTTCCAGGTCATTGTTAAGGCGCAATACTTCATGCTGCCTGCGAAATGAATGAAGTAAATCTCTTTTCATCCTATATTTTTGAACGTTGTACTTTCGCGCCGTGTTTTTAATTGTTTCTAGAAATGGTTTGTGATACTTTAAGAATATTTTTATAATTGATAGATATTTTCAGTAGTTCGACTGAACAATAATTCTATTGTAGATGGTTTCGCTCACATGCCGAGTTATTTTTATACTACTTATGATGCATTATCTTCCATTTTTGATAACGTACTTACTCTGTTATACTCGCCTTTTCATCCGTTGTTGTCCAACTGGAAATTTCGTTTCTACCAATCGGCGACTTTTTAAATCATTTACCTTGTTGCCGAAATGCGGCATAATTATTTTTTTTTTACAGTTGTTTTTGGATTTCCAGAAATGCTTGTAGGTACTAATATTTAAATAATTGCAAACTTTCTTCCGAATCATGAGTCAAGAAAATAAAGATATGATATTCAGAAGCTGTTAATCTGATGAGTAAATTTGTATCCATAATAACACAATCAAAATGATCATCTGTTTCTATGTTTATGTACTCACCAATGACGTCACAGCCTCTAAATATCATATGACCTTAAGGTACTTATATACGGACAACTTTTAGAGCCATTACTTGCTCTGATTCAGTGAAACAAAGTTGATTTTATATTAAAAAGCAGATTAAAATGAACCATTTTAACGTTTCGATGGCCTACTCTTTACTACTTACCTTGTTTTAACAAAGTTATGGACATTTTAGAAAATAAAGAAAAACTAATCTAAGCGGCCATTTTAAAAACAAGTTTGTGAAAAGTCATTGAAAAAGATTTTTTTATAGAATTTAAGCATCGAATCAAAATTATAAAATAAAAATAAAATAAAAGCTATGGGCAGATATGTGAGCAATATTCTAATGATGGTCGAATCTGGGCTTTGTATATAGAGTGTCAAAAGTTGATGAGGTGTGTACAACCTTTTGGTGCGGAAAAGTACACCAAGTTTCTGTGCAGCTGCCTTGGCAATTGCGGCAAAGTGATCATTCCAAGACATATTACCTCCCAGATTGACCCCCAGCAAATTAATAGACGGTACCAGGGGAATTGCGTGTCCTGCCATGACTATATCCGGTTCTGCAATGTTAACCTTTTTGGAGAAGACTGCTGCCTGGGTTTTCTTAGCATTAAATTCGACTTGGTTACTGTCACCTCAAGCCAAAATTTCTTCCAGGTCTTTGTTGAGGCGCAATACTTCATGCTGCCTGCGAAGATGTGCGTCGGCAGCGGATGTTTGGGGAGTCAAGGTAAAAGATGAGACAAGTGTGCTGTCATCAGCAAAGCTATAAATTGGATTTTGGGTTTTCACTAGAAGGTCGTTAATATACAGTAAAAAGAGGGTAGGCGACAATATGGACCCTTGAGGAACACCGGCATTGATGGTGAAGGTGTCTGAGAGAAACCCGTCAATCGCCACTTGCAGAGAACGGTTATTAAGGAAGCTGGTTAACCATAAACAGAATCCATTAGGCATACCGTAGGATCGCAATTTACTTAGAAGCCCATCGTGCCAAACACTATCAAAAGCCCTAGAGATGTCCAGTGCAACAGCCCGGGATTCTCCGTGATGTTCGATGGTGTGGCTCCAAAGATGGGTGACATATGCCAGAAGGTCACCTGTTGATCTGGACTTACGAAACCCGTATTGATGGTCGCTCATAATGTTAAGCCCTTCCAGGTACTTTAGGAGTTGTTGGTTAATAGCTTTCTCCATTACTTTTGAAATTACTGAAAGCAATGCGACGGGTCGGTAGTTGCTTGGCAGGGTCTTTTTACCTTTCTTTGGAATGGGCTGGACACGCGCCGACTTTCAGCAGGATGGAAATATTCCTTTTTTGTAGGATAAGTTGAAAAGTCTACAAAATACAGGTGTAAGTTCATCGGCGCATGTCTTGAGAACAATGATAGGAATTTCGTCTGGACCAGAAGCTTTATTGACGTCGAGTCCTTTTAGAATCCGTTTAACAGGACGCTGACGAAACACGATTTCAGACATTTGCGATTGAACTGAGGGAATGTTGGGTGGTGATTTTCCCTGAAAGTCTACAGTGGAATGCGAGGAAAACAGTTCAGCAAGTAGGTTTGCTTTATCCCCGGCTGTGGTTGCTATTGTGCCGTCGGAACGTGTTAGAGGTGGAATAGTTGACTTAAAAGGCTGAAATTAATTATTTCATTTCAGTTCCAATCTCCTGATTCCATCGACTTGGAGTGAAATACAAAGTTAAACCTAGAATACAAATAATATTACTGAAAAAATAATTATTGTACAGTCCTGTAAATTTATTATTTCTATGAAATAAGGGTAACAAAATGGTTTATTATGTTTTCTCAGTTTACAAATGTATTTAAATTAGCATAACCAAAGAGTCCGTAAAATAATTAAAATCTAACAAAGCAATTAATATTGTGAACTTGATTGTTAACAGTGGCTAAAGTTCACGACAAAACCTTATAAGGGTAATTATAAATTGCAGAGAATAACAACTTTATAGAATTCAAACAAGAATCAAAATTCTCTGGAACGTGTCACAACGTAAACGCAATTAAAGGTGTATTATTATTTATAATATGCTCTAAGGGTAAATACATTTTGTTTTTTGGTGATATTTTAGCTTTAAAATCAAAATTTAACCACCATCTCTAGGGGTACTAGTAAGTGCCCAACTTAAAAAATAGTTATTACCTTGTAAAAAAAATTATGGGAATTTCAAAATTTTTCTATATGCCCATTGTTTTTCGAGAGGTTTAGAAAAGATTTAAATTTCACAAATTCAAAAGCAATAGATATTGTTTATGTGTATATTTCTGAGCCATAAAAATGGGTGTGCAGAAATGTCAAAAAGTTCTCCATGGTCAAGTTAATCTCTTATTGCACACACCGAATTTTCAAAGACATATGTTACATTCCATTGATTGGTTGTTTCCATTAAATCATTAAATAAGTGGGATAATTACCCCCATCAGATTCCTCTATTAGGCAGACTTTTAAATTTACTTTTCCTTTGGGAGGGTTCTAGCGTTCGCTGATAAAATTTTGAATCTAAAGAACAATATTAATAATAGTCATAAAAAAATAGTGTCAGGTGTGGGGTCAAATAAAATTAATTCTTTGCCGCTGCGCAACATTAGTTGTGAGATAATGACGCTGTAGAATAGCCTTAACATGTATCATGAGTTAGGTCATAAGTTCATTAATTAATAATTATAAAAAGTCAAATTACCAGTGGCGGCTGTATATTGTATATTGAGTATATGAGGGCGCAGATCTAGGTAGGTAAAAATAAGTTTATTAAAGTCAAAATTGCAAGACTTACAAATTTATATCGAAGAAGTTATTAGCTAGAAAAAAATACCTCGATATTATTCATGATGATTTATTTTTGTAGAAAGATTTCGAAAATATTTTATACCCATTCGTAAATATATAATATAAATAGTAAACACGGGAAATAAATTAATACATTTCTAATTTCACATCCAAATATCCAGTTATATTTTACATAAATGTTTTTAGATTTAGCGATTCTGGTTTCTGCTTCCCGTTTACTAACTTGTGGCGATTTTATGTCGGGTAACAACCTACCCAACTCCTTAATTCTTAGTCTGCCTTCCGGAACCTTTTCATGTATTACACTGCTAACAATTCTCGTAGTAATTTTAAACTGTAAATAATTAAAGGGGTAAGTGGATAAAGGTTTTAACTGACTGATTGTCAAACTTTTGGCGAATAAGGTGCTACAACTGGTTTCCAACTACTAACCTTTATTCACTGTGAATTATTTTTATTATTATTATTCACAGAATAGTAGTGAATAAAGCTCAGTTGGAAACCCCACCATAATCCACTTACCCCTTCAATTGAACAAAATCAATCACACGATTTTTCTTTTACGCTTAAACATCCGTAGAGACAAACAAAATAAAATAAATGCTTACATACAATGTAAGTAGATAATAATGATTATTTCAGTGTTTAGTAAAAAAGAGCTTAGAGGTAACTGTGAAACATTTTAGATGTGCTGGTAAGAGATGGGCTGAGTTACCAAACTAAACGTTTCAGGCTCCGCATTCTTTACTTATACAATGATTCTTTGTTGATTGCCACTAAACAACTGCGGATCAACCAGCAATATTTCAGCCATTCCTTTAGGCTCATTTTGCCCGATCGTCATGATGGAGAGACCGCATAAATTTCGGTACGTATATGATGGAGCTCGGATTCTCATCAAGAAACGGATTCATCGGTAGATCTACCGAATTTATTTATTGTCTCTTGAGAAACTAAACCGTAAGGTCGTCCGCAAGCATTCGTTTTCCTTATTCGGTTTCTGAATTCTAAATATAAAAATGGAATTCCGTGAAAGTGTCGCAGACATTTTACTTTTTATTAATCGAAAAACTGCCAATATTGTCGCGTTGTTTCCAGCAGAATGGATGACAACGAATCATTCCGGAAGATTTCGCTATATCAGTAACATCCCTGTTGTGATGAGTTTTCATTTCTTAGAGTCCAAAAACATGGGTATTTTGCTACAGCAAATATTAATAGTTCAGTATTGCCCATCGTGGCCATCGTATACTATATACCTAGACTAGAGTAACGCCATAATGAGCAACACGTTTTTCCTGTACACTGACCAAGGGAGTTAGTCAGGGGGGCATTATGGTAAAAAAAGACCTCTGTTGTGCTGAAACTCCTCCACCTTTGCAAAGTCACTGTCACTTCTAAAAAAAGTCCTGATGGCGTTCTCTTCACCATCACCGAAACTGGGATCTACGACAATAATCATACACCAGACTAAGGGGAGAGGAGGGAGAAAATACCAAAATGAACATTGACTTTTAGTAGATAATTTTACTAAATATTCCGTTCGGAAAGAAAACAAACGACTACTTGAACGTCTTCCGTGCATTCGGAAAACGAATTCAGAAACCGAATATGGAAAAATGAATACTTGCGGTCGGCCTAAACATGATTAAACAAAATTTATCGTATGTTCGATACGAGCCACGCGTGCTCAAGGAAAAGCCACCGCTGCAAGTGATTGTAAAGAAATCGTGTTATTTCAGTATAAAAGCGGTTTAAAAAGTCGATTGACAGATAGATTTGTCGACGTTTTCAAGTCGATGAATTCAATGAAGAACTTATCTTACAGAAACATTCAACAGCCAAAACAGCAAATCGAAAACATGTTGTATACCTAATTGTGAAAAGAAATTAACAAAAATCTGTTCTCACAAAGGCTTCCATCGTTAGGGTATTTTGCAGAGAAAACTTCCATAAATGCATTTAGCGACATCCTCAAAACTCAATTAACAATCAGGGGCGATTGTACGAGACAAAAGCCTCTGAAAGAAGCGCGGTCTAAACACAAAAGGCGTAAAAACCCGCCCCGATAACATTATATTTTGTATTGTGGCTCGGCGTGGCGGCGCTGTTATCGGCCAGATTCGTTCATTTCCGGTTGCCGAGGCGCTGCGGCAACACTGATAACTAGATATCGCGCGTATTTCGCCACTTTATCTCGAGAAAGAATAAGAAAACGCCACAGAATGGTCCATTATGTTACGTATAGTAAATCCTATTATGCCAGAGGGCGTTATCTCGCGGGGCAAGGCCGTATACTTCATCACTATCTCCCGCACGTGCGCCACCGCCATAAATTCGCTTCTTTTGCAAGAGACACGATAGAAATTAGTACCTAAAAGTAGGGTGGCCCAAAAATATTATTTCGTACCTTTAAAACATTTATTTTAAATTATACACTAAACAAAAATATATGTTGAGAAGGAAAAAAATAAGAACACAAAGTCTTCCTCCACTATTATATATAATAGTAGAGGAAGACTTTGTGACTCTTCACTTTCTTTCCTTCTGAATTTCCACTCCACTTTAAGTATGGACTACTTCTTCAAGTTAAAAATATATGTTGTTGAGGTTTACGATGCCACTACATTTTGTATATACTATATAAGTATTTTTGGGAGAAAAGTTTCTAATATTAATAAACATTATCATGTAAGTAACTAATCGATTTCTAAAAATAAAATTTTGCTGGAGGTAATTCAGCAATGTTAAGTAGTATTTTATTGAAATCAATTTTTTAAGATTTCGATTTTAAAAATTATTATAAAGACATCATTAAAAGTGGACATTAAGGAATAATTAAAATAATTCTATTCGGTTGACATTGTCTTTACTTATTCCCAACTTAGTGGTCTTAAACATTAGTATTACGTAATCATTTTATTTAATAATTATCGATTTTTGTTGGACAAAAATATCTTTCTGGATAATTTCTGTTGCCATCAAAATCAATACTTTGACAATTAATTACGGGTGTTTTATCATATTTTGTTTCCGTGGTTAGGTCTGTGGTTGTAAACAATGCGATCTTGATCAAATTTATCTCAAATTCATATCATGGAAAAAAATCATAATAAAGTAATATTTTTTAAACTTATTTAATACTTTTAAACTATTTATTATTAAAATTTTGGCAATTAAACATGTACTAATTATTGTGATTAATATAAACGGGTTTTGAATCTGAAGATGTCGAGAGTTAATAAGGAGCTGTCCTTCGATTAATGAAGTTCTAACTTCTCTATGGAGTTTTACACTAAATTTTGCTTCATTTGAGTACGCCCTCTAATAAAAACACGTGAAACTACTTACCGTCGTCACAAGAACACCAAGCAATGACATCTTCATATCCCTCTATAAACGACGCACTCCTACCTGACTTTGGTCTGGAGTCTGGTTTCCCTCAGAAACCTAGAAGAACCTAGAAACCTTTGCCCTAGAAACCTAAACTGTCTTTGTCGTTTGTTATCGAAACAAAAATAACAATATAATTTGGTCGCACGACTATAGAAAAAAGTTGCGCTGTTAAAATAATTTTTTTTTTATGATAAAACACCTGCACTGTAGGAAAAATCCTTTAAGGCGCTCTGGGAGCGGTGCGAGTGCGAAAAAAGCGATTAACGTTGGTCTTAAAATGTTGAAGATTGTATTCATTGGGAAACACGACCTCAGGAAGATCATTCCACAAAGATGACGTTCTCCAGATGAAAGAATTCTTGAACAATGAAGTTCGAGGAGTACTAAGCTGATCAACATATGGATGAGCGGCAGCGGTTCGCCGTGTATTTCTGTTTTGCATTGCTCTAGGTGGAATCAAGTGGGCAATGTCAGTCGAACACCTGCCATGGAAATATCTGTAAAAGAGAGCCAAATCACCAACCTGTCTTCGATGCTCCAGGCTATCGAGGGTCTTGGTCAGCTCGGGGTCGCCGATCAGACGAACGGCTCCCCTTTGAATGGAATCCAGTAGCCGAAGGGTGTGCTTGGGTGCAGAGCTCCAGACATGTGAGCAATATTCTAATGATGGTCGAATCTGGGCTTTGTATATAGAGTGTCAAAAGTTGATGAGGTGTGTACAACCTTTTGGTGCGGAAAAGTACACCAAGTTTCTGTGCAGCTGCCTTGGCAATTGCGGCAAAGTGATCATTCCAAGACATATTACCTCCCAGATTGACCCCCAGCAAATTAATAGACGGTGCCAGGGGAATTGCGTGTCCTGCCATGACTATATCCGGTTCTGCAATGTTAACCTTTTTGGAGAAGACTGCTGTCTGGGTTTTCTTAGCATTAAATTGGACTTGGTTACTGTCACCCCAAGCCAAAATTTCTTCCAGGTCATTGTTAAGGCGCAATACTTCATGCTGCCTGCGAAATGAATGAAGTAAATCTCTTTTCATCCTATATTTTTGAACGTTGTACTTTCGCGCCGTGTTTTTAATTGTTTCTAGAAATGGTTTGTGATACTTTAAGAATATTTTTATAATTGATAGATATTTTCAGTAGTTCGACTGAACAATAATTCTATTGTAGATGGTTTCGCTCACATGCCGAGTTATTTTTATACTACTTATGATGCATTATCTTCCATTTTTGATAACGTACTTACTCTGTTATACTCGCCTTTTCATCCGTTGTTGTCCAACTGGAAATTTCGTTTCTACCAATCGGCGACTTTTTAAATCATTTACCTTGTTGCCGAAATGCGGCATAATTATTTTTTTTTTACAGTTGTTTTTGGATTTCCAGAAATGCTTGTAGGTACTAATATTTAAATAATTGCAAACTTTCTTTCGAATCATGAGTCAAGAAAATAAAGATATGATATTCAGAAGCTATTAATCTGATGAGTAAATTTGTATCCATAATAACACAATCAAAATGATCATCTGTTTCTATGTTTATGTACTCACCAATGACGTCACAGCCTCTAAATATCATATGACCTTAAGGTACTTATATATGGACAACTTTTAGAGCCATTACTTGCTCTGATTCAGTGAAACAAAGTTGATTTTATATTAAAAAGCAGATTAAAATGAACCATTTTAACGTTTCGATGGCCTACTCTTTACTACTTACCTTGTTTTAACAAAGTTATGGACATTTTAGAAAATAAAGAAAAACTAATCTAAGCGGCCATTTTAAAAACAAGTTTGTGAAAAGTCATTGAAAAAGATTTTTTTATAGAATTTAAGCATCGAATAAAAATTATAAAATAAAAATAAAATAAAAGCTATGGGCAGAAGGCATGCCTATGTGAGTCAATAAACGTGTGAGTATAAGATGGTCACGTGTCGGTCATTGTTTTGACGCGCTGCGTTGTTTGGATGGATTTAGTATAGTATCTATTATATTATTATAATTTTTTATGGTCATTTATGACTTACTGGGGAAATAAAACATGGAAGCGATTTGAACGGAACTTTATCGCACCAGGGCTCTTAAAGAAATCTGAGAAATGCTAAAATAATAGCCGGTTTTTGCCAGCCACCAAAATCCCGCTCAACGATATTCCAAACATGAATTTCTCTGAAACTACACAAATAATTTGGTATAAACCTGGTTCATATACAGCGGCAAATATCGTCCTTTCTAGCGAACCAAATTTCAGGTTTCTGGAGTTAGTAAATACCGAGATATGTATTAACGTTTAAAAATTCGAATACCGGGATTTTGCTGGTTAGATAAGTTAACGGTAACGTCTAAAGTATGAACGTAAATTAGTTTTTGTTAAAAACATTTTTTCTTTAGTATGTTATTATGAAAATGTTATAAATAACAACGGTAACAAAATTGTAATTAAAATTTGTTGTAAAAAATTATGTTCTAAACAAGCATTATGATAATATATATTTTCCCCTAAGTTTATCAACTGGGTATATGGTTATATAAGTCAAACATTCTGGATATTTATTTACTTCATAGTTTTGATCGAATTGGACAGTGTGCATACATTACATACTATATTAGTTCACTCTGTAGCCGCTAAAGAGTAAAAATATTCGTTTTTTATTATGAAAAGTAATAATGTAACTGTCGCGGAATGAGGTCTCTTACTTTATATTTAAAATTTACGATGACAGTATTTTCCTTTTCTTTTCATCAGTTTCCAAGCTGGGTCATTTCTGAAACAGCGTTAGAGAAAATGGCAATTTATGAAAAGTTATTTTCTTTGTGATAGCTTTGTTGTAAAATGTAAGTAATGTGAGTGGAGGAAATACAGCGGCGTGTCGTGGTAATCGCTAAATTGTTTTAACAAAATTTTATAATAACGAAAATCTGCTAACGCCTTTTCCCGGAACTTTCCTCGCTATACAGAGTCTTACAAATTCGACGTTCACCATTTAATTGGGGTCTCGTTAAACGGTAAAAGCTCAGGCGAAGGTTAAATTGTGGCAAAGTTGCACAATTTGTAGTCGACTAACAACAATACCTTTAAGAAATTTGACACATTCCGAGTGGGTACTTCCGAAAATTGTCCTTTGTGGTTCTATTTATGGCGTTATTTACAACGATGACCCATAACAAGTTTGACATTCTCATGGTCACTTTTCATTTCCGATTAGGTTGTGACCGATACTTTAAGTCTGACATTTTGTCTTCTGTGTACTATCATTAGGTTTGATGTAGAGATATATTTTAATGGTTCGAAAGGTTACTATTAATAAAAATTAATATCGCCTTTAAATTACATGGACAAACCTGAGGTTGAAAGAACTGCAAGAAAAGTTACAATAAGTGCTTATTTAAACAAGAAACCTGATGATGATAGGACACAGACCGGCATACCAACTTTATAGGAAATGAAAAGCGACAATGTCGTTATTAAGAGACTGCTATATTAAATATGAATATATAAAAAAAAATGTTGGATATTTTTGTCTTTATATTTTAGCTGCTTTAGTCTTCTAGCATAAGGGTATATTATCTGACATTTGTATCCAGCCTAACCCGTGCCGATCAGACGCAAATTCGCGTCTTTGTGCACTGATTGAGCCGGTACGTGACCTGAATTACCACTTTGTCCTCCTTGTCAATCTATGGCTTTATTCATATTGCGCCTCATAATACTCCCCCTTTGATATCATATCTCCCATGTAAATACTGTCTATTTGGAATGAATTGGATTTTACAAAGAAGGCTTTATTTTTGATTGTGGGTATTTTAAGGTAAAAGTAGTCAAATTTGTTTAGTAAATTGACAATGCTGTAATCTTAAAATATGGAATTATATATTATAATTTTTTTTAGAAAATTACTTTACAAGGCAACATAAAGAAATTCATGGACAAACGATCTCTTTTATTATATTATCATAGAAATGATGGCCCATGTCACCAATAGATAGAGTAAAATAGAAAAAAATAATTTTTCGTCCAGCCGAATAACGTTCTTTATGGAGGACATTCTACCGTATGACATATATATTAAACACTTACTTATTAAATAAAAATCCTGGTACTAAAAGAGTTACTCTAAAGACCTCGGGTACTATCACTGGCAACTTTTTCAAATGGACATTGGTGCATTCTCGAAGAATAAGTGACTCTTTTACATTAATACAGCGGTATTTTCACATAACCTACACTTTTTAACACAGTATGTAATATTTCGATATCTTAACGTCCAATATACAATTTGCTTTCTCCCTCTGTTGTGTTTTAGTGACTCCATGACCAAATGATTCTCATGCAAAAGATCGAGTAGTAGTATGTATAAATAATTTTTATGCTGGTAATATGGTTTGCCAGCAACGTGCATTTTGGACCTGTCATTGGGCGATCCTTTCATATAATAAGTTGCAATTTATTGCAGAATGCAGGTTTTTGTAATTATTTCTTTTTTCCATATAGTGAAATTAATCGAGTGCATAACTTCCGTTTTAAATTTATCATCACCTTACTCTCTAGAATGTAAATCAGCCGTATGCATATATTTTGCTGGTTTGTACCAGTTTTGTACATTGGGGCTTCTAACGGTTTATGATCTGAGTCAATTTGAACTTCTTTTCCGTAAATAAAATAATAAAACTTTGTGTAGGCCCACAATATTGCCAATTGTTTTTTTTCAATTTGACTGAAACGCTTCTTTTAACTGCAATGATAAAAATTGAAAGAAGTCTTTATTTGATTGGTTTGAAATAATGTGAGCAAAATAGTCTAAATACAGGAATTCTAAATGTGCCAATGCTTAATAAAACCAGAGATTCTTTACATCGCCATGATGAATACCATCCACTTTGGAAGATATTTATGAAACCTATATTCCAATTTATTTTAAATCCGATTTGAGCTTAAATCACGCAACATTTAAATTCATAACATAAAGAGGCCTTTAAAAAGAGATTTATTGAAATTATATTTGCAGTTTTGTAGATCGTCCATGCGTTCTTAACAGACCTATTAGAATTTATGAATACGGCTGTATAAAAGGGAATATTTATTTAAAGTCCTTTAATAACCCCATGGATACATTTGAATTGACAAAGTAGGTAGGTATAGATATAGCATGAAAAATTAATTAAGAAAGCTTTGATTGGGGCTTACTACATTTTTACGTTTGCTAATATTAATTTTTGTTCTATCACGTTTGTTTATGATTGTGTTTGACGGCCGTAACTTACTACTTTATCGGACTGAGAAGTGAAAAATACACAATTTAAAAAAATTCTTAACATTTTCTTGTTCATTAACAACAGCGCGGAAGCACACAGGCGAATTTTGACCAAATCTTGACCGTAAATAGGAAAAATCAACCCCATTACAATTGTATTACCTGATAAACAGGTCATTAAAATCATTATATTTATATTAATCATTTGCCTTCTGGCATATGTCACCCATCTTTGGAGCAACACCATCGAACATCATGGAAAATCCCGGGCTGTTGCATTGGACATCTCTAGGGCTTTTGATCGTGTTTGGCACGATGGGCTTCTAAGTAAATTGCGATCCTACGGTATGCCTAATGGATTTTGTTTATGGTTAACCAGCTTCCTTAAGAACCGTTCTCTGCAAGTGGCGATTGACGGGTTTCTCTCAGACACCTTCACCATCAATGCCGGTGTTCCTCAAGGGTCCATATTGTCGCCTACCCTCTTTTTACTGTATATTAACGACCTTCTAGTGAAAACCCAAAATCCAATTTATAGCTTTGCTGATGACAGCACACTTGTCTCATCTTTTACCTTGACTCCCCAAACATCCGCTGCCGACGCACATCTTCGCAGGCAGCATGAAGTATTGCGCCTCAACAATGACCTGGAAGAAATTTTGGCTTGGGGTGACAGTAACCAAGTCGAATTTAATGCTAAGAAAACCCAGGCAGCAGTCTTCTCCAAAAAGGTTAACATTGCAGAACCGGATATAGTCATGGCAGGACACGCAATTCCCCTGGCACCGTCTATTAATTTGCTGGGGGTCAATCTGGGAGGTAATATGTCTGGGCATGATCACGTTGCCGCAATTGCCAGGGCAGCTGCACAGAAACTTGGTGTACTTTTCCGCACCAAAAGGTGGTACACACCTCATCAACTTTTGACACTCTACAAAGCCCAGATTCGACCATCATTAGAATATTGCTCTCATGTCTGGAGCTCTGCACCCAAGCACACCCTTCGGCTGCTGGATTCCATTCAAAGGAGAGCCGTTCGTCTGATCGGCGACCCCGAGCTGACCAGGACTCTCGATAGCCTGGAGCATCGAAGACAGGTTGGTGATTTGGCTCTCTTTTACAGATATTTCCATGGCAGGTGTTCGACTGACATTGCCCACTTGATTCCACCTAGAGCAATGCAAAACAGAAATACACGGCGAGCCGCTGCCGCTCATCCATATGTTGTTCAGCTTAGTACTCCTCGAACTTCATTGTTCAAGAATTCTTTCATCTGGAGAACGTCATCATTGTGGAATGATCTTCCTGAGGTCGTGTTTCCCAATGAATACAATCTTCAACGTTTCAAGACCAACGTTAATCGCTTTTTTCGCACTCGCACCGCTCCCAGAGCGCCTTAAAGGATTTTTCCTACAGTGCAGGTGTTTTATCATAAAAAAAAAAAAAAAAAAAAAAATCAATCAATCAAAGAGTGCTTTATTGTAATAAAAGAATGTAGATTCTCATTTAAAAAGCTTCTTAAAATTAGTTACATAAACACAAACATAGAAATTCATTATGTAAAAATAAAACATAAATATTACACCTAAGCCACCAGTGAGCATCAATACAACGTAAAGACACAATAAAAGTCACAGCTTGATAAAATAAATAGGCAAAACTTACCACTAACCATCAGCATATTAGACCACTTTAGACCTTGTTATTATAGAACTCTTTTAAACGACTTTTGATGGCTCTGTTTTAAAAATATTATCCAAAGAATGAAACATCGAATCTAAAAACCAATGACGCCATCTTATAGAACATAAAAAACGGTTATGAAAAAGTGTTTTTTGTTTTTTCAAAAATGAAGGCGCAAAAAATTAAGAACCAAAACTAATAGTTTTGATTCTTTTCGAATATCTCCGAAAGTATTCGGAATATTTACAATTTTCTGTCATCAAATTATTAAGTCCAAAAATACGCAACTTTGCCTTAATTTAAACATCTTTGTATCTCTTACTGTTTTCGAGATCCCCTTGTACGTACATGAAATTGTAGAAACCTGTCAACTTGTCATTTTTTGCCATTCTTTCGAATTAGGCTTTTTAACTCTTTGTTCGCTGTCAGGGCCATTTCCCAGGGAAACTACAGCCTAACGTGGGTTCCAAACCACGATCCTCAGTCTTGCGAGCCCCCCCCCCCCCCCTCCCTCGGTTTGTTGCGCTATTGCATGACCTACCAATTGGGGAGTGTGTACCTTCTCCCGCACCCCACAAAATATCCGGTCTCATCCGGCCTGATTACCGGCGTAAATGGGGTGTGTTGGGAGATGATACATTGTACACTCGTTCCTGCATTCTTAAACCTACTAAAATTCGAAAAAACTTTTTTGTATTGTGCGTATGCCCACTTCGAGGATTGAACTCGGACCGCAACGGTCGAATGCTAGTGACCGTGCACTGCAACTTTGAAAGTAAAATTTAAATTTTTTAAAACTCATATTTAAACGTGTGTCGAATAGAAAAGCACGTAATCCTATCTATCATACATTATTTGTATGTTTTTACCAGTTTTTTATTTGTCAGCAAGTATTAGTAAAAAGCAATTTTTTGTTCATAATTCCATAAGATAATTTTATTAAATCCTAAATCAAAATTCCAATTAGCGATTAACGGCACCGGAAAATAAATGGGAAACCAAGAAGCGATGAACTTACAATATTAAATCCCGCGTCTCAATTATTTTCCAGGATAATTAAAGCGCCCTGAACCATGGCACCAGAACGTCGTTAAGTCGCTCTTACAAAATTTAATAATTGTTGTTTAAGGAGCTATCTTGCAATCTATTAAGGAGACCTTAAATGAAATATAATATCTTAAAAACAATAAAAAAATAACAGAGAGGCGTTCTTAATAAAAATTTTCCATGCAAATAATTTTTAGATTTTAATTTTACTTTAAAGTAAAAATCGATTTTTAATTTTTTTATATACATCGGGTAACAACGACATTACTATAAATAATATAAGATTTTGGTAGGTTATATGGTTATACTGTGCGCACCTTTTCAGCGCTGACTGTCACTTCCGGTCGAACCGGAAGTGCACACAATGTTATTTTAAATAGAACACCGTATATACAGGGTGATTCCTAAGTTAATACTTCTTTTTTAGCTGTGTATAGAAGGCATTGAAATAAACAACATTTTCAAAAAACTCAAAAGAAGGTATTTACATTCATTTATTACACTTTGGATTAAATACGGTCCTGCCTAACTTGCCCGTTGAATACTATTAAAAAAACTTCTGAGTGTAGGATGATCCCGCAAGGAAAAGCGTCCTGCGTATAATCTCGAAGCAGCAACCGCACTTTGACGACACCCACCGTAAATTATCACCATATCTACTAGTTCATTGTTTTCAAATTTTACCATTTTCACTTGTCACCAATTTAAAATTAACTTGCTTCAGACAAACACACCGCAGCGGATTGCCAAATAACTGACGACCGACACGTAAATTGCATGACTAAAAAGACAAAAACAACATAAAGTATAGCAGGCTACGTTTTGATGACCAGGCCTGCACTTAGATTTTTTTTACTTCTGTATCTCGCCTATTTTTAAGTTTTTTGAAAAAAGGCATTTGAAAATGTTGTTTATTTTAATGCCTTCTACACACAGCTAAAAACTTAGGAACTACCCTGTATTTTTAAAAGTATGCGTTCTAGGAAGAAAGCATAAAACCTGTACCATATCCTATACCTATCTAATACAGTTTCCGAGAAACTGTCGTGGAAATTATCAAATTAGCCACACATTTTATTGTTTTTACCAGAAAAAGTAAAAAAATTGAAATTTTTTTTTTAGGTATTCCGTACACAACTATTTTACTTCCGGTTTAACCAGAAGTACTACAAAATTTGACATTCAAACGCAAATTTCTTCAATAATTTTAATGGCACTACCTCTTTTAATTTTCCAAATTACCTAACTTTTCTAAATATTTTTTATTTATGCTTCCCTATGGTTAAACTTATTAGTTTTTAAAATATAAACAGTTAAAAGTTTAGCTACATTATCCAACAAGCAAAAACGTATGTTAGTTTATTTATAATTTTATCTAAGGTATCGATGGATAATTATAATAAAGTGGTAAAACAGTTGAAATACGTAAACAGATCTGCATGGATCCATAAATTCAACACATTGACTATCCAGAGAAATGGCAGTATTTGCAAATTTTTAAAAAGAATTTATCAAACATAAAAAATATTTTTTTAAAAATTATTTAGAAATTCCATGCTAGTGTGCTACATTATCCCAATTCGTTCAAAGTCGAAAATAATAAGCTCAATTGTACGAATTGTGCTCCAATAGCAAGAACGGACAACTGACTATAGTCGCGCTGAATGGGCCCTAAAGACCACTCAGATATTGCGCTATTCTATTCTCGCTATACTATTCAGGCAGCGACTTGCTCTTTGTTACTTTTTCTGTGATTTCCGTTTCCTTCGTAACCCTTTCGATGCTGCTTTCGGTGGGTATTGTGTCGAGTAAATAAAAAAGATAATGGAATACTATTGTAGTTTTCTTCTAAATTATACTTTAACTTTGTATCTTAATGGTAATCGTTTTAAGTTTAATGATTCATTTAACTGAACACTGTACAACATGGGCTTCCAAAGAAAAGGGGGGAAGGGGAGGCACCTGCCCCCTCACCCCCTGGGTTGCCCAGAATTTATTTTCTGTTACATAAATTCCGATAGAAGGGGGTCAGGGGGCATCAGGGGACGTCAGGGGGCGTCAAGTAACCCATCTAGGTCCCGTACTTGAGTACAAGAACCAAATATAATAGGTGATTTTCCAGCAGTGTATTTTGGTACATTTTGGAGGGGCTTGAAAATGTCCAGCGTAATAATTTTGTGAGAGAGGGACGCGGTACACGACGACATTTTTCTTTTTTTAGAAATCACTTTTCATCGTAGAAATGACGATGACGGCTCTTGCAGCTTCACTAAATTTTAATTGTTACCCTAAAACACGCGAAACTACTTACTGACGTCATAACAATTCCAAGCAATAGAAGCGGCTGAACGCTCTGTAAACGATGCACTCTTACCTGACCGACGTTTCCAGTCTGGTTTCCTCTGTCTCAACGGTCGTTGTCTATAAGTTATCGAAACAAATATAATCGGTCACACGACTGGCAAATAAAAGAATTGGGAGGTTAATAGGATGCAGTGATGGTGCCAGGATTTTTGGGATGGGTGGGCCCGATGATTTTTGGGATAGGCACTACTCAAATAAAAAAAAAAAAGTGTCGCCTCCCCTACGCTCTATAAGCGTACGGGAGATACGCCATAAACGGGGTAAACAAAACTCCCCTCTTGACCAAACTGACGTTTAAAAAAAAAAGGGCATCATCAAGCTCTTTATTTCTTATTATATTATTACATCCTTCTATAATACCACTTATTTCTGATCAAAAATTTCATAGTCAAATCCCCCTTTCCCCACAGAAATTCCATTACAAAACCGAATTCCTCAATTTTGGGTGGGCACTACGGTGGGTATTCATATTTCTAGAGTAGGCCAGTGTACACCCTGGCCTCCCTTGGCACCGCCGCTGATATGCTGACATACATGTCTTGTCATCGTATGTTTAAAAACTTCCTGTTTTAGAGCAGTTTTTTAAATTGTTTCTAAAACAGGTTTGTGATACTCTAGGAATATTTTTATTATTGAGATATATTTTTAATACGCTTTAGTTAAGGATGTCACTGCTGACTAT
Source organism: Polydrusus cervinus (assembly GCA_935413205.1). Lineage (NCBI taxonomy): Eukaryota > Metazoa > Arthropoda > Insecta > Coleoptera > Curculionidae > Polydrusus > Polydrusus cervinus. Next base: position 1,553,351 of record OW284511.1, on the reverse strand, counting down.
GATAAATTCGATTTTAGTGAAAAAACCCATTCCCACAATAGCATTTTAAAAGTTTATCTATTTGTATATCAAATTTTAATTATTTTATATTGTTTATGTTGACATCTTTATCACTGACTGGATGCAAAAATTTATGTCACTTTCATATAAAAAAACACAACATTAAAGGGTTGTAATAAAAGATTTACGATATTGATTCTGTCGACAAAATTTTAGAGAAATAATGTAAGTCATTGTTCTTCGAATTGTGAAATGAATTCTTGGATGCCGAATGAAACGGACGTTTTAAATGCTTTATCAGGCAGGCCGATGGACAGACAGGAACGTGGACTAAAAAGTGTGAAACTGAAATTTTTGGAATTAAGGAAGAACAAATGTTTTACTTTCGGAAGTGAATAACACGAAGTCGAATCTACTCTCCAGAAGGGACATGATAAAGTAGGGTTAGGAACAAAAAGCCCTATCTTTCTTCCTTCTTTTTGTAAGAAGGAAGATAGGGCTTTTTGTTCCTAACCCTACTTTAGTGAATAACACGTTTCCTATTCCAGAAAATAACAGAAATTGAGTAGAAACTTCCTTATTCTTAATTTTTTTTAAATTTTCAGCTGATCATTACTTCTAGGAAAAGACCTACTACCAACTAAAAATACATAATAGAAGAAAAGGGACTTTGTATTATGAGTAAAATTATACATTTTTATCAAATTCCTAGCAGCGAGCTTTCGGCTGTCGCCATCATCAGGACTATTCGTCGACACATTGAAATCCTCGGGAAGATTAAATTCAAATTCATCATTATGTCCAGTATAACATCAAATTTAAAAACAATTTAAACGGCACAATGTGTGATGTTTTGTTTCGTTTAGTTATATATATATTGATGAATAGCCCTGATGATGGTGAAAGCCGAAAGCACTCTGCTAGGAATACAGAATATACTTACACGCAATTCATCTTTACTGCTTAACGCGTATACATACTGTAACAGTTAACTTTCAAAAATACGCAAGTTTTATTAAAATTCTATTAAAAGGAAGGTAAGTCGTTACCTTGTTGTGGAATTGTGAAATTTAAGTTCCAAAAGAGAAATTACTTTTCAAGATTTCGATCAGGAAGAGAGATCGATCTAATGCTTAGTAACTAACATTGCTCATTTATTATATTAATCCACAAGAATCTCTTCATAATTTAAACAAAATTATTATTACAATATTTATAACAATTAATCTTTAATTGTTATAGAAACTTTTAACCTTAATCACAAGACAATTATTAATATTCATTCTATTTGTATTCAATATCTCACCTCAGTGATTAACACTATCCAGAACTAGCATGTCAATTATCTCCAAAATTGATTGGAATTGGATATTGTTGACACACAGTTGGGGCATAATTTTCCTTATGAACAGCTTTGCCTCTCGATGGCATTATATACTATTAAGGTATACAAAACAGTTCATTGTCTAATTATGCATGATCATGAATACAATCAATACATATAGTTTTCGTCTTAGAAAACTAATAACTTTTAGCAATTTAAAATTTTATAAACTTTTACTTTATACGGATTTATCGGCGAAATATCAAATACAGAGTAGGTACCTCTGCTATTAAGTGGATCCGACCGCGCAAAAATTCGCCGTGTAAATTTGCCGTTTCTTTTGAAGTGAATTACAAAAAAGCTAAGCAACTTTTTGTAGTTTTTTTTTTCACCAATGGAAAGGTGGTACCTATGTGGGTGTGCCAAAGTTATTTTTGTGCAGAAAAAAAAATCGAAGAAAAAGATACGAGGTAATGAAAACCAAATTTTTTTTTACCAAATTTCATTGTATTGTTAAAAATATAAACTCACACTGAAAATGCTTTGCGTAATGTATTAGCTTATGTACTGCCGCGCTTGAATTGAAGAGAAAGATCGCCGTTCAATACCTAAATGCATCAAAGGAGTGAAGGACGATAACTGGTACGACGAGGAAGATAATTCGGTATATTTTCTCATAACGTCGTGGTTCGAGCCGGTAACTTTGGAAAATATTATAGAAATATTGTTCGGATCCTCTTAAATTTTAAACATATTTTATTTTTATTTAATTTAATGCTATCAAATCGTACAGATACTTACGACCGCACTTACCAAGTTAGCCAATTTTCGTGCAAAAACTAAGTCAATCGCTTATTATTGAAAGAGACCAAGCGATATTTTCTTACTTTTGAGAGAAACGCCTAAAACCACCTACAAATTTCTTATATTATTTTTTATGTATGTTTATGGTATAAGTCTGACAGTTTTTTTACATAATACATCCGCATCAAGAATCCTTTTACCACCAAATCATGCCGGAAGAGCAATGCTGCCAAATTTTCTTTATAACTTAAAATGCCTAGAAGAAGAAGACCCTTTCAACAATAAGCAATTACATTTAAGACACAACACTTAATGTGTACTAACCTTAAGGTAATAAAACGATAATGCGCATAATTTAATCAGTTGGTTTATATACCCCATTTTATTATAGCAAAGGGGGGTGTCATAGTTATTATTTAAGGTATTTTTCTCTATAAAACTTTTTTGTATAAAATCCCTATCTCGTATCAACCGTCATTATAATACAGTTTTGAAAATGAGAAAAGCGTCTGTATTTTCTGCCAATTTGCACTAATTTTGATGGCGTTGTAGCGCGTTTTTCTATTTTTCAGCATGATTGTAATTTCTCACAGTCGAGTGCCTTCTACGCTCGGCCCCAATATTGCTTTATCATTATTTCCACTTGACATTTATCCAATTTTAACGCTGTTGCTAAAATTTGTTTAAAACCTTGTTTAGCGACACCGGTAAACAGGTTTCAATTTTTACATTTTTATTAGAGATTCATAGTGAAGAAAGACTTGGATTCAGGATCGGATCAAGCCTATAACGGGCCCAGGGCTACATAAATAAAACACAAAATGTGATAAAAGCTTCACGAACTTCTGGATATACAGTGTCCGTGGAATAGTTTGTATGCAGTGGCGTAGCCAGAAAATCTGCTGGGGGGGGGGGGGGGCTAAATGGGCGGAAAAACGCCGGGGGCTACGCCCAAAGTTCGTTTAAAATTCACCTAACTACTAACAAATTTCATCAAAATTATTAAAATTTGTTTTTGTAAATGTTTTTTTTACCCTTTTTTTTTGATTTGCCTAGCTGGCTCTTTATTAAAAAAAAACATTTTTTATATTTGTGAAAAATATGAATATTGGTGTCACAATCCAATATTTTAACATAAGACGTATGTGTACTCTAACACGCGTTTTTCGGGCCAGTTTTTCATAATTAAAAATATAGTAAATATCGTTCTCCACGCCAAAATTGATGATTTTTCATAAATAATCATGTATTTTAGGAGCGTAGATCTAGGAACAGGTTTTGGTGCAAATTCTTAGGTTTTGAAATACTCCTTCTTAAGTGCTCTTTTGTATATTCATCACTTCCCGCACTATTTTTTTTAATTATAAATCATCACACTTTTCAATAAAAAATGTTTTAATTAAAATTTTTACTTTAATTTTTTTCTTTTCTTCTTTCTTTTTATGTTTTTGTTGTAAAAATATTTTATTGCATTGGGTTATACTTTTGTTGATTTAAAATAGCTCTCAAAAAGGGGAAACGGAACAGAAAATTATAAGTATAATAGAAAATATTATAAAATATTACTCTTTTTACTCGTTTTCCTATAAAATTGCATCATAAATCAATAACTAAAACGATATGTGTCCGAAACCCTTATCTCTATATAAAACAGGACTTTTAGAAGGAAAAGTTTAAAAACTAAACGTTTCCTACAAGACCTTTGTAATCTAGGCCAAGAATACATTATTTAAAAATTTAAATTAAGAGTCCAAGCGTGAGACGAAAAATTAGGTTGCAATTAGACTTTTAGACCCCGAGCTCCTCCCGGCAGCCCCCCCACCTAAATACGCCGCTGTTGGTATGTATTTATGATTAAGGCTACTATGATAAATAATTTAATAAAACATTTAGATATACAAATTTACAAAATTTAAAAGTGTATTTTTTCAAATAAATATTTTTTATTTAAAAAATACAAAACAAAAAAAAATAGTAAACCGTTCATGTTTTATAAAGCGACTAGAGCACTTGTCCCGTTGGAAACTCGCCGCAAGCGGCTTATTTTCTAACATGGACGCTTATTATAAAACGTATACTTTATTATACTAGTTTCTCAACATATTAAGTCTGATTCCAATTTTTCGTTACATTTTTTTTTACTATTAAATATCTACCAGCAAATATTGTTTTACAGGCTACTTTCAAAACGTATATTTTGTTCTTTTAATATTTACTAGTTTGTATCTAGAATAAATCAAGAATTTGCGATAGACAAATTTAAAATTTTTAAAATAATCCAGAAGCGTCATAAAATTTTTGAGAAAAAATATTAATTTGTCATATTTTTTCGACAACTAAATTTTTAAATAAGTATCGATAGCCCTATTCAAAATAGGTATTTTAAATAAACACAATTCTATTTATATTGATAGCTACCTGTAACAGCGTTTGTGGTATGGTAAGAAAATGACAAAATCACCTCTGTAAAAAAAGTTGTAATTTTCTTATTCTATGGATAAACCCAGTTTATTTAATTAAAATTTTAGATCTTATCTCAAGCGTTCTTTAATTCTAATAACTCCATAGTAACCCGTTTAAATCAGATTATAATAAAATTCCTGTAGGCGAATTCAGTCACTTAAACTTCCAAAGTATATCGTGATTTATACAGAGCTTAAACGGTAATTAAGAGACGCTTCCAACAAGACAACTTATAATTAACATGTGTAAACTTTGTCTGAACAAACTTTTTAATTGTTACAAATTGCTGAAGTTACAGTGAGACGTAATTAACTCGCAACCTCAACTTTGAGCATAATTTCCTTTTAGATAAACAAAGTAGGCGGTATTCATCCGATCTCTCCTATGCGGTGGCGCGGAGGCCGGCGCGGCGGTAAAAAAAGCAGAAGTAATTATTATTTTGAGAGATAAAGTGGTAAAAAACTAAAATTCATTAAGGGATGTCTCAGCATTGTAATGCATACAAATTCAGATATTGGAGGTTGGGAACGAGGGGCAATATGAGCAAATGAGTAAGAACGAATTCAGTTTTAATAAAAACAAAATATCTATGCCCTAAGTCTAAATTAACTTTCAGTGATTTTTCGCTTTCATATAGAGTGCAGCGGGTTGTACAAAGTTAGAGAAAATAATTCCCAGTGTATTTTTGAAATTCTAATAGACCAGAACATTTATTTCAGGGAATTTTTTCGTATAACCCACTGCTCTCTGTATGAAATATATGAGTCATTGACAGTAATTTTGGACCTGGCGTATATTTGTGCAGTTTTTATTTTTTTTTTTTTTATGATAAAACACCTGCACTGTAGGAAAAATCCTTTAAGGCGCTCTGGGAGCGGTGCGAGTGCGAAAAAAGCGATTAACGTTGGTCTTGAAACGTTGAAGATTGTATTCATTGGGAAACACGACCTCAGGAAGATCATTCCACAAAGATGACGTTCTCCAGATGAAAGAATTCTTGAACAATGAAGTTCGAGGAGTACTAAGCTGAACAACATATGGATGAGCGGCAGCGGTTCGCCGTGTATTTCTGTTTTGCATTGCTCTAGGTGGAATCAAGTGGGCAATGTCAGTCGAACACCTGCCATGGAAATATCTGTAAAAAAGAGCCAAATCACCAACCTGTCTTCGATGCTCCAGGCTATCGAGGGTCTTGGTCAGCTCGGGGTCGCCGATCAGACGAACGGCTCTCCTTTGAATGGAATCCAGTAGCCGAAGGGTGTGCTTGGGTGCAGAGCTCCAGACATGAGAGCAATATTCTAATGATGGTCGAATCTGGGCTTTGTAGAGTGTCAAAAGTTGATGAGGTGTGTACAACCTTTTGGTGCGGAAAAGTACACCAAGTTTCTGTGCAGCTGCCTTGGCAATTGCGGCAACGTGATCATGCCAAGACATATTACCTCCCAGATTGACCCCCAGCAAATTAATAGACGGTGCCAGGGGAATTGCGTGTCCTGCCATGACTATATCCGGTTCTGCAATGTTAACCTTTTTGGAGAAGACTGCTGCCTGGGTTTTCTTAGCATTAAATTCGACTTGGTTACTGTCACCCCAAGCCAAAATTTCTTCCAGGTCATTGTTGAGGCGCAATACTTCATGCTGCCTGCGAAGATGTGCGTCGGCAGCGGATGTTTGGGGAGTCAAGGTAAAAGATGAGACAAGTGTGCTGTCATCAGCAAAGCTATAAATTGGATTTTGGGTTTTCACTAGAAGGTCGTTAATATACAGTAAAAAGAGGGTAGGCGACAATATGGACCCTTGAGGAACACCGGCATTGATGGTGAAGGTGTCTGAGAGAAACCCGTCAATCGCCACTTGCAGAGAACGGTTCTTAAGGAAGCTGGTTAACCATAAACAAAATCCATTAGGCATACCGTAGGATCGCAATTTACTTAGAAGCCCATCGTGCCAAACACGATCAAAAGCCCTAGAGATGTCCAGTGCAACAGCCCGGGATTCTCCATGATGTTCGATGGTGTTGCTCCAAAGATGAGTGACATATGCCAAAAGGTCACCTGTTGATCTGGACTTTCGAAAACCGTATTGATGGTCGCTGATAATGTTAAGCCCTTCCAGATACTTTAGAAGTTGTTGGTTAATAGCTTTCTCCATTACTTTTGAAATTACTGAAAGCAATGCGACGGGTCGGTAGTTGCTTGGCAGGGTCTTTTTACCTTTCTTTGGAATGGGCTGGACACGCGCCGACTTCCAGCAGGATGGAAATATTCCTTTTTTGTAAGATAAGTTGAAAAGTCTACAAAATACTGGTGTAAGTTCATCGGCGCATGTCTTGAGAACAATGATAGGAATTTCGTCTGGACCAGAAGCTTTATTGACGTTGAGTCCTTTAAGAATCCGTTTAACAAGACGCTGACGGAACACGATTTCAGACATTTGCGATTGAACTGAGGGAATGTTGGGTGGTGATTTTCCCTGAAAGTCTACAGTGGAATGCGAGGAAAACAGTTCAGCAAGTAGGTTTGCTTTATCCCCGGCTGTGGTTGCTATTGTGCCGTCTGAACGTGTTAGAGGTGGAATAGTTGACTTTGTAAAGTTTTGGCTGACGGCCTTAGCGACTGACCAAAAGGACCTTGATCCGTTAGGACTGGCAAGAAGTTTGTTTTTGATTCTCTCGTTATGAGCTTCTTTGCTTTGGTCTATCATTTGCTTACATTGGTTTCGGGTGGTAACAAAGATGGCGCGATTTTCAGGAGTAGGGTTTTTACGCCACTGTCGGTAAGCCAGGTTTTTAGATCTGACAGCACGCTCGCAATTCTTGCTAAACCAGGGCTTGCCGTTGGAAGGGCGCTTTCTGGAGAAAGGAATAAAGGCCTCCATGCTAGTTAGAATGACGTCGGAGACCTCCTTTGCACAGACAGATGGATCATCCGAAGAAAAGCATACGCTTAGCCAGGGAAAGTTGCGAAAATGGTCCTTCAGGTCTTCCCCAGTAAAATCATTTATATCATCAGAACTAAGGGCGTAAAAACTTTCCTCCTCTCAGAAGTGAGTTCCAAAAAAATACTTATCCTTCATACGCCTGTCAATTTTCAAGGCTCAAAGTACACAAAAGACCCATTTTGTAAGGCTTAGGGGGAACTGCCTTCGACCCCCGCCTCTGCCTATCGAGCTTTTCTCCCCTAGACCAATTATTGTTGTTTTTACATCATTTCTTGATAGTGTGACTTTTTTTTGGAAGTCATCTTTTGGAGGTGCTAGATTATTACGAAGTCGATCTTTTTTTTAGAAGGTGTAGGATTTTGTAGGATTTCTACACGGGACTTAAGCCTCCCCCCCCCCCCAAAAATAGATGTCTAGTTGCGCCAATGTGAATTGGCGTTTCAGTGGGAGGTTATGTTGTAATAAATAATAATACAATTCCGTGCATGTGCCTGAGAAATATATAAAAGAAAATTCACAAACTATTGTGATAGTTTAGCTATTGTTAATTTAATAACTTTATTCGTGGTACGAATCTAACCGATTTAGAACGGGTACTAAATTAGTTAAGGATTGTGGTAGTATGCATGTTTGTTAATTAACCAGTTCGGAATTCGTTTTAACTGCGAAGGATTTCAAATTCTCAACTGTCAATATTGTTTATTGGTTATTTGAATTTTGACGAAGCAAGATATTGTTAATAATTTATTTAGAGTTAAACTGTAAAGTAAATTCACTTGCCAATAACTTAAATTCAAAACAAAACGTCAAACATAACCAAACAAAACCATCGTGACAGTCTCAATTGTTCCTTCTCCGTGAACACGGAAATGTAACTAGAAATTGGGAATTTTTTGATTCGCGAACGTCATTATTTGAATTGCGCTTGCGAATAGTCGCGAATCGGTTCATAATTCTTACCGCGAATAAAGCTATTACTATGGCTGAAAAGAATTTAAACTACTATGCTCAGAATTTGAACTATTTCTGAATGTTTCTAATACTGGTTGAAACGAAAAAAAAAATTACTTTTATTCCATATGTCACCAAATAAAGAGTAACTACCTACATTTATCAAATTATTTTAGCTGATGGCATTATAACTTTTTGTATATGAAACTATTTCAATACAAATCTAAAGAACAAATCAATAAAACATTATTTATCTCAGTATAATTTTCTTCTTATTATTTCTTCAAATAAATTTAAAAAATTAATTCTTTCAATAATTAAAGCAATCTATTTTTCCGGCTTCCACCTTTTTCAATAACAAAGCAATCTGTTAGTAGATCTATGGCGTTGTGTCAACATAAATTAAATTCTACAAACACTCTTCAAACAAATCTAATTTTAATCCAATTTTTACACCGACAATCGGCGGTTTTACTCAGGCAAAAAGTAATTTTAAGTTTTAATTTAACCGTATTCATTGCAGATGAGGTTTTTAATTTGTATGTTTATTGTTGAAAATGTAAATATTTGATTTGTTCTAGTGATATTTCCGTTAACAAATTGTTACGTATTTATGTATAGTATAGGTGTTTTTTGAAGTTAAATAAACGATTTAATTATCTCTGGTTCTAGGTAGGAAAATGTAAATTGCTTTACATCTACAGAAAACATATGCACAAGAATAAGATAGCCAAGTTTTACATATTTTTAATATATTCACATATAAATAACGAAACTCTGTTCATATTATCTTAAGAAAGGCCTTCTTATTCAATTTAAGGAAGGAGAGAGGCCCAATACAGGCCTTGCCTTGCCACGGAACTGACTCACAGCCTTCTGCTATTTCGCTACGGCTAGTAAAAGTACACAACAAATAGCTGCCGGGAAGATGTCACTACTTGCCTTAGGCTGTTTTCGCAAAGACGACCCGCACCTCGATCCGTCAAAATGATAAAAAGAAATGTTGACAGGTTGACACTTTGACAGGTTTACATTTTGACACATCGAAATTTTGACATGTCGACATTTTGAAAAGTTATTTTGACATGTTGACCTTTTGAGAGGTTGACCCTTTGACAGGTTGGTATTTTAACATGTTGACAAGTTGACTTTTTGACAGGTTCACACTTTGACATGTCGATATTTTGGCGTTCGTTCATCCATCAATTTGTGAACCAGTTATCAGATGCATTATTTGAAGTGAACTTTTTGTTGACTATGTGGCAGTGTTTTTTATTAAATATCCTGTATATTGTATTAAAATGGCACGATCAAAGTCAAAGTTCAAAGTCAAAGTTTTATTTGCTACTTACACAAAAGGTTTATAGCACGTCACAAAAAAAAATATATAAATAAATATAATCATACATTTAGGGTAAAATAACATTACTTATAATAGAATACAAACAAATTATGCACAAATACATATATAAAAAATAATGATTAGAGATGGAGAGACATAACTGGCAAAACCACACCAATGCACAGCTTTCAGGCAAACGCCTACCAGGAAGCCACAAGGTACTCATTCAAAGAGTAAAAGCAGTGACTCAGCAAATGTTGTTTTACATATTTTTTGAATCGGATATCATCGAGGGCTCGGTACCGTCTCGGGATCTTATTATATAAATTATAATTAAGAGAGTTGTTTTTTGATTTACTTAGTCTGAATCGGTGCGGGATTATCTTGTCTGAGCCTCGAGTGTTGTAGCTATGAACATCTGAATGCCTAGTGAGTTCATCCCTACGCGAGTGTAACTTTAATACCGTTTGAAAGATATAAATACTAGGGAGCGGCATTATACCAAATTTTTTGAAAATGGGCTGACAGTGTTCTCTATTGCCAACGTTAGCCATAAGTCTTACAGCTCTTTTTTGTAGTCGAAAAATTTGTAATGCGTTTGTAGAGTTTCCCCACAGTACAGCACCATACGCAATGCGGGAATGAAAAAGACCGAAGTAAAGTGATTTTAAAACGTCAAATGTTACACATTTACGCAAATTTCTAAGAAGGAATAGCGTACTCGACAGTCTTCGTCCCAATTCAGTTATGTGGGCCACCCAAGACAAAGAACTATCTATAGTGATCCCCAACAACTTACATGTCTTGTTTTTAATTAACATTCGATTGCCAGCAACAACAAGCTCTTGAGTCTTATTTTTATTAAGCTGTAAGAAATTGGAAGAAAACCACTCCTCCGCGTCCTCCAGAAGCAGTTGTGAAGCTAACTCTAAATATTCCAGACTAGAAGCCGAAGTAATAAAAGAAGTGTCATCTGCATATACAGTCAAGTGACAAGTTCGTTGCATATAATAACACAGATCATTAATGTAAATGATAAATAGAAGGGGTCCAAGGACGGATCCCTGCGGTACTCCATAACTAACATTACCCAACTCAGATCTGACACCGTCAATTTCCACAAACTGCTGCCTGCCAGACAAATAAGATTTAATAAGGTCCAAGGGAATACCTCTTATGCCATAGTGGCTTAGTTTTTTCAGAAGGAGTTTATGACAGACACAGTCGAAAGCCTTTGTTAGATCACACAATGTTATCGATGATAGTTTTCCAGCCTCCAAGCCCTCGACCATGTCACTCACAACCTCCAAGACGGCTCCCAGTGTCGATCTATTGGCTCTGAACCCGTACTGAGAAGAGTGAAATAAACCATTAGTTTCAAAAAAGTTATAAAGCCGTTTCTTAAGCAGAGTTTCATAAACTTTGGAAAATATGACTATTATAGCTATAGGTCGGTAATTTTCTACCAGGTCGGAGTTACCTTTTTTGAATAGTGGTGTAATTTTAGCTATTTTAAAAACTTCTGGATAAATCCCTGTTGAAAAACTTTCATTTATTAAAGTGGTCAATGGTTCAGCTACGTAGTCGATGGTTTCTTTAAGCAGTTTATCATTTATGTGGAAAGCATCTAGAACAGAGGATTTTTTAAGACTTTCTATTGATAATTTAATTTATTTTGAGCATACTGGATGCCGGTACCGGCACGATACGGCATTTCTTGCACTTTTTATTTGGATGCACTTCCATAGCCGTGTTTACAAGGTCGGCCATATTTATTTGAAATCGTTTCAAGTATGCAAAATAATAAGCCATTAAGCCATAAGCAATTAATCAAAAAGTATAAGGTTACTAGAAAATCGGTACAAGCAATATAGAAATACTCTAAAGAAACTAAGCTCTGAACAAAAAAATTAATTTTCTCGCGCTCAAATCTCAAGAAATAAAAACAATATTAAAAAAATGTATGAAATTATAAAAGACACCACGTGCGAAACATAAAAAAACAACTATAGCCATACCTATATAGCGAAACTATAGCCATATATAGCGAAAAAGACTAATATTTTGGACTGGTGCGGAAAAGCCGAACTTTCTGCATCATACTTGCTAAATAATTGTTGTCTATAATTTTAAAAATTATTTTAAATGCATATACTATTTCTTCTTCTTATCAAAACATGGCGCTGGCGATCCCTTGCAAATTTCCTTTTGTATCCGATAAAAAAGGAGCACTCGCAAATAAACTGGATAAAATACTTATTGGCACTGGGTATAGATAAATAAGGGGAATGAATGGTCAGCTTGACACCAGATACAAATCTTGTATTTCCTGCACTTGACCAAAGGACGGTGTGTATGTTCGTCTCGTAGAATCGAATGTTTATCTAAATAGCCACAACCCTACGGCCAAAGTATATTTGAAAATATGTTTTGTGATGGTGACAAAGATGTAATGCAGTGAGCTAGACTCCAAGATAAATTACTACCGACTAACCCATTTGACTGCTGAAAACAGACAAAAAAAAATTAAAATCGTAGAGAATAAATGTCAAGCTGGTTATGTTTAACTTTGTTTAATTCAGTTGCCGGACACGTGGCTTAACCCTTTCAGGTCATTATAACAGGAATTCAAAAAAATAATAAATTCAACGTGTAGGGTACATGCACAACGGTTATTTCTTTTTGGTAGACTTACTTTTTTATAATATGAATGTAATTTAATTTTAAAAATAGAAACAAATCACGAAACGTCAACAAATGAGATAGGTTTGGATTTTTTCAACTGCTGTTATCCATCTTCTGCAAATAAATTGGCTGTTGCCACATAAGAAAAGTTCTATGAGTTAAATAGTTAATTTTATTCTTAGAACTTCATGTTATTACTTATTTTAGGACATAATATAGATTATACTATATATAAATATTATGGCGTTTATAAGTCTGAATTTTTGTTCCCAAAGTTTTTATATTTATTTAATATCTCATTGATGCATGGCTTGAAAATATCAGAGAAAATTTAATTTTCACTACAACCAAAATCAAATGTTGGTGAAAAGCTTCTATTCTATTTCTAATTAGCCTGGTCAATACTACATAAAAATGGTCTTTTGCGTTTTCCTCCTCAGGCACACAGTTCTTAATTAAAATAATTAAATAAAATTAGCTCTACTATTTATTATTAACATTAATTATGCAAAATTTTGTTTTATAAAAATTGTCGTATAAATCACCATATTTAATGAAATACTTGAATAAAAGCAGCGGAAAAATAAAATGGATTCAAATAAACACTAAAAATTGAAGAAACAATGCAATGGGATGGTTATAAACATCAACAACTTACTTTATGTTATTATATGATAAAAAATTATTTGTCGATACTGCAAAATGAAGCTAGTTTAATTTAGCTATTTTAATTAAATACAGTGTGCCTGAGGAGAAAAACGCAAGAGACCATTTTTATGTAGAATTGACCAGGCTTATCAGAAATAATATCCACATGGAAAAATGTCGGGGGCGTACCACTTATTTTCTAAAAAATATCAGAAGACATGTTTGCAGGGACGCCACTGGTAGGACAAAAAAATAACTTTTATAACTTAAACATGTCTTTTTATGTCCTATTAGCTCATACTAAAATTAAAAATATTAACTTTAGTACTTTCGGAGATATTGCAAATAGCGCATTAAAAAAAAATTCAACACCCTGTAGCATAAAATTTAAGTCGTTTAGGACATATGTTTATATGAACATTTCTTCATAAAATGACTTGAGGAATCACACCCTAAAATATTAGCACGTCATTAAGGAACACCCTGTATATACCTAATAATACCTATATTTTAATGTGATTCTCTTATATAACTGGCGACGAGTCCCCCCTACAACTAACCTCTAAAAATCTATATTCCTAATATTCCATCCGTGTGGTTATTTATCCGATCAATGCAAATCCGTATAAATGTCCCCGGTTATCATTACAAATAAACTGCCCCCCCCCCCCCCTCCCAATCCTTTTCTTTGTGTATTTATACACGGTCTAATTGAAAGTACCCACACATAAAAATCAATTTTGTCAAGTGGGCACTGCGCCCCTTTAAAATAGATACAGAGGGGTGCGAGATCTATGCATTTGTATAAACGGCTGATTATTGAGGAGGAGTGACAATACGAGGCCATAGTGCTTAGGGGGGTGAAAAGCGACACTTCATTGAGCGGACAAGGAGCGTGAAGCTGATAAAAACTATGTTTAGTCTATAGAAGGGTGGCTGATTCAAATAGGTAAATAGAATTAGATATACAGGGTGCTGTGGCCCAAAAAATAATTATAAAGAAACATTTTATTTTTATAAGTCGGGTAACCAGTATAATAATATGATTTATTTGTTCCATCAGGATGCCATAGAGCATCTGTCTATACAGAGGTTAAAATATTCTTAAAAATAAACAATCTTTAAAATAATTAAAATATAGAAGGACAACGGAATATAAAATTATTTTACAACACATTTACATTACAATTTAAAATTTACAATTTAAAACCTTTATCATTTTGATACTATAAATTTACAATTCAGCACTATATCACAAGTCTCCATCCCTTATAAAGGGTTACCAATTTTTTTTAGATTAAGATTAAAACGAACAAGATCAATTATTGCATATTTATGTTCGTATTAGTATCCATTATAAACACTGTATTAATTTTTATATTTTGTGAATATTCTCTGGTGAAGTAGCACTTCACTCACTTTACTCAAATAGTCGCCACTGGTGTTTAGTGAAAATAACTAAAAAATTTGGCGTTCCTCTTTAAATTTAAGGCATTTTCAAAATATGTATACAGTTTGTCACACGGTTCTATTCTGTCGCTACCGCGAATGAGGAAGCAGGGGGATAAAACGTAGTTTAATACGATGCTTTAACAAAAAATTAAAGCAGCGGCGCTAGAATCGTGTGAACGACTATTTATATGACTTGAGAGATCTTTACGCCATCATAAAGCATTTGGTAAATACTTCCTTATTTGGTTGGTTTTAGGCGATGTCGGGCGTTCGGCCCAAGCTTCTTGCACTGCAGCCTAGTGGCTTATTTTGTGCCCCTATCTTGCTAGAAAAGGTTTGTTCCTTTTATAAGGTCCAGTAGACTTCTATCAAGTTTTTCATGCGGGAGGTTGTCACCACATTGGATTCCTTCGAAAATTTTAAATCTTCTTCGGGTCAGTGCTTCGCAGTTGTATATAAAATGTTAGGCACTCCATTGTGATCCTCGATTTGAGTCGGTTGGAGCTTTGAGGGCAGCTTAACTGTCTGACAGAATGTATAATCTCTTGTCTGTTTGAAGGTTGGAGACAATGATGTTTCTTGAATGATAGAATAGTTTTGGACTTGCATTGTCTTTAATTTGTTTTACATCACAACGTTTCAACTGGTAAGTATCTCCAGTCGTCTTCAGGTGAATACTAAATAAGTAAAGTAACTACAGCTCTATTTATACTAGCTAGATGTACTGGAGCATGACTGAGATGGGTGCAGTCATGCGTTTAATTCTTGTGCGGTATTTTAAGTTTACATCTACTTAACAAAGGTTTCCAGATATTTCTTATATCTAGTGAGGGCTTACTAAAACAATCTGGGTTCTGGTATATGATAGCAGCTTCCTTGAACTTCCTCTTCCTCCAATGTGGTTCTTTGTGCAGGATTCGAGCTTCTGTCCACTTAATGTGATGACCGTGTGTCCAGGCATGGTCAGCTGCCCCTGATTTTTCGGTTTCTCCTTTAAGCGTGTTGTTTCTGTGTTCCTTGACCCTAGTTTCAAGTGGCCTTAGAGTCTCACCAATGTAGGATCTGCCACATTCGCAGGGAATCTGATAGACACAGTTTTTCCTATCTTTTTGACTTGTTGGTTTCGTCTTCGTCAGGTGGCTTCTTAAAGTGTCTTTTGAGCTAAATACCGTATTAATGTTGTATCGTTGTCCTAGTCTTCTAATTCTCTCAGATACTCCTTTGACATACGGAATGTTGAGTGTTGATTGTGACTCTACTGGCTTCTTTTGTGTATTTGACCGATTCTTGCGATTTTCCATTAGTTTATCAACTAGATGCTTGGGGTAGCCATTTTTGTTGAGGTCGGTCTTGATGTAGTTAGTTTCCTGTTTGAGGGCTTCATTTGAATTACAGATGGTAATTGCTCTATCCACAAGCGTTCTTACTATGCCATGTTTTGTGCTATTTGAGTGATTTGAGGTGTAATTCAAATATTGACCTGTATGCGTGGGTTTTCTGTACACTGAAGTATGGATGGTGTTGCCATTTTTCTTTACGTTTACATCCAGGAAAGGTAATTGACTGTTTTCTTCTCTCTCCATGGTAAATTTGATTGTCGGCGCCAGGCTGTTAATGTGGTATAGGAATTCCTTGAGTTCGTCATCGTTTCCATTCCAAATAATGAAGGTGTCGTCCACATATCTCAGCCATGTTTTTGGTTTCTTTTTTGCTTGTTTTATTGCTTCGGATTCAAACCATTCCATGTAAATGTTGGCGATTATTGGTGAGAGAGATGAGCCCATCGGTAGTCCGTCCACTTGGCTGAAAAACCTATCTTTTTCCTGAAAGTAAGAATTATTCAGGCAACATTCTAATAGCTCATGATGGCCTTGATAGGTAGCAGTGTTCTTTCTTGTAGTGTCTGGTCTTCCTCAAATCTGCTTTTAATAACCTTTAGTGCATCTTTTACAGGGACGTTAGTGTAGAGACTTTCGACGTCAAAACTGACAAGTTGATCTTCTGGTTGTACTTTCATCCCGCCAATAAGTTGTACGAAGTGTTGAGAATTTATATCTCTATATAATCTCTTATTTAATAAAAGCTCTTTAAAAATTATGAAACTATACAATTATTCTGCAGCTCTGCAAATGCTTCGAAAAATCAGTTGAATGTGGAAAAAGCTGTTATTCTGGCAACACTGCTCCGAATTGACCCGATCCACCGACGCGCGATGTTCTTTCCGCAAAGGTAAAATATGCAAAAAAAATATATAAAGTATTACAAATAATATTTCTTGTTTAATAAATCACTTAAAATAAATCCAATAATAGACGGTTAATCCTATTTAATCGTTTTTTTACTAATTCAAGACACTGTCACTGTTCAGAGATCTCTTTCTGATTCCGGTAGATAGCGCTGTATGTCGTCGATGTATGAATAAAAGAAAAATAGATCTTAATGTTCAGTGGTAGTGAATGAGTTCCCTTTCCCCTTGCACCCTCCTCGATCTGTGAATCACAGGAGATTCCAGACTATTACTGCTAACATAAAATTGAATAAGTTATATGACCGAAGTTGGTGAGAGAATATCAGGTCCCCCGTAGCGCAATTGGCAGCGCGCTTGAGGTCTAATCGAGAGGTTCTGGGTTCGATTCCCAGCGGAGGCATAAAGCTTATTTAATTTTAATCGTGTATGTACGCCGGCAAAAACATTTTTCAATTTAAAAATTACAACAACTACATAATAAAAACAAATGCTGTTTCGATTTATACTAATAAATTGAAAATGTCTTGTTTGCGCCCACACCTTAAAAATATTCCAAATATGACTTAACTTCCGCTCCAAGTAAACAGTAGGTATATTCTGTATGCATTCAGCTGTCGAACTTGGCTAAAACTACTCAAAATATATTTTAGATAACAAAGAAGGGCTCTTTATTTGTACAAATAATAAAAACAAATTGCTTTATGCGAATGTATCGACAAAAACCGTGGGTACTGAAGTATATCGTTTATTTCTTATTGAAACTATACAGCCAAAATCGACATGTGTAAAAATAATCCAATTTTGTGTGAAGGGAATCACTGAATTGGCATAAAGGACGTATTCATTGCGGGATCTCTCTCCGAACATGGTGAGGAGTTTCCATTATATCAACGAAAGCAAATAGCGTGTTTATTTTTAAAAAAATAATCGTATCATTGCAGGAAATACAGCTTATTGAGGACAATGCCAATTTTTCCTTATATATTCTGTTATATAAATATTACCTAGTTTTAAAATAAATTTATTAAGAAGGTGCCAATCATAGACAAAATGCCCCTAGGTCCAAACATTGAAAAAACCAAGGAAAAATAATAATTCTATTTATTTAATTAATATTTATTTCAATTAAATAATATTTTTTCAAAACATAGATATTTTCTTGAACAAACAATTTACTTTATTTGTATTTTTCCAGCTATTTTTTTGGCCATCGTTTTTGAAAATGCATTTAGCAATGAATAATTATTTATTTAATTTTAAAACTCTAAAGTGTTAAGAGGTGAACGGTGAATGTATCATGGAACAATTACTAAAATAATTTGAGGGCGGTTGTCCAGCTACTTACAATTATAAGAAAGTTTCCATATGTATGCAACTTAAGTAGACACACTGTACATGGGCGTAATATCAGCTTTTTAGCTGAGGTCGCAAGGTCTGCCAGGGGGTCTGGGGGCTATGGAAATTTTTTGAAAATGATGTACCTAGTTTAGGCATTTTTAAAACTTTTTTACGTACCATACCAGCATACAGTGACGTAGCCACAAAATATGGTCGAGGGACTCAGTAGGGGTAAGTAGGACATTTTTTTCCTGGAATGAGGGACAGTCGGGACTACATGTATTTCATGATATTGTATCTAGTGAAGAAGGCGGAAAAGCGCCGCAGGCGAAACATTTTCGGGGCCACGCCCAAAGTTCGTTTAAAATTCACCTAACTACTCTCAAATTTCGAAAATTAAATTATTACCTCTAACCTCTGCATGGTTGGTTTAAATTTGTTTTTGTGATTTTTTTTTTATATTCCTAGCTGGCTCTTTATAAAAAAACCCTTTTTAATATTTGTGAAAAATATGAATGTTGGTGTCAAATCAAAATTTTAACATAAGACGTATGTATGACTAACAAGCGTTTTTCGGGCTCGGTTTTTTATGATTAAAAATAAAGTAAATATCGCTCACCACGCCAAAATTGATGATTTTTCAGAAATCATTTATTTTAGGAGCGTAGATCTAAGAGCAGTTTTTGGTGCAAATCTTAGGTTTGGAAATACTCCTTCTTAAGTGCCGTTTTGTATATTAATCATAATAAAGCATTCTCGTTTCTTCCCGATTTTTTTTTATTATAAATAAAAATATTTCAATTAAAATTTTTACTTTAATTTTTCTCTTTAAAAATTATTACCTAATTGTTTCTTGTTTTTGTTGTAAAAATATTTTATTACATTGGGTTAAATTTTTGTTGATTTAAAATAGCTCTAAAAAGGGAAAGTGAAACAGACAAGTATATAATAGAAAAATACTATAAAATATTATTCTTTTTACTCGTTTTCCTTTAAAATTGCATCATAAATCTATAACTAAAACGATATGCGTCTAAAACCTTAATCTCTATATACTGCTGTGCTAAGCTAAAGCGTCCTAACTGAATAAAATAAAGTTTTGAGATATTTATGTTTTAATTTTTTTTTATGTGCCACCCCTTAGACTGTGTTAAAATTAATCAAAACTTAAGCTGAAGTTTGTTAATAGGTAAACGATTATAATATCCTTTTAATTAGTAAGTTAACTTAATTAGATATTTTACTTTTGTATATATAGATAGGACACTTTTCTTTAGTATTTACACAAATTTATTGGAGCTACAGATAGGACATATCTGTTTATATTATACACTATTGGCAAACTCGAATCTAGGGTGCGAAATCTCTAATGCAACCAAGAAAGAAGGCACATATTGGCAAAACCTTCAGTTAAAAAGAGACACAGAACTACATTCCAACTGAAAGGGGAAATATGTGTGTGGTGTGGCCGAGTCGACGTATCGATCGCTCCCGTGCCTGCTTCGACCGCGTGTTCTAAAGAATGGAAGGTAAGGTAGGGAAAAGCTTGTTCGCTATTAATAATCTCCGTCTGATGCGTTTAAATCGGCACCCTAGATTCAAGTTTGCCAATAGTGTATATTGTGTAAATTTTAGTCGAGTTTTTGGAATTATTGGACCCAGGGCAGAATCAGATACAAGGGTGTTTCTTCGAGTTAAATCTACCCCGTGGTTTCTCTCTTTAGCATTTGCCATCGGAACTCCGGTCCTAACTACCTTATTATTAAGAAAATTTAATGCCTTGAATCGGCCAGATAAGACTTTTTACTATGTAATCGCATTTTAAGAATAATGGAGGTACAAAACGAGATTGTCATAAGTGTACAGTTACGACAAAGATAGGTGTGGAATGTTGGTTGGGACAAAATATCTTAGTATTTAATATGATTTTGTAGATAGGACAATATTAAATATATAAATTGACGGTCTATAAAATGAGATAGGGCGATTTAGTTTTGTAAATTAGTTAAAACATAACTGTAGGTACCCAAAAATGCATTTAGGACAAAATCTCAAATTTTGTCAGTTTAGCACGGCAGTATAATACAGGACTTTTAGAATAAAAAGTTTAAAATCTAAACGTTTCCTGCAAGACCTTTGTAATCTAAGCCAAGAATACAAGAAAAATTTAAATTAAGAGTCCAAACGTGAGACAAAAAAATTAGGTTACAGTTAGACTTTTAGACCCGAGCTCCTAGGCTAGTGGGGGGGGGGGGGGGGGGGGCTCCAACCTGGTAGCCCATGTTTATTATATATGTGCCTTGTTATACTAAAATGTTTTATTTTTAGTAACATCAACAACAAAATAGTTTTAAAAATAAATACCATCCATAAACAACTTTTTGTCTGTTTTTGATAATTTGAATGCTTAACCTAGTTAAGTATATTATTATTGTCTGCTAATTAAAATGTTTCTGAGACAAGTTTAATAAAGAATCAAGATTGTGAGACGTTTATAAACTGTAATTTTTTACTTGTTTGCAAATAACTGATCTTTTTACTGCCGATTTTTGGGGTGGCAAAAAGAGGGGTTTGGGAATTCTGGGGTGGCAAAAGAGGGGTTTGAGAATTTTGGGGTGGCAACTGCCACCTCTTGCCACCCCGTAATTACGCCACTGACACTGTATATAGGAGGGACCATCGGAAATTCATTTTTATTGATTAAGCCGCAAAAAAGCAAAAAAGTTTTCGTAGAAAGATCCTCACCTGCTAACTACGCCTCAAGTAAAAGCGCGTGTCGTCCGGTGAAAAATTTTAAATGTATGTAAATGGCGATTAAAGAAATTTTTACACGAACGGCAAAAAATACATTTTAACGGGTTTTCTGGCCTTTTGATTAGTAAAACAGAATTTTTGTGTAGAATAATAATTTTTTTTTAACTTGCCGGGCCCGCTAGATGCCGGCTAAGCTGTTTGATGTTGGCAATAAATGAATTTTCGATGATTGCTTTTATACCTAAAAATTAATTTCCATAACCAAATATATAAAAAAAAGTAGGGAACTTGTTTATACTCCGCTAAGATAATATATTTTTATCAATTCATAATTATTTCTATTCCACAAGAGTAATAAATATTGCATTAAGACAACTAATTGTGACTTAATTGCAACTACAGGTCCATCATCAGCAATAATCTAATGCAGCAGTTTTTATTAAAAATTAAGCTAAATATTCAAATTATCTTTTAATAACCAACCCGGCTTTATAAAGCCTGAGGACCCTCAATTGCCTACATTTTTAAAATCTTCTCTTATATGCACCCCCGTTTGATGGAAGGGTTTTGAGTACTCTCTGAACTCTGTGCGGACATAAAAGTGTGGCTGCAGTTATTTTAAAATTAAAAAGTTCGTAGAAATTATATATTTGTTAAAGTTCTGATTCACGTAATATATTTTTTTTCTACTCCCACATGGAAATTTGCTGTTTCCTTTACACTTAAGTGGCCAGAAAAGTAGGCTGTTTCGTTTAACAGTGCGGGAATATTTCATTTACATCCTAGATAGGTAATGAAACTGACCAATCACAGTGGTCAATTACAAGAAAACCAAATTTACATGTTACAATAGGATGTACAGTGTTGCAACCTTCAAAAAATAAAATTTCCCATTTTTATAGAAAACTTTCACGAATGCAAACAATACTGAAAAAGTCTTTTATTAGCAGATTACAACCACAAGTGATCCTAAAGAATATTCTACAAATATAACACTGTGCGTAAATATTTCCCTTTTCCCTTTGGAGACAGCACCGACCTATCATTCCTCTGTGCTTTGTTCTCACGAACCCGGAAATTTTCCATTAGTTGACAACACTGTTATGAAAATTACCTTTCTTTATTTTCTTTGTGGTGTATTTAAAAGCACTGACCAATCACAGTATATTATATTTACTGCGGCTCCGCCTTCTTTTTCAAGACACTAAATTATATAATTTAAATACATATGGTACAATTTGTTATTAATTTGTTCAATATAATTAAATCCAGACGCATTTATAATAGATTTATTAATAATGCAACCGGCTGCATGAGCATAAAAAAATAATTTCATGTAGCATCATTTATCAGTTGGCTTTCCCACAATTAGCTTAAGGTCTCGATAGTCGAAAGAGTTAGGGCGTTGTACTATGGATCCAATGGTCGTGAGTTCGAGCCCGGCAACCGAAAAACTTTTTTTTACATTTTTTAGCATATAAGTTTGGTCGTAGAAAAAATATACTGTTCAACTCGAGGGGATTGTCCATATTGCCCTCGGAAGTTTGAGCACTCCGCCTACGGCGTCGTACTCAATTTACTTCCTCGTGCGATATGGATATCATATCCTCTCTTGTTGTACAAACTACTATATCGACTCGTCAAATGTGCATAAAATAAAATATTTTTATTTTTGTTTTAACAGGAGCAGCGTTTGCTTCATTATTCATTCACCTGACCTGGAGATGCTTAGTAGCTGAAAAGTAGTTATTTAAAGATAATGCAAGTCCAAAACTCTTGTATCATTCATGAAACATTATTGTTGAGTTGTTCTTCTAAGGTCAAAGTGTCTCGCAAAAGTTATTTCGACATGCTTGTAATTTAAAAAAGAGGTAAGGTTAAATCAAAGGATGCGCATACAAATAAAAACTATTCGTACAGAGAACCGATATTATAAAGTTAGTAGGTAGAAATAAACCATATGAACCATTTTAACGTTTCCATGGTCTACTCATTACCATTTTTTACCAAAGATATAGACAATTTTCTATAGAATATAAGCATCAACTAAAAATTAGCTGGTTTTTATTTTTAACATTTAAAAGTTCACCTCACTTACGCTTTAACCGGAGGTGGGTTTGAAGGTTTGAATTGGTCGGAAAATAGCAATTTACACACTTAACAACTTAGATTTTTAAACCTTTACTTCTAGAATAACGGAAAATGGGGAGGAGAGGGTAAGCACTTTCTTGTGTCACCCAGAATATACTGAAGATATTTGAGTTTTGTACTGCAGTCCCTGATGAAATTTAAAATGCGGAATGTAATAATTGCTAAATGATAGAAGAGTTTTGGACTTGCATTGTCTTTATTATTTGTTTCAACTGGTAAGAATCTCCTATCGTCTTGGGTAAATATTATTTACCTGATAACTTGATTTAAAAATAAATAAAGACAACACAAGTCCAAAACTCCACCCAATACAAGAAACATCATTATCTTAAATACGTAAACAGACGTTATACTTGCTATTGCTAGCGGGCTTTAAAATTAGTTGATGCGACGTATGATTCTAGTCAATAGATTTTCTGATGTTTATATAATATATGGATAAAAGTCTACCTCGGGGTTCTCTTTTATTGTCGAATTGAGCAAAGAATTTTAATAATTATTAACTAACCAGCTAGTTTGACTGTGACATCCATGACATTGGCAAAAATAATTTTCTCACAACCATTTTGGCCCGGTTACCTTAATTTTTAATTTACTAATCAGGCGCCTTTAACTGTGAGTACATAATGCCTATCAATGTAATTTGTGTTACAGTCAAACTTGCTAGTTAGTTAAGTCTGGTTAAAATTTTTTGGGCAACTCAACATTGGTCTGTTATTATTTATAATATATAATTTCCACTTTTTCATCAATTTATCCTGATAAACTTTTAGCTTTTGAAGATAATACTCACTTATATTATTATTTCTTTGGACATTTTTTTATTGATCTGATTTTAATAAATAATGCTCTTAAAAATATAATCCATTTATTCATGGTATAAAATGGTCGAATTTTTTTATTTGGCTGAAGGGTTGTGCTTTTTTTTACATATGGTTTTTAGTTTAGTAATATTTATACAGAAAGCAGGCTACTACGTATACACAATAATTTACAAAACAAAAACAACTAATACATCTTTATAAACAGCCTATTTATTTATTACTTAACAATTTTACAGTTAGAAATAACCAAATAAACAATTATTTTACAGAATTTCTAAAACGAAACACAAATAACAAATGATTGTACTACAAGTATTAACGTTTCTTTAACATTGCTTTATTTAATATAAATAATATTTATTTGCATACCGAAGGTTGAATAGTATTAACAGTGTCATTATTACTTAGAAAATAGGGTTTTAAATAGGTTTCAGAACTAAAAGGTTTACAAAACCCTTTTATAAAATCACTGGAGTTTAATTAAATTAATTTTGATTAAGCGAGCATAGAATATAGAAATAGGGAAAAATATTATCAAAGCTTCATTTTAAATCACTAGTGGTTCACAAGGATATTATTTTATATTTGTCAAAATATAAATGTTTATTTTTATAATAAAAACAAAATTAAGACCATATAAACACATTGCAATTTTGTCCATGTTGTTTTTCTTTATGAAACTTTTGTTAAATTCTCCTTTTTAAGGTTGTAGTAATAAAATGCGTGTCATACACAACAGTATTGTTACGATAATATAAAAATGTGAGTCAAAAATTAATAAATTGTAATTTTTATAAATAATGACCAAAATATAAAATACCTTAATATGAATGGATCTGGGAGCGGGAGCGTTGAAATTTCTCATGAAAAATTAAACAAGATAATACATTTTTGTTTCCACGAATGAGGTGGTATTTATGTGGTTGTGAGAAAGTTATTTTCATCAAAGAAAAAAATATATCTCAATGAAAACCATTAAAATTATTATTTAGTTTCATTGTATTCTTAAAAATATTTTTTTTCCAACCGAAATAACTTTCACACACTCGTCAGTATCTAAATTTAAAAAGCTTGTGAAAAGCCATTAATAAACATGGATTTGGTTCAAGAGAACGCACCACATCCCGTATATTTAACCTGTGTCTGGCGATGGTAATAAAATGTATTTTTTTATGTACAACATATTATAAAAACAAATTTTATGAGAATTAAGGGGCGCGGCGTCAGGGGAAAATATTTTAAGGATAATATCGAGGCATCGTTTGTAACTTTAATGAAAAATAAGAAATTAACATGAATAGACATAATATTTCTATTTTTATGCTCTGCATGGCGGATAATATAATTTGAACTTTAAAATAAATTTTCAATTATCTTTTTTTGAAAAAATATAAGGTATCATCCGCCAAACTAGAAGTTCTTGTGAACCCCTTAGTAACATTTTTGTATTAAATTTTTAATTAGATAAGCCAGGAAACGATGCCTCGTTTCACGCTGGCTCTTAAACGTAATTGTTATTTTCGTTTATACCGGAAGTCAAATATTTTTTCAATAGAATAGGACAATTTTTCTATTGCATTTTGGTATCTTGAAATTTTAAAAATCATGGATGTATGGCAAAGTTGGTCTGAGTTTAGGAGTTCTTACCCTGTGGCTTGTGAAACAGTAGCGGCTCGTGAGGTAAGACCACGGTGCCACAGCTCCGCCTATCGCATTAATAGTACTAATAGAAGATCATCAGGATTTCTATTCTTTTACAATTTCTTTAAAAATAAGAACAGATACCGTTTTAATTGATTAAGCAGTCGGGGCCAAGGCGCCGTGGCCCCCCCTCACGAGCCGCCACTGCTGCTAAATATAGACAATAATTGATTGTTTTCCTTTTTTATCATTAAGTCAAAGGAATTTATAGAATTATTTTTTTCTTTTCCTGTAAGTAGTGAAATTACTTTCATTTACATAAGTGGTTTTCCACCAAGAGATTCGACTGATTTAATAAAATTACTAGGAAATATTGAAAAAACGATAAGATAAGATTTAGAACAACTAAAAAATGGTAACTAAAAATTACAATAATATATATCGGAATTTCTACTTAAATGTCTGTATTAAAACCATTAATGTATTTAATTAAAAATTGTTTACAGTTACTGTGGACACGGACTAGTACTGTCCCTCCCTGAACCTGCACCATCTCTATATTCCATTAGAGCCGCAGAAGTAGCGGTTGCTACAGGGTTCGAACTCGTAGCGAGATTAGCTATATCACTAAACCAGTGGTTCAACCGTTCCGGGAGAACCGGAAGTGGTTTTCATATGACGTGCGCCGGTAACGGTTCATTTCGGAATTCATCGTTTTTCATAATAACACAAACCGGTCTTTTAATCGGATCCGGACTAGGCGATCTTCGGGGAAAGGCGGGCGGACACATATTGCACGGATTGCTGTTACTAATATTTTGTGGAATGTTATTCATTGGCCAGCTAATATTCGGAGGGTATAAATGACTATTACTGTATAATAAAGCGAGTTCCGCTGCAAATTTAGATTCATCCGGGTGTCTGAAGGGATGATACAAATACGGCAATGGCGGAAACAACGATCTGGATAATTTTAAATGTTCCGAATCGGAATTTAAAATTGAGGATAGTCCTGAGGCCGTAGATATGGGAGGCATAAGACTTCTTTGCAGGTTAGGATTGTCCATTGACGGTGGCATAAGGTGGGACATGGAGAAGCCGAATTTCGGTTCTTTCTTCATGAGTGGTTTTGGTTTTCGTCTTGGACGGTATTTGTAGTCTGGATGCTCCTTCATGTGTAATGCTCTGCAATAAAGTACTTCTATTAATATATAATACAGCATTACACAAATTTATAATTCTAAATATTTTAATTTGGTATCTAAATATAAGGATGACACAAAAATGGGTTCCGTACTTCTTGAACTAAAGATTTACAAATTTTACGAGCTACTAAGCAAAACCACTTTCGGTTTAGTCAGAAGGAAGGTCAACTTTGAGTTTTAAATTGAAACCCGCCATTTTAATTCAATATCTATTTATATTTTATAGAAAATTTTCGTTTTAATGGTATATTACAGTCAATTTTCCATTGTTTCTTAAAATGTTTATTACTTTGTTGTTAAAATGGTTCAAAACATAATTTAGACATATGGGACGCCACTGGTTCTTATTACCAAAATATTTAGTCCCGAACCAGTGATGTATACAAGGGAGGTGTTAATATAACTCATGAACCAAGTCAGGCACGTAGCGAGGATTTCTTCTCGGGGGGGGGTCCATTGAAACCGCGCCGAAGGCGTTAAAAAAAATGCGCCGCAGGCGAACATTTTTTGGGTGCCACGCCCTCTTTGAATCATGGTGCTTGATTTTCAAGTGGAAAAAATAAAAAACACAACACAAAATCCTCAAAAAAAGCACAAAAACACACCCGATAATAATTGAGGTGCTTTATAAGTATGGTTTCAGGCCCCCCCCCCCCTCCTCCCCTGGCTACGTGCCTGAACCAAGTTAAAAGTTCAATTAACGTCGTAGTCAGCAAAAAAATATTAGAAGAACGCAGAACAAGAGAGAGAAAAAAAAATATTTATTATTTAAATGACTTGCGTCGGCAACATTGGCATTTTCATTGTAAATGTTAATTCCTAACACTCATTTAAGAATCTACTAACAAATACACTATAATTTTAAATATACAGATATACAGGGTGGAGACTTTAACTTAATATATAATATAAATAAATATTATTAAATTCGATATTATAAAAACCGGTGAAGTTTCGCCTACAAAATTAGG
The DNA here is from genome assembly GCA_935413205.1 of Polydrusus cervinus. Taxonomy (NCBI): domain Eukaryota; kingdom Metazoa; phylum Arthropoda; class Insecta; order Coleoptera; family Curculionidae; genus Polydrusus; species Polydrusus cervinus. The sequence goes on along the minus strand of OW284511.1, from coordinate 1,525,610 downwards.
TATGTGGGGGTTTTGGAGCATGCGGAATTGGATTATGATGTCGGCGCAGTTGCCAGATTTCCCAGCTTTGAGCTGCACGTAGTAATTTTGTTATTTTAAATAGAATGCCCGATTTATTTTTATTGCAGTGAATTGGGCGTATCAAATTTAGTGAGATCCCAAATTTACAAATTTCTATCTTTACTAGTTGTTGAGCTATGGCAACACTGTAGTTCCATTAAAAAGTACCGAAACAGTTAAATAAGCCATTTTGACATGACAAGAACTTTTCTTGAAGCTTGTCAATAACTTAGTAGATATGGAGATGTTTACAAGGTAACGCTACTTTAAGGTAGATGAGCTTCCTGGTACTTTTTAATGGAACTACAGTGTTGCCATAGCTCAGCAACTAGTGAAGTAAATTTGGGATCTTACTAAATTTGACACGCCTAATTCATTGTAATAAAAATAAATTGGGCGTTTCATTTAAAATAACAAAATTACTACGTGCAGCGAAAAAGCTGGGAAATCTGGCAACTACGCCGATATCATAATCCAATTCCGCATGCTCCAAAATCCCCACATACCAAATTTTGTAGGCCCAACTTCGGCAGTTTTATTAATATCCAATTTATTCCAGTTAAAGTCCCCGCCCTGTATATTGAAATGTGGAACCCCTTGACGTCTATGAGTTGGTTAATAGATAAGCCTTTTAAAAACAAATCCTAATTAGTTATATTTAAAGGCTGTATACGCGCATGTCCCAAACCACTCAGCTTTACTTCAATTTTACAGTTGTACCATAATATCTCAAGACACAATTTTGTAACACCCCGTATAGAAAATCTGCTAAGAAATCAATTAAATCTTTCCAAGACGCCATATCTAAATACAAATACTTTAACAGAGATGTTATTTTACATAGAATAGCGGCGACAGAGTACAATACCCTATCTAAGCCAACATATTCAGCTGGCGACAAAAGATAATGCCTTTATTGTGAGGACACATTGAGCACCTCCTGTGATCCTATTCACAGTGAGAGATTGTCTATCTAAAGCTCTGTCTCAAAATCCTTTCGATTACAATGCTCCTTTCACGCTCCACTTTCCTTTATTTCAACGCGCAATTGGATTGTGTATTTACATTGCAACATTAGATGGGACGCATTGTCTTAAGACTATTAGTTTTATTGAAAAGCTTTAGATTGCATAGCACAATGATAATTTTTTAAAATAAAAAGCAAAAATTCTTTCAAAACTAGCGATGTGATAAAAAAAAAAGGAAGACACATTACTGCTGTCGTCTGTCGAGAGAATTGGTTGCGCAGACTATAACAAGTTGCATGGGTGGTAAACGAACATCTGGACGTTTAGCCGTAACCAGCTCGAAACCCAAATTTTGACCCCATTGAGCATGTTTGGGATATATAAGGAAGACAATAGGATCCAGCTCTGGAAACCATCATCAACCTGCGAATTCCTCTTTTAGGAGAGTTGAACAATATTCCTCAAGACCAAATTGCCAACTGCGTCGAAAGTTTAGATGTCATTGAATAGAGGTACTTTAAGCTCGCGGGGCTTACACGTTTTTATTTATAGTAATTTTAATTAAAAAAAAAAATCCATTTAATTAGTTACGTAATTTTACTCTCAGAAATACAATTTTTTTTCTGTTAAAACTGTTTCTTGTGTCTGTTTAAAGGTTGGAGACAATGACGTTTCTTGAACGGCAGTAGAGTTTTGGACTTGCATTGTCTTTATTTGTTTAGAATCATTACATTTCAACTGGTTAGCATCTCCAGTCGTCTTCAGGTGAATACAATATTCACCTGAAGACGACTGGAGATGCTTACCAGTTGAAACGTAGTGATTCTAAACAAATAAAGACAATGCAAGTCCAAAACTCCACTGCCGTTCAAGAAAATTGTTTCTTGTTTCAAGCCAAAACTCGAGCCACGCATTGCAACATTTAATTCTATAACAATTTGGGTATTTTCTAGGTCAGTTAAGTTTCCTAACTACTAAAAATAAAATATAGCTTCCATAAACAACAACACTTTGTTTCTTGAATCAAAATAGTAAAACAAATTTCAACGAACGGCCACAATGCGACAATTCCCACAAGTATTTGGCGAGACGCGCCGCGGCGCTCTCATCTCAATAAACAGGGATTTAAAATGATTCACTACAAAGCAGGTCGTCTGTTTTACAAAAGATAACAGCTCGCGCTTCAGAATGGGGTTTTATGCATCCCATTATGGGGACTTACTGAGCGGATTAGACGGGGCATATTAATAAAGTCATAATGCTGTGTTATGGGGACAACGCGATCTAAATACTTTATGTGTGTTTAGGGATTAGGATTGTAAACAATACCTTTGATTTATTGTGCATGCATTATCCGTTAGTAAATAGCAGCGCTTTCGGTACTTAATTGCTGAATAGTTGTAGTACTAGGTAGGCGCTACAAACTATCTCTTAGGGGAACTCAAGGTAAGATAACGAACGCGTTATATTTTTGTCCAGTAATTTGCCTAAAGCTGCATCTAGGTTTCGGTATTTAAAAAGCTTCGCGGCAGTTCTGCGACTGGCCCTGAAAGATGGGCTTGTGTTCCCAAACTGAACGCATTCGCATTTTTTAATGATACGTTATTGAATTTATTTTACCGCACTTTTCAGCAAAATCGTTTGATCTAGTGGTAAGGTAGTAGAATTTGGATCTGAAGGTCATTGGTTTGTTCGGGGCAAAGCCTGAAATTTTTTTTTTTATGATAAAACACCTGCACTGTAGGAAAAATCCTTTAAGGCGCTCTGGGAGCGGTGCGAGTGCGAAAAAAGCGATTAACGTTGGTCTTGAAACGTTGAAGATTGTATTCATTGGGAAACACGACCTCAGGAAGATCATTCCACAAAGATGACGTTCTCCAGATGAAAGAATTCTTGAACAATGAAGTTCGAGGAGTACTTAGCTGAACAACATATGGATGAGCGGCAGTGGTTCGCCGTGTATTTCTGTTTTGCATTGCTCTAGGTGGAATCAAGTGGGCAATGTCAGTCGAACACCTGCCATGGAAATATCTGTAAAAGAGAGCCAAATCACCAACCTGTCTTCGATGCTTCAGGCTATCGAGGGTCTTGGTCAGCTCGGGGTCGCCGATCAGACGAACGGCTCTCCTTTGAATGGAATCCAGTAGCCGAAGGGTGTGCTTGGGTGCAGAGCTCCAGACATGAGAGCAATATTCTAATGATGGTCGAATCTGGGCTTTGTAGAGTGTCTGTCCTGTCATGACTATATCCGGTTCTGCAATGTTAACCTTTTTGGAGAAGACTGCTGCCTGGGTTTTCTTAGCATTAAATTCGACTTGGTTACTGTCACCCCAAGCCAAAATTTCTTCCAGGTCATTGTTGAGGCGCAATACTTCATGCTGCCTGCGAAGATGTGCGTCGGCAGCGGATGTTTGGGGAGTCAAGGTAAAAGATGAGACAAGTGTGCTGTCATCAGCAAAGCTATAAATTGGATTTTGGGTTTTTACTAGAAGGTCGTTAATATACAGTAAGAAGAGGGTTGGCGACAATATGGACCCTTGAGGAACACCGGCATTGATGGTGAAGGTGTCTGAGAGAAACCCGTCAATCGCCACTTGCAGAGAACCGTTCTTAAGGAAGCTGGTTAACCATAAACAAAATCCATTAGGCATACCGTAGGATCGCAATTTACTTAGAAGCCCATCGTGCCAAACACGATCAAAAGCCCTAGAGATGTCCAATGCAACAGCCCGGGATTCTCCATGATGTTCGATGGTGTTGCTCCAAAGATGGGTGACATATATGCCAGAAGGTCACCTGTTGATCTGGACTTACGAAAACCGTATTGATGGACGCTGATAATGTTAAGCCCTTCCAGATACTTTAGGAGTTGTTGGTTAATAGCTTTCTCCATTACTTTTGAAATTACTGAAAGCAATGCGACGGGTCGGTAGTTGCTTGGCAAGGTCTTTTTACCTTTCTTTGGAATGGGCTGGACACGCGCCGACTTCCAGCAGGATGGAAATATTCCTTTTTTGTAGGATAAGTTAAAAAGTCTACAAAATACTGGTGTAAGTTCATCGGCGCATGTCTTGAGAACAATGATAGGAATTTCGTCTGGACCAGAAGCTTTATTGACGTCGAGTCCTTTAAGAATCCGTTTAACAAGACGCTGACGGAACACGATTTCAGACATTTGCGATTGAACTGAGGGAATGTTGGGTGATGGTTCTCCCTGAAAGTCTACAGTGGAATGCGAGGAAAACAGTTCAGCAAGTAGATTTGCTTTATCCCCGGCTGTGGTTGCTATTGTGCCGTCGGAACGTGTTAGAGGTGGAATAGTTGACTTTGTAAAGTTTTGGCTGACGGCCTTAGCGACTGACCAAAAGGACCTTGATCCGTTAGGACTGGCAAGGAGTTTGTTTTTGATTCTCTCGTTATGAGCTTCTTTGCTTTGGTCTATCATTTGCTTACATTGGTTTCGGATGGTAACAAAGATAGCGCGATTTTCAGGAGTAGGGTTTTTACGCCACTGTCGGTAAGCCAGGTTTTTAGATCTGACAGCACGCTCGCAATTCTTGCTAAACCAGGGCTTGCCGTTGGAAGGGCGCTTTTTGGAGAAAGGAATAAAGGCCTCCATGCTAGTTAGAATGACGTCGGAGACCTCCTTTGCACAGACAGATGGATCATCCGAAGAAAAGCATACCCTTAGCCAGGGAAAGTTGCGAAAATGGTCCTTTAGGTCTTCCCACTTAGCTGATGTATAGTGCCAAATCTTACGGAGTTTAGGAGGTTGTTCAGAACTAATTGGCAGCTCGCTTAGGGCTGAAATAAGTTTGTGATCGGAAGAGCCCAATGGTGGTTGTACGGTGACCGTATATAGGTCTGGATTTGAACTTAAAAAGAGATCTAAAAGACTAGCAAAATCCCCAGCTCGGTCTGGAACCCGCGTTGGTTCTTCTACGAGTTGAGTTAGACCAGAACTGATCGCAAAAGATTCGGCCTCGCGGCCTTGCTCATCGTTGGTGTTTGAGTATTTAAGCCAATTGACATTGTGGACGTTAAAGTCGCCAAAGATAGCAACTTCGGCATTCGGATGATTGGTTTGCAAGAAGTCGATTGTGTTGGCTAGTGATGAGAAGAGGGCCCTGTAATGCCATAAACAAGATATACGTGGAATTTTATAAGGAGCTAGAATATAATCTAATATATAGGGTGTTCCTTTGCAAAAAAGTATGTTGTGACACCCTGTATATTTTAAAATAATGTTAAATTTATGCCTTATAACTCTCTGTTTTTCAAAGATATTATTAACAAGTTGAGTAGTTTAGATACTATGGAATCCTGCGAGAGCGGGCCATCCTGTATATTTAAAAGGTAAAGCTAATATTTTTTCCTTAAATTGGTGCTTGTACGGAACGTAGCTTGATGAATATTTTTTTAAAAGAATGTTCCAATTGAGCCTTTTCTAAATAAGCCTTAAATTTTTTTATTTATGATTAAAACTTATATTGTATTTGACATTTTGGCGACTGACTTATTTGTAATTCATTTGGCGAAGCAGCCAAGAAAGCGAGCGGAACCTGAAGGCAATACACATTCACTATCTGTACCGTTCATAAAAATGTTTTTAATGAGACCAAAAAATTAATATTATAATTTAGAATTACATCAACAATGAGTATCATTCTATTTACTTATTTATAAAGGAGATTATCCCATATTTACTTAATATGAAGAGTCCCTCGAGAAGGCGCAAGCAGTAAAACATATTTATTTTATTGTTATTTCAGTAGCGTGGCATCATTTGAAATGGAATATTACTAGACAACCGACAACGTCATGACGATCGCTATTTTAAGTGTTTAAAATGTATTTTTTAAGTAAAAAATAATAGATTGATCAATCATACAAATGCTTATGTTATTAACCAAGGTTTAGACAACTATAGAAGGAACCATCCAATATGCACTTATAAAGGGTTGCCGACATCAATTAGCTCAGCCAGCATCTAGCTGGCCCGACCAGTTAAGAAAAAACGGAGTATTCTACACAAAAATTAGATTTTGCTGATCGGAAAGCCAGAAAAAACAATAAAATAATTTTTTTTCTGCGCTGGTGTAAAAATTTCTCTATCCAGAGAATCACCCATATATTTAAAAAAATTATATACGATATTTCAATGGTCCCTTCTATAGGTACTATTATTACTCGAGTGTCGAGTTTTAAGACGCGAGGGTTATAATTTTATAGTGTTCTAGACCATGGTTGATATAATTTTTTTTACTAGTAACTAAGATACTTATTTTTATAATATTGATAATTATAAAATTTTTATATGTAAATATTTAAAAGATTGCTTCTGTAACTTTTTCCAATCAAGTTACCTGTGCCTTGAAATTGGCAAGATAATTTGATTTTGTCCTGTCAGGTGGCTTTGTAGATCTCACTATTAATATTTTTTTTATATACGTATATTTTTCATAATACAGGGTGTCCCAGATAAGAATGCACTCTACAGGGATATCGTAAACCGGAGAATTCAAAGAATTCGTCCACTTTTTACTTAAAGAGACTTGATATTTGATATTTTATAAATAAATATAGCAAACCAGATAAGATACTATTTTCGATATTTCGTTTTTATTTCTTTCTGATTCTATTTAAATGTTATGAAATTAGCGTCCTATTTCAAAATCCAGGTAGGTAGGTATTTGTGGGTTTAGGACAATAAAAAACAATTCCTCTAAATTAAAAAATTGCCGACGTTTCGACCTTTATTAGGTCTTTCTCAAGGCTATTTCACAAAGTCGAGGAACATAAGTCGAAAACAATTGTTAAAATCATCTCCAGACGGGAACACACATTACAAACTGACATGGAACAAATATTCTGTAAAAATAACGAACCACACCACAACGAGTACTGTTAATATTAACTTGAGATATTAACAGTACTCGTTGTGGTGTGGTTCGTTATTTTTACAGAATATTTGTTCCATGTCAGTTTGTAATGTGTGTTCCCGTCTGGAGATGATTTTAACAATTGTTTTCGACTTATGTTCCTCGACTTTGTGAAATAGCCTTGAGAAAGACCTAATAAAGGTCGAAACGTCGGCAATTTTTTAATTTAGAGGAATTGTTTTTTATTGTCCTAAACCCACAAATACCTACCTACCTGGATTCTATTTAAAGAGAGATGTTAATATAAAGTTTAAATTCTTATTACCATTTTTAATCCTCTACAAGTTGGTGTAACTAGATTTTCAATCCGACGTTTTATTTTTTAAAAATCATCATCAACTTTACATTTTTATATAGTCGGGAAATTTTATTTTCTTATTTTTAAATTCCCCTCCTCCTTTGTAATTTAATGTCGTATCTCATCTAGTATTAATAACACGTTTCGGACTTAAAAACGAATCATCAATAAGAATAAGTGCAAATTCACCTTATTTCTGAAACTATTTTATTTCCAATCTCCGCAACCTAATTTAATTTTCATCTGTCTGTATAGTGGGTTGTAACAGGCACTTGTTTAAATAAATTATAAATACTTACCAATTGACAGATAAGGTTAATGAAATCATTTAGTGCAAATGAACTTTTATCTCATTTCTTGTTGATGTTGAGTGATGCGAAACGTCGGATTAAAAATCTAATTACACCAACTTATAGAGGAGCAAAAATGATAATGAGAATGTACACTTTATTTTAACATAATTCTTCAAATAGAGTCAGAAAGAAATAAAAACGAAACCGCGAAAATTCGGTTTTGCTCAAATATCCTCGGAAGGATTTGGATTTTTTAACTTTGAGAATATGATATTGCAGAATTTAGTGGGGCACAACTTTCTATCTTAAATGGTTAACGAGATTCCTGTAGAGTGCATCCTTATCTGGGGACTCTGTCTATCTTTTTTGAAACAACGTATTTTAGGAAAAAACTTGCCCCCTAAATTTTATTTACGAGCATCCGCCCAATGTTATATACAGGATGATTCCTAAGTGGATACTTCTCTTTTAGTTGTGTATAGAAGGCATTAAAATAAACAACATTTTTAAATACCTTTTTTTTAAACCTCAAAAATAAGATGCTTACATTCCTTTATTACACTATGGATCAAATACGGTTCTGCCTAACTTGCCATTTAAATAACATTAAGAAAACTTCTGGGTGTAGGATGAGTCCGCAAGGGAAAGCGTTCTGCGTATAATCGCGAAGCAGCAGCCGCACTTTGACGATACTCACCATAAATTATCTACTAGTTCATTTTTTTCAAATTTTATCATTTTCACGTGTCTCCAAAAGAAAAACACACCGCAGCGGATTGCCAAATAACTGACTACCGACCCGTAAATTCCATGACTAATAAGATAAACAACATAAAGTATAGCAGGCTACGTTTTGATGACTAGGGCCTCACTTAGATTTTTTACTTCTGTATCTCGCCTATTTTTAAGTTTTTTTTTTTGGAAAAAGGTTTTTGAAAATGTTGTTTATTTTAATGCCTTCTATAATACACAGCTAAAAAAGAAGTATCAACTTAGGAATCATCCTGTATACTAGCTCCATATGAAATTATATCTATATATACATTGCGGCCATTCTAATGAATTTTTAAAAACTCTGAACTCTGCAGATATTGGGGAGTGCCAGAAAGTGATTTTTATAAAAAAAAAAATAATTTTAAATATTTTTTACATAACAATGAACTTTAATTTTAAGGTTTTCATTGATTTATATCTTTTTCTTCGATATTTTTTCTGTATAAAAATAACAACTTTGTCACACCCACATAGATACTTGTCATTAGGCCAGGAATCACCGCAATTTTACACGGCAAATTTTATCGCGGTCCACTTAATAAACCATGGAATTTACCGAAAGAAGAAATGCGAACCATAATTATTGTAGTTGAATACGAAAATCGACATTAAAACATTGATCTAAGAAATATCATTTTTCTACTCCTACATGGAAATTTGCTGTTTTCTTTCCAGTTAACTGTGCGGTAATATTTCATATCCATCCTACTTAGGTAATGAAACTGACCAATCACAGTAGTCAATTACAGAGAAGCCAAATTTACATGTTGTAAATTCGTTTTCTGATAGTTAAGAGAAGTTAGGTTAACAATATGCTTCAAAAATATGCAAATCTGTCAGATGAAATTAGTTATTTTTAAATTGAAATCAAAACATTTATCCCAGAGATATGTAGACACAATATTTTCCTAAAGAGTACACGAAATAGTGCGATACGGCGTGGTGCTCAATTTACTTCCTCGTGCGATATGGACATCATATCCACTCTCGTTGTACAAACTACTATTTCGCATGGAATAGATCGTTAGAAACTCTCACGTTATCCTTTTACCTTTATTCTACGCCCCTGCGATGCAGTCTGTATTTCTTTGTCTGAAACAACAGCGTAATTGTATGACACCTTTTAGTAAAATAATGCCCGTGCTGTAAAGGTGATAATTTTTTGTTTGTGAGTTTACAAAAAGAAACCTGGGTAAATACCAATTCAAAAATACTTTATCACTCATACTACTGATAAAGTGTTTCCTTGTTTGTTTATTAACAAAATAGTCGTTGATGTGCCTTATTTCTCACTTTTCAGATTATGTACACCTTTTATTGACCTAAGATAATATCCTCTTTATGTTGAGATAATATACTAATTCTTCGGTTTATCACTCTACAAATAATTTTCTTATGGGAACAAATATGCTATAATAATCATATCAAAATATCAACTGACTTATCTTATATAACAGTAAGAGAAATACCACATATCATACACTGATAGAGTAATGTCTTAATCATTAATCCATAACTGTAATAATTAATAATCATTTAAATAGGGCGAAATCAACTTTGACTTATAATAAATATACTTTGGATTACAGCTATTGGATTTATAAAAATGGCTTGATTTATAATTAATACATGTAGGGTTTTCTCAAATATATATTTACCAAGGAGTAGTAATATTTTATTATTTTAAAATAAACCTTCGTTCGACAAGGTGATACAATAGCACCCAAACTGTTTACTCTTGCACTGGAAGAGATATTTAAGGAAATAGATTGGAAACAAAAGGGCATAAGAATCGATGGATCGTACCTGAGTCACCCACGCTTCGCGGATGATATTGTTCTCATCTCCGAAAATCCAGATGAGTTAAAGGAAATGATGCAACAATTAAACATAACATCCAGAAAAATAGGGCTAAAAATGAACATCAATAAAACCAAGATTATGTCACCCAATCACATTCAATTATCAATATCTAACAAAAATATTGAAAACGTTGACGACTACGTATACCTAGGACACCTCATTAAACTAGGAAAAAAGAACCAAAAGTCGGAAATAACGCGAAGATTGTAGGGTAGGCACTACCCAAATCAAAAATGACTTCTCAAAAAATAGTCGCCGCCTCCCTTGCGCTCTAAGCGCCATAAGCGGGGTAAACAAAACTCTCCTCTTGGCCAAACTGATGTCTAAAAAAAAGGTCATCATCGTTGTCCTATTACTTTATTACATCCTTCTATAATACCAATCATCCTTTTTGGATGGGCACCCATGTTTTTAGGGTGGGCGAACGGCTTTCGATGCAAGATTCAACTCAAGATGAGAAAAATTTATCAAAGCTTGGCTAGACCGACGGCGCTCGATGCAAGATATAACGCAAGATGAAAAAAAATTATCAAAGCTTGGCTAGACCGACGGCGCTCGATGCAAGATGTAACGCAAGATAAGAAAAATGTATTAAAGCTTGGCTAGACCGACGGCTCTCAAGATGTAACGCAAGATGAGAAAAATTTATCAAATCTAAGCTAGACCGAACGGCTTTTTATTGTTGTTAAAATCGGGAAAAATGATTTGTTGATTGGTTGTTGGGAACCCAATAATCCGTTGATTCATCCTTACAGTGACGGTGCCAGGATTTTTGGGATGGTTGGGCCCGATGATTTTAGAATGGGCAGTACCAAAAAAATGACTTAAAAAAAAGGTCAATTACCCCTACACAATGGGCGAAGCCCGACAACCACAACACTACACCTACGCAAAGGGCAAAGCCCGACAAAAGTGATGAGTAAAAAAAAACAAAATCCCCCTCTTGTCCAAAGTGGCGTCTAAAAAAAGGGTCATCCTCGTCCTCTTGAAAATAACATGCAAAAAAACTTTCCTATTCAAATTCTCCTTCCCCCGGAAATTCCATTGCAAAACCGTCACTTTTGGGTGGGCACTGATGTTTTCAAGGTGGGCCAGTGCCCACCCTGGCCCTCCCCTGGCGCCGGCGCTGCTTACTATCTAAGTAAGTTAAATTTTACGTACTGTAAAGTAAATCGCACGGTTTTGGTAAAGTGAGTCGCACAGTAACCAAGACCGCCTTGTTTATTTTCACTCCGTGCACAACTTTTCCATTTGTGCGTAACATTCTACATATTTATACTCATTACGTAATGTGTCCTATTTCGAAGTAGGTTTTTACCATTTTCATATGACCTTAAAATGTATCTAAGGTTTTTTTAAATTTAATTGTGTAATTTTTTATACATCCAAATTGAAAAAAATTCTGTAATAATTGACTTTTCTCAGTTTACAATGTTTTTTTAACAGCATCAAAGTTATGAAGGGAGTTCGTAAGTTACGGCAAACCCTAAACTGATAAAAGTTTTTGAAAGTTTGTTAAAAAGTGAAAACATAAGGGAAAGAATAAGTAACTTTTAAAATGTATTTGCCAGAAAGTCTTTTATGAAAAAATATGACTTCTCAATAAAAGATCAGGTAACGCTCTTATCTATAAGAAAATTATTGAGTCCGAACCTTTTCATTTTTCTTTTTTAAAGTACTGATGAGCTGTCTAAAGCTTTTAAATAATAGTTTACTAACCAGACAAGTTTGACTGTGACATTTATAACAGTGACAGAAATGATATTCTCATAATCAAAGGTGCCAGATTAAATCAAGAATTAAGGTAACCGGGCCACTTTGATTGTAAGAGAATCACTTGATGTCACAATAAAAGTATCTGGTCAGTTAATTTTTATTTAATATAATATTTGTAAAATTAGACTTTAGTTAAATAAATGTACAAAAAAAAATAAATCGGACCCCCAAACCCCTTCCCCAAAACATTTTTTCTTGAAAGTATTATTAGACCGCATGACAGAAAGCTTAATCCGCCCTTGCTCTAGTCTCGCATTTTTCTTGACATCGTCTCGTTTTTGAGATGAGGCTAGAACGAGACGAGAGTGACCTTGTTTCCTGTGAGACGAGGGAAAAGATTTTTCTGCGGAATATCGCAAAAAGAGATGAAAATTATGCGACAACGAGAAATCACGAATATAATCTACAAAATAATTCCATTTACATAATATAATGAACAGATCTTGCACCGCGGCAGTGGCTCAATGGTAAGTTACTGGCATTCGACCGTGGCGACCCGGGTTCGATTCCCGGAGTGGGCATACGTACAATAAAAAAAGTATGTCCGAAATTCAGTGGATTTAAGAATGCAGGGAAGAGTGTAAAAGGTATCATCTCCCAACCCACCCCATTCACGCCGGTAACCAGGCCGGATGAGATCGGATATATCGTGGGGTGCGGAAGAAGGTACACACTCCCCAATCGGTAGGTCATGCAATGGCAATAAACCAAGGGTTGATAGTCCTTGGGGGGTGTCGCATGACCGAGGATCGTGGTTCGGAACCCACGTTAAGCTGTAGGTCCCCTCGGGAATGGCCCTGGTAGCGAACGAAGAGGAAAAAAGCCGAAAAAGCAAGCAAGCAACAGATCTTGCAATATTATATGGTATTAAAAATAACTTGCCCAAATTTTCATTGATACTACTTCTAATTTTTAGTCAAGTGGTACCAAATTTATTATTTTAAATAATAATGCAATTATTTATTATAAAATAATTATTATCAAACTCTAAGCAAACACTCCCCTAGCAGTATGGCACTGTGACGTTTTCATAGTATGACATGTGGTAGCGTTGAGTTCTACCGGTCTGTAATTTTGCCTCATATTATTTTCAGTATCTCTTCTTACTGATAGATGTATAGAACATTTTGTCATAAAATTTTTCAAAATTACTAATTTTCCTATCTTCTTTCCTAAAGAATCTATTTCTTGCTAATCTCGGTGAGGAAGGGGGGAGGGGCTTTGGTTTATCTTAAGCGATTTAGTTTCGTACCTTATTATATCCCATATTGTAAAGATTGGAAATTAATATTTTTTTGTATGATTTAGTATTCCTCTTCAACAATTTGTGTTTTTTGTGTATAATTTTTTACTTAATAAAAATCGCCAAAATGCCAATAAAACGTTTAAGTGGATTCGACCGTGCTAAAATTTGCCGTGTTAAATTGTGGTTCTTCTTCGCCCGAACTCCAAAAAACAACCAATTTATTGATTTTGTTTTTTATCTATGGAAATATGGAATCTAAAAGGGTGTGAGAAAGTTATTTTCATGCAGAAAAAAGGGGAAAGAGATTTAAGCCAATGAAAACCCTAAAAATAATTACTAAAGTTAATTGTATTTCAAAACGAATAGAATTTTTTTTTTAATGAAAATAACACTCCAATATCTTTAGAGTCCAAAAAGTTTTTCAAAATCCATAAATAAACATGGCCAGGATTCGGGCCAAGAGAACGCAATTTTTTTGGTCTATTAGTCTATTAATATATAATTTCGCATTGAACTGATATATTTGGAGAATAATTTAAAAATGTTGGTGGGATGCTCGTAATCTTGCAAACTTGTGTAACCGGAGAACAAAGCATATGTTATTCCCACCTTAAAAACCGAAGTTTTATGTTATTGTATTAAAATTTTGATTCTTTTTAGAGTTATAGCGTCACATTGCGAGAATGAGAAATTGCAATATTTTTGACAGGTCAAAACGACGAGAAAACAATGAGATTGAGATGTTAGCAACACGAGATTTGCAAAATAGGGCGAGCCTTATCGTCTTGTCTGTCTTACTTAGTAGGATAATAAGAAATTTAAAAAAGTATTCAATCTTCATTGTACACTTGTACGGTTTTTAATAGGTTTGTAAAATTTTTGCTTACGGCTTTATGTGAAACTTTTTTTAAATTTTCGGTTCTTCTTTAAGTTCTTGGATCCACTTCTCGGCAGTTTATCGAAGACACATTTTTCAAAAATTCAGTCAACATGTGTTATATCTGTTTATTTTAAATTACTAAATTTATTGGTATTTTTTTTATATTTAAAGTTATTTTTAAACAAGATGTTATTTTATCGTCAACCGAAAAAGATGAACCAGCGATGAAATCGCGGATAAATTAATTGAGGTAGACGATCATGTCTTTTATGTAAAATTATGTTTTTTTCCATAGTTTAAATATGGGCATTTTTGTGATTTTAGTATGAAGAACAATTTAGCTGTGTTTTTTTAAATTTTATAAATATATATTTTTTATTTACTTTTTCTAAAAGCATTTAAAATGTCTTAATGTCTGGTAAATCACTTTTTATTTTACAAACAGACAAAAAGACATACAGCGAAATAAAAATTTTATTGGCTATTTTTTTTTTAATTTCAAAAAGTATGAGGAAACTTGTTTTACCTAATTCAAAAAAAAATATATTTTTAAGTAGAAGTTAATGTAATAGGTACAAATAAACTTAAATGATAATTCCTATACCTATTACATATTAAATAATTTTAAAAAATGTCTGACTAAAATGCTTGGTAAATTATGTCTAATAATGTAGAGGGAGCGCACAAGACATAAAAAATGTTTCTAGAAAAGAGCAAGTGGGAATTTTACAGCAAATAAAAAAATCTTATTATAACTCTTAGGTAGTTTAACTGCGTCTCATACAAGAGTCACGTTCTACAAAAAAATACTTTATTTTTTAACAATAATATCATGTCATTTGATAAAAATTAAGGTATCCTAATTTAAAAAGTTTTCACTTGTGTAAATTATTATAACTGAATCACCAAAACTAAATAGTTTTTACAAATGAAGTGAAAGGCCATAATTCAAAAACTAGTCATAGGATTGCATTACGGCCATGGACACTCCTAATTAGGACAACAAAATCTACAAAATACTAAAAATTCAGAGACATTTTCCGAAAGCCATTTCCGTAAGCTTTATAAGGGGTCATTTATACACCCATCTTTTTTTAAATTAAAGTCATAAGGAACCAATTTAAAATCTTACCTTAGTCTCTTAGCTTCATCAATAAACGGCCTCTTTTCGCTCTCACTCAGAAGCTTCCACTCAGCCCCAAGTCTCTTCGATATCTCGGAATTATGCATCTTCGGATTCTCCTGAGCCATTTTTCTTCTCTGACCACGTGACCATACCATAAAAGCGTTCATGGGTCGCTTGATGTGCTCTTGGCTGTTTTGATGAAGATTGGTTGGTTTTGGTGAAGACATGGTTAATATTTATTGTAAATGATGAAGAAGAAGACGCGGAAGAAGAATTTTCGTTATTGTTGATGGAGTGAATTAAGATGTATTTGAAGCAAATAGTGGTAAAACTGACAGTGAAAGTTATTTCTTCATGACAGCTCGGAGATTTGTGAGAATGGAATTTATTACGGACATTTTGTTATATAAAGGATACATAAGTATATACTAGGTACCAATCTATTATACTAAATTGTCTTCTAATAGATGTTTACAGCATTGTTAGCTAAGTAACGTAGCTGTTCATAGAATGTTGCAAAAACTTAAACTAGTATAACAAAAATTGGCTTTACTTCGCTATGAAGTAGATCACACTGAAAAATCACTCACAAAAGGATCGAAAACTTTATTAAGTTGTATTACGAAAGACCTGAATTGCACCAATTTTTATCACTGAAATGTTATCTCATGTAGTTGATAAAATAAACTGAAGTTTGTCGCACGCCGACTTTCAAAAACGCATTTTCCCGGTTGAAGTTAGGGGAAGGCGGGGAGGGAGTATAGGGGCGGAGTAAACTTGCGCCGAAATAATTTCGGATTTATTAGGCTTTAAAGTGGAGGTTTTACATAATGTGGTGTTTTGTGCTCGTACACGATTTGACGGTGAATTAATGCGGTTGACCTTTGTAGGATTGTTGGGGGTTTCTTTCAGATTTGTGGAAAAGGGGGAGGGGATAACAGAATGAATATGGTCTAATTTTCCGGATGATAAATAATTTATGTTCCGGAGAAATTTGAAATACCGACAAAATAAATACTCTTAAGCTATTTGGATTATGTTTCTGTATGTTGTTATGCATCAATCTCAATAAAACAGTATAGAGCTAATCATGACAGATAAATCTAATTAGGTACCTACTACTAAAGTCGTTCATTTGAATGAATAGTTGCAATGATCTATGCTGTCCATTTGTAGTCACGATAAAATAATGTTGCTTTCTACGATTTCCTTGTTACTTTTTGATAATTAAGAAATTTTAAAAATAAATATACTTTTTTAATAGATATTTTCGTATCTTTAACACTAACAACTTATGTTGCAAATGAATTTGAATATATTTATTCCCAACCTCATTAGCGACTATAAAATGTACGTGTGCTAAGTCGCATTTTACTCAGATCATATTTTTTGTATGTTAAAATTGGAGTACCTATTTTTTTACTATAGGTCCAATATTACCATCAGTGACTCATCACTTTCATATCGAGAGAAGCGGGTTGGACGAAGAAAATAAATATTCTGCTCTGTTAGAATTTAAAAAATATGTTGGAATTATTTCCTCTAAATTCGTACATCTCGCTGCACTCGATATAAAAGCGGTGCACACCAAATATATATTATCTTGGAATTTAATAAATGGTAAAAAAGTCAGTATATTCCCAGACTAAGATGATATCGGAATTATTATTATTATGTTCTCAATGTTAGTTTTCACAGCTTTTAGTTGGTATTGCTGGTATTATTTACAGGTGATTTGGCTCTCTTTTACAGATATTTCCATGGCAGGTGTTCGACTGACATTGCCCACTTGATTCCACCTAGAGCAATGCAAAACAGAAATACACGGTGAACCACTGCCGCTCATCCATATGTTGTTCAGCTTAGTACTCCTCGAACTTCATTGTTCAAGAATTCTTTCATCTGGAGAACGTCATCTTTGTGGAATGATCTTCCTGAGGTCGTGTTTCCCAATGAATACAATCTTCAACGTTTCAAGACCAACGTTAATCGCTTTCTTCGCACACGCACCGCTCCCAGAGCGCCTTAAAGGATTTTTCCTACAGTGCAGGTGTTTTATCATAAAAAAAAAAACAGTACAGAGAAGAAATTTATCTTAACCTGTACTGTTTAGAAACTTCCGTACTATATGGCATGTTTGGAGGATGACGCTTTTCTGAATTAGTTGGTATAAATAACCTGATAGGCCCAGTTTTTCCAAGTTGGGCTTGAAATTTTTCGTCATAGCTCCCTCCACCGATATTACGATCGAAATTATGTCTATTTTATCCAGCTTCCATATATTTTTTATCTCTATAGCCAAATTCGAGTACTTGGTCTTCTTCTCCGATTCGGTTTTAGAGAGGTTAGTGGGCAACCTATATCGATTATGAAAGCTTTCTTGGTGGTTTTTTCGATGAGAAGAATATCCGGATGGTTGTGGTCTACTGTTCTATCCGTTATTATTGACCTGTCCCAGTATAAGAGATATTCAGGGGATTCAAGGACTGCCTCGGGTGAGTATTGGTAGTATGGTGGGAGGTTTTCCCTTAGCCCTAGAGTATGCACATTTTAATGTGATCGAAACTGATGATAGACTGTGCAGTGTGCATCTAGATTGACTATCGACTTGTTAAAAGTATATTAACTATTAATATAGTCAAAAAAAAATTCTACCTTTTGTTGGAATTTCTCGACAGCTTATGCCGGGGTCATCTTTTTTATGTAGTCAGCAAAGAACAAGCTTAAATCTTTCAACTATTTCATTCATTATCATAAAAAACATAGTGGTCCCAGTATGTACCCATGAGGAACGAACATATTTTAGTTTGACTCAATAATTTAAACACGTCTTTTAAGATACCTGCAATAAATAGTAGGTATTTATTCTAGTATTACATCATATTTGTAATGGTTAAAAGTTTTAGTGATGAGTTTATAGAACAGGAAACATTTCTAGATTTCATGCAGATGATATCCATAAATTCATTAAATTTGAACGGCCCGCTCGTATTCTTATACAAGAGCTTGGCGGGAACTATGCAACAATTTAGATGCGGCGTTGCCGAACTTCTAGGATAAACGAAACTAGTTATAAAACCTATTTACAACAACCAACCTAAACCAATCCTTCCCAATTTATTTTTTAGTATCGACTTTATATCGGTTTTTCTTAAGTTTGTCTTGTCTAGATTCGGTTTAAGGACTCTCGGATCGAAGCAGGCTCTACTACCTTACTACTCAACTTAACCATCTTGCTAAAAAGTGCAGCAAAACAAATTAAATAACGTGTAACATATCATAGAAAAGGCAGTTCTGTTTGACAACCTGCCCATTTCTCACCTTAGTTGTATAACTTTGGCCAAGCTCTTTTTGTATTGTATATAACAATTTCATTTTAGTATTTACTATGTTCTTTATGTTGAACAAACATTTTTTAAACTCCCATTAAATATTTTCGTCCTTCCTGGAGTTCTTGGATGCCTTTCCTTAGCTTACAATAAAGTTCTTTCTTAACTGTTGTTTCCCCTGTATGTTTATATGGATAAGGATATGGCTCAAAAGACCTCAGATCCATGGAATGCCATAAGATATCCTGATATGATTAGGAGATATCCGAGCCAATAGCACTGACAAGGCGGAGTTTAAACAATCGATGTTTTGTGGTGGGGTTACAAGCAACAAGTGTCTAGATCCTTCAGCAGTTAGCGGCATGGAAAAGCCCGCCGCTGATCTTAATGCAGTTGTCGCTGAGAAAGGAAGAATGGATAATTTTTATATTGAGGCTTCGTGGTCAATGAAATTAGAAAATTATGGATTTATTCATTACTTTCTTAGATTGTTTTTGAGTATTAAAACATAGTAAAATAAAAATCGGATAAAAGGATAGGTCTGGAATATTAGAATTTTTCCAAGGTCTCCTAATTTTTTTAGGGAGTTTAAACAAAGGTTTTTTTGTCTCCAAAGGACATATTATGGCCGGCCAAATTTTTATTTCAAATCTGAAATATTATTCACCAAAAAAAAAATAAAACCAGGAGGAAAGTTTTTCGAAAATATTAAACCATTGTACCATTTTAGCCCTTAAAAAATTATTATATTCGAATTAATAATATTAATTTAATCCGAATCTATAGCTATGCATAATAGGGCCACGGTTAACTCCGATGGACAATAATTATAAACACTCGTGCATTTTGGCGCGCCCCAGCCGACTGTGTCCGTTAGCTTAAAGCAAGTAAAGACCCAACGCCTAACATGGCTTTGATATTCACCGTTGCTATGGTTACGTGCCGTCAGTCACACAAACAGCATGTAACAATTTGCATTATGATAAAGGACAATTTAAAACTAGATCAGTCGTATGCACCATTGTTTTAGCATTGGTTCGCCTAACCTTAAGGTATTTATTTTGAGGCTTCGCGAAACTTACGGTTATAGATATCATTTTAACGTGATTTACTTGTGATTAAAAAATTTTGTTCTTATTTTTCAGTTAATTCAGTAGTATACGTACCTACTTAGTTGTGTGTTTTAAAAATGAACCCAATTAATGATATAGTTTGTAATTTGTTGGAAACTCGATTCAATCGTTGGACAGATGAGGATAAGAGAGAAGTTTTGTTACACGGGTTTTTAGTTAATGTTTGTTTAAGTACCCGCACTATACCTAGCTCTTCACCACTTTTTAAGACCACGAGCCGCCACTGCGGAGGACACTTCGACACATCACCAAAACTACTTAGAGGCGCTTTTAACAAAAGCTATATAGATCTGATTAGAATATGTATGGCTGTGTCTATACTAATCAGGCTTCTTTGTTAACTTAAGTTATGTTTACGATAACAATAATTTTTTCTCGGTGTAATAAGTAATTTTCATTAACATGTTTATCCGCCGTTTTTCGCTTGTTTTACTTTACCGATCATCTGTGATGTATCCGCTCGTGATGATATATCTACGCTACGACTTTCGATCAATTACTGGACTTGATTGCTTGCCTATTTCAGCGGATAATTATCATTAACAAATTACGGTTTTTAACGCTTTAAACAAAACCTCTAAACGTAAGCCACAAATCATTTGAATAATAACAATTAACAGCAAAGAAAAAATAGCCACATCAGTAAAATAATGACCCCTTTACAATAGATAGTTGATTGTATATGAATAATTTGATTATTGTGTTGTGATGAATATTTTGCCACGTATTGTAAAAGCAGCATTGTTATTTTGGTGACAAATGTCCTGCCCTACGCAATACTGTCTGTTTTTATACGTCGTTAATTCGTAGAATAATCCTTTTGGTTAAATACAAAATAATTATTTTATAAAGGAGCTGTAACTCGTATTTCAATCAATCAATCAATCAATCATTTATTAACAAATTATAAAGTTATTAACATATACAATTGTAAGAACTATTTTAGGCTTTAACAAAACTTGTTAATGCTTGCACCTAGATGACTAAACATCTGTATGTGCAAAAGTAAAATTATATTTCTATTAATTTTAAAGAAAGAAAAAAAAAAAATTTTACAGAACATAATAGTCTAATCCAAGAACACACACACCTAGCCAAAAGATATAAAGCGGGAAGTATATCTCAGTATAAGAGTTTAAGATTAAAATTGTTATAAACAAAATTTAAAACAGTATTCCAAATTTGGGCCAATTTGTAGTAATAAAGGCCTTACATTTCATGTTAAAAGTTTTTATATTAGTGATACTTTTCAAGTCTGGTGTTAAAATATTATATATTTTTGGAGCAAGATAGTTAATAAAGCGTAAGTTGACATTTTTATTACTGTTTGGTATTTTTAAGTGTTTATTTATTTTGATTCTAGTGTTGTATGTATGATCCACATAAGTTTTTAATTTGTTATTTTTGTGCACAAAGCAACAGGTACTCAAGACGTAAAGTGAGCGAACATTCATAATATCTTCAGAGTATAACTGTTGAGTGGGGAATCTCTTGGTTTTTCTAAAAATAATTTTTAAAATGTAATTTTGAACAACGTTCAATTGACTCAGAGAGTTTGAATATAGACCGCCCCATATGACAAGTCCATACCTGAGTAAGGATTCGATTAAGGCCTTGTAAATACTTACTAAAAGTTTTTCACTCAATATGTCTCTTAATATATAAAATTTATGTAGCAAAGATCTTATATTTTTGGTGAGTTTAAGGACATGTTTGTCCCACTTGAGATATTGGTCCATCACAATCCCTAAATATTTAGTATGGGTGACTTCATTGATATAATCGTCCAAATTATTTATCTCTATATTATTAAAGTTCGGTCTGTTTGCCGCGGTTAATGAAAATGCAATGTAGTTCGTTTTATTAAGATTTAAAGTGAGTTTACAAGAATCAAGCCAATTTATTATTCTAGTCATACCGTTCTTGGTTGAATTTTTTACGTCATTCCAATTCTCTCCAGAGAACACTACTGCAGTGTCGTCGGCGTATGAAATAATTGTGCCGTTGTCAATATTTAAGTTGGTTAGTGAGTTTATATAAGTTATGAAAAGAATGGGCCCCAAGACTGTTCCTTGCGGGACACCGATTTTAACTGTCAATGGGTCGCTTATAATATTACCAATTTTGAGGATTTGTTTCCGGTCATTAAGGTAGCTTCGCATTACATCCTACACCCTGCCCCTAACTCCATAGGTCTCCAGCACATCCAGGAGTGCGGCATGGGGCACAGTGTCGAATGCCTTGGCCAGGTCCAGGAACACTGTTAAACATTTATTACCTAGGTTTAGATTATCGGTCACTTGCTTAGTTAGTTGATAAATTGCATCAGAGGTGCTAAGGCCGTTAGTAAAACCAAACTTGTTTTTTGATAAGACATTATTTTTGTTAAAAAATTCAACCAGTCTGTCCTTCAGACATTTCTCAAAAATCTTAGAGAAGTTATTTATAACACTGATCGGTCTAAAGTTATTTATATCAGTTTTGTCTCCCGCCTTGTGAATTGGAGTTACTACTGTTGTTTAAAATGGCTCGGTACTGTACCTGATTTGAAGATTAAATTAATAATATGGACCAAAGGTTTTAGCAAGTGAACATGAGAGTATTTTATAATTTTTGAGCCAATACCATCAACGCCAGAGGCACTATTGTCCTTTAGAGAATTTAATTGTTTGATCATTTCACACTCATTTACTGGTCTCAAAAACATAGAGGAATTGGACTGATGTTTATGAACAAAAGGTGTAATAGGGAATTTTATTTTTTGAGACATTTTTAGGCCTATTTCTATAAAAAATATTTTTTTAATGTCTGTTATTAGGAAACTACGAAGGCGCAATTATATTTCAGAGTTTAAATTCATAATTCTGAATTTAAATTAGGAATATTGCTTTCGAACTCAGAATGACTTCAAACTCAAGATTCTGACAAAACAAATTGCGTAAATATATAATTATACAAGTTTAAACTTAGAATTCTGAATATCAAGAAAGTTAAAGGACATGAAATGATCTACAAAGTAAAATTATATTTAGCTCTACAGGATGGCTCAAAAAAGTGAGACGAAAAAAGATTTTTTTAATAAAAACACCTGTTTTATGGCGTTTTTGAATTCTAGGGATTAAACTAAGTAAAGTGGTTATAATAATTTAAATACCAGAAACCAGCTCTGAACTTGATGGTAGGTTCGAGGGCATGTTGTTAACAAGTGTCCGTTGTTTGTGGGAGCGATGCAAGATTGAACAAATTTTTTAATACAGCTCGCACAAAGTTTTGATAGCGTAGATAATCTACAGAAGTATGATCATTCCCTCATACAGGCTCAATAAAAATAACTCTCCAGCTGAAGCGACTACTGCTAAATCTGGATCGGGGTCTTCAAATACTCGAAGAGTGCCATTCAAGTAAAGGCACTTATCTAGGACCTTGAGAAATTTAATCTTTCCCTGCTTATATAAAGCTGACGTGGTATCACATCCACTGAAGGCATGCACAAATAATATGTTCTTCGCAAAAGCATCACTAGTTGGTCGCTACTGAAAGCTCAGCAGTGAACGGAACTTCTTCTCCTATTTACCACGAGTTGGCTTTCCCAAATAAACATTTTGATACTCTCTTACCATTGCAGTTAACAACACCACTAAGTCCACGTTTTCTCCGACCATCACAAATACTGAAGAAAATGGCGAGAATACAGTGCAACATTTGGTACAATCAATCAATAGGCATCTTCGACTGCCTGCTTCACTGTAAAATCAATTCTTCAAATTTCATTTTTATCATGAAGATCAGTCGCTTTTTATTTCAACTGTTGGATAAAAAGAGTTCTTACGATACAGTAGAGCTCATAGATCCTCGATCATCTTGAGGATAATTCAGATGAAGACGATGGAGAAGGCCTATGGAGGATACCACATTAAAAAATGCATTAATTAGCGCCCTATTGGTGTGAAAACGACCTAAAAGTATTTCATATTGCAGAAATGGAAAGCATTTAAATAGTTTAATATAAAAAAAAGTTATAGATCTAAAGATCCTTAAGTAGGATTATTTAACGAATCTGAGACTATTCAATATAGAGGGAACCACCCAACATTAGCGAGGTAAATTTCGCTGATTATTTTTTCTAATGTCTTCGACAGTATTTGGACATTTTCTTCTTCAAGTACCTACATCTCTCGGTGATACTATGACATACAAACCAACCCTTATTCATTATTGAAAGCCAATAAAGACGCACAAAGCAACAAATCGCGCATCAATATTTATATGATAAAATCGTAAATAAATCCTAATCAAAATTCCTCCCCCGTAAGTTTCATCTGAATGGTCCTAAATTGTCGGCAACCGTGCTGCACTGTTTGCCAGGCCTACTGCATTGTGCCTAATACAAAAACAAATTGACATCGCAAAAACCGTCAATTGTCTCACCAATCAGTGTTTATTGTCTGCCTGAATGAATTTATCGGTGGGCCGGCAAAGGGTGTACGACGGAGGGAGAAGTTACCCCTTTTTCAGTTTTAAGTGCTCTTATCTCTAAAATGTTATTTTAAATCATGTGATCTAATAATATTAGCTTGTTATTTTCTTCGAAAAGAATACTTTGCATCAATAGTTGTAAGTTATTTCGGTATTTTACACTCGTGCTTTGCATTTAGAACGTTTGTTATATATATATATATATAAAAAAAAAATATGTTTATATAATATAATATGTTGTATAAACAAGTGAAACTTAGATTGTTCATCATTTAAAATTTTCAAGGAATCAATAGGAAATATATTAAAAAAATTTAAATTCAGCCAGGGTTATATATATATATCTTTATAATTATCAAAAAAAATAATAATAAAAGCCTTTATTCAAAAACTGCATAACCAATTTACATTATTAAACATTTTCCTTCCTCGCCACTACAAGGCATTTTTTCTTCTGATGTTTCCTCCCTTACTTTTATGAAAAGTTTTAAAAAAATGGCCAAAATGGTCAATTTATAATGTGGGATTGAAATCAAAGTTCGGGTTAAGAAAGATTTATCTGGTCAGACAATGTAACATAGCATAGCAAATTATGACCAAGTTGATCACTCTTAACTGGAACTTTGCTTTTTGACATTTCTTCGATTTAAACTGGACCTCGGTTTAAATTGACTTTGTAAAATTGGGTCTAAACGCCTATATATATTATTTCTTTTATTTCTACTGTTCTAAACTAAACAGTAATGATAGGTCTCAAGATTTTTTTTGTAACTGACACTGGCCTTCTCCTTCTGCTTTTACTTCAGAGAGCCTTTACATTTGTATAGCCATAGTTCCATTAGACAATTAGGTGCATTTTTACAATATTCGAAAAGTGTAAACAATTCATTGATCAGTACCGAGACAAGGTCATACTATAAGAAATAGTGGGAGCGTAGAAGAAGTTCGCAGTATTGTGGTACTGTATTATTTTCCGGTTTGTGTTTATCAAGAAAAGGTAGTGCTACATTTTTTTGTGTACCAAAAGAAATGACTCTAGCTAATATGGTTTTTAAATTTTTGATTGTAAGTACTTTTAACTTTAAATAAATTTAGTATAATAAATTGCTTTAAATATTTTCTTAATTTTAGATTTTTAGTTGTCTTACACTGACAAACTTATTGCAAGTATTGAAATTTTTTTAAGGCTAATCGGCTCTCGGGGCAATAAAATAGTTCTTAACGATATAAAATTAAAATTTAACCACTTAGTTGTTTTTTTTGCTTGAATTGAAATAAAATTTGGTTATTCCTGTTATAATCATTTTCAAACCTTATTTTAGCTTTTATATTTAAAGGGCTTCCATAGAACAGTATTCAGGGAGCGACATAAAAATATTCTTGGTTCAAGGTAACAAAAAAAAAGATCCGTGGCTTATAATCCCCTTGCCAAAGTGACTTCTAAAAAGAAAAAGCTCCCCCGGCGTGTCTAAAATCCTCTCGTCTTCGCAAGCTGAAGTTAATGTCAAGAACCTCATCATTTTCCAATGTTACTTTGAGATAAAAAAAAAATAAGTTCTCCAAGTAGGCTTGGGCGTCGGTGTTGCGTTGGTGTTGCATCGGCGGCGTTGGTGTTATAGACTTTAATTAATTCCAACCTTATAATATAATAAAATAGCTGTCACTGGATAAGGAATCATTCAAGTATGTGGTGTTATTTCAAAGCCTAATTTGAGGACGTTTTTTTTACGTTACTTACTTGTATGTTTATATTCGAGTAAGATCAAATAAAAATTGGAGTAGGTAGCGAAACATTATTTTTGATATATTAGAAAAGAATGTAATTGTTATACATTATCTATAAATAATCGCGACCTTGTCATAGTAGTGGCCTTGACATTCCATCCAAGATCTTTACCGGACAATGAATGCGTGTTTTTCCAATAAATGCAATCTATTTTATCTTGCTGTGCGTCCTGCATTTATTACCAGTGTAGAGTCTGCTTAATGGCGATTGAAATTAAGAATTTAAGTTCTTTTTTGGTCAATTTGCGGAGTTATTTGTTTGAGAAAAAGTACATATAAATGTTTATTGCATGGAGTTTAAAATAATATTGCTTTGCTTTTTCGGCTTTTATCCTCTTCGTTCGCTGCCAGGGCCATTCCCGAGGGGACCTACAGCTTAACGTGGGTTCCGAACCACGATCCTCGGTCATGCGACACCCCCCAAGGGCTATCAACCCTTGGTTTATTGCCATTGCATGACCTACTGATTGGGGAGTGTGTATCTTCTTCCGCACCCCACGAGATGTCATATCTCATCCGGCCTGGTTACCGGCGTGAATGGGGTGGGTTGGGAGATGATACCTTTTACACTCTTCCCTGCATTCTTAAATCCACTAAATTTCGGACATACCTACTTTTTTTATTGTACGTATGCCCACTCCGGGAATCGAACCCGGGTCGCCGCGGTCGAATGCCAGTGGCTCTACCTCTGAGCCACAGCCGCGGTTAAAATAATATTCAATAATCA
Organism: Polydrusus cervinus; assembly: GCA_935413205.1. NCBI lineage: Eukaryota > Metazoa > Arthropoda > Insecta > Coleoptera > Curculionidae > Polydrusus > Polydrusus cervinus. Next base: position 1,498,934 of record OW284511.1, on the reverse strand, counting down.
AAATTTCAAATGTCATTTGAAAATTCTTTTGTAGAACATGTGTGTGTTGTAATGATAGATTTTGAATACATTTTATACAATTATCCTAGATCCTTGAAAAAAGCTTAGAAATAAAAAACGGGGAAAAAACATGTGTGTATTTTTATAAATAGTTCCAATATCGTAAATAAAAAAAAAATATTTTGATACTTTCACGTGGCTTCATTAAGGAACTTGTGAGGATCTCAGTGGAAATTATCATTTAAGTACTTGCTATATTATTCTTGTGATAAAGAGAATGATATATCTATTTCTCTGGGCCTTTATTTACTTCCTGTGTCGTATTAGTAAGTAATAAATAAAGCAAGGTTATCACATATAAACTATGTTTTCGTTGTTTCCGACTCAAATTTTAATTTTGTAAATACGAACCTGCATTTTTATTTATACTATATTACTCGATAGGTTTTGAACGTTTCGATAACATATACTACACCGGCAACGTTGCGGCGTGAAAACAATTTTTACATACCTAAATACGGCTCTGGTATTAAATTATTTATAATTTGTTTTTTGCAAGGGCATTATGCAGATGCATGCGTTGTCATGAATAAAACCATTTTTGACTTCGTTTATCTTTTTTAAACACAGTAGAAATTTTGGGAATTCTTATTAGAACAATATCTACTTCGTACTGGGTCTAGCTCTTTTTTAAAGCAGGAAACACTATTTAGCAGGAAATTGGTTTGCAAAAAATGATTTAACTTTAGTTTATACTAACAAAACTTACAGAATAATATTTAAAATAAATAATTCTAGTTTTGATGAAAATCAAACAATAGAAGTAGAATTGAAAAAGCAAATTTTTGGATGTTGTTCTGTATCTGTATCGTCTATCAATGGATTATATCAGGAAAAAATTAAATGAAGTTTGCTACAGGTTTCGAGATTTTTATTAAAATACACACATTCCCAAACTAAGAAAATAATTTATTAGGTTCACACTCGATATTGTATAATCTTGTATGGACAATGATAGAATATTTATTTGTCAAAAACGAATTTTAAGTATTATGTTCCCCATGAAGAGTGTTATGATTATGAAAATCCCATTGCTTTAATTTTTATAAAATATGATTTAAATACTTTTTATGATTCATAATTAGTATCATCAAGATTTTTGCAGGGCCCGATATGCATTTTTTTTTATTTAGGTACTTATGTATCACTAAAGTGTCAATGCTATAGAATAATTATTCATTTTATTTAAGAAGTTTATGTATTCAAAAGTAGATTAGGGTAGGTTAGCATAATTTCTATTTTTTTAAACCTACGCCTTTCGCCTAATCAATGTTTCGGGCTCGGAAATATCACTTTGTTCACCTACTCTTTTTATTCACGTATAGGAGTTCTTTGGTCGAGTGTTTCACGACTTTATAAATAAATCAAAGGTAATTGTAGAAATTTTTTTTATCTGTTTGTATTTTCTGGAGAAAATAATATGAATAATTTGAAATTTAGAATTGCTCAATTCAATATACGCTCAATTTTTACAGGTTTTTATGACTTTAAGTCAGTTATTGGTGATTTCGACTTTGATCTTATTTTTCTTACCGAGACATGGCTATCTGATGATGATGACATTACTGCTTTTATTATTCCAGGTTATCGCATGATTCGAAAAGACAGGCTGGGAAGAGGTGGAGGGGTAGGGGTATATGTAAAAAATAACTTAGTCCCAGAAGTAGTAAATTTTGAGTTTAATGTCACAAATTTTCTTGAGTTTTTAGTTATTAAAATTAAAATCAAAAATAAATATTATGCATTCTGCGTTTTTTACCGGCCCCCAAACACTAATTTTAACAGTGTTATTAATGATTTTGACAACATTTTCTCAGCTCTCTACCCAACTGTAGATGAAATAGTTTGTGTTGGTGATTTTAATATAAACCTGTTTAAAGTAGACAATCCCCTAACCTCGCTGTTTGAAAATTATAATTTTGTTCAAATTATTAACCAACCTACTAGAGTTTCAAGGACGTCAAGCACCCTTCTAGATCCTATTTTTATCACCAATGACACATTGGTGGGTGATTTTGGAACGGTGGCAATGTCTGATGTTTCTGATCATTTTCTTGTTCATTGTTGTTTGAATATCGAAAAAGCACATATTGAACCAAAAGTTATTCAGTATAGAAATTTTAATAATTTTAATTTTAACTCGTTTCTTATTGATCTCCATGCACTTCAATGGAATGATATTTTGTACGAGCGCAATATAGATAATAAAATTAATTTGTTTAATAATCTTATATTTTCCCTTTTTGACAAGCATGCCCCCTACAAGGAGTCTAGAATCACTAAACCTAGAGCACCATGGCTTACTCCTAACCTAAAGGTTTTCATGAAAAATAGGGATCGAGCGCTACACAAATTTAAGAGGACTCGGACCGTTTATGATTGGGAAGAGTATAAGCGCTTACGAAACTTTGCTGTTTCTATGATTAGAAGAGAAAAAAGACAGTATCTTGATTCTATTTGTGCAGAAAATAATTCTAGAAAAACGTGGAACTCTTTAAAGGCTTTTAATGTAAGCTCGAGCAAGGATTGTAATATTCCTGATAATTTATCTGATGCTAATGATATAAGCACATTTTTTGGTAGGTATTTGCAAACAGCTTCAGATTGCAGCCCTAAAGTGAATTTTTATAATAATAATAATTTTAATAATGACCTATCTTTCTCATTTAGAATTGCTGAAATTCAAGATATTCACAAAATAATTCACTCAATCACTTCCAATGCTTCTGGTGTAGATGGTATGTCTTTAAAGATGTTAAAATGTTGTAGTCCTCATGTAGATAAGTATGTCACACATATTATCAACTGTTGTCTAGAGGCTAACTATTTTCCAGATCAGTGGAAAATTTCTATTGGTAAACCATTACCCAAAACTAATAATCCTGTAAGTTTTAATGATCTTCGGATTATAAGTATATTGCCACTACTTTCAAAAATCTTTGAAAAAGTATTGTATGGTCAACTATTTCAATACTGTGTCATCAATAAAATAATTCCGGATAGCCAATGCGGCTTTAGAAAAGACTTTAGTACCTCCGTCGCCCTTGTTAAGATCACAGATGATATAATGGCAGCAATTGATAAAAAATTAAACACCGCACTAGTTCTTCTAGATTTTTCTAAAGCCTTTGACACCCTTAATCATTCTCTCTTGTTGGCAAAGTTAAAGTATTATGGCTTTGAAGAATCATCCTTACATCTTATTAAATCATATTTTAACAACAGGTTTCAAAAAATTTTCCATAATAACACTTATTCAGAACAAATTGAAATTCTGTCTGGTGTGCCTCAAGGATCCATTCTTGGACCTCTTCTCTTTATCATCTATACTTCAGATATTTTAAAATCTCTAAAGCACTGTAAGGTTCAGGCATATGCAGACGACACGCAAATTTTCCTTCATTTTGACTGTCAAGATTATATAAACGCCTCAAATTTGCTTAACGATGAGTTAAATATGTTAAATCAACTTTCTTTAGACCACAATTTAAAATTAAATCCATTGAAGTCATCCTTGATGCTCTTTGGAAATAAGAATAACGTTGATTTTTTGAGTCATAATATCAATATACGTGTTGATGGTGTTATGCTTCCCGTGGTTAAAACAGCCAAAAATCTGGGTATAATTTTGGATACTGAATTAAGGTTTAGAGAGTATGTCAAAAAACTAATTCAACGGTCATATATGTCATTAAGAGTATTATACAACAACCGTCATATCCTTAATTTGAAATTGCGCAAAATGCTCTGTGAGAGTCTTGTTTTGTCAAGTTTTAACTACTGCGATTTCATTTATGGGCCGTGCCTTGATTTGGCTGATAGGAATAGGATACAAAAAGTGCAGAATACATGCTCACGCCTTATTTTTGGACTGCGAAAGTATGATCACATTTCTCACACTTTCAAAAATCTCAACTGGCTAGTTATGAGCAACCGTAGAACTTTACATTTAGGAAACTTCTTGATCAAAATTCTTAAAAATCCAGCTCTGCCTCGTTCCCTCAAGAGTAAATTTGTATTTCGTGAAAATATACATTCGCGCCAGATAAGGTTTCCTAATAGAATTACGGTGCCTCACCATCAGAGTGCCATGTTTCAGAGATCATTTACATATAACGCTATAAAATTGTATAACTCCTTGCCTAATGAATTGATCTCACTTGATAATAATACATTTAAATTAAAATATAAAAAACATCTTCAAAATTTTCAAAATGAGCAAACTCGGTAGCTTAACTTTTTTTCTTTCAAAATATATAAGTATCTTAACAATATTCTGCGAGTCATGCATTTATAACATTTATCGTCTTCTCCATCGTATTTGAGTGTAAGGTATTAATTTTTTCTCTTCTTCGTGCTGACTTATTTTATAAGATTGTTCATTTATTTTCTCCTTTACATGGTAATCTTTAAGTACTATTTCTACATCTATCACTAGTTATGTATATTCTTTATACTTAAGCAAGCAGTGCAGGGTTCAGTTGAGTAGCCGTCTAGGCTAGACTGCGCCATGCTTTTGTTTGCGTCGCCTATTCTTTGTTATATTGTTTATTTTTTTATAATAAAAGACCTTTATTATTATTATTATTATTATTATATGCCCATACAGCTGTAAAAAATCAATATTAAAAAAAATTATGCGTGCTGTATATTAAAATTTATTGACCTTTTGAGCGATTATTGTTGAAATTACATTTATTCTTTTTTGCATGATATTTTGTTTGCTAAAATGACTAAGCAGTATAATCTAACTCTTAAAATCCAAATTAAGCATGGTTGGCGTTTAGGTAAAAACATGAAAGCAATAATTTGAAAGATGACTAAAGTTATCTTAAAGGCTATGACCCGGTAATGAACTATAAATAAAAAAAATGCGTAAATAAAATTTAAAGTCACACTTCTTAGGAGTGCCGATTTTTAGATTTTGGTGAGCCCGGGGGGGGGGGGGGGGGGGGGTCGACTAAAGAATAGATTTGCTTGGTCTAAAATCCTTCCTCCTTTCAAAAGTTTCTTTAAAAAAAAAGTTTCTCGGGTTTTCCCTTATAACTTTTAGAGTAGATAATTTATTTTGGGGACGAATAATAATTAAATAGACATAAAATAAAACATTTTAGATTGATCATACATTGTATACAGGGTGAGTTCTAAGTTGATACTTCTTTTTTAGCTGTGTATAGAAGGCATTAAAATAAACAACTTTTTCAAACACCTTTTTTCAAAAAACTTAAAAAATAGCCGAGTTACAGAAGTAACAAATTTAAGTGCGGGCCTGATAATCAAAACTTTACTTTACATTGTTTTTGTCCGTTTTCTGTATGTGAGTCATGCATTTTACGGATCGGTGTTCAGTTATTAATTTTGTCAATTCGCGGCGCGGTGTGGTTTTCTTTTAATAAATTGGTGAAAATGGTAAAATTTGAAAACAATGAAGTAATTATGGTGCTTATTTATTGTGAGTGTCGTAAAAGTGCGGATGTTTTTTCTCTAGACATAGAAGTTTTCCTAATGTTATTCAACGGGCAAGTTAGGCAGAACCGTATTTGATTTGTAGTGTAATAAATGAATGTAACTACTTTATTTTTGAGTTTTTTGAAAAAAGGTATTTGAAAATGTTGTTTATTTTAATGCCTTCTATACGCAGCTAAAAAAATCAACTTAGGAATCACCCTGTATAGTACCACTATTGGTTAATAGCAAAAAACACAATTGTATTTTAACTAAGAAAAGTGAGAAATTTAAAAGTAATTTGTGTTAAATTTACCAAAATATGGTTTTACGGTTTAACCTTTGAAACTTGAAGTTGTAACTTTTGGATGAAGAATAAAAAACTAAAATAGGGAGGCTGGTGAAAACCATTTTTCTCTAAGATGAACCGTTCCACTGTTACAGCCTGTCAAAGTCTGAAAATGTCATATTTTAAACGTCACTATCTCAAAAACAATTGAATTTAGCAGGGCCGGACCGTGACCTTTGGGGGCCCTGGTCTAACGATATCTGGGGGCCCCACGAAATTATATAAATTAGGCATTTTCCTAAAAAATGTTTTATGCGGGAAAATTTAACATTCGAAACTTAGAGTTTTTAATTTCAAACGAAAAAACATTATAAACTTAGGTAAAAGTAGTTAAAATATATATAATATTATCTTTGGTGAACAAAAAATTAAAGCCATTAATTATTCACCTAAACATAACTTAAACAAGACAGAGTTGAGAGTATTAATAAATGAACATAACAACAATAAGAAATTTATAAAATAACTTTTCTACACTTTTGTGGTGCAAATTATTTTAATTGATTATCACATTTCAAGTCTTTGGTGAGTGAGATCAGCATTGAAAGAAAGAAGTGATAAGTAATTAGGTCTTGTATTTGTCATTGTTGTCCTATATTTGTTTTCTATATAGGACAACTTAGTGAACACACGCTCCGCTTCACAACTCGTAACAGGAAGCGTTAGAAAAATCTTTAAGATGGTATATAAATTTGGAAAAACGTCAACAAGTTTTTTTTCAAAAATTAAATTAAACATATCAGTACAAGTATATGACTCTAGCTCAGTTTGTTTTATATAAGTTTTGAATTGAATACATTCCTGTATTAAATGTTGGTTTAGTTCAGAGAACGTTTAGTTTGTCTAAGTCATCTGAGTAATAATCAATATTAGCGCGCACGCTCAACAGGTCGATGTTCTTCTTACTTTGATCTTGCAAATCCTGTTGATCTTAACGGGAAACGGGGCCCCCTGGAACCCGGGGGCCCTGGGCTGCAGCCCATTATGCCCATAGGTAGATCCGGCCCTGGAATTTAGATATTTTATCCAAAATAAGAGTAGAATTTTTTGAGGAATTAAAAAAGAATATAAAATATACGGTGTTCATTAAAACATAATTATGTTTAATATCCCCTAATTATTTGTAACCATTCTATTTAGTAACTCTGTTCTTACAAAATATTAAAAAGTTAGGTAGTTTAGCAACTTTTTTTTAGAAGTGATCTATAAATCGAGAGTGTTGGTAGGGAAATATATTTTTTTTTAGAAGTCACTTTTGAATAGAGAGAAAACTTTTAGAAGGAAGAATCGTTTTTTTTTTTAAATAAGAAGTAATTTTTAACTTACAAGATTTAAGAGGTAGATTCCTACTTTTTTTTAGACGGCCCTTTTGAGCCGAGAGAGAGGTTTCGGAAAAAAGAGACTTCTTTTTAATGAGGTCACTTTTTCTGGAAAAAGTGTGCCCATCCTAAAAAATATTTAGCCCGCTTGTGCCCACCCATTACAATTTTTGTCGCGACGCCACTGTAGTTTAGATGCTTTGAAATCCTGCATTAATAGTTGGCCACTCTGTATATTTTAGGCTAGGGTAAGCGATACAGTTATTGGCCCTTTAAGAATTATTTGCGGTTTGGTGTTAATTTAAAAAAAATCTGATTGATGTATTTAAATTTTTATTCCTAAAAATACTAAAACAAAAGGATTTCTTAACAACAATTAAGCGTTTTCGGGTATGAGTATACAATTTATAGAAAAAACTGTAATAAATGGCAAAAATACCCAAAATGATAGTTATTGGCCGTTTCCTTACACTTATTGGCCCTAACTTATATAGTTATTGGCCCGCTATTAAGGACAATAGTTCCTAGCTAAAAACCAGCAAAATAAAGCAAAATACAACTTTAACGACGTTTCAAACAAGGTAAACATGTAAAAATATTGGAATTTGATTTATGCAAGCTGTGTTTTTTAATACAAATTAAGTGATAAGACCTGGTACATGTTTGACATTCTTACACCTAACATCAAAAAAGTAATATTTTGTGTACAAGAAAAACAAATTCCCTTATTTAAATTATTCTGAACAAAAATACAATCTTCTTGAATTTTTTGATCTACACTATCTACATCTTTATAAATTTCTTGAAAATTTATCTGTATATCTTTTTTTTTATTTTGGTCTTCCGAGCGTTCTCCGAATTCGAGTTTTCTTGTTACACGCTAAAGTCTTCCGTTTTCTATCGATGACTTCAGTATGTAATGTGATGATATATTAATTTTGATGTCGTCAGGTCTTGTTTCTTTTAAATCTTCTTGTTTAGTTGTTTCATTTTCTTTATTACTTTGATGTATTTGTACTTCAGTAGTATCCAATGTTACAGAAGGTTCTTCTAGGTATTCCAAAGGGTATTTCACAAGTCCTTGTTCTTGTAACGTTATGTCATCATTAGAACACGAAAAAACATCACCGAAATCTTCATCAAGGTCCAAATTTCGTTTGTGGAATGTAATGTTTTCTTCTGTTGGCTGCATAATTTCTTTTGGTATTTTCGTTAATGATGTTTTACTATTATTATCAAGCTTAATCTTTTTTGCTCCATTCTTCTCTTTCGGCTTCCGTTTTGTTTTTTTTTCAAGAAGAGCCTTCTCGTTCAATTTTCTTCCGTTGTCTTTCCTTTTTTTCTTTTTTCTTTTTCCTCGAGCTCATTTTGCTTTTTCTGCTCCTTTCCATCTTGAAATTGTTTCCATGATGATGACGATAATATAAAAGAAGGTCTTTCGGAATTTTTTATTTTTCTTACTTTGTTTTTATTTTCTTTAATTTGTTCATAATAATATTAAATCTCTTATAGACAGTTATTGGCCATCCTAGACTGACAGTTATTGGCCGCGGCCAACAACTAACAGAAACTATCAAATCAAAAGTTACAGTTATTGGCCAGAAGGCCAATAACTATGTGACGGGAAAAAATCATATAGACAGTTATTGGCCCTGTACAAATTAAGGTTAAAAACGTTTTTGGAGGTGCTAATAGCAAGAAATTTACATAAATATACACTATTTAAACATTTATAATGATTACATCAATTACCATTCATGATTTGGTATGTAAACTATAAGTTAAGGTGGTGCACTACTTACCTGTTTTGAAATAAATTGCTTTAAATTGGCACTTCCTAAAACACGCTGTTTCATTCGCAAACATTAGAAAACCACTAAGTGATAGATTATGGCGGGAATTTGCACCTTGGTAAAGCACAGTTTACACTATACACCAATGCAATCGTCGCTTAACACATGTTTATGCGATACTTATTAAAATTATTTTAAAATACAAGGGCCAATCACTGTCGGGGGGCCAACAACTGTATGGTTTACCCTATAATTGCAGAGAAAACGAGTTTAATCATTTTTGACAATTTAAATGTCTTGTAATAATAAATTTAATATAATTAATAATATTGTTCTTATATGCTTCATACTTTACACTATACCGTTTTTTATAGGTTATTATTTATTTTTTTGTGACAACCCATTCACAAAGTTTAAATGAAGAATCAGTTAACACAAAATTCGTTGCACTTAAAGGGGAGAACCCACCATGTAATGTACAGCCTGGAGAGACATTTTGTGAAGAAGTCCCTTATTATCCATAGTAAGATACATTTATTTTAATACTCATTGGCATTACAAATTTTATAGCTAGAACATATCCAAAAACAATGATAGATCCATACTACTTAAAAGTTAAGTAATATATGCAAAAATGGTAGTCTTATACTAAGAATCAGCAAAAGACAATCTAAAAAGAAGAAATTTAATTTTTCTAAAAACTTACTTAATTGCCTATGCATATTTTTAGTAAATTAATTCTGCAAGCAATAAAAAAAAAAAATTTGATGTCAGGAAATTTTTCGTGGATGAATCAATGGACGAAGGACCAAAATTAAGTTCTTTTATCAATGGTCCAGTAGTTCCAGGAAAATTTACAGCGGCTGACAGTGAAGTACAGACATCTTCTAATAAGAAGCTTACAGTTTCGAATAGTGAAGACGCTGTAACTCATTCCCATTCATCCACAAGTAACAAGGATTATTATGGTAAAATTTATATTTTTAAAATTTTGTATTATAAAATATTTTATTGAAACAGTGGCGAAAAGAAATCAACAAACATAAGACAATCACGAAAAAATGTCATACGTGAGCTCTTGTCACAAATTAAAACTTCTACAATGAACCTTTTCACTACATTGTTTTTGACCGCATCGTATACAAATTCAAGCAATGATCAATTGTGCAACTTCTATTAGGAGTTGTTGGCAGTAGATGACAGCCTTCATTCGACGTACTTGGCTACCTTTAAGAGGACTTCGTACACCTTTAAAACGAGATTTGAACAAATTTTGTTCTCATGGGTTTATTAATCGATTACGAAAAAAATGTTATATATAGAAGTGTTTAGAAATTAAACAAAGAATATTGGATAGTATTGTTGGTTTATCATAAATGTATTATATACAGGACAAATTCGTGTTCGTACAAGGGGATCTCGAAAACGGTATGAGATACGAAGATGGTTAAATTGAGGCAAAGTTGGGTATTTTGGGACTTAATAATGTGGTGATAGAAAATTGTAAATACTCCAATTACGTTCGAAAATATTTTTAATTTTTGGCGTCTTAATTTTTGACTTAGTTGAAAAAAAAACAAAAAACACTTTTTATAGCTATTTTTTATTAAACGGCAGTAAAGTTTGGGACTTGCAATTTTACTTTTGGTAAATAATTTGTGTGATAGTATTGGCAAATACAGTATTCACCTGAAGAAGACCGGAGATACTTATCAGTTAAAACGATGTGATTCAAATCAAATAAAGAAAATGCAAGTCCAAAAATTCTTCTGTCATTCACCGTATTCTTTATGCAAAATATTCTGTCAGGATAAGTTTGAAAAAAATGATCAGTTTTGTGTTCTCGTAACTTCTTGAAATTTTTTCAGGTCGTTTTGAAAAACCATCTACGACTACTTCCACGAATTAATAACAGAAATGTTTATAGAAGAACAAAAAGTTATGTAAAAAAGCAACACCTACTTTGTGATATATCCTGGTAAATGAATATGACAGAAATGGTAAACAATAATTAGGACTTTGTGCAAATAAATAAATACATTTTTATATTGTTATTTTTTTTTTCGAAATGTTTATTATACTTTGATAGATACGAAACAGAGATATGAAATTTATTTCTGGGGAAATTTGTGTCAGTACCTTCTTCATTCTATTGTCATTTTGCAAAAAAAGCAGGTGTATTTATAAAGCAAGATTTAGAGATTCTTGTAAACCGTTGTTTTGCAAACACAACTTTTTAGCACTAACTTCGATTTTTATATTGGTTGGTTGGTTTAAGGCGGGGGTTGGGCGTTCGGCCCAAGCTTCTTGCACTGCAGCCTAGTGGCTTATTGTGCTCCCCTATCTTGCTAGAAAAGATTTGTTCCCTTTATAAGGTCCAGCAAATTCCTACCAAGTTTGTCATGTGGGAGGTTATCCCCACGTTGAATGTCTCCGAAGATTCTGAGTCTTCCTCGGGTCAGCGCTTCGCAGTTATATATGATATGTGAGGCGGTTTCGTCCTCATCGCCGCAAAGTCTGCATTCAATAGGACCATTGTAAATTCCTACTCGGTGTAGGTGTTTTCTTAAGCAGTGGCCTGTTAGTAGGCCGGCCACTTGTTTTAGCTGGGTGCGCGTTAAAGGCATCATTCCAGTTGATAACTTTTTGGAGGGTTTTCCAATTATGGCCCTCGCTTGGGTATGACCAGGTATTCTGTTCCATCGGGACAGGTGTTGTTGTTGTGCCCACCTGTCTGATGCTGTTCTGGTTGCCTGTTTTGATATGCCAAGGGCGGGTTCAGGGCCCCTGAGTTCGTTGCCTGCTATCCCTGAGTGGCCAGGAACCCATAGGAGTTCTACCTTGTTGTTCCTTGCGGCCAGGTTTTTCAGGTCGTTTAGGCACTCCAGTGTGATCCTCGATTTGAGTCGACTGGAGTTCAGGGCCTTGAGGGCAGCTTGGCTGTCGGACAGAATGTATATCTCTTGGTCGTGATAGCCCTTTTCGATATTTTTCTGTACACATGCTTGTATAGCACGTATTTCTGCTTGGTATACTGTGGCGTAGTTTCCCAGGGGAATGCTGATTTCCATTCTGGGTCTTTCCCCAAATATACCTGCGCCTACTCCGTCGGCCGTTTTTGATCCATCAGTGTACCAAACCAGGCCCCTATCTAATGACGGTGGTGTCCCTTTTGACCACATGTCAGAGTCGCACCTGATGTTAAAGGGTCTGGTGAAGCTGTAGACCTCTTTCATGTGATCTGTTTGCATCTCCAAGAGCTCGTCGTTGATTAGATCCGCGGCTCTTGTGTGCCCTATTCTTATGGGTCGTTGTTTCCATTCCCCATTTATTTTCATCCTGGAGGCGCTGCAGCTGGCCTCCTTTCTGATGTGAATGTCTAGGGGTAGCAGTCCTAGTATTACTTCCATTTTTATATTAGAAACAGTTTGTTTGATACGTAAAAAACATAGAAATAATATTGATGTACCTACTTATAATACAAGACATATAGTTTATGATTCTAATAAAAAATTAATTATGTTCCAGTTTAAATTTAAAAAACATTCAATTAAAAAAAAATGTAATAGTACATTACATATTACATTGTAAATAGTATATTACGCACGAATAGAAAACTTATGGCCGGAGCCACATGGCGGCAAGTCAGTAATCCTATGAGTGCGTAGTTGCTCGAGTTATGTACCATAGTTTACCTACGATCATATTTATTGAAGCTTAAAAGAAAATATAGGTACTGCTACTTTGTGAAAAGGATAAAAGTTTAAAAAAAAATAATGTCCTTTTTCCCCAGGGTTTGTGATAGCAGCCGCCTACGACTCTCTTGTTATAATAAATTCGCGAGCCCATATTAAAAAGAGAGCGTTGCTATGCAATACGTAGTACGTACTTATGTTGAAAATAAACAAGGCGGTCTTGTTTACTGTGCCATTTACTATTACTTTACAAAAACCGAGCGATTTACTGTAGTAATTTTTTGCTATTTACGGTAGTCATCGTAGCAACCAAAAATGTATTATTGTAGGAATCTAATTAAACCATTAATGAATATTTTACGGTTATAATTTGGCATATTTATTTATACAGAAGAAGAATTTCTCTTTATTTCGTCAGATCCATCCCCAGACGCGTTTCGTCATATCATGACTCATCAGTAGAGCTAGGATCCGACAAAACAAAGAGAACTCAAAGCTGCTTATGGCAGCACAGTGGTGGGACACCCGGACACACCAGTAAGATGTGGCACGGAGCGCCATCTGTATCGTTATTAGACACTCTTGAGCATACCAGCACCTCTAACAAACTTATAGAAATAAGTAAAAATGTTAAGAGGAAATCTCCTGTAAAGACATTCGTCACAATTACAGGAGTCCCGCTAGGCAGCGCTAACTCGCATCTTATTTATATTTTTTAATCTTATGTTTTTATTTTTACAATATTATATTTTGTTTTAAATGAAGATTTCTAATAGCTTTGGCGATAAGAATATTCTTTCTGAGAGACTAGGATGGTATTTCAATAGGGTCGATTTATTTTCGGCAAATCAGTGGTTTATCCCTTTCAAGATATTTTTAAAATTATTTCAAATGTAGATATCAAACATTTTTTTACCTGGTTTTGTTTCATATTAACAATTTATATAGTTCTTGCTTAGAATAAAATTATTTATACGAATAAAACGTGAGCAAATGCTTATTTTTCAATAGAATATCCTTTAGATGAGGGCGATTGAAAATAAATATTTTTTTAACTTTGACAAAAAAGTGCGACCAGTTACAGATAGAGCTACAACTGTCTGCAAGTTCCCATTTTCGTTTTTCTTTTCCTGGATTCAATCAACTGTTCTATTATCTCAAACATAAATGACAAAATTATTAACTGCTGAACCTGTCAACGGTGACATTTGAAATTGGTATTTCAAAATGGCTACTATGACGACATTTTCGTCGTACATAGCCATATAAGGAAATTTTATTAAAACTCCCTTTTTTCTGTATTTTTACCTCGATATTTACTCAATGAGCAATACATTTCCGGAGAGTAACTTTGACAGAAGTTACTATTGGCCGGCCGTGTGCGGTACACACTTTGTATACAGGGCAGCGACGTCCTCAATTTTCCACTCAGTAGGAGAAATAAAATAAACCGGAACATCTAAATAATGATTTTTTTTTCAATGAATAATTATAAAAAACACTTTTTTGTCTACCCTGTAGGATTAGTCCCATCGAATAGTATTTATAGATACAATAAATCTGGATGGCAATATAACTCCCGTTCATCTTTCTTTTCTGCGGCGCTTCTCGGCGGTTTCAATTTTTCCAATTCTTTTTCAATGGTTTCTTTTGAAAGAGCAAACTTGGAGAAATCTTGATAAAGGCTCTCTATAAGTGAGAATAGCACAGGAATAATATCGTAAACTTTACAAATCCCATTTGGAATTGTGACTTTTATGTTCGCGAAAAGCCGATTTCGGCACTTGGTTTCTTTTTGTTAGACTAAAAGACGCAGACGTAGCCTTTTATTGCGGCCGTCACATGCGTTATTTTTTTGGGGTTAATACAAAGTTTTTTTGTAGCTTTTTGATTGGATAACAAAACTTTATTTTAATATCTAATATTTGAGTTGAGAACTGATTATCTATTATTGTCCTAGTAACATTCTATCAACAATCATTAAAAACTATAGAACTGCGGTTTTTAATAATAAAATCTAAAATTTCGTACTTTCTACTCATATTATTATAGTCACATATTACGATACACCATCACCGGTATGCTAATACGCCTAAATTCTCCATCTCTCTCCCACCAAGGCCGGTTTACATTAGGTGCAAGTGCAAGTAAATGATCGTTTTATAAACGATATATTGCCTTAGTTCATCTATATTATAATATCATCATTAAAGGCACTACACTTATAAAAAATTAATATTTTAAATGAATTTAAAAAAATAGCAACAAGCTTTGAATTTTAACATTTAAAGAAAGCCAAATAGATAGGCGCACTATGATTCATTCGCTTCGTAAGAACCGACATGACTTCGGAGCGCGCCGTCTTTTATTGCATAAAATAATACAATATCTTGTGTCTGAAACTGAAATCGATCGAAAATCGAGACAAACATTAGTTCGTCTCCAAAAACGGTTGCCACATTTTTGCACTGATCCGTCGTTCTATAAATATTGAAATTCAAAGCAACAAGTCACAGAAAGATCGACAAATAACTTAAGTTAGGGTTTCTTCAAGTGTCATTGAATTGGTCTTCTGTCTTATTCTGCGAATAATCTCATATCAAAATGTTATGCTAATTAATTTTTTCTATTGGATTATTTTCAGATTTTGTCATTGTTAGTAATATAATATAAAAATTGTAGAAAACAGTACCAATATTACTAATCTGCCTTTTTCATACATTCGTAGATGCGATAAATTCCGTGTTTTTGTTCCATTAGTTTTTTATTTATTTATTTTCTCAGTGATGTCTTAAAAATATCAAAAAGTTCAAACACAGAAAATTTTGTTTTTTGCTTCTACAACTAAAATAAAAATTTGGTGAAAAAGTCCACTTCTACAACTTTTGACTTTTTACGATATTATAGCTTTAATTTTTGCTATCCCACCTAAAGTTCTGTTCACAGCGTTATTTTAGTGATTAAATTTTCATTCGTTTTTATTCATTAATTATTGAAATGGCTAAATAGTCTACATTATTCACAATTAAATTAGGAAACTTAAATCAATCTCAAATATAAACAAACTAAATAAAACACACTGAAGACACGATGCCGCGATATACATAAATAATAAATAAAGGCTGTCAACTGTCGCAAATCAATCTCTTTGTCTAACTCAAATGAATTTCGGAACATTTCGAGTGTGTTTCAATCACTGGCCATTTCAATAAGCTACTAAAAAGCGATATGATTGGTTCGGTTTCGACGACGAGTCTCATTTATTGTCTCATTTTAACTTCCGGACTCGCTTATATGTTTGTTTCGCTCTAAGGTTCTCTTATTAATATAAACCCATACGGTCAATAAATTGTCGGTCTAAGTAAAATACGGCTGAAGGCATTTACATTATGGAGAGTTCACATAACACAACAGGATACAGGTGAAGTATGAAATATTAAAATCTCTAACTAAGCTATAGCAGACAGGACGTGAAAAGCAGGATCCTGTATTGCAAAGCGAAATTGAAAAATATTTTTTTGCAATATATTTTTACGATTTTAAAATAAAGTCATTTCCGTGCCACCCTATATAGTGTTATAGTCAGTGGTGTGGCAAGAATTTGTTGAACCCGTAAGTAGCAGTTTCAGTTGGGCCCCCCATTGAGAAAATGTCCTGACAAAGTTGCCAGATGTACTTAAAACAATATTAATCATTAATTATTTGAATTGTGAGTAATTAATATTTTTTTAATTTTTAACCCCCCCCCCCCCCCCTTCCTGAGTCTTGGGCCCGTATAAGCAATGGCTACGGCTAAAATAACCACGACACTTTTTCCTTATTACGTATTAAATTGTAAATTTAGTAAACTTCGGTATGGGCAAAGCATTGTTGTTACTCCACAGCCAAAAAAAAATCATGCAATTCGACGGTATTTTTAATCAAATGTTTTAAAGCTTTTGACACATCCTGTATCTTCTTCTTCACTCTTTTTCCTAAAATGGCACATTCAAATCTATTATTGCAAATAAAGAAAAGCTATAGTGTTACCACGTATGCCGAATTCTTCATCGAATGCGCGTATTTTTGGGATTTGAGAAAGCGTGTAAAAAGGCTTTCGTATTTTGTAAGCAAATCCTTTCAAATGGTATATTGGATTTTGAATGGATTCGACTGCCTTGTGATGATTCTTATTGAAGTGTGCTGCTGTAACGACGAACAAAATAACATAGAAAAATTTTACCAATATACAGTTAATATCGAAAAGTAAGAACACAGAGAATTGTAATTTGTTTTTTTTTATACACTACAATCATGTAACTAAAATTTAGTGAAAAAGCCCATTAACGCGGAAAATTGGAGACACTTCTTTTAAAACACCATCGGCGTAGCTAGCCTTAGTGTTCAGGGGGAGCCTAGGCCCCAGTGTACGGTAAATTAAATGCAATTTTTTTTTATTGAATATTTCAGGGTGGCCCCAGGGTCATCAGGTTGAGGGGGGAAGGGGGGCAGCCCCCCCCCCCCCCCCCTAGCTACGCCAATGGTGTACACCTTCAGTAAGAAAAAAAAACTAGTTTTAATTTAACTTTAAAAATGGTTAACAAAGCAACCCTAGTCGACGGCACCGACGATGACCCAACGTTAAAATGCTACTTGGGTAGATAATAAATTGACATCAAATTATTATTCTCAAGCAATCATAAACTAGAATTTAGCCTGTACTTAAAGAGGAAAACTTAAGATTCCATTATTGAATCAGATATTTTGAAACCAGTGGATATGGAGGAGAGGCGATATTGAGTGGCCTGTCAGATTCCCAACCGAACCTTACCTCTTTGAAATTTTATTTTCGAAATGATTTAAAAAATAAGGTTTACAAAAATAGGCCGGTTAGTTTCAAACTATTTTTGTAGAAATGAAATGCTTATTTCAAATTCAATGGAATATACTATTGACAACCACTTAAGCGAATTTAGAGGCAGGCTTGCTTGGCGCTTGGCTCTCTAACAACTGCAAACATTTTGAATATCTGATAAAGTAGCTTTTATTTAATTTTTTTTTTTTTATGATAAAACACCTGCACTGTAGGAAAAATCCTTTAAGGCGCTCTGGGAGCGGTGCGTGTGCGAAGAAAGCGATTAACGTTGGTCTTGAAACGTTGAAGATTGTATTCATTGGGAAACACGACCTCAGGAAGATCATTCCACAAAGATGACGTTCTCCAGATGAAAGAATTCTTGAACAATGAAGTTCGAGGAGTACTAAGCTGAACAACATATGGATGAGAGGCAGCGGTTCGCCGTGTATTTCTGTTTTGCATTGCTCTAGGTGGAATCAAGTGGGCAATGTCAGTCGAACACCTGCCATGGAAATATCTGTAAAAGAGAGCCAAATCACCAACCTGTCTTCGATGCTCCAGGCTATCGAGGGTCTTGGTCAGCTCGGGGTCGCCGAACAGACGAACGGCTCTCCTTTGAATGGAATCCAGTAGCCGAAGGGTGTGCTTGGGTGCAGAGCTCCAGACATGAGAGCAATATTCTAATGATGGTCGAATCTGGGCTTTGTAGAGTGTCAAAAGTTGATGAGGTGTGTACAACCTTTTGGTGCGGAAAAGTACACCAAGTTTCTGTGCAGCTGCCCTGGCAATTGCGGCAACGTGATCATGCCAAGACATATTACCTCCCAGATTGACCCCCAGCAAATTAATAGACGGTGCCAGGGGAATTGCGTGTCCTGCCATGACTATATCCGGTTCTGCAATGTTAACCTTTTTGGGGAAGACTGTTGCCTGGGTTTTCTTAGCATTAAATTCGACTTGGTTACTGTCACCCCAAGCCAAAATTTCTTCCAGGTCATTGTTGAGGCGCAATACTTCATGCTGCCTGCGAAGATGTGCGTCGGCAGCGGATGTTTGGGGAGTCAATGTAAAAGATGAGACAAGTGTGCTGTCATCAGCAAAGCTATAAATTGGATTTTGGGTTTTCACTAGAAGGTCGTTAATATACAGTAAAAAGAGGGTAGGCGACAATATGGACCCTTGAGGAACACCGGCATTGATGGTGAAGGTGTCTGAGAGAAACCCGTCAATCGCCACTTGCAGAGAACGGTTCTTAAGGAAGCTGGTTAACCATAAACAAAATCCATTAGGCATACCGTAGGATCGCAATTTACTTAGAAGCCCATCGTGCCAAACACGATCAAAAGCCCTAGAGATATCCAGTGCAACAGCCCGGGATTCTCCATGATGTTCGATGGTGTTGCTCCAAAGATGAGTGACATATGCCAAAAGGTCACCTGTTGATCTGGACTTTCGAAAACCGTATTGATGGTCGCTGATAATGTTAAGCCCTTCCAGATACTTTAGAAGTTGTTGGTTAATAGCTTTCTCCATTACTTTTGAAATTACTGAAAGCAATGCGACGGGTCGGTAGTTGCTTGGCAGGGTCTTTTTACCTTTCTTTGGAATGGGCTGGACACGCGCCGACTTCCAGCAGGATGGAAATATTCCTTTTTTGTAGGATAAGTTGAAAAGTCTACAAAATACTGGTATAAGTTCATCGGCGCATGTCTTGAGAACATTGTTAAGTATTTCCTGTTTGCATTGTATTCTTTTAAATTTATTAAAAATTTGGTATCGTATGACATTTTAAAGAATGAATTTATCAAACCCCTTCATCGTTGAATTTTAGGGGACTAGTTGATTCATCAAAAAGGTACAACAGTACGTTCTATTTAAAGTAAAAATTAATATTTTTTTACTAACTCTTCAACATTACCCAAACGATCTTTCTAAGCATCTTTTTGGTCAAAGTTGCTCATATTATAATGGTTTTCTAAAAGTAGCAGTTTTTTATTAAACACCAAAAATCACCAAATCACATAATGCGTCTTCTCAGTAGCTGAAAAGCACAATAGCTAAACAGCCTCCGGGCAAAGTTAGCATAAATATTGAAAAAGGCCTTATTGAGCAGAAAGAATGAATCAACAGGGACCATCCGGTCCAATAATGCTCTGCCTTGTGCCGAGTGTCAACAAAACAGTGTCGATGTCAAATAGCCCCAAGTTAATCATTGTTTTCTGAAAATAGGGAATGTTATTGTTTGAATAGGACAATGTGTGAAATGTTACCTTCTTTTTATTAAAACTGAAAAAGTGTCGTTAAACTAATTTATTGTTTCTGAGTCTCGCAATAAATTATAATAACTTTCAGATACCTACTTATGACCACGATAGTGGCGGGCGTGGGGATCCCCCCTGCTGCCACAAAGATACAAAGATCATATGCATCCAAAAAGGCACCAAACCCAAACAAGATATGCAAGTGAACCAAGGAAGGATTTATAGGGGTGGGGGTTATATGGATAATGAATCCCCCACCCCCCTCTATAAATAATGACCAAACGTACCCAAAATGTTGTTAAATTTCACTAATTATTATTTTAAAAAAATTTATCTGCAGCGCTGCTCTTATTTCCAAACATTTTTCAACAAAAAATGTATAACCCCCCCCCCCCCCCCCCCTCCCTCTCCGCATTAAATTGCGGTTCTTTGTGTTGTAAAAAATATTGAAAATTATACCAAATTTAAGAAGTTGTTAAAAATCCATTAATAAATATGACCAGGATTCAGGTAAAGATAACGCAAAAAACTACGTAGAGAATATAATAAATTTTATAGATCTTACTATTCAAAAATAATCCGAATAGTTACAGAAAACATTATTCAAAATCTATAAAGTTTTCTTTCTATCTAAGCAAATACAACGTCTTATAGACTTGACTTGATAATATTATATAGATTTCATTTCTATACTTATAAAGATTCCCTCTTTGAATGTTGGTTAGGTCGAATGCATCATTAATCTAAATCGATAAAACATAATTCACTGATTACTATTTAGATGGCGCGAGCGGCCTTCTTTTGAATTAAATACTTATTATTAATTTATGAGTTATGACGTTTTATTCCTTTCATTTAATTATTGTTAATTTTCTCATCCACGGTTTCGCGTTGATACTATATATTTAGGGACACTACAAAAAAGTTACGTTGAAAAACAAATTTAAAAAAAATAAGAATTTTAATTTACGTTCACCATTTCGTCAGAATTTTAATTCTATATTTTGAATTGCTGCGGTTGTTTCACATGGCACCAGAGGGCACTAAATATTCTAACTCTAATTTTATATTTCTTCAATCAGGTAGCAACGTAAGAGTTCATCACAGGTACAATTATTATTGTACCTACATATACTAATTTTTCCTCATTTACTTTAATTATTTGATATAATAGGCCAAAATACCCAATCATTGGCACTTTTAGAGGTAGCTCATTATACATACGTATTTTAATGAATCATTTATAAAGAAAATGGGGAAAACTTGTTTTGATCATCTAAAACGATTAATGTAATGCCAAATAATATACATATTATTTGTTTTAAGTCATTTTAAATATCTAAAAAAATTTTTTTTTTCACTAAAAAATCACGATCTGGGGTTATTGGCATCAAATTGTTATTGGTTATTGGCAGCACTGGCGGCTCGCGGTCTTAAAAAATGGTGAAGAGCTAGGTATAGTGCTGGTATTTAAACAAACATTGACTAAAAGCTCATGTCACAAAACGCCTCTCTAATCCTCATCTGTCCAACGACTGAATGGAGTTTCCAACAAATTACAAACTATGTCATTAATTGTGTTTATTTTTAAGACACACAATTAAGTAGGTACGTACATACACTACTAAATTAACTGAAAAATAAAATCAAAACTTTTTAATCGCAAGTAAATCACGTTTAAACGATATCAATTTATCAATAACCCTAAGTTTCGCGAAGCCTCAAAATAAATACCTTAAGATTAGGCGAACCAAAGCTAAAACAATGATACATACGACTGATCTATTTTTAAATTGCCCTTCATCATAATGCAAATTTTTATATGCTGTTTGCGTGACTGACGTCACGTAACCATAGCAATGGTGAATATCCATGCTATGTTGAGTATTGGGTCTTCACTTGCTTTAAGCTAACGGACACGGTCGGCTGGGGCCCGCCAAAATGCCCGAGTGTTTATAATTATTGTCCATCGGAGTTAACCATGGCCCTATTATGCATAGCTACATTCGGATTAAGATATATACATACTTTATTTTCTTACGAAAAAGAACCGATAGGTATTAATCAGCCGCCTGAAAAGCATACATCGGGTTGCCGAAACGGTAATGTTGTTATTTAAAAAGGGTAAAAATGATTTACAATATCTATCACTGTGCGTATTTCGGATTAAATTAATATTATTAATTCGAACATAATTATTTTTTAATGGCTAAAATTGTAGCTGTATTAGTATTTAATATTGTCGAAAAACTTTTTTTTGGTTGCTTCCCTGACGAGTCGCCACTGATTGGCAGA
This sequence comes from Polydrusus cervinus, assembly GCA_935413205.1. Lineage (NCBI taxonomy): Eukaryota > Metazoa > Arthropoda > Insecta > Coleoptera > Curculionidae > Polydrusus > Polydrusus cervinus. The sequence goes on along the minus strand of OW284511.1, from coordinate 1,476,880 downwards.
ACAGTTTTACCCAGTCATTGGCACATTATCCTAGTTATTGGCATATTGATGACCCAGTAACTGTCTTATTGTGTGAGAGAGCTTAACAAAAACAATTATTGCTTTTTCATTCACTTATTTTAAAAGAAAACAAATTATAGAAGGGACCATGAAAAATGTATTTATAAAGGTCGCCGACATCAAACAGCTTACCCGGCATCTATCTGGCCGGATCAGTTAAAAAAAAATGGGTTATTCTACTCGAAAGATTAACTCATCGAAAAGCCAGAAAAAAACGTTAAAAATGTTTTGGCGCTCGTGTGGATATTTCTCTATCCAGAGAATCACCCATATATTTAATATTTTTTGCTGGTCTATACGGGTGATTCTCTGGATAGAGAAATTTATACACGAGAGCCGAAAAAATACATTTAAATTTTTTTTTCTGGCTTTGTAATCAGTAAAACCGTATTTAGTGTAAAAACACATTTTTTTTGAATTGATCGGACCAGGTAGATGCCGTCTAAGCTGTTTGATGTCGGTAACTTTTATAAATTAATTTTCGATGGCCCCTTTTATATTTTTGGTTTCTAAAAGTGGACTTTTAGGGCCCTAAAATAAAATTTAAAAAAAAGAAACACAACAGGACTGGCATACCCATAATATTTTATATAAAATATAACGACTTTCAAGTTTTTCGCGCCATTTTTTAATCGGCAAAGATGCAAAACCTGTAGTGGTGATATCCCTTTATAATCTAAATAAGTTCATGTTGGAGATAATACAGCAACCTACCTATTAAACACGAAAATCAATCTGAATGTCAGTCATTTGGTCTATGCCAACGATTGAGTCTTTTACCGTATGTAGATATCAGCCAGTTTTTGCCTATGTGCTATTTAAATTTTTAAACGGTAATGGTGCAGCGGCGGCGCCAGGGGGGGGGGGGAGCAGGGTCGGCACCCTAGAAACATGAGTGCACACCCTGGTGCCTCCCAAAATTGATGCATTCGGTTTTGTAATGAAATTTCCGAGGGGAAGGGGGACTTGGCTATGAAAGCTTTGATGAGAAAAGAGCGGTGTTGTATGTTATTTTCAAGAGAACGGAGGCGGCGACCTTTTTTTTTTAGAAGTCACATTTGGGGGTAGTGCCCACTCAAAAATCATCGGGCCCACCCATCCCAAAAATCCTGGCACCGCCACTGTAATGGTGACATTTTGCAAACCAAAAATATCCCTCTAAACGCTATTTCAAACGTAATTTTCTCGGAATTCACACAAAACAATTTTGTAGAAACCTGTTTCATATTCAGCGGCAATTATAATTATTTCCAGCGAATCGAGAATCCGGTTTCAGGTATCAGCCAGTGCGAAGATTTCACGGCCTGAAAAATCAATTATTGGGATTTTGTTGACTTGCAAAATGTCACCATTAGTTCGTCATTCACTAACTCATGAAACTTGAATGTCGGTTCGCTAGAAAGAATAGGAAAAAGGTTTTTGCCGAATTGTTTGTATAGGTAGTTTCAAAGAAATTCACATCTGAATAGGGTGTATTTTTGGTTATAGGGGGCCCCAGGCCCATATAGGCTATCCGGAACAAGGGCAACCAACTATGGGCACCCATAGAGCACATTTTGGGCGGGAAGGAGTACCTAACAAAAAAAATTGGCCGTGGTATGCGGTATCAATAACTTCTCGTATCAAAAGTGACTTTGAAAAAAGTCCTTAGAATCTAGGGGGCACTACCATACTGCCCCCCCCCCCCCCCCCCCCTATGGACTGACTACCATGCCACTCACAACTTTATAGTGTTTTTTCCTTAATAAGTTATCTACTTACCAGTTGAAACGTTGTGATGTAAAACAAATAAAGACAATGCAAGTCGAAACTCTTCTATCATTCATATAATTTTAGTATAAAAATAGTAAATACAAAACCATACATTAAGAATAATGAATGATGTTAGTTGGATATATTAGACTAGACTATTGCGCTTATAAATAAAAATTATAAAAAATTACACCCACCCAAATTATATGCTATACACTTGTAATAAGGCACCTTTTTTACCTCTACCAGTTTCTTAATGTTTTTAAATTTTGATTTTTAAAAAATCCTTTTTTTAAAATTTAAATACGTAGGCCGAAGGCTCTGTCCGTCCCCTTCCCCAAAAAACGACAATTTTTCAAACCATAAGAGCAAATTTTAAATTACAGGTTTCATAACATAATTTATAATAAAGTTTTTATGGCACTTAGTACTTAAAAAAAAATTAAAAGAAGAAAAATTTAATTAAACCAGACCGTGGTATATAAAAACAAAGCTCAAAAAGAGAAACTAGAAACCCAATTAAAATTTCACCTCTCGAGCATTTCGCCGACAAAACAAAAAACAATCCGAATCGAAACAAAAGGCACAATCAGGACAAAAAGCAATATTCAGAGCCAGCCAGGATCCCTAGTTAATCACTAAAATGGCGTCTACTGTTTTCCCATGTGTTTTTATTGTGTTGAAAATTAAAACAGCGCGCACAATAGACTTCCGCAGGAGTTTTCATGTCGGTGTGTGCAACCCTGCGATTGCGGTGCAGTCCGAACTCCCTGACTGAACTTTCCGGGGACTGCAGGTCTTCATTACTTTATTCGGTAGTAATTTTTGTAAGTAGCTTTCAACTTTATTTCATACACTTTCTAAGAAAAAAAAAACAATTTTTCAGAATGAAAAATAGCACATTTTCTAAAAATACCTAGACAAAGATTTTTTTTCGGTATAGAATTTTTATCTTGAAAACTTTGAAATAATCCGGGAGATTGAAGTTTTAAATTCTTTTAAGAGAAAATTTATAAAAAGAAACTTTTAAATCTATAGTAGACTATAATAAAAAACTAGAACGTTTTCTTTGCAGTGTCGGACGCGGATTTGGCCCACAACAAAAACAACACATTATGTTATAGTAGTTTGTACGACACCTATGTGGGGATATGATACCCATATCGCACGAGGAAGTAAATTAAGCACGACGCAGTAGGCGGAGTGCTCAAACTTTCGAACGCAATATAGACAACCACATACATCACAATCATAACCTGTAAAAAAGTTGATAAAAACAATTTTTCACAATCGGACTTTTGCAGAATAACACGGACAAAAAGCGATAGATTAATAATTAATAAAAATGAACGATATGTCTTTTTCCAAACCATTTCATTGTTGGTCTGCTGAAGTTTTTTTTTTGGTGGCCCGCTTAAGCAAGAATAATAACGCCAATAGATAAGCAAAATAGCGATTTTTTTTAATTAAAAATGGCATTTATGCTTTTTTATGGCTTTATGCCAATTTATATACTGGCAACACTGTAAACGGAAAATGAGAAATGGCAATACTGCAGTGATACTAGCTACACAATTGACAAAATAAAATGAAATAACTAACCCTTAAAAATTGGAGGTATATATTTTTGAAATTTTATAATTTCGTCTGTTTATCTGATTTGATTTTTGTGTTCCTATATCTGTTGCGTATAATAACTTATAATTTCAGGTCGATTGGGGTTGGGGTCCCGTTGATAATATCATTAAATAGTAAAAAAGTCACGATAAATTAGGACTGTGATTTGACAGTCTTGCATCTCTTTTGCGACGCGACTTGTAGAATTCACAACGTGTAAAATTGCTTTCTTTTTAATCTTTCTCAAGTTATAATGATTTTTTGGCAGAACACAACGATGAGGTAAGTACAAACTGCTATTTATACAAGCTATGCTAATAGTGCGCAAAAAACCGATTTCCAAGTCAGAAAAATAGTAATTTATACAACAAGAAATGATGGTTGCGCCCCCCTCGGACGCCATGATAATAAACTATGAGCATGATGATAAAAACAATTAAAGAAAAATTTATTTCGTTCGCAAATCCAAGGACGTTCACGGAAAATGTAGGAATATTGACATCAAGGAAGAAGACGGAACCTTATTAAATACACACTGTGATTGGTCACACGAGGGTGGATATGAAATTATATTCGTTCTGTTTACTTGTATAGCTGTTTATTCCATTTAGTCAGGCCCGCGCCTAGCACTTTTGGCGCCCTTGTGCAAATTTAAAATAACGCCCCAAATTCGTTCAACGTTCATATGTGAGTACAGATACGGGTTAAGTTAGGTATTATTATCCACTATTGAATTGAACAATAATTTTAAAAAGTATATTCATAAATTTATTTTTATATTTTACAAGTACAAGCCATACAAGTATTTTCTCATTGAGATACATAACATAATTATAAACTTATATATTGAGTTTACACAATTCATGTTATCATGCTACGTATTCGATCGAATAAATGCTATTATTGCGTACTCTCATTTGGAAAATATATTATTTTCGAGAAATTCGGTTCCCTCGTCTCAAAGAGAAAAAATAAAATAATAAACAAATAAAAAACAATGTAATAGCTAGCAATTCCTTACTGTTTTTTTTTATCATTATAAATTTTGTTTTGACAATGTTGTTTGTTGCTTTATCTTTTTTTTACTTTTGAGTTTTAAGGCTTTTCGGCGCCGTCGTGCACCACACGACTTTGCCCTTATGTACGGCGCGGGCCTGCATTTAGTAGACAGTAAAGAAAATAGGAAAATATATGGAGTAGTAGAAAGAATAATTTGGGCGAAGACAGATGAAGATTAGGATGGCGATGCATCTTAATATCTACGGTTACTTAATTTTTGGAGAAGATAAACTTTTTTGATAATTCTTATAATAATTCTTGAAATACCCTACCGTCCCTACCCTGTACATTTTTGAGATAAGATACACCGTAAGTTTCCTCTGTTTTAAATTTAATCTACTTTGTGGATAATGCTTGTGAGGAGTCCTTTTCCCCCATCATTTGTGATAGCCGCCGCCACCTACGACTCTGTTGTGCTTTTAAGTGCCCATATTAAAAGGAGAGCAATGAGTACTATTGTTAAAAATAAAGAAGGCGGCCTTGTTTACTGTGCGATCTACTTTACAGTATGTAAAATTAGTAGTAGTTAATAGTCATCAAATAATTGAACAAAGTATAAATATAAAAGAAGAAATAGTAGCAGAAACGTATCATTTTCCATTCCAAACTCATTAAGGCCGTAACTAATTTACATGAATACATTTGAAAATGCCTCGAATAAAACTCACTACACCATAAAAAACCGAAAGTCACACTCTTCATTCTGAGCTTTTAATTAAAATTCTCATAACGAAGTTCCGTAGAATCGAGGGTGCGTTGGCTTTAATTACATTGTTAAAATGACAAAAGACACCTTTAATGACACCTGAACAAATAAGTTTCGATTTATTTATTATCAGCCACAAAGCAGCCTCTGACGCATTGCTGTATTGAAGAGCTACGGCCATTATAGGATACAGATTCGAAGGTAAAATACTTGAACAGTTTGTTAAGTATAGGTTTAATTCAAACAACCTTTTAGGTAGAACTGTTTATTCTAATCTCTATAAACAGGCTAGTGCCTATAAAGTGATGGGCATGCGTGTATCATTCTATACAACATCTCCCTTTATTAATACAATGAAAAATAATAGATCACATATGCCATTTTGTTTAACCATTAACCCTTCACCAAAATACAAATATTACTTATACCTAAATAATTTTTAGCTAATTGAAATGAAAAATCCTAGCTAATTATATTGTAATCGGTCTGGTTTTTTAATGACTCTACCTTTAGTTGACATAGTAGGAACATTTAATAAGTTTTGATCCGTAGTACTATTAAAATTAACATTAGTACTTTCATTATTATCACTAAAATAACAGTCCGACTCGCTATCACTGGAGATGGAAACAATTTCTGGATTAACCTTATTTTCTGGAGAATTACTATTTGAATGTAAAATTATATTATTATCTAAATTCGCCGAAATAGGTTCAATGTACTTACGATTTCTAGTAAGTATATCACCATTTCTTGTTTCCACTCTGTATGTTCTGGGTCTTACTTTATCAACAATTTTACCAAATGACCAATTCGAATTTTTATGTTTTTGATACCTGACTTGCTGCTCGTTTTTTATAGAACATAATGATTTTTTACCGCTATCAAAATACTGTTTTTGCTGATGCTGTTTAAATTTTACATTTTTAAAATACTTATTGTGGTCAACAAAGTGGGGCTTAAGTTTTTCGTTTGTAATAGGCAGCAAATCACGTATTTTTCGAGACATAAGTAATTCTGATGGAGACAACCCGATGTGATCTATAGGGGTGTTGCGATAATTAAGTAAAACTAAATTAATATCTTTTTTATCAAGAAGAGCTTTGCCTAATAATTTTTTCATTGTTTGCTTTGCACGTTTACATCCTACCGACTGCGCCATGTTAAGTATAGGTTTAATTCAAACAACCTTTTAGGTAGAACTGTTTATTCTAATCTCTATAAACAGGCTAGTGCCTATAAAGTGATGGGCATGCGTGTATCATTCTATACAACACAGTTAACTAAATTATTGAAAATGAAGTAAATTTGTTTGGTCATTTTAGGCATTATACATAATATTTTTAGTACTTACAAGTAAAATGTATTTTTCTCAAACAATTATTAAGTAACGTAGTTACTAATAAAAGATCTAGTATGTGCATTGTGGTAAACCCAGTCTTTTTTATGACTACATAGTACTCAATACTCCGAATAGTTATATTTGAATTGGTCGGTTGAATTTCTGATTTTAATTGGCATAATGAAACCGACAGGACTATAGGTACATTTTATTTAAAACCGATTAAACATAATGCAACAATTAACCGAATATTTACTTATATGAATGAAGGATAGAAGCGTATAGTCTTCAACTGTAAGTCATATACATATGTATGTGTAAGAATAGCTGACTCATTGCTGATTCGGCTAAACTTCGAACTTATACAGTTGCTTTGTATACATTTTTTGATCAATTCTATAGGTATGTAAACAGTCCGTCGGTCTGCTAATTTAATTGATTCGTTATCTTTAATTATGGCAACATTTTTCCAAACAACAAAATCCCTCTAAACGATATTTTAAAAGTGAATTTCTCTGATTCAACAAAAATTTTTTTATAAAAATCTGTTTTATATTCAGAGGCAAGCATAACTCTTCCCAGCGAATAGAAAATCCTGTTTCAGGCATCAACCACTGCCGAGATCTTAGCGCCTGAAAAATCGATTAGCGGGATTTTGTTGATTGGATGTCACCAATAGCGAAATTACCAATGCAGTACTGAATTGAATAGCCCTAAGATTGCACCAACCTAGAGAAATCGGCTGTTAAGCAAGAACAAGCTCTTTTGGGACAATGAAAACCGCTTTTGAGCCATTCACAACCACTTTTGGATCAAGAACAAACTTTTCTGATTAAAATTCCAAGCTTTTTAGATAAGAAAAACGTGCTTTGGCTTGATAAATATCTTACATTATAGTTCTTGTGTCAAGAGAATCTTTACGTAGCGGTCTTAAGCCAAGATTAAATGACTTTCAACGAAGAGAAAACGTATTTATTTCAAATTATTATTCAAAAAGTATGGCAGGGGAAAACTGACAACTAACTGTACAAGTGCAAGATACTATAAATTACTAAATTAATGCCAGATCTAAGAAACAAGACTCAACTTGAAATTTATACAGTTATAAATTTACAGCACAGATCCGACTCTATTGTTTAAGCTAGGTACGAGCAGGCGCGGATCCGGGGGGGGGGGGGGAGGACAGTTTCGATCCCCCCCCCCCCCCCCCCCCATGAGCCTCACAAAATGGGTGTTTTTTACCTTGAAAATTGTAGGACGTGTGAAGGGTCAGAAGTTTTTTTTGAAGTCCCTTTTGAGAGTAGGAACATTTTTAGAGCCGGTATACGCTCTTTTTTTTTAAAGTAATTTTTTTTAAAGTAGTTTTTTTTAAAGTCGCCCCATCCTTAACAAAATCCTGGATCCGCTACTGGGTATGAGCCAGAATTCAGCAGCAAATTACCAGCCAGGAAAATAAATTTAGTTCTCTATTCTGAAGCTGTCCATAAAATATATACCTAGGTATTTTTTTTCAATAATATCGGATAACTAAGATCAGTTATATTTCTTTTTTGAAAATCCTGCAATTTTACACTTGTTTTTTAAAGTAAGAATTTCCTTAATATGTCAAAAAAAATGAGCCAGGATCAGAATCCTGCATTAGCTTACCTTGTAATATTCACTTTTTTTAAAATACTTTGTAACTTTTTTAAATTTTAATTTTAAAAGTATATTAATTCTTTACAAATTTTCTTTTACCTAGCATTCTCTACGTTTTCCTGGCCTTAGTTCTTTATTTATTTGTTTGCTCATTCTTCTTTCTCTGTTGTATATTATTTTGTTTAGGTTTCCTTTTTTCCTCCTTTATATTCCGCCCCTATTTTGATAGTATTAAGGATGCCTTTTATAATGACAATTTTAAATCCTCTATTGTAAAGCCCAACAAGAAGTATTTTCACACAACTCCTGAGTCTTTTCATAAAATTCAAGTGCGTTTTTAAGAAATAGAAAAAATTATACAGGTTTAGCCATTATTTATCAGTTTTAAAGGTTTAGGAAATAGTGGTTAACAATTAATTATTTATAGAAATAGAAGGTCTATCTAAATCACTAATGTGTATTAATAGAAAATGGTTAAAATTTACATCACAGTAAAATCGTATAAATTAAATAAATGTAAGAAAACCAAGCGGATATGTTTTAACCTTAGGAAAGGTTTTCAGCAGCCATAAAAGTGTATCGAACATAAGCATTGACATATTAGCCCCCTAGACCATTTGGTGTCCTTTTTTTTATATAGGATGACTTTTTTTAGAAGACACTTTCTGAAGGTGTAGTCGGATTGTGTAGGATTTCTACACGGCGCTTAAGCTCCCCCTCCCACCCCCCCAATCTAGTTGCGCCCCTATACATAGCCGATGTCCTTAAAACGCGCTTGAATAAAGTTACCTGCATACCTAAATTTTAATAGGATCCCCTTATAAAGGACCCCGCACAAAGATTATGGGAAATGGCTTTCGGCTAATTTTTCTAAATTTTTAGTATCTTGTAGATCTTGACATCCTTATTAAAAGTGTCCATGGCCGTAATTCCAATCCTATGAATAGTTTTTAAGTTATTGACTTTTAAAGTTGGCAACTTCTTACTTTAAGATTTTATACATTATCTGGAGTTTTCACTTGTTTCTTAAAACTAATAACTTTTTATTATTTAACAATAATATTGTGTCATTTGATAAAAAAATACATTTTTTAATTTTCCTTTTTTTAAGAGTTTTCACTTGTGTAAATCATTGTAACTGGATAATTGGATATCTAAGATAAGAATGTGTTAAAGAATAATTATTGTTAAAGAAAATTGGTTCAGATTGGCATAATAATTAAATGAATCAATTAAAAGTCGTTTATTACGTGTTCAGGTGAATTTTCAATTTTTTTCTTGAAAAATAAAATACCCGGCAATATATTCTACGTCAACCTATAGCCATTTTTTTTCATCCATAGCTTGGTACTACAAAATATTAAAATATGAACAAAATCTAGCCGTTTGTTTTCAAAATTCAAAAGATAACTACCATTTTTTTTTTGGAATTTCATTATTTTTTAATATTTTTATTTATTTAATCCGCCTATAAATTATTCAACATCCTGTACATATTTTATTTCTATATAAGTAAAAGAAAACTTAAGGCTAGTTTTTTCCCAATAAAAAGAACTAAAAAAGTTGATAGTTTTTAAGAAACAAGTGAAAACTCCAGACAATGCATAAAATCTCAAAGTAAGAAGTTGCCAACTTTCAAAGGCCATAACTTAAAAACTATTTATAGAATTGGATTACGGCCATAGACACTTTTAATCAGGACGTCAAGACCTAAAAAATACTAAAAATTCAGAAAAATTAGCCGAAAGTCATTTCCCATAAGCTTTGTGTAAGTTGTCTTTTAGGTACAAACTGTCAAACGGTCAATTACCCATTTTAATAATACATTTTACAACGCGTCTAGAGATGGATCTGGCGAAATGAAAAGGAAAATCTTCTTTACTCATTGTTTTCGGTTAATAAACCGATGTGAGTTAGCGCTGCCTAGCGGGACTCCTGTAATTGTGACGAATGTCTTTACAGGCGATATCCTCTTAACATTTACTTATTTCTATAAGTTTGTTAGAGGTGCTGGTATGCTCAAGAGTGTCTAAAAACGACACAGATGGCGCTCCGTGCCACATCTTACTGGTGTGTCCCACCAAGTGCTGCCTTAAGTAGCTTCGAGATCCCTTTTCTTTTCGTCGGATCCTAGCTCTACTGATGAGTCATGATATGACGAAACCCGTCTAGAGATGGATCTGGCGAAATGAAAAGGAAAATCTTCTTTAATCTTCTTTAATACATTTTAGGTGAGAAAAATGTAAATGTTACTAAAATGTATTTTAAGTGTCTAAGCTTACTAATGAGATGTTGAAACTACTGTTGCAAGCCCTTAAATTAAACCGAAATAAAAAAAAATGTTAAGTTCTTGTCGCAATACATATCGTTTAATTAATAAAACCTAAATGATATCCTTCAAAGGAATGTCAAAAGTAGTTAAATAAATCGCATAAAGATCATTAAAAGCAACGCTTTAAGGCAATATAAAGATGAAAATTGAAAGGGCACACGGCAAATGAAAACCTCACTTTGACATAAAGGCTAATTGCTCCTTCAGGCAGTAAATGGGAGACGCCGGAAACTTCGAGTGGCCGCACTTTCCTGTAGCGCGTCGCAGGATTTGAGGCCTTCTTAATATATTTTTATACATGGATGGATTATTGTCGAATAATCTTCTTTTCTTTTGAGCTTTTTAGGTTTGGTAATCGTATATGTAGTACACGCTCTTTGAGCCAGCATTAAGCTGCTTTTTGTAGTTTTTGTTGAGTCTGTCTTTAACGAACCGTGTTTAACGTTAACGAGTTAATGGTGACATTTTGCAAGCCAACAAAATCCCGCTAATTGATTTTTCGGGCCGGTTTCATATTCAGCAGCAATTATAATTATTTCCAGCGAATCGAGAAACCGGTTTCAGGTATCAACCAGTGCGAAGATTTTACGGCCTGAAAAATCAACTAGCCGTATTTTGTTGGTTTGTAAAATGTCACCATTAACTCAACCTGGTATCAGCAAGATGGAGCTCTTCCGCATTTTGCTCGTGTAGTTAGATAGTTTTAGGATGTCCGATGTCACGTTCCCAAATAGATGGATCGGAAGAAGAGGGACTATGGAATAGCCTTCACGGTCGTCCGATCTTTCGCCCTTAGATTTCTTTTATTGGGGTCACCTGAAAAACAATGTTTGCGACAATTTATATCATTGTCGGTGTCAGGGGCACCATTTTGAACATTTATTTAAAAATAGAGCCGTTTTTCCATGATTTGTTATATCTACCGTTTTTTTCTATGTTAACTTATCACATTTTTTATTCCTATTTAAGTATTATGTGTTTTGTAACTGATCAAAATGTCATGATATCTCGGAAACTAGTGAATTTAGGCATAACGTTTGGTTAATAAAAAATGTTATAAATTAACTAAACGATCAAAATAAGTAATAATATACGGGGTACACAACTTTTTGGGCGAACTTGTATATTCCAATTTACTACAGATAGGATGTAGATTTTCAAAAACCTTACAACTTTTATATAGGACATTTTTTTCTAACTTTATCTTTTACAATAGTCGATCATTCTGGTAATTTTTCCTAACACTGTATATATCAATACTAGAATTTCTCATTGTCATTAAAATACCTGCTATGAACAAGCAATAATAAAACCTTTAACTCCGACTTTGTGAAATAGACGCGCCAGAAGAAGAAAAATTAAACTAGTAAAAGGCATATAAAAAGTGTTTACTGTACAAAACCTAATTTATTCTGCCTATAAATATAAAACTTAACAACGTCCAAAAGTTTTTTTATGTTTTCCCGATAGTAGAAACAATAAATAATATTACTGTAACACACCGGTAGGTATATAGGAAAAAGAGTATAATGGACAGATAATGCTAACTCTGTAGGTTTAATTTTTTAAATTTGTTATACAATGCAAGCTCTAAAAGTTTTAAATCAAGAATTATGGTTCCTGTAGATAATTCGGAACTCAAACCCAAGGATGTTTTATCTTTAGGCGACCAAACATATCAACCCAAAAAATAGAAAACAACAGGGCGCCACAGATAGCATCTTTTCAGCTACCGGTTGGTTCTTGAAGGCTCCCAATAAGAACACTTCATTAGTGCAACCAGCAGGCGGTAGCAGATGGTCTATGCATCTGTAAATGGTACTTTTTGATAGTACTTCTTGTTCCGCCATATTTTATAACGGGCGTGGATATTGGGTTCGATATGAACCGCGCAGTACCGCCTTAAGGAAGCAATGGAGGGGAACGGTGTTATGATATCGAACTGGTAACGTGATATCCGACCGCTGCATACTCTGGTTGCAGTTTCTGTAACTAATATTAATGGTTGGTTGTTTGGAATTTTATTAATGTTTAAGTCCTGAAAAAAATTAAGTGTTGTTAAGATAAATCGGGTACTGTTAAAGACTAGGTACATCGCTGATCAAACTAGGTACTTTATCCTTTCTGTTGTAAAAAAACAAATGGAAGGGCATAAGGATGTGACAAGAATAACCAATATCATATTGTGTTGTGGATCACTCAATGGAGCTGGAATAGTTATATCTGATCGCCTTGATGAACATTTGTGGAATTAATAGAAACATAATAATTTTTGGGTTATGATTTATAATGAAAAAAATGAAATATCAATGGCCAGCCAAAAAAATTGTAAACAGCAAATATTGAGAGTCATATTCTCTTGTGTTGTGCTGGGTACTAAATATAATATTAGATCGCTGGCAATCTGGTGACAGCTTTTGTATTTAATAGGAATTTAATTGCAAGACAAGAAAAATGTAGTAAGGATTTTTTAGGGAGGATTGAGAATCTGCAAAAGACTTGCATGCGAACGGATCTTATGTGCCTGCAGAGTGTCGGGTTAATGACCTGTCAAGGCATGCCCTTCCCTCTCTGGACGCCGTTGCTTTCCTCTTTGGTACTGCCTTCCAAGATTACTTCAAAGAGAGTCCTTAAGTTGTTGGTGTAGTTTTTTTCTCTCTCTGTTTTGTCTGTATTATTTATTCTCTAGTCTCGCATCTTTTTCCTCAATAATATTTCTGGGAAATTTGCCTACGGTGTTTCTGTCTTCCTGCCATTCTTGTTACCATTTTTGTAGAGCTAGTTCGCTTGCAGCCTGTTAGCACCTTCCTGTATGGCATCTTTCTTCCACCAACAAATGTATAGGTGATGTCCTGGCAATGACTAAAAGAGCCTTCATTGAAATATTCCTATAGGTACTGACAATTCTTATTGCGGCTTTCCTTTGGACTCTTGTTAGGATATCTCTATATGTCTTCTTTTCCATAGGCCTTTTCTAGATAGTTGCACCATAGAGGATTATTGATTTTATTACGGTAAAAATAATCCATCTACTTTCCTCTCCTATGTTTGGTAGCAGTGTACTAATATATCTTATCGCCTTGCCTGCCTTTTCTGCAGCGGTTCTAACATGTTGTCCCTTTCGCATATTCTGTCGAGGTACGTCTAGGTATTTTAAATGTTCTTGGATTCTGACTCGCACATCTCCTACTTTTACTTCAATTTCTTTTACTATACGCCCTCCTTCAAAAATCACCAACTCTTTTGTGGAGCTAAGCTGAATTGTTTCATCTTTAGCCAATGTGTTACGTAATTCAAAACGCCATTTGACGTTTCTATTAGTTTTCTAGCGTCTTTTTCTACTACTACAATACCAAGGTCGTCAGCGTATCCTATCAGTTTTACGCCTTGGGGTACAAGGATTCTTAGGATGCCATCGTAGTAGATATTCCACAGCATTGAACCTAGAACAGACCTTTGGGATACTCCGCACGTCATTTTCGTTTTCCCGTCCTATGTGAAGCTATTTTTCTCCTAAGTAGCTCGCCACCATGTTGTACTACACAATTTTCCCCATGGGACAAAGTTAAATGTATTACGCACGTCAGTAGGACCTTTTCCTTTCGCCTCGTTCATTGGCTTTATCAGCAATTTCTTGTACTCTCTGTAATGCATGGACAGTTGACCTTTTCTCTCGAAACCCATATTGCTCTACAGAGAGTTCACTAGTCCTTTCAATTTTTTAAAAGCCTTTCAAGTAAGAGTTGTTCCAGTAGTTTCCTATGACGTTTAACAGGCAAATTACGTTACGCAATACGTTTTATTAGCTTGTCCTTGTTTGGCTTGCTCTACAAGTACTAGTTTTGCCACTTTCCACTCTTTGGGGAATATTTTTTCTCCAGCATCTCGTTGAGGGTCTCCAGTATTTTATCATGACTTTTTTTTTTTTAATCATGACTACTGACCAATAAAATAATTAAGACGGACAGGGGAAGAAGAAGAAAAAAAAAGGAGAAAAAGGAACAACATTATTTTTGGTTTGGAATATACACTGAAAAAATATAACTAATGTTAATGACAAAAGTGGAAAATAGCAAAATGTAAACAAAATGCGTGTCATATTCTCTCGTGTTGTGAAACTTTAATAATGAAATAGGTATTAAAATATAAGGTGGCTTATACTATCGTGGCAACGAAGTAACTGGATAAACAGACTATACCAGTTAACTCAGCGGATATAATTTTATATATTAAACCCAAATCGACAAAGTATACCTATGGATTTCCAACAAAATAAATTTTTCCATAATTGTTTTTTTATCATCATACTCTACAACTTGAGTGGATTGTGCATATTGCGCTCGGAAGTTTTAAGCACTCTGCCTACAGTGTCGTGTTCAATTTACTTCCTTGTGCGATATGGACATCATAATATACGCTCTTGTTGCACAAAATACTATTACTTATTTCAATAAATTTGTAAGAAGTGCAGGTATGCTCTAAGAGTGTCTCATTAGAAGTCGTTATATGCTACATTCTACTGATAAGTAAAGGAATGTTTAAGCTGTTTTTATGCAAGTTTGAAATACCATAAAGTAGCTTAAGCTTATCGAAATATGTAAATTTAATATTTAAATGTTAACATTTCGCTATCTAAACTGCTGGACTATTGCTTTCAAGCAAGACAAATTTCGCCTAAATTTAACAGTTAATATTGTCTGAACCAGATATGATATCGACCTACGGTTTTGAATGGTTGATAGAATTATCCCTTGGGAAACAATTGTCAATGTTGGATTTTTTTTAACTGTCAAAAAATTGTATATACAGGGTGTTAAAGAAGACGATGATTTTTGCTCCAATTTTAATGGTTTGTAACTTTCACAATAATATTTTTAAATTGTATCACTCTACGTCAATTGAATCACTGGTCACATAGCAAAGAAAGTTATTTGTCAAATTTTTGATGTGTGCTATATTTTAAGAAATACCGATTTTTTTGGAGAACCTTGCTCTATCTCAACTTATTATTATTACTTAATATTGTTTTTTTTTGTGATAATCTCGATTCAAATTAATACACTCGGATGTACGCGGTTTGGTTTGACGGCAGCTAGTGATATTTAATATCAAAGTCTCTTTTAATGTAAGTTTAATTTTAGGAATAGTGTTAGAAAGTTAGAAATTAATAAATAATTTTTTTCAAAAAATTAAATTAAAAAAATTATCTTTGTTAAAATTTTGTAAACACGCTGTATAATATACCTGTAGTGCAATACGAAAAACTAAAAAATAAGAAAAAATTTACCTAATCTAGGGGCGAGTACTTTTTAATATAAAACAATCGTGAAAAATTGTGAGATACTCATAACTCTTTATAAGTACGCCACTGTACATCATAATATTTAGGTACAACTATTGTTACTGCACATAATCAAGCTTTTCATAAGGTATAATAATCACTCGCAAAGTTTGCACGATACAATCAACAGTGAGATTTAGCTACCAATAAGTTGAAATAAAGCAAGGTTTTCCAAAAAAATCGGTATTTCTTAAAATATAGCAAATATCAAAAATTTGACAAATTACTTTCTTTGCTATGAACCGGTAATTCAATTGACGTAGAGTGATACAATTTAAAAATATTATTGTGAAAGTTACACGCCATTAAAATTGGAGCAAGAATCATCGTCTTCTTTAACACCTTGTATATACATTTTTTTTACAGTTAAAGAGAATCCAACATTAACAATTGTTTTCCAAGGGATGAGTCTATCAACTGTTCAAAACCGTAGGTCGATATCAAATCTGGTTCAGAAAATATTAACTGTTAAATTAAGGCGAAATTTTTCTTGCTCGAAAGCAATTGTCCAGCAGTTTATTTCCTCTAAATTAAATCCTAAATTAAAATATTAATAAATGACAAATAATCTTAGGTCATTACTTTATGCAGTATAAAACTAAGTTTTAAAATTGGTCAATGTTACTGGGAATATTTTGTGACAGCGCCGAAAATAATTTTAAATATTTTTAACAATACAATGAAATTAAACAATAATTTTTATCGTTTTCATTGGCTTACTTTTTTTTCCTGAATTTTTTTTTGCATGAAAATAACTTTTTCATACTCACATTAATACCATCTTTCCATTGGTAAAAACAGAAATTCAATATCTTGTTAAGTTTTTTTGTAATTCGGGTCAAAAAAGCCACTATTTTCCATGGCAAATTTGAAGGCGGTCGGATCCACTTGCAGCGTCTCCCACTTTACATTGGTGTTTTGCCGTTTTCCGCGATACCTTCGCGGATAAATCAACGAGATTTCAGCCTGTTTTCACTGACACAGCGGGTAGAATAGGGTCGTCCGAGGTCACTGATTTTACGCGTTTGGCAAAAAGGAGCGGCCGCAGAGAATGCGGTACCGAGCCACAACCAGTGTGAGTGCATTATATGAGGCAGTGTAAATTAGTAGGTAACAAAGATATAGGTGACGAAGGTGGTAAGAGAGTTGCAAGCAGTGTTGCCAATCCTCCTGAATT
The DNA here is from genome assembly GCA_935413205.1 of Polydrusus cervinus. Classification (NCBI taxonomy): domain Eukaryota; kingdom Metazoa; phylum Arthropoda; class Insecta; order Coleoptera; family Curculionidae; genus Polydrusus; species Polydrusus cervinus. The sequence continues at coordinate 1,459,856 of OW284511.1, read as the reverse complement.
ATCGGTATATCTACCAAATTTATTTATTGTTTTCCTTTGAATTAACCAATAAACGCGAGGAAATAAAATCATTGTATTTTTGCAGTGCTTTATCGCATTAAATATCCGTACTATTTCCACTCATTAATTTTGGTATGGTCAGTTGAATGTTTTCTACAGCTGTATTGTATATATTTCTATTCGACTATTATTCGCACTGACGATGATGCAGATTTATTCTTAAGACAAAATAACCTTTATGTCTGTACACTGCACATAATGCTCCCTGGTAAGAAGTAAATGATATTATCCTTTTACAATATAACATAATAACAAATTTTATAACTTTCAGAGAAAACAATAATTATTATTTACCGATGAAATTAAAATACTTGGCGAGTACAGAAAACCTATTTAACTTTTATAATTATAAGAACTATGATTTGCGAATGCTGGAGTATTGTTAAATATTAATTTTAATCAAATAACAATTGCCGCGTCAATCAAGGAAAAGTTTATTTAATTCTATTCTCTGCTTCAAATTTTTGTTCTTTAGAATAAATTATCGTTTTGTAGCAGATTGTATTGTTTAGAATAATAATTAAAAAAGCAAATGCCAGCTTTTGTGATTTTTAAATACTTATGTTTCCTTGAATTTATTATACCTATTAATTACCCATAGTTAATATATTATGCATCTTATAGGTAGTGTTGATTGTTAAAGGTAAGCTAATCATTTTTAAAGCGTGCATTTGAAAACTTTTATCGGACTGTCCGAATATTTTTATTAACAATTAACTAACCAGACAACTTTGATTGTAAAGTAGTGATATGTGCAAAAATAAATTTCTCGCAAACAAACTGACCCATGTCATTGCTCTTAAAATTCACAATCAAGATAGTCTGATTAGTTATTTATTGTTAAAAAACTTTTTGGAACCCATTTTATCAATAGTAGGTATGTTTCTTATTATTATTCTTATATATGACAGGTGATACCAATTTATGTATGACTTATGTAAACGCTAAAAACAAAATATTTAAAACTACTTGTAAATCCATGCGTTTCCATTGTCATTCTTTTTTTAAAATTGATTGTAAATTCTTTCTGCTGTTTATAAATCACTTGGTTCACTTTCATCTTATACATGATGTTATGAAATTAACGCTTTATATTTAAATGGGTGACTCTTTGGGTGTCCTAGACAAATACTGTATACTTTTTCTTCTAAAAAATTGGCTAAGTACCCCTAAAACCCGACCGAAATTGGCAAACGCCAATGGGAAAAGCCATTTAGAAAAATCTACTATCACGGGAGGCGGTATGGTGCCTCAATGGAACCGAATTTGAATCACGACTGACGCTTCACCACCGGCCTCTTGCAGTTTAAACAATTTCAGTCTAATAAATAATGGCGTTTGCGTTCAGTTGTTTGTTTAAATTTACACTATTTAAATGTTTGTGCAGCAGGCTATGGTATAGAAAAAGAAACTTACCATTTTTCAAAGTGATTTTGTATAAATGTAAGAAATAACCCAAATCGACAAATATGTTACAGTGTAATTTGGTTTATAAATTGTCCTAGAAAATGAATTTTCCTTCAATAGTTTTTATTACTTTTTAAGTTCACGACTAACTAAAAAGACAAGCCCAATTTAAGTAATTTTTTCAAAATCTTTGTATGTTATACACAAAGTCGAGTGGATTGTCCATATGGCGTCCGAAAGTTAAAGCACTGTTCCATTTACTGCCTCGTGCGATTTTACATCATATTCACTGTTGTACAAACTACTATAAAAGTCTAGTAAGTAATATGTAACCGTTTCATACAGAATAATTTAAAAAGGCCCAGTTCTATGAAATAAAAAGTAAAGTAATAGCACAATGGACGAACATCATATTAAAATAAATGTACTTACCCCCACGTACAAAAGAAATATTGTTCTTTACATTTCACATAATATAATACATATTAAATTATAACAGATTTAGCAGTAATATTAGTCATTTCCATAATAGCATTTACTTCTTTATTTGGCAGTCATGGAACCGTAAACGTTGTTTTCCAAAGTAGTTGGTAATAAATCAAGAAAGGCATGGGGAGAAGGGCTATTAGCGGGTACTTACGGACTCCTCTTGTTCGCTATCCGTTGAGAGTGGCAATTTGGCAGACAGTGTCGGAGGCATATCCGAATTGCACATGAAGTTTTTTTGACAAATAATATTTTTCGGACTTGTGAGATCGCATGTAACACAGAAACATAACGGCCTTTATTTTTTGTTAGTTCCCTTCTTCAATTTGCATGAGGACGAAAGCAATATCATCATGGCAAATTGATGAAGGTTTTTGAGAAAGTGGAGATTGATATCAAGGATATGCAGGTCATCAGCACGACACAAAGAACTGCCGATATGAGAGTCAGAGGCTATAACGTCATAGAGTGACTGAAATTTCTATTCGTAACCATGGAAACACAATACAAATGACCATCTGTTTCTAGGGGTACTTACTCACCAATGACGTCACAGCCTCTAAATATGTTTTAGTAATCTTTGTATTGTTAGTCATCAGCTAACTTTACTAATAGTTACATACTGCTAGTGTGCTTCGGGGAGAATTTAAAGTAAAATTAAAGCAAATCCAAAACACTAGGTACCTACTTTGACGATATAGTCTCACAGCAGATGGTCAGGCTTGCCTACAAGAACTTGTAAACTATCTGAACTAACTAATTTAATCTAGAACCTGACGGTATAAAAACGAACTACTTTGTTATTAGCAACTCCTAAACCAAGTAGTAGATGTAGGTACCTCCTTGTAAATGATTAAGTCTTCGCAAGTGTAAAAAACGTACCTTTTAAATAAATACCTGATTTTAATAGCTCATGACGCAGATTCTATAGGAGCGAAATTAACACCACGTTTATAAATATGTATATTATAGCTTGTAAACTAAAAAGGCTCTTTAAACATTCACAGAAGTAACAGAGGCGTAGTTAAAATACTGAAAATTTTTTTACGGGCTTTATATTCATATTTGCCCTAGAGAACTCGACTTGCTCGACCGGTGAAAAAATTGCCATATGGTAGTAAATCTTTGGTTATTAGTTAAAACTCTGTTAAATTTTGTTTGTATATGAATATACTGACAAATGTCGTCAATAATATTTATTGTGGGGTAATCTCTTGTGTAAATAACTAACATTCAAATTCTTTTTCCTTAAGAATTTTTAAAAAATCACTAGGAAGGAAAAATTATTACGCCTATACTTTCACAAAATACCCTTTTACCCATTTCAACCCCCCCCCCCCCCCCCATTTACGCATTTTTTGGATTGTGTGTACTTAATTGATTATATCGTATAGTACGCCACTGGAATTAGTGCGTGGGGATTGGACAATATGTTCACAACATCGCAACTATGCGACTATGATATAATAATTGGGTTATGTGATGCATAGCACGCGCGCAAAATCTTTCCATTGGGGTGGTTTTGGATTTAATAATAATTATATCTTCAGCGTAATTAGATCCTATCATAATTTAGGAAAAATACGTTAAATTTATGTATATTTTTATCATCGGTGTACAAGTTTTTTTCGAGTTTGTTACAATTCCAGTGCTGTTTCGCCATAAAGAAGAAAATAATGTTTAAATACCTACTTGATACAATAATCCACATAATTTTCTTGGTCTTATAAGAGGAACAGAACAATATTCAAGAGAATATATCTGTGGTTAGATGGCAATCCAGATTTGGGTCATTCTTTTTTTCCACCACAAAAACTTGTCTTTCCAAAATAAAACTAATTATCTCTGTGTTTTTCAGTGTTTTCTGTTTTCCATACACTTTTGTATGGTGTCTCATCTGTTGTTGTGTTCATAGTTCACGTACAAGAATTTTGTATAGGACGGTAAAATATAATACATTTGTTAAATTATAGATATATTGACAATATAAATAAATAAAGCTGAGTAGTCAACATAAAACCACTTATTAAGAAAAATATATACTATGTTTTGTCTCTTATTCTTTGTTTCCCATTTGTTGCTGTTGCTCTGTGTCGCATCATACGAATCAAATAATTGTTCAAATAGAGTTGGCTTTGGGAGTATTAGGGCTTCGCGAGCACAAATCTCGAAGTATTTAAGATATAAATATAATGCTACTGAAAACATTTTTTTTAAATCCAAAAAATATTCGTTCACAATTGTCGGTATATTAATTTTCAGTAGAGCAAATTTAAGTTTTGAAGATTTATGTAAAATCAGGGGTATTATAGATATGATAATTTTTATTATCATGTAAGTGGGCGACAGGTTGAATTTATTTTAGTAACTCAAGGTAAAAATTAATTTTCTTCACTGCTCGTTCAGAAATTTTAGGTTTTTAAAAAACATATTTGGATTAAATTGAAAAGAGTTTTTCCCTTCCTTCGTCAAACTTCATCTCTAGACTCGCTTCGCCATTACCATGATTAATCAGTAGGGCTAGAAGTCGACGAATGACTAGATGTCGCTACTCGTAATTCTTCACCGTTTGGATATTTGGTTCAGTCAACATAATATATTAAGTTTTGCATTCTTCTAATATGAAAAGATAAAAGGAAAATTTTAAGGCTGTCTAGTTTTTTCTGGTAAAAGAAAGTGTTGATTCATTAGGACAAGGCACCAGTTCGTTGAAGTGAAACAACCCATAAAAAATAGTAAAATTAAATTAAATTAAAACCAAATTTGGTTTCGTTAGACTTCCACTTGCTAAAAAAAATTTTGGAGAAGGAGGAGGAGTTTTGAGCTCGGGAGAAATTTAGGGGTAATAAAGCAAGAGCCTTCGGAAAATATTAGTCAGGAGTCCTCATGGAGACGATCTCAGCAGAACTGGCATATGCGTATGCGTATGGTACAAACATAAACTTTCAGACTCTTAAAAGAATAACAATATCATTACATGCTGGTTATTAAACAATATACTATTATTTGTTACGACTCCCACGTTAAATTTTAAAAAGAAACTTTTCAAAATAACAAAACACTAACATTTGCAAACGTCGGCAACTGCGAACAATGCGTGTCCACCATTATAAAAGGTGGAAATATTTACAGTTGTATGTTTGTAAAAAAGAATTTACATCGCAGAAAAGAGCCATTCGTATGGAAATAGCTTTTCTGTGCCGTATTGTTGACTGCCGATAAAATATAAGACGTCAACAATGGATTTTAGTTGAAAGCTTTTGGCATAGAAAACGCGCTACAGCCATTTCGTCTCTATGTCAGAGAATGGGTATTTGGCTTTCGCCAGTGTATGCTAACGATTCAGGACGTCCGGTTTTTCTAGTTTTATTTTATTTGCCAGAATAAATAAGCCATTAGTTTTACGAGTCATTTGTTTTGTCTGATCTGTTTTTGTTTATAGGCTCTGCAAAAATGCTTTATTTTATTATTAAAGGTTCCCTGAAGGGAATCAATTATTGCCAAAATGAATATAATGTTAAGCAACTGTTCCAAATAAATAGCGCATACAAAAAACGTAAAGAAATCGAGCGATAAAGCTTGTCAGGCCCTTTGATCCGTTCGCCTTTCAAATGTCGGTATTTTTATTTCATAATTAAATGCGCTCAGCCTAGAAAACTCATATTGTTATATCTACTATATTATATACCATGATAAACTTTAAATTAATTTTTTGCATTTTCTACCATCAAATACAAACATATTTTTAATATTCCTTAAGTTGTTTAAATAATACACTGTATGTTTTTTAAACATTTCGTCACAAAACTTAAATTATTCCACAAAATAACAGATAACATTTTTGTGTCCAATAAAATACAAAATCTACCTTTTATTGATCACAAAATAAAAATTTATATAACCTCAATTAGGTAATAAATTGTTTAGTGTTAGAGAAGCTTTAGGTTGTAAATAAGGGGTTGTAAATAAGTTTATAGAGAGGTTTATAGCGCACACTTTTAGAATTTTTTAAGGGTGCGTCTAATTTAAAACCATTTTACTTACAAAGTTTTAATTTGTAGAATACTTTTGGGAATAAACATGGATTGTAAATCCTTAAACTAAAATGTATTTTTTAAATAAAAAAAAAATTATTTTTCTTTTTTTAATTGTAAACATTTGATTGCAATTTACAGCTCTTTATATCTCCAGTTTTCAGAATTATTGAAAATTAAAATATAGTTTATGTGTTTTTATTTGGGGATTATAGTCACATATTAATTAAAAAAACATAATCTTGAATTTTGACTTTTTGGTTTATTTATTTTAAACCATCTTTCGAAAGTATCAAGGTATTGTATTTTTTTATTAATATGTTTTTGTAGTTTAATTAAAGTTTTTAATGATTAATTAATTAATATTAGTGACCGTATTACTGATCGTCCTGAATGTTATCAATCATGAAATGACTAAAGTAAAATCATTTGTTACTAGATAAATCCCAATAAAAATGTAATTATTTTGTAATTACAGTGAACTATATTTCGCATTCGATTATCGAAAAAACTTTAAAGGGTCTCGACCCTAAGAAGGGACCCCTGGCCCTGACGGGATCCCATCGATATTTTTGAAGTCTTGTTCTAGCCTAAGTAAACAATTATACAAGTTATTTAATAAGTGTTTGTCTCTGGGAATTTTTCCAAAAAAATGGAAGGTTGCATAGATTGTTCCAATTCACAAAACCGGAAATAAAAATAATGTTGAAAATTATCGGCCAATCTCTCTACTGTGTCACTTTGGAAAAGTTTTCGAGTCTGTTATTTTGGAGCTCCTGTTTTTCAAATTAAAAGAAAAATCGACATTAATCGGCATGGTTTTTACAGGGGTCGATCCATTCTGACCAACATCGTTCCCTTTATTCAGAGAACCTACGAGGCAATGGAGAATGGTCCTGATGTCTGCGCTGCTTACATCGACTTTTCCAAAGCCTTCGACAAGGTCGATCACCCCACTTTGGCTGTGAAACTTGGAAACTTCGGTGCGCTTCTCGATCTCTTAAAAAATTATTTGCAAAATAGAACTCAGTATGTAGCTATTAATGGAGCAAGGTCGGTCTGCTTGGGTGTGACCTCTGGAGTTCCGCAGGGTTCACACTTGGGTCCCCTGCTTTTTGTATTATTTTTGTATGACATAGGGACTTGTTTTCTGGACTCGAACAGTGAGTATTCCTTATATGCTCACGACCTTAAGATTTCAACTATCATTAATTCGCCTTTGGATATAGTGAAACTGCAAGGACATTAACAGATTTTTTGAATACTGCACACTGAATCGTCTGCATCTAAATGTTGATAAGTGTCATTACATTGTTTTTTCCAAGTTGGACCTCTCAAGAAATCCAAATATAGATTTGAGCTTAAATAATACACAATTAAAACGTGTTACTGTGGTTAAAGATTTGGGGGTTACCTTGGACTCCAAACTGTTGTTCGAGTCTCACATAGAGGCTATTATTCGGAAAGCGTTGCGCATTTTAGGATTTATCCTAAGAACTACTGAAGGCTTTAAGAGCCCTGCATCGTTAATTACTTTATATTGCAGCATGGTAAGAAGTACTCTGGAGTACTCGTCAACAGTCTGGAATCCGATGTATCACAAATATATTGATCGAATTGAAAGTGTCCAAAAAAAGTTCATTAATGCTCTTAATTTTCATTACAATAGACAACGGCACTTTTACTCGTATAACGAGAATTTGTTATTTTATAGATTGCAATCGCTGAGGTCCAGAAGGCAGTGTTTTGATATTTTCTTTGTTTATAAGGTAGTAAATAATCTCATCGACTCTGAATTTTGCGTAAACTATGTACTTTTTAACGCTAACCCATACACACTTCGGAACAGACTAACTTTTAGTGTCCCTACTTTTACAACTAATTACCTTTCTAACTCTCCTCTCATACGTTGCATGAGAACATACATCTTGTAACGGGTGATAGAGGCATTGACCTGTTTAACACTAACTTATGTACCTTTAAAAAACTTATCAGAAGGAAAATATCTATTATCATTTGATTAGGGAGTGCATTGCTATCACTCGCGTATCTTTAGCTTTATAATTTGTTTTTGGATTTATTATTTGATTGTACAAAATAGCCTTTGATTCTTTACTTAAACTTATTATGTACTTCTACCGAACTTTGTGAATTTCTTTTTGTAATCCGTGTCACTCTATAATTGGTCTGCTCCAAGCAGTTTGTTGAGTGACCTTGTTTGTATAAATAAATAAATAAATAAATAAATAATGGAGACCATACATGATCATTAAGATGAACAGTCTTAATATAAGAATGAGAGAGAGCAAATTTAGTATGAAAATGTATGAGATTGATATTATACAGGACTGTCAGTAATACTGTCAGCTCGACTGATAGTGTACGGTCTGCAATTCAGTTTATATAAAAAAAAACATCCAATTTTCAAACAGTAATTTTTAACATTTATAACTAATTAAACTACTATTTTGCTTATCGTTCAGCATTATTAATCTGCGAAAGCAGGTAACTAAAAATACGTTGCATCATACCAATAATACATTAAATTGGCTATGGTTCAGAAAATAACATTGTTTATGCAAAACTCCGAATATGAAAGATATAGATATAAACTTGATGTCTTCAAAGTGATTTTTTATAAATATAAAATATGACGCCATCTAATTTGGTACTTGTATTTTCCAACGAAATAAATTTTTCTTCAAAAAGTATTTAGTGTTAGATTCGTAATTTGTATCATAAAAAAAATACTTTTTTTTTTTTTTTTTTTTTTTATGATAAAACACCTGCACTGTAGGAAAAATCCTTTAAGGCGCTCTGGGAGCGGTGCGAGTGCGAAAAAAGCGATTAACGTTGGTCTTGAAACGTTGAAGATTGTATTCATTGGGAAACACGACCTCAGGAAGATCATTCCACAAAGATGACGTTCTCCAGATGAAAGAATTCTTGAACAATGAAGTTCGAGGAGTACTAAGCTGAACAACATATGGATGAGCGGCAGTGGTTTGCCGTGTATTTCTGTTTTGCATTGCTCTAGGTGGAATCAAGTGGGCAATGTCAGTCGAACACCTGCCATGAAAATATCTGTAAAAGAGAGCCAAATCACCAACCTGTCTTCGATGCTCCAGGCTATCGAGGGTCTTGGTCAGCTCGGGGTCGCCGATCAGACGAACGGCTCTCCTTTGAATGGAATCCAGTAGCCGAAGGGTGTGCTTGGGTGCAGAGCTCCAGACATGAGAGCAATATTCTAAAGATGGTCGAATCTGGGCTTTGTAGAGTGTCAAAAGTTGATGAGGTGTGTACAACCTTTTGGTGCGGAAAAGTACACCAAGTTTCTGTGCAGCTGTCTTGGCAATTGCGGCAACGTGATCATGCCAAGACATATTACCTCCCAGATTAACCCCCAGCAAATTAATAGACGGTGCCAGGGGAATTGCGTGTCCTGCCATGACTATATCCGGTTCTGCAATGTTAACCTTTTTGGAGAAGACTGCTGCCTGGGTTTTCTTAGCATTAAATTCGACTTGGTTACTGTCACCCCAAGCCAAAATTTCTTCCAGGTCCTTGTTGAGGCGCAATACTTCATGCTGCCTGCGAAGATGTGCGTCGGCAGCGGATGTTTGGGGAGTCAAGGTAAAAGATGAGACAAGTGTGCTGTCATCAGCAAAGCTATAAATTGGATTTTGGGTTTTCACTAGAAGGTCGTTAATATACAGTAAAAAGAGGGTTGGCGACAATATGGACCCTTGAGGAACACCGGCATTGATGGTGAAGGTGTCTGAGAGAAACCCGTCAACCGCCACTTGCAGAGAACGGTTCTTAAGGAAGCTGGTTAACCATAAACAAAATCCATTAGGCATACCGTAGGATCGCAATTTACTTAGAAGTCCATCGTGCCAAACACGATCAAAAGCCCTAGAGATGTCCAGTGCAACAGCCCGGGATTCTCCATGATGTTCGATGGTGTTGCTCCAAAGATGGGTGACATATGCCAGAAGGTCACCTGTTGATCTGGACTTACGAAAACCGTATTGATGGTCGCTGATAATGTTATGCCCTTCCAGATACTTTAGGAGTTGTTGGTTAATAGCTTTCTCCATTACTTTTGAAATTACTGAAAGCAATGCGACGGGTCGGTAGTTGCTTGGCAGGGTCTTTTTACCTTTCTTTGGAATGGGCTGGACACGCGCCGACTTCCAGCAGGATGGAAATATTCCTTTTTTGTAGGATAAGTTAAAAAGTCTACAAAATACTGGTGTAAGTTCATCGGCGCATGTCTTGAGAACACTGATAGGAATTTCGTCTGGACCAGAAGCTTTATTGACGTCGAGTCCTTTAAGAATCCGTTTAACAAGACGCTGACGGAACACGATTTCTGACATTTGCGATTGAATTGAGGGAATGTTGGGTGGTGGTTTTCCCTGAAAGTCTACAGTGGAATGCGAGGAAAACAGTTCAGCAAGTAGGTTTGCTTTATCCCCGGCTGTGGTTGCTATTGTGCCGTCGGAACGTGTTAGAGGTGGAATAGTTGACTTTGTAAAGTTTTGGCTGACGGCCTTAGCGATTGACCAAAAGGACCTTGATCCGTTAGGACTGGCAAGAAGTTTGTTTTTGAATCTCTCGTTATGAGCTTCTTTGCTTTGGTCTATCATTTGCTTACATTGGTTTCGGGTGGTAACAAAGATAGCGCGATTTTCAGGAGTAGTGTTTTTACGCCACTGTCGGTAAGCCAGGTTTTTAGATCTGACAGCACGCTCGCAATTCTTGCTAAACCAGGGCTTGCTGTTGGAAGGGCGCTTTTTGGAGAATGGAATAAAGGCCTCCATGCTAGTTAGAATGACGTCAGAGACCTCCTTTGCACAGGCAGATGGATCATCTGAAGAAAAGCATACGATTAGCCAGGGAAAGTTGCGAAAATGGTCCTTTAGGTCTTCCCACTTAGCTGATGTATAGTGCCAAATCTTACGGGGTTTAGGAGGTTGTTCAGAACTAATTGGCAGCTCGCTTAGGGTTGAAATAAGTTTGTGATCGGAAGAGCCCAATGGTGGTTGTACGGTGACCGTATATAGGTCTGGATTTGAAGTTAAAAAGAGATCTAAAAGACTAGCAAAATCTCCAGCTCGGTCTGGAACCCGCGTTGGTTCTTCTACGAGTTGAGTTAGACCAGAACTGATCGCAAAAGATTCGGCCTCGCGGCCTTGCTCATCGTTGGTGTTTGAGTATTTAAGCCAGTTGACATTGTGGACGTTAAAGTCGCCAAAGATAGCAACTTCAGCATTCGGATGATTGGTTTGCAAGAAGTCGATTGTGTTGGCTAGTGATGAGAAGAGGGCCCTGTAATGCATGTCGCTTGGAGGACGGTAAAGGCAGCATATAAACTTAGTGATTTTTTGTGAAGATATTTTAAACCACATTACATCAAAGTCTTTCGGTTCTAGTATCTCCTCCCGTTGGCAGCAAAGATCATCTCGAATGAATAGACAGACCCCAAAGTTGCGTCTAAAACGGAAGTGAAAATCATATCCAGGATATAAATAGCTGACGGTGTTCGTTGACGCTCTGACTTTTGTCTCGGTCAGTGCAAGCACATGAGGCTTGGAAGATTGTAAGTGCTGGTGGACTGAATTGATGTTAGTGTTAAGTCCTCTAATATTGCAGAAATCAATTTTGAAGTTGTTACTTCTGGGTCTGTAAGCAACTGCAGGCGCCACACCATTTCCTCGTTGAGTGTTGTTGGAGGAACCCAGTAAATTGTCGGAAATGGTGGATAATTCATTAATTTCGCTTGATGAAGCCACAGGACCAGCCCCCACCCGGAGATCCGATCGGGGGGCGAGTTTACCTCCGGAATATTTTGATCTTGGAGCTTCCATCATGCTTCTTTCTTCTGTACAATTCGAGTATATTGTCCATATCGTGCTTAGAAGTTTGAGCACCCGCCTGCGGAGTCGTGCTTAATTTAGTTTCTCGTGCGACATGGACATCTATTCACTCTTCTTGTATAAACTACTATTATTTCAAGTTATATAGTATTTTAGAATAAAGAAATATTGATTTGATAGTTACTTTTTGGATTCGTTACACCTGTATAGGTAAAATAATGAGAAATAACAATGGTAATTCCTTTTTTTCATATTGATTTGTTGTAGGTAATAAGAATTTTGAAGCTTTTTGCCGTTTATTGAACCTTAAATTTTTATTTACTATACAGTGTGTCCCCGAATATAAAAAAAAGCTAAGAATAAAGTATTCTTATGTGTAAAGATAGAATAAAAAATAATTAGTAAAAGTTTTTGTGGTTGAACATCGACGTCTCATGACCAAGTTTTGACTTATTAGCTAAATGTACAGAGACCGGCAAAAAGTTCCAACTCATAAAATATGATTTGCTTAAAATTAACGTATTTTGCAAATTATAGTTAGTCTTTAGAAGGTATTATCCTGTAGAATCTTTATACGAGGAATTGTCGAAAACGGCTTAGTAACTACCCATATTATTAAAAAAGCAATACGTTTTAAAATAAAACCGTGCACTATTCATTATTAGAGAACTAATTAAGAGTAAAAAAATTTCTTAAACAAATGTAAGTGAATAATGAGACGTAGGTTAGGTAGGTTTTCAACCACAACAACTTTTACTAATTATTTTTTATCCTATCTTTACACATAAGGGTACTTTGTTCTTAGCTTTTTTTATATTCCTCTAAATTCTGAAACCCAGTATATAAATTTGAAAAAATAATATGCTTTTTGGTCGTTTGAGAACAAGCAGGAGTTTTGATGAAAAATAACTTTTTTTCATAAACCCACAAATAAAAAAGTTTTTCCTCTTCGATGTCAATCCGTGGACACACTGTATATACATTTTTTCCAAAAAGTCTGAACCCTCCCTCCTTTTTCCTGTACCGTTTATTGGTTTGCGGCATGACATTTTCGTCTATTTAATTATTGTGATGTTAATTAAATATTTTAATTTAATTCTAGTAAACTACATGCTCATGGTGTCTAAACATATTTACTAACTGAAATAGAAATTAACATATCCCCATGCAATCATTCATTTCAATTGATCAAATTACAACATTTTAATTACTCTCCTGAATGACTTTCATTTTGTAGCCAGCAATTTCCAAAATTAATTTTTATTAGGTTGATGGTAAGCTTTGTCAGCTTCTTATTTTTGTAAATTCGATTGTTTGGTCGTTTATACAGGGTGTTACTTGTATGTATCCTAGAAAAATATTCCATAATAGAAAGAAATTTTAGCGCCAAGCGGACAGAGTAGTGCATTTGTCTTTTACATTTAAGTACACAGGAACGGCAAAATAATGGGTTTCCTGACAGCTGTTTCGTCCTTATTAGGACTCATCAGGAAGCCAAAACCAGTAAGCAACTCCAGAAACAGCGAAAATGTGTTTTCCAGATTTACTTAAGACATAAATAAGTGGTGAAAACATAGTATCGCCATCTGTAGGAATCAACTCCAATGCAGACGACAGAGCTACCGGACGTGAAATCATAGAACTAAATAATAACCAAGACACGGTAGCCACACATCTAGTATAGGGAACTATATTTTGCGGTTCACTACATCTCTCTGCAATACGCAGGTTCAGAAATAGATCACACCGAAGTACCCACTAGGGTCCGACGCTATCCGTTTACAAGCCGTGTAATAAATAAAGTAGTAGAAGTTTCCGTAATAATAAAATAGAAAATAAGGTTAACGGCCAGCGCATAGAGTGGCGGATTTATATTTGCATTAAAGTACACAGGGACGTCAAAATAATAAGTTTCCTGGGACATAGGTAGACAAGGACAGCTGTTTCATCCTTATTGGGACAAAACCCGTAAACAAGTCCAGAAACAGGGAAAATTCTTTTTAACTTGCGAAATAAAAAATTAAAATTTGGAAAATAAAATATTCCATTTTCTCTTTAAAAGATATTTCCAAAAAGGTATCAAAGGTTAAAGCTTTCCATTTAAAAAAGTTAAGTTTAAGTTATATACGGGGCCTGTGCCAAAATGCAGTACATACATACAAAATCTCAATCGACGTGTGTTTCTATTTTTCAAAAATATTTTTTCCTTAACTTCTAGAGAATTTGTTCTAGTTAAAGTCTCCATCCTGTATAATATGTTTCATTAAAAATATTAAAGTTGATAATCGTAGCATATAGCGTATATTTTTCAAAAAAAACTTAACCTAAAAAAAATTCTATATAAATGGCTAATCCTTTTCTTTATCATGACCCTGTATATAAAAATATGTTAACTCTCTTTTAACTCGGTAAATGCTTTTAAGTTTTATGCAGATTATCTCCTACTTTACCATATTTTTTACAAAAACTTTATTAACTTTCCCGACGCCCATGGCAGGGCAGCGTGATTACGAACTATAATTATAAATTATGTTTTATTCATTTTTGAATAAAACAAGTTTTAAGTTATCAAAAACATTGTCAAATTCTCACGATATGTTAAAAACAAAGCACTGTCGCCAAAAGAAGCGTTCCGATTCGTTATCTACGTCCCTAAATACATCCTTTCTACGAAAATGTTTATTGTGGTATAGTATTAGAATATATTTTTTTAGTCCTTCAAAAAAAAATGTTTCTTGAACATAAAATATCATAATACTATAATACACGTTTTATTTAATGCCCGGAGTAAATTAAATCCTTGTCCCCTTCATGGTTTCCCATAATTTGTTTCGACATATTTTAAAATAATGTCTTCTACTAAATGAACCAACAAAAGCAGTATAAACACGTATTCTAACTTTTACAATAAAATCAATACATTTTATGTTGTACAGACACTTTACAAAGTATTTGATGTTCATTTTCAATAATTACTAATAAATCAGTCAAAGATACGGGTATATTTTGTCTTTTCTATTTTTATCACACTCATTTAGAGTTTAACTACAGGTCTGGACTGATCAAAATAAGCATATTACATTCTATGAAAATATGATATTTTTTAAATTTTATTATTTAATAATATTTTTTTTTAAATGTAATTCTATTTAAAAAGATCTATAATACACTGGGATATTATCACGTTACTTGTTTGATCCACAAGATACTTAAATTAAGTACTGTTTTCAAGAATCTTAACCTAAAATTCGTTGTTTAGGGAGTTCACAGCCAGGCTAGTGTGGCCATTGACCCACCCTGGTGCCTATAAATCATTCCTATGGTAGAAATAATTATTTTAACAATACAGATCCCTATAGACACAGCTAAGAGTTCTTGTAACCACAGCAATGTTACTTTTTAGACATAGCAAAATTATTTTGTATTATATATTACTTATACTATAGAAAGTCTGTTCAGAAAAGTACATTCTCCTTATAGAGTAAGAGCAAAGTGTTTGGCTGTCCTCCATTTAACAAAACATTTTAACTATAGTTGTTTAAATTTTCGCAAGAGATAAAAGGGGATTTTCCCAGTGTAGTTCACACGAATCAATGAAAAAAAAAACAAATTTCGGTAAGGACATGAAATACATTTATTAAAAATTTTGAAGTCCGATACTGTAGCCGTTGCTTTTATATTTTTGATCAATAAAAGCTAAAACACACAAGCCATTTCTAAGCACGAATAACAAAGACTTAATACAAGAGCCTTAGCAAATATGTTCTATAGATAATTACATTTCCTAATAATAGAGGCCACGTTGTTCGTTAACAATAAGGAATGTTTATTTTCGAATTATACAAAACTGACACTTCTTCATTGCACAAAAGAAAATAAACCATTAAATAGTCGATAAATCATTATTGGGCGACAGCGAAACGAATCTAAGCAAAAAGCGTTTGAATATTGAACGTGTGTGTGCTGGACGTGTATTTTAAATATTTTCCCATAATGATCTACCTAAGTGATAGTATTAAGTCATTCTTGCCGGTGTCAGTGTCAAAAGGATCATAAATAAATATCAACAGATTGATTGTCCTTATATGAAGAGAATTGTCCTATTATTTACAAATGATCAAAGTTAATGTGACAGTGGCGTAGCCCGCGGGCGAGGGGGGGGGGGTTAATGATAAGTTAAGATAAGGGATATTTAGATTAAACACTAGTATCAATAGCATGGGATCACTTGCGAATGTGGCGCTACTTATTGACTTGTTCTGATTGTGTTAAATCATATACAGGGTGTTACAAATTCGACATACCAGCATTGGAATCACGGAAACCATAGGAGTTAGATAAACGATTAAATAGGGGCAAAGTTGTGCAATTATAATGCCGCTTTAAAAGTTTTCAAATTACGAATACTTCGATTTTATTAAAAAAAAACCGAAATTTTAAAAAGTCGTTTTTATTTTTTCCTGAGCTCATTTGACTAGCTATTTAAAAATAAATGACACTTCGTCGTTGCCACTTTTTCTCCTCTACAATGTGACGTTACTAAACTAAAGATCCGCCGTTTCGTCTCCGAGCGGCCATCACCAACATAACTTTTTTCAATACGGACCTGGTTTTTTTAAATCGATTTTTAAACCCTCATACCCGCAAAATGTAATGGCGATATTACTTTTTCATAATGATGAATTGTCCTTGCTTATTTTTTTAAATTAATATTTTTTACACTTCGTATCAATCCGGTCCTGGCAACGAATCACAATATTAATTAAAAACTTTATTTTATTTAAAACATTCATACATAAGTAATATAATTTATTTTATAAATATTTTCTAATATATCTAAATTTACTAATTATAAATCCTAATTTTCTAAATGTTCAAAGAGATTGCCGTTTTGCTCAATAAAACGATCGATTTGTCTACCAATTTTGGCGACAGCCCTTTCAACCGATCTTCTCCTTATCCTACCAAATGCAACCTGTATGCGTTCTTCCATGGTATCTACGTCATTTTTATAAATAACATTTTTTTAAAATAAAGTTTTTAATTAATATTGTAATTCGTTGCCAGGACCGGACATAAAAAAGTGTAAAAAATATGAATTTAAAAAAATAAGCAAGGACAATAATTCGTCATTATGCGAAAGTAATATCGCTATTACATTTTGAGGGTAGGAGGGTTTAAAAATCGGTTAAAAAAATCCAGGTCCGTATTTAAAAAAGTAAAGTTGGTAATAGCCGCTCGGAGACGAAATGGCGGATCTTTAGTTTAGTAACGTCATTTTGTAGAGGAGAAAAAGTGGCAATGACAAAGTGTTATTTATTTTTAAATAGCTAATCAAATGAGCTCAGGAAAAAATAAAAACGATTTTGCAAAATTTCGGTTTTTATCGAATAAAATCGGAAGTATTCGTAATTTGAAAACTTTTAAAGTGGCATTATAATCAGCACTAAATTGCACAACTTTGCCCCCATTTAACCGTTTCTCTAACTCCTATGGTTTCCGAGATTCCAATGCTGGTATGTCGAATTTGTAACACCCTGTATAAAGAAGTCCTACAACACTGCCGTAATGCACGTCAGTAGTTTTTTCTACTCCAACATGGATACTGGTCTTTCTTTATAACCAAGTGACTGGATAATAGGTTATACTAGTTAACTGAACGGATATAATTTCATATTCATCCTTATTAGGATATAAAACTAACCAGTCACAGTGGTTCAGATCATTATAAATTGAGAGTGGCGACGAAGAAACACCATTTACATGTAAATTTTACCCATCGTATTGTCACTTAAGCCAAAACGAGGTTAAGAAAATAATTCAAGAAGATGCAAATCAGATTTGTTATTAAAACCAAAACATTTATCCTAGATCCTGTGCATACACCATTTTTTTATAAATGTATATACTTAAAACTTTATCAAAATGAAAGTTTGTTCAGGTTTGTTGGGTTTCTGCGATAAAAACAAAATTTCCATCACGATGTTTCTACTATTTTTTGACATTTTCTATGGAGCCCCCAACCTCAATCGACCTTAAAACTTTTATTACACGCAACACAAATGGAAGAATAACTGATAAACCTTCCTTAAATACTGAAAATTAAATATTAAAACATAAAACCAGATAAAATTATAAGATTAGTAGAAAAAATAATATGAAATATTTTATGGTTGTATTGTCTTTGTCAATTTGGTGGTATTGCTAACCCTCATTACGTTTACGCCGTTTCTGGTATTATTTATTAAGAAGATGATGTCTTCAAAGTTATTTTCTTTAAATAGGTATAAAAAAAATTATTATTAAAATATGGTCCTTGTATGTTTTTAGGAACTACATTTTTCCTTAATTGTTGTTTATGTTTCTCATAAGTTATAATATCTAATTAAAGTTACTTTAAAAAAAGTAGTATAAGGTTTGTAAGTTGGGTCGTAAAAAAATATACTGTACAACTCGAGTGGATTGTCCACATCGTGGCTCAGAAGTTTGATCGCCACTTCGACGCCGACGGCGCGGCGTCGCGTCGTGTCCAATTTACTTTGTTATGTGATATGGACCTCATATCCACTCTTGTTCTACAAACTACTATTAGAAGGTAAAAATAAGAACACAAAGTCTTCCTCCACTGATATATTATAAAAATATTTTAGTCAACTTCTCTACATGTTTCGAATGCAGAAGCATTCATCTTCAGGAGAAAATATATTCTATATTCCCACTCCACTTTAAGTATGGACTATTTCTTCAAGTTGAAACTACTATTAGTTCTAAATATTCCTTTATTTACTTAACTAATTTAAAAGTGAAAGAAGTTGGACAATGTATTTTCAAAACTTGTGTGAGCTGTATTTACTTCCAGCGATCTCTCTCTATATAGCTAATATAATATTGCACGGATACAGTATTGTATTGATCGCGTTACTGCTTCAACAAGTTATTATTTAATGCAGAATACATCGTTAAAACTTTTCAGACTTTGCCTTAATTGTATTGATAGCAATGTTATATACCTGACTGCTTTTGTTGGGTCCTGTATTGTTTGGTCCAAAACAATGTATTGAATGTAGTCGGTATGTGGCACACAATAATTATAATTATGTTTCGGTTTACGATGTAAAATCTAATTAAAAATTTTGAGGACAGATTTAATAGAATTTTTTTGAATACAAATCTGGTTGAAGATAGTTCGCTTCTTTGTTTTACTTGATAAATTACCTTTAAAATTGAAGTGGTTGGGGTTAGGACCAAATTGTACAAAATAAATAATTTATGTCTACGCCAACGTCTCAGTTTTATTTGAAACATGTGTTTCTCAGACTTAAAAATTAAAAACATACAAAAACACACCCCATTGGGATTATACAAAGTACAGGTAACCGAAACAACAAATAAATTTGATTACATCATTTTCTATAAAGTTGGTGGGAGATATTAAATCCGACGTTTCCTCTTCTGTGTGCTATAAGATAAGATAAAATAAGATAAGAAGCATTTATTTCAAAACAGGTTTGTACAATCACAAAGTTTGAAATACGTCAAAAACAAAGAAATAAAATAACACTAGGTATAAAAGACACATACCATTTAGTTAAAAACTCAGTTATATTATAGGGCTCTATGTTGCACAAATAACTGTGCAAAGTTCGTTTAAATATATCCAATCTTTCGAGATTCTTTATGTTGTTAGGTAATGCATTATAGAACGTAATGGCAGAATATGAACAATTTTTCTCACTTAAGGTTAGTTTTTGTTCAGGAAAATTATAATCTATATTTTTACGTCTAGTGCTGTATGCATGGTTAATTTTGAAGTGAGAAAACTTTTGAGGATGTTTCTTAATAAACATTATACTGTCAAATATAAATATTGCCGGAACGGTCAAGAAATTGTGCTTTTTAAACATTCTGCGACACGATTGCTTATAGTCCAAATTTAAAATCAATCGGAGAGCCCGTTTTTGAATCACAAAGGTCTTTTCTAGATTAGATACCTGGTGGCCCCAAAATATTAAACCATACCTCAAAACCGACAAAAAGTTACTGAAATAAACCACTTAAGAGGAATTAAAATCCAAGTACTTTGTTGTCACTCTAAGTAAATAGCAGAGTTTTAGACAGTCTTCTACATAGATCTTCAACATGATAACGCCACTTTAAAAATGAGTCAATATACACGCCTAAAAATTTACTCTCGCTCGCAACACTTATATCACTCTCACCGAGAGCAACAGTTTCAGGAAGATTTGATTTGTTCTGTTGTGTTCGAAATATAACGCACTGAGACTTATCGGCATTCAGGATCAAACCATTGTCATGGAACCACTCTTTAATAGATAAAAATTGATCGGCCGATTTATTTATTAAATTAGTTATGTTTTTATCTCGTATAATAATATTTGTATCATCAGCGTAATTAATCAAAGAAATAAGATTACTACAGGCATCTGGCAGATCATTTAGGTAAATTATAAAAAGTAAAGGACCCAATATGCTGCCTTGTGGTACCCCGAGTTTAATAAATAGTGGATCAGATTTATATTTAGATTGGCCAGTATTAATTACTACATTTTGGGTTCTTCCCCTTAGGTAACTCTTTATCCATGACAATGCACATCCCCTAACACCATATTTAGATAACTTATTCAGGTTTGTTGTAAGGGTGTTTTTAAAATTTACTAATAAATAAAAATTAATATCGCCTTTAAATTAAATGAACAAACCTGAGGTTGACACAATTGCAAAAAAAGTTATAAGTGCTAATAAAACAACAAACCTGATGATATGATACAGACGAAACGTCATTCTTAAAATCTCGGCACAACTTAATAGGAAATGAAAAGCAATAATGAAATGTAAACTTGTTAAGGTCACCTTTGTAAATAACGTTATAACAGTAAACTCAAACGCGTACTTGTTTAAAAACTGGACATCATACTTTAAATTTTAGCCGCGCCCTTTTAGCTTAGTGCTTTTTGGAGTATACTTTTGTCACGCAATGCGATTTCACAGTCTTCAATCTAATCATGTTGCAGCTACAAATGCTCCAGTTTTCAAAATTATGAATGCCCAAAGAAACAAAAGGTGCTTGAAATTGAACGGCCATTTCTTATCGATCAAAGAAATAACTTAAAAATGGTGAATGCACAGGTTGATCTTGTGGTCACACACCCTTAAAATGAGTCGACAGAAAAACAGAAAAGCCTAAATAAATAATAAATGTCCTTCAGGCAAGGGAAAAACTTCAAATGGATAGAATTTCGTGCCACACAATGTGGATATCCGACCACCTTCCTGTGGTGAGTTCTGGGTTAGTTTCAGAAGCTAACCGTTTTTCTCCTTTAGGTTCCGAATAAATCAAATAGTCGTATACATGCGTTTATAAATATAACGGTGGTTTGTCTTCTATGATCTTAAGGGCTAAAGCGGTGCGATTAAAACTAAAAGAATTGTGTCCAGTTTTTTTCTGTGGTATAGAGAGTACTAAACTTAATATGGTAACCACCTATAGGCTGTTTTGTTGTTTTTAAAAATCTCTTTTAGGGAGAGGTTAATTTTTTTTAGCACAATGGGCCAAACCTGGCCTAAGTGCATCCGGAAAATGGACGTACTCTAGAAAAAAAAAATTATTTTATTAACACATTGTCCACGAAACTGCATTAGAATGAGATGTATATTACTTTAATCATACTTGATGAGGGCACCCGAGACGTAACGAAATAATTAATTAAGTTATAGAAAATAAGAAGTGGCAATGAAAATATAAAAATAATTTTTGGTCATCTGTTTAATTAGTGTTAGAAAAAAAAACTGAAACGAGGATTTTCAGCTTTTTCCAATTCTAAATTTTTTAACGGCTTGTTAGTCGTCCCCAAATTGCACAACTAGATCCCAATTAAATCTTTGCTGTATCTCTTACCGTTTTCGCGATCCTAATGATAAATATCAAATTTGAAAAATCCTGTATGGTAAAAGTAATTATACTGAAAAGAATCTCTATTATAATGTAGGTCATACTGGTCAGCTATTTTCCACCTCTAAAAGTAAATCTTAATACCATCATAACAGGACAGATGTAACTTGCCAACTAAATCGCAAGGAAATCCCTTCTTATAAAAAGACGAAATCCATTTCTTGTAGCAGATCGCTTTCAGACGAGATTGACCAGTGAATAAAAGGTCCATTTGTAATGAACTCAAGCTTACAAATCGGACAAAGCTTCGATATATAGGGGCAAAAGTGACTGTGATAGGGCTTTTTGCTGGTTTGGTATTATTTTCTTTTCAATATACTTCTTTTAACTTTTTTAAATTAAATTTCGAATGTGGACAGGGCTACACAACTTTACTTTTAGATTGAAATCTTCGTTGACATTCATTTGTTTCCTTTTTCTGTAAATACACAGGGAAGGTGGCATTTGTTTTTATTATGACCTTCAAAGGATTGGAGGAGGATTGACACTATACAGACTTGTTTATAAAAAAACAAGTGAAATTTTAACGTTTACCACAGGGCTGGCACAAGTCACAGCCTTCTGTTACACAGAAAAAATGTTTAGATAATCATGACTTCTAGAAATGCTAAAAATTATAGCTTCTTTATCTGTGAATTATTATAATTGCAGCTGAATATGAAACAGGTTTTTACAAAATTGTTTGTGTGGATTCCGAGAAAATAACGTTTGAAATAGCGTTTGGAGAGATTTTGTTGGTTTGCAAAATGTCATCATTATTTTGTTATGTTTTTTCGTTAATCAATTGCCGTTATTAAAAGTATTTTAAAATTTGTATTTTTAAATATAAATAAAATTAATTTTTTTTAGAATCAAAAATTATTATTAAATTAATTTTCTCTCTCACCGAGACCTTTTTGTGTAGTTTCCTTTACCGTTCTCAAACTTAATGACATATGGTGAGATAAGAGAAGCCCTGTAGGTCAACTTGCAGATACAACTACATTAGACTATTTTCATAGTAATTTAAAAAGTGGGGAGAAGGCAACATTCTAAACAACTTGCAGCTGCAAGATAAGTCTCCCTGTAATCTTACCTTAAATAATTATCAAGAATACTTCTTATATACTTATTTTCCACCCAAGAAGGGGGTATTGTAATCACGAAAAAATTACTTTATGAGATCAAATCAGATCTCAGCGTTTTAAGGTATCTAGATCATATTTGTCGCTAGATCTGTCTGCTCGAAATACTTTTTGTCTATAAGGCATTAATCTAACTCGAAACTAGAATAGAGATAGATAGATACGGTTAGATATAGAAACGGTTCAACAGTAGACTATTTTCCTACATTCGTCGATCCTAGCCCTACTGATGAACCATGTTATGGCGAAACGCTTCCATAAATAGAAATGTTGAAGGAAAGGGAAAAACTTTTATTTCTAAATAGATATATTTTTGGTTCAATGTATACAGTCACATATTCAGTAGTTAAGACTTGTCCTATGAGACCCACGATGAAAAATTGACAAGTCACGTCGATTCTCCTATCGATTTCTCTACATATTTTTTATTATGTCACAACTTTTTCTAATAATTATCGACCTTCATCTTCTCTTCCGGGATTTCGTAATAATAATAATTATATATCATCTTTCTGTTAACACCTCTTCTTGTTTCGGTAACCCAAACTAAGACTTGTCTTCTTTAATAACATAATGACGGAGTACTAGTAATTATAGGATAACGAAATAATAAGGTGTCAAAAGTAGTTATCTGTTTTAAAGGCTCTCCAGAAGCATAGGAATTTTTTAATTCTATATTTAAAAATGACTTTGTAAAATGTTGAATAGACATAATTGAAAGGTTTATAGTTTAGATTTAATTTGCTTCTGGTCTTGAGATATTGTATCGTCGTAACTTTTGGACGACATGAAAAGGTTTGTGGGACAAAAGGTAAGAACACCGTTAGTTAAGTAGTATTTAATGTAAGCTGTGATGATATTATCTTTCTATTTTTTTAAAAAGGGGTAGCTACGTACTGTTGTATAACCGACGAAAGAAAACCAAAGTATTTTCTCCATTTCTACAAACATATTATTTATTCGTACAAAAATGAAAAATGCATTTACTTTTTCTACAAAGGTTTGCTTAAAAATAAAAAATGTTGTATAATAACAAAAAGAAGGGACGGTGATAAATCAAATAGCGACTGCGTGACTATGTAGTATCTTGTAGGCAACTTGAGTAGTTTTGTCGCCCAGCCTGATTTTCACGATACCACAGTTTATTTTATGTGAGGACTAGCTTAGTTAACAAATTTACTCTTGGCTGTTTTTCGAATATTTGGTGCTCGATATGATCGCTGACAGATCTTAAACCACGTGACTCTAAATTTAATCCATTAATCTGATCTGAGTGTTTAGAGCTCAAAGAAATTGAATATTACGACGTCTCTATTTTATAGTTTAATGTAGTGTTATAGCCGTTGTATCACCTTGATCCCTCTGAACTACCTCAGAGGCTTAAATTGCAACATTAATGTTTGGTGAATGGAATTAGATTCCATTTAAATTAAGCCCAGCGTAAGACTGGTGTGAAGGTCAAGCCATGTGTTGCTGGTAATTGTGAGCTCCTGCTTAAACTTCAAAAAGTAGTGTTTTTTTGGAAACTAATTTTCAAAAAGTGTATAGTGTTATTGAAAGTTGTTTTAAATCTCTTCCTGATACCTTTTTTTCTCATAAATCTTTTTAATTAGTGGTCAAAATCACGCAAGAAAAGGTTGTTGACATATTCCGAAGAGATCTAATATTTCGCGTCGATAAAGTTGTGACCAGGAACTTTAATAGTTGTTTATAATTACGTTATATATCTTTTGCTAAGTGACAAAATGAGCAAAATCACCAGAAGCGCTTCTGCCAGTGAAGATCCAAATGAGAAACTGATCACCAAAGTCTGTGCAACTTTCCTTGGGCAAATTAAAGCAGAATTTGACCTTAGGTTTTCCAAGCTAGAGGAGAAAATTTCACAGGTTAGCAATGATATAAAATCCCTTAACTTAAATATAGTAAAAAATGCCAAGGCCATTAGGTCCTTGGAAGAGAATGTGGATTCTCTAGAACAGTTCTCAAAAAGAAATGCATTACGCTTTGTTGGGATACCCGAGGAAGACGGTGAAGATGTTGCTGGCTTGGTCACTGGGTTTATCAATACCAACCTTAATATCTCATGTACTTCCCGAGATATTGACTGTGCCTTCCGAGTCGGTAATAATAAGAGTGCTAATGAAAACCCTCGTATAATTATGGTGAATTTTGTTCAAAATATTAAAAGAAATGAGGTTTTCAATGCAAAAAAGTTTTTGAAAGACTCCAAATACTCTATTTTTGAGGATTTACCCAAACTCAGATACAATTTGCTAATGAATTCAAAAAAACAGCATGGTAAAAACAAAGTGTGGTCCGCCAATGGAAAAATTATGATGTGGAGTGACGCAGAAAATAAAAAAGTTATTATTTCGCAATAAGAAAGTGTTTTGTATGAAAACTCTTCTAAAATTACTGACTACGACTTAATCGAGACGGCAGTGATAGTATGAGATTGTACATGTTGGTTCTCTTGATAAAATCTATATTTACATTAACCGTTAATCCGACCCTTTTTTGCTAAATATATTATCATATTTGCTATAAACCTTATTTTTCTCTACGAATAAAAAGTAGGAAATAAATTGAAGGCATTTTAACTAAAATATGAGGCAGGCATATTATTTATTAAAATGTATGCCGTCCTGCAATTTTAAAGTTTATGTTCTTGGGTCATTTAGGCCCGGTCTTGAAGGTTGTAGTCAAAGTTGTAGTTAACTATCCTACTGTTATATTTCCTACTTCTTAGATATTTTAGCTGTTTATTATTTTTAAAGTAGAATTACATGACTGGATATTAGTTCATTTGTCTTACACAAGTATAATATTTTTATTTTTATTATTATTTAAAAAAAATTAATTGCTAGAACTTATATGTATTTATTACTTCTTATAGTAACTAAACCAAAGCACTAAGCACATTTATTACTTTTATTCCATATAATAAATTGTTCTAAATTTGAATTAAGCAGTCTAAACTGTAATATGCAAAATACCTGGATAGACTTTTCACATTTTAATGTTCGATCTTTATGTGCTGATTTTGATTTATTTAGTGACGTTCTAGCTGAAGGATCTTTTGATGTCATTGGTCTCTCAGAAACCTGGCTTAACTCTAATATTAATAGTGATGGCTTATCCATTCAAAATTTTAATTTGGGGCGGTGTTGTTTTTTATATAAAAAATGAGCTAAAATATTCCGTTTTGAATATCGATAATAACGTTATTAGCCCTTTAGAACAACTCTGGATTACCATTAAGCTTGGAGGTAAGAAGCTGTGTTTGGGAACGCTCTATAGGCCCCCTAACTCAAATGTATATCAATGCTTGGATGATCTAGAAAACTCTTTGGTAAGTATTACACCTGAATATGACTTTATTGCCTTTGGTGGTGATCTTAATATTGATTTTTTAAATACTAACAATACGAATTACCAACATCTAAGTAATTTGTTACACAAATATGGTTTACATCAGTGCATTACTGAACCGACTCGGATTTCGAATAACTCTAGTACTCTTATTGATTTATTGATTTGTTCGGAACAAGAATTTGTCGATAATGCTAAAACTCTTAATATGGATGATATATCTGATCACAAACTGGTGAACTTTCAAATAAAAATAACAAAAAACAAACCTACACCAATGTTTCGTACTTATCGGGATTTTTCTAATTTTGATTATAATTCTTTTGTTTATGATCTTAGTCTTATTAATTGGAACTTTTTATATACATTGGATGATGTGGATGCCATGGTTGACTATTTTAATAAAAATGTTTTGTATTTATTTGACATACATGCACCTTTTAAAACATCAAGAATAACTAAACCACCTGCCCCTTGGCTTACGCCCAATTTGAAATACATGATAAAACTTAGGGATAAGGCACTTTCAAAGTATAAACGTAATAAAACGGATATAACATGGAATGATTATAAGCGCATACGCAACCAAGTTAATATAACTGTTAAGGCGGAAAAAAAGGCCTTCTTGCAATATACTTTTAAAAAAGATCCAAAAAACTTTTGGCGTACTATAAAATATCTCAATCTAGGACGTACTACTGATAAAACCAAATCTTCAGCTGAGATAGGATGCGCAAATGATTTTGTGGAATATTTTCAAAATTCAGTTCCAAATGTTACAGCTAATAATAGTGAATTTATAAACTAAAATTATGTGGGTAAGTTCTTTGGCAACCATGACAAATTTGTTTTTTCTGAGGTCACTGGTGAGGTAGTTGAAAAACTTGCAAATAAAATAAAAACTAACGCGGTTGGTTATGATGGCATAGGACTTAAAATGTTACTATACACACTTCCCCATTTAAACAATTATTTACCTTTCATTATTAATAAATGTTTATCCCTGGGAAAATATCCAAATCTTTGGAAATATGCTAATATTAGTCCTATCCCCAAAAAACCCAATCCAACAGAACTAGCCGATTTTCGACCTATAAGTATATTGCCCACTGTTTCCAAAATTCTGGAAAAAATCGTGGCCGAGCAACTTAAACTCTTTTTGGACTCAAATAACATTCTACCCTCCACTCAATCGGGGTTTCGAAGTAATCATAGCACAACAACAGCTTTACTTAAAGTTACTGATGACATTTTTACAGCCAATGACAAAAATCAGTGCAGTTGACTCGTTTTGCTGGACTATAGTAAGGCTTTTGATACTATAGACCATGAAATACTGCATACTAAACTAAAATATTTTGGATTGGGAGATATGGCGCTACAGTTTTTCCAGGACTATTTTAGAAATAGGCAACAGAGGGTTCTAACAAATCGCGAGGCTTCTGAGTTTGTACCAGTTAATAAAGGCGTTGCGCAGGGAAGCATTCTGGGACCTTTAATCTTTTCTATTTACACTGCTGATTTTTCCAAATTTTTAAAGTTTTGTTTATCACACCAGTATGCAGATGATACGCAAATATATTTTTCTTTTTTTCTCTATCAACTTATTATATCGGTATACAAAATTAACAGTGACTTAGAGTTGGTTTCCCAGGTGTCTAAAGCGCATAAATTGGTTTTAAACGCAGTTAAAACTCAGCTTATGGTATTTGGCAGGGGTAAAGAAACTGTTATACATGATCCGTTATTTAAAATTTCTATAAACAACGTTGACCTTAGGCCTTCTACCGACTGTTGAAACCTTGGGTTATTGTTAGATCCAGAGCTAAGGTTTTCTGTTCATGTCTCAAAATTACTGCAAAGAACCTATGCCAAAATTAAACTTCTCTATATGCACAAAGATGTATTCGACTCTGCGACAAAACTTAGGCTATGTAATTCTCTAATTCTATCTCAATTAAGTTATTGCGACGTAGTTTACTGGCCGGCACTTCTACAAGTAGATAAAAACAGTCTTCAAAAACTTCAGAATGCATGTTTAAGATTTAGCTATGGGATACGTAAATACGACCATATAACTCCTGCTCTCCAGGAATCTGGCTGGCTAAATATGCAAGAAAGATATATGCTACACATTGCAAATTTAGTGTTCTCTATTGAAACGACCAGATCTCCTAAATATTTATACGAAAAACTAATCAGAGGTTCAGATATCCATGATAGGCAAACCCGTTTTCGAGACCTGTATAGCGTTCCGAAGCACAGTTCTGCCCTTTTTCAGCGTTCATTTTCTTACAACTCCGTCAATATTTTTAATTCTCTTCCCAATGACATCAAAACAGCGACTAGCTCAAATAAATTTCGTAAAGAATTAAAAAAATATATTATTACTAATCGAAACTAATATAATTATTTCTCTTGGTATTTAATAATATATATTCTGTATTTAAAGTCTCAGCACAAAAAGAATTTTTGAAAATTTACTTTTGTTAAAATTATTATATTACCTGCTTACCTATTTATTTATAGAATTTATAAAATGTTATTTATTTATTATTAATAACTGTTTATTTCTTCCTAATTTATTATTATTTCCAGCACTATTTATTGTAAAATAATATTTTTTATATTTAATTCCAAGTAAGGTGGTTGTATGAGCAGCAGTGTTGGATACCGCCACCCTTTTTCACAATTTTTGTAAATTGTATTTACATGTATAATAAAGGCATTTATTAGTATTATTATTATTATTATTATTATTATTATTATTATTATTATTATTATTTTCTTCTTCCTATCTCGTCTTGGTCACTGAAAGCAAACAGCCAGCTGAACTCTCAAGTAGGGACAATGGGACGATAAAGTGGGCAAGAGAACTCTTGGCCCAAGACCCATTCCACGTCCCCTATACATATCAAAAACCGGGTGCAACCTTCGAGAGAAGTGTCGCTGAAAAGAGGACACGTTCTACAGACGATGAGAGCACCCCAAAAGAACTAAAGAAAAGGAAGTCCTTTCCACAGCAAGGCAAAGCTGGAATGTCTTCTAGGGGACTTACTGCGGAGACCAAGAAAGTCTCTGCGGTAGTTTCAAAAACGAAGAGTTCCGCTGCGCTTAGTAGTGGAGGGGGCCAGAAAAAGTCTGCTTTCAGGGAGCGGTCCGACAGTAGAACAATGTCGGAAGTGACCCGCATCAGCCTCCAAGTGGCTGTGATTGATGCCGGCAATAAATGCTGGAAGATCACAGCAGACCGCTGGATCCTGGTTAAAAGGAGGCTAACGGAAATCCTTATGGAGTTTCTAATAGCCAATCCTGCCGACAGGATCCCTCAGTACGACACCTCAGGATGGACTAGAGGAATAAAGATCATCAATTGCACTGATGATTTTTCCTTAGCATTTCTGAAAGAGAGTGTCAAAAAGATCGGACAACCTTGGGAACTTGCCCAATTACAGGTCATCCCCCGCTCGGAACTTCCAGAGTGTCCGAGAGCTAGAATTTGGTTGCCAGTGCCAACCATTCCAGAGAAGTCCTTGCTGCCACTCTTGGCAGCCCAGAATCCGAAGATTCCTTGCAAGGAATGGAAGGTTCTAAAGATGGAGGACCCAAAACCCACAGGGAGGAGCGTAATCCTCCAGCTCACAGACGAGTCGCTACCAGCCCTAGAGGAAGCTCAGTTTAAGCTTCACTGCGGCTTTAATGCGATCGCTGTGAATATATATATAAGGGCATCCCCAAACACAAGGGGATTGACCAGAAAGCAAACCCAAGCAGGATGTCGGAAGGAAGGAGGAGACAGTGACATCTGCCACGGTAATGGAAGATGAACAGAGTGCGGCTCCAGAGAAGGAGCCGACTCAAGAAATGGAAGTTGAACCACAACAGACGCCCAGCGATGTTGCGAGTGGTCCAAATCAACCTCCACCACAGTAAAATGGCCTCTAGCCATCTGGCTCTTCTCATGGAGGAGAAGGGCCTCGACATCGCCTTGATCCAGGAACCTTGGGTCAGAAATGACGCCATATGTGGATTAAGGCTAAGAAACTACTCTCTCTATTACGCCAGGGGCAATGGTAAGCCAAGAATTTTAGCTAAAAATAAAGTATTCCTAATGCCTAATTTTAGTAACCAGGACATAACAACGGTCAAACTGGAGCGCAAAGGAGGGACACCAATAATACTGTCTGTCATCCGTATACATGGCGCATGACGTTCCAACTCCATCGGTAGATGTCCAAAATATTGTGGAATCTACCAGGATTTCTAAGCAAAGCCTAATCTTGGGATGTGATGCCAACGCCCATCACACAATATGGGGTAGCACGGACATCAATGACCGAGGTGAGTGTCTTTATAATTTTATTATAAATACTAACCTTAGCTTATGCAATAACGGTAATACACCTACATTTGTCACTGCGAACAGATAGGAAGTTCTGGACGTCACGCTTACAAATGAATCCAACGATCTAAAGGTACAAAACTGGAGAGTGTCCAGCGAGGATTCGTTCTCGGACCATCGTTGGATTCTATTTGATATCAGTGAGTCCACGTACGGTATGCCTACACCATTTCGTAACCCTAAAAGAACAGATTGGGAAAAATTTTGCGGAATCATCTCTGGAGAACTGGCAAATCCTCCCAACAATCTCTTACCAAATAAGGCTTCAATTGATGAAGCAGTTAATAAACTAACAAATACCCTGGAAGCAGCATTTTTCAAAAGCTGTCCGATAAGCAGACCAGCGAAAAAGCCATATCCACCATGGTGGAACGCAGAGCTGGGTCAGCTAAGAAGGGACATGCGAAGGCTATTTAACAAAGCAAAGAGCAAACGTACTGAAGATGAGAGCTCTTATAGAGAGGCTCTAAAGACGTACAAGAAAGCGATTAGAAAATCTCAAAGAAGCGCTTGGCACAATTACAGCGAGCGGATTGAGAGTACAAACGAAGCCGCTAGACTTAGAAAAGTTCTATCAAAGGAGCCTAGTGCTCCCTCTTTTCTAAAAAAGGATGATGGGACATACACAGAGAGTAGTGGGGAAACCCTTGAACTGCTGATTAATTCCCACTTTCCTGGTAATACATCGGCCATAGAGCCCCTTATCGATCAAGGAGACGTTCCAGATTTGAATAGCATCAAATCAGTAGTCACTTACGATAAACTAGAATGGGCGATTGACTCATTTGAACCTTACAAATCACCAGGATTAGACGGGATAATGCCCGCCATGCTACAAAGAGGGAAGAGAATCCTGATCCCTTGGCTCTTGGTGATATACAGAAGCAGCTTGCATTTTACTTACATGCCGGCTGACTGGAATAAGATAAAAATAGTCTTCATCCCTAAGGCTGGTAAGAGCAGTCATGTAACCGTCAAAGACTTCAGACCAATAAGCCTGTCTTCGTTCCTTGTCAAAACATTGGAGAGGTTACTGGATCTGCATATCAAGAACTCGGTGAGAGAGCGAGAATTAAGCTCGTCTCAACACGCTTATACCAAAGGGAAATCAGTGGAAACGGCGCTACACGAAGTAGTAGGCACTATTGAGAAATCCCTTAACAATAAAGAGTACACCCTAGGTACCTTCTTGGATATTGAAGGAGCCTTTAATAACGTCACGACCGAGGCAGTGTGCGACGCTCTAATAGAAACAGGGGTCGATAACTACATCTGCCGTTGGATTAGGAGGATGTTGAAAGGCCGTCAAATCTGCTCCAGTTTGGGAAGTAGCGAGATGGTCAGATTTGCTGGAAGAGGAACTCCGCAAGGCGGGGTTCTGTTACCAACACTCTGGCTGAGAGTTCTAAATAAAGTTCTCATAGCGTTGGAGAAGGCTGGAATAAAAGTGATTGCATACGCTGACGATATAGTTATACTAGTGTCAGTTAAATTTGTAAACACAATCAGCAACCTAACAGGAATGGCGCTACGAATACTACAACAGTGGGCCATGAAATGCGGGTTAAAAATCAACCCCGAAAAAACGGAGGTAGTTCTATTCACACGCAGAAGGGTGATCGAGAACTTCAGACTCCCAGTACTCGACAATAATGCTTTAGTGCTTAAGGAAAAAGCAAAGTATTTAGGATTGGTACTTGACTCCAAGCTAAACTGGGGCATAAACTTGCAAGAACGAGTTAAAAAAGCGTCGGTAGCATTATATGCCTGCAAAAAAGCAATTGGAAAAAAATGGGGACTAAAACCCCACATAGTACACTGGATCTATACGGCTATTATAAGACCTATATTAATATACGGGGTCCTGGTTTGGTGGACCGCTTT
Organism: Polydrusus cervinus; assembly: GCA_935413205.1. Lineage (NCBI taxonomy): Eukaryota > Metazoa > Arthropoda > Insecta > Coleoptera > Curculionidae > Polydrusus > Polydrusus cervinus. The sequence continues at coordinate 1,427,235 of OW284511.1, read as the reverse complement.
GGAAAAAGCAGTGCACACTAAGTCAATAACAAAGATACAAAGGGCAGCTTGTTTAGGAATAACCGGAGCCCTTAAGTCAACCCCGACAGCGGCGCTAGAGGTCATGTTATATATACCCCCCTTGGATATCTATAGAAAAAGTATAGCTGCAAAAAGTGCCCTGCGACTAAAAGAGTCGAAATTCTGGAAGGAAACCAACTACGGGCACAGCAGTATACTAAAGATTCACCCGGGGAATAATCTACGAGACCCGACTGATTACTCTGTCCCAATAACATGCTTCGATAGAAGGTATTCTATACTCATTCCGAGTAGGGAAGAGTGGGAAGGCAATCAGAATATAACGAAAACAGATCACGCAATCTTCACAGACGGTTCAAAAATGGACGTTGGTGTGGGAGCCGGGGTCTTTTCCGAAAGTTTACAAATACAGAAATCGTATAGACTTCCCAACTATTGTAGTATTTTTCAAGCGGAAGTACTGGCAGTAGAGAAGGCGGTCAATATCCTACAAGAACACCTTGGCTTGGGAGAAGCCTCGTCAATCACCATCTTCAGTGATAGTCAGGCGGCGATTAAGGCAATCTGTTCCAGCAGCGTTAAATCAAAGCTCGTAAAGCGATGCCGCAACAATCTATGCACACTTGGCAACCAACATCGGGTTATTCTGTGCTGGGTTCCTGGACACTCCAAAATAGATGGCAACGAGGCTGCTGATGCACTCGCAAGAGAGGGCGCAGGCATGCCAGCTGATCTAGCAGACAATACAGTGAACAAACCACTGAGATTCGTCAAAGAGGAGATTGACTACACGGCCAAGCAGCTTGTACAGAACAGATGGACAGGGTTGACAACCTGTAGTACATCCAGGCAACTGTGGCCCACATTCGATAAAAAGAGAACCGCAGAGCTATTGAGACACAGTCGAAAAGACGTGAGAAATATTACTGCGGTTGTTACCGGACATTGCCTCTTCGGTAGACATGCCGAACGTATGCAAATACCCACTAACGACTTCTGCAGAAGTTGCAGAGATGAGGAAGAGGAAGAAAGTATTCAACATTTTCTGTGTGAATACCCTGGCCTCGCAAGAAGGAGGTTCACTACTCTGGGTGAATCATCTTTCGATAGCCTGGAGGAACTAAACAACTTACAACTTGGACGGCTAAGCAGATTTCTGAACAGTAGTGGCTGGTTTGAATAAGTTGTTAAAATCCTTCCGCGGTTACGTCGCATAAACCATCAGTGATCTGATGAAGGTGGGTTCTACGGAACACGTGTGGTATCACAACGGACCTAATTAGGACTACGTGAGACTGTTTGGTCAGAACCAAGGGTCTGCCACTCTTACCTAACCTAACCTAACCTTGGTCACTGAGCACATTTATTACAACAAACTGTTTCAAGTTCAAAGTAATTGATTGAAATTTTGATTCAAATAAAGATCAGTGTTTTTTAAAATTTCATTTCATTTTCCTAACAATGATGTTTTTTAAATGATGACAAGTATCTCCAGTCGTCTTTTCATAGTTGGCATCGCCTGAAGATGACTGAGAACTTACACGTTGTGATTTAAAATAAATAAAGACAATTTAAGTCGAAAATTCTTTTATCATTCAATATTAATAAAATAACTTCCAGCATTTAATCGGTGACGCCTCTGCTCTAGAATTCAGGGTGGTGTTATAGGCCTTTTACCACCTGGGGGCACTTCGAACTACTCCAGAGGCTACAATTGCAACAAACAATGCCTCGAGTGCGAAGTCATTGATTGCCGGTGGTCGGCATTCAATTCCAATCGAATTGAACTCAGTGTGAGACTTATTGTCCGAAAACTTTGCCGCTACCGAACCCTTATATATGCCGCGAATTGTTTTCTCGAATCAAAATATAATCTCTACGTTAATAGTCTATTAAGGCGCTGCTGTGATGATTGAGTGATTTTTAATCTATTGTTTAGTGAATTTGTACAGGGTAATAAATCTATTGTTTAGTGAATTTGTACAGGGTAATAATTTTGAATTTTCTGACTTGCTGTTTTAATCTTATTAATAATTTTTTTTTCTCGAGATGTTTGCGGATTTCCGTAGAACTCACCCAAAATTAAAAGTAAAAGAGTTTTGGATTTGCATTGTCTTCATTTGTTTTAAATTACGTTTCAACTCGTACTCGGATAAGTACTTGATTCTTTAAAGTTTTCGAGTACTGAGTACTCGATTCTAAAAATAGCGATTCTTGCCCAACAGTAATAAATACAGTAACTACAGCTCCATTTATACTAGCTACCTAAAGTATTTACATACTTCGCAAAGTCTTCCCAAGATTTCTTGTTTTCAATGAGGGCTTACTAAAACAACCTGGGTTCTGGTGAATGGTAGCAGCTGCTTGCTGCTGTTTTAGTAAGTCCTCATTGGATATAAGAAATATCTGGAAACTTTTGTTAAGTAGATGTAGGTAATAGAGTAATAACCCTCACGAATTAAACGCATGACTGCACCTGTCTCAGTTATGCTTCAGTATATTATAGTATGTCTATACGAAGTCAGTGTATACAGCAAGGAAATTGGGGTACAATCAATTTTCCATGGCTTTGCATTAAAATCAAAATCATAATCCTTATTGACGGCTCCTCGTCGAAAGTCTACGTGGACTTGATGGGTCTGTCATGACAAAATGAGAGCAAGATTACAAAACTAGCCCTTTTGATTGGTCCCTGTCGAAATTTCTTGGGTAAAGCGTTTTTTTATACATTGTTCAACTTAGGAGCATTAATATGATTTTTTAGGTAGGTATTATGAAAAATATAATTAAATATATTTTCATTTCCATAGTTGTAGTGCACGCCTATGTTTTATAAAGGAAAACTCGGTATAAGTAGAGTTTTACACTGACTTCGTATAGACTATACCTAGCTAGTATAAATAGAGCTGTAGTTACTGCACTTATTTAGTATTCACCTGAAGATGACGTGAGATACTTTCCACTTAAAACGTTGTTATTTAAATCAAATGAAGACATGCAAGTCCAAATCTTTTCTCTTATTTAAGAAACATTAATGTATCCAACCTTTAAATAGACAATGTTTATATTATTAGACAGATTTTACCACAGACGAATAGGCATAGAAAGTAAAATTTACATGTGGTAGCGGAGACATATTAATAATGCCACACGATAAGAATGTAGGGGGAAATCTAAATTGTGGTCGCACATCGTCGCTGGGCTACACACCAGCCTGAACAAAGTAATCTGGTAAACCTTTGCTAATTAATATTAACGTAACATCAATAATAAAGTGATATTTTCTGAAAAAGATACAATTTATAAAGCTCTGTAGTAAAAAGCTTTTATGAAAAATCTAAACTTACAATTTATGAAATGAAACTGACTAATTGGAAATACGATTAAAGCTTTTTTAAATATATTTGATAAAAGTGTACGGGTTAAATTTTCCGAGGCTCTAACTCAATTTTATATTTTACTTATTTGAATGATCCGTCACGCCGCTGTTTACAAACAGAGACTCGGGCGTTGTTTAGACAACCAGAAAACGACATAAGGGGCGATAATTCGATAAGCAGCTCACAATGAAAAGAATTTCAGGGGAAATCGAATTTTGATCAGAATAACAAGGAAAATTATACAGGGAACGCGTCAAACACCGTTCAAAACTTGTTTCTGCTTTCAGTTTTCAATTAAATCGAGTGAGAGCGGTAGAAATTTTGACGTATTTCTTAACTTATAATGGGCTGGGAGGTGTTGGAACTTTATCTTTTTTATACAATCAAAATGTTTTCGGAGTTATAAAGGTGTAATTATTTTTGTTTATTTGAAAACGGTAGCTGGTCGATGTGCTACTACTTATGAGCTTTACCATATGTTTTATTCGATACTTGATAAATTAAAAGTTACGAAATATGGTACTTGTACAGGCAATGTTGTTAACTATAGATATTTCAGCAATTTAATAATTATTATTAATTAACCCAATAATTTAAGCTAGCGGCACCCTAAAAAAAAACATTCTTACCAATATGTATAGTACCTAATAGGTATAATAGCTGTAAATACAGGGTGATTCCTAAGTTGATACTTCTTTTTTAGCTGCGTAAAGAAGGCATTAAAATAAACAACATTTTCAAATACCTTTTTCAAAAAAAAAAAAATAAAGTAAGTACTTACATTCATTTATTACACTACGAATCAAATACGGTTCTGCCTAACTTGCCCGTGGAATAATATTAGAAAAACTTCTGGGCGTTGGATGAGCCGGCAAGGGAAAGCGTTTTGCGTATAATCTGGAAGCACTTTGCCACACTCACAGCAAATTACCGCCTTATCTATTAATTCATTGTTTTAACATTAAATTAACAGAAAAACACACATCACACCGGATTGTTCAACACTACCCGTATAACTAATACTAATAAGAGATAAAAAAAACAACAGAAACTATAGCGGGAAATGTTTTGATGCCAGGCCCGCGAAAAACAACAGAAACTATAGCGGGAAATGTTTTGATGCCAGGCCCGCACTTAGATTTTGTACTTCTCTATCTCGCCTATTTTTGAGTTTTTGGGAAAAAGGGATTTGAAAAAGTTGTTTATTTTAATGCCTTCTATATACAGCTAAAAAAGAAGTATCAACTTAGGAATCACCCTGTATAAAGAACTTTTATTAGATATAATTTATTGTTGTTATTTTTTGTGCACAAATAGTAGTATATTAAAGGTTTTTATGAATATTAACCGAACGCCGAGTTCACAAGAAGCGAAGCGACGAGGGACGAGAGGTCTAAACCATTTTTAATATAATTTTTGTCCTACTACTAATACATTTACAAGATTCTTATTTTTACTGTAACTTTTAAGCAAGTCACCTGTGCTTTGGGTTTGGCAAGATAATGTTTTTTCCTACGAGCGTGCGCAAAGTAGTACTTTGCGCACGCATTTTTGTGTGCAAAGTTACACTTTTCCGCACTAGTGCGGATAAGACTTATATTTATATTTTTTTATAAAAGTCTTATCCGCACTGGGTGCGGAAAAGTAAAACTATTCAAAAATCTCCTTGGTAGGGAATATTTATATTTATTTTAGTAGCTGTAAACTATTTTATGGCAATGTGAGAAGCCGTTGCAAGAGTATTCTCTTTTATCTTTTAATCGTAATTCCCGATATTTGTATTTCAGCTTAAAACGAAAAAAACTGTATTTTTTAAGTACCTCGTATAGTGATAAATGATTATAATATTGCCAAGCAACAATAAATGTACATGTCGATTTTGACACATGATGTCAGATTTTTCCTCAGTTTCTATGTCCACAAGAATCTACAAACACCGACACTTTTATTTTTATCAAATCATAAAAAGGCTTAAACACTGTTAGCTCTGACGAGGAGCTACCAGATTCCATCCTAGAGGCCGCAAACTCTGCAAATTTAAATTTATTGCCCGCTAAATCTCAACAAAAATACGAGAAGCAATTTGAACATTTTGAATACTGGTGCCGCAACAAAGGGACAAATAGTTTCAAGGAGGAGGTCTTCCTAGCCTATTTTGCAGATTTACGAAAATCATTCCAGCCAAATACTTTATGGAGTAAGTACTCTATGTTAAAAAGTATCCTTAAAATCAAAATAAACTTGGATTTAAGTCAATATTTCAAGCTAACATTGTTTTTAAAAAAGCAAAATGTGGGATATCGTCCGAAAAAGGCCAAAATTTTTGACAAAATTGAAGTTTCCAAATTTATGGAAGAAGCACCTGACCAAATTTACCTTCTTATAAAAGTCGCCACCATTTTTGGGTTGGCCGGTGCTTGCAGGCGCGAAGAGCTTTGCAAGATAATGGTTGATCACATAGAGGATAAAGGAAATTTGATAGTCGTCAAAATCCCCGACAGTAAAAACAATACTTCAAGAATCTTTGTAGTGTCCAATGAAACAAATAAGGGACATTATTTACAACTCTATCATAAATATGCAAATTTGCGAAAACCATCCACTCCGCACAAGCGCTTTTTTGTGCAGTATCAACAAGGAACATGCGGTACTCAATGTATTGGAATAAATTCATTCGGTAAGATGCCCTCGAAAATAGCTGCATATCTACAATTGAAAAATCCAGAGCATTATACAGGACATAGTTTCCGTCGTTCATCGGCTACCATGTTGGCCGATTCTGGAGCAGGAATCACTAATGTCAAGCGACTCGGAGGTTGGAAATCGACGACTGTCGCCGAGAGCTACATTGATGATTCGACAAATCAAAAAAAGGACATGTCGAATAAAATATTGGCCACGAACAACTGCCCTTCTGCATTAAGTCAACCTTCATCAAGCCATAATATTAACTGTCCGTCCACAAGTCAGTGCTTATCAAGCCGTACCATAAGCCACGCACTGAATGAGCTTACTGGATCGGCTATCACTTTGCAGAATGTGAGTAATTGCTCTTTTGTTATAAATGTTATAAACAAATAATTTAGTTTCCTATTATTTTTTTTATTGTTATGTAATTTTTTAATTTTCTATTATTTTTTTTTGTTATGTAATTTTTAGTTGTAAGTATATTATAGTTCTTTCTTTAAAGTCGAATTAAAAATTATTAAATAAATTATCATATTTTTATTTTTGTTGTTATCTGATATGAAGCTCGTAGGAAATAGTTATTTTCCTAACAAGTGCGCAAAGTGATACTTTTCCGCACGCAAGTACAGTTGGACGAACGACGCGAAGCGGAGTTCGGATAAGTTCTTGCGTGCGGAAAAGCACTTTGCGCACTTGTTAGGAACAACATTTTTCCTACGAGCTTCATATCAGATAGCAACAAAAATTAAAATATGATAATTTATTTAACAGTGTTTAAGCCTTTTTATGATTTGATAAAAATAAAAGTGTCGGTGTTTGTAGATTCTTGTGGACATAGAAACTGAGGAAAAATCTGACATCATGTGTCAAAATCGACATGTACATTTATTGTTGCTTGGCAATATTATAATCATTTATCACTATACGAGGTACTTAAAAAATACAGTTTTTTTCGTTTTAAGCTGAAATACAAATATCGGGAATTACGATTAAAAGATAAAAGAGAATACTCTTGCAACGGCTTCTCACATTGCCATAAAATAGTTTACAGCTACTAAAATAAATATAAATATTCCCTACCAACTAGATTTTTGAATAGTTTTACTTTTCCGCACCCAGTGCGGATAAAAGTCTTATCCGCACTAGTGCGGAAAAGTGTAACTTTGCACACAAAAATGCGTGCGCAAAGTACTACTTTGCGCACGCTCGTAGGAAAAATGTTGTTCCTAACAAGTGCGCAAAGTGCTTTTCCGCACGCAAGAACTTATCCGAACTCCGCTTCGCGTCGTTCGTCCAACTGTACTTGCGTGCGGAAAAGTATCACTTTGCGCACTTGTTAGGAAAATAACTATATTTTTATCTTGTCAGAAGGCTTTGTTATGTCAAATTTTGTCTAATTGATAAAGTGACAAAGTTCATTTTTAATTAATTTATTGTGACTGATTTTGAGCTTAATCACGACGCAAGGACATCATTTTTTTTCATAGCCTATGATTGTGATTTACAGTGGCGATACTTTACAACATCAAACACTTCTGAAAATCTAATATCTGATTGCCTGCCTTTAAAAAATCACTTTTCATGTTATTTTAATTAAAAAATATTAATTTAAATTACGTAGTTTTTGTTCACCTGCTGTATATTATTTGGGAGTTTGACAAGGCTTGAGTTTTAGATCGAAAAACTACACACCACCAAAATTTTTATTACTATCGGGTTATTAATAAATTACGGCTAAATATATGTTATAATATTATTGAGGGCAACAGTTAATCTCCTATCTTCCCTCTTAAAATTTTGATCTCGATTATTAACCATTTATTCTTTGAATTTCAACCAGCTAAAAGCCACCAACAGATTGTACTTATAATATACCTCACATAGAATATCGTTATTATGTACATCTTAATCTTGTCTTTTCCGTGTTCTTTCAATTTCACACCAGTGGCGGCTCGCGGTCTTAAAAAATGGTGAAGAGCTAGGTATAGTGCGGGTACTTAAACAAACATTGACTAAAAACCCGTGTAACAAAACGTTTGTCTCTTTTATCCTTATCTGTCCAACGACTGAATGGAGTTTCCAAAAAATTACAAACTATGTAATTAATTAGGATCATTTTTAAAACACACAACTAAGTAGGTACTGAATTAACTGAAAAATAAAAACTTTAAAAACACAGTACCACGTAACACAGATGTAAAAACGATATCTATAACAGTAAGTTTGGCGAAGCCTCAAAATAAATACCTTAAGGTTAGGCGAACCAATGCTAGAACAATGGTGCACACGACTGATCTATTTTTAAATTGTCCTTCATCATAATGCAAATTGTTACATGCTATTTGTGTGACTGACTTCACGTAACCATAGCAACGGTGAATATCAAAGCCATATTGGGCGTTGGGTCTTCACTTGCTTTGAGGTGACGGACACGGTCGCTGGGGCGCGCGCAAAATGCACGAGTGTTTATAATTATTGTCCATCGGAGTTAACCGTGGCCCTATTATGCATAGCTGCATTCGGATTAAATTAATATTATTAATTCGAACATAATAATTTTTTAAGGGCTAAAATGGTAGCTGTATTGGTACATTAATATATTTAATATTGTCGAAAAACTTTTCTTCTGGTTTTATTTTTTTTTGGTGAAGAGCCTCTTCACCTACTTTACCTGACGAGCCGCCACTGTTTCACACACCCCTTTGGTACCTGTGTTACATTCCGCTTTTGATTGTCCAACGCGTGGTGAGATTAAAGAGAAGTTTAGTATCTTCAAGACGGTATTTTGCTATAATTTTGATTAGTTTGTGCTTATTAGACTCTGGTTATAGTCTGTTCGACTGTGTGTATTCTGCGTATATCTGTAAAGTGTGTTTTTATTAAAAAGTAAGAAAACATGATATATTTTGCGGTATATTATTACGAATCTAAACAAATTTTATTAGGCGGGTTGTTATTAATATATTATGTTTAACTTCTTTTTATATTCATTTTTAAATTACTAAAAAGGTAGTGATTATCAATTTGACGTGTATGTGTCATTAAATATCATAATCAACCATAAAATAATAATTTTTTTAATACAGCAAATTGAATTGGTTACCAAAATGGTATAAGGAATTTGAAAAAATAAATGGGAGGAGAAGTAAAGACGAAATTTTTTATTCAAAAATGTTAATATTTTTATGGTTATTGAAGACAAGAAAACCAATTTTTAAATAGATATGTTTTATATAAGTATGTTTATGGTGGTAGGAAAAGTTTAGATAAAAACTGAATTCCGGCCCTGGCCAAACTTTTAGTTCTACAAGAAAATGTTACCAGAAATTACTTTAAGAAAATTCATCAAATAAAACTATTTTTCATGAATGAGTCTTTATTATATCCAAGTTTTTTACTATACAGTAACGTAAGGTTTACATTAATAGATATATCTAAATTTCGATATTAATGAATATAACAAGATTTACAGTATATACTTTGAGTATAAGTTATTTCTAAAACCTAGTAAAAAATAGGAACAACATATAAATAAGTGAAATAACAACCACTATTTAAAAGCTAATAAACCTAATGTTTTATTCTTTAGAGAAAATTTTAGATATTACCAAAAAAAAAAGATCCAATTTCTCAATAAATGAGCAGACAAAGATTGCTTGTAACTTAAATTTTTTATATCCCAAAAAACCAGCCCTACCAAAATTTAAAATAAAAGAATTGTTCGTTAGCGTTGCACAAAGATTGTGCATACCAAGGCATGTCCTTGATGGCAATAAGATCTAGAGTTCTCTAGATAGTACAAAACATCTTTTTTAGAGATTTTTGCAGGTATAAAATTTTATGCTTGGTCCACAGCGTAATCAAAATATTGGAGACGAAAAAACATAATCGTCCTTCTCCGAGTTTATATCCACGACGCGGTAAGATAAAAATCATAAAAATTTGTTTTTGCTGTACTTTAAAAAAAAAATTAAATAGCATCCAGAAGCATTAACGACTTCAGATGAAAAATAAACATAGTTCATTAAAGTCCTAAATAGTTTATGGTTTTTAGTTATCTGTACAAAGAGTCCCTAAAAGCAAAGGTATGTTTTAGGGGATGATAAATACTACTTTCTAACATTTATGTTTTTCTGTACAAAATCATATCTACATTTTTACAAACTTTATGAGGTCAAATAATAAAAGCAAATTTTAAGCCTTTAGAAATATGGGAGGGTTTGAACTTCGCTTAGCTGAATAAGCCTAACGCGTTATTATAATACATTTCACAAACATAAGTATATAAATAGAGCAATATCACAAAAAAAAATTATAAAAATCTTACCCACATTTTGTAAAATTTTTATTAAATCGCCGCCAAGAAAAAATTAACAAACATGCGTCCTGGGGCCACCTCGAATTTCTATTTTATTATAATTTATTTTATTTGTAAGGATATTGATTTCCTTTTGTTACAAATAACTATTTTAAAAAATTGGTGTGAACTATGAAAATACTGTCCGGCCCCATCCTAATTTTATTAAAGAAGCACTTGAAAAAGCCACAAAAGCTGTATTTGATGAAAATACTTATAAAAAAATATTTTCATATTTTATCAATTTTTGTGGTAACATGACCACGAGGAATTCTTTAACAGGTGAGGAGGAATATGGAGTTAAACCTTCAAGCAGCCCCGACCACGTAGTAACTTGGAGAGCCGAAATTTTTTTTTACTTTTAGGTTTACATTTTTTTGATATCATCTTGTACCTAAAGCTTACGTCGGCATCATAAACTCAAGAGTAGGATTTCCCTCAAGGTGACTACACTAGCGATGACTAATCCGCCATAATTATGTACAATGATATCTGAACATGATTGTTTTCCTAAAAGCTGCCGTTAACCGAAGTTAGAAAAACCATTGTATACATATCTTGGCAAATCAGTCATCGCTATTGGGTCGTAGTCAACTAACGACCGTAGAGGAAAACGTACCCTTATATTCTACTTTTAAAAACTTGCTCAGAAAGTGTCCAAGTACCCCCAGAGTACACGGTAACAAGTTTGTACCCGCTATCGCTTGTCAAAAATGTATATTAAACAATAAAATAAATACCAAAAAAAATTCTTATTTTGGGCATAAAAAAACGTTTTTTCTAAATTGTGTTTCATCAATGCGACCCTACACAATCAGTATTCCCTTATCAAGACTGTTGGGCTTAAGGATCATGTAGGGTCTCCATTACAAAATAATTACATTATGATTGGGATTTATCTATGTAGTTATCAAATGATTTTACTATAGTCATTTTATGATTGTTTGTCATTTAGGGCTGTCAGTATGTATATTGTAAGTAATACTGCCAGTAATACTGATCGTGTAGGGTCGCCTATCTGAGGTTATTAAGTTGTTGCATAAATTCCATAATTTTATTTGTGACAAACTACGTTATAGATCTGGGCAAATGAGAGCTGCACTCGTCATAAACAGTAACGACATGTAAATGTTGAAAAAAAAACGACGTCATAAATCTAACGACGAAAAGGAGGTGTTTGCAGCCCATTATAAAATATTTTCTTTCTAATAATAATCCAGAGTTTTATTTTTTACTAAAAGATTCCTAATCATGTGACAGAATGTTTTATTTTGGAGATTTGGAATACCAGAGGTTTTTAAATTTTGACTTGTTAATGTGAACAAATATGTTAATAAAACGGTACTAAAAAAATATATTATGTCTAGACAAATTCCTAAATATAATGAAAAAACTTGGGCTCATTATACCTTTAACCAACACAATTCTAAATAAAACAGTTTTGCTACTTTTCGTGACTTTTTTTTGTAGTTCTTGCTAAAAAAATTGACTTGTTTTAATACTATTTATGCTTTTTTTATGGATTTGTAGATAATTTCAGATGGAAAATTCGTGACCTAAATCTTCCAAAGAAGATAATACAAACTCTTAAAAAATAAAAAAAAACAATTGTTATAACTTTGTATAAAATCAAGTAAAAGAAAAAACGTTTATCAATAAAAAACTTGCAGTGTTTCCTTAATACCTATAATTATCTACAATCAAAAAAAAGAATAAAAGTGATTCCTAAGTTGATACTTCTTTTTTAGCTGTGTATAGAAGGCATTAAACTAAACAACATTTTTAAATACATTTTTTCAAAAAACTTAAAAATAGGCGAGATACTCCAGGTATCGAACCCGGATCGCCGCGGTCGAATGCCAGTAGCTCTACCTCTGAGCCACAGCCGCGGTTGTTTTCTTATCTCTTATTAGTATTAGTCATATGGGTAGTGTTGAGCAATACGCTGCGGTGTGTTTTTCTGAAGAATGTTAATTTTAAATTGTGTGATACGTGCAAATGGTAAAATTTGAAAACAATGAACTAGTAGATATGGTGCTAATTTACGGTAAGTATCGTCAAAGTGCGGCTGCTGCTTCGAGAATATACGCAGAACGCTTTCTCTTGCGTGATCATTCTACACCCAGATGTTTTCTTAATGTTACCCAACGGGCAAGTTAGGCAGAACCGTATTTGATCCATAGTGTAATAAATGAAGTACTTTATTTTTGAGTTTTTTGAAAATAGGTATTTGAAAATGTTGTTTATTTTAATGCCTTCTATACACAGCTAAAAAAGAAGTATCAACTTAGGAATGACCCTGTGTATTTCGTCGTTTTTTAAGCTCTACTCAACTATTTGAATTGTAAAAAATAAAAAATCGTCCTGGCATTACACATTTCAAATTTTAAACATTGCGTTATTATAAATGGATGTTTATAGGTAATTTATGTTCCAGAACAACTTAAATACATATGATACTTTAATCCCCAATCGCAATAAAGTCCAAAATAAACCAATTATAATTATTTTAACTAACATCACCCAATAAAGAAATAAGGAATAATTTCTATTATTTCATATTCAAATAATTGGTTTTCAGCATTCTTGCTGTCTCATATACATAGTATCCCAAATCAATAACTTCTCTCAAGCGCTTACTACTACACCAAGTCAATAATTCGTACTAAAAAATAAATAAATAATGTCCTCATTGCCGTTTTTTATAAACTCCCATAAACTAACAAATAAATTCTCGAAAACAAGTGCCATTTTAACAAATCGCACATAATCGGTCGTTCGTACGTTTATAATTTCTACTGTTACAATATGCACCTAAAAATATCACTAATCACATTCACATATTATCTGGTCAAAATATAACCGTCAACGGCCTCCTAAACTCACTACCAGGTGTTTGAGTTGGGTACTGACTGGCATATTGAGCCATTGGTAGTATTCCAGGTGGTACTGAATTACCCTGTTGCATGGTACTGCCTGGATAATAGCCTGGAAGACCTCCAGGGGACGCTCCAGCAGAAGACGTCGTGGTTGAACTAGAAGAACTGGCTGCATCAAGTCTTTCTTGATTAGGTTTATTATCTAATGGCGAATCACTTCTTGGGGACCCCATTCCATTACCACCCATGCCGGATAGTTGATGCTGTTGATGATTACCGCCACCAACCCCATCATACATTTTATTGAGATCTAGTCCAGGATAGGACCTGGGGCCTTCGCTGTTGTACTTGCCGTCCATGTACATTTTTGAGGACTCAAAGTAGGCTTTGGTTAGGGCGGAGGTTGAATCGAGATAACCTCTCTCCAGGTAGCTCTTTGCCGTAGAGTCCATGTATTTTGGATCGGAGTACATAGACATGGCAAGAGTTGATGGTGGCATGTATGGGGAGCGATACTTGTCGGCCTCCATTGAGTACTTCATGGCGTCCATGGAACTAACCACCTGAAACAATAGATCTTAGTTTTAAAAGTTATTTAAATTATGTAAATTAAAAATAAATAAGCTTGGTTACTGCCAGATGATATGTATTATATTATAATATAGTCGATTCTGCCATATTTGGCACTGCTCCTATATTATACAGGGTGGAATTTTTAACTGGAATAAATTCAATAATAGAAAGCTTCTTTATTTGCGGAGAAAATACGGAAATACGAGTGCCTTTATTTTTAGTTTGGTAAACTTTTTTCGTCCCGTCATGAAATTTAATCTTTTTTTGGAGGTAGAAATCGCCCCCAACTTTTTTTTCTCAATTGTAAAGGAAAGCCAGAAAAAAATAAGAACTGGCCATTTTAACAACAATTCATACTACATTTTTGGTTTTGGCAGCGCAGGCTGGCTAAAAAAAGGAAATATGTTATTGATAAGGTTGTTTATTTAGTTAATGCCGCATTCCAGTGGTCGCTTTTTGTTATTGGTTTTGTCAAGACAAAAATGGGCAACATTTCCAACAATTTTTACAATAAAAAAAATGGCGTCTAGATTACCGAAATGCAAAAGTAAAAAGTGGGTCGTATTCCTTTTTTTATGCCCTTTCCAACGAGCTATCGTAATACATTAATCTTTACATTTTATTTTATTGGAAAAAAGGTAATAATTCTGGATTTTAAAGTAAATAAGGTAATATATTAATTTATTAAATGATTTTCTTGAACATTTATAATTAATCAATATGAATAGCAGTTGTAAACAGAAGACAGAAGTTAATCGGAAAGCGAACGTGCGTTTATTAAATAAAGTTTTACAATGTGGTGTTTAGGTACCTTTTGGAATAGTTGTTAATAAATAACTTGATGATTTTTGCAAAGAAGAAAAATGATTAAGTTAAGGAAGTGTGTTAAAACCTATTTTTTACCTGAGGAACAGAAAAGGAAAGGTCGTAAGGCCTTTCCTTTTCTGCAATCTCTGTTCTTTGCAAAAATCAAAAATCACTTCAATACAAACTTTAATTATTCCAATTTTCTCTTTTAGTTTTAAACTATGCAATGTCAAAAGTCTCTCTTCATGTAATATATTAGTAATATGTCGGGTTTCACAAAGAATTTTAATAATAATTATTTAACCGGAAAGTTTGACTGTGACAGAAATGACTTTGACAGGCATTATATACTTATATTCAATTGTGTGTGATTAGTAAATTGAAAATTAAGGTAACCGGGCCAGTATGATTGTGAGAAAACTATTTCTGTCAATGTTACGTCTTTCACAGTCTAACTTGCCGGTTAAATAATTATTATTAAAATTCTTTGTGCAACCCGACAATATTCCGCTGATGATGAAGGGTTTCACCTTCGAAACATGTACGGCTTACTTTTAAAGTTTTTCTGAAACGAACCCCTTTGAATGAACCAGTGAAGCAGACTGTGTGTTATAATTCTTTACTCATAATATCACTCCACTGAGTGATGAATTACTACCACAAAAAATAAATGTCAAAATGTGATTTTTGGATTTGTTAATGGATCGATTTAATAAAGCTAAATTTAAAATGTTACTTACTTTTACTCTTCCTTTTACTTTCATTATTGTAACAATGTTATTATTAAAGAACAAATACATACTTTTAAAAAGATCAATTTTTCATGTAATAGGTACACCCGTGCTAACTAGTTAGATAAAGATCTAACAGACAACGCTTATTGTATGTTACCTGTTAATACCTTTTCAATTTGTGACACTGTATGAAAAAAACAAACAAAGACAAAACTGAACAACAAAAATGTCATTTACAGCTAATAATTTGAGCAAATTGTTAGGAGGTGTTAATTTTTTTCGCCACTTGTTTCTTTTTTCGAACGGTTTTTAGTGTTTGGAATTTCGTTAATGATGTTGTGTATTTTTTTAAGGGGGAAACATGATAATACACTAACATAAATGTCCAAAAAAATTTGAAAAAAATGGAATGCAAATTTTAACAATTAATCAAGCCGGTCACATTCTCATCTTAATTAAACAGATCCGGCCTTAGGATTGGTCTATTAACGCGATGTTAAATTATTAGTTGGATGAGAATGTGATAGAGGCTAATAATTCTATTGCCAGCTGGAATAATTTTTATAGATTTGTTCTTCTAAAGATGTCTCAGTGCAGTATGTTCTTGTTAGGAAACATTCTAGCTGACTTTATTGTCTTTTGTCGTGCGATTAAAAATTAGGACCCTTTCATAACGGTTCTCTGCATCGCACAATGGTATTTTTCTTTTTATTGAAATATTTAGGGGTTATTCAAATCGCTGTTCAAATGGTTTAAAAATACTATTGACAAAAGCTAATATCAGTATCCCCTTCAACAGATTAGTTTCCGTGTCCGAGCATTTTTTCAAATCAATGTCCAAAAACAATGCAGATTCGTTCGGTCACCCTATACTTATAAAAAAAAAATTGGGGGTTTTCGACGAAATTTGTTTAAGATTCGTAATTTACTCCCCGAAATTCATTATTCCTTAAGAAATCATCAATTTTGGCAAGGTATTCGTATTTTTCCTATTTACCATTTTTGTTTGTTAAACCGATTTTAACAAAAATTTACGTAACAAGTTCCGAAAGTGATATTTTACGGGATGAGTAGGAACTTTCCAGGATAATTTACCTCACATATATAGAACCATTTAGAACGCAAATTTTCATAGCAACCACCTTGGTAACGTGGTCTTACCCGATAAGACCTACGACTAGCTCGGTAAGACCACAGTAGCTTTTTGTCAAACAAACAGTAATTTATTTCACGAAATCAAGTTTAATAAATAGATATTATAACACCTACAAAATAAAAGTGACACACAACAGTATTTAAGGTGATTTTAGGGCCTAAACTTAACTTAATTATTGACATTTTCAAAGAAATGTTTTGACAAAATGTCTGCAATATTAAACCCAGTGTGCTTTGCTTTGACGTGAGCTTAAGAAAATCTTGGCGTTTTCATGATAAGCGTGATTACAATTATTGATGAACCAATTTGATTATTGACGTTCCACGCGTCTGATTTAGTTTTGGATTTTTAATTAATTGTTAGTTGTTGCACCTTTATAAACTTAAAAGTTAATCATAATGATGTGTTTGCATATTTTCCTTTATCACAAACGGCTTTTATTTCGGGTTCAGTAAATTATGTAATAAAATACACCTCTAGAAGCGGCGTCTTATCTTCATACCGTTGTTTTTTACTAGAAAGTAGATTTTCTAAGAAAATTGTCACTTAATATAATTTTTACTTATAATCAAAGATAAGACCCTCGAGCTAAAGCTCTCGGGATCTTATTAATTAAAATTACATTTCGTGAAAATTATCAGAAAATCGATTTTTTGTAAAAACAGCGGTATTACCGATAAGACGCCTCCTCTATCGGTATATTACTGTTGATAAGTCGTAGGCAAGTCCTGGAATCCTGCAAGTTTCGTAAAATCACTTTATTATCGTGTCACGTAGAATACTTTTTCTGTAGCCGTTTTGTATATTAAAAAGGATATCGATGGATAATAACGTATGATTTTTATAGCATATTCCATAGTCTCATGTGGAATAATTTCACTTTCACTACTAATTTCCATTTTTTGGTTTTGAAAAGCGAAAAAACACAAACCAATCTTACGTGACAAGCGCTGTCATAATAAATAAAATACAAAGTTCATGTTATTGTCACAACCGCCTACATAGATATTCAAAATCGTCCCGAAAGTAACAAGAATCGTTCCGAAAGTAAATAAATCGTTTCGAAAGTGAAAAAAATTGTCTGGAAAATAGTCACTTTTAGAACCATTTGCGTTAAGTGGTACTTTCGATTTAATAAATCATAATACCGAAAATTAATTTTCAAGACGCCTGTAGAAGAAAATTATTTTTGTTAGTACATAATTTTTTACAGTTTTTTCAAATAGGACCGGGCCGATTTTAATAATGATTTTCCGGATCGGTTTATTCTTCTCCCACCCCTGATAAACTCCTATCAAATGGACATTTCACAACGCTAATATTACAGGTCAAGCAATTATCATACTTGTATTAATAAAACCCGAGAACAACTTGTCTATAATAATAGTATGCTACCTAAGAAGTTGTTTGGGGTATCATAAACCGAGATTTTCATTACCTAAAACAAGAATCGAAAGATATAAAATTTAAGTTTTATTGTCGTGAATATTCACCTTAGCATGTTGGTCTTTAATTTATGGAAAACAAACATAGCCGGAGCAAAGCATAGTTTGGTTACGTTATAGTCTGTAAAGTGTACGTTTCTACAGAATAATAAGACATAATATTTTTAATGGCGGCTCGTAGTCAATTTTTTAAGGGGATCATATTAAAATTTAGGTACACACACACTCTAAAAAATTAGAATTTCATAATATTTACTATATTTTTACGCTATACAGGGTGTCCCAGATAAGCATGCACTCTATAGGGATCTCGTAAACCGTAGAAGATACAGAGATGGTTAAATTAGATAAAAGTTTCGTTTGGTATGAACATCTAATGACGAGAACAACAGAGTTCGAAACCGGTATGCAGGCGGTGACATGCTACCAATAGTAAAGTGTTTATATTTTGGTAGTACTATGTAATCTGATTTGTATTTTAAGATTTAACAGTGCGTGAGACAAAATACGACCTTATAAACAATTTTTCATGCATTTATAAAGAAATAAAATTTACCCTATTATACAGTGTACTTTTACAAAGTACCCGTCTCTGATGTGATGAGATGAGACAACGGACACTGGTGACTTCCATTTTAGCGGTCAAGGTTTTATTTAAATAGTTTAAAGTTAGCTTTATCGCCAAATTATGACATCGGTTTTAAATTTTGAGGTTAATTTTGTGAATAGTTGCAGACTTACGTAATCCCCGAGATAAACGTTAATTTTTCAATTGTTTTTTATGACCGGGTTAAAAATCGTTATGCAACTTAACATTCGTATTTTTTTCTTCTATAATAAAATATTTTTGCTATATTGTTTTTGTTTTTCTTTTTATAAATTTGCTTAGTGAGGGGCTTAATTCGACCTTTTGCTTTTGAGCCTGACAACGTCTTACTACGCCACTGCATACTTTTTAACGTACTTTTACACAATACCCTTGAGGACTTGCGGTTTTTATAAGGAAAATGCCTTACATAAAAGCAATGCAAACAAATCTAACATTTTATAATTTGCAGACAATCTGGTTTAAGCAAACAATACTAAATTAAATAAAAAACAAACAAGAAGGCATAAAAAAGCTCTTTTAATATGCCTCATTTTAAATCGACTTTGATATTTCGGCAGTAACCCAAAAGCCAACAAATCAATGCTTGTTCTTCGTCTTAAACATCTAGGTTCAGTCACAAACATGCCGCTAATCCTGATTTAATAATCTTCATGACGGCAGCAGCAACACGCTGTCTCCGTCCCATTTTACTGACGCTTGACTTGTCTGACTCTTTCGCAGGAACAAATTACTATAAAGTTACAGGCTGTAAATCTACATTTAAGCAACTTAAAATATCACAGTAACTATTAATTAACTATTCTATGCCACTTATGTCAATACATTTCTCAATTATCTGGCCAAGCAGACGATGAGATGAAAACCGAGAGGAAAAGCATTATTAAATAAAAATCCCTAATTTTTTGCAGTTTGGTGCATGGTGGATATTTTAAGTGAAAAGGAAATCAAAAAAATTAAAAAAGGCTGTGGCCACCATCGACAAAAGAGCTAAAGATAGACACCGAATCTCATTCATAAAATTACTTTTGCGCCGTGCCTACAACTCACTGTTTATAAGAGGGCGATAGCAATCCAGGCACTAAATCGGTTATTTTACAAACCTAGCGCTGTCCCATCATATTGGTATTTTATAATTAACCCACAAAACCTTCAAACAATAAATAATGATCACCACTTTTTTATTTACTAAAGCTGGAAATAAATAATTTATTGTTCAATACTTCTTAATGTCAAAGTTGTCATTCATTTCAGTATTTTCACTTGCTACCGCTAGGAGGCAAACGTTGCCAAGTTTTTCACGATTCTTATTTTGCCATGCGCCAGTGTGGAATAATTCGGAAAATAAATTTTTAATCAATATTAGCACTAATCAAGAAGTTTGACTGTGACATAAATTTCATTGTCAGGCGTTTTGTACTCACAACCAAAGGTGCTTCATTAGTAAATTAAAAATTAAGATAACCGGGTCTCGATAATTGTGAGAAAATTATTTCTGCCAATGTCATGTATGTCACAGTCAAACTTGCTGGTTAGTTAATTAATATTAAAATTATTTGTGCAACCCGACATTAGTATGTTAAAGGCAATTTTAAAATGTTATCGTAATGCTGATTCACTGTATTTAAAAAAATATATTTACTTCTCGAATTCATGAAGAATAGGTGATGATGTGACGAAGTAGAATACTCAAATCGTTTTGACAAGATAACTATTTTATAATTAATTTCTACAGTAGTTCAGGTCAAAAGTTAGGTTAAGTTAGGTCAAACTGACAATTACGTTCCAAGTTCGATTCTATTGCAATTTTCATTTAAATTTTGATACGGATACAATTACAAAATATACCAACTCGCCCTTGAAACATAATCGAACTCAATACCTGTCGCGTTCACAGTCGTTTGTCGGGCGCGCTCTTTCTGGAATCTAGCTTAAAACTGTCCATAAATGTCGCCTTAGAAAAATTTCGTCGTAACTCGAGAATCGAGTCTTCAGAGCGCGCCCGACGAACATCCGACGTCGACTGTGAACGCGACCCTATGTTCGTATAATTTTTAATTCGCTATGTGAATTCAGATGGATTTATGTAAATGTGATCAATTATTAGGAGTACGAGAATACCACCACTCCATTTAATGATAAATTTTCTCAAAATGTTTGTCGTTATTAGTAGTTTGTAGTTTGAATAATTAGTAGAGGTTAGATTGTGTTTTAGGCAATCCAGCGATGTGTTTAACTTGAGCTTCAATAAAACCCAAAATATGAGAATATTTTAATTATTTGGCAACAGCGTATTATACGCTCGTAAGAATGGCCTTCTATTTCCATATGGTTTCATTCATGGAACTCGTCAGGAACTAAGTGGTAGCGTGAAGTTTAGTTTATGACGGCTTGTTTTGATATAGGGGAATGCGGTGTCTATCTTTAGCTCTTTTATCTATGGTGCGCACCATGTGGAGAATTATAATTAAAAGACCTTGTGTTTTTTGATGCAGAGTTTATTAAGCTTTTTCCACCTTAAGAATCATCATCCAGTGCTTTTTGTCAGGAATGAATCGGTAAGTCAACAAGCATTATTGAATTTAAATTTACCTACATGTCGCATTTAAAACTAAAATTAGTCCTTAATTTACAAATTAAAAAACATATTAAGTTAATAAAATCAAACAAAATTTGTTTACATCAAAAGTGTAAATTTTCTTGATTTATTAACCAATCAAAATCGCCCTCCTCTAGGTACGACAATGATATTTTGTTGTGTATTTAAGGACGTCTGCTACAACTAACTAGGTTGCTTCAAAGCTTAACACACAACTTTTCATTAAAAATGAATTTATTTAAAAACAAATTTTACGTGCAACTCATAAACTGACTTTGGAATATTTTTATAATGCAGTCACTTTTAAAAAGCAACCATTTTTTAAGAAAAGCAGAAGCACCGGTATAATAGCTGAATAGAAGCTTATTTTCGGCATTATACGGGTACCCGTCCGAAGTCACTTTTTATCTAAAAAAGACTTGATTTATGACCAACAAACAAAAATCCCGAAGCTAGGGTTAGGCCAAAAGATTCAAAAGAAACTGTGACAGAAAATTCCACGCATCGTCCGCCATTATAGTACAAAGAACCGGTATAATATGTTACATGCCTTTGTGGCCGCTAGGAGCAGCACCTTGCGAGGACAAAGTGACGATATATCATCTCCCACAATGGTCCTTAATGGTTTGAATAAATGCTCTGCGTTACGCGTAAATGTTGTGTTTCTTGTGTTTGTTTTATTAAAGTTTCTTTCATTCGAAGGCGTTAGTACAGGAGTACATGGATATGAAAATAAAATCATTCTCTAAATCAGACCCTACACGATCGATCGGACTGGTAGTCTTAATACCGTAATACAGGCGACGATCAGTATTACTAACGGTTCTGAATGTTTATATATATTTTGGTAGAAACTATTATTCTTCCAGAGCGTAAACAGTTTTTTTACCTTAACTAATTTTAATAATTTCGCATATGGCCCTATTAGGAACGTGGCCTTTTAATACTTTATTCAAACAGTTAATAGTATATTACGTAATAAGTGTTGTAAAAAGCAATTTACGCACAAATAGAAAAGTTACGCCCGACGCCGCGTAGCGGCGAGTGCGTAATTCTATGAGTGCGTAATTGCATTACAACACGTATTACGTACCATACTTTACCTACGACCTACTTATTCACACAACATCATTTAGTTTTAGTTTTTCATCTTAACTGGTAACAATATTATTAATTTAAGAACGTGATAACATCAACGAGAAGGTATATATTGTAATAATTCTACAGTATGATTATTTAAATTTACAAATGTTATTTTTTATAATATTATTTATTCTCATTACAATAATTATTTATAGTTACAGAACAATTATTGAAGACAAAAGGTATATCGTTTCTTTTGCTTGTTGAAGCATAAGTAAGATTTACATTATTAGTTGCCTCAATGAAATTTTCATTAATACTATTAGTACTACTACTAGTACTTGCTATTGCAGATGATATTTTAGACGAATTGTTAGTTTGATTATTTAGGGAATTATCCACATACCCTTCAGCTACGGCTGAGGACTGCCATCCGCCGTGTCTTTTTAAATCTAATAAGTCACCACCCGCGTCAACAAGAATAGTGGCGGACGAGCGTCGAAAACAGTGTCCTGTATAATTCGCTGCTTCTGGTAGTCCCAGATATTTTGCTATTTTTTTTGGAACCTTTCCTAACTTGTTAATACCAACAGACTGTTTGGTACATTTTCCGTTTATATAGTTTAGAAAAAAAGGTAAATTTGGAGCTGTACTTACTGCAGAGCGAATGTTTATATATTTTTTAACGTTTGGGTAAAAATATTCTGACACCACAAAAGAACGTTGCCGTTTAGTTTTTGAATCGGGAATATTAATAATTAGATTCTTCCCTGTGTCTTGGATATCTGACGGTTTTATATTACGCAACTCTTGTTTCCTGCATGCACCGCTTATACCAATTATAAGAGCAACCTAAAAGACGATTTGAAATAAATTTACACATTTAACATTATATTGAGCTCAATATATTACCTTCATAAACAAATGTTTATCATCTGGTGCGTTTTCTAGAAAATCGTTTATATTCTTGCTTGTCAAAATCTTGGATTTTTTGGATTTAAAGCCGTCCGATTTTCTCTTCAGAAGAGCTTGTAATTTGGAGTAGTTTGCAATATCGACATTGTGATTTATATTAATTGTGGCCTTTAACATTGACTAAAATGACCAAAGTGAGGAAGGCTTCATCGTTTTTGATAGTTCTTGGAAAAATGCCATCATTACATTCTCGGAAAATGATTTAACGTCGTTTTTTAATCTCCATTCCATAAATCTTTGGTAAGTAAATTTGTATCGATATTCAGATTTCGCCGGTAACAAGTTGTTTTTAGCAGCTTCTGCAATTTCGCTAATATTGGGTGGAGTTAAATTTTCTATTTCACTGTCACTCGACATTTTTTATGTACCTAATCAAACTAATTTCACTTTATAATATTACTCACATACAAATTTGATCTACGATTATGTCAGTTTTTGAATAAGTTTGTTTGTATTGACCGTTGCTAAGCGGTTGCTAGGAAAACTGTGCGATTTTTTTACCGTGCGTAATGGGAATCTTACATTGATCGGAAACGGTGTGTTTTTAAGTATTTACAGTAGTGGTCGTAGGTAAAAGCCTTTACCTAATATATTTTAATTAATTAGTTTGCCCATACATATGAATGAATGGTTTCATTGAATCCATTAATAGAAACGTTTTTTTTTCTAATTCCTCAATGATATAACCGTTTTCTTGACACTGGCTACTTCACTGTGAATAATACATCCGTTCCGAAAACCTTTTACATCCATTCTTAATCTACGCCTTAACACCTGGTCTTTCACTTTTATTTCATTTTTTTCCTTAATGACTGGCCAAGGCGAGTCACAATCATGATCCTGCACTTTTTGAAATATATAAAACTAAAACGAACGTGTGCCAATTCTCACAGTCCATTAGTTCTAATAAAAGACTGTAAAACACAACCCTTAAAACCGAAAGTTTTTTAGGCAATCCCAGATGATTTGTCTTTTAGTTAAAACCGACGGAGGGACATCAATTCTGGTGGCAGTCAGGCTTAAAACAGGCAAAAGGACAGGGTTAAAAGTGCCTCGTCACGTCACGAAATTGGTTTAAAACTGGGGACCGTGATATGACAATCTTTTGATAGCGTCTACTCTAGATCGTCTAATCTTGCTATCCTTAAAATATACAGTATAATTGTTTAATTTTGTTTTATAGGGTCCCATGAAAATTATTTCATGTTTCACTGAAAAAAAAACTAATCTTTTCGGAGAAATGTACATATACGGCTTAAATAGGTCCAAATGACATACATTTCCTATAAGAATTTGAAATATATTTGTTTCATCTTCGTTGAAATAATATGTTGAGCCAGTTGTTCTTAAACCAGGAGCGGTTGTTATTGACCCAAGAGTGTTTGTTCTTAAGCCAAAAGTTTGTTTGGCGGATTTTGGTAATAAAATAAATTAGAAAACAAGAGGACTGATCTAAAAGAAAAACATTAACATCACATTTTCGAGATATTTCTCTTACGTTTAGAAATATGGTCAAGATATCTTCATAACTTAAAAAAATTGCTTAAATAGTATAATTGTATTTGCTTTTGCTTCAAGAAATAAAAAGGAAATTTCAAGAGAGTCATGTTTCTGAAACGAAGACCTTTTTCCTGCCAGGAATAATTAACGTTTAGGTAAGTTATTTTGAACCAAGAGCACACCTTTTTTAGTGTGCCGACCACCGGCAACTATTTTTGAAATATTTATTATGCCGTGCAACCGGAGTTACTGCAACAATAGTAGTTCAAATTCGTTGACGTTAAGGAAGATTACACTGGTCAACAAAATTTAAGATTTTTTTTGTCCCACGAGCTGAAGTGGGTGTACTTGGTAGTACTTTTTAAACATATTTCATATATGTTTTCAGAATTTTTCCATCACGCAGGGTTTTAAAGTGACAAAGCAATGAATTTTTGTGAACGTATATATTATAATATGGGTATAAGTTATGAAAAAATAAAGTACAAAGTGATATATTTACTTAGAAAATGTGGTCATATATGACTTTCGACTGTACTTTGCATCAGAAACATCTCTCTTCAGCGTCCAGCAATAGTCTGCCAACATAGCGGGGCTCCATTTGCCTTGGTATCTCTTCTCCATGTCCAGAATGTCCTGGTGAAATCGCTCGCCATGTTCGTCACTTACTGCTCCAAGGTTTTTCGGAAAAAAGTCCAAGTGTGAATGAAGAAAGTGTATTTTTAGACTCATGTTGCAACCCATGGCTTTATATGAAACCAATAAATTGTTAACATTCTCTACGTAATTTTCGGATTTACGATTTCCCAAGACGCCGTTGCAAATGTCCTTGAAAGAAAACCATGCTGCTTTTTCGGACAAGGTCGTTAAGTTCTTCTTGACTTAGAAGATGCGGCGCACAAGAAGACGAATCTGGTGTAAATGTTGGATCCAGATCAATATTTTCGGCTGAAAAACTTTCGTTGTTTACTTCGTCATCGGCAGTTTCATCGTCGCTCGGTGTCATATTTTGTGGGGGGTTTTATTATTGAAATTGTAAAAAAACTTTTTATGCTGATAGCCTCTGCATGATTGGTAACCTAAAAATTTGTTTTGACATTAGTCACGTGACTACTCGTTTGTCTGGAAAATTGAAAAGTATATATTTTGTCGTGAAAATCTGCTATTAGAGTACAAGATTTTAATTTTATGCTGGTGCGCAAAGTTTAAAACAAAAATTTTAGAAATTTTTTGTTTAATTTAAAAAAATATCAAATGTTACTTTTATATTTCCATCAATTTAATGAAAATGTGTTAAATGATTGAAAACCAATATTTAAACATTTTTATTATCTTGAAAAAATGTTATTTGCTAAAATTCAAAATTTAGCTTTTTATCATGTAACTGGGTGCGTCCAGGGCCAGGCCCTGTATCTAGCAACCATATTTACCAATTATATGTATTTCTTGAACAATATGCTTACCAAACGGCAATTCTTTCTAATTTTGAACAAGTTTTAACGCGTCTTCTAAAATTTCTATTACCAAATTGAAAATTAGAAAAAAGAATACTTGGAATCAATTTATTTATTTTTAGAACACATTTTCATTAAATTGCTGGAAATATGAAAGTAACATTTTGATATTTTTTTAAATTAAAAAAAAAAAAAAATTTTCTTGAGTTTTTGTTTTAAACTTTTTTCAAATTACTTTTTTCAATATCTTGTACTCTAATACCAGATTGTCACGACAAACTATATCCTTTTTAATTTTCCAGAAAAACGAGTAGTCACGTGACTAATCTCAAAACAAATTTTTAGGTTAGGTACCAATTATGCAGAGGCTATCAGCATAACATTTTTTTTACCAATTTCAATAATAAAAAAGTTTCTCACATGGGTCCAACTTTATGCCGGTCACTGTAGAACCTGCTCTATCAAATATGCCCAAATACCAATATCATAATACAGCCCAGCCATCCTTTGTCATGAGCTACACCAACCCAAACAACTTTCGAAAATAATTTATGCAACAGGATCATTTTTTACAGAATTAACACCCAATTTATAGGCCTTCCTATTATAAGTTAGCCGTAATAAGTAAGTTGTCAAACGCACGCTGGGCTCTGTATTACCATTTCATATTTATTCAAATAGTGTGTCCCCATAATCCCTCGTAATAAATTTATTGTCACCGATCTAATTAATTTGTAATGTTGATAAATAAAGTCGATACTTTATTATGTAAAATGTTTATCCGTTCGCCGTTCGTAAAATCATTTCATAAATTCATTGTGACGTTTTCAGACAAAAATACTTATAATTGGGTGCTCATTTTAACCATATAAAAAAGCAGTAAAAACTTAATTTTACACCTGTATGAATAGATAATATGCTGGCAGATTTTTAATCTTTTTATAGCGAGCAAATTTAATTTGCATATCACAAATACCCACGCAATTTTTTATTATTTATTATAAAGTATTTTTGTAAAACCTACCAACGAATTCTGTATGAATTCGTAAGGGTTCAATGAACGAAGAGCCCGTAAGAAACTTTAATCAAATAATTGAATGAAAAAAGTTTTCAGAAAAGGAAACAATGTTGTGCTGTTTGCAGTGGCGTAACTACACCGTTGAGGTCCGTGGATGGGGCCCTCTTTAAACTAAAGAAGCTCAAGCAAAGTTATGAAAATTCCTTTTTTCGGGTTTTCTCTTCAGCAAAAGTATTTAATGACATCATCAAAGTTCAAATTTCGGGCCATGAAATATTTGATGGATAGAATAGTTAAGTTGCGCAACATTTCTTGTCCCATAATATTAAATAAGCTTTTTTCAAGTTTAATTTTAAAAATGATCGCTCGACACCAGTGGCGGATCTAGGGTTTTGCTGAGGGGGGGGGGGGGGCGATGCGATAAGTGACATCTAAAAAATAAAGAACGTTTCCCTACTCTAAAAAGTGAATTCTAAAAAAACCTGACCTATTATAACCCTTTCAATTACAGTAAACAAAATCAAAATATCCACTTTGTAAGGTTCAATGGGAATCCCCCTATGCCCGCCACTAGCCGTAGTAAGTCGGTATCATATAAATTTTGCTAAGTGGCAGGTTGCAAGACACTGAAATTGGATACAATTTCTTTCATTGCAAGGAAAATTAAAAAAATATCTATGTCATAAACAACTAATTCTTATAACATAAAAAGATGTAAGCGTAGTGGAGTCTTTCTTATAAACTATAAAATTGAAAGCGGGGATTCCCCTAGCCTTACTATTATGTAATAGAGCCAGCGTCACGAAAGAAATCCCGGCTACAAGTGGCGAGGACTTTATTAGATTTTATTTTTTTAATTATATGTTATTATCTATTTTTTATTAATAATTTGTACGATCTGAAATTAGCCGATATATTTTTCTTACAAATGCGTTAAAATCTTGATACATTCTTTTGTTTGATTTGTGTACGTACTTTAGTAAGTAACTTGAATATAAAACTAATAACCTTTGCTAATTTTTTTTTTATGATAATAAATAATGTTAGGATCCTTCTGTGTTCACAGCCCTCTCGGGCCGGGGACCCCCTCTGGACGGGACCCCCTGTCAATTTGCACGCCCGGCCACTTTATCGTTACGCCACTGACGTATCGATATATCCATACCTACTTTGAAACGACGTATTTATCATTTTAACTTTAATGTAATTTACAATATAACAAGTTTTAATGACTATCCATGCAACCTATTTTTTTAATGGAATACCACATATGAATATTACATTATTTTCTAATTCCCTATAAAATTCCACGTATACAGGGTGATTCCTAAGTTGATACTTCTTTTTTAGCTGTATATAGAAGGCATTAAAATAAACAACTTTTTTAAATACCTTTTTTCAAAAAACTCGAAAATAGGCGAGTTAGAGAAGTAAAAAATCTAAATGAGGGCCTGGCATCAAAACATACCCCGCTATAGTTTCTATTGTTTTTCTTATCTCTTATTATTATTCATAGGGGTAGTGTTGAACAATCCGGTGCGGTGTGTTTTTCTGAAGCAAGTTAATTTTAAATTGGTGATAGATAATGAAAAATGGTAAAATTTGAAAACAATGAATTAATAGATAAGGTGGTAATTTACTGTGAGTGTTTCAAAGTGCTTCGAGATTATACGCAGAACGCTTTCCCTTGCGGGCTCATCCAACACCCAGAAGTGTTCTTAATGTTATTCAACGGGCAAGTTAGGCAGAACCGTATTTGATTCGTAGTGTAATAAATGAATGTAACTACTTTATTTTCGAGTTTTTTGAAAAAAGGTATTTAAAAATGTTGTTTATTTTAATGCCTTCTATACGCAGCTAAAAAAGAAGTATCAACTTAGGAATCACCCTGTATTTTCTATATAATGTCGTATATCTAAATTCAATTGTTTTAAGATATTGACGATTAGAATATGACATTTTCAGATATTGACAGGCTATAGGATTGGAACCGCGCATCTTAGAGAAAAATAGTGTTTACCTCCCTATCTTAATTTTTTATTCTCTATGCAAGGAGACTTCCGGTTTAACTTGTGAAACAAAAACAAATTGGTATTTCGGTTTAAATGTTAAACCGGAAGTTGTAACTTTTAGATAGAGAATAAAAAACCAAGATAGGAGGTGAAATAGTATATTACATAACAAGTGATGAAAGTGATACTTTCCAAACGAGGAGATATTTAGCACGAGGCGTCAGCCGAGTGCGGAAATTCTCCGAGTTTTAGAATAATCACTTTTACATGAGTAATGTACACTGTTTTCCCACGACCACAAAGAATTATTAAAAAACCTTTGATTTAAAAAAAAATATTTCAACTCTAGAGTTGAAAAAAAATATTTCAACTCTAGAGTAAAAATTAGCATACCAAGGATTATGTTCCACTTAATATCTGGTTTCATATAGTTTGTCAATAGGCTTTTTCTTTATTTGTAGTTTAACTTTTTCATTTTTTCATATTTGATAAATATCATAGGAAAAACTAATCCTGAATTGACTTCTAGATTAATTATTAAGATTAAAAATTTTAAATTTCAAGGAAATATACATTAAACCAAAATTTAAAAAATCCACCCAAGGAAGATTTCAATTCAAAATAATTCTATAAATTTGTTAATGTTTTTATAAAAAAAAAGTCAAATACTCCTGATGGGATTTGAACCTGTGACCTCCCGTTCTGTAGACCAGAGCTTTAGTGTCTACGCTATGGCTTCCATGGCTACCAATTTACATTTGTTGTTTAAATATATGACATTTTCTTCAGCGCGACTTGTTTTTTCTTTTATTAACATTTTTTATAATTTCACATGGCGTATTTTCACACTCTAATTCTAAATCACTCGACAAATACATGAAAAATAAGTTAAAACACTTTACAATTACTGATTTCTAAAATTTGTTCTTTTTAATAATAGGGGTGGTCTGTCAAATTGACATCATATGTTTAAATTAAATAGTGTGCCTTGTTTTACCACTCTAGAGTTGAAGTTGACATATTTTCTTTCAACACGCGTGTGATATTCGGCGCTTTCGAGTCAGGTTAACCGTGCTTTTTTTCTCTTTTTTATAGGTGGTCGTAGGAAAACTATTTTCCTCAAAAATGTGCCGTTCTAATGCCATAGTCTGTCAAAGTCAGAAAATGCCATATTTTATACTTGGATATGTCAAAAACAATTAAATTTTGTAGGAGATTAGAAAATTATGTAATATATAAGGTGTTCCATTAAAAAAAAAGTATGTTGGATATGCCCTAATTATTTGAGACACCCTGTATAATTTAAAATAATTTTAAATTCTAGATCTAATGCCCCCGGGCCACCCTGTATATCTGCTACAATAGAAATGAATTTTAAATCTTTACCTGTCCTTGAGCTGTTAATCCCGCTGACATCGCCGCAGCTGATTGTTGCGCAGCTGCTGCAGCCGCAGCCATTGAAGCAGCACTCAGGGAACCATACGCTGCCGATGGATTGTAGTATGAAGCCATTGATTGTCCCATACTTGAAGCAGCCATACCTGCAAAAAAATTATCATATAATATAGTAGGTATAATTATCTAATTCCGGATAATAAACATTTTTGTTGATTGTATGATGTACATAAATATAATCATTCTGAATTTTTATTATTACATTACTCTTTGTAGATTCCAATCACTTTATTTTGAAAAATAATGTAATTATTTATTATTCAATGTTAAAAGATACTACTATAGACGATATATTTTTTTAAGTAAATATGAACCTCTGTTAATTTGTTTAAAATATGAATATAACTTCTTGATTGACTCTGATTTTAATAATAAATATAATATTTCAAAACTAATATCTGCCAATTTGCAGGATGCCATCATAACAAAATAAATAAATATATTAATACAAATACCATAATAGATACTAATTTGCATTCTGCTGGACAAATAACTTCAAACTGTACGAAAAACATAATCACAAAGTCATGTGATTATTATTTGAATTGGCATAGCAAATATACAACAAAGTAAATATGTTTAAAATATATTGTGTTCAGCGGAAAACCCCTATAAATCAAAGTCTTTTTCACACAATACACTTCTTCCATAAAAAAATGTTTCAATTAAAACTTTTAATTTAATTTTTCTCTTTAAAAATAAATACCTAATTGTTTTTTGTTGTAAAAATATTTTATTGCATTGGGTTATATTTTATAACTAAAACGACATGCGTCTGAAACCTTAATCTCTATAAAACAGAACTTTTAGGACGAAAAGTTTAAAAATTAAACGTTTCCTAAAATACCTTTATAATCTAAGCTAAGAATACATTATTTAAAAACTGATATTAAGAGTCCAAGCGTGAGACGAAAAATTAGGTTGCAATTAGACTTTTAGACCCGAGCTCCTAGACTCGGGGGTGGGGGGGCTGTAGCCCGGCAGTCCCCCTCTAAATACGCCACTATGTACGCAGATAAAGTCGACAATGGGGAAAAATCCATCCATGGGCCAAATTACACTGTAACATATTTGTCAATTCAGGAATGTCTTATATTTACACACAATCACTTTGATGGTATTTATCTTTCTCAAATTGGCCTTTTGCAGAATAACAGACAACAAACCCATTTTTCCTGTGCAGAACGAAACGAAAAACTTATCTAACCTTAAAACCATTAGTTGGAATGAATTTTTTTCTAAAAATGTTTTATCTGGTGTTATGTACTTAACTTTATTTTCCACTATTTAAGGAAGATTTACCAGTTATTTTTCTATATCTGTTGCGTATAATAAAAGTTTTAAGGTCGATTGAGGCTGGATCCCCGTTCAAAATATATTATAAAAAATTGCGGTGGATAAATATTTACATGCAAATTCCAACCAAGGAAAGTACAGAACGTTCATTTTATGGATTAAATCTTGTGGTAATTGTCTAGAAATGAGTGGAAAACTGGAAATTTTTCAAAAGATAACGGACATTTACTGACAAATCTGTAATTTGATGCACTTTTTGGGAAGAATTGGTGTATGTATGAGATAAAGGTTTCGATTCAAATATAAAAAAATATAAATTTGCATCCGTTTGAAGTATATTTCTAAACCCATTTCTTTTAAGTTCCATAAAACGACGCGTACAATATACAACGTGTAAATTTGGTTTCTTTGTAATTGGCCACTGTGGTTGGTCAGTTTCATATCCTATCTAAAATGAATATGAAATTATATTCGTTCAATTAACCGGAATAGCTCAATTCCGATCACTTTAATGTAAAGGAAACAGCAAACATCCATGTGGGTGTAGAAAAAATAAATATTCGATATTTAAATTTAGAATAATAGTAGCGTGGTTTCATAAAATTATTTGATTTTAAGCAAAATATCAAGATAGTCGATTCCTAATCTATGTATTTAGACTTTATGTTGCGTATAAACACGTTTGTTAGAAATAATGATACTTTTTTTGGAATTTATTTCATGTTTTCACAATTAATTATCACCCTGTACATTTAATCTAAAATTTATATATGGCAAATAAAAAAAAATCATAACATTCTTCGAAAACAAAAAAAACTGGTTTTACCCCCTGAAAGGGTGGTTTAACGCCCCAATTGACGTGATGGGGTGGGGTGACACGGGGGTCGAATTCAGCGACCTCGAAAACATATAGACATGGGGGTCTAGCCCAGTGGACAGGACTTTTTTTTCGCGGGGCTGTGCTATACGCAAGCAAATTTCAAAACAATAAAGTTACAAGGTTGTCTTTATTTAAAGAATTACGCCATGCATGGATTACGGCGAATTCAATAGATTGGATTGTTCGGTAAATACTTAAAAAAATCATCTTGCAGTCTACGAGAAACAATCAATCAACTGTAATGGGTTTTAATTAATGTCTTTTTAAGAATATTAATTTGTAATTTTTGACACCTTTGAATAGATGTTAGTTACATAATGAAGAAATATTTAGACGTAGAAAATAACATTCTGCTGCGTAGTAACAATTACTTGACAGTTAAATGAGCAATTATTGGAATTTAGAAATAAAAAATTTCTAGAGGGTGTCCCACACGTATTACAAAGAAAACTAACTTAAGAGTGGTTAAAACAATACAGAATGTATCATTTCATCTCTAAAGACATCGTAGTAGGCATGTTTAGTTCACCTAGAGACGATAAATAAATTCGATTGATCTACAGAAAAATCGGCAGGATTGGCATCACTGCCTCAGACTTTCTTTCCAATTCTCATATTACCTTTGCGATATCTGATGATATTACACGGGTCGCGAAATTTCTTATAAAATTCTATGTATATTTTGTAAAAATAGTTATTTTCCTAACAAGTGCGCAAAGTGATACTTTTCCGCACGCAAGTACAGTTGGACGAACGACGCGAAGCGGAGTTCGGATAAGTTCTTGCGTGCGGAAAAGCACTTTGCGCACTTGTTAGGAACAACATTTTTCCTACGAGCTTCATATCAGATAACAACAAAAATAAAAATATGATAATTTATTTAACAGTGTTTAAGCCTTTTTATGATTTGATAAAAATAAAAGTGTCGGTGTTTGTAGATTCTTGTGGACATAGAAACTGAGGAAAAATCTGACATCATGTGTCAAAATCGACATGTACATTTATTGTTGCTTGGCAATATTATAATCATTTATCACTATACGAGGTACTTAAAAAATACAGTTTTTTTCGTTTTAAGCTGAAATACAAATATCGGGAAT
Organism: Polydrusus cervinus; assembly: GCA_935413205.1. Lineage (NCBI taxonomy): Eukaryota > Metazoa > Arthropoda > Insecta > Coleoptera > Curculionidae > Polydrusus > Polydrusus cervinus. Next base: position 1,393,216 of record OW284511.1, on the reverse strand, counting down.
TACGATTAAAAGATAAAAGAGAATACTCTTGCAACGGCTTCTCACATTGCCATAAAATAGTTTACAGCTACTAAAATAAATATAAATATTCCCTACCAAGGAGATTTTTGAATAGTTTTACTTTTCCGCACCCAGTGCAGTCTTATCCGCACTAGTGCGGAAAAGTGTAACTTTGCACACAAAAATGCGTGCGCAAAGTACTACTTTGCGCACGCTCGTAGGAAAATGTCATATTATATCTAAATTCAATTGTCTTTGAGATATTAACGTTTAAAATATGGCATTTTCAAACTTTAAGAGCCTGTAACATTGTAACGGTTCATCTTAGAGAAAAATGGTTTTCACTTCCCGTCTTAGTTTTTTATTCTCTATCTAAAAGTTATAACTTCCGGTTTAACATGTTAAACCGTTACACTATTTTATTGATTTTACGGTTTAACCAGTTAAACTGAAAATTGCAATTTTTAGATAGAAATTAAAAACTAAGATAAGGAGTAAAAACCCATTTTTCTCTGAGATTCGTCATTCTAATGCTCCAATACCTGATATAAAACGTCAATATTTCAAAAAAAAATTGAATTTAGACATATGACATTTTATACAAAATATGCGGGAAATTTAATAGGAAATTAGATAATAATATATAGGGTGTTCCATTTAAAAAATGCAAGTTTAGTCCGCCACACTTTTTTGAGCCACCCTGTATCATGTAAAATATTTCGAAAATCATGCTGGTTTGGTATTGTCGGATACTCATAAAAAATATATTATGTTATTATAAGTTACAACTTATAACGAAAAATATGTTTCTTGATCGCACTCTAGGATGCAGATGAAATTTGCAACTATCAAATTCCTAACCTAATTTAAAACTGAGCAAAGAAGAAGTGAGGTAAGATGCAGGACCCTGTAGGTAAACACATTATAGATTATACAGAGTGGAATTTTTAACTGGAATAAATTCAGTATTAGAAAGCCTCTTTATTTGCGGAGAAAATACGGAAATACGGGAGCCTTTATTTTTAGTTTGGTACACTTTTTTCGCCCCGTCATGAAATTTACCCCTCTTTTGGATTTACAAACCGCCCCAACTTTTTTTCTTAAATGTAAAGGTATGTATTGCGATAGCTCGTTTGAAAGGGCATAGAAAACGAAAGTAATACGACCCAATATTTACTTTTGCATTTTGGTAATGTAGAAAGCCAGAAAGAAATAAAAACTGGCCACCTAAAAACCAAAGTTTACGTAACAAAACCAGAAAATGTAGAGGAACTTAGGCAACCACTTATACACGAAATTCGCCAAATAACCCCGGAAATGGTACATAATGTCAAGAATGAATTTTACTTTAGATTAGGGGTTTGTCAAGAAAAAAATGGGCAAAATTTCCAATAATTTTTACATTAAAAAAAATTGCGTCTAGATTACCGAAATGCAAAAGTAAATAGTGGGTCGTATTTTTTTTATGCCCTTTCCAATGAGCTATAGCAATACATACCTTTACATTTGAGAAAAAAGTTGGGGGCAGTTTGTACCCCCAAAAGAGAGGTAAATTTCATGACGGAACGAAAAAGTGTACCGTAAAACGGGGCTACTTCGGCCAGATTTTACAGTTTTTTGCATTTTTTAAGGGTAAAAACTTTTGCGATGCAGTTAATATTTTTTATGTGGGCTACTACATCCTTACTAGAGTACTTTCTAAAAGAATAAGGTGTTTTTTTTGTTCTAACATATTTTTTTTTTTTATTGAAAAGTGTCCGAATTTACCCGACAAGGTGAGGCAAATTCGGACACCCTTTTTAAACCGAAAAATATTGAAGTAAACATGGCTTAATAGTTACTTCGGACACTAATTTAAGTTTTAAAAATATATTAGGTGGGTAGGTACTAAAACAAGTTAGCATAAAAGCTAGAAATATTAAAAAAAAGGCTTTTATATTTACCATATGACCTAATATGATATTTATTTTTACAAAATGAACAATATTTTCTTAGAGAAATATTAACAACAAAACATGTAAGTAGGTATATAGGTGTTCTCAAAAACAATAAAAAAAAACTCTTAAAACAAATGAAAACAATCAACTTATTCTTCTAGATGAATATTTGGCATGTCATGAAACCTAAATCGTTCTCTTCTTAAATGCTTTGGTTCGAGGATCACTAAAATATCTATTTATTGTGGATTTGGGAATCTTATAAAATTCCGATGCGCCTCTTAGTGACATTGCTTTTCGCCGAACCGCTCCAGCCAGCCATCGCTAACTTTTCGTCACCATAATTTCTATAGGGGCGACTCCTCAACTGCCTTCTGTATGTTCGAACCATGTCCGAAGTTGCCCCTCAAAATTGTTTTTTTTTGCTTAAACCTCTCTAAAAAAAAAACATAGCAGCTATAAATCTCAAATTTTTTTAGATTGTCAACAAAATATAAGACTACTAAAAGTTAAAATAAAGTTATCCTCTATCATAACTCGTTTGGGTTGTGCGCCAGTTACTTTTACCACTTTTGAAAAAGTTCCAAGAATGGCTTCATAATAAAATAACACGTGGAGACGAGACACTTACCTTTAAACGCTTCTATGAGTCAGAACATACAGAGGCAACTATTAAGACACATTTCTGAAGAGAAACAGCTCGCTTGCATTCTCTGTCTCCCCACCACTTATTATTTTACCCTTGAATATCGCGATGTCCGAAGATACCCGCAGAGTCCAAAGTAGCCCCGTTTTATGGTACCAAACTAAAAATAAAGGCATCCGTATTTTCTCCGCAAATAAAGAGGCTCTCTAATACTGAATTTATCCCAGTTAAAAATTCTACCCTGTATATTATACAGCAATAAAGCTATGAAAAAAATATGACAATTGTCATTATATCATTCCAATAAGTACGCATTCTTATTCACTATTTATTAATTTATTTATTTGCAACCGCCACATTCCATCGCGGTTTCTTGCCCAGATCCCCCACAAAGTTAACCAGCAGGAACTCACACTTCTTCACTTAGGGTCCCGTCCAGGTGTATTCAAAACTCTCCTTTAGTGACACCAGAGAACACCGAAGATATTTACGAGGAGAGAAACAACCAGTTCGATACCGACATGAATCATTTGTTCGCGTAGTTCTTCAGGTCGGTTTCTTTTTTGCGTCGATCGAGTTTGCAGCTGATTTACACCCGCCGATTTATTAGAATTTACAGTTTGTGACGTCTACTTGTCCGATTATGTTTATGTCTTGCTGGGCAAAAATGATATGTTGGCCATTGTTGGCTCTTTCCTGTGTACCTACTTATTTATCTCAAAACCAAATGATACTAGTTGTTTCCTTATTATCTATTACTAAGACCCAAGACGAATTTTTTTGGATTTTTATGATTTTTAAATATTATTAATTATTCAATCCGAAAGTATTCAACAATCTGTATATATTTTATTTACTTAGAAGTGAAACATAACTTAAGGCCTAATTTCCACCAATAAATAAAATAAAAAAAGTTAATAGTTTTTTAAAAAACAAGTGAAAACTCCAGACAATGCAGAAAATTCTTAAAAGTAAGAAGTTGCCAACTTTAAAAGGCCCTAACTCAGCAACTAGTTATAGGATTGGATTACGGCCATGGATACTTTTAATCAGGACGTCAAGATCTACAAAATACTAAAAATTTGGAAAAATTAGCCGAAATCCATTTCCCATAGGCTTTGTGAGGGGTCCTTTAGCGATTTTTCTTGAAATTTGGGGATTTTTCTAAGAATTTAGTATTTTTTTTTAAATGTTTTGGTTGTTTTTTTTATGAAAAACGATTGATTCTCGTGAAAATTTTGAGATTTTTTGGAAATTTAATTTTTTGAGATTGTTTTTCGGGTATTTTTGCCAGAAAAGCGATTGCGCCAGGATGGCTATAATCCCCACTACTTTAAAAATGCTAAACTGCGTTCAGCAGACACCAGGTGTTATTATTTCCGACGTGTTCGTTAAATTGAACATTTCAGTTTCCGACCTTTATTCTTTTTGAAATAAGAATACGGGGATTTTTGAATACAAAGCGAGACTACAATCCCTGTATTGTTGGTTTTCAATCAATATGCCATTGAAATTTGATTTTTGTCTATTTTCTTATATCTGGTTCAGGTAGCAAAATGGATTTAAAACTATTGTTTGCAATGGGAAACAGGGCTACACACAGTGAGTTTGTGCAAATACTTTAATTTCGTTTTGACTTGATCCAGTAGGATTGTGACTCTACCATCGCTTTAAGTATTTTACAATCGTTTCTTGCCTTTATACTATTTATTCAAAAACGACTACAGATATTCAATTTATTTTTAGATATATTTGTTTACTTAGAATTTTCGTACATTTTAAAATAGCTCAATAAAGTATTTTTTCTCATCTTACTTTTGATCACATTGAAATTAATTACATGCCTTAATAATGATTTATTGTTGTTGTACGGAAAATATACATTCGTATAATTTATAACAATTTTATTGGAAAAGTACAATGTCACCTATGTTAAAATGGTTAATAAATTTAATTTCAAATTTTAATATTCCGCATAAAAATAATTAAATTACTACTCATTGAACCAGTTTCTTTGTACCTACAAATTTGGATGCTCCGTTAAGGTAATATCTAATAATTCTTCTTTTTTTAAATTTATTCTCCTGAAGATGAATGCTTCTGCATTCGAAACATGTAGAGAATTTTTCAATCCTCAAATATTTCTTTAATATAATAGTGGAGGAAGACTTTGTGTTCTTATTTCTTTCCTTCTAAATTACCTACTAATGTTAAAAAGTTGAAATTTGGCGTACAGTCCAATTTACGTTCTTAGGCGTCCACCAACCAAGAATATTGTAAGATTGGCCCTCTTAAGTGAAAATAAACTCCTAAGAATTCAATTATTTTTCATAATAAAAACATCAAACCCCGTCAATTTTATTTAATTTGTTACATAACACTAGAGTTTTGGTCTTGCATTGTCTTTATTTGCTTTAAATCACAACGTTTTAACTGATAAGTATCTCTAATATGTGAGATTGAGCAGTTAACAGAAACTAGGTAAACAAATAAATTAGGTCCTGTCCATCTTTTCAAATTAAAAAAAAAACATATTACAGTGTGCACACTCAAAGCAGTAATTTTGCTGTTATTATTTAGGGATTCACGATCCAATTAAACAACAGTACATTCTTTGACTGATGCAAATAAAGCGGTTAAAAATAATAGATACCAATATTTTAATATTTTTGGGACTCTGAAAAAAATAAAGAATGAGAGAAAGCTACCATATTTGTTGAGGATCGAACTACTAAAAGGTATATTTATATGCAAACGCTTTAAAATAAAATTAAAATAGTGGATATTAAAAATATAGTGCCGTGAAAAACGATTTGATATTTAAATATCATGAATAAAATTCCGTTTTAAATGGGCTTGATTTCAAACCATTATTTTTAGTATAAATTGACTTCTTTTATTAAAAAAAATTTACGAATGAAAACATTTTTAATTCCTAAATTTTAATGTTGACTTTTTTAACAACATTAAATAAAAACCAACTACTGGTAAGGCTTAATGGCTTATTTTTCTGCACTAATAAAATTTGCCTACTTAACTAATAGCCAGCTGTTTAAAATGTGAATAATTAAAAAACGTATTTATTTTCTTTTTCATACTTTCCTTACAAGGAGACCGACAAAAATGGTCAGTATAGATTTGAATTTACTATATTATTGAAAAAAAAATATGTGAATAAAATCCAATGTGTGATGTCTATGGTTAACAGAGCGCCCCAAAAATGTGTCTTTTTATTTATTTTCCAAATACAGTTACAATTCGATCGAATCGTCACAAAAAAGTTAAAAACTAACAAAGACAACAAAACCACACCTATCTACCAGTATCAAAATCTCCCAATAAATAATGCTATTATCCGCTTAATTGAAAAAAACGTTAGGTCTAGCTAAACAACCCTTAAGTCACCCCGGGCATCGCAAGAATCGGCCAAATACACAAAAGAAGCCAGTAGAGTCACAATCAACACTCAACATTCCATATGTCAAAGAAGTATCTGAGAGAATTAGAAGACTAGGACAACGATACAACATTAATACGGTATTCAGATCAAAAGACACTTTAAGAAGCTATCTGACGAAAACGAAACCAACAAGTCAAAAAGATAGGAAAAACTCAGATTCCCTGCGAATGTGGCAGATCCTACATTGGTGAGACTCTAAGGCCACTTGAAACTAGGGTCAAGGAACACAGAAACAACACGCTTAAAGGAGAAACCGAAAAATCAGGGGCAGCTGACCAAGCCTGGACACACGGTCATCACATTAAGTGGACAGAAGCTCGAATCCTGCACAAAGAACAACATTGGAGGAAGAGGAAGTTCAAGGAAGCTGCTACCATATACCAGAACCCAGATTGTTTTAGTAAGCCCTCACTAGATATAAGAAATATCTGGAAACCTTTGTTAAGTAGATGTAAACTTAAAATACCGCACAAGAATTAAACGCATGACTGCACCCATCTCAGTCATACTCCAGTACATCTAGCTAGTATAAATAGAGCTGTAGTTACTTTACTTATTTAGTATTCACCTGAAGACGACTGGAAATACTTCTCAGTTGAAACGTTGTGATGTAAAACAAATTAAAGACAATGCAAGTCCAAAACTTTTCTATCATTTAATATTTTGTGTCAGCCGCATGCCATAACAAAACTTACTGATTAATAACCTGCCCCTCCATTTTAATTATGCCCCACAAGGCCACAAATTAATAAACCGGCAAACTGTTCTTTTAAGTAAACTTGATACCTCGACTATGACTCATCGCCGTGACGTAAAAAAATAATTAAATCCATTTCAACCTATATTTTAAATGTCCCACCATCCGCCTGACCTTGGCAGCGGACTAGGATATAGACGCGAGTGTCAATATTTCAAGATTTTCTTTGTACAACAAACTAAAAATTAAGGAGTTCGATACATACATACATAAAATGGATGTTAAATTATAATGTTTTCGTTTCCCATGTTTATTATTTTATAATACTGCATCAGGGATGGGTTCTAATTAAGCAAGAAAAGGTATAAAAATCTTTATTATCTCTGATGTATGTGCGATGGCGTGAATGCTTCGTTTCAGCCAAAACCAGTAAGTCAATGTATGCTATGATTTGTTTGAAAAAATATATTACAAAAATCAATTTTAAACAACTTTTTTCGTTTTGAGAAATTCAGAAATATTAAAACTAATTTTGACCGTTCAGAAGCGCACAAAAGTACCTTTTGTTTCATTTTATTTTTAATTAAAACGGAAATTTCATTTTTCAATGTATGTAGCCACCTTTCAGGTATTACATTGTGAGACCTTTGAAATCATCACATGATATGCCACGCTACCATATTTATTTAAAATAAAACATTCAAAAGCTGAATTTATAAGTAAAAGCTTGTAGAATAAAATTAAAATAATGGATTTTAAAAACAAACTGCCATGGAAAAGGGTTTTAACATTTAAATAATGTGAATAATATTCAGTTGTATAATATGCTCTTGTAGATCCATTATTGTCATTGTGAATTGACGGGTCTTCATTAAAAATATATCATGAATATAAATATTTCTATTTTAGTATGAATTTAACTCTTCAACTATTTTATTATAACCCAACGCATAACTTTTTTCTAAACCGCGGCAGTGGCTCAGAGGTGAGTTACTGGCATTCGACCGTGGCGACCCGGGTTCGATTCCCTAAGTGGGCATACGTACAATAAAAAAAAGTATGTCCGAAATTTAGTGGATTTAAGAATGCAGGGAAGAGTGTAAAAGGTATCATCTCCCAACCCACCCCATTCACGTCGGTAACCAGACCGCATGAGAGCGGACATCTCGTGGGGTGCGGAAGATGGTACACACTCCCCAATCGGTAGGTCATGTAATGGCAATAAACCGAGGGTGGTTGATAACCCTTGGGGGGTGTCGCATGACCGAGGATCGTGGTTCGGAACCCACGTTAAGCTGTAGGTCCCCTCGGGAATGGCCCTGGCAGCGAACGAAGAGGAGGAAGCCGAAAAAGCAAGTAACTTTTTTCTTGTTCTTGTGGCTATTTATTTCTAAAATTGTATTCACACAATTAGTACAAATCAAATCGAAGAAGTTTTTTTAATAAGCTTTTGTATACAATACGGGCATAAAATTATAATTTTATAGTATTCAAATTTGTTATGGTTCGTAGTTTTTATAGGTTCTCATTAAGTACAAAATATTAAATTATTCTTTAAATAAATTATCCATTGACATAAAATATCAGCCATTACGTCCTTGAGTAACTTATGCCTTAAATTGTGATGATTGCTGAGATTGCTCAGCGGTTTATGTCGGCCAATCGGGTAGAAGGATATCCACTAGAGTACAGGAACATCTTAGCCTTTTCAATAAGTATAAACATTCGGATACCACCGAGACTAAGTCTGCATTCGCTAATCACCTGTTAAGTTCTGGACACCAGTTCTCTTCCCCTACAAATATCAAGGTTTTACACGAATGTTCTAAGGGTGTGAAGTTGGAACTGTTGGAAAAAATGGAGATTACTAAGGCCAAAAAAAGCCCCATACTTACTTATGTCAACGACGTGTTTAATTTTGAACCTAATTTGATTTTTAACAATATTAGTAAATGAATTGGTTATGATTTGTTTTGTTTATAACCCGATGTTGACATCGGGACGGTCACCTTTCGCTAATTTTAATGCACAGAACAGATTGGCTAAGCTCTGATCTTCTTTCATATTTTCAGGCAGTTGAACATAGTTAGATCCCGTCGCATTCGTTTCACTGGATTTATAGATCCAATTGACCCGACTGCTCTCTGACATTTGATTTTTTGTTTTTGTTATTTACATTTTTAAATTATAATATGTTATGACTGTTTCTTCTCAGTTTTAAATTCTAGGTAATTAGTGGTTTTTTAATTAGTCGGTATCTGTTAGTTAGGTCTCTTGTTTTAGGTCTGATGACGCCCGAAAGGGTGAAACACGTATAACCACACAATTATATTTGCTGAGACCGAGACTTTGTTGTCTTTCCTTTTTCCTTTAAATCTTGAATAACTCGTTCTTTAAGGTACACTGCTTTCATCAAAAAAAAAAAAAAATTCAAAGCAATTTCTTATAATTGTAGGTAATAATGAAAATAGTCAAAAAAATTATGTCAAAATCTAGTCCATTTCAAGTAAATAGCATCTAGAGAATTATTGTAAATCACAATGCAAAAAGTTTTCATTATCTGCATGATAGAGATTGACAGCTTAAAATAATATACGTCTATTAAATCTGTTTAATTTAGATTATTATGCATTGTTTTAATATGTTTGGAAGTGACATAAAATTATTTAGAAACAATGCTTTTCATATAAATTTATTATTCCTGAAGGGCACAGTAAAATTATTTTAATATCAGTAGCGTGGCTGGTCCAAAACAACATTTATTGTTTTTCTTTATAGAAATTAAATCTTTACTTCTTGTTTAGAAACATGTATGTATACGAATATAACGTCGTCATGAGTCCACATTAGTTTTATTTTTAAATTTTCATTACTACGAAGTTTTTTTATATAACAATACATAAATCACAGTGGCGGCTCGTTTTTTTTTTATGATAAAACACCTGCACTGTAGGAAAAATCCTTTAAGGCGCTCTGGGAGCGGTGCGAGTGCGAAAAAAGCGATTAACGTTGGTCTTGAAACGTTGAAGATTGTATTCTTTGGGAAACACGACCTCAGGAAGATCATTCCACAAAGATGACGTTCTCCAGATGAAAGAATTCTTGAACAATGAAGTTCGAGGAGTACTAAGCTGAACAACATATGGATGAGCGCCAGTAGTTCGCCGTGTATTTCTGTTTTGCATTGCTCTAGGTGGAATCAAGTGGGCAATGTCAGTCGAACACCTGCCATGGAAATATCTGTAAAAGAGAGCCAAATCACCAACCTGTCTTCGATGCTCCAGGCTATCGAGGGTCTTGGTCAGCTCGGGGTCGCCGATCAGACGAACGGCTCTCCTTTGAATGGAATCCAGTAGCCGAAGGGTGTGCTTGGGTGCAGAGCTCCAGACATGAGAGCAATATTCTAATGATGGTCGAATCTGGGCTTTGTAGGGTGTCAAAAGTTGATGAGGTGTGTACAACCTTTTGGTGCGGAAAAGTACACCAAGTTTCTGTGCAGCTGCCTTGGCAATTGCGGCAACGTGATCATGCCAAGACATATTACCTCCCAGATTGACCCCCAGCAAATTAATAGACGGTGCCAGGGGAATTGCGTGTCCTGCCATGACTATATCCGGTTCTGCAATGTTAACCTTTTTGGAGAAGACTGCTGCCTGGGTTTTCTTAGCATTAAATTCGACTTGGTTACTGTCACCCTGTTGGCTTAAATATAGAGAAACAGCTAAATGTTTTTAAGCAATTTTATATTATAAATCGATCTTTCTATTGCTGAACCCTAATGGGTACTTGTCAATAATAGCATCATAGTAAGCCACTGCTATTTTTAGTTATATTAATGTTTTTTTATAAAATAGATATCCACGAAATAAAATTAATTAAAAAAACAAACTTTGATTAAATGATACTAAAAATAATCTAAAACACATCAACACCGAAGATTGTTATTTATCAGTATAATAGCTATTCTCGAAGAATAAATTTCATAGGAAAATTAACCACTAACATACGAAATTATGAAGCAATGAGGCCTTGTTCTTCAAACCTTCCACACTGTCACATATAGTAAGTCATCGTTGTCAGAGCAGCAAAACAATGTTATCATGATCTTGGAGAAATTGTGCCGCCATCAGGCATTTCTTCCGCTTTAGATCGACACAAATGAGAATGAGATTTTTGTTGCTAGATTTGCGTAGATTTTGATTTGTATACAAATCAAAAATGAACATTTTTTTGTTGTTTGTTTTTAAGACTAAGCGCTCTCGTGGTCGAGATTTTTTATTTATGATCAACATCATCATTATATTATATTAGGTTGTAGGTATTGAAGTTTAAAATTGATTAATTAATAAAAATGAACTCCTTTATATTTTTATTATTGGGGAGTCCCTTACTTTCTCTAGATAACCGCCACTGGATTTCTGATGCATAGATTTTTAGGATAAAATTCCCATTGTATTTAAAATTATTAAAAAAATTTGGGATAAAAAAAGAATATTAGATTTTACTAAAATAAAAAAAAATAGTATACAGTGTGATGCCTCTTTTTTATCTATGTATAGAAGGCATTAAAATAAACAACTTTTTCAAATACCTTTTTCCAAAAAAATTAAAAATAGCCGAGTTACAGAAGAAAAAAATCTAAGTGCGGGCCTAGTAATCAAAACGTAGCCCTTTACTTTATATTGTTTTTCTCCATTTTTTTTATGTTAGTCATGCATTTTACGGACCGGTCGTCAGTTATTTATTTTAGCATCTGCACGATGTGGTTTCTGAAGCAAATTAATTTTAATAAATTGGTGAAAATGGTAAAATTTGAAAACAATGAACTAATTATGGTGCTAATTTATTGTGAGTGTCGTAAAAGTGCGGTTGTTTCTTCTCTACACCTAAAAATTTTCTTAATGTTATTCAACGGGCAAGTTAGGCAGGACCGTATTTGATCCATAGTGTAATAAATGAACGTAAGTACTGTATTTTTGGGTTTTTTGAAAAAAGGTATTTGAAAATGTTGTTTATTTTAATGCCTTCTATACGCAGCTAAAAAAGAAGTGTCAACTTAGGAATCACCCTGTATATTTTGAAACAATAGGGTCATAGTTTATAAATTTCAAATCAATAATTACCACTTCACTGTGTGCACATGCATATTGTACAATTTAAAATGACATTTAAATACAAATTCTGTCCTCGCCGTAACTAAAAGTTATAAATCACTAAAGTAACCAATCTTTCATGTCAAATCTAACGATTAAATGATGCTTGATTGACATTTAAATGTATGCCATCTCTTGCCGCCTTTATACGTCTTACAATTGTAAAATAGTGCGAGAAAATTAATGGATTTTTAAAGAAGAAAAAAATATTATTAATGAATGAATAAAATTAATGAGTTATTATTGAGACGTTGTATAGGAATCCATTAAGTTCTAATATTAGAATTATCGATTTGGGAGATCTGATCTATCCTGCATTCCTTATTAGTAATACCTACCATACACTATGTTTTGGCATTCGCATTTGCTTTACTTTTGATTCTTGCCCAATTTGGTTTCTTAACTTTAAGGTTGCAGGGCAACACAACTCACAAATAATACAACAAAAAAGTTATAACATGTAAAAATCACAAATTATTATTTTTTACCGCATTAAAAGTCCATCCAATATACGGCATCAAAGCAAATCATTTATTTTCATCCGCCTCGCGTCGTGCCACTTCATTTAGAAAACTTAATTGGATCCGAACGCGATAAAATTTCCCATGTTAAATTGTGGGTTTCCTAGAAGTGAATTACAAAAAAAACTTATTATTATTCTCATGCAAAAAAAAAACACAATATCGCAATTCCTAATACAACTAAAGTCATTTGCAGAAAATACGTTTTATGAATTATTTCAATAGTCAAAGGTGGCTTTGAAAAACGATATTATAAAGTCTTTAAATTTTTAACTATCCATGATAGCAGAATAATTAATAAACATTAAAATAGTCCTCTACAAAAAAAAAAACATTTAAAAAAATTGCCCTACAAGACTGCGTGCAGCAAAAAGTTATTTAGTACACAAAACATTATCACGCAAAGCTATTTTCATTGAAATATTGTTCGGTATTATCTCTTTCAAGCAATCTACGCAACCATACAAAACCCATACTATATTCCCGGCACCTCGTCAATAAGCTCTATGGTTTAAATCTAACAGTGTATCTTTGTTTAGCTTATATTAGTAAAAAAAGAAAGTAACAGGTTAACCAGTGGCGTTACGTAAATTGCTTTCTAAACCCGTATAAAGTGAATATAATATAAATTCCCCAACTTTAATAAAGCCGCTTTCAGTTGACAACTCTTTATAGTTGTTTATGGTTAACCAGCTTCCTTAAGAACCGTTCTCTGCAAGTGGCGATTGACGGGTTTCTCTCAGACACCTTCACCATCAATGCCGGTGTTCCTCAAGGGTCCATATTGTCGCCTACCCTCTTTTTACTGTATATTAACGACCTTCTAGTGAAAACCCAAAATCCAATTTATAGCTTTGCTGATGACAGCACACTTGTCTCATCTTTTACCTTGACTCCCCAAACATCCGCTGCCGACGCACATCTTCGCAGGCAGCATGAAGTATTGCGCCTCAACAAGAACCTGGAAGAAATTTTCGCTTGGGGTGACAGTAACCAAGTCGAATTTAATGCTAAGAAAACCCAGGCAGCAGTCTTCTCCAAAAAGGTTAACATTGCAGAACCGGATATAGTCATGGCAGGACACGCAATTCCCCTGGCACCGTCTATTAATTTGCTGGGGGTCAATCTGGGAGGTAATATGTCTTGGCATGATCACGTTGCCGCAATTGCCAAGACAGCTGCACAGAAACTTGGTGTACTTTTCCGCACCAAAAGGTTGTACACACCTCATCAACTTTTGACACTCTACAAAGCCCAGATTCGACTATCATTAGAATATTGCTCTCATGTCTGGAGCTCTGCACCCAAGCACACCCTTCGGCTACTGGATTCCATTCAAAGGAGAGCCGTTCGTCTGATCGGCGACCCCGAGCTGACCAAGATCCTCGATAGCCTGGAGCATCGAAGACAAGTTGGTGATTTGGCTCTCTTTTACAGATATTTCCATGGCAGGTGTTCGACTGACATTGCCCACTTAATTCCACCTAGAGCAATGCAAAACAGAAATACACGGCGAACCACTGGCGCTCATCCATATGTTGTTCAGCTTAGTACTCCTCGAACTTCATTGTTCAAGAATTCTTTCATCTGGAGAACGTCATCTTTGTGGAATGATCTTCCTGAGGTCGTGTTTCCCAAAGAATACAATCTCCAACATTTCAAGACCAACGTTAATCGCTTTCTTCGCACTCGCACCGCTCCCAGAGCGCCTTAAAGGATTTTTCCTACAGTGCAGGTGTTTTATCATAAAAAAAAAGCTATGATCAATCACGAGAAATAACATAAACTGTCCACAGCTAATTTTGAAAATAGTTTATAATTGTCTGCAGCTACAATAAAAAATTAATTACGATTTAAATACGAACAGTGATGAAGAAAAAAGGGGAAAGGGTGGCGAATCAATTATCTTTTTTTTGCTACAAGTAATTTTTAATGGTGTTCGAAGTTCAGGAAAAATGGGGGATATAGCAATTAAAGCAACTTGTTTACCAACACTATAAAGCTGATTTAAAAGGAGAAATTTCTATTTTCCCTATTTTCATACAGTATGACCGCGTGAGGGTTTAGAAGAGGACAGATGCGTAGGATAAATTGTGCTCTCTGCAGTCACATGTTTATTCCTTAAAAAGCGTCATCTGCCAACGATCAGAATCATTATCGTTGTCAGCTTTTTTCTTTCTTTATTTACGTTTTCCATTACCTATATATTTGCAGTGACAATAATTCTATTTTTAAGTTTTTAATATAGCGGATTTATTGTTGTTTGACTATTAAGTTTTTGTATTTAATGATTGAAATTGTGTTATTTGTGTAGTTTTAACGACGTTGATTAATCCAGTTAAGGGCCTTACAATGACGAATAACGAAAATGGTATGCTTCCAGTTTCCGCAAGAAATGTCCGGTGTTTTCCCACCCAACATTCGGTGACAGTGTTTAAAAGTAACTTTTTTACATTTTTAAAGGTATATAACTATTATGTAACTGAAGACGACTTTTTTAATTTCAGATTGACATTATTAGGTTATATTTCACAAAGTATTAGCCCATGAATATAAGTGTCCACTCCGACACTAAAGATATGGCCCTGGGTTAGGTGCTCTTGCTTTACGCCTTTCATATAATTATTACAATTATTATTATTATTACTAATATTATTATTATGATCAATATTGTTATTATTAATATGATTATTATTTTCACTATTATATCAGATCTTATAGTCTTATTGCAATATAGGAGTAATATTGCATAACATTCAATATCTTGAGTCTTGTTTTAGCCTTTTTAGTTGGGGCTACAGGCCAAATACATCGTACGCCACTGCTTTATAGGCAACCTCAGTGACATTGTATTCTACTGTTTTTCTATTACGAATAAAAAGGCGGGATAATGGGCCCAACTTCATTACAATTAAATTTTGTGTCCAATAGGAGCGGTGTTGATAAACGTTCCGTTTTAATGTCATTTACTTGGACTTGAGTTACAAGTAATGTTTGGATTATGGTAATGGACATAGGAAAATTCAAAGCCCCGAGTTAATTTCCTTTTTTCATGATATGGAATTTGTATTAGCACCTTCCGTGGAAAGCTAATTAATTCATAAAACATTATTATGATAATTTTTTATTTTTAGGGCAAAAAAGTAATGCATGGGTGATAAAGGCTGGGATTAATTTTATGGTATTTTTAATACAAACGTGTTAAACACACAGACAGATAAAATCTATTTGGATTTTTTTGAATGCTTGTTCACTTATCTTCAAAGGGAGTTAAAAGGTACAATGCACCACTCGGACTCTTGGCCAAACAAAGTTCTTAGTCGGTGTCCGACCCAGGGCCCGCTCTAGCAATAACGCCGCCCTGGGCAAAACAAGAAATTGCCGCCTTTTTCATCCCTTCTTCGTTTTATACCTACCACAACAGCAAATTGTCTGTCTATTCCTCGCCGCTCGCCGGCTTGTCCTTTGCTGCGACGCCGCCATGACCAAAAAAAATACCGTGCCTCGGCTTGCTTTGTCGCGGAATTGCTTGATATTATTATAATATTAAAAAGAAAAGGGATCCGTCGAAATTGTCACTGTTTTAAAAATAAGACGGCACGGCAAAACAAAGGAAATTAAATTTGTTAACTGGGAATTGGAATAGTTCAAACTTCATATATACCTAGAAACGTAGGTAGGCAAAACGGGGATTTATGGTGTTTTTTTGGATTTTTCATGCCGCTCTTCCAACTTGCCGTCCTGGGCAGGGGCCCAGGTTGCCGCCCCCCTAGAGCGGGCCCTGAATGCACCCCTCGGACTCTTGGCCAAACAAAGTTCTTAGTCGGTGTCCGACCCAATAGACATGTGTTATACAAAAGGGAAGTTATAGACCAAGAAGGAAACAGCTTGGCTTAGAATTCGACGCGGATCATCGCTATCAACCGCTCCAAAGCATGTGTAACATAAAATATCACCGGACACAGTTTCGTATTTGGCAAATAGTAAGTGATATTTTTATACTTCATCGTCTTCTGTTCTCCTTTTATTACCTCACGATTGAGCTAAGGCACCAAACTTCAGCAGGCCCCAATTAGTTTGAGATGACACACAGATTTTAAAAAGAGGATCGGAAAACCGCATTTAAGACTATACTTTTTTTTAGAGATGAGAGAGTAAGGCAGTCACACAGGAAAAAAACTGTAAAGCAAATTTTTATTTTTTAAAGCAGTTTCGTAGACCATGTGTCTATTAAAATAATAAAGTAGGTAATACTATTTTAATCGCATAGCAACGTTTTGCGGGAACATTTACCATACCGTATGTAACAGGATCATGGTACACCCCCGTATCTCCGTTAGTTTTAAAGGTAATTGATTGAAACTTGGGATATCCCATATACATAATAAGCGGCATTTTTTGACCTACAAATGATTTTTTTTTCACTTCCGGTTTTGCCGGAAGTGACACCAACTTTCGATTTTTAAATGGAACACCCTGTATATTATTACATTTTTGATTTCTGCATAATTTTCTGAATCCAATGATACTACAAAAGTGACGTTTCAAGCGTAAAAAATATTTATTATTTAATTTTTAATTTTCCATTTAAGTGTGCCATGACGGTTCCGATTTATTCCAATTGATGTGTCTAACTCTCTAATGCTAGAAAAATCGAAGTCCCGTCAAAAATACTAAATTGCGTTTTTTAAAAGCAAATAAAATTCATCGTAATCGTTTTTGGGGTAAAACTCCAAATGGAACCATATTGGTACCGTGGTACCATTTCTTAGTACCTACTATTAATAAGGAATTTATTCATACCTGGTAATAACATGTGCAATAAATACAATCAAAACAGCTAAAAGAAAATACCATTATTTTGTTCTAATTTAATGCTTAGAGATTACTAAGGAGGCTTTGAAAACAATGAAATTATTCAGATTGTCAAATAAGTATTCGGTGATTTATCGGTGTTTTTATTGTGTATTGGAAAAGTATTTACATTTGTTGTTATTTTTGTTCAAAATGCCGCACATTTATACAAGAGATTAAAAAGTGGACATGTTAATTATTTATGGAGAATGTAGAAAGAATGCCGTTGCGGCTGGAAACCTTCATGCCGACCGATATCCTGATAGACAATGTCCAGCGAGAAATTACTTTAATCGTCTAGAAAATCAATTCCGAAGAGAGCCTAACCATGATCTCGAAGAAAACTTCATCATTGGCGAAGGAACGGAAATTAATGTTTTAGCTCAAATAGAAGTTAATAAGACTGTCTCTTGGCAAATTGGGTTTGAGTTGGAAATTAGTCACCAAACGGTAACCCCAAAACATAATTATTAATCTTTCAAATATCAATTGCACCAGCACCTGTACGAAAATGATTATGAACGTAGGATAGAATATTGCAATTGGATCTTGCAGAATAATGTGCAGCCAAACAATACTTTTTTGGGAAGGATTTTATTTACGGACGAGTCGAGGTTTACAAATATGGGATTATTTAACCGACAAAATACAAGGTATTGGTCACAAGGCAATCAACATTTATTACGGAAGGGCAACTTTCAAGTGCGGTTTGGTTTCAATGTCTGGCTTGGAATACTTGTTCGTAGAATCATTGGTCCAATAATATTTGAAGGACCCTTGACTGGAGCTAGATACTTGGAATTTCTGCAAAACGAAATTGAGGACAATCTAACTGAATTACCTCTTAATTTACGACAGGAAATGCATTTCCAACAAGATGGAGTTCCCCCCCATAATTCAAGAATAGTAATTGAGTACCTTCAACAGGCATTCGAAGAAAATGTAATTTCGACGAATGGTCCTGTGAGATGGCCTCCAAGGTCACCCGACTTAACACCTCTGGATTTCTTTGTCTGGGGCCATTTAAGAAACACTGTCTATGCAACCGCCGTTACAACCCGCGAAAACCTGGAGTTGCGAGTAAGACGTGCAATTAATAGTATAACAGCCCAGCAATTAGAGAACGTTCTTCAAGAAACAGCTATACGAGTTCAGAAGTGCATTGACGTTAATGGCCAGCATTTCGAACAATTATTGTTGTAATAGTTTGTGTTCATTTTTTGTATTCCAAAGGCACTTCAGTAATCTCTTAGCATTAAACTAGAACAAAATAATTGTATTTTCTTTTAGCTGTAATTTTGATTGTATTTGTTGCACATGTTATTACCAGGTATGAATAAATTCCTTATTAATAGTATTAAGAAATGGTACCACGGTACCAATATGGTTCTATTTGGAAAAATTGAGTTTTACCCCAAAAACGATTACGATGAATTTTATTTGCTTATAAAAAATGCAATTTAGTATTTTTGACGGAACTTCGATTTTTCTAGCATTAGACACATCAATTGGAATAAATCGGAACCGTCATGGCACACTTAAATGAAAAATTAAAAATTAACACGTTCGTTACCGACTATCACTATAGTGGCAATCGGTGTCTAATGTGTGAAACCGACTACCACTTTAGTGGCAAAATTTATCATGTATTTAAAGCGAGTCTAAACCTGAGTCGGTTCGTTTCTATTGCATCGTTTGTATACAGCGGGTGTTAGGGAACATTATAAGTCACCTATATGCCATTATAGTGGTAGTTGGTTCCGGAAATGCACTAATTTTTGGCTTCTTCTGAATGTTTGTTTTCAGTTCATAAAACCCATTTGTCTAAAAGTTACAGCTTTGGTTCAAAACGTAGTAAAAGCTTATGGTAACGAACGTGTTAAATAATAAATATTTTTTACGCTTGAAATGTCACTTTTGTAGTATCATTGGATTCAAAAAATTATGCAGAAGTCAAAAATGTAATAATATACAGGGTGTTCCATTTAAAAAACGAAAGTTGATGTGTCTTCCGGCGAAACCGGAAGTGAAAAAAAAATCATTTGTAGGTCAAAAAATTCCGCTTATTATGTATATGAGATATCCCAAGTTTCCATCAATTACCTTTAAAACTAACGGAGATACGGGGGTGTACCATGATCCTGTTACACACGGTATACCGCGTTCTTTAGAAAACCTTCCACATTCCATTCAGGAACCAATTAGATCTTTGTATTTAAACTCATCTTGTCTTGCACTTATACAGACAATGCTATCTCTATACTCTTGATCCTCATTGCCTTTAAAATGTTTAGAAAATTATTTATTTTGAATTAATTTTTTGGTTTTGTTATGTTTATTTTTGTTTTAAATTATTGCAATAAACAAATGTGTTATTTTATTATTATTTAGCATTAAACATAGAAAAAACCATAAAGTTAATGTATGGTGATCGGTTCTTTTTAAATTAACTACAAAGATGCGTCAAAATTTTTGATTGGCTAGTAGCCGACAGCGCTTTTAGAAACCGCCATTATGCGCCGCTATGAAGCTGGAGTCTTCCCAAATAGTTACAAATTACCTCCTGATTTTAGTACAAACTAAACTCACAAGGGGAAAAAGTATGCTTACCGGCTCTTAGGGCATCCATTGGCACTGATGGATAAGGTATGGAATAGGGATAACCCTCTTTCCTAAGAGTTTTTGGCTTTCTTCGGGGCCTATATTTGTAATCGGGATGCTCTTTCATATGCATAGCTCTTAACCGCTTGGCTTCATCTATGAAAGGCCTTTTTTCGTCCTCGGTAAGCAATTTCCATTCTGCTCCTGAAAAAAATAAACAATAAAATTATTATTGATATAAAAACGGTCGTATAGATAATAAGGTGGTGCGAAAAATGTAAATTTTATATTTTTGATTCGTGTACCGCGGAAAAGTTGCCCTAGCCCGAGATGTATACTAGCATACCTTTTTTTATTCCAAATTTGACAATATCTTTCGATCGCGCAAAACATCGAAATTTGTATTCTCTTAGCGCTATAGTTCTAAAACGTTAGTACAAGTTTTTTTTTTTTATGATAAAACACCTGCACTGTAGGAAAAATCCTTTAAGGCGCTCTGGGAGCGGTGCGAGTGCGAAAAAAGCGATTAACGTTGGTCTTGAAACGTTGAAGATTGTATTCATTGGGAAACACGACCTCAGGAAGATCATTCCACAAAGATGACGTTCTCCAGATGAAAGAATTCTTGAACAATGAAGTTCGAGGAGTACTAAGCTGAACAACATATGGATGAGCAGCAGTGGTTCGCCGTGTATTTCTGTTTTGCATTGCTCTAGGTGGAATCAAGTGGGCAATGTCAGTCGAACACCTGCCATGGAAATATCTGTAAAAGAGAGCCAAATCACCAACCTGTCTTCGATGCTCCAGGCTATCGAGGGTCTTGGTCAGCTCGGGGTCGCCGATCAGACGAACGGCTCTCCTTTGAATGAAATCCAGTAGCCGAAGGGTGTGCTTGGGTGCAGAGCTCCAGACATGAGAGCAATATTCTAATGATGGTCGAATCTGGGCTTTGTAGAGTGTCAAAAGTTGGTGAGGTGTGTACAACCTTTTGGTGCGGAAAAGTACACCAAGTTTCTGTGCAGCTGCCTTGGCAATTGCGGCAACGTGATCATGCCAAGACATATTACCTCCCAGATTGACCCCCAGCAAATTAATAACGGTGCCAGGGGAATTGCGTGTCCTGCCATGACTATATCCGGTTCTGCAATGTTAACCTTTTTGGAGAAGACTGCTGCCTGGGTTTTCTTAGCATTAAATTCGACTTGGTTACTGTCACCCCAAGCCAAAATTTCTTCTAGGTCATTGTTGAGGCGCAATACTTCATGCTGCCTGCGAAGATGTGCGTCGGCAGCGGATGTTTGGGGAGTCAAGGTAAAAGATGAGACAAGTGTGCTGTCATCAGCAAAGCTATAAATTGGATTTTGGGTTTTCACTAGTATTGAATAGTATACAAAAAAAAAATCACTGCTTTTAAAGCATATCTTAAATGCCTAAGGCTTGATACCATTCAGAATTGTCAGTCCAATTGGTCGTGTCTGCAAATAATAAGAATAAATAAGACCAATATACTGTTTTTACCTATTCCTACTTTAACTCTTATAAAAAAATCTACAGTTTATGATTCCAAAAATGTTTTTAATTATCTTTCAGTTCTTAATAGATTTTGCTAGAAGTGCTTAAAAAAAGGTTACACATTTATTATTGTATGTAATATTAAATATACCAAATTAATATTTTAATAATATTTATCTGTTATAATTATTTAATTTTTATTATATTATATTTCATTGTTAGTTAAAAATTCTAAATATTTTCTTTATAAAGGTGTTTCTTCCTGACAATAACACATATTTGGTAAATATGAAAACTTAATATCCAACACTTCTTCAATAAATAAAATAGATACTTGGATGATCACTCGTTTTAAAATGGTTCGTGTAACTCTTTTTCTTTGCTTATACAGTAAGACGAATAATAATAGGCACTAGCGTTATTCTTAAGTGTGTGTTTAGATTTCTTAACCATTTTTTTTATTAAACCATTGTGCATAAATTAATTTTATGTATTGAATTATGACGCCGAAGAAGTTGTGTAATTAAATAGCAATGGGTATTAATTGAATTAAATTGAATGCGCCTTTTACTTTTTAAATTGAATTCAATACTTGTCAATGCGTTGTGCATAAGTTACTGGCATCATTAACTTTGTAAATGATCAAAATTGGGCTCATAAGGCAAAATAGACAGTTATAGAGAGTTTTATTAATTAGGTGTCAGCTTATATTTTTATATATCAATATTTTTATTACATTTTTATAGGAAAAAATAGGGATTAGGCCAAAATCGTAATAGTTATTTTTTTTAGAGGGATATGATACTTAAACCAGGTCTAATTTTTTCTGTTCGTTTGAAGGTTTCAGATACCAACGTTTCTTGAACGATAGAAACGTTTTTGGCTGGAAAACAAATAAACACAATGCAAGTTCAAAACTCTCCCATCATTCAAGTTCTAATTTTTATTATTCTTTATATTCTGATTTTTTTTCGTTTTCGAGACAAGGATGTTTCTTAAAAGACCGAAGAGTTTTGGACTTGTAGACTTCAGGTTAATCAGTATTCTCACCACACCAGTTAAAACGTTGTGATTTAAAACAAATAAAGACAATGCAAGTCCAAAAGTCTTCTGTCGTTTATCAGCTACTCTGAGTACAAATTTTTTAAGTCCAATATTATTTTAGCAAAACATATCGCCTAAGACGCATTTTTTTCGTTAAACTTAATAACTTTGTAATTAGTATATTACATAACAAGTGATGAAAGTGATACTTTTCAAACGAGGAGATATTTAGCACGAGGCGTCAGCCGAGTGCGGAAATTCTCCGAGTTTTAGAATAATCACTTTCACACGAGTAATGTACAGTATTTTTCCTATGACCACAAAGAATTATTAAAAAAACCTTTGATTTGTGAAAAAAATATTTCAACTCTAGAGCTGAAAAAAAATATTCCAACTCTAGAGTGGGAATACAAGGCACTATTTAATTTAAACATATGATGCGAATTTCACAGATCGAAAGGTCACAGGTTCAAATTCCATCAGGAGTACTTGACTTTTTTTTATAAAAACATTAAATAAATTATAAAATTATTTTGAATTGAAATCTTCCTTCTTGAATGATTTTTTTTATTTAATCAAGGAAAGATGCATTAAAAATAAATTTAAAAAATTCACCCAACAAGGAAGATTTCAATTCAAAATAATTCTATAAATTATTTAATGTTTTCATTAAAAAAAGTAAAGTGCTCCTGATGCGATTTGAACCTGTGATCTTTCGATTCGTAGGTCATGGCTCTAGTCTCTAGGCTATGGCGACCCATAAACATTTTCTGCTTAAGTTTAATATATGACATTTTCTTCAGCGGGGCTTGTTTTGAATGGTAATAGATTTTACAGTATATTCCAACTTTTTTATAAATTCAGATGGCGTATTTTCACACTCTAATTCTGAATCACTCGACAAATACGTGATAAATAAACTAAACTGCTTTCTAAAATTTGTTCTTTTTAATAAATAGGTGTGGTCTGTCAAATTGGCATCATATGCCTAAATTAAATAGTGTGCCTTGTATTTCCACTCTAGAGTTGAAATGTTTTCTTTCAACACGCGTGTGATATTCGGCGCTTTTGAGCCAAGTTAACCGTGCTTTTTTTCTCATTTTCATAGGTGGTCGTAGGAAAAGTTCTTTAATAGTACATATAAAAAAAGGTGTCAAGAAAATGATCGCCCCCAAAATTCCTACGTACGACAAGCTACTCACAAAAAATATTTTATATATATATACGTTAATTAAAATTTAGAAATAATATGAAAGAAAAAAAAATGAGAAGAAAGAAAATGAACATTGCCCAAGAGACAAAAAAGACCATCAAGGCTTGTAATTAATTCTAATCTTCCTTTAAGGGACAAGCACAAAAGGCTGTAAAGGCTCTATACAAAGTCTCTGATACAAAATGACAAAACAGGAGACAAAAACCAGTGTAATGTAACAGAGCGGCCGCGAGGCGTCTCTAAGGACCAGCCAATCGGTTGCTCTATTGTTTCTCCAATGAGAAAACACTGGGGAAACATCAGGTAAAGGGATCGATTATGATAACGCTCCTTTCTCCCTTTTTCGTTAAAAATGTTCCACGTTGTCATTTTATTTTCTTGGTAATTATTTTCAGATTTTTTCTTTGTTCACAACCTGGCTGGATTCTTGCAGACAATGGACTGAAGGGAAGGAGAAAATCTATAGCAAACAAATTTTCAGTTCTTATTGAGTCAACATAATATCCATGTAGACATAGGGGAACCACCATAAGGTCTGACCTTATTTTTCATCATTTGGCCTCGTCAAATAAATACATACGTAAAAATATTTGATTACTATGTGAATGTTTGTATTTTCTTTATCCTTTGGTAATTTTAATTTGTTGTCTGCGTCGGGATGCCCTCTGTTCGAAGTGCTTGCGCTCTGACTTAGGAAGCACTGAAGATGGCCCAGTAAGCCGAAAGCGCTCTGCAATTTTAATAAAAATGTAATGCACTTATAATAAAAATTTTTCTTCCCTTCGAAATTCATAAAAGCTAATGCTGTGTCTCGAGATCTGCAGATATTTTCACCAATCGCGGCTAATGATTTGGTCAATGACCAACCTATAAATTTGCCTTATCTAAGTAATTTATTTTTCAAACCAAATAAAAATTAATATTCTCAAAAAATCGCGAAAACTCTCCACTACAGATAGAACTACTCCACTCGGTCGGGCCGCCCGGGTTATTCTTCACCTGAAGTCACGATTGACCTAATTGGTTAATATGGAATTAAAATATTTCACAAAAGAATAGCAAACTAAGAGCGAAACAGACTAATGCTCTCTCCAAAGTTAAAATAATACGGGATCCCTATCCGTATGTGCGTTTTTGTCGTATTAATGACTTCGACTTCAACAGTTCAAAAAATATCTGTCTATAATAGTGCGGGTGCCATTTTACAGCTATTGTGAAAGGTTTTCGGAAAGTGTAAAATTATTAGAAATTTCATATACTATTCCAATGACGACAGTCGAAAATGAGAACTAAAACTAAACATTATCGACACTAAAAAGAATTACATATGACTTTTTTAAGTTCTAGAAAACCCTTCTATTAGAAGTATTTTTAAATTTGGTGACCTACAGATACATTTTTTAAAGGACAACAAAGGATATAAAGATCGATTTGATATGATGATTGATGTTTGATGTAATTTAAGAAAAAAGTATCGACAAAAATGCAATTTTAGTATTTTATGTTTTTGCTGTGTTTATTAGTAGCTAAATTATTCTTTGGAAAACTATGCACCAAAGTGCATTTTGTTTGTTAAGTTACTGCCATCAAAATTTACCCCACCTGTCAAAAAACTCACGAGCCGCGCCTGGTTTTCACAATTACATTGAATTGAAAGAGTTGTAATGGCTGTGTGGCCATTTTTGTATTTCAAATTCAAGAAAATTTGTATTGTATATAGTAGACCGCTTTCGACCTCAGGTAGTCATCTTTAGTGCCTCTTTGTCAGGTACAACAGGTATTGCAGCGAACATCAAACTTGATTTGACATAGTATACAGTTAAAATACTAATTTTTCCAAAAAAACGTACGTATTGTGAGAATGCATTTTTCGGAAAAACTGTGTAATCCACCAAAGATTTTATTAAGCTTAGTTGTTTAAATGTTTTTAAATCCCCCGAGGTACAAAGCGCTTTGCTTTTTACAATAAAAATTTTCTTGCAATTAAAATACAAAAAAAGGTCTTTGATTTCACATTTTGATCGAATTTGTAGAAAGGAAGTTTGGCTGGTGGGATGAATTTTAAACTTAATGAATATTAGGTTATATGAGAAGAGAATTACTAAGAGAATTCATTGACCCAATGACCTTATGAAAGAGCCACCACTGGCACTCATTTAACAATTTCAGCATAACCATTAAATTTTTATAATTGTGAAAGAGCCCATTCTGATAATACCTAAGAACTATACAGGGTGTTCCTTAATGACGTGCTAATATAAGTTCATATAAATATATATGTCCTAAACGGCTTAAACTTTTTGCTACAGGATGTTGAATTATTTTTTTAATGTGTTTTTTATATAATGGTTCTCAAAAAAATTGCTAGAGGGCGCAATTTGCAATAATAACACATTTTTTGATTTTACTCCGAAAAAATAAATCATACGGTATAATTATGATACCATAATCGAAAAGTAGATGAAATTTGCTAAAAAAAATATTAAAACCGCAGCTTGATATCTCCGGTCGTTTCAGCGGTATCGCCAATAGAATAATTTTTAAAACTTTAAATGAAGAAGCGATTATATATTTTTTAGAAAAAAGCGGGACGCCACTGATATTTTTCCTCATGGATATTATTTCTGATTAGCCTGGTCAATTCTGCATAAAAATGGTCTCTTGCGTTTTTCTCCCCAGGCACACTGTTCCTAATTAAATTAGCTCTAGTATTTATTATTATTAAAATTGATAATACAAAATTTTGTTTTATAAAAATTGTTGGAAATGACCACTTTCAATATTTAATAGACATGCCGCCCGTCTAATTCAATTTAATTATTTTAGTTAAGAACGGTGTGACTGAGGAGAAAACCGCAAGAGACCATTTTTATGCAGAATTGACCAGGCTAATAAGAAATAATATCCACGAGGAAAAATATCAGTGGCATCCCGCTTTTTTTCTAAAAAATATCAGAGGAAATATTTAGAGGGGCGCCACTGATAGGACAAAAAAATAACTTTTAAAACTAAAACATGTGGTTTTATGTCCTATTAACACATGCCTATAGCAAAAAAATTAAGCCGTTTAGTACATATGTTTATATGAACTTTTCTTCATAAAATGACTTTAGGAATCACACCCTGAAATATTAGCACATCATTAAGGAACACCCTGTAGATAAACAACGAGATCGAATGAAAATATTTGCGAATATGATTATGAAATTAAGAAAATTACCTATTCTCACTTGCTTTTTAATATTCGTCTGACCTGACTATACAATGACAAACAATTTTCACTTAAAAATTTAATATCCACGTCAAACCAATTATATTAAATTCAATTTACAACCGCGACAGCTGCATAATTAAATATACAAAAACTAATTTTATTCACAATGGTCTCATCAAAGGTTCATTAAGAAATCTAAACAAACACTTCTGAATAACCGTCTGTTTCTGTTATTTTAAATAGGCATCGACAAAAAATTAAAAAATACACTTCCATCCAGTGGGCCGAGCAAGAAAACACGAGGTGCATATAAAAACACTTGAAATTCCATATAAGCGTGAAACGGCAGCTGTAGACTGTCACTTGTCCATCATACGAGCCGTAGATGATCTGAATATGGTTTTGAATAATGTATGAACCTCCCCACTACATAAACACAGCTACACAATGTGTTATGATATGCCTTTAATGCCATTTAGGGGTGGAAAATCTATTTAAAAATGACGTTTACAGGATACATATGTGAGGCGGCCATTGATATGTAAAAGGGTCTTTTGTACAGTTTTAAAATTCATATTGTATTTTATTAGGTACGGTGCGGCAAGTTCATTTTTCAATGGAGTTTTCATTGCGCTTTATACTCGAATGGACAGCTTTTATTATCATTTCTTCCTAACCAAATATTTGTACTTTGAGCCCTCTCCTTCCATATTACGTATAGCTATTCTTTCTTTTGTTTGGTCTTGATTTAGTTTCAATAAAGAGAAAATGAAACAAAAGCGATGTTTGCCATTTAGATGCTAAATATTTCAATTTAAATATATATGGACATTTTTGTATTAGAAAATGAACATATAAAAGTTTAAATTATAAAAAATGTGGAAAGCATGGAGCATTTAATGATGCAATTAGCCAAATTATCTTTTACCATTAGTGTTAATAATTTATTATAATTCGAGGAATTTTTTCATTAAGTTTACATGCTACAATTAACAATTCTAAAAATTATTAAATGTATAATATTTTATCTTTTTAAACGTGTCGTATACAGGGTGATAATTAAAGAAAATGTAGGATATGATTCCTGGCATCATTTTAAAACTAAAAGTTGATATGGACATAATATAGGTACATCATCATAATCTACTTTAAAAAATGGCGAATCAGCGATGTCTTCACATAGGTTTTATATACAATTTTATAATTTTTTTAATTTTTTTTTAAAACAACTCTTTTTTAAAATTATTTGAACATCCCAATCTTAAAGGGTATACATTTTAGGGCATATGTCCATATCAACTTATCGTCTTGAATTGATGTCAGGAATCATATTTTAGATTTTGTTCATGCCCTTAAAAATCACCCTGTATATTTAGTTTTTAGAACTTTAAACACATACCTATCGGTTAGGTGCTGGTAGTTAATTATTATTGTTTAAAAAGCTTTACGCAACCCAACATTTATCAAATACGTTTTCTATTGTATATAGGCATTTTTATTAATTTACAAAGAAAAAATTATGTTGGTAGGTTCTTTAGTAGAACTAAACTGCATTTACAACAATATCTGGGTAAAATTGTTATCGGTAAATAATTGCCATAAAAGCAAAAAACATATGGCAAACTAATACCACAGTGAATACACAACTGGGAGTCGACTCTAAAATGTAAATAATTCAATGGTCCAAATTAAAAACATAAATTTTTTTCTCCTCCTCCTTTTAAATTAAGAAGGCTTTTGCACTTCTTTATATCGAAAGATGAACAACTATATACTTAATTATTGCTCTAGTCTCTAGTCTAAAGCAAAGCTAAAAGATTTGTGACCTGTTTTTAATTTTAAAATCAAAAAAGCATGTTTCTTACATACAAAATTGTTCCAAAATCATGCATTCAGATGTTTCCCTAAAGAAACTGTGTTTAAAATCATATGGTTATTTTTTTTGTTCATGGTTAAATGCATCTTGTAACAGGTGATACGACCAAACTGAATAATTAGTAAAGAGATATCGGCATTAGAAAAAACATACTTCTGGGACTTTGTCAGGCTAAAAAAGCATCTGATTAGTGCATCTTAAAAAGAATGCCTTAAACTTTCCATGATGGTTTTCCATTTTCTCCACATTCCAAAAATTATAACTTCCGGTAGAGCCCTGCGCGGGCCGGATGATATTGCGATGCGACCCGGCCCGGAGAGCCCAAAAAAAAATTATTAGGGCTTGAAAATTATTTTACAAATATTTCTTTAAAAAGTATCACATAAGCAAACCAAGGCTGACCCGAAAGGCCGACTGGCCCCAAAAGCCCGGCGGGCCTATGAGGCCCGTTCGGCCCATCATGCAGGCTCGGCAAGCTCGACAGCCCCGGAAAATATTGTTAGGGCCCAAAAACTTGTACTTTTATTGGTTAAGTGCGGGCTCGGCCCGAGTCCGAGAGCCGAGCCCTTCAAAGCCCGAGATAAAAATCCCGCCCGAGCAGGCCTCTAACTTCCAGTGTAACCGGATATCCAAAAGTTAAACGCCAGATTTTTTTAAAGTAGAACCTAAAGGGAGTTTAAGATCTATCAATAAGATGTTGCAGCCTGTTAATTTGTTAAGTATGTAATTTTTTAAAGGCTAATATCTCAATAACCATTCAGTTTAGACGCTTGACGTTGAGAAATAGTCATATCATATTAAAAATAACAAAGTTGACTTTTACTTCTGGTATAAGTATAAGTGACACAGAAACGTTAATATTTTAGTTCAAGAGGTCACAGCAGAAAATATATCTTAACTTAAGTTTAAAACATATAAAATAAGAAGTTTTTCCAAAAATTCTAAAGAACGCTCGTCTTGAATTACTGTGTGTTTTTATCAAAAACACATGTGTTTATTTTAACACTAGAATATACGAATATAGCTATACTTCAGTAACAATACAGGTATAGGATTGTCACAAAATTATCATTAGGGTGTTAACTACTGTGCAACAGAATTACCCTCGTTTTAGGTAATCATTGGTGTTTTTCTTAAATATTTGAACCTTTTGTAAACTAACTAAGTAGATGTCAAATATTATTATTTGTCGAAGGGCGCCACACGGTAAGCCTTTGTTTGGTTTATACCAGACTGCATTTGTTAACTAAACTATTGTGATTTTTTAAGGAGTTCATCACGCATGTAAATTAAATCCCTTTTTTGCAATACGCTTTCCCCAATTTCCCAAAATCGGGATTTATGATTTACCTCACCTTAAAATAATCAAAATATGCATTCTTAAGTGGTTGCATCACCGTAAGTAAAATAAAATATTTTTACAGCCGCTGTCACTGAATTTTTTCGAAACTGGACATACGATTTGCTTCAATTTAAATATATCGAAAGACTTATCCTTTGACCGTGTTTCTCATTTAGCGGATTTTTACATACATTCATTTCCAAAATATACCATATTTTGTGTTAATATAATTCGTCCAACTTTAAGAATTATTTTTTAGTTTTGCAATGTGAAAACTCGCAGTGATAAGCAAGACTTGTATGCTACAGAGGTCGTATATCGTAGCGAGAACCGTTCTAATTACGACCGCTAGCATACCAACAACGAAAATTTCGTCAGCCACAGGGCGGTCGTATACGATCGCCGTGGCATACAAAACTTTATACCCGGCGGTCCTATCCGACTGCCGTGGCAGTCAAGCTTTAAAACTATTAATACTGTTAAAAGCGCTACATACTAAACCTTTATTAAAGTTTATTTCGTTAGCTTTATTAGTTTTGTAGATATGACGATGAAAACCAAAAAAAAACAATTTATATTTAAAAATTTCTTTTTAAATTTTCTGCTATTTAAAAAGTTCAAACCGACGAAAAAATGTCTAACAAACCTACAGACTACTTCTTCAAGTTAAAACCTCCGTGCTCAATATGGTTCTAACTTCTAAGCCAGAAAAGAAAAAACAACATGATAAAGTCTCGAAATCGCAGAGCATAAGTTAAAAAATACAAATGTACCATAAAATTGGGTGAATCTAAACATATGCCACCGATAGAAAGGAACAAAGCTTTTAGCAGGATCAATAATTGCAAAATTCTACACGATCATTCGAAGTGACAGTCCTAAATGATATCAATCCTGCGTCGTACTCGCATCAGTTTTGGATCTAATTGAAAATTATATCAGTTCGGCCATCAATCCTCGAACTCGTCATTCCGTTAGCAAGACTATCAGTCTGAATGTCTTTGTACAGGGTTTGCAATTGACTTATTTGTTGTTAGTGGGGCTTGATTGGGATATTAACTTCTCTTGATCATTGTTTATATCAATTTATTAATGATATTTTATGATATTTAAGTACAAATACACGAGGTAACAACCGTCTTAGTTTTACATTCAAAAACTACTACAAACCTTAAATAATCTTATTCTAAAACTCGCTAGATAACTTAAAGTTACCAATCTAAGAAAAAATAATTTTATTGGTATTGCTTCTAACTTCAACACTTATACAAATGTTTTTTTTAATTTACTACAGCCTGACTAAAATTTTATACTATGCACCATAGGTAAAGATTCGCATCAATATTGTTTTTCCATTGTAGAGGCATTCGATTACACAATTTTTTAGACGGTCAATTAAAAAAACGTATGGAGTGTTTCTCTAGGATTCAAAAAGAGTCACCCATTTAAATATATTATGGTATTTCCGTTACACCCTGTATATTCACCATATTCTGTAGGGACATAACTGCATATCTGTATATTATAGTCGTGAAGGGAATTTTATTAGATGCTTGGTCGATTCAAACTCATTACATTTTACTATAGATTTTGCAGTTCAAACTGTTCTTTTGTGAAGGACAAACAGATTCAATCTAAACAAAAGGCCGAGAGATGTCTCTTTAGGTGGCATTGTTCAAACTACATTGTCCTCTCTGTTCACAGAATAGATACTTCAAGTTACATAATTTCTAAGAGATTGTCTCCGTTGATTGCTTTATCTTACTTTGGCACACAATGACTGTTGTGCGGTTTTGAGGTTTCGTTCAATCGGCAAAATAACGGCTTATTCTTTTTACGGGATGTCCTTTTAAATTGTTTCTTTAAATTGTATGTCATCGTCAGATTAACAGCGAACTAGCTTTCGGATTATCTTTTTGAAAATCCTTTGGTTAAATTAAAGATACGAGTGGAATTCTGATATTTTAGTATTAAAAATACTTCTAGACGCGTGTATATGGAACTCATCTTACAGAAAACAAAGCAACGCGATGTGTATAGGTCGTCACGGTCTTATGCGAAGAGCGGCGCGGCGAAATATGAGGATAGGGATTTTAGCATTGAGATCGACGCGTCGTTCTTCGCTTGTGTCTTCGGGTCTACATTGTACTAGCAATCTTGCGATAAATCCATCGCAACGAATTTTTATTTTTACGTATATTAGAAAAAATGATCGAAAAACTTACCAAGTCGTTTTGAGATCTCCGAATTATGCATTTTGGGATTTTCCTGAGCAATTTTCCTCCTCTGCAACCTGGACCATACCATGAAGGCGTTCATGGGCCTTTTAATGTGGTCGTCTTGCTTTTTAGGCGTTTGAGGCGTTTGTAGTCCTTGTGGCATTCCGATGGGCGTGCCTCCGAGGGACGCCATCCTGGAAAATCCTTCTGCGGCATTGAAGCCGCCTTCGCACATCTGACTTACAGACCTGGAATAAAGAGCAAAAAATAAGGTCAGTTTACTTGTACCTTTGAAAATTTATTCCCTGGAATTATAAAGAATCAACTTGGTGATGTCGCACGATATACATAATTTGTATTCGATGATCTACATTTGCCATTGCGAGACGCTGGATCGGAAAAGGTAACAAATAGGTACACGGGTAACCAGAATTAGAATCAAAGGATATCCCGGCTCTCTCCCCATCAGTTTATCTACAGAAGTCAGTGCTAGGAACTGGGATCACTGAGTGGGTACAATACAGTGGCGGCTCGCGGTCTTAAAAAATGGTGAAGTGCGGGTACTTAAACAAACATTGACTAATTTTACACTACTGAATTAACTGAAAAATAAAAACAAAACTTTTTAATCGCACAGTAAATCACGTAAAAACGATATCTATAACTGTAAGCCTCAAAATAAATACCTTAAGGTTAGGCGAACCAATGCTAAAACAATGACTGATTTATTTTTAAAGTGCCCTTCATCTAAATGCAAATTGTCACATGCTGTCCGTGATTGACGTGTCGTAACCATAGCAACGGTGAAATCCAAGCCACTTGACTGTATGTTGGGCGTTGGATCTTCACTTGCTGCTTTGAGCTCACGGACACTGTCGGCTGGGACGCGCCAAAATGCACGGGTGATTATAATTATTGCCCATCGGAGTTAACCGTGGCCCTGTTATGCATGGCTACATTCAGATTAAATTAATATTAATTATTCGAACACAGGACTCAAATGGTAGAGATCATATCGCGATAGAAAACGGCGTTTCGACAGTTGAAAGCCACAGATGACATTCACAGCTGATTCTAGTTCCGCCGAAAAGTTACTAGATTTAGTGTGGACCGTAACAAATTCACATGTCAGTTCGCGTCCTATTATTTTCGTTGTTTTTTGGTGTTTTTTAGTATTTTTGTGGCTGTTTTTTATATAGTGTATATAGAGTTTTCTGATTGAAAGTTAGAGTCATAACTAAAATGAAACATAGTGATTGTTTTGTATACCAATATTTTAACCATATATACCATGTTTTACGTATTCTACCTAGCTGGTGCAGTATTACCGGCATTAATTATATTCTTTAATATTCACGAGCAAAGGAGAGTAGTGTGTCGAAAAGTTAAATTTTTTAAAAGCTTTGTCGATAATATTTATGTTACTAGTACATTACTTTATTGTAAGTAATTCCTATCACAATATCTAGGTAGTATTCAGTGGATATCTAATAGGTTCTTGACATTTGTTCCAATTTGGATAACATCTCCAAAAGTTTCTTGACAACTTTAGTTAAGAACGATGATTTAAATAGAAAAATTTGTAAAGTCTTCTTTGATAAATTAAAATGGGATATAAGGAACTTAATATTTAAATATTTTTTAGTTTGTTAATGGAACATAAAAATGGTCCGGTCCAGTCTTTTTAGCCAACCTCTAAACGTAAAATAGACCAGACGTCAACAGGGTGCCATAAATGACAAGTGACTTGGCGTTTTCTTAAAAAAATTTGACTTTAGTTGTATTGGTATGTACATTAATATTTAATTTAGTCGAAAAAATTTCTTCTTGGTTTTATTTTTTTTGGTGAAGAACCCTTCACCTACTTCACCTGACGAGCCGCCACTGGTACAATAATCAAACTGTAGGGAATATAGGGTAATTTTGAAATTGTCAATTTTTTGATTTTCTCCGATATCTCTTAAGCGAGCGAAAATTTCCAAATTTCGATTTTACCATTTTAAGTTTGACCCAAAAAGAGCATATGGCACCTTTATTACTTTTTTGATAGCACTAACAATTACGGAGTGTCGAAAATGGAATATCCTGTACCTTCCACCAAAAAGCAGCTTTTTAAATAAAATTCCTTTTGAAACGTTTATTAAGTTAATAATCCTCGATAATATCGACAAGTTTTCATATATTTGTATTAAATTTACTATTTTATTTACTACAAAAATAAAGTAGCATTTAATTATATGATCTTTCAAAAATTATTTGTTTTCTTAACACCCTATTTTAATCTTTATTTAAACTTAATTTTCCATCAAACCGCCATCAACCATTTTTGCAATTAACCACACAACGGGTGTTTAAATCCGGAATTAATTTTGATGGGTTTTCTTTCCATGTTCGCGCCTTTTCATATTCATAAGCAAGTCACAAAAGGCTAAGCCATAAGACAGACTTATGTTTTCTTTTCATAAAGTCGTATTTACACAGCCCCGCTGCGTTCACTGGTTTTATGTTTATTTTCATATGTGTTTTAATACGAGTAGGATATTCTACGTTGACTCTAATTACCATTTTACTATTGTTTAAAATCCGTGAGCTTTGTTGACTGGCTTGTCGACATTTTTTATTATTCAAATTACGCGGTAGTTAAGTGTTTTTCGAATGGTTATATCCTGAGAATGAGTAATCAATACACTAGTAACATTTTTTAAGTGTGTACCCGTTGTCACTTGTTTTGTTAAAGTGCGTGGCGATGATTTCATTTTAATTTTAAATCTTGACGTGGAAGTTCTTGTCCTTGATCCAAGAGAATTATGTGTCAGTATACTGGAAAATTATTTCGTGTAAAATTACTTGCTTTGTAGGTAATTGGTATTATTTAGCCTTTAGGCTTCAACAAGTGAAATTACTAGAGATACTAACTTTTTGGATAGAACTAATGGTAACAGCTTGGTAAATTTGTACCGGGGTGGTCAACTAAGAATGACCGCCGGCCATATCTCAGAAACTAGTAATCGTACAGCATCCGGGTAAATTTTCTTATGTCAAAAATGCCCAAGAGAAAATGCTGGAAATTATTTTTAAGTTCCGCATGTTGCCGCAAGAGGGCATAATTGAAAAGTAAATTTTAAAATTTTACATATCTCCAAAAATTCCACATTAAGGTATATCATTGATAACACCATTAAAAAGCTTGGACAATTATGCATCATTTTGGTCTTATGCTCATTGGCGTACCGACTTTAATAAGAGGGGGGAAGCTGTTGAAAGTGTAATCAGTAAAATCGCTGTAACTTTTAAACGACTTTGCCGATTTTAGCAAACTTAAGAGTGTTTGAAAGAGAAATGTATGCACTTTCACCAATAATATTTAGTTGTCCATGATAGTTCTCAAAAAAAATGCTAGAGGGCGCAATTTGTATTAATAACATATTTTTTTATTTAACTCCGAAAAAATAAATCATACGGTATAATTATGATACCATAATCGAAAATAGATGAAATTTTCTAGAAAAAATATTAAAACCGCAGCTCGATATCTCCGTTCGTTTCCGCGTTATCGCCAATAGAATAATTTTTAATGAAGAAGTGATTATATATTAAAAAAAAAGTGGGACACCACTGATATTTTTTCATGTGGATAAAATTTATGATTAGCCTGGTCAATTCTGCATAAAAATGGTCTCTTGCGTTTTTCTCCTCAGGCACACCGTTCTTAATTAAAATAATTAAATTAAATTGGACGGGCGGAAACATGCCATTAAGTGAAGGTGGTCATTTCCAACAATTTTTCTAAAACAAAATTTTTCATTATCAATAAGTAGAGCTAATTTAATTTAAGTATTTTAATTAAGAACGGTGTGCCCGAGGAGGAAAACGCAAGATACCATTTATATGCAAGCGAGATAGCCGGTAGGCAGTAGGGTAGAAAGAGATGTAACAAATAAACCCGTCACAACCTTTGACCTTCCTTCATTTATCAGCCCGCGCCAAGAAAGCAAGCGTTTGGTAAGTGCATTGGGGCCAATATTTAAGTTTTACCATAGTTTGGAAAATACTTTGCTTTCTAAATATAAAATATGAAACACGCCTCTACAAGTTATATTATTAATTTAGAATATTTGTAAGGGGATAACGGATAAGGTGTCGTAAAATAGGAAGCACTTTTGTGATAATTAAAATAATTTTTGCTGATAGGTTCATAACATAATATTTAATAATCAGTAATAATCATCATATTTCACATAGTAATTGACTTAGCTTTTGACAACATTGGTTCCACCAGGTGGTTTATAGATTTTTAATTTATAATTAGTGTTTTCGCCCTTTTGCTAGACTTCGCGCCATCGAGTTTCGGTAAAAAAATAAATATGGAGGCGTTAATTCTTACTATTCCGGTAGTAGCGCGTCTGCAGAACGATCCTTTTCTGGATAAAAAAGGAATTCATACCTATTTACGAAACACACAGGTAGAGACACGCTTATTAAAAATAATTTCTCTGGAGAGCGACCTTTTACAGGATTTAAAAAGAAAAACCAATTTTTATGACGATGTTTTAAAAGAATTTTTAGGTAAAGATCGCCGTGTTGAACTAATTTACAAATAATATCGTTTTGTTCTTCTTCTGCCAGTGTTTTTTCCACAAACTCAAAAACAAGACATTTTGTGACAAAATTTAAAATTTAGATGCTTGAATGCTGCGGAAGGTAAATTTTTGTCTTAACTGCAATTTTGGCCTACCCTAGTTAAAACAGCATTGCACGCCTCTGGCCAATATGGTAATATCTTCGGATGGAAATAATTTTCCTTTAAGATGTTCAGAAGACATTAATGTATCTTCACTTTGTGTTACTTTTAAAATTAAATTCTAAGCACTTTGTTCCTCTCAACCCCTTTTATTTTTTCTTAATCCTTTAGTTAGGATATAATTTTATCATATATAATATCACAAGAGATAAAATTTTGTCGGCAAAATTTTCGAAAGGTATGAAAGTTTGTTGCTTAAAAGCAACAAACTTAAATAAATCCTTGAGAACAATTTTGCTTACACAATTTTTTCTCGAGTGGTATTCGACATGACTATTTAACTAGAAAAAAGACAAAGAACAATAAAATTAGAAAACTTTTATTTAAGAATAAAACAAAAAAATTACTTATTTATTGATGCAAAAGTTACAGTTGTGATAATTAAACGTTTGTGCATTATTTGATTGATTTTGATTTGATGATATTACTTGATCTGGTGCTTTTTCTCTTAAGTTTGCAATTAATTTTAAATGATGTTCAGAGTCTAACTGCAAATAAGGCTTCAAAGAATTGGCGTGGGAATGTCCTGTTAATTTGATAATTTCTTGCTCACCAACGCCATTTTTTGCAAGGGCAGAAATAGTGGAAGAGCGATGTGAATGGTTTGTTACTTTAAATTTTTTGGTATTTACGCCGATTTTTTCTGCTGAGATTTTGGTCCATTTCGACATGCTGTTTATTCCAATAGGCATGTTTTTGTACCAAATTCCTTTTTTCCAATTTGGATGAACTGTCAAAAAGAGCCTGTCACTTGTAATTTCTGGATTGGTATTTCTTTTTTCAAATAATTTTAAAAATAGACGAATAGGACAAAGATCTTTGTTAGTGTTGTTTTTTACCAACCATTTGCTACTGGCCAAGGCTTTTGCACCTCCTTGTGTAGTCTTTGAAAATATGGGATTGTATTCGATACGTCCCGTAAATTCTTCATTTAGGTCTAATTCTTGATGGAAATAATGTACTTTGCAGTTCACTGCTTCGTTGCCTCGCCACGCAAGTTCAAAAGAAAATAAGTGAAATATTTTTTTCTGTAGGCCGTCTGGGGTGTCTTCGTCATGAATTTTTATCATTTCCAATAATTCTTGTGTTGTAAGGGCTTTTGAACTTGTTTTTCTTTTTTCTTGGTTACCTTGAAGTTGTTTTCGTTTTAAGTCCTTTGCCAAACGGGCTGATTTAAAAAGAATGTCGGTAAATGGGTCTATTTTTATATTAAATTCTTGATAATACTTTTCTTGTAGCCTCTGCGCCGTGGTATTCCATATGCTTTTGATACTTGACTCTTTGTAGTCCTCTCCATTTAGTTTTTTCATGTTGTAAGCATAATCTTCCATAATTTTTGCTAATTCTTCGGCTGGAGTATGCTTTTCAAGCTTATAATCTCTTATCAATAAGAACTGCGAAAACTGTCGCCAAATGAAAGTTTTGGAGATACGCGTATTTGGAGGTATATTCTCCGACACTGCCTTTTTAATTTCTGTAATGGATTGTATTCCAAATCTGTTTTTTTCTTCAGAAACACTCATTTTTGAACTAAAATAATTTGACGTTTGTTAACAAGAAATAATACAATGACATTTTAAATAATTAACAGAACCATGGTAACAAAACTTCTTTCAATCAAAAATTAAAATTTTGCCGCGGCAAAAATCACATGTGAATTTTGTCCAGGTAGGTGCAGGTAGTAATTTTGCCAGTAGAAGACCGGCCGTTGCTATGACATTTTGCCAGTGTAAAACACTCTAGTTAAATAGTCTAATTCATTTTTATTTCTATCGATTCGAAACAGTAATTTTTCCCCAGAGCTCAACATGTTGAAAAGTCCTTTAATCGAGCTCTCAACTTGTTCTACAGAATACAACCAAAGGATAAGGTTGGTTAGAGTTGACCAAATAATTATTCAGTTTCATGATTGTAAAGTTGACCTGGGACGGCAAAAAAACTACTATACAAACTTCATAATTTCGTCGCATGAACATAAATATGAAGGTATTGAGAACGAGGAATAAGGATCGTATGGATCTTGAAATTAAACAAAAAATTGTATACAGGGTGATTCATTGCAAGCGTTCGTTAAAACTTATAAGAGAAGCACTAAAAATATGTTCTTGAAGATCATCCTACCAATATTTATAGATTCTTCTTCAAAGTTACCAGCTATATACTTGGAAAAATAGGAAATTCCATGCAAGTTTTAGACTGTCCAAATATTTGCTCCCCTGTTGACTTTAGAGCGGGGTTGACATTTTCAGGGTCTCTGTGTGGTAAGTGCACATGCGGAGTTTAAACAATTTTGGACAACCCGATCTTAACTTAAACGGCAGTAGAGTTTTGGACTTGCATCGTCTTTATTTGTTTGAAACGTAGTGATTCAAAACAAATAAAGACAAATAGCAAATATTTGGACAGTCTAAGACTGGCGTGGAATTTTCTATAGTTTCGACCACGATGCACCACCCGGTAAATTAAATCAAAAACATTGCGTTCTCTTAGTCCAAATCCTGATGTATGTTTATCAGTTTATTTCTAAAACTAAATACTATCTACTAACTTAAATTTGTTTCTTCTTGTTTATCGTTCTAAATTGTGTAATTGAATTTAGCATAGTCAAATTAATAGAATCTATAAAATGATTGCAATCAAAGCTATTGGTGACATTTTGCAAGCCAACAAAATCCCGCTAATTGATTTTTCAGGCCCTAAAATCTTCGCACTGGCTGATACCTGAAGCCGGATTCTCGATTTCCTGGAAATAATTATATTTGCCGCTGAATATGAAACAGGTTTTTACAAAATTGTTTGTGTGGATTCCGAGAAAATCACGTTTGAAATAGCGTTTACAGGGATTTTGTTGGTTTGCAAAATGTCACCATTGTCAATACCGGTAATATTTACTTAAGTATTAAGAAGGTACTATAGTATTTTCTAAACAACAAGTAACTAGCAGAACCAGTACCTACTATTTAATAGTAGATTCTGTAACGAGGTTGGAATGAAAATTTGATCCGAGTGGAAGATTCCGAACGCGAGCGTAGCGAGCGTGAGGAACCACGAGTATCATATTTTTATTCTAACCGAGTAGCAGACTATATTTTCTCCACGACCAAAAATACTATTCGCAATATTTGTAATTTCAGGTGGAGTATTATCCAGTTCAATATCTGATTCGTCCGATTTTTCACTCATATTTTGACTTGCACTAAAATTTGTCTGCTGACATTGACAGTTTCGAAATTCATGGCAACCTATGTCGTTTAGATCAATTACAGAATATTCATTCCGTATCTTGTTATGGAATGAAAATACACGCAAAACGCATAAGAAGCAAGTGTTTCAGAATAAATATTCCAGCGAGAATTTTTTCATTCTATTATCAAAAATGATTTAGGAATTATTGCATTCAGTAATGGTCGTGGAGAAAAGTATTTACTTAACAAATTACAAGTCTTAGTTAATACTGAGTATGAAGTATAATATATTATATTGAAATGTATACTTTAAGTACCACTCAGTACCAGTACCTGATTTGTTTTGAAATCAGATCCAAGTACTTTACGGACTACTATTACGTTCAGCCAACAAAGGTACAACGACGACTGAAATATATTTCTAAATCATCCCCTGTATTGAAGTTTAACGTTCACATTTTAACTGGTCCACTAGATGTCCTGCAGGGATTGTTTGTCCTTCATTTAAGGGTTTGTGTCGGCCCTTTCTGGACCTTAACTCCCACTGCGACCGGACATTCACAGGATTGTTAAGATTGTTATAAGTCAATTTGTGGCAATAATTGACTATGTTTGGGTATTTGATTATGATTAGATATTTGTTTCTCAATTTGTGAGAGTTGAATATGATTTATTTTAGATGGCAGTGTAGAAAATATTATACATTAGTATATTTTCTATTAAGTGGGTATTCGTAATTTATAATAGGTACTACGTTAAAATATTGATTAGTTACTGTAAACTATTAAGGAGATCGATATAATTTTTCAGGGTACACATCATACTCAGGGGCGGTTCTACGGGGGGGGCCCAGGACCCCCCAACATTTCTGAAAAAACTGTAAAATTCATGCCACTGATAAAAAAAATTCCGGGTGCTTGTGGCTGCGCCCAGTGGCGTATATAGGGGCGGGGGGGGGGGGGCTGCCGGGCTGCATTTTCATCTCACGCATGGACCCTTAATTTAAATTTTTAAATAATGTATTCTTGGCTTAGATTACAAAGGTCTTGTAGGAAACGTTTAGCTTTTAAACTTTTCCTTCTAAAAGTCCTGTTTTATATAGAGATTAAGGTTTTGGACGCATATCGTTTTAGTTATTGATTTTTGATGCAATTTTAAAGGAGAACGAGTAAAAAGAATAATATTTTATAGAATTTTTCTATAATATACTTGTCTGTTTCGTTTTCCCTTTTTTAGAGCTATTTTAAATCAACAAAAATATAACCCAATGCAATAAAATATTTTTATAACAAAAACAATTAGGTATTTATTTCTTAAGAGAAAAATTAAGGTAAACATTTCTATTGAAACATTTGTGAAACAAGTGTGATAATTTATAATAAAAAAAATAGTGCGGGATGAAATGAGAATGCTTTATTAGGAATATAAATATACGGCACTTAAGAAAGAGTATTTCCAAATCAAAGCATTTGCACCAAAAACTGCTCTTAGATCTACGCTCCTAAAATACATGATTTCTGAACAAATCATCAATTTTGGCGTGGTGAGCGATATTAACTTTTTTTTTTAATTATGAAAAACCGAGCCCGGAAAACGTCTTTTGTTAAAATTTTGGATTGACACCAATATTCATATTTTTCACAATTATAAAAAATGTTTTTTTTTAAATAAAGAGCTAGCTAGGAATATCAAAAAAAAAATTTAATCCAACCATGCAAAGGGGGAGAGGTAATAATTTCTGGCTACGCCAATGTGGTGCCCCCCCAATATTTTTGGTCTAGAACCGCCCCTGATCTTCTTAATTATTAATGTTCCAGGAAATATATATACACAACACAATGAT
This sequence comes from Polydrusus cervinus, assembly GCA_935413205.1. Classification (NCBI taxonomy): domain Eukaryota; kingdom Metazoa; phylum Arthropoda; class Insecta; order Coleoptera; family Curculionidae; genus Polydrusus; species Polydrusus cervinus. Next base: position 1,351,098 of record OW284511.1, on the reverse strand, counting down.
CTTTTCACGCCCACAGTATCATCAAATCACGAAAATACAGGGTGATTCCGAAGTTGATACTTCTTTTTTAGCTGCGTATAAAAGGCATTAAAATAAAAAACATTTTCAATTCAAAAAACTCCTACACCCAGAAGTTTTCTTAATGTTATTTAACGGGCAAGTTAGGCAGGACCGTATTTGATTCGTAGTGTAATAAATGAATGTAAGTACCTTATTTTTGAGTTTGTTGAAAATGTTGTTTAGGTATAATACTAATATAAGTACAGGGTGATTCCTAAGTTGATACTTCTGTTCAGAAGGCATTAAAATAAACAATATTTTCAAATACCTTTTTTCAAAAAACTCAAAAATAAAGTACTTACAGCAAAAACGCGTTTTCTAGACTGATTTAAGATTAAAATAAGTAACGCGGCATCGCCATCTGTAGGAATCAAATGAGAAAGAAATGATTGAACTAAAAAAAACTTAAAACAACCAAGACACGGTAGACCACACATCTAGTATAGGCAAGAACATTTTGCGGTTCACTAAAACAGTCTGCAACTCACAGTCTCAGAAATAGATCATACCAAAGTACCCACTAGAGTGCGACGCTATCCGTTTACAAGTCGCGTAAAATAAAGTAATAGAAGTTTAGTGTCCGTAATAATAAAATAGAAAGAAAAGTTCGCAGCAAAACAATGTTTCGTCTTTATTTGGCCTCTACGGAAAGCCATAACCTGAGTTGTGGATTGTTATAATGAATTACAAAGTGTAGTATTCTTTCTCAGTAAAAATACAATTTTCTGTTTGTTGTTAACCAATAGTGGTACTCTATAGGTTAATTCAAAATGTTTTCATTTATGTATTATCTGTCCCAAAAATAAATTTCGCTACAAGTTGTATGGGAAAACCCGAGCTTTTATAAAAAAAAGTGCAATGCAGAATCAATATTATTTATTATTTCTTTAATATAAACAAAACGGTCGATTTAAAGTTTAAATATCCACGATTTAGAAAAAACAATAACTTTAAAAGAATGTGTTTTTGCACCTTTATTGTTTTTATAAACAGGTTTTAGACCTTATGGCGAGCAGCATTTTAATTTGGCCGTCGCATCGGTCGCGTATGATAAAAATATCCTTGGTAATCCTGCTATAAAATTGAAATCGACCTGATCACAGTGGTTCATCCTTGCATAAAGGTAAGGTTTTAGAATGGTAAATTTAACGTAAATAAACCTTCAAGAACTTTGTGCGCTATAGTAACCTGAAATTTTAAAATAAATCTTCCTATGCTTAAAATTTATATTCCATAACAGTATTGAATTATAGAAGAGTTTTAGACTTACATTGTCTTTATTTGTTTTAAATCACAACGTTTCAACTGGAAAGTATCTCCAGTCGTCTTCAGGTGAATACTGTCTCAAACTTTTAAACACTAGTATAGTTACTGTTTGGGGTTGGAATATCAAGGGGAATTGAAGGCCCTGAAAAAAGTAACACTACAGTGGACCTCCTGAGTTAGAAATGAGATGCAGACCACATAACTCCAAGGTTTCGCTAGGACATACTATATGAGGTCGTAATTGATAAACGAAGTGTATAGAAAAACAAAACACCAAAAACTATTCCTGGGGCAATAATCTGGTACACAGACGGCTCCAAAACCAAAGAGGCTACTGGAGCTCTGGGATAGTCTCCCATAGTGTTCTAAGCAGAAATCTACACAATATTGCAATGTGCGTGCGAAAATAATAGGAGGGCTTACCTTAATAAGTAGATCCATATATATTTGGACAGTCAAGAACCCCTTAGTTGGCTAATATGTAACAATGTAACCTCAAGACTGGTATGGGAATGCCAAGAGGAACTGGAGGCCCTGGCGAAAGTAAGCAACATTATACAGTGGGTACCAGGAAACGAAAAACAGATAAAATTACGAATAAAGGCTCAGAAAATACATTCATTGGTCCAGAACCAGCAGTCGGAGTACCAAGATGCATAGTACGAGATGCTATAAAGCGATGGATCAGGAATGAACACAAAATCTACTGAAACAACAGATAACACCATACCAAACGCTTTATTGGGGGCCAGACCAGAGACTAACGATACAGTTGCTTAAAATGAACAGAATCAGCTGAGAATTATTACAGGAATTCTGACAGGACACCATGGCTGTCAAGAATCATCTGCACAGAATGCAACTGTACAATGGATATCTTAATTATTTTTTATCCAAGAATAATCCAAAAGAAATGTTACGCCTTGATATATAAAATATTAATAGGTTAATTTACAAATAAATTTACGCATTATGTAAATAAATTGCCTACATTTGATGGAAAAAGAAAATATATCTCATAATAATGGGTACCTATCGTGACTATAATGTCTTTGTTGTTCGTATTAAATGAGACCTTTATAACTAGGGAGTTTTTAGAGCAAATTTTATAGGCATAAAAAAGTTAATGCGAACCTAAATCATGATTATAAGTGAGTTTATTTACGGTTCAGCTACCTATAACTCCTTATAGTAATTTTACACATTATACAGGTTTTTAAACTAAAGAAATTACCACTTTTGTTATATGTATAATAATAAACATTACAATTATATTTGGATTACACCTACCCATGAATATGATAATTTTTCGTTATTAAATTTTTCCTAGAATAGCGATTGTAGTGGGCAAAGATCAACAGAGGTGGTAAAGGTAAAGGATTTAATTTAGATTTCCTATCAATATTTAGGCTTAGAATATTATTTGTATTGCTGTAGGCTTTTTCATCATCTTCGTGAATAAAACCACAATCTATTAGGCGACCGCTTATCTTTAATATGAAGTAAATCTACCGATGATTATTTTCTAAGCATTTTAAAAATATTTACAAGTTCAACAATAAATTAAGGCAAAATTCGTCAAAATATATAAAAAAAAAACTCGCATTTGTCGACGCCGCGCCGCGCCCTCTGAGACCCATGACAATATTAGGTACTTATTAAAATGGAAATACTCATTTTAGTGACATTTTTTCAACCAACAAAATCCTATTTTAAACGTAATTTTTTCGGAATCCACACAAACAATTTTGTAAAAAACTGTTTCATATTCAGTGGGAAATATAATTAATTCCAGCGAATCGGGAATCCTGTTTCAGGTATCAGCCAGTGCGGAGATTTTGGCGCCTGATTTTGTTGGTTGGCAAAATGTCATGAAAATGAGCATCCTACAATAATGATATGGATTCATATCATTCAGATCTGTCAGTACAGGATGAGTCAACGACAGGGTTAAGTTCATTTTCCCCTTTATCTTAAGAATTAAATAAAAATGCCGAAAAACGCGAGACCATTAATTATACTGGAATGTAAAAGATGACTCAAAAAAAAGTTTTTTTTTAACGAAACACTTCATGTATTGTGCTATTTTCTGATTGCCCGCAAAATTCTACGTCTATATATGTCTTGACATTTTAAATATGGCAATTTCAGACTTTGACAGGCTGTAACATTGGAACGGTTCATCTAAGAAAAAATGATTTTTACCTCCCAATCTTAGTTTTTATTCTCTATTTAAATCCTAGAAAAGTTATGTGATACCTACTCTAGAAAGATTTTTATTTTGAGCCTATTTCTAGTAAGTTTTAGTTCAAGATGTCAGTGCTGAATATGTTAAATTCGATTTTAGTGAAAAAGCCCATTACCTACAGAGTTTGCTTATTCAAGATGTAGTTAAAGAAAGTGTGGGTATCTTGTTGCATAACTATTTTAATATTTACTATCTTTTGAATTTAGAAGCAATATTAGGTAGGTACAGAACATGGTTCTCACAAACCACTTATTACCATATCGTTTAAGTAGAGAGCTATCTCTATCCGAGAGATGAAGGCAAGGGAGGGCGCCTGCCTGTCCTGGCTGACCAAAACATGACCATTAATTACAAATACACGTTAGTTTGTCAACTTTTTCTATAAGAACGTTTATTTTATTCACATTTCACTTGATTTTATTTACCTGTGGTGTATTTTTTTTTGAAAATTTTATTTCTTCAAAAAAAGCATAATTTCTACTGTGTTTTTTCGTACAAGTACAACAAGTTTAAAAAAAACTTCTCGTTAAGATACAGAGAGTTGTTTTTTTTTATATCTTAAGATATTAAAGTCTACGTCCAATACAGCATATAATAGTAAGTATTTTGTGAAAGTATTGCTTTTGTCTTATGTTATCTCCTAAGTGATCGATATTCGACTCCTTTCCTCTACCTCATCAATGGGGTTTTGTCGATAATCATAAACTGCTTCATAACAGACCCGAACAAATAAATAGAATAGATAAAGGTATTAGCATATTTAAATAATTTATTGGAAAAATAATTAATCAAAATAGATGTTCAATTAAACTAGCACCGATTATTGTTAACTTAGATCCTTGAATATCAACATACTATAAAGAACGTCATATTAGCAGTTCTACTCAATCTGCTAAGTTAAATTCATAGATGGCGCAATGTACAACACCGAAATAAATGACCGTGATTACTAAATAAAATAATAACGGGAACAATAAAATTTTAAAGAAATAAATAATAAACAACATTATAAAATATATTCGACTATTAGCTCAAGGCTCAAGGTAAGCGGATAATAAGGATTTGTCATCCAAAATTAAGATTAAATCATTAACTTGTTTTGGGATGCGATGAAGACAAAGGTAGGTACTTACCTATAATAACTGAAATATGCCATAGGTATTATCTCGGGTATTATAGAAAGAAACATATCATAAAGATTTGGATTCACTTTTCATCAGTAAAGTAGGTAAATTGATATTTAACCGGATGATGTCAATCAAAACATTAATTCATTCCTTACATTAGGTATAATGTTTACTTTGGTGCAATAATTAAAGTATGGTTAACGTTACTAGTGCAATTATATGCAGGTCTCTAATTAAGTAGTTTAATATCTTGTCATCACTAACATATAAATTTTATGATAAGTACGAAGTATCTACCAAGAGTATGATAATTTATTTATTGTCATAAATTAGCTATGAACAACAAATGTCAAGTTTATACAGTAATTAATGCTAGCATGCTACTATCAACAGATACTAAGTAATAGTTTTATTATTATATATTTCATAAGCTGTGTGAAATAAAGGTCAAAATTTGCTTAATCAAGAAAATATTGATTTCTTCGAAAAAGAGTAAAATGTCTACAACAATACCCAAAGCAATTTATCTTTTGTTATCCTTATAAAGAGCCACTGTCGTCAGATCATCAATAATATTCTTATTGTCAACAAACAAAATGCTAATTTTTAAAGCATAGGCGTAAAAACACCTATCTGACCATCCTTTAGAACACACCTCCAAAGATGCTAATGAGAAGCAAGGACATCTCACACACCTCCATCAAGCATTTATTTACACTGATATACTGTCAATATTTGACATACCTAATAAAGTGGCCGTTAGAGGCCTGTCTCTGTAGGTCCAGATCAATCGTGAAGCCTTTTTGAACACTATGTCACTAACTAAAACCAATTATACACCACCTGCGACACGCGATTTATTGTCTGTTAGTCCCATATAACGCCCGACAATTGTCTGTAATAGAATAATTGGAGTAATAAAGTTGATTACAATAACACAACGGAATCGAAATACGTGCAAATCGCATCAACTTGCGGCACTCTGTGTGTAAATTGTCGGCTGCTAAAGGTGAGTCTACACTGAGCATGCGTCCGTCATTTCCTAAACGAGGCACCAATGAAGAAGGCAGGCGGAGCCTTGCGTATTATCTCGACACGTTATGCTCGGAAAACAGAATGGGTCCGCCTTGCTTTTGTCATGTTAATTTTTTGTCTCTTGTCCTTTTGTACAGGTGTTTTTGAATTGTATTATGCTTTTAAAGGTTTTTTCTTATATCGATTACTATGATTGTGTTCGGGGATGGAAAGTTCTCTGTTCATTCTGGATATTGTTATACCTTCTGAATTAGCAGTAAATGATAGCACTGATTCATTAGAAAAAATTAAAATATGAATGGTATGTATGAAGGAGAACAAGAAAGAGAATAGGCAGAAGTTAATAATGCGCGTAAATGAGAGAAAAATAAAGGTGGAAACAAAATTAAAGGAAAAAATATCAAAATAAAGCAAAAGAAACTAAAGAAGGATATAGAACAAAAGATGTAAAAAAGGATAATGAATTTAAGAATCAAAGTTTCGGTAAATAAATGACTAAGAACTAGAAGAAATATAGATTAAATTTGAATTGAAGGTATCTATGATACCTACATCAGTGAATATAAATGATAATCTATTAATTTGCCAAGACAAGAATCATTTCTCATTTAAATTGACACAAGTTTACTGGAATTTTCTCAAACTACGTGAAGAATTATTTATGAATTATTAAGGTTGGCATAGCAAAATCAACAAGTTTTCATAAAACGGCGAGAACATTATTGTCTTACACTACAGAATATTCAACATTATACAGGGTGGTTCACATTGAGTGGCCTATCAAAAGATCATCACTTACAGCGCCACAATCCAGATGAGAAACCAGAAAATGAATTTTCAACGACATATTACACCCTAGGTTTTGGTAACACAAAAGAACTAAGTCTTCATAGTTTTCTGCTTTTATGTTTCCCAAAAAAATTTGTTGCAACCATTTAAAAGGCATTCCAAGCGTCTTTTTCGTTGCCTTCAAGTTTGGAATCGAATTGTGAATTTCCGAAAAGTTTAATAATCTGGGGGCCCACAAATATTCCCTCTTTAATTTTAGCGTCACTGACTTTAGTATACTTTTCTTTTAAATAACTAAATGCACAGCCTTCTATGTCCAAAAAAAAACATCGCCGCCACCCCACGCCCTATAATGCCATAAGCAGGGGCAAACAAAGCTTCCCCCTTTTCCAAAGTGACGTAAAAAAAGTCATCATCGTTTTCTTGAAAATATTATTATACAATACCACTCCTTTCTCATTAAAACCATTACAAGACCGAATCAATAAATGTTGGGTGGGCACTCATGTTTTTAGGGTGGGCCGGTGCTCACCTTGCCCCCCTGGCGCCGCCGCTGAGTGGCGATAGTAAAATCCTAAAATAATGGCGCGCTGGTTACCCAAATTCGGTTTTATAGTGGAGTTTTTGGGGTAAGGGGGGAGATTTGGCTGGGAAATTTTTGATGAGAAAGGGGTGGTAGGTATATTATGATGTAGTAATGTAATTAAAGATAAAGAGGACGTTGATATTTTTTTTTTTTAGGTAGATAATCAGTTTGGACAAGGGGGGAGCTTTATCATTTGATCCGATGAGCGCGTAAAGGTTGCGGCTTTTTTTTAGAAGTCATTTTTGTTTTGGATAGTACCCATCCAAAAATCATCGGGCCCAGGCCCACTTGTGTCCACCCATTCCAAAAATCCTGGCGCCGCTACTGATTGGAAGTAGTCGAGAATTAGAAACAAATTAATTTGGTCCGTTCCTTACTCATTCATCTGACGAGGTACCTCCGGACTGTCAAGTAATCTATTAAATTTATTTTATAGTTCCTAAAAATCTCTAACATTTAAATTACTATCAGGCTAGGAAAAAACACGTACCTATTTCATAATGGGGATAATAAAATATGTGCTCATCCATTTAGGTTCAGTTAGAGTTCGTAGTTCCTAAAAATCTTAATTAACAGACTTGAGTTATAGGTAGCATGTATAGCAGAGTTTTTAAAATTATAAAACAACAAAATTTACTTTCATCCATACATTCATTGCCTCCAGCACACAACGCCTTTCACAAGGGTTGGTATACTTAAACACGATTTGTAGCATTACCATTACAAAGCCTATTAAGGGAATAATTATAAAATATGTGCTGTAATATGCTAATATAAAAGCAGCACCCTCCCTCATTCATTTGACGGGGGTACTCAGGATTATCGAAGTTTTATTACTTTATTTCTTTATTCGTTTTTTGAGCGCTATATTCTTGTGGCCTATTTGGTATGTGATTTATTTCTTCTGTCTGAATTATAAATATGAATAATATGAATGTATTAAATGTATTAATGGTGGTGAAGATGGGGTGTGCTGGAGATTATTCGGTCTCAAGATAATGGGAGCATAATGCGACAATAATGTTGACAAATTGATGCAATTAATGAAAGTGAAATAAATTTATTGTTGACATAAGGATACATATTATTAAACATGCACGCGTAACCACTTGATGGCTGCATTATGATAAGACTAAACTTGTTGACAAGAAAAATTATAAAAGTAGATTATTTTGAAACTGGAAAATGAAATTTATACTTACTGGCATTGTTTTATTCCATTCGTTCTTTCCTATTAACAGCTAAAATCAGCTAGACACATACTCTATCCATAGCAAAATTCAAACTAAAAACTTTAGAACACTGTTACTTGAATATACCTACTACAATAGTGGAGTATAAAATTCCCATTTAACACTCAGTAGCGTCAAGATAAAAGGGGCATAGGATACTATCAAAATTATTCATAATAAATGGCGTGTCTGACTTATGTTTTCTGTTCAGTGCTAGTTTTAGGATATGGGGTTTCAGTCATCTTTGGATAAAAAAATATGCACCTGGAGATGTTTGCAAGACGTTTTATCTTTATAACTTTTTTTCGTAAAATTAATACTAAGGAAAAATTCCAACTTCAGTAGACACATTGTATATAGTTGATGTCAATAAATTATTTAGATTTTTACCCTGCAGAAACCTACCTAAATAAATTAACTTGAAAAAATAGTCGATAGTTTAAATGAAGTGATGGGAATGAAAATAAAAGGAAATTAGACAGTTTAAGTCTTCCTCCACTGGTATCTTTTAAGATTTTTGTTTATATAACCCATGCAATTGTGAAGGGATCCAAGGTTTATAATGGTTTGCTAAATGAAATTAAAGGAGTGCAATATGCTAGTTAATTTGTTAGGAAACTTAAAATTCATTATAATAATAGATATTATATACCACGCTAAAACTTGTAGTATTAAATTGCGGTTTTCTTGACCCTAATTGCAAAATACTGAGCGAAATATTGAGTTTTTTCTCGCCAATGGAATAGAAAGGTAGTATCTATGCGGATGTGGGAACGGTATTTTCATGCAAAAAAAAATCGAAGAAAAAGTTAATAAACCAATGAAAACTCTAAAAATAATTATTAACGTTTATTTTGTTGTGATAATAGTAAAAATAATTTATTAATAAAAATATTTTTCACTCCAATATCTGTAGAGTTCAAATTTAAAGAGTTTTAAAAATCCGTTAATTACCTAACATGGTCAGGATTCAGGAAATATTGGTCAGACGATCTTGAAACCAAAAAGTCTGCACAGTCTTAACGAACTTTTTCTGTCATACCTACCAAGCTAATAAGCCAGTGTTGTCCAACAAACCGTAATGTAATAACCAGCCTAAAACCCACAACTCCGTCTCCTTTTCATTTAACTCATTTTAGGGACAACAATAATGAACTTCAAAGGAGACGCATGCAGATTTAGCAAATCCTCAGATTTAACGTATACAATGATCAGTAACCTAGCAACGAGTGCCCATTGTTCTCGTGCAGGTGTCCAATCAATAGCATCTGAAACAGTGGCGCTACAGGAAAATATTTTGCTGGGCTTATCGATAGTTTTCTAGTAAAGGAAAGTTTCACGTCTCTTCGTCCTATAAAGAAAAGAAAAACAGAACATAAATTTTTGTATTGGAGTTGCATTGCATTTACTTGATTTAAATCAGAACGTTTCAACTGATATGTATCTCCAGTCGTCTTCAGGTGTATACTATTCAACAATATTTAATTGAGTCTAGAAATACAAGTATGTTTAAAAATTGTATAAATATTTCCGTATAGGTAACTAGAAAATGCGATGTTGATTATAATGTGGACCAAGATAAATCCGTTTCTAAGTCAAGAACAAATACTCTTAGGTCAAGAAAAAACATTCTTGACCCAAGAACTAATATCCTTGGGCCAATAACAACCACTTTTGTGTCAAGGAAAACCACTATGGAGTAAAAAACACTCTTGGATCAAGAATACACACTTTTAACTCACGAAAACATGGACGATATGTTGTTTTCCTAAATAAAATGCCAAGCCCTTTAGTAAAAAACGCTCTTTGCTCCAAGAGAAATGTGATGTGTATCAAGAGCGGTCTTGAGCCAAGTTTAGATAAATTTCAACAAAAATGATTTAATTCAAATTTGTATAGAAAATTGATTGCAAATTTACGTATTTTTCCCACAAACGATCGCATTTTCACCAATTTAAAAGCACAAAGCTTTTGGATTAAAGTCGTACGCATTTCTTCCAAAAGATTAATTATTTCAGGCAAAAATAACAGAAAAAACAAAACTAATTCCATTCTATATTCTTCAAATTGAAAAGGCTTAGATTCTTAGATCAAAATTTAAATTGTTATAAAATTAAGGTACTTAAATTTTATAACACAATTAAAGTCAAGTGAATATTTTTAAGAAAATATTTTCGTTACACCACTGTATTATGAAAACACATAATAAACAGTATATTGTTGTGATTTGGGGAATACCAAAAGCGGTTTCCTGTGAAACCTACCCAGACTCACTGTCGCCTGTTCGGCCATTGTAACCATTGTTTTTGCATTATTGCCCTTCGTGAAATGCCCGAAATAAACGGCAAATCGGTATATTCGAGAATTGAACAAGCATGCATACGAACAATACAAAATACTAAACCACATTGAAACTGAAACTGAAGAGTTTTCTAAGAAAACAGCAAAATAATTCACCAAACTTTGAATAATCATATGAATGTTTATCATTTCAATGACCGCAAACTTAATGTATGGTGGCATTGTGCAGAAGAAAAGAAGAAGAAAATGAAGAAGAAAAAGAAGACGAAAAAGAAAAACATTTTTTCTGGCTTGTAGAATAGTAGTTGTGAATTTGCATTTTCTTTATTTTCTTTCAACAACGCTTCAACATGCAAATATCTCCAGTCGTCTTCCCGTGAATATATTAATCATCAGTTAAAACGTTGTGATTTAAAAACAAATACAAGTCCAAAATCCTTCTATAATTTAAAAAACATCCTTGTCTCAAACCTAAGAAGAATGAAGAGAGAGAAAATTAATTCTTAGCGTGACAATCCACTCGAATAGTAGGGTATATTTTTTCTACGACCCACCCAAGTAACATTTTTTAGTAATTATTCTCCGATATGCAACATATTTTTAACAAAATTTAACGTTGTTCTGTCGCCAAAAATAATTGCCCATAAGGGCCTACACTACCCGACGTTGTATAAATATCGTATTTACGTTAATATATCTCGTCGTTAAATATCAGCATTTAAGTTTTTGATTAAATCTTTTCCCAAGAAAGACCGTTCGCGCCGTTAAAATCCTTTAGATTAGTAAACATCGTTCACTTCAACGTTACCAAACGTCGACTGTTGCGACGGAAATATATACAACGTACATGAACGTTGTAAAAACCAATTAAATCACTTTTCGTTGGAGACCAACGCAGTACGCCATTCTATTCTCAAGAATGGTCTATTTAATTTAGCTACGTTACCTATATAAACTATTTTAAAGTTTGGCATTTTTTTTTAACAAACTAACAAATATAACATAATAATAATAATTAAGACGTTTTCGAATATTTAAGGTTATGTTTTTTCCTTTCCCAGGTTTTTCTTTTTTTTACAGAAAATGGTAAAATTAGTTTAAAATTTCCACCTTTTTTGGCGGTTTAAGGTTGGGTTTGCACTAGTTTGCGCCACCGATTTAAACTGTAAGTTAAAGAAAGTGTTAAATATGTGCAATGTTTAAACTTAGAGTCTTAAAGTATAGATTTTCCAACTTATTGAGTGTTCTTGTTAAAATAGATATTATTTTAGAATTAATTGCGGACCTCGTCATTTTTAATTAATAAAGTACAAAATGTTGCCATGGTTGACTACTTTAAAATTTATTAAATTTTCGTGATGTAAATCCACAATTATAAATGTAGATTTACTTTAATTCACAATTTGATCCTATATGTAATTATTATTATTTTTTTTTATTTTTCCATTTTTATTAAAAATTATGTTAAAAATCATTATTTTGAAGGCGATTATAAAATTTTGTAAGTATTTTTTTAAAAATATTTAACTGTGAAGTGGCCGTTGTTGCCTTTTTTAGTATATCCCTTTGCCAATTTACTTGATTTAAGTAAAGGCTGTAGGTAAGTGCAGATCTTAATAAACAAAACCTACCTTACTTTCAAAATTCAAACACTTATTTGCTAGACTAGTTCCGATGTATAATTTAATTAAATAAACCTTACGTTAAAAAACTTGTTTTACATTAACGATAACAATGGTTAACAAAATAACCCTAAATAAAGTTCAGGAAGCGGGGCAACGTCGTAATAACCCGGATTTTATTCCCCAAACTTGTGTAAATAAAGGTCGCTAAGACGTCGTGTTTACGCTGTATGGTAACGTTAAGTCGACGTTAACCCAACGTTAAAATGCTACTTGGGTAACTTGCTAATTTAATACTAAACATTAAAAAAAAGTTATTTAAATTATGTGTTATAACTTTTGAGAAACAATTGAAGAAAAATTCATTTCGATTAAAAATTCAAGGCCCAAATTACACTACAATATATTTGTCAGTTTGCATGGCAATTCTTAGTTGTCATGAAAACGCACTTTTCTGGCAAATGTAAATCAAAGGCCACAAATCTAAATCATAAAAAAAATAAAGTAATAGTTCCTGTGTAATATTTTTTGCTGAAGTTTTTTATAGAAAACTGAAATATAAACAATAATGTTATATGTGGCGATTACTTTACCTAATTTTCGATATGAAGCTCTAGTTAAATTATCCACGAGCTGTCACTGATTATACCTACTTAAACGTATCATTATTACGTTTTCATTGTTACGAATTTGTATTTAATTACGGATGTATTCATGGATACAATTTACTTAATTAAACAATAGACCAGATACTAATAGACATAACCTTAAATGCTTTTAACGGGTTTTAAGTAACACAAAAAAAATGCAATACTATTTCACTTCCTCCTCAATCAATAGTAAATTTAGTTTCAACAAAACTTTCCTTATCAATCACTTCTGCTAGAAAGATTAAAGAACAAAATCTGTTTATATTTATTTTTGAACCATTATCCACGAAACAAAATTGCCCAATATGTGGAAAATCCTATTAAATCTCCTTTTACAAAAAGAATAATAACGAATAAAAATATCCGCATATCGATACCAAGCGATTATTGATCCGTTTTTGAGATATGTGTTTGAGATTAGACATCAAAGGACTCTCAAGGTTTTATGGATTAAGTTGCCATTATTGTTTGATCTGATAAGCAATTTTAAAGATCAAGGGTCTGTAGCTTCATTGTGGTAAGTTTGATAAAAAAACGTCACATGTTGATTTTGTTACGTGTACTATTTCCTGATTTGAAACTGGATTAGGAAAGTGACCCATGTCTCGATTGGATGCACCGATAAGGCGATGAACAATCGGTTTCTTTTATTTCGATTGGTGATGAAGAGAGATACGGTTGGAAGGTATCGGGGTATGGGTACATACTTGGAGATTTGCCGGTTAACAGTTAATCCGACAGTGCTATTTAGATATTTTATTTTTGCTCTGATAATTTATTGGTTTAGTTTTCTCAATTTAAAAGAATGTAGTCGTTTATACAAACCTGTAATATTTTCCATTCACTATAGGTATACTATAGGTAGCTACTGTGTTGTAGTGTGTTGTATAAGTACTTGCATTTTCAAATGATGTGCAAAATTGTGGTGGGGTTAAAAACATATTTTGTGTAGACATTAAACTAACTAAAACCAGTTTATTCCCAATAACACCTAATAATTCGCGAGATTTACCTACACTGTAAAAAATTATTGTAAAATTTCACAATATTTACTGTATTCTCTAAGCTATTTAATCAGGAATTATTTTTCTTTCAATATATTTAAGCTATATTTCCATGGGGGGGGGCGATATTTTACGGATAATAAAAATATTTTTTATTTTTTGGGTTTTGGGTGTGAAACTATCAAGAGATGGCGCTAAGGGATATATACAACCCAAGAAAGATTATGATACCATAGGCTTTAGTATTGGTATGGTATGAACACCTACCCTGTATGCCGAAAACAACAATATACAGGGTGTTCCTTAATGACGTGCTAATATTTTAGGGTGTGATTCCTCAAGTCATTTTATGAAGAAAAGTTCATATAAACATATGTCCTAAACGGCTTAAATTTTTTGCTACAGGGTGTTGAATTATTTTTTTTAATGCTTTTTTTGTAATATCTCCGAAAGTACTTTAGATAATATTTTTAATTTTGGCATGTGCTAATAGGACATAAAACCACATGTTTTAGTTATAAAAGTTATTTTTTTGTTCCACCAGTGGCGTCCCTGCAAACATTTCCTCTTATATTTTTTAGAAAAAAAGTAGTACCCCACTGACATTTTTCCATGTGGATACTATTTCTGATTAGCCTGGTCAATTCTGCATAAAAATGGTCTCGTGTGTTTTTCTCCTCAGGCACACCGTTCTTAATTAAAATAATTAAATTAGCTCTACTATTAATTTATTATTAACATTGATAATACAAAATTTTGTTTTATAACAATTGTTGGAAATGACCACCTTCATTATTTAATAGGCATGCCTCTGCCCGTCTAATTTAATTTAATTATTTTAGTTAAGAACCGTGTGCCTGAGGAGAAAAACGAAAAAGGCCGTTTTTATGCAGAATTGACCAGGCTAATCAGAAATAATATCCACATGGAAAAATGTCAGTGGTGTACCACTTTTTTTCTAAAAAGTATTAGAGGAAATGTTTGCAGGGACGCCACTGGTGGGACAAAAAAATAACTTTTATAACTAAAACATGTGGTTTTATCTCCTATTAGCACATGCCAAAATTGAAAATATTATCTAAAGTACTTTCAGAGATATTACAAAAAAACGCATTAAAAAAATATTTCAACATCCTGTAGCAAAAAATTTAAGTCGTTTAGGACATATGTTTATATGAACTTTTCTTCATAAAATGACTTTAGGAATCACACCCTAAAATATTAGCACATCATTAAGGAACACCCTGTATATTGTGGTAATAAATTGCCAATGCTAAATAGGGGTATTGTTTTTCACAGTGTACATTTTGATATAACCCCCTCTTCGAATTCGATCGCTAGCTGCCACTGATAAGGAGAACTGGTAGACTGTACTGTTGAATTATTTGATCCTAATGGGGGCGATGAAGAGATGAAGTGATGGTTATTACTGATATTACCGTGTCTAATGCAAACATTTTATTATTCAGAGAATCTACATGCACTGTTAAAAATAAAAACACTATTTATCGTTGGCAATTTATTACCACAATACTGTAAAAATATTACACTAGTAGTTGTGTCAGAAATTTTCGGAATTCCATATAATTTTATGAGTATTTATATAGTAATAGTGCACAAGTTCTCTGTAAAAGTACACCTTATGTAAGTTATCAGATTCCATTGTACTTGGTACTACCAAGAAGTGAAAACTTTACTATTGATAGCATATCGCCACCTGCAGATCGGTTTCGAACTCCGTTGTTCTCGTCATTACAGGGTAGGTGTTCATACTATACCAAACGAAAGTTTTTATACTAAAGCCTATAATATCCACGTTCTTGGGTTGTACTAGCGCCACCTCTTGATAGTCCCATACCAAAAACTCAAAAAATTATTAATTAAAAAAATATTTCCATTATAAATACCATAAAAAATAAATAGCTGTAATTTTGCATACCAAATAGCAGAAAACATTTTTTGGCTAGCAAATGTTCATAAAAGTTTCAAATTTACAATATCCGTTAAGAAATATTACTTATGCATAGAAATATTGCTTATACTATGTGTATAATGAAAAAAAAATATTCCTGAATTCTGTCATAATTTTTTACAGTGTGGTTATATACCGGGTGTTGCATCGTCGAGCGGGACATAGGAACTCCCATGTAATTTTAAATGGGGTCCCCTAATTATTTTAGAGAAAAATTCTATTTAGGTTTATTAAAGAGCACTAAAACCCACATTCAAAAGAATAAGTTTAGATATTTTTGATGAGCCCGTTTACGGGTTATCGCCGATTTCTTTTTAACTATTTCTCCTGTTTATGGCCCCGTATTTGCGGGCACCAGTCAAGGTAAAAGATGACTGTCAAATAAAGTTGTCATTTTGAATAGTGTGCTTATTGTTATTAAAAACTCGTACATCGAAAATATTAAAGGTGTATTTATGAGTACAAATTAATCTGAATAAAACTAAAATAAAGTATCTAATTACAAGGTTAATTATGACATTTTACATATTTCAATATTTTACTAATTAATAGGTAGGTACTATTAAATTGTTAGAACTTTAGGATTTAAGAAGATGTTCAAATATTCCTCCATTGACTGCTAGACAATAACCGAGGCGATCATAAAATTCTCTTCTTACATTCGCTAGTTGGTAAACTGAAATTATATTGCATTTGGCAGAAATACCATTTTTTAACTCGTCTAGATTTGGGTATTTTTTATCTTTGTATATCCTGTTTTTTAAATGGCCCCAGAGAAAGAAATCATTTGGCGATAAATCAGGAGACCTGGCTGGCCAATTTACTGTATGATTTAAGCCAATAACATTTCCATTAAAAGCACGGTTTAAATATTCCCGGACAGCCAGGGTACTATGTGTCGGGCAGCCATCCATTTGGTACCAAACTTCCTGATTTTCCCTGGCGGCATTATGTAAAGTAGGTAAAATATGATCTTCCAGTAGTTCCAAAAAATATTCTGCATTTAAATTTCGTGTAAGAAATAATGGCCCGATAATATTTTCTCCGAAAATCCTAGCCCAAACATTAACTTTTTGTGGATATTGCGTCCTTGTTTCGACAAGCCTGTGTTGGTTTTCTTTGCTCCAATATCGATAATTTTGAACATTGGGTTCATTGTTTAAGGTAAATGTGCATCGTCAGTGAAACAAATGTTTTTTAAAAATTCTCTATCCATGTTTGCTCTTTCAATCATACCAAAACAAAACTCCTGTCGTCGTATTTCGTCCCTATCTCTTAGCTCTTGGTGCTTTTCATATTTGTATGAATAATATTTATGTCGTTTCAAAGCTCGTAATGCTGTGGTGTGATCTAATCCTATGTCATTCTCCAGTTTCCTTGTGCTGATCTTCCCATCATTTACTTCCACGCACAATAAAACTTGCAAGTCCCTATCATTTCTTGCATCTCTTCTTTGTTCCTGCCTTTGCAAGTCCCTATCATTTCTTGCATCTCTTCTTTGTTCCTGCCTTTGCAAGACCCTATCATTTCTTGCATTTCTTCTTTGTTCCTGCCTTTGTTCACATCTGCAGTTATTTATTACAGTGCCTTTTGTCTCAAATTTCTTAATAGTCCTTTCGACTGTAGATTTTGCAGGTATCGGTCTATTCGGATACAGAGCAGCAAACATGTCTGACACATTTTGATAACTATTTCCTTGATAATACCATTTAATCATCAATATTTTTTCTTCAGAAGTGTAATTCATGGCTAATATTTTCGATGTACGAGTTTTTATAACAATAAAGCACACATTTCAAAACGACAACTTTATTTGACAGTCATCTTTTACCTTGACTGGTGCCCGCAAATACGGGGCCATAAAAAGGAGAAATAGTTAAAAAGAAATCGGCGATAACCCGTAAACTGGCTCATCAAAAATATCTAAACTTATTCTTTTGAATGTGGGTTTTAGTGCTCTTTAATACACCTAAATAGAATTTTTCTCTAAAATAATTAGGGAAGCCAATAATTGACCCCATTTAAAATTACATGGGATTTCCTATGTCCCGCTCGACGATGCAACACCCGGTATGAAGTTCCACCTCTATACAGAGGAAATGGGACCTTATACAAAGAGGAGGGGTACTAACTAGGCTTTTTAAAATTATTTTAACCGACTTTAAAATGGAGGGTTAATTCAAAATGTTTTTTTTTATGTTTGCGCCTAATTGCTTTTTGGATGAATCGGTTTTGATATTTCTTTTTGCTGTGGTAGGTACCTAGAGTAGATTCCTCAGGTGGTCCCATTGTAGGGAGTAAAAAAAAAATTAGAGAGAGACGTAAAATTTTGTTTTGTTAAAAATGTTGAATTATTGTATGTATTTCGTTTTTAGGGTTACAACAATTTTAACCAATAAATATAAAGTTATTGAAGCGGAAATAAGGAAATACATTAGGGTAAAAGTAAGTAAGGAGGTTCTTATTCAAACTGCCTTAGGGTAGGTAACCTTTGAAACCTATATCACCAAATAAATTAATTTATTTAAAGAAATGGGTTAATCTAACTTTATAATTTTGAGGCGTGACGATAAAACGTTAACCAGAAAAAAAAAATAACATTAATATTAAAAACCTTTGAAATAGAATATTTTTAATGCAAATCTGATAAGCCGGGTAAATGGGTTGTAAGAGAATTATTCAAATTTTATTGCCAACTGCCATCAAGAGTTGAATCGGACAATTCTAAAAAAGAGCAGTTTTCGTAATTGATACTTTTAGATTATTTGCTTGCCATTGAATGCTTCATCTAAATCGAAGGCATATGTTCTAAAAAAGGAATAAATGCATAGCAAATGCATCCAAAGTCATATTATTCTATTGATACGTAATGCAATTCAAATTAGAGTAAGAATAGGGGATATTAGTGTAAAAGCGACCGTCTTTCCCGTTAGATGTTTTTAACTAGAACCTTATGATACCTTCATTATTTTTAATTAAAAGCTTAAATAATTTTCCAAGACTATCAATATGTACATTAGAACTTGATATTTTTTAGATTTTGTGAGATAGGGGCTAAAAGATATTAGGAAAAACGGATAAAAAGTTCGGAAATAACAGAAAAGTTTTATTTTGAGTAAATAGTTGAGAAAAACTCCCCCTAATATAATATCAAGATAATGTTTTCATTTTGTTTAGGTTAGGTTAGGTTAGGTAAGAATAGCAGACTCTTGGTTCTGACCAAACAGTCTCACGTAGTCCTGATTAGGTCCGTTGTGATACCACACGTGTTCCGTAGAACCCACCTTCATAAGATCTCTGATGGTTAGTGCGACGTAACCGCGAAAGGATATTAACAACTCATTCAAACCAGCCACTACTGTTCAGAAATCTGCTCAGCCGTCCAAGTTGTAAGTTGCTTAGTTCCTCCAGGCTATCGAAAGATGGTTCACCCAGAGTAGTGAACCTCCTTCTTGCGAGGCCAGGGCATTCACACAGAAAATGTTGAATACTTTCTTCCTCTTCCTCATCTCTGCACCTTCTGCAGAAGTCGTTAGTGGGTATTTGCATACGTTCGGCATGTCTACCGAAGAGGCAATGTCCGGTAACAACCGCAGTAATATTTCTCACGTCTTTTCGACTGTGTCTCAATAGCTCTGCGGTTCTCTTTTTATCGAATGTGGGCCACAGTTGCCTGGATGTATTACAGGTTGTCAACCCTGTCCATCTGTTCTGTGCAAGCTGCTTGGCCGTGTAGTCAATCTCCTCTTTGACCAATCCCAGTGGTTTGTTCACTGTATTGTCTGCTAGATCAGCTGGCATGCCTGCGCCCTCTCTTGCGAGCGCATCGGCAGCCTCGTTGCCATCTATTTTGGAGTGTTCAGGAACCCAGCACAGAATAACCCGATGTTGGTTGCCAAGTGTAGATTGTTGCGGCATCGCTTCATTTTGTTTAGGTCTTATTAATAAATTTTATTTATAAAAACCGTCGATAATCCTATAGAAATAGCAATAAACAACTTTGTGAGTAAGTATAATATTTGCGAAAGACGACCTTAAATTAAGTTTAAATTATGACATTGGCTAACTGACTAAAAAATTGATTAGTACTACCGGTTGTATTTACCAGCGAATCTATCGCCGAGGAAGAAAAAAACAAATTAATGATGTATCATAATAAAATTACTAGACCTTTGCCTACTCCGTGGACTATGTTGCTGTATACCTGATGTGAATAAGCTACCAAGAAAACCTTCCCATCATCTAGAATTTTTTGCCTATAGAAGAGTGTTGAGTAACTTTATGCAAGAAAGAAACCTTCTGGTCGCTATTCCTCTCTTTACCCTAATTTAAATTAGAGTAGAAAAACATGTATATTTGCGCACGCCCCTAAGCGATTTTAAAACCGAATCGAAACGGTCTGATACACATTTCAATCGTAAATAAATCGATCAAATGTTATGGTAATTTTGATTTGTTATACTACAAGACCGTTTATGGGAAATCGTCATTTATAAATCATATAAAAACCGATGGGGTTATACCCAATGGCCCAAATGAATATAAAATTGGTGCACGACCTTTTTTTACACAATGCATTTTTTTTTGTTCTCCGCCCTTTAAGGGTTATGTCTCTATATCGACATTTTCTTTATATTAGATTTGTTGCTTGTGCTATTGTACCATTCATTACACAGATTTATATATTTTTATTTAAACTCCTTTGAAAGGATTTTAGCTCCAGTTATTTTATTTACGATTTTGTCCCCTGTACATGGAACACAGTTTTAAATGTGGTGTTAATGATAGAAACGCTGTTCTTTATAAATCAAAATTGGGTGAAAATGGGATGAACCTATAAAAAATTTATTAGTTTTTAAATGTGGTTCAAAATCATTCGGGGTTTTGCGAGATGTAACGGTTCAATTGTACCTATATGTAAGAAGGGGTTATATATTTAAAATGTGTAAAGAAAACAGCTACACTGAAAAAAGAGGTGTTTTTGGCCCAGTTGAGGCAAGAGAAATTATCTTTGTATAGGAGAATTTCTTTATTTTAGATCTTTCTAATCAGACTACTGATTCTGTATTTTTGATAATAGCGAAATTACCAATGGAGTGCATATTATTTGGGAAATCCGATTTTAAATTCGGAACAAACTCTTTTGGGTCAAGAACAAGTACTCTTGGGTAAAGAACAAACGCTCTTGAGGCAAAAACAACCGCTCTTGGATCATGATCATGACTTTTTAACTAAGATATAAAGTATTTATTTACGACTCTTATAAAACATTTATGGAGACAAGAGCGATCGTCTCTAGTCCTACTTAAAAGCGCGAAGCTTTTGAATTAAAAACGTAAGTATTTCTCACACAAGATTAGTTTTTTCAGTGTAGTTGATAAGGAAAATAAAGATTTTTCCAAAATTTATCATATTTTTGAATTATAGGGACAATTCTAAACTCATGCGAGAATGCTTCTACATCCCATCCCATATTGTGGGCGATTGAGTCATCACTTTCTATTCAGATAAGTACTTAAAATAAACATTTAAAGAGAAATGTCCCTTACGTAAAGAGACCCCGGATGTTCTTGTTCCAATTATTTCCAAAGAAAGTAGTCTTCAGGCAGGGACAAATAGAACTAACTATACATGGCAAGTTCGTTAATAAAAATTTATTTATTAAAATTGTAAACTATTTGAAAATTAAAAAAAAATTACTTGGTTATTGTAGTTTCTATTTAAATAAATAAATAAATAAAGCCTTTATTAAATTCAACAGACAATCAAAAAAAATGTTAGATGACGGCGAGATCTAGCACTGCTATTCATCTAACCGTAAAGGTTAGAGACATTGATGTTTCTTGAATGATATATAAATTTCAGACTTGCATTGTCTTTATTTGTATCACAACGGTGTCTGAGACGACTGGAGATACTTACCAGTTAAAACGTTGTGATGAAAAACAAATAAAGACAATGCAAGTCCAAAACTTATTTATCATTCAGTGTTACCTATTGTAATTCCTGAAGAAACTAAATATTTTTGCACTTAAGAGTAGTTAAAACTAAAATAGTGCACCTCCTTTTGAGATTACAATTTTGCCAACAGCGTCATAATTTACTATAAGTATTCAAAGTCGACAAATAACTACACGTCATAGATGGCAATAGGAGATGTCACTGCAACGCGGTTGTATCCCAGCGGGGTACCACGTGCTAATGACGATGGTAGGGCTCGCTCAGAGGCGCGTCACTTGCATACTTCTCTATTTTCGCTGTTATTTACATTTATAAAGGACCTGCAAAGATATAATAGAGATTTTTACAATCGGACAAGTGTCTGCAAGTGGATTTATTTGAATGGGGAAAAGCTGGGGTGGACTGAATAAAAGATCGGCTTCATCGGCTCCGTAATAGCCGCGAGAAATGTTTGTTGTCTAAATGATGATGTGTTGGGAAAGAGATTAGGACAATGTTGAAACAGAGGGTCGGTGCCCTGTTTTTGATTATCTAAAGTGGTCGTGAAATGTTTGCATATGCCTTGGATTGAGAGCTTTGTTTAAGAGATTACATTTCTTGCAAGTGGCTGATGAAGGCACATCACCAAATACTTCGAGCTTTTTTTAATTTAAAATTTTATTCTAGGATTTTTAAAATACGGTTTAATGTTTTACTATTCTTCAGGTCAAACCGATTGGAGATACTTACCAGTTAAAACGTTGTAATTCAAAAGAAATAAACCTAATACCCTTTTATTTTGCTTTCATATCTTTAATTTTTGCATCATTTCGTGCACTCTAATATAGCGTTTTGTTAAGAAGTGTCATCATAAAACGACGCTTGCTAAAATGTCACTATTCACTTATCCGCGATTCCTAAGCGCTCTCAGTAAAGCACCAAAGCGAAAAAAGAGGCACGTTTGGTAACTCAGCCCTTGTATCTTCCACCGTCTTGTCAAATCTAAATATAATTTAATATCTCTTATTTATTATTTATTTGTACGTCATGCCTATAAGACTTTGCCCTAAAAATTAAAATATTTCCGCATGCACTTATTTTTTGCATTCCTAGATCTGCCCCCTCCCATACTTAATGTCCACGAGCCGTCACTGGAAAACAGTAAATATTCATGTGAGAGTAGAAAAACACTTTTACGATCTATGTGCATTTGAAAAGATGTTTGTTTTGCTCAGCCTAAATCTACATTAATCCAATTTTTCAATTTTTTAAACTAGGTGTAAAACCCATTTATTTCATATGTGTAGGTAAATGGACAGCAACCACTCAGATCTTGTTATAAAAACTTGCCTTTCTGACAATCGATTAGGTATTATTCCTTCTTCGCAATCTGGTCTCATTTTATATACGATAAGCCCCGTTTTGTGGTCGTATAAATAAACGTAATCCGACGTAAATCCGTACCAACCTTTTGCAAAATCTCATGAAATAAAATAACCCTAACTGGAGATTTTTATACAATTCGAAACCTTCATTTCAAATTATAACAATATCAATAACAAGAGTGTTTTCTATTTAGGGAATAATGGACTAACAGAAATCTCTTTCAAAATCCAACATTGTGTGTACGGACTTTGTGCTAAAAGGGCATTATGTATGGGGAAGTGGGCTTGAAAAATCCGATTTCCTGCCTATAAAACCACTTTCGCAAGAATGAACAGTTTTGTAAGTATGGCTGGAAAACCTTGTTGACTATTTTTCTCTAACTTGGAAAAATAAATATACTCACGGTTGTAATTAGGAAAAGAGTGAGGCTTCTAAGTGCCAATTTCCTCCAAAAAACAAGTCTTCATACTGAGTCTTATATGTTATCCCCAGAATATCATATATAGGGTGTTATGGAATTCCTAACAGAAAAACATTGCTAAATGTCGCAACGCTATAATTGACCAAAAATTTACAATTTTTTTTGTGATAGGTAGATATATAAGTATAAAGAAGCTTTAAGGTAAGAGTAACAAGGAAAGCCTTATTAGATTGTTTTTTTTTTGAAATTTCATGTAATAGAGCTCAGTAGTGATCTGTAATTTATTGCGATGTTACCATGTTCTAAGTTAAGAAATAAAAGTTAAACCAAATTCAAAAATTTTTCAAATCTTCTTACACACAACTATGCAAAAAAAACTTATCCTTTCAGCTCGATATTAAAAATGTATAAGCATTTTATATTGTGTATTAAATAAATGGGAAGTAAATTAAATACGCCATTAATAACGTCTTAAGGTCTCGCGTCGCTTTTTTTAATTTGATTTCGACTCCAATGATGCGGCCTGACAGCGTAATCTAACAAGTGAAGTATGCAACCTAATAAACAATAGGATAGATCCGTATGCATTGAGAAGTCAAGTGTTCCTATGGTTGTCCGACAAATTTTTACAATTTGGGTCACCTGTGTATAAAGAGGGCGAGAGGTGCGAGGAGACGCTCAGAGTGGAGGCGTCCATGGGGGGACAAATCGGGTAGTCCCACCGCTCGCAGTATTGAAATTTTTTTGGGTATGGAAACCGAGCATGTGCCCCATTCTCCAATTTCTATGTTATAATATGGAAGTCTCAACATGGTAGCGACGATATTTTTTAGAAGTTTCTACACGTCAGCGACCTTTTTTTATTGCGACATAAAGTAGTGGGCTTTAGTTTTAGTGTTTCAGGGGTAGGGTTAACTCGGGCCATCATTCCATACCTAATATCGCAATGACCGATAAAGGCATTTATATTTTGTCGAGAACTTGGAAAAAATTGGAAATTCTGGTTAAAACATGTGAATTGTTCTGAATCAATTGACAATGAGTATACTACTGGAGAAAGAAAGGATATTTTTATACACACGGTAACTTAACCGATACGAAAGGGTGAGGAAACACAAAAAATTAGGTATACGGAACACTCCGATATATCCACCAATGGCCTGTTCGGCTTTGTCAATAACCTCGTCACCTTTAATAAATAATCTGCCAGTCTTTCGAGTTTCGATTCTGCCGCGGGGCAAATTCGTTTGGTCCACTATATTTTTATCATCCTCTCAACATTCCATATTTTGCAAACTTTTTTCCGCATTCTTTAGGTGGTTTCAGCACGATGTGTATAACAAATCCTACGTATGGATGTTTGCGCCTTCTATGAGTAAAATTTTTTTGGGTAATTGTGGTGTGGGTCTATGGTTGATAGTAATTCCAAGCTACGGGCAGGGGCGGTTCTACGGGGGGGCCCAGGACCCCCCAATATTTCTGAAAAAAACTATAAAATTTATTCTATTGATAAAAAAATATTGAGGGTGCTTTATTATATACATAATTTGATACAATTTGAGCATGATCCTAAAAAATTTTGGGCTGTGGCGTTATTTGCTTGCGAAGGCTACCAAAAATTGTGGCTACGCCCAATGGCGTATATAAGGGGGGGGGGGGGGGGCTGCCGGGCTGCATTTTCATCTCACGCATGGACTCTTAATTTAAATCTTTAAATATAGTCTTCTTGGCTTAGATTACAAAGGTCTTGTAGGAAACGTTTAGCTTTTAAACTTTTCCTTCTAAAAGTCCCCTTTTATATAGAGATTAAGGTTTCACACGCATATCGTTTTAGTTATTGATTTTTGATGCAATTTTAAAGGAAAACGAGTAAAAAGAATAATATTTTATAGAATTTTTCTATTATATACGTTTTCCCTTTTTTAGAGCTAATTTAAATCAACAAAAATATAACCCAATGCAATAAAATATTTTTACAACAAAAACAATTAGGTATTTATTTCTTAAGAGAAAAATTAAGGTAAACATTTCAATTAAAACATTTTTTTATGGAAGAAATGTGATAATTTATAATAAAAAAAATAGTGCGGGATGAAATGAGAATGCTTTATTAGGAATATAAATATACGGCACTTAAGAAGGAGTATTTCCAAATCTAAGCATTTGCACCAAAAACTGCTCTTAGATCTACGCTCCTAAAATACATGATTTCTGAAAAAATCATCAATTTTGGCGTGGTGAGCGATATTTACTTTTTTTTAATCATGAAAAACAGAGCACGGAAAACGCTGGTTCATACATACGTCTTATGTTAAAATTTTGGATTGACACCAATATTCATATTTTTCACAATTATAAAAAATGTTTTTTTTTAAAATAAAGAGCCAGCTAGGAATATAAAAAAATAAACATTAAAAATTTTTTTTATCCAACCATGCAAAGGGGGAGAGGTACCTAATAATTTAATTTTCGAAATTTGATAGTAGTTAGGTGAATTTTAAACGAACTTTGGGCGTGGCCCCGAAAATTTTTCGCCTGCGGCGCTTTTCCGCCTTCTTCACTAGGTTCAATACCATGGAATACATATAGTCCCGACTATCCCTCTCGTCAGAAAAAAAAACGTCCTACTTACGCCCACCCAGCCCCCCCTCCCCCCAAGCATATTTTCTGGTTACGACAATATGGTGCCCCCCCCAATATTTTGGGTCTAGAACCGCCCCTGGCCACGGGTTAATATTTAATTAAATCTCTGAAACTACACAAACAATTCGGAAAAACCTGTTTCATATTTAATGGCAAATATCATTCTTTCTAGCAAACCGAAATTCAGGTTTCAGGATTTAGTGAATGTCAAGATGTTAGGGTGTGAGAATTTGAATAGCGGGGTTTTATTGATTGTTTTATACCTCCCAGCTAGTTCCCCGGTAAATCCTGAAATGTCCGAGATGTTCGAAACTTTCCTTAAGTGGCTCCACTCTCCCCTAACCAAATTAAATTTTTAATCTTGCATCTGACAAATCGAAATAAATATGTCACTCGAAAAATGCATCATAAGGGCCTGATGTGCGAGTTTTCCGCTCTTTATAAAAGGGTTCTTTTTGGCAGGTGCATCATCATGACGGACCATCAAGCGGCCGGTCGGCATCGGTAGATCGAAGTGCATTAGCGCTGAATAGCGCCAATGAAGCTATTATTGACCAGCGGACGCCGAGAGTGGTTTTTTTCTGCTAATCATTGTTTGCGACGGGCCCCGATTTGATTGAAATATATCAACTTGGAAAAATACACCCGCTTCGGCTGCTTATCACAATAAATCACTAATGCAGGTTTGATATCTGTCGGGGATAATTTTTTTACCTTTTACCGTTTTCTACTTGAAAATGATTTATTTCGAGACCTGAGAGCCATTGTAATCTTTTGGATCAGTTAATGCATCAGACACGTCAATTACGGCTTCTTTCAATTTTTATTTTGTTATTACGGATTGGAACTAATTTATATTTTCTTTTAATGATTTTTGTTTGCAAAAAATGCCAGTACTTTAATGCATTTATCATAAAATATTCGTTAATCGTACAAATTCATTGACCTTCTATTTAGAATGATTCTTCGGATATGTCTGTTTGAAGGTTGGAGACAATGATGTTTCTTGAATGATAGAATAGTTTTGGACTTGCATTGTCTTTAATTTGTTTTACATCACAACGTTTCAACTGGTAAGTATCTCCAGTCGTCTTCAAGTGAATACTAAATAAGTAAAGTAACTACAGCTCTATTTATACCAGCTAGATGCACTGAAGCATGACTGAGATGGAAGAAGGAAGTAGAGTCACAATCAACACTTAACGTTCCGTATGTCAAAGGAGTATCTGAGAGAATTAGAAGACTAGGACAACGATACAGCATTAATACGGTATTCAGCTCGAAAGACACTTTAAGAAGCCATCTGACGAAGACAAAACCAACAAGTCAAGAAGATAGGAAAAACTGTGTCTACCAGATTCCCTGCGAATGTGGCAGATCCTACATTGGTGAGACTCTAAGGCCACTTGAAACTAGGGTCAAGGAACACAGAAACAACACGCTTAAAGGAGAAACCGAAAAGTCAGGGGCAGCTGACCATGCCTGGACACACGGTCATCACATTAAGTGGACAGAAGCTCGAATCCTGCACAAAGAACCACATTGGAGGAAGAGGAAGTTCAAGGAAGCTGCTACCATATACCAGAACCCAGATTGTTTTAGTAAACCCTCACTAGATATAAGAAATATCTGGAAATCTTTGTTAAGTAGATGTAAACTTAAAATACCGCACACGAATTAAACGCATGACTGCACCCATCTCAGTCATGCTTCAGTGCATCTAGCTGGTATAAATAGAGCTGTAGTTACTTTACCTATTTAGTATTCACCTGAAGACGACTGGAGATACTTACCAGTTGAAACGTTGTGATGTAAAACAAATTAAAGACAATGCAAGTCCAAAACTATTCTATCATTTTTCGGATATGTTAAACAATCTACAATACACAAGTTTAAGTCGAGAACGAAGCATGTGTAATGTATAGGGGAAATATGGGGCCCATATTATGGGCAATGGAGCAATATCGCGCATACAGAAATGCATACTCTAAAAAATTAGTTGGCCACGCAAGCTAATTTTTTCTTACTAGATAGACCTTAGTATATACCCAATAATAATCTTTAGTTTCCCAGCCAATTGTAGCTATTACTTGGCTGGTTTAAACAAAAATATTTAGTTTTGGAAAGTAAATATTATTCTTAACTGTATTATAATATTGCTAACCAAGTCGTCATGTTGCAACCAACATCGATTAGATTACCTAGTTCACACAATAAAATATTTATCTTAACCATGCATGCACATTGGCAACATTTCATAGGTACGCGAGAGAGCGTGATTCACAGTTTCCAGTTAGCCACTACCTTCTGTCAACTCACCATTTACCTGTTATATTTGTTTATTTATGCCGAAATTCGAAGTGTAGTGCGTTTGTGTGTGATTTTTAGGTAGCCCGGTGAGTCCCTTTATGGAAAATATGACACCTACTTTTTTTAACCTTTAATTGATTATGGATAAGACAGTGGCGGCTCGCAGGCTTCAAAAATGGTGAAGTGCTAGGTATAGTGCGGGTACTTAAACAAACATTGACTAAAAACCCGTGTAACAAAACGTCTCTCTTATCCTCATCTGTCCAACGACTGAATGGAGTTTCCAACAAATTACAAACTATGTCATTAATTGGGTTCATTTTTAAAACACACAACTAAGTAGGTACCTACACTACTGAATTAACTGAAAAATAAAAACAAAACTTTTTAATCTCACAGTAAATCACGTGAAAACGATATCTATAACCATAGGTTTCGCGAAGCCTCAAAATAAATACCTTAAGGTTAGGAGAACCAATGCTAAAACAATGGTGCATAAATTGCCCTTCATCATAATGCAAATTGTTACATACTGTTTGCGTGACTGACGTCACGTTACCATAGCGACGGTGAATATCAAAGTCATGTTGGGTGTTGGGTCTTCTCTTGCTTTCAGCTAACGGACACGGCCGGCTGGGACACGCCAAAATGCACGAGTGTTTATAATTATTGTCCATCGGAGTTAACCGTGGCCCGATAATGCATAGCTACATTCGGATTAAATTAATATTATTAATTCAAACATAATTATTTTTTAACGGTCAAAATGGTAGCTGTATTGGTACAATAATATTTAATTTTGTTGAAAAACTTTCCTACTGGTTTTATTTTTTTTTGGTGAAGAGCCCCTTCACCTGACGAGCCGCCACTGGGATAAGATCATTGTCATTTTGCTAAAGGTATATAACTCAAACATATTTTTAATACATGTTATCTTTAGAATTATACAAATGTTCATATTAGAAGATTGTCAACACAACATTACTATAATTCTTGTAATTAACAACATAATTAGTATTGGAAGAAAAATTATACGTGTAGATGCTTCGTTT
Organism: Polydrusus cervinus; assembly: GCA_935413205.1. Taxonomy (NCBI): domain Eukaryota; kingdom Metazoa; phylum Arthropoda; class Insecta; order Coleoptera; family Curculionidae; genus Polydrusus; species Polydrusus cervinus. Next base: position 1,321,454 of record OW284511.1, on the reverse strand, counting down.
AATTAATTTTGTAGCTTTTACTATCATCAGTACTAGTCGTTAATTACACAGTGACATCCTCATTCAGGTAGAATGGCATTCCCTCCAATATAAAATTTTTGAAAACAAAAAAAAATTGGCTTTAAAACATTCTAAACATGGTAAAGGCAACGAACAAGTCACGGATGAAATGTGATAAATGATGCAATAATTTATACACTGTCTGATTGACTGGTGACAATAAAGCTGCAGAGTTGAGTTGAGAACAGTAAATTTTTTTTGTGTTTTCCTGTTTGGGGGTCAAATAACTTTTGTGATATTTTTAAAAGTATACAACTGTTTTATAATTGAAGACGACATTACTTTTCTTATTTCAGATTGATATTATTAAAGTTATATTTCCTTAACATCACAAATTGATAGGCCATGAATATAAGTATCTACCTCGACACTATAGATGTCGCCCTGGCTAACGTGCTCTCGCTTAACACCTTTGATATTTTTGAAAATAACACAAAAAATATAGCTTTTTAATGACAAAATAGGCTTCTCCATGATTTAAAATTAATATTACAACAATATAACAAAAAATACATTGCAAGGGTGTTGCTGCAATATGTTGTAATATTGCGTGACATTGAATAACACTTTGTTATATTAAAACCTGAGACATAATCTATTGGATACATATTACAATCACTGTAACATCCACATACCTCCGAATGTCATATTATTACAATATTATATGAGTGCAGTGTTGAGGAAATAAAACGTTGTTTGGTTGGATAAAACGTGAAATTCTGTTTCCGTCAATTTTCTACGATTGCTACAAATTTTATAAGTACCGGAAATGGCAATTGGACTATTTTCTTTCAAACCACCCTTATCTGCCATCAACTGTGACCTTTAAAGCCCTGGAGATTGAAGAATAAGGTAAGAGATCTAAAAGGTAATATCTTATTGTGTCCGTAATGCTCCTTTTCTAATGCCACACACAAATGTATTGTTACAAACGAAAGACCATGTGACAATGTATTATATCAGCTATTCAAGTATTGAATCTGCAGCACAGTTTTATTCTATTCAAACGCTGACAAAAGGTTTTGCTAAAATATACACGCGTTACAAATGCCGAAAGGTTTTGTCTCTTTGTATGACAGTGTTGGAACCATTCACTGTTTTTGTTGAGAAGGAAATACGAAATAAATGTCTAGATGGGTTTTGAAGCTTTTCCTAAAAATTTACCATTCAAAAAGTGGGTGTACGCAGGTAAAACTGGGAATCGATGCTGAGCTATTGTTTGCGCGTTATTTGGGTAATTATATGGGCCAATATAGCCACAAAGAAACGGTTTCATGCAGCTGACAATTGTTTACAATGGGAACAATTGGCTTTTTTGTATTGTTCGTTTTATGTCCATAGTGGGTAAACCACATGAATATTTTTGACGATCATATTTTTCTTTATGGAGTATTGCCAATAGTAAAATCGATACTTTTTAAACTGGTTTGCAGAGCTTGTATTCTACTCTTACGCAGAAAAAATACATAATTTATGAAAACCGAAGTAAACGCCTCTGTAATATTTTGCGTTAAATAAAAACCGGACTGGGAAATAAATTTGATGAACCCTAAAATTTATAAAATATAAAGAAAGATTATAATATACAAAATACACTTAAAATCTAGCTTTGCGTTTTTGAGGCTTTGATTGAAGATGTGACTTTAAATATACTTAAAATGGCCGAACGCTACGTTATCCTTTGAGTGACATTCGAACACTGGTTCCTCGTAAGCCAGTGGTGCGCACACATTAACAGCCTCGTCTCTCGTTTTATAAATATTTCAGTAATCAAAAATTTTAATTTTCAGAAGATAGTCCCTTGAAATGAAGAAAAATGAGAACATTTTTGGACGTAGATGGCTAGAACGTTTCACATTTAGTTTAAATATATAATTTTTAGATTCTTTTTGTTTTTTATGTTATATTTTGCAATAATCATGAAAATAATGAAATTTTCTTAAAAATAAAAATTTCAGAACGTCATAATTTAAGTCATACCTTAAGGACCTTATTATATCAAAGAGCGCTTTAAACATTTTACTCTAAAAAGAAAAAACAAAGAGCCAAAAAGTCGACAAAAAGAGTGGGTTGATATGTAATAAATTTTGACAATGGCGTTTGTTCCAAATAAAGATCTCCTACCTACAATCGAAGAAACAGTAACAAATATTTCACACAGAGCCAATAAAAGAATAAATTAATACCGTCAGAATGGTTTGAAATACTGTCACAATGCATTGACCGTCCCCCATTCAAAATAAAAGTCACAGCAGTAAGTGTAGCAAAAAACAGCTCAGCTTGTCATCCCGATATCACGCTGGGTGAGATATTTGTTCTGGGCCACCTTCGTTAACCTTATTTATAGTGATTTTTGCCACTAAACCTGCGGGATCCTTTTCTGGTACAGCTGATGCTGAGAAATGAACCACTTTTTGATTCTTTCTGATTGCCTGGAAAAAGGGGATGATCCAATAAGTCGCTATTGTGTCCGTCAGGTAAATTTAGCAAGGGTTATGGACCATTTTTTTGCTGTTATTTTATAATTAAAAGGTTTTCAGTTGAAAGGGCATGAAGCAGAGCGAAGTTGCGTCAGTAGAGTAAAATGGATGATAAGGGGTGATCTCCTTTCATATCCATCCTCAGGTAAAAACTAAAATTTTGTGTTATGTGAACTACATAAACTAAAAAAATGGGGTCATTATAGCTAAAGCGTTAAGCTTACATTAAAAGTTTACCGTCCCATGTAATTTTTTAATTTATAAAAATTTTTATTTTATTTTAAAATTTTTTGAAAAATATGTAGATTGATTAATTTTATTTAAGTACTTTCCCCTACAGTGGGTACCTATTATTCTATTATGCTAATCAATACAAAAATCTAAAAACTCTACGGACGTTTAGCAAAATAACTTTTGACTTGTATTTAACTTACACAAATTGTCTTATCTCGAGATGCCAAACACCATCTCCTCGTTATGATTCATGACCTTTTAAAAGTATTTTTACCTCCGCCTGTCAAGAGCTAAAGAACATCCTCAGCGGGCAGTCCAGGACATTCTCAGGTGTTCCACCACGTCTACTTGAAGGACTTTTAACCGACATACAGCGATGCCAGATCTATATATCGTGTGCGTATTAAGGCACCACCCAAAAGCTATTAACACCAGTTGAGGTAAGTGCAAATCGTACTAGACACATGTACCACCCCCTACTACAGACTATAGACCTTTTTTATAACGTTAATTTTTACCATTATAACGTAAGTTTCTGTCAAGAGTTCCTGAAAGAATCTGTGTATCGACTTTTCTTTATAAACATTACTATTCTAAAACAAATTTATTCTATTTAAGTAAATGTCTGATCATTAATAAAAATTAGAGGTTGAGCCCCAAAGATCTATAAAATAAAACATGACAACACTGTAGAAAACATAGTATTTTGGAGCCACCATGTCTGGTGTGGCTGATTGCACTTGACCGGGTACATGCTGTGGTATGAGATACCCACTTGAAGGTCTCAGGATCAGTATTAATATTCATTTCGAAAGAAAGCCGGGCTACAAACACTCGGCTTGATTCATTTTGGGTTGATGAATGGGTAGGGAAGAATGTGGGTCTCTTTGCATGATTTAATAATGTGAGGTGAGGTAGTTAAAAGATAAAATAATTAAATATTTTAGAAATTCTTAAAGCTAAAACTTGATGGAGTTAATATATTTTCCTGTCTTGATGGTTAGGTCCCACCAGTAGCTATCTCTATCAGTGCCACCTCTGCATCTGCAACAAAATAAGGTGTTTGAAAATTTATAAAACATATTATGTAGGTACTGCTCAATTAAAAACAAAATCAAGACCCATTTTATTACAAATGCACCGTTATTTCAATTAATACCTTCTTTGCTGTCCCCTTAGAGAAGCCAAAACTCCTAATGCAACTTTAAAAAGCAAATAAAAAATTAACTGACTATGGTTCACAATACATAATTAGCAGCTACCCCGACCGAGCAGCTTTAAATGGACGCCATTCATACAAACAATACAAACGGAATGAAAAACCCAATTTTTATTTTAAAAGACAAGAACAACAATAGGCAGATTACAATAGACAAAGTACGGTGCTTACTGTCATGTCACATTAGTTATGATAGATCGGTTGCTCAGACATGCAACTTCTTACCTTATTTTACTGATCAATAGAGCCTGTGTTTGCCCGACTCGGAGGCCAAAGTTATTTCTGTGAGAAAGCATCGTGCGGCTAGACTGCTCGGCCCCTAGTTTAAAATAAATTTGGGGGTCTTTTTTTCTAAACTTTATTGCACTGTATTATTTTTATCGGTGCTCAACCGTCTTGTATTTTTATTGTCCTTGCCTTTTCAGGGTCTTTTTTTCCGCAAGCCAAACTTGTTTCTAATTTATTTATTGCTCTCGCAGACAGTAAAAAGCAATATAATGATCTGGGCGGGATGGTAGTTGTTGATTTGTCAAGCTGCTTTGTAAAAATTGTTTAAGAACCGTGAACACAATGGGTTTTATTTTCAAAAAACAATGCATAAAATATATCCTTACCTATCCTTCGCCAACCTTTCATTACCTTCAATTATTTATTACTTTAAATGTAGTTTCAGCAGATTGTAACAAAACCTGCAGGCAGTTACAAAATTAAATTTTATTTAATTATTAATTAGCTATTAGTAGTTTTTCCTTTCCGTGAAAAATTAATTATTTTGGCGCAGTTAGGCTACTTGACTTGCACCAAACTTTTGAGATATATTTAAGTCACTCTTAACCCTTAAGAAGTAAAATTTTCTTGCGCCGGCATTTAAGGAAGACTTAACTTAACTGAAAATTTCTTGTTACAAGAGAAAAACAAAAAGTATTGAATACAGCACATTTAAGTTCAAGTATTTATTGTAGATCTTAAAAAAAATAACGACAATTTTAACCAATGAATAAAACAGCTATATGAAAGTTAAAAATGTCAATTATTGTCAACAATAATTGGATGAGTCTAGAAACTTGGATGGAAACTAGGATGTTGAAAATTGTACAAATTTTTTCTTATAATTAGAAACTGCCATGTTTTTTCTTTTATATCTTTCTAACTGAAGTTAACAGTCGCTTGGTTTGCTTATTTAACTGATTCTGTAGCTTCAATTAACACATAATTACCAATATCAATGAAGTACATTATTTCGATCACCCTAACATTGAATGAACAAACAAGAACAACCCCTTTTGGATCAGGAACAAATACTCCCGATGCAAGAACTAACACTCTTGAACCATTAACAACCACTCTTGGCTTAAGAACAACCACTCTTGGATTAAGAGCACACACTCTTGCCCCAAGAAACATATATATGTCTTGGGTAAAGAGAATCTTTACTTAACGGTCTTAAGCTAAGATTAAATGATTTTCAACGAAGAGAGTATTTATTTCGAATTTATATTGAATATGTTTGCCAAGAGAATTACGGATTTAGACCAATAGAGCTCGCATTAATATTTTTAATGTAATCTCATTCTAATTGATTTTTGAAAAATATAAAAAATATTTGGCTTTGACTTTGACCGAGTAATTTAAGGACATCTTGGAATTTACATATTTAATGGAAAATGGATTTCCTAGACTTCTATAATAATTATCACATATTTTACAATATCTACGATAAACTGTGCGAAGCATTGGCGTTTGAAGAAGGAGGTTTTCAGTTAAGGCATTTTATTAAGATTAAAATTGGAAACGTCATTGACTCATTGTTTATTGTAGTTGTCACTACTGGGCTGCGCATGCAACATGCTATATTATTAATTAAGAAAAACTTAAGTTAATTACTGGTGCAAGTGGCCCTTAGACACAAAGTTTGTAGTTTATTAGAAAATCTATTTCCCTGTTGGAAATATGAATACAAAAGAAACTTTTAATTATGCCGATCGAAAAGTCTGCTGACCCTAAAGAAGAGAACATTAAAAAGTCGGTAAGTAAGTCCTACAATATTGACTTTAAATATTCTTGGTTTTCTGAATGATATTTGACTCTTCCTTTGTATTTTCGTCCACGAGCCGCCATTGGCATGTAGTGGAGAGGAGAGCAAAGCGGAATAAGGGGCAAACCGTATGTACAGCACCATCTGTCTGCCACAAATCAAATAATCAGCTGACAGAGCAATTGGTTTTGTTGCCGAACGAGGATTGTTGTTGAAATACGTATTTGGATTTGGTCAGAATTGCATCAAATGTAAAAAACAAACACTTTGCCCAACTATCCCCTACTAACGTTATATTTATGCACACTTGCTACTCCTCCTACACGAGTTAAAGTAACTAATAACTAAAGACTCAACTACCACCTTATTCACTGAACAAGATCTACATAAAATCTTATTAAAGAATCATTCCGTTACACAAAGACTGAAAGACAAATCCCATCATGCATTTGAACCAGGCGCGTCATTATTATCTATCTCTCACACATTAAATTAATTCAAGCTGGTCAACTTTAAGAAAAATCAACTATATTATAAAGTAGTCATTTTAACCAAAGAACTGAACACGTTGTGGTTGTATATGACAATATTTTAAATTTTATTCAAATTATTTATGCACATATATTAGACCTTTGTAAGCTGCCGCTTTTTGAATTGGATACGGTTCTGTAAGATGAATGTGAATATATATAAAGAAAAGGATATACACACAAACACAGTATGATTTGTATTATGGGCACCTTTTTAATTTTTGAATGGAAATAAGGCTTGAAGAGAGATAATCCTAGACTGCATGGTTTTTAAAGAAGTCGACTTGGTAAATTTATTAACTCCATTTTTGGTGTAATGGAAAACTGAAGAAGACGCAATGAATGAAACGGAGCGTTGTTATGTTTTATGGCTACTTGAGATATATTTTTAGGGATTAGGTGACAGTCATTGGTTACTGTGTTAAGAACGCCTACAGAATATTGGTAGATATTTTTTCTATAAATTTCAAGAGAAAGTTTTAAGTTAAAAACTAGTTTGGGGTTATAAATTGACTGAATCTGAAATATACCCATTGATGACTAAATTCATATTGGTTTATTAAAGATCTATGGAGTGACTTGTTAATTTGTACAATGTACATTCTTTATTATACACCGAAAAAATATATGATCTTCGTAAACGTATATTTGGTTAAGTTAATAATACTGCCTGATTAGTATAGACACAACCATACATATTGGTTACATTATTTTGCTACTACAACAATCAGGCGCGGATCCAGGGGGGGCGACGACAGTTTCGCCAAATGAGTATTTTTTTACTGTGAGCCTTGAAAATTGTACGTATAAAGGGTCAGAAGTTTTCTTAGAAGTAATTTTTGAGAGAAAAGATTTTTAGAGCCGGGATAAGCTCTTTTTTTTTCGAAGTAACTTTTTTTTAGTCCTCCCACCCCGCCCTGAGTCCTGGATCCGCCACTGATAACAATATACTTTTGCTACTTTTTATAATAAAACGGCTATCGCTAAGGAAGCAACACGATACTTCCTTTAGCTAATTTAATTAAATGAACAGTTATACAATTCTAACTGTAGTAGAATTAGAAACATCGCCAACACTGTTGCTTCGAAAGTCCACGCGAAAGATGAGTCAATGAGTCAGCCTCCAACCACAATAAGAGGGTTGTGCGCTTCGGTAAAGTCGAACGATCACTGATAGTCAAAAATGCTGGTTAGTTACTTATTGTTAAAAATCTGTATGGAATCTGATATTAATAAAATAGTTTTAGAAATTTCTCTCTTAAAAAAAGATTTTTGTCTAATAAAACTACCTTGAATTTAAAAAATAGATAATTAAACCATAAAAAAACTTGAATTAAAATCTTTTTTTTTTGTGTACTCTTAAAAAATCCCTAATAAGTTGAGAGATATGTAGATTAATACTAATAAATTATGTAACACAAAGCAAAAAAGCGTCTTAATTTTCAATATTTAAAAAATGTTTCATAAAGAACCTACTGCAGAATCAACATAAAATAGGTATAAACAGGTGCGAATCTAAAGGTGTTTCGTTTTTGTTCATAAATTATTACTTCTGAAACCAGTTTGCCAGTAAATTTTGGCAAACCTGCCAAACAATACCACACAACAAAAATATTTTTATTCCAGATCCAAAAACAATCATAAAAGATTCCGAACAAACTTTTGCACAGCAGGGCTAATGGCTGAAGTTTTATGTTCCCAGCATGAGGTTAATGTTGCGTTTGAAACATCAAAAAGGCGTTTACGACAATCTTCATGGGGTAAATATCTCTATAAATTATACAATCAGTATGAATATAAAACGATTTGTTTTTTAACTTAATAAAAGTAGAGGGTTTTAAGCTCTTCCTAATGCGCTGTGTCAGGGTTCTCATGAAGTAATGTGGTATGTCTACTTTTATTTGTTTCTTGTAAGATAATATTATTTTTTTGGCAATAACTTTGAAACGAAAGTAGATATTGAACCGCGGTATTTACATTTTTTCTTGCAAATTTAATCTACTTTTCGATTATGATGTCATAGTTATACCGTATGGTATGAGTTTTTTGGATAAAATAAAAAACTGTTGTTATTACAAAGTGAGCCATCTAGGATAATTAAAAGTACTTACCTTTCTCTTCCAAACAGGCTTAAATTTGCTAAAATCGGATTAGTGGTTTAGAAATTACAGCTATTTAAAATTATTAAACTAAAAAAAAACTGAGAAGGAAAGAAATAAGAACACAAAGTCTTCCTCCACTATTATATTATACAGGGTGTGTCAGTAAGGTGTCTGTCTTAGATAGCACCTAAACTATCAAAGATAGGGAAAAAAGTGTAATACAAAAGTTAAAGGGTTTTTTAGGATACATAATCTAAAAATATTTTCTTATCTACAGGGTGGTCCTAAAAAGTGTTACTAAATAATAAAAAAGAAAATTAAATGGGACACCCAGTATAATTTTCTAGAATATGATTCAATGGAATAAGATCTTTGCAACCCTGTTACAATTTTTGAAGTGAAAAGCAATGTTGCCAAGTAATTGATTTTATTCCGAAATTTTAGTAATTTTAAGGGTATCGTTAAAAAAATCATAGCGACCTGTGGATTAACCCTTGGCAAATATAGTTTACGTTGTAAGTACTTTAAGGTACGATATATTGATCTATAATAATGTTTTTTAAATCTCTTATACAGAGCGTTCATTACAAGTTGGACAACTCGATAGTTTTAAAAATGCTTTATTTCAATTTTTTTAAATGGGACCCCCCTAGTTTTTTTAGGCAAAATAATTTATCTTTTGAAAATCTTACTTTTTTGTTAAACATGTCATATATCTAAATATCATAGTTTTTGAAATATTTTAGGATTTGTCTTAACTCAGGGTAAAAAAGGAAAGTTCTAATTAAACAATTTAGTCAAGATTGCTTTTGAACAAAAAATAAATAATTTTATTTGTCACAGCTGTCATTGCAAAATTTTTTCGCTAAAATTTTGTGCTTTATAACTGTTTAAATTTTAGTTTCCCGAACTAACTTTATCGAAATAGAAAAGTATGAGTTGTGAATGTTAGAATTTTTGGACAAGTGTAGATGTTTATTAATTAATTTTCAATTGTGCCCTCCTGCGGCAAAAGGCGGAATTTAAAAAATTATTTCCAGGATTTTCTCACAGCCACTTTAACTACGAATTTATTCTCTGAGTTTCTATGGACTAGGATCTTCATTCATTAACATTTTAAGCGAGGCTAGGCCTATAACTCCTCTTAATTATTGATAAAACATTAGCTAAAAACTAGTACATTAAGTTCGTGTTGTGTGAGGGGTTTGAACCTGGGTCCCTCATTGTCGTGGTAGCCTGTATGGACCTGCCTGGTGTTGTGGTTGGTGGGAATGGCGGATTAACGGGTTCTGGCTTTGTTCTGCTATGTTGAAGTAATTGTTGCTGGTGTTCGTGATGTAGTCTTGGATCGTTTCCATTTTAAGGTCTCTGTGTAATGTGGTATTACGTACAAAACATGGTGCGTTAGTTATTATTCGTAACAATTTGTTTTGATATGTTTGTATTTTGCTTTTCTCCGTCATGCAGAGTATTGACCATGATGGGGCGGCATACAGTAGTGCTGGTCTTATGCATAGTTTGTAGATGGTAACTTTGTTGCGGGTGTTTAGCTTGCTATTTCTATGTATTAGTGGATAGTACTGGTGTAGGAGCCTGTTTGCTTTGGTTAATGTTTGGGCCAAGTCGAAGTGTAAACCCAGATATTTGGCTTTTTTGGACCATGTCAGTTGGGTGTTATTTAATATGATTTGCCTGGGTAGCGGTTTCCTAGATTTGGTGAATATAATGGCCTGTGTTTTTTGTGGGTTTAGGGTGATTTCCCATTTAGTCATCCATTTGGCTATTTCGTTTATGTGTCTTTGGAGTCTTACTGCAATGGGGTTCATATACATTGCTGTTGTAACCATGGCTGTATCGTCGGCGAACAGAAACAGTTGGTTTTCGGGATCATGTGGGATGTCTGCCATGTAGATGTTGAATAGATGGGGCGAGAGAAGTTTCTATGCCCAGTAAGTTCCGAGATATCGCGGGTGGCCAGCCTTTATTTTTTTTTTAAATGACTTAACCATGTTTTTAATAAATGTGATTTTACTTTACATAATATAAACGATGCCCGTGATTCACGCGCAAATACAAAATTAATTTAAGGGACGTGATTTAAGACAGTAATACCACGGAACTACTAGTACTTAGCTACCACAGTATAAATCACTTTGTTTGTGATCCAGTAAACTTTTCAGTACTATAGATAATTTTTATGGTTATATAAAGGTGTAAATGAGACCCAATTTTATTTCGCCGACGTTTCGGAAAACATTCACTAGTTAAAGCGCTAGTTAAAGAAGGCTTCACGAGTCACTCAACAAATAAAAATTGTACACATAAGGGCCAATTTTATAACGTCGATTTAAGCCGCAAAGTCCAGTTTAATTCATAAATTGTTAGAAATGGTCCTTTTATAATGTTAGATTGGCATCAAAGTTCAACTTCTAGGTGCGCCACTATTCAAACCGGTAAATCCGCTACTTACATAGCTGTTCCTTTTTTAAACTAGCGTTTTAACATTGTTTTTTAGATCTTTAATTATTCAAAAGTGATTTGTTTAAAATATTTCTAGTACAATGTAAGTACACTATTAACAAAGAAGTATTTAGATTGCTGCGATATACCAATTCGTTTCCATTTTTCAATTTAAACAGGTTTTGTTAAGCTTTCACTCAAGCTTTATTGTAAAACAACTTACATTCAGTGTAGTAAATTAAACTGAAATTTGCCAATTTACTTTTTATTTTATCGCTATTTATATCACAAAAGACGGTTAAATAACAAGTTTCGAACACCTACGTAATGTGCCACCCAAGAAGTCAATTTCCATTTAAAAAAAGGCGGTTGTTCACATGTTTTTGAAAAGAAGCTGGTGGCTACCAAAATAATGTTAGGTGGTTAAACTTAATCAAATAGGCATATCAAAAAAAAAAATCGTCAGTTGGTCGAAAGCTAATTGACGTCACTGACTAGCCAAAAGTAAATGTTTTGACCAGAACCGTATGGAAAAAAAATTAAATTTAAGTAAACAAAAACTGTTTTAAGTTCAAAAAATGCTTTGAAGTCAGAAAGGAACATCTTTATTAACAAATCTTTAAGAATTTATAACCGCAGGTAAAATAAACCCACTTTTTGCGGTTCGCGGACACTAATTTTCTCCAAAACTAGATATAAGAATTGCTTTAATTTAAATATTATACCATAATTGTGTTATAGTATAATTGGACAAATTTAAAAAAAAATTCTCCCAAAGAAAGCCCTAAACTTAAAATCTATTACAAGACAAACAACATTCAAAGCTTTAGCTATCCATTGATACCAAATTGGCACTTGGTTAATCAAATATTAGAGGTGATATTTGTTGACAGCCGAACCTCTGCAATTAATTTTGAAATATTTATACCAGTAGAAAAGAAGGTGTTTTAGCGGCAGGCGGACAGAGTAGTGCATCTATATTTTGCATTGAGTACACAGGGACGCCAAATGCAATAGGTTCCCTGGGGCACAGGTAGACAATCACAGGCTGTTTCGTTCTTATTAGAACTCATCAGAAAGCCATAACCTGTAAGCGACCCCGAATACAGCGAAACTCTGTTTTCAAGATATTTTTATGAAATAAAAATGCGCCCAGTGGGTATACTGCAGCGCGAACTTATTTGAATCTACAAATCCGTAGAAAAATTGTGGGGATGAGATAAATGTTGCCTATACTGGTGTGTTGGCCTAACGTATTTGGTTTATTGTTGCTTTCGTCGACGACTATCTTTTGCATTGAGTTGATTCCTATAGATGGCGTTACTGGGTTTTCATCGCATTTTTATTTCTTAAAAATATCTTGAAAACAGAGTCTCGCTGTATTCGGGGTCGCTTATAGGTTATGGCTTTCTGATGAGTTCTAATAAAAACGAAACAGCCTGTTATTGTCTACCTGTGCCCCAGGGAACCCATTGCCTTCGGCGTCCCTGTGTACTCAATGCAAAAGATAGATGCACTACTGTCCGCCTGCCGGTAAAAAACCTTCTTTTCTATTTACTTATACGGACACTAAACTCTACTACTCTATTTATACCAGTGTACGTTAATGGTACACATATCAAAGATGAATTAAATAGTCTTGTTAAATAAATTCGAAAGGCTCATTCGTTTTTGAGTAATCATAAATTGTGATACATACTCGAAAGCCAAACGACCCTTAACTATTTTTAACTTAAGTACCAAAAAATATAACATAGTGAAAAAAATTATTAGATTAAATATTGCAAAAATATTGATTTTTTGCCAGTTTTTTGATTTACGGGAGCTTTTTCCAATAATATATTTCTAACAGTTTTTCAATAATTTTAAAATTCGAAATTTTTTTAGTATACAGTAAACTGAAAGATAATTTTTAAAACAATTAGACTCATAACTCATAGATTTGTTTACAAGACTTGAAGAAGTAATCGATAAACTTATATTAAAATCTTGTCTTGTAATACTAATAATTAATATTATTTCTATGTTTCTCATTTACCATGCAAACTGTTTTTCATAATATAATTAAATAAACCTAAAGATTGAAGTTAGAAGGTAAAACTTTTGCGAGATAAATAAAGGTTCACAAGAATCACTGGATTTTGCTTTACAAATATACCAAAATACCTTATTTTTGTCAAATAAGAATGAAGAAAAGGTTTTGACATGCATTTTCCCACAAATTTTATATCTCAAAATAAACATTTCGAAGAACTGGATTATCTAGAGAATATATTTTCAGGGCATAAAAACCTAAAGCTAATTTTTTATATAATGGGTTAAAAGTAACATTTTGTATACTTACTTTACATGTTTTTTTTTTTTTTTTTTTTTATGATAAAACACCTGCACTGTAGGAAAAATCCTTTAAGGCGCTCTGGGAGCGGTGCGTGTGCGAAGAAAGCGATTAACGTTGGTCTTGAAACGTTGAAGATTGTATTCATTGGGAAACACGACCTCAGGAAGATCATTCCACAAAGATGACGTTCTCCAGATGAAAGAATTCTTAAACAATGAAGTTCGAGGAGTACTAAGCTGAACAACATATGGATGAGCAGCAGTGGTTCGCCGTGTATTTCTGTTTTGCATTGCTCTAGGTGGAATCAAGTGGGCAATGTCAGTCGAACACCTGCCATGGAAATATCTGTAAAAGAGAGCCAAATCACCAACCTGTCTTCGATGCTCCAAGCTATCGAGGGTCTTGGTCAGCTCGGGGTCGCCGATCAGACGAACGGCTCTCCTTTGAATGGAATCCAGTAGCCGAAGGGTGTGCTTGGGTGCAGAGCTCCAGACATGAGAGCAATATTCTAATGATGGTCGAATCTGGGCTTTGTATAGTGTCAAAAGTTGATGAGGTGTGTACAACCTTTTGGTGCGGAAAAGTACACCAAGTTTCTGTGCAGCTGCCTTGGCAATTGCGGCAACGTGATCATGCCAAGACAGATTACCTCCCAGATTGACCCCCAGCAAATTAATAGACGGTGTCAGGGGAATTGCGTGTCCTGCCATGACTATATCCGGTTCTGCAATGTTAACCTTTTTGGAGAAGACTGCTGCCTGGGTTTTCTTAGCATTAAATTCGACTTGGTTACTGTCACCCCAAGCCAAAATTTCTTCCAGGTCATTGTTGAGGCGCAATACTTCATGCTGCCTGCGAAGATGTGCGTCGGCAGCGGATGTTTGGGGGGTCAAGGTAAAAGATGAGACAAGTGTGCTGTCATCAGCAAAGCTATAAATTGGATTTTGGGTTTTTACTAGAAGGTCGTTAATATGCAGTAAAAAGAGGGTAGGCGACAATATGGACCCTTGAGGAACACCGGCATTGATGGTGAAGGTGTCTGAGAGAAACCCGTCAATCGCCACTTGCAGAGAACGGTTCTTAAGGAAGCTGGTTAACCATAAACAAAATCCATTAGGCATACCGTAGGATCGCAATTTACTTAGAAGCCCATCGTGCCAAACACGATCAAAAGCCCTAGAGATGTCCAGTGCAACAGCCCGGGATTCTCCATGATGTTCGATGGTGTTGCTCCAAAGATGGGTGACATATGCCAGGAGGTCACCTGTTGATCTGGACTTACGAAAACCGTATTGATGGTCGCTGATAATGTTAAGCCCTTCCAGATACTTTAGAAGTTGTTGGTTAATAGCTTTCTCCATTACTTTTGAAATTACTGAAAGCAATGCGACGGGTCGGTAGTTGCTTGGCAGGGTCTTTTTACCTTTCTTTGGAATGGGCTGGACACGCGCCGACTTCCAGCAGGATGGAAATATTCCTTTTTTGTAGGATAAGTTGAAAAGTCTACAAAATACTGGTGTAAGTTCATCGGCGCATGTCTTGAGAACAATGATAGGAATTTCGTCTGGACCAGAAGCTTTATTGACGTCGAGTCCTTTAAGAATCCGTTTAACAAGACGCTGACGGAACACGATTTCAGACATTTGCGATTGAACTGAGGGAATGTTGGGTGGTGGTTTTCCCTGAAAGTCTACAGTGGAATGCGAGGAAAACAGTTCAGCAAGTAGGTTTGCTTTATCTCCGGCTGTGGTTGCTATTGTGCCGTCGGAACGTGTTAGAGGTGGAATAGTTGACTTTGTAAAGTTTTGGCTGACGGCCTTAGCGACTGACCAAAAGGACCTTGATCCGTTAGGACTGGCAAGAAGTTTGTTTTTGATTCTCTCGTTATGAGCTTCTTTGCTTTGGTCTATCATTTGCTTACATTGGTTTCGGGTGGTAACAAAGATGGCGCGATTTTCAGCAGTAGGGTTTTTACGCCACTGTCGGTAAGCCAGGTTTTTAGATCTGACAGCACGCTCGCAATTCTTGCTAAACCAGGGCTTGCCGTTAGAAGGGCGCTTTTTGGAGAAAGAAATAAAGGCCTCCATGCTAGTTAGAATGACGTCGGAGACCTCCTTTGCACAGACAGATGGATCATCCGAAGAAAAGCATACACTTAGCCAGGGAAAGTTGCGAAAATGGTCCTTTAGGTCTTCCCACTTAGCTGATGTATAGTGCCAAATCTTACGGGGTTTAGGAGGTTGTTCAGAACTAATTGGCAGCTTGCTTAGGGTTGAAATAAGTTTGTGATCGGAGGAGCCCAATGGTGGTTGTACGGTGACCGTATATAGGTCTGGATTTGAAGTTAAAAAGAGATCTAAAAGACTAGCAAAATCCCCAGCTCGGTCTGGAATCCGCGTTGGTTCTTCTACGAGTTGAGTTAGACCAGAACTGATCGCAAAAGATTCGGCCTCGCGGCCTTGCTCATCGTTGGTGTTTGAGTATTTAAGCCAGTTGATATTGTGGACGTTAAAGTCGCCAAAGATAGCAACTTCGGCATTCGGATGATTGGTTTGCAAGAAGTCGATTGTCGATTGGATGTTTATTCAATTCAACAGAAAACGCTAAAAAAGTAAATGTTTTAATAAAATCTTAAAGTTAAAGATTTTTCTTTTAATTCAAAAAGTCCGTTTTCCGTACTTGTTGAAATATTCCGCACACGTTTTCATGTCAACTAGTGCACTTTCCACGCTTCTGCCAAAAACTAGAATTTTTCCTTACATTGACTGGAAAGAAAACTAGTAATAAAGGAAAGCATTTTATTGCAGAAAATAACTTCCTAAGTCCGTCCCTGCAACTTTTGGCGACAAGCAGTCTGGTCGGCATTAAAGAGAGCCCTTTTGGGAAATACCATTTTAAGATTAATTCTTCAAAAGAGCTAAAAGGTAAAATCCGTAACAATAATACAATTCCATGCTTATTACCGGCAATAACCGTTTACAATTTCTGAAAAAAGATTTTTAGTGCTGAATTTGAGGTTTATTTTCCCCAAACCATTCTGGGAATATTCGGTTTTGCAATATGTTTTGGCTTAGTAGTTTTTGTGTTTTTAGAAAGTATGATGCCACTCAAGGACGTGTAGTGAAATTTGGTAGAAAGGAAGTAATTTTCAAAAAATTATATATACAGTGTCTACCCAGATTAAGTCAAAATATAGAAAACTTTTTTATTTTCAATTTTAGCTCAAAAATAAACCTTTCATAAAAAGTTTTGCTTGGCCTACAAATTTTACGTCTCTGTAAACACTCTGAAAATATTAATTACCCTAAGAAAATTAAGTTATTAATAAATAATCAATCGTTATAACTAAATGTTATGATATTTTGACAAAAATTGGTAGAAAATAAAAACCTAAATAGAAAGGTGTAATGGTTAAGTTTATACCGCCTATCATACTTTAGTAACTAAATGTAATTTTTCAACAGTGGTGACTCGGAAGGGAAAATACAGAAGATAAGATTACAACATAATAATTAATAAAAATACATGTTGTGGGGTCATTGTATAATTAATGTTATCCTCATTTTTTAAAGAAAAAATAAAGTTTGCAATAAACTATAAACTGATCGAATGAGAAGGCTTAATCAGCCTTAACTAGAACTCAGGAGCAGCCAAGCTGCCTACCTCTCATGTGTCGAATAAATCACCGACAAAAATGAGCTAAGGAGTCTAGAGGATCAATATGATAACTGGACATCAAACGTGTCACATTGCCAAGCCAGATCACTGATAAGCACCCAGAATCAGAAACAAGGATGACCTCACATTTCATTTTAAGTGAGGCAAGGAATGTTAACATCAAATTAAATGACAGGCTAGCCATGGTACCATCACAAACCCGATGGACGTACCTATCGGTAAACGATTCGTTTATTGGTAGCTGTCCACGGCATCGAGCGTCCGGGGTTTGCACGCTGTGCACCCCTTCGTCTATTACCCGCTGTCCCCTCACCTTGTCAGTGGGGAATGGCAGTTTACGGAGGTTATTCGACTATTCGATTTACCAGCCATAGGCGCAGACCCTTTGCGGGCCGCGGCCTCAGGATGGTCGCGCGTCTCTGATGAGTCCCAGTAGGACGAAACAACGAAAGGATTGAGATGTTTACGGAAGAAGAAGGGCATACCGTTGTTAGCAGTGAGTCTAAAACCTCCGTAAACTGCCATTCCCCACTGACAAGGTGAGGGGACAGCGGGTAATAGACGAAGGGGTGCACAGCGTGCAAACCCCGGACGCTCGATGCCGTGGACAGCTACCAATAAACGAATCGTTTACCGATAGGTACGTCCATCGGGTTTGTGATGGTACCATGGCTAGCCTGTCATTTAATTTGATGTTAACATTCCTTGCCTCACTTAAAATGAAATGTGAGGTCATCCTTGTTTCTGATTCTGGGTGCTTATCAGTGATCTGGCTTGGCAATGTGACACGTTTGATGTCCAGTTATCAAACTACAAACTATGTCATTAAATGCTTTAGATTCCCCCATGTCCTTAAAAACCCAATGATCATTACGCATCAACATATCTATTCTTAAATAATTTACTTCAAAGGAAAATTAACGACTAACATACAAAATTACAAAGCAATATTCGTGATAAGGTAAGTGCCTGCTCTTCCACACTGTCACATTTACACATATAGGATGGCATGGTTAGCATATATAATCAAATATTGAATACAATGTTTTCATAATAGAGACATTTTGCCAACCAATAAAATCCCGATAAACGAATCGAAAATCCGGTTTCAAGCGTCAGCCAGTGCGGAGATTTTAACGTCTGAAAAATCGATTAGCGGGATTTTGTCGGTTGGCAAAATTTCACCATTATTGGACTACGTCTGAAATCCATTGCCCAATCTTCTCCGTTATTATTAATCTTTGAAATAAAAGTTCAACACAAAAGTCCGACTCTGTTTTCGTCGGCGACAAGCAGTCTAGAGTGGTCATCTCCTAAGGCCCTTTCACCAGCCACCCCCATAAGAATTTCTACCTAAGCAGGCATCACAGGTGGCCATGAATAACAGTTCCCTCCAAAAATCCCGTACCTTCTTTATAATGCATAGAGGCGCATTTCTATAGTTCATTCATGTTTTAAGGTGTCTCATTTATTATTTTGAGACACGTTTAAGATATTGCCGGTCGACTTGATAGATTAAACCCAAATAGCCGTATCACCGTGTATAATGTTTTGTGTAAAGAATGGAACCAATCGTCTGGTGTAAAGAGAGGATCTTGGATTAATTATTCGGTACATGAGTTGACAAATCCGGTGCTTATTTTTAACAGTAATAAGTTTTTTTTAAGTGGGGAACTATTTTGGGTATTTTGACGTCGATGATTTATTTTGTTATTTGACAATGAATTATTAGGTAAAGAAGTTTCATTAAAATTTTTTTATAATTAATTTAAATTAAATTAAAGACATTAATCTGTACTAGGTATGTCTGTATATTATGTATTCTCTTAATGCCTGGTTTTTAGTAGAAGAATGAATACTTTTCTTAAAAAGTTTTTTCTACTCTATTTTTCTACTAAATTGACTATATTTGCTGATGATACATCGATAATATGGCATTTTATTTTGTTGTAGCAGGGGTTGGCGGAAGATCCAATATACTTAGACCTAGAGGCCCATTGTTTCCACAATATCTACAGCTTAGCGTAGGATCAGCACCACGTATATGCACTAGTCTATTCTTTTTACATATCCAGAGGTCCACTACGTTGTTCTCGGTTTCGATATTAGAAAAGATTACTAGCATGCTGCATTTTTTTATGTACTAAATTTCCGAACATACTTTTTCTTTTTTAAATGGATCCGAAATGCGCTAAAATTTGTCATGTTAAATTGCGGGTTTTTTAACCGAATTACAAAAAAACTACGTAAAATTTTGATTTTCTCTCTTTACCAATAGAAAAGTGCTAGGTATATATGTGGTTGTAAGATAGCAATTTTCATGCAGAAAAAACATTTAAATTCCATTAAAATAACTACAAATAATCTCTCTGCCTGCTGTCAAACTGACTTTTTTTAAAGTTAAATATAAATGCATGATATTGTCTTATGACAACACTATTAGGAACAACATGTTGGTCATTTGCAACTGTTTTCACAGAACAACAATAAACATTAACATATTAGGTATAAATTCTTTGACTTAATTCTATGAAAATATTTATGGTTTTATTGCAGCAGGTGAGATTGGATTCGGATCTCGCGAGTCTCACACCTCAAAATATTTAATATTTATTGTGACTTGTTCTACAGGATCCAGCGGAGTTCGTTCTTTTATTGCTACTGCCCCCTTTTTGTGTTTTTGTATACAAACTCACTGGCGGGTAACATTTAATAGATTTAATAGTTCTTTTTTATCCTGTTCTTCTATTTCTTCTCTTACTTTTGCCACAGATTATATGGCTGTATATTCTATGCTTTTGGAATATCAGTCATTATAATTCCAAGACATCTATAACTTTTTTTTAAATCACAATGGCACTGGACAACGGCACACATAACACATAACTGAAATTATTGTATGAATATATTTAAAATTTACACAATATTTTGTATGTTCATTTGTTTTGAGTTAAATACAGTTACCTGAAAAGTCATCAATTTTGAAATAAGTAGATTTAACAATTATATAAAAAATTTTCTTAATTAATTTATCTCAACAATGGTTCCTACATCGCAACAACATTTAAAATATTTTCTTTAATGCTCACGAAGTACCTTATTAAATTTTATTTTGTTCCCATATACCTTGCCTAGCTGTATTATTTTTTTTTCTTACTCTTCTTACCTACCTCTACTGGCGTCTAGTGATGTGGGGGCATGATGCCTGGCCCTGCCTGCCTTACCAATTGAAACTGATAATGGTTTCTATTCTTATTTTTAATTACAATAAAAATTCTATATTTATATCTGTTCTACAATGAGTTTTGTCACTATAATCGAATTTTTCATTCAGCACTAAAATCGTGAGCTAACCTATTGAAAATATATTTCAATAATAAAAACCTTCTCAGAGAATCTCAAACCTTTTCCAAAAAACATTAAAAACACGGCGCGAAAGCTGGAAGAAAAACATGAGATGAGAGAAAATGTACGTCAACCTACTCATTCAATTCGTTTATTTGTCGGTCGTGCGACCGATTATATTTTATATGATAGTCTTCGTTTCGATAACTCAAATAGACAAAGGCAGTTTAGAAACAGGAAACCAAACTCGAGACCGCAGTCAAGTAGAAGTACATAGTTTATAGAGAGAATCGGCTGCTGCCATTGCTTGGAATTGTTGCGATGTCAGTAAGTAGTTTCGCGTGTTTTTATTAATTCAGTAAATAATTCAAGATTTTAAAAACTGAAACCGTAGAAAAGTTAATCAAAATTTACTGAAAAATGTTATTATTTTTTCAGCAATAAACTCTTCTGCTATCTACGACACTGCCAACATTCTTTAATAAGAATTTTATAATATGGAAATTATCTTTTAATTTATTACCTATTTCTGTATTGTCCATTTGCATTGGGGTGCTAATTATTTTTATTTATTTGTCCTGTTCGTTATAACAGCAATTATAGAAATCGATTCTTTTATGTTAATGCTTATATGGAATTTTCGATTGTAAACATTTTTTTATAGGAAATGTGTTTACCTTCTAAGGGTTCATCGCCGCTTTTAATGGGTATTTTTCATTGTGTCATTTACTCAAAATGTACTAAAACCATCATATTTATTTCAACATGTATTTTTATTCAGACTTAAACTCTTTTCACCTTATACAGTGAACAGCAAAAAGTTTTGCAATATGGGAAAATATTATTAGCAGAAATAGTATCTATACAGGATGTCTCATAACTTATGGGCTTTATAGTAACTGAAGATACTAGATATCAAACTAAGCCGATTAAGTCATATACGTTATTTCGGATTGTTACTCGTTCTAGAGATACAGGGTGTTGAAAGTAAAAGTTTATTCTCGAAAATAAGCCATACTTTTAAAACGGTTTAATAAATCGAATTGAAAGTTAGCAATATTATGTTTTTATGAGCAAGAAATAAGAATTTGTAAAAAATTTTAAGTTTTAAACTAGAGGGCGCTAGTTGCATACACTGGGCTTCATAAATCTATGATTTTTTTTCTTACCTGTGATATTTGGTGTTTTTCAATTATAGTTTCTTAATGAAGGGCATTTTCTGAGTCAAAAACGTGTACTTGATTGATCTTATTATTTTTAACGGTTTTCGAGATATTTCTCTTTAAACATCCCAAATCATAAAAAAACATAGTACATAATTAAATTAATATTTTAATTATCAAAAAAAAACCTATATGACATAATCGACTTAGTTTGATGTCTAGTATCTCCAGTTACTCTACGGCCCATAAGTTATGGGACACCCTGTATTACGTATGCGGTAAAAAGCACACGAATGGAAACATTGCGAACGAGCCGCGTAGGGTCGCGTGCGGTAATTACATGAGTGGCTAACAATGCAAATAAAATAATTCTACAAGAAAGAGAGAATTAAGCACATGCTACTTAAAAGAAAGACGAAGGAAAATATTTTCTCCACGAACATTACTGAATGCAATAATTTTAAAATCATTTTTGATAATAGAATGTAAAAACTCTCGCTCTTGAGTTGAAATATTTATTCTGAAACACTTGCTTCTTATGCGTTTTGCGTGTATTTTCATTCCATAACAAGATACGGAATGAATATTCTGTAATTGATCTAAACGACATAGGTTGCCATGAATTTCGAAACTGTCAATGTCAGCAGACAAATTTTAGTGCAAGTCAAAATATGAGTGAAAAATCGGATAAATCAGATATGGAACTCCTGAAATTACAAATATTGCGAATAGTATTTTAAGTCGTGGAAAAAATATAGTCTGCTACTCGGTTAGAATGAAAATTCGATACTCGTGGTTCGTCACGCTCGCTACTCGCTACACTCGCGTTCGGAATCTTCCACTCGGATCTAATTTTCATTCCAACCTCGTTACAGAATCTACTATTCTCAAATAATTTTTTGGTTAAAGTTCCGATGGACGTTACAATTTTGTAGAAATGTGTGGGAAAAAGATCTTAATGGTTA
Organism: Polydrusus cervinus; assembly: GCA_935413205.1. Classification (NCBI taxonomy): domain Eukaryota; kingdom Metazoa; phylum Arthropoda; class Insecta; order Coleoptera; family Curculionidae; genus Polydrusus; species Polydrusus cervinus. The sequence goes on along the minus strand of OW284511.1, from coordinate 1,298,845 downwards.
CGTTGAAGGGGTAGTTCTTCAATTATTTTCGGGGAAAATATTGTAACATTTATGGGCTTAGGTATCAGATCAAGTTATTTCTGCAGCCTGGATTACCACAATTAAATTTTCTCGATTTGTAATTATCGAATTTAGATAGGGGTGCCGGCCGGGCAAGATACTTTGTTGGTTTTTATTTTGGATTTTGAAAAGTTGTTGAAGTTTAAAATGAATGGTCGTCCACAACCTAATTGAAATATTAGATAAACTAGTAAGCACACAAATTAGGAGATTATCTCTATGTACGATTTGTATTTGTGGATGTGACGACAAGATCAATTCATTATACTGTTTTCTATGCTTATTTTTTCAAATCATTATTTTTAATAAGTTTTCTCATAATAACAGTACAATAGGCTTAAATTAGTACAAGTAAAAAAGTAGTCGTTGTCGTTAAAACGCGCTTTTTTTTAATAAAGTTAGGTGAATTATAGTGTATACCTAAATTTTGATATGGCCCCCTTATAAAATTGGTCACGAGCCGCCACTGATATACCGGCACACTAGGAACAAATTTGTAAATTTATAAAAAGGGAAGTTAGGAGACCAGATATCCAAAAAATGTATTGGAAAAAAATCTTGGTCCAAATGCAAAAAAAAAGAACAGGAATATTTTTTTATTAGAATCAATTTTCATCTATAGATATCTTTACAAGTTTAGGTACGTGTAGGGAATGTTAACGGTAAGGCAGTTCTCACACGAAAAAACTTAAAAGAAACTGTAGTAGTGTGGATACTAGGAAACTTGGCGACTGAGCTACTCGAGTGCCCCTCATCCTCATACGGCCGATACTATAGTCACACAGTCTCGAGCTAAAGACCGCACATTAATTTCAGCTTAAAAATTTGCTTTATATTTATTATTTTGCGTCACTCAACACACTGGAGTAGCGCGGCGACTAGCATGCCGAGTCGCGGATACTCGGCACTCTGTTCTTAATTAAAATAATTAAATTAAATTAGCTTCATGCATGCCTATTAAGTGAAGGTGGTCATTTCCAACAATTTTTATAAAACAATATTTTGCATTATCAATGTTAATAATAATAATAGTAGAGCTAATTTAATTTAATTATTTTAATTAAGAACAGTGTGCCTGAGGAGAAAAACTCAAGAGACCATTTTTATGCAGAATTGACCAGGCTAATCAGAATTATTATCCACATAGAAAAATATCAGTGCCGTACCACTTTTTTTCTAAAAAATATATAATCGCTTAGTATTCAATTGATGTAGCCGTTACTTGATGAAGATCCATTATAGAAACTAGGTTAAAAAGAATACAAAAATGTATAAATCTTCACTTATTTTTTATTGTACTATGACAATTGTTTCGACACACAGTGTCTTCGTCAGATAGTAGAAATCTATTTTAGATTCTAATTAGATTTCTACTATCTGACGAAGACACTGTGTGTCGAAACAATTGTCATAGTACAATAAAAAATAAGTGAAGATTTATACATTTTTGTATTCTTTTTAACCTAGTTTCTAATCGCTTAGTTTTAAAAATTATTCTATTGGCGATAACGCTGAAACGAACGGAGATATCGAGCTGCGGTTTTAATATTTTTTCTAGCAAATTTCATTTACTTTTCGATTATGGTATCATAATTATACCGTATGATTTATTTTTTCGGAGTAAAATCAAAAAATTCGTTATTATTGCAAATTGCGCCCTCTATTTTTTTTTTTGAGAACTATTATGGACAGCTAAATACGATTGGTGAAAATGCATACATTTCTCTTCCAAACAATCTTTAGTTTGCTAAAATCGGATAAGTCGTTTAAAAGTTACAGCGATTTAACTGATTACACTTTCAACAGCTTCCCCCTCTTATTAAAGTCGGTACGCCAATGAGCATAAGACCAAAATGATGTAGAATTGTCAAAGGTTTTTAATGGTGTTGTCAAAGATATACCTTAATGTGGAATTTTTGGAGATATGTAAAATTTTAAAATTTACTTTTCAATTACGACCTCATGCGACAAAATGCGGAACTTAAAAATAATTTCCAGCATTTTCTCTTGGGCACTTTTGTCATAAAAAAATTGACTCGGATGCTGTAAGTACGATTAGTAGTTTCTGAGATATGTCCGGCGGTCATTCTTAGTTGACCACCCGGTACAAACCATTGCAACAGCAAAACAAAAATTTAGTTTTTAAATTTTACCATTTGTAAACAAAAATACTACATTCGTTTATTTTTGTTCAAATACATGAGCTTTACATTTAGCGAAGCTATCTAAAAGAAAAACAATCTAAAATGGTAAAAAGTATTTAAAAAAAATGCGTTCCTATATTTTTTAAAATAAAATCTTTAAATTTTTCTTATGAGCCTAGAACGAAGGTATTGTCAACTCGAGATGGACTTGTTAAAATGAATTATGTAATAAGCATAGTAACTGCGACATTTGAAACTAAACATGCTGTTAACAATAATTGGACAAGTTTTAGAAATAATAGTTAAAACTTGTGTTTTTAAATTAATAACACTGACAAACTTAAAAGGGGATTATTTCAAACTCTTTGTTCAAAGACACCTTGTTAAAATGACTTTAAGCTTCAATGAATCAACTTGTATTGTTATTCTTTTATTCAAAAAATCTCAAATAAAAAAACCTGCCGTTGTAAGAACCCATAAAATCAAGAACTAAACCAACAGAATCAAAAAATTATACAAGGCTGAATGGGACTCTCTTACAACTAAGTGACAAATACTGAATGGAGTATTTTGTTATTCGAGTAAAAAGGACTCCATGGAAACGGGTGTTTCGAAAAGAACATTCTATCATATCAATGGCATGTCGCAATGGAATTCCATCAAAGCAGGTAGAAAGATATAGGATATATCGGCCCAGCATTTTGTTTTCTATAAAAAGTGACCACACCTTTTGTAGCTATAGAATGATTTCTCTCACACATTTTAAGGGTTTCCGGTGTTTTGTTGGCTATTCTTTTCTGGCAACATTGTTATACTCTGAATTGTTTAGCCGCATTATAAATACTGGATGCTCGACATTATGTGTTTCTTTTTATTTTTGATGGAACGTGATTCAGCAATAATTCCTTGATTTAGTTTGCTGAAAATTGGTTAATTATCTATGAGAAGCATGTAATTATGGATTTTTTTTGTCGCTTTGGGGTTTGTAGTATAAATACTTTGACTGGTGTATAATTTGGTTCCAATTTTCTTTAAATTAGATTGTGGTTGTGTGGTACAATCAATTATTTTTAAAATGTAAATAATAATTAAATTTTTTGAAGAACACGAAGAAGGCATTAAAATATACAACATTTTTAAATACCTTTTTTCAAAAAACTCACAAATAAAATACTTACAGTCTTTTATTACACTATGGATGAAATACGGTTCTGCCTAACTTGCCCGTTGAATAACATTAAGAAAACTTCTGGGTGTAGGATGAGCCCGCAAGGGAAAGCGTTCTGCGTATAATCTCGAGGCAGCAGCCGCACTTTGACGACACTCGCCGTGAATTAGCACCATATCTACTAGTTTATTGTTTTCAAATTGTGCCATTTTCGCGTGTCACTAATTTAAAATTAACTTGCTCTAGATAAACACACCGCAGCGGATTGCCAAATAACTGACCACCCACCGTAAATTACCACGATATCTACTAGTCCATTGTTTTCAAATTTTACCATTTTCACCACCACCAATTTAAAATTAACTTGCTTCAGAAAAACACACCGCAGCAGATTGCCAAATAAATAACTGACCACAGACCCGTAAATTGCATGACTAATAAGACAAAATTAACATAAAGTTTAGCAGGCTACGTTTTGACGACCAGGCCCGCCCTTAGTTTTTTTACTTCTGTATTTCGCCTATATTTAAGTTTTTTGAAAAAAGGTATTTGAAAAAGTTGTTTATTTTAATGCCTTCTATACTCAGCTAAAAAAGAAGTATAAACTTAGGAATCACCCTGTATACGGGGTGTTTCAAATTCGATATACGAGCATTGGGTTCTCGGAAACTATAATAGATAGAGGGTAGAGGTTCTTTTATTGGACTATTTTATTACACTTGAAAAATATACTATATTACGTTAAAAAAAGGATGTACCTTCGACTAAATAATTGGTGTCATGGTTTGTGTCAAAACAATATCCTCCTTCTTCGTGACAACACAGAGAATAAAGTCCAACCCATCCTTGCAGAGTGTAACTTTCTTAAGCTGGACCACTAGCCGTATTGTGCAGCTTTGATTCCGTCTGTTTTTTTTTTGTTTTAAAATTTAACAAAAAATTTATCAGGTTGAAGGGTCCGGTTTTTTAAACTATTATCAGTTCAGTAGTTGAGTTGGTTAGATGACTCTATGGAAAAAAATGAAAATTCAAGCTTTGGCTATAACCCATCCACAAACGAATCTCTGGCATTTTTATTATGTAGCGATGGTCGCAACTTATTCCTGCTATGGTAACCAGTCGTACAAATTATGAACGAATATTTAAAAGGACAGGAAAAATAAAAATCCTTTTAATAAATCTCGTAGTCAGTGGAGGTAAAAAATTTACGCCTGTTCGGTGTATTGTGGATGCTGTCTTAGAAAGTATAAACAAATGGAAATCCGAAAATTACGATCGAACATAAATAAGAAAGCAATGCGTTGCTGCTCGGATAAAGTAAGAAGCGATTCATCATTCTCATTGCTGGGTAAAACTGCATGGATATAGCTTATTTATTTTTAAGTTGGAATTGGCTTGGAGAATAACGATGAACTTACACAATCAGACAACGCTCACAAAAATTCGAAATAACTATTTTCTTGACAATATGCATTGTCTTCGGTGGGCAATGGATTGCATTCACATCACATAACATGTCCATGGCTTCTAAGGATGGAATGGAATAAAGCTGTCCATGGACTTCGATTGTTGATGGCCAGAGCGTCGATGTGTTTTAGTGTGTCTGAATTCAAGTTTTATAATATTATTTTATTATTGTATAGGTTGGAGTAACATGGTCATATTTTTTGAAGATGGTCGGGAGTCTTATGCAATTATTTTGTAATATTTGTAACTTTTGTTTGTATTTATACTTTATATTTTCGTAATAGATAACATCATCATAGTGTAAACTACTTAAAAGAATATAATTATAAGCCTTAATTTTGTATTAGTGTCTAAATACAATTTAAAATGATAATTGAAGTTTGTAATGAGTCTTTTTTATTATATTTTTTATATGAGGTTCAAATGTCAAATATTGATCAAAAATGATATCAGTATTTCTAGCTGAAGGACTCCCATAATCAATAATAACAACTTTAGAATGAGTGCTGTTTATTATTTTGGAATGAGGCTGAAGGACCTCGGTCGATGGCCTATTGAGCAATCAATAAAGTTCTTATAAATAAATATTTTGGAATGAATAGATATAAGACCGATTAAAAAAAAAAAACTAGTCTTATTTTCATTAAGATTCAGAACATAATTCTTTATTACTTAGATATAAAATATTAGAACGGTCCTCATTTCAATCAATAAAATGCAATGCATAATGTTGTAATTTTTTTTTATGTGGTATATTTGTTTATCACTGCCAAAAGTTAATAGGTTACCATATTTCCAGTACCAAATAATAAAAAAAACAATCTTCATTAGATAGTAAACGAAGTGAAATATTTATTTACAAAGCGATAACTTAAGTAATAAATCAATTATAATAATAAAAAATGTATCTATTTTCGCTTTTAATAATAGCTTTAAAAACTTCATTATATTTTTAATTTGTTTAAAAGCCATATTTTTGTTTGTTTGACTTATTGAAGAATGGTAATTTTGACTAATGTTTTGTGGTTTTCGCTGGGATATTCTGTAATGAGTTTAAGAAGAGCTAATTTCAGTCTAGGGGTACTAAGCCCAAACCCCTATCTACGCTTATGAAGTCGTTATAACAGATTTTCTAAGAAGTATAACTGAAAAAAAAAATTGATTGAAAGAACAATCGATTCGTGGCTGTTAACTAAAAATATTCCTACAGAAAATTTAATTCGTATGTTGAAAATTTCTCGTGTTTATGTTATACCTCAAACAAATTATGAATATATATCATAGATTTAATCAAATCTATAAGGTTGCCCGAAAGAGAGGGGGAATTTGAGTATTAGAAGTACAGTAGGTGATTTCCCAAAGAAGCGGCAGTATTTGGTACCTTTTGGAGGGAGCTTGACCCGCGTCCCTTTACCCTTATTGTGGTAATTTTGTGAAGGAAAGACTGGGACACGACGACGTTTTTTTATAGGTCACTTTTGATCGGAGAAGTTTTGAGATTCAATGATCCCCCCTACAAAAATTAATCCTTGCAAGAGGCCTTGTATTTAACTAAGCCAAGTAAATATGCTAAGAAAATGTTTGTTGAGTCCTTTTTTTCTCCTCGATTTGTCTGTTGTGAAAATATAAAATACTGCAAATACTGTTTCCAAATACCTAAGCTGAGTTTGGTGAAAATAGAGTTAAATCACAAGGTTTATAGCTTCATCCATGCAGTCTGTCTCTACCAGTGAGCCAAGAAGCAAACCAATGGAACATATGTTGGTAAGTGGGCTCCGAGAATGTAAAATGTCCACTTCGAGGAGTCATTGTGACTTCTTTGGAATGTAAATTGAACGAGTCTTATCTACAGGCAGCAACACTTTACTAATAAACCATTGTTATCCAGTAACGAAACTTATTGTTAGCTTTTATAGCACCTCCGTTTGATGATGTAACAAATGAAATTAATTATTATTTTATTCGCGCTACTATATTAAATTTATAATAGAGTTATTATACTTAGAAATTATGAGAGTTCGTTTTTAATGGCATGGTAATGTTATGATAAATCTTGGAAATGTCACTCATTTATTATTTTAAACATATAAATTAATATTTCTGTTGTAAATCAAACATTAATTTACATAATAATATAGCCTATTGAAATTGGAGTCAAAATATAAAATTATAATTAACAACATTTTTAAATATAAATTTAGTTTACTTTTACAAAGTGTAAAACATTGTCATATAAAATTACCATGACGGATTTAAAATACTAGAAGGAAAGGGTCTTCCTATAAATACAACATATAGGTAATTAACATTTATTCAATTAGATACCACCGTCGCACATGGGTCATATCAAAATTCTAATGACTAATGTAATAAGTTCATAAATCGAATATAACCAAGATTACACAAAATTATTTTTGTGAACAGAAGTCCAATACCCAGCGTAAATACAGGTATTTTAAAACGTTGTTCAGTTCTTTCATTGGTTCGCAGTAAGCGATGAAATATTGGTGACATTTTGCAAACCAACAAAATCCCTCTAAACGCTATTTCAAATGTGATTTTTTTGGAATCCACACAAAAAATGTTTTAAAAACCTGTTTCATATTCAGCGGCCATTATAATTATTTCCAGCTAATCGACAATCCGGTTGCAGGTATCAGCCAGTGCGAAGATTTTACGGCCTGAAAAATCAATTAGTGGGATTTTGTTGGCTTGCAAAATGTCACCAATAACAACTGTAAGTTGGGTTCTGAAAATTTTATTTGTGACTTTTATGTTATGAGACGCAATTACTGAACAAGGGTTGCCAGATAGGCATAGTAAAAGAACCTAACTTTTGGTGCATGGTAGCTCTTTCTCCAGTGTGTTTCTTTATGCGGGATTTTGGCTTCTATTCATATGATTGATGGCCGAGTGTCTCGTGTCCAGGCATGGTCAGCTCTACCTGATGCATGCTTCGTTTTATTCTTTTAGCGTATTGTTTCTGTGTTCCTTGTTTCGAGTGGTCTTAGTGTCTCACCACTAAAGGATTGGCCACATTTGCAGGGAATCTGATAGACACAGTTTTTTCTGTCTTTGTGGCTTGGTGGTTCCGTCTTCGTCAGGTGGCTTCATAGAGTGTCTTTCAAGCTTTGATATCGTATCGTTTTCCTAGTCTTCTGATACTTACAGATACTTCTTTGGCATATGGAATGTTGAGTGGTGGCTATGTTTATTTTTTTGCTTTTTGTGCGTTTGGCCAGTTCTTATGATGTTCCAATATTTTATCAACCAATCATCTGGGGTAGCCATTTTTGTTGATATCTGAGAAAGAAACTGAAAGTTTTCAAGATAAATATCAAACCATATCAACACCTATGAATATTATTTAGTTGTAATAACTGTCTTTTACATTTTTTTGTTATTTGTTTTACATAAAAATTATTAATTTTTGCTTAATCTAATCATTATAAAACTATTTGTTTTATCACAGTACTATAAGTACTATAAGAATAACATTATAGTAACTAGCCTGAGGAAGTATGTTATTTTCCAAAATCAACATTTGTATTTAATTAGACAACTCATACCTAACTAATACTCTAAATTGACAGATTAAAAGATTACCGTCACACACCTCCAAGAGCACTCCAAAATAAAAAAAAAAGTAATTCCGAAAGGGTTCTCAAATACCACAAATTTACAGGCAATAAACTGTCCTGTTTTACAAGATTCCACTATTAAATAGTAAAAAATAATTTGAATAAAAAAGAAATAAAACGAAATTATATTGCCAGATGGCCCGGCTATTACATTTATTGCATTAAACCCCAAAGTTATATCCAATAAAGTAAGAACCAATGGTACCCGTTATATGGGTTCTTCTTCCTAGAAGTGTGTTTCTGAAAGAACCGGTGGTGCCAAGCTGTCTGCTCAAGTATTTTATATTTCTCTAAAGGATATTATGCCTTTTCAATATTTATGGTAATGCCGACCCATTATGGGACCACAAAAGAACCATGGCTTAAACTAGACTAGCGTGTAAGTACTTTGGTATTCATTTTTTGTCTCTTTTCACTCGAGTTGGTTTTGAAAGAACTGCTTTTGGAAGGACTTAGATATGTCCTTTATTGGGGAATTATTTTCATTTTGTAGTAAGTTTCATAAAATGAGCCGTTTTGGGTATTTAGATGCAATTGTAAGCCATCATAAATAAAAGAAAATAGATTCGGAATTTAAAAAGGCCTGTGAAAGTATGTGGAAAGAAAATTAAATACTTTTTCAGCGGCGGCTAGTGGTTAATTTTACAAGGGTGTCATATCGAAATGAACATATTACTTACAGGTGCATGTCTTTGCGTTATTTAGTTCTGTTTTCTATTTTTATTTTTATTCCAACTTATGAAATTCAGTTTCGATGGATTTAGATACAAATTCAAATATTTTAGTAGTTTTAGCTTGGTGATTTATTTAGGATGATTTGCAAATTAATAGTTAATTTATAACTTTTAATCGTTCATTTTTCTTCGTAAATATACAATTTTCTTGTTTGCTGTTAACCAGTGGTGGTGGTAGGTACATCCCAAAAACAAATTTCTCTAAAAGTTATGAACTTTTCAATAAGGTAAATGGTTCTCTTGGTCCAAATGGAAAGGTGGTATCTATCTATGTTCGTGAGAAAAAGTTTTCGTTCAAGAAAAATTCAAAAAAATAGATATACGCCAATGAAAACCGAAAAATATTTTCAAAATTCACTATATACCTAGTTTAAAAAAATGAAAATAATTTTTTTTTAGTAAAAATAACTTTCTGGCATTCGGCAATACCTGTAGAGACAAAATTTAAAAAAAATTAAAACCATTAATAAGCTTGGCTAATTGGCTATATATGTAACCAATATCTAAGAGCATGTACAAGATTCGTGATCCCATGGACAACTATAAGGGAATACAGAATGTGCGCAGTGGGCACCGGCCCACCCTGGTGCCCACCCAAAATTCTAGGAAAGTTTTGATGAGTAAGGATGGTATTTTAAAGAGAACGATGACCGTTTTTTTTTCCTTGCTGCTTAGGGCGTATTAGAGCGCCACTTTTTTTTTTAGAAGTCTTGGGTAGTGTGCACTCAAAAATCATCGGGCCCATTTGTGCCCTCCCATCTCAAAAATCCTGGCGCCGCCACTGGCTAGAAGGTAGTTACTAAGAAAGGATACACACAAGTGAGAAATACACACTTTACAGATTTCTGTTTTTTTTCGACAGGAGGGGGCGGAGCTAAAAGTATGTTTTCCATAAACAAATTTTAAAGCATAAAATTAAATAATCATTACAAAAATTGCATCCCAAAATCTGCACAGCAAGAATATCTGGAATATTATTTTGTTCTTATCGAAAAGCCGTATTCAATAATTAATATTTTTATAACTTATAATACTCCTTACTCAAATATGTAAAAGCTTTGCCCACCCAGCGAGTATAAACTGTCAATTACGTCCTAAAAATTTTAACAACCAGAAAATTGTACATCAAAAAACTTGTACCAACAATCTCATTCTTTTATCTTAAATAAAGAATAGACACAAAGCCTAAATAAAGCAATTTACTAAACCAGAACGGACAACGCATCTCTTGTTATTATTAATGACAAGCGCAGGAACAATTTAGATAGGAATTTTTCATTTTAAAAGCGTTAGATAGCGATCCCATAGAGACCGCTTACCCAGGTGGCATCTTAGATGAAGACAGTTGACATCCGAGGCGTTTCCAACATCCCATTTCAAACAAAAAACACACAATTACATAACAATAGATCATCTACGCCTACTAACAGGGGATAGTGATGTCCCTAACACGTTGCCGAGATACCATCGAGTTATCTCCTGCTCGGATCTTGCTTTGAATGCCGAAATGAACACCTGAAGCTTTCGTAAGTCAGTAGTGGACCACGAGGAGGACAAGCAGGTTCAAATTTTTTTTTGGAAAATGATTTCGAAAAAACATATTAACATATTTAAAATAATAATTATAATATTGAAACACTAAGGAAGGGCGTTCTTCTTCTAAAAGTCTATGTTCATTATTACTGTGGCCGATTTAATATTATGGAATGCATAATAGTACCTGTATATTAATATTACAATGATAGAATAGTTTTGGACTTGTATTGTCTTTATTTGTCTTAAATCACAACGTTCAGGTGTAGTCATATTAACACAATGCAAATCCAAAACTCTTTATTCAAGAAACATTATTGTCTCCACCCTTCAATTGATAATAAAACCACCAATATTTTTCTGTATTTTGAAAACTAAGGGTACTTTACTCCTATGCAAAATTCAAATTTTTACCCCAATCATGTATACGGAAGCAGATTCGAAAAATGTTAAATAATCTTTTGGGTTTAAGACAGAGGTGTTGGTTTAGGGCACACAGAAGTTTTCTACAGTATTTAAAAGTTTCTCTATGAGTATGAGCAACAAAAGAACCTACAAGGTGTATTTTATTACCACAAAAAAAATATCTGGAAAATGCAATTATAATAAATAGGTCTTTCCTAATGCGGAAGTGCAGATAAAAAATATTTAATGGAAACGATAGTTCTTTCCACAAGTAATTATGAAAAATATTATTACTGCCTATAAGCTATGAATAAATCCTATAGCGGAAATGTGGCTGACAGAGTCGCAAACAGAGACTGGAAATCTTTGTAGAATATGACCACAATGTAATATTTTATTTTCTAATTCTAAACCTTGGAGCACATCCAGAACTTCCTTGGAGATATCATCCAAACTAAAGAGTAGGTATAAAGATTATTGATGGGGTTCTGATTAAAAGAATACCTTGTGCGCTATACCATAATATTATATGGATTTTAACAAAAAATTGAATATATCCAATATATTTATTATTTAAGAGAGAAAAGTCTCGGTCTCAATGAGAGAGTCTTTCCTTTCTTACTCTATATCAGGTCTCTGAGAACCGAGGACGATTTCGTTAATATTCTTTTTTGTTATCGACGAGTCACCACTGGTAGTTATTCCATCGGTCTAATAAGAAAAAGAAACAGAAATCAGATACATTTAAAGTCAATCTGCTATTATGAGCAAAAAGGATTGATAGACAGGATTCTCAAACCTTTCAGAGATATTTGCCGCGGTTTGAAGCATTTAGCGTGCTACTAAAAATGATGCGTGAAGCATTTGTGCCGTTTGAATGATATCTTTTATTTTAATTTATTAAGTGGGTATGATGAATTGATTTAAATGATCCTTTTTAGATTTCTTTATCAGCAAATCAGGAGGCAGTCGACTCGTATAGATTTGCTCTAATTAAATCGGTTTAAAAGTAAGCATTATCTCTGACTTTATTATTATTTCAATAGGCATGTGTCTCATTCATTTAATTGCTTAAAAAATTATGTGTTTCGCAATCAGATTGTACACTCTGTAACAAGAATGGGCTTTTTACCAAATTTTGATCTTGATTCAAACGTCTAGACTAGAGCAAGAGAAGATACCATTTTTTTACGGTTTCACTTTTTAAATTATTTACTAAGAAAATAATTAAACAAAACACGCGAAACCACTTACCGATGTCACAACAATTCCAAGCAGTAGCCGATCACTGTAAACGACGCACTCCTACCTGACTGAGGTCTTGAGTCTAGTTTTTTGTTTCCAAATTGTCTTTGTCTATTTAAGTTATCGAAACAAAGATGACAATATAATCGGTCGCACGACTGGCAAGTAAAATAATTGCGCGGTTAATAGGATGACATACTCTATTCTCATCTTATTATATTTTTAAATATCCTGCTTCCGCGCCGTGTTTTTAATTGTTTCTAGAAAAGGTTTGTGTAGTTCTAGGAAGATTTTTATTGTTGAGATAAATGTTTAATAGATTTTAGTTCAGTATTTTAGTTATGATAAATTCGATTATAGTAAAAAATTCCACTTGCGTTTTATTTTATGGAGATAATATCACCAAGAAATATGGTGTATGAAGGTTAGCTGAGTTAATGAAAATGGGCTGTGTCGTATGAGTGAGGAGAACGATTTATCTAATGAGGGAAAAGGAAGGGGTAAGAAGAGGAAAGGGCAGGCTACTCATGGCAAAAAAATGTTTTTCTTAGATATATACAATTAACACTCTAAGTTAAAAAAGAGGCTAAACGTTCATTTGTTACATTCAATTGTGTTAAAACGAACAACCAACGAAAAATTTTTAAATCAAAAACATCATATCACTTTTGTTAACTATTGCAATATTTATGGGTTACCTGGTGAAATCTGGTCCTCTTAATACTCTTTGTTGAGTTCGGGATTGGTCTATCATCGCTTTGGAGGATTATCCAATTTTATAAAATGTTTAGGAATTCACATTAACCAATATTTACTTTGAATAAACATAATATAGGAAACTTATATAAAAAATTACCTTCACTTTGTTTTTACCTAAGAGTACTTTTTCAAGTAGATAATAAAGTTCTTCGAAATGTTTATTCTGCTTTAATAGAATCCCTTTAGGTATATTTGTAGTACAGGATCTGGGATTCTCATAGATCTGTATTTATATTACAACAAATTTTAATACTTACTTATATTTTTCCATTAGAAACAATTTGTTTGATACATAAAATATACAGGGTGATTCCCAAGTTGCTAGTTCTTTTTTAGCTGGGTATAGAAGGCATTAAAATAAACAACATTTTTAAACACCTTTAAAAAAAACTGAAAAATAGGCGAGATAGAGAAGTAAAAAATCTAAGTTCGGGCCTGGTCACCAAAACATAGCGCGCTGTAGTTTCTGTTATTTTTCTTATCTCTTATTAGTATTAGTCATATGGGTAGTGTTGAGCAATACGCTGCGGTGTGTTTTTCTGAAGGAAGTTAATTTTAAATTTGTGACAGGTGAAAATAGTAAAATTTGAAAACAATGAACTAATAGATATGGTGCTAATTTACTGTGAGTGTCGTAAAAGTGCGGATGTTTCTTCGAGATTATACGCAGAACGCTTTCCCTTGCGGACTCATCCTACACCCAGAAGTTTTCTTAATGTTATTCAACGGGCAAGTTAGGCAGAACCGTATGTGATTCGTAGTATAATACATGAATGTAAGTACTTTATTTTTAAGTTTTTTTTGAAAAAAGGTATTTGAAAATGTTGATTATTTCAATACCTTCTATATGCAGCTAAAAAAGAAGTATCAACTTAGGAATCACCTTGTGTAATATTCATTTACCTACTTATATTACAAGACAAGATTTTAAAATTATGTTTACCATCGCGTCTTCAAGACATCTATTATTAGTAATTATTTGCCAGTTTGTAAAAAATATGTTTAAAAAAAGAAATACTTAAATTGGATCATTGGAAAAGGTTTTTATTAAAAGTACTGTAATAGTATATTATGTTACAAGGACGAAAAATGCAGTATTTCGGACGTATTGCGGGAGATTACTGGACGAGGCAAAGCCGAGGCCAGTAACCCGCATAGTCTGAAATACATTTTTCGTCCGTATAACATACGTTATTTTTTATCCGATTGTGTTTTTGCTCGGATTATAAAATAATGTAAAAATTAAGAAAACCAATATATTTCATCTTGCATTGTTATTTTTTGTCCCTTGAATGTTTGAACAATGAAACCTGTAATATGCGTATCCATGGATCTAACAAATAATTAAATTAATTTTATCAACTGACGTTTTATCAATCAGGCGATAGTTTTAACTAATCTTTCGTGTTCTGCTAGTTTTAAAACATGAAAAACACAATTAAAAATGGAAATAGACGATGATCTTATAGAAGGTACACCACCTGACATTCAAGAAACTGCCAAGGAAGTAATGTTACATTTGTTGCCACAAAAATCTAAGGAAATATATGAAAGAGCTTATAAAAAATTTATGGATTACCGGCAAGAAAAAAATATACAGTCGTTCTCCGAAAACGTCTTCTTGGTCTATATGGCGGAATTATCGAAAACTATGAAGTCATCTACTCTGTGGTCGCAGTATTCTATGCTACGTGCAGTGGTAAATGTAAAACAAAATATTAATATATCTAAATACATGAGATTACGAGCATTGTTGAAACAAAAAAGTGTTGGATATTGTCCAAAGAAATCAAGGATCCTAACTAGAGAAGAGGTTCACAAATTCCTTTGCCATGCTCCAGATGACAAATACTTAATGTTGAAGGTAAATGTAACTAGAGTCTATATCGCGATAGAAAACAGCGTTTCGACAGTTGAAAGCCACAGATGACATTCACAGCTGATTCTAGTTTCGCCGAAAAGTTACTAGATTTAGTGTGGGCCGTAACAAGTTCACATGTTCGTTCGTTCGCGTCCTATTATTTTCGTTGTTTTTTGGTGTTTTTTAGTATTTTTGTGGCTGTTTTTATATAGTGTGTGTTTAAAAACATTTGAGATATTTTTAGAATTTTACATTACTTTATTGTAAGTAATTCCTATCACAATATCTAGGCAGTATTCAGTGGATACCTAATAGGTTCTTGACTTTTGTTCCAATTTGGATAACATCTCCAAAAGTTTCTTGACAACTTTAGATAAGAACGATGATTTAAATAGAAACATTTTTAAAGTCTTCTTTAATAGATTAAAATGGGAGATAAGGAACTTAATATTTAAATATTTTTTAGTTTGTTAATGGAACATAAAAATAGTCCGGACCTGTCTTTTTACCCAACCTCTAAACGTAAAATAGACCAGACGTCAACAGGGTGCCATAAATGACAAGTGACTTGCCGTTTTCTTAAAAAAATTTGACTATATATAATAGTATTTTAAATTTCTGACTAACAATTTTCTTAATTACAGGTTGATTTTATTTTTGGAATCGCGGGCGCATGTCGTCGAGAAGAACTGGCTCATATGAAAATTGAAGACATACAAGATTTGGGAACGGCTTTGTTAATAAAAATTCCCTATAATAAAACAAACAAACCGAGATCATTTACGGTGACTGGAGAATATCTAAAGTATTATAGAAATTATCTGGCTTTACGTCCAACAAATATGAGTGATGGGCGATTTTTTGTGTCTTATCGCAATGGAAAATGCCATAAGCAAGTTGTCGGTATACACAAATTTGGCTCTGGCTATACCTCAGGAAATAGCATCTTACTTAAAACTGCCGAATGCCAAGGAATTCACGGGACATTGTTTCAGAAGAACATCGGCCACATTACTTGTAGATGCGGGAGCAGACATAACATCTCTAAAACGGCATGGAGGCTGGAAGTCTTCGGGAGTAGCCGAGGGCTACATAGATGATTCCTTAAGTAATAAGTTAGAGCTGACCAAGAAAATATTCAACATTCCACAATCTGACCTGCAGTCAGTCTCGACTCAGGTGTCGCAATCCGTCTCCCAATCGAGTTCAACATTGGAGAATAATATCATAACGGAGACCAAAAATAATAACACATCCTCAAAATCAAATTTACATCACCCCGTTCTTGTTCAAAATTGTTCTAATTGTACATTTAATATAAATATTGTAAATAAATGAATAAAATAAACTGTTGAAAATATTTTAGTGTCCGACAAAATGTTTTTCGGACTAGGACGACAAAGGTTGCCTAGCTACCAGCGCAATAATCAATACCTTATTAAAAAGGTTACCTTTTCGTCCAAATATCTGATCTATAAAACGTCATTTTTTGACACAATCGGATAAAAATGAATATTTTGATGATAATAGTCTCTCATAATTATTATTTACATTTTTTTAGGCTAATATTTTACTTTTAATATATGATATTTTATGCAAGTTAAAATTTCTAAATACATAGTCGGTAAAGATGGTTTTTTTTTCGACCTCAAAGCATAGCTATGACTAAAATCAATAGGGTAAACTTATCATTAATTAGGAATCAAAAATAAAATTGCGATAATCTTATGCTATTTTTTAATATTCATTTCCTCCACGCCATTAAACCATCTAAACACCGTAATTAAATTCATTAAACCGATAAATGTATCCAGCGGGTCTGGAGGGCCCTTGAAAAATTACCAATTGATACCCATAACGATTTTCCCGGGTAAACACAATTAATCTTTCCGAACATATTGCAAGTTTCATCGCGGCCTCGAAGAGCCCCAGAGCACCCCAAATTAGTGATGGCACATTAAGTCCATAGTCGCGCAAGCATCGTGTTCGATCATCTGCTTTTCTCTGCTACAACTACACCCTGTGTAGTATTCTGTACAGGGGCGAATTAGATTAATTTTGTCTAAAACATATTTTTTTTAAATCGCCATAAATATTTTCTTTAAACTTTTAGTTATGCCAGCGATAGCGTATGTGTAACTAAATATTCTTGAATAAATTATAATGTAGAGATAAGAGGCTTGATTGTAAAGTTTTCAGGGTTGCCAATAGATGACGACTGCATCATCAACTAGAGTTTTATCGAGTTGTAGGTCTGAATCATGCCCTCCGAGAATTTAAGGAAGAGTGAGTGAGAGACAATTCATTCATAAAAAAAAACTTTTATCACGTAGATGACGTAGGTCGCCTCCTGCTGCTACACAAGACAGTCGCTTCCAAAGTGAGAGAACTGATTACATTCGCAAGATCGGAAAGTTTATACAGGGTGTTATGGAATTGATGCATTATATTTGATTGGGTGAATCCTTGAGTATCCTAGAGAAATATACTATATTTTTTTAAAGCGACCGTCTAAAATGTTCGGTAAGTAGATATCCTTTAAACCAGACGTCACTGGAGAACATTTACTTGTGTTTGTAAACTGTACTTTACGCCGGAACCGGATTTAAACGAGAACATTGCGGCCTTGTGCGAATCCAGTCTCGTCTTGTCGTTCATTTCGTTTGACGATTTCGTTATGTAACTTTCGCTTATTTAAATGTCTATTTTATGGTTAAACCAATAGTTTTCGATGTTGGTCTTTTGGCACAGTTGTGTTTAAAAGATGAAAAATGTTTTTTATGATGTAAAGAGCGGTAAAGGTTTAACTTAATCGTAGACTGAATTTTTAGGTATTATTTTAATTATGGTTACGCCAGTCTTGGGATTTCTAAAAGGTAGGTTTAATTTTCATTTAGGTAATCATGAGTCACTGACTTCTATTAATTCACATCTGAAATGAAAACAAACACATGTCACTCTTATCTGGTCACTCTCTTTATAGAAATTCTTCAGTGGCGGCACGGTCATAATACCAAAAAAACAAATGGTCAATTTTGTCGTTGGCGGCGTGGTCAAGCCATAAACCAAAAAAAAAAAATGGTCAATATTCTTGTCAAAATAGTGATGCGGCATTTAAAAATATTTTTCCTTCGATGGTTGCCATACCAGGATATGCAGGTTTAAATAATAGTGCGTCAATTATACAACACCCTGTATATAACTCAAAACTTAACTTCTTTCGAATTCGAAACATGTAGAGACGTTTCGAAATTTACACTTTAACAGTGGAGAAATACTGTCTTATTTCCTTTATTTGCATTTTTCCCTTTTTCTTCAAGATAAAAAAATATTAATATGAGTTTTGTTCCAAATCGCTAAGAGTGCAAATACACTCATTAGCAAAAAAATCCGGACAAGGAGAATTATTACCAACTTTGATATTAATTAACTTTTCGGATTTTAAAATATCATAAATTATCATTAGAATACCATCTTTCAAAAATTTCATTAAAGATATTTTAAAATCAGACAAGTTAATTAATATTAAAGTTGGTAATAATTTTCCTTGTTCGGTTTTTTTTTGCTGATGAGTGTAGTAAAAATATTAACAATAAATGCCTTTTAACATCATTACTCCCTATAAAGCCACCCCTGTCTATTATAAAAAGGGAGTATTTTTCAAACTCAATGTAATATCAGTGTCCGAATGAATTAAGCTTTTAATGGTTACTGCATAGAGATCCAAATTATATCGCCTCATTGAAAAGCCGGCAAAGTATCCCTTATCGGCTCTTGCCCTAGGGCAGATTTTTCCTTTTTATCAAAGTGTTGGATGTTTGTTGGTTGGATTAATAGTGTCTATTGAGCGTGTTTTATTTCATTGTTGGTGTTTGCTGTCTACTTTTGTTCCCGTTGGCAATGTGCAAGTAGTTCCTTTTGTGCCGTATTTATTTTAGGAAGATTTCAAATGCATGGGATTTTTTTTGGAATGGGATTAGCGTCAGTTTTTAATCCGGCTTTTGTGAAATATGTTGGTTGTCCTCTTTGAATTCACGGTAATTGGTTGTTGCGTGGACCCGAGCCGTTTTTCTGCCATCTCGACACATTTTGAATAAGGAATAATTTACACTTGCTTACACGAATAAGTCGTGTGAATATAATTGGCTTAATTTTTTATAGCCATATGTTAAAAAATTTTGTGTAATATAACTGGTAATATTTATGATATTAAGGATAGCGACAATAAGTACCGATATATATTGGGTGTTATGATGGGTTGGATAGATATAACATGACGGTACCAAAAGATTTTACTTATATTTTTTGCTGTAATTTTTTTTTGCATGAAAATGGCTTCTGCACCCCTACCTTTTCATTTAGAAATTCAATATGTTGCCTATAGTTTTTTCGTAATTCAGAACAACAAGAAGCTATTTTACATCGCAAATTTTAACGCGATCTGATTTATTTAAGAGTTCATCACCGCTTCTAAAATAAACCCATTATTTGCCGTCCGCTGTAACAGAATTTCTTCAAATCTAAACATATGATTTCTTTTAATTGAAATATATCGAAAGACTTATACTTCTATAGTTCACTCATTAATAATTAAGTTAGGATTTTATTATTTAGCAGACTTTAGCTGTA
Source organism: Polydrusus cervinus (assembly GCA_935413205.1). Lineage (NCBI taxonomy): Eukaryota > Metazoa > Arthropoda > Insecta > Coleoptera > Curculionidae > Polydrusus > Polydrusus cervinus. The sequence goes on along the minus strand of OW284511.1, from coordinate 1,279,199 downwards.
TCCTAGGGCGCATTTCAGGAAAATATTTTTGTTAATACAGGGTGTTCTAAAAAAGTGTGACGTCATAAGGATCTTTTTTTTTAAGAGGCATGCAAATAAATAAGAATATAATATGTAATCTAAAAAAATTGATCCTTATGACGTCACACTTTTTTAGAACACCATGTATAAACAAAAATATTTTCCTGAAATGCGCACTAGGATAAAGGTAAAGTCTGCAAAATATTAAAATCGAATTAATAAGTGAGCTACAGAAGACGGAAGGTGAGGTGCAGGACCCTGTATACCTATATTGTATTATAGTACAATTGGAGCAATTTTAAGAATTATTTTATGCCAAAGAAAGTCCTGAATTTAAAATCTATTACAATACAAACAACGTTTGAACCTTTAGCTATCCATTGATATCAAATTTGCACTAATTTAATGAAATATTAGGTTATATTTGGTGACAGCCGAAACTCTGCAATTAATTTGGAAATATTTATATCGCTGTTCGTTAATGGCACAAATATTACAGATTCAAGAATTACTTCAGTTTAACTTGAAATAAATTGGATACATCCATGAACATCCAAAAGCGATGATAAACCCCTAAACTATATGATTGAGTGCAGGCGCGAAACTGCCTTCGCCCCCCCCCCCTGAGCCTCACAAAATTGGTGTTTTTTACCTTGAGCCTTGAAAATTGTAGGACGTGTGAAGGGTCAAAAGTTTTTTTAGAAGTCACGTTTGAGAGTAGGAAAATTTTTAGAGCCGGGATACGCTCTTTTTTTTAGAAGTATTTTTTTTTTAAGTCGCCCCCTCAACAAAATCCTGGATCCGCTACTGATTGAGTGAAATACTGACCCGGTACGCTCCTGGCCACTCTTAATATCAAGATTCGTGTAAAACAGACTCTATCCTGATGTCTACTTAAAATTTTCAATGGGACTGTCAGTTCTCTTCAGAATAAAGATGGACACTTTGGTTATTTAATACATATTTATGTATGTAGGCTTGTTATTAAATAGGTGCAATATTTTTAGGATTCTCTTTTAATTGACTATATCGGTAGAGTTTTCCAATTAAATCACGAAAAATCTAATTCCATTGTGAAATAAAAGAGACAATCGCCAAAAGTATCTATTAAACGCTTCATCATGTCGGCATTTTTACACCATAAAAGAAGCACCCTGTGGTAGTCGTGAGGAGCATACGGTAGCAATCACTAAAACAGCATGTGGCGACTTTTCTCTATCGTTCTTTGGACTAGATATCATCTTCTCACTAATTACGGCACCTTTACGTTTTCAATTAATAGAATGACATTTGTTTTTTGAACAATGCTGTTAACTTGATAGCATATTCGGCAAAAATGAATCAAGAACTTTTGTGATTTGATATTGTTCGGATTGAAGGTCAATAATAGATTGGAGAACGAAATCATTGAAGTAGTTTTTTAGGGTTAAGCAGAATGTTGTATATGAGGAGAACGAGAAGAGTTTTCGTAACCACCACACCGAAAAAAAAGGTGCTCCTGGCCCAAAGTAGTGAACTCTTAAATATCACTTATTAGAAGCAAGAGAAAAGCTCTCCGTTTACAAAATACGACTTTTTTCTCTTAGAGGTTTATCTCTTGATTTATCTTGTTTCAAAAGCCTTAGAATTATACTATTTAATATACAGTGATAGGCTAAAATATGGAACAAATTCATTTAAGAATCAGGTATTAATTTTTTGAAAAAACGCTCGACCACGTCGATTATAATTTTTTCTTCCGGATTTTTTGCCTCAAAAAGAAATTATACGGGTGTGTCAAAAAGTAGATGTAGCAAAAATCTTTGGTATTTTAAATAGAACCCTATTTTTTCAGAAGAATTTTGAATTCTACGTCAAATTCTGCGCATAATTTATGTAGCATACCATATCCATATCTCTAACGGTTTTAGAGAAAAATTACATCATAAAACGAAAATTATTTTATTAATTGTTGAAAATGCAAACCATTAACTTCTTGACAATATGTCAATCTACTTAAAACCCTTTTAAAACATTATTTACAGTATTTTCATTAATTTGCCTAATTTCATATCTAATTTTAAATTTTAAGTCTTCCAAATTTTGTGTCCAGTGGCGTAGCAACCGCTGTATCAGCTGTATCAATGATACAGGGCCCACTGGCCTGGGGGGCCAACTAGGAGGCCACCAAAAGGAGAAAAAATGTTTTTGCTATTTAGCAAATATCAGATATTTAGTTTGGATACTACTTTAAATTATTTTGCGGACACAGGCGACTTTTATGCATCATACAGTACAAATAGATAATACCCGGTTTTGTTTACAGTCATACAGTGACACGTTACAAGGCTGACAACGCAACGCTGCTATTTATTATTCCTTAAACTTTGCTATTATTTTAAACAGCACACCACTGTGAAAGCAGGAGCTAAGTTAATTATTAGCACGTAAAAGGAACTCAACTAAAATAATAGTTTTCTATTTCTTCTTTTTTCGAGTAGTTTTTGTTAGAAGGTACAGCGGGTTTTAACCGCCCCCCTCTCTAGCCGTGGGGCCCACCACCTGGCACTTGATACAGGGCCCATTTAATGCTAGCTACGCCACTGGGTTTATCCTTATACACTTTTGATTTCAAATAACCTATGCTACATAAATTATACGTAGAATTCAAAATTCAACTGAAAAAATTAGGGTTCTATTTAAAATACCAAAAATTACTACTTACTACATTTACTTTTTGACACACCTTGTATAATTTACTTTTAAGGCAAAAAATCCGAAAAAAAAAAATTATAATCGACGTGTTCGAGAGTTTTTTCAAAAAATTAATAAGAAGTAAGAAAAATTATTTTCGCGCCAGGGAAATTATCTGCGCGTAAGAGAATTTCCCTTCACCTAAATTTATCTTCAAATCTTTATTTGAAGGACTTATCTCAAAAGTAAATGACCAAACAATTGGTGGGGAGGTCGGAAAAAAAGCCGCAGGCAAATATTTGTCAACGGAATTTACAGAAATTGAGAGAATTGATTTTAATAAAACTACTGCAATTTTTAGATCTATTCATAATAATAAAACCAAGAGCAGCACATCAGGCATACATTGATCACGTAAACAAATAAATATATTCGTATTGCTACTAAACTAAGATCCGAGAAAAACACAGCAGGCACTTGTCTTTCACTACTTTTGCTGTCATCATTTATAAGAATATGATACAGGTTTTTTCAAAATAAAATATATCAATAGTAACCAATCACGTTGCTCTATTTTCTTAACCATCCTTTGTGTGTTCTTGCATGAATTTTATTTAGTATTTTTTAAGGCATGGTGCATTAGGAAATTCCTTTGGGTTTTTACCACAAATATCTCCAGATTGTGCTTGGAAAATGCAAAAGAAAGTCTTATTGTATGCCTGGGCAAGAATTTAGATTTGAATGGTAAAGCTTAACGACCCTGAATTTTAATATGATTTTTCCAATTTTTACTTCCATTTCTGCCAGAAACTACGATGGTCTGTAGTTTTTGTCTGACCGAATTTAAAAGTGTCTAGATTTCTTACTACGTAAAATAGTATTAAGCCCATTAAAGGAAACCGGGGCAAAATTATGTAAAAATGACTCGCTGCGATCTTTTTTCCGAGCAGTTTACTTAATCCCTGTTATGCAATTGAATTATTACTGTGTAATATTTCTAATAATGTTCTATATTAATTTATAGATACATGTATGCATCATTAGCCATCAATTTGATAAAAGTACGGACACTAAGAGATATCACATCCATTTACCCCTTATGCTTTTAAAACTCACAACAGAATCGCCAATTCACAATAATATACCAGCAGGATGTTCCCCTCAATGCTCAATATATAAATTTTGTTTGGCAAACTAACAAAGTAATACAACATTTCGTATATAAATCTTATTGTGCTCTATAATCGGAAGTGCCATTATCCCAAAGTGTGTGAAAAAAGACCTTTTCTATAGAAAATATTATAAATGTTTTTGTTCGGTCGAATAATACTGCCACTTATATTTTGGGTAAACTATTGTTAAGAGAAAAATGGTGACCGTATATTTATGTTAATGTATGAAATAATATCTTACGCTTCATTTGTTCTTAGCTTTGAGATATTTCAACGGAAGTATGCTTAGTTATTTTGTATATTTTAAAGCTTTTACTTTTATTTTCTTTAAATAGCGGCGTGTTTATGCATTATTCATTTTGTAGTTATTATTTTTTATTGGTTTTTAAGCCTATGAACTTGCTTGTATATAATGTATAATATATGTAGCCGAAAGGTCTGTTACATGGTAAGAACAAATAATCAAATATTAGTCTGTTTAAAGAATATTTTTGCTTAACCAGAAATAATTTTTAAAAATATCTTTCAGATTTTGAATTAACTTTAAAAATGCACAGGAAATTTAACTTCCAAAAAGATCTTGAAGAAAAATAATTAACCGAAAAAAGTTACCAGAAAATCTTTGTTTAATCAAACCAGAAAAGCAGAGAAGGAAAACGTTAACTCATACTAACTTTAATTTTTAAACCTGAATAGGTATGGATTATTAAATTAAAGAAATAATTTTCAAAATTAATTGTCAATAATAATCATCACAATTTGCAAATTATTTCTTAATTTTAATTATTAATATACTTTTTAAAATGACAGAGGAATATTATGATGAGTACCCTTTTGAGTACTGAGTACCCTGCGCTTTAGGTTTAAAAATCAGTTTTTTTGGGCTACAGAAGGGGGGCAGGGTGGGCACTGGCCCACCCTAAAAACATGGATGCCCACCCAAAATTAAGGGATTGTAATCAAATTGCCGTGAGGGAAGGGGAATTTGACTATGACATTTTTGATGAGAAAGTAGTGGTCTTATAGAAGGATGTAATAAGAGATAGAGAGCTTGATGATGACCTTTCTTTTTAGACGTCAGTTTGGACAAGAGGGGAGTTTTGTTTACCCCGCTTATGGCGTTATAGAGCGTGGGGGAGACGGCAACCTTTTTTTTTAAATATTTTTGTTTTGGGTAGTACACATCCTAAAATCATCGGACCCACTTGTGCCCACCCTGGCGCCGCCACTGTGTGCCGGGCTACTCCGGTTCGGGCCGTGAAATTCCGGCCCGTGCAGGACTCTCGGCAATATTGAATAAAAATAAACATAAATAAAAAATATCACAAAAAATTTAGCTTTTCATAGGTAAAATAGGCATCTTCACGATATTTTTTAATTGATATTACAACAATATAACAAAAAATTACAATGTTGAGGTAACAAAACGTTGCTTGAAGCCAATGAATAACAAAAAAAAAATATTGAAAATGTTTTTTTTAAATAAATATTGCCAGGATACCGGCCAAGAGAATGCAGTGTATCGTCGGGTCGCATCGATCAACGCCGACATCATCGTAGATAGAACAAGTAGAAAATTTCTTATTATTCAAAAATGGATACCACATTTCAACTATATCTCCTACTACAATTTTTCCATAGCCATATTATAGTCTCCGAACGAAGCTATTAAATCCAACAATCATAAAAATTACATAAAACTCCTATTTTATTAAGGCACCCACATAAAAATGTCATTTAGTCCGTCGTCTAGGCGTCGATCGTGCCGCAATAAATCTGGATCGACCACATCTTGGTCGGAGCAATTAAACGGAGGGCCTGTGACAAAGCCCGTGATTGAGCCCCACTTGAGCCGGTCCGCTGAGTTTAATCAATTCACATTCACGTTTTAATCATATTAGGCTAAAATAAGAGGGTGCTCCACTCCAGATTTTAATTGTATGTGAATAACGGGAAAATATTTAACGGTAATAGCTTTTTTAGAAGAATGTGTGAGCTAAAAATGTACATGGACGTCCGAAAAAACTATTGCGGGGGGGGGGGGGGGGGGGAGGAGGGGGGGATAGCTGCATGGGGCAGCCAACCCTTTGTTAAGTAGATGCATACTTAGAACTCCGCGCACGAATAAACGTATGACTGGCATCCATCTCAGTTATACTTGAGTACGGCGATGAACTTACACCAGTATTTTGTAGACTTTTCAACTTATCCTACAAAAAAGGAATATTTCCATCCTGCTGGAAGTCGGCGCGTGTCCAGCCCATTCCAAAGAAAGGTAAAAAGACCCTGCCAAGCAACTACCGACCCGTCGCATTGCTTTCAGTAATTTCAAAAGTAATGGAGAAAGCTATTAACCAACAACTCCTAAAGTATCTGGAAGGGCTTAACATTATCAGCGACCATCAATACGGTTTTCGAAAGTCCAGATCAACAGGTGACCTTCTGGCATATGTCACCCATCTTTGGAGCAACACCATCGAACATCATGGAGAATCCCGGGCTGTTGCACTGGACATCTCTAGGGCGTTTGATCGTGTTTGGCACGATGGGCTTCTAAGTAAATTGCGATCCTACGGTATGCCTAATGGATTTTGTTTATGGTTAACCAGCTTCCTTAAGAACCGTTCTCAGACACCTTCACCATCAATGCCCGTGTTCCTCAAGGGTCCATATTGTCGCCTACCCTCTTTTTACTGTATATTAACGACCTTCTAGTGAAAACCCAAAATCCAATTTATAGCTTTGCTGATGACAGCACACTTGTCTCATCTTTTACCTTGACTCCCCAAACATCCGTTGCCGACGCACATATTCGCAGGCAGCATGAAGTATTGCGCCTCAACAATGACCTGGAAGACATTTTGGCTTGGGGTGACAGTAACCAAGTCGAATTTAATGCTAAGAAAAGCCAGGCAGCAGTCTTCTCCAAAAAGGTTAACATTGCAGAACCGGATATAGTCATGGCAGGACACGCAATTCCCCTGGCACCGTCTATTAATTTGCTGGGGGTCAATCTGGGAGGTAATATGTCTTGGCATGATCACGTTGCCGCAATTGCCAAGGCAGCTGCACAGAAACTTGGTGTATTTTTCCGCACCAAAAGGTTGTACACACCTCATCAACTTTTGACACTCTACAAAGCCCAGATTCGACCATCATTAGAATATTGCTCTCATGTCTGGAGCTCTGCATCCAAGCACACCCTTCGGCTACTGGATTCCATTCAAAGGAGAGCCGTTCGTCTGATCGGCGACCCCGAGCTGACCAAGACCCTCGATAGCCTGGAGCATCGAAGACAGGTTGGTGATTTGGCTCTCTTTTACAGATATTTCCATGGCAGGTGTTCGACTGACATTGCCCACTTGATTCCACCTAGAGCAATGCAAAACAGAAATACACGGCGAACCACTGCCGCTCATCCATATGTTGTTCAGCTTAGTACTCCTCGAACTTCATTGTTCAAGAATTCTTTCATCTGGAGAACGTCATCTTTGTGGAATGATCTTCTTGAGGTCGTGTTTCCCAATGAATACAATCTTCAACGTTTCAAGACCAACGTTAATCGCTTTTTTCGCACTCGCACCGCTCCCAGAGCGCCTTAAAGGATCTTTCCTACAGTGCAGGTGTTTTATCATAAAAAAAAGACATCTAGCTAGTATAAATAGAGCTTTAGTTACGATACTTATTTAGTATTTACCTGAAGATGACTGGAGATACTTACCAGTTAAAACGTTGTGATTTAAAACATATAAAGATAATGCTGATAAGTCCAAAACTCTTCTATGATTCATTAAAATTAATGTCTAATTTCATTGTATTGTTAAAAATATCTAAAATGATTTTTGTATGAAATAACTTTCTCACACTCCCAAATACCAGTCTAGAGTCTAAATTTATAAATTTAAAAAAAATCCATTATATAATAAACCTAATGTTTTTAATATAGATAGATATAATTTCGCATGGATCTAGTAACTTAAAAAAAAATAAGAATATTGTTCGGATGCATTTAAGTAATGGCTAGCGGATTTGTAACTGAGATCAATTCAGTCAAAACATTTGTTCCAGTTAGCTTAGCTAAGACGGATGGCCAAATAATGAGAGACTAATTATTATTATGAGTGTATAAATTCTAAAACTAGCAGTTCTATCTGGTATTTAATATGCCCAACATGCTTGCGATGTACATTATCCCTTATTTTTTACAAAATAATTTATTTACTCTCCGCAGCATGTTTGCTAGCACTAATAATGATATGATAAAATTGCAGAAATTACTTAAATTTCCAATTTTTTTAAATATTAATCCCTTTCTTTTGTTCATCGTATAACAATAATAACAGGAATACAACAGTTATTTAAAATCAAACAAAGAGTGACCATAAATCCAAAACGAAACCAGTCTAATTCATTTTGAATAATTCAAAGGGCTCGACGAGTGCCCTACGTCCTCCTAGGAGTTAAATAAAAACTAAAGGCTGTTTCATGGTAGTCATAATTCTGGCGCGTTGCCAGGTTGTATTAAAAATAGCACAATTTATGTATTTTTTAAGGCTATTTTATCATTTGACAAAATATCGGTTCAAGGATACTGCGGTCACAGTTTTTCAGGTCACAAATATCACCGATTTTGTTATCAACTGTAAAATGTGATATTTGGTCTTAAGTGGCTTAATTTCTTGCAAATTTCAGCCTACCTTGTCATTTTATCATAATATACCGTATACCTATTGAATAAAAAACACTTTAAATAAAGTAATAATATACAAAAAGCTCACTTTAAATAATGCATGCTGAAAACAATCTATTTGTCCGACAGTTGGTGGCCACTAGAAAAGGTAGGTAACATAACAGTCGCAACGTTGTCTGTTTATAGGTTGGAGACAATGACGTTTCTTGAACGGCAGTAGAGTTTTGGACTTGCATTGTCTTTACTAGGCTAGGACAACGATACAACATCAACACAGTATTCAGCTCTAGAGACACTTTAAGAAGCCACCTAACGAAGACCAAACCAGCAAGCCAGAAAGACAAGAAAAATTGTGTCTACCAGATCCCCTGCGAATGCGGCCAATCTTACATTGGTGAGACACTAAGACCACTAGAAGTAAGGATTAAAGAACATAGAAATAACACCCAAAAAGGAGAGATCGAAAAATCAGGTGCAGCTGACCACGCCTGGACGCACGGCCATCATATCATGTGGACAAAAGCGGAAATCCTGCAAAAAGAACCGCACTGGAGGAAGAGGAAGTTTAAGGAAGCTGCGACCATACACCAAAATCCAGGTTGCTTTAGTAAGCCTTCATTAGATATGAGAAACGTCTGGAAACCCTTGTTAAGTAAATGTAATCTTAGAATAAGATCACCCAAGAGTTAAACGCATGATTCATCGAGCATGACGTCATCGAGTATGACTCATCAAGCATGACTCATCCAGTTATGCGTCATCACCTAGCGACACGCATGACTCCACCCACTAGTCATGCGTCACAGCACCTGCCTAGTATAAATAGAGCTGTAGTTACCGTATTTATTCAGTATTCACCTGAAGACGACTGGAGATGCTTACCAGTTGAAACGTAGTGAGTCTAAACAAATAAAGACAATGCAAGCCCAAAACTCTACTGCCGTTCAGTCGCAACGTTGTCACGTTGGCAAACTTGGAAAATAATAGTTATTATAGTTTGTTAAAAAATGATAAAATAGAACAAGGTATTGCATAATTAAATTGCGATCAACGCGTTTAAGGGGTCTACGTTCAGGAACTGCAGTCAATTAGAAAAAATCACTTTAAGTAGAAAGGGTCGTGGGACTTTAATAGTGAAATTTAATGAAATTAAATATTTATATATTTTTAATTTTTTTTTTCATCTGATGCCAGGTAAATTTTTAATCGATTTATCTTAAGAAACGATACATTTAATCGTATCTAACTAATATTATCTTTTTTAGATTTCCCTAGTTTAATATAAAAAAATAGAAAACTAAATGTTACATGTAAGTTAGGTATATTTTTACTTCACATCCCTTCCTCTTGACGCTAATCATGCCCACATTTTAAAACTAATAGGTTGACTCAGCGCACACACAGTTTACCAAAATTTCTAAATTCGTAAATTTACTGGTCTCGAAAATACTTAGTGAAAACCATCTCCAGAGTCCTCCCTTCAGAGGACTATAGCTCGATAATGAGGGGACATAGAACCAAGTTAACCTTATTTTGGGCCAGTCTTTATAACTCCAAATTATTGATTATCACTACGTTTTCATGAGGACTGAGTTCGATTTGAATATTTTTTGCCCTATTACATTCCAAGGCGTTTTCATTGCAGTTTTCAAATCGAATTAAAATCGATTTCAATTCGGATTTGAATTTTTGATATTTGTCAGCTGTCAATGCTGTCATGCGTAAAACCTGTGGTTATAACCTCTCTTTTCTCGTACTTGTCTATGTTTTTACTTTTAGATTTTGTTATTTACTAGTTTCTATTGCTTTTCTGGTCGCTCATTTTTACAACGTTTATAAAAGAACCGCCGAAACCAAACATAACATAAGAACTATTTGTAGGTTATGAGAATCATATTCCGTTCCGATCTCGCACCGTTTTCAGGATTAAAAATTTCGGTACGATCCCGATACGATCCCAAAAATTGGCGAATCGGCCTTGAACTGAAAACGAACTCAATACGGTAAAAATACCTGTTTTCATGTGTTCAATTCGGATTCAAATCGAACTGAATCCTCATGAAAACGTAGTATATACCTTTTAGTTCGGGTAAAATCTCAGTTCTAGATTTAATAAAATTTATGTTGTACAATTGAAAAACGGATTTCTAATATTGATGGGGGGAAGAAAAGAACGAAAGAAGGAAAAGCTGTTTTGTTTTGTTATTTACGTTAGTTATTCAATCTTTGTCGCAGTCAATGACAGGCGACAATAGCTTTGTTCCTACAGCAATCACAAACTAGTCAGCGCGCTTACGATTAGTTTAAAACAGCTTGCAAACTAAATCGCTGTAGGACCAAAGCTTATATTGGTGCAACTTTGTATGCCGTTTTTTATACCGGTTAACATTCCCTTTAGTTATTTTTATCGCTCGATGTTTCGACATCAGGGTAAGAGTGTGACAATAAAATTTGCGACTGTCTCGCTTTAGACGATAGTGAAACAGCTTCATATGTAAAGAATTATACTGATAAAGAACGGGGTTATAGCTAAGCACAATTACCACAATGGCGCAAAACACATTTTACATTACAATAGCCAGATTTAATTTAATCTCCCGGTATAAAATAAGGCAGACTAAAAATATAGAGAGGGTCGCCACAGTCGGACAACAGGAATAATTGCATTGCTACAATAACAATTATGTTCTCTTCTACCCCGTTCTTTAACTAATCCATGTTCGGAGATAATTTATGTTACTTGAAGAGGGGCTTTGCCGCGTATTAAATTATTTTAGATTTTTTAACATGGTTTCGAAGTTTGTGTAGTTAAAAACTGTAAATTGACATTTTTCGGCATAACTACTTTTTTAACTTCAATTGAATGTTTAAATTCTATAGAAAATTTCCTGTTCAATAACAATTTTTTTTTATGATAAAACACCTGCACTGTAGGAAAAATCCTTTAAGGCGCTCTGGGAGCGGTGCGTGTGCGAAAAAAGCGATTAACGTTGGTCTTGAAATGTTGAAGATTGTATTCATTGGGAAACACGACCTCAGGAAGATCATTACACAAAGATGACGTTCTCCAGATGAAAAAATTTGTGAACAATGAAGTTCGAGGAGTACTAAGCTGAACAACATATGGATGAGCGGCAGTGGTTCGCCGTGTATTTCTGTTTTGCATTGCTCTAGGTGGAATCAAGTGGGCAATGTCAGTCGAACACCTGCCATGGAAATATCTGTAAAAGAGAGCCAAATCACCAACCTGTCTTCGATGCTCCAGGCTATCGAGGGTCTTGGTCAGCTCGGGGTTGCCGATCAGACGAACGGCTCCCCTTTGAATGGAATCCAGTAGCCGAAGGGTGTGCTTGGGTGCAGAGCTCCAGACATGTGAGCAATATTCTAATGATGGTCGAATCTGGGCTTTGTAGAGTGTCAAAAGTTGATGAGGTGTGTACAACCTTTTGGTGCGGAAAGTACTCCAAGTTTCTGTGCAGCTGCCTTGGCAATTGCGGCAACGTGATCATGTCAAGACATATTACCTCCCAGATTGACCCCCAGCAAATTAATAGACGGTGCCAGGGGAATTGCGTGTCCTGCCATGACTATATCCGGTTCTGCAATGTTAACCTTTTTGGAGAAGACTGCTGCCTGGGTTTTCTTAGCATTAAATTCGACTTGGTTACTGTCACCCCAAGCCAAAATGTTTTCCAGGTCATTGTTGAGGCGCAATACTTCATGCTGCCTGCGAAGATGTGCGTCGGCAGCGGATGTTTGGGGAGTCAAGGTAAAAGATGAGACAAGTGTGCTCTCATCAGCAAAGCTATAAATTGGATTTTGGGTTTTCACTAGAAGGTCGTTAATATACAGTAAAAAGAGGGTAGGCGACAATATGGACCCTTGAGGAACACCGGCATTGATGGTGAAGGTGTCTGAGAGAAAACCCGTCAATCGCCACTTGCAGAGAACGGTTCTTAAGGAAGCTGGTTAAGCATAAACAAAATCCATTAGGCATACCGTAGGATCGCAATTTACTTAGAAGCCCATCGTGCCAAACACGATCAAAAGCCCTAGAGATGTCCAGTGTAACAGCCCGGGATTCTCCATTATGTTCGATGGTGTTGCTCCAAAGATGGGTGACATATGCCAGAAGGTCACCTGTTGATCTGGACTTACGAAAACCGTATTGATGGTCGCTGATAATGTTAAGCCCTTCCCAGATACTTCAGGAGTTGTTGGTTAATAGCTTTCTCCATTACTTTTGAAATTACTGAAAGCAATGCGACGGATCGGTAGTTGCTTGGCAGGGTCTTTTTACCTTTCTTTGGAATGGGCTGGACTCACGCGCCGACTTCCAGCAGGATGGAAATATTCCTTTTTTGTAGGATAAGTTGAAAAGTCTACAAAATACTGGTGTAAGTTAATCGGCGCATGCCTTGAGAACAATGATAGGAATTTCGTCTGGACCAGAAGCTTTTTTGACGTCGAGTCCTTTAAGAATCCGTTTAACAAGACGCTGACGGAACACGATTTCAGACATTTGCAACAATGTTTTTTTCACTACATTGTGACCCTGTCGTATAGAATAGAGCAAGAAAAAAAAAGTCTACGATTTCAAACTTTAAATTCTTCAATTTATTTACTGTGAAAATCTACGATCTCTAATAAAAAATACGCGAAACAACTTACCGACGCCACAATTATTCCAAGCAACGGCGGTAGCTGATCGCTCTCGGAGGTCTCAAGTCTGGTTTCCTTTGTCTATTTAAGTTATCCAAACAAACATAACAATATAATGGATCGCTAGAACTGGCAAATAAATAATAGATAATGGGATATCGTACATCTCTTCTCATCTTATGTTTTTACACTTCGTGCTTTCGCGCCGTGTTTTTATGTGCTTCTAGAAACGGTTTGTGATACTATATACTGATGAATTTGAGAAATTTGATTATAATGGAAAAGCCCATTGATAAGGTGTTATATAAAGGTGTAATTCTTTTTGTTTGAGGTCAAAAGTCATTCTTATAATTTTACATAAAATTTATAGAACTTGGAATACAAGGGAAAACCCATTTTAACCCTTTTTCCAAGATGACGGATGAAGCAGCGACTTATTAGTCCAGCAAATCAAGTTTTAAATTAGACTCGATACCCCACAATGTGCAATTTGAATTTCGAGTTCAAAAATTAATTAAAAATGTACTGATTAATATGTTACATGCAATTCCAACATATTTTTATTTGTGGTGGTCTTACAGATATGCAAATAAATTGTTAGCAATTTGAGATGCGTTAATGTTGCATTAGCTATTTTCTTAAAAACGTTTGATCGGGCACAAACTAGTTTTGTGGTGACGTGTTTGGAATTATTTTTATTTTTTAAATTAAAATTTCATAACAGAGGGTTATGTTAATTATATTTACGTTTTAATTAAAAATGTAAAAACTTAATTAAGTGAAAGTTTTTTTTGCCTAATGACGGAACGAGCCAAATAAATAGTTCCACAATAATCGATAACAGTTATCGCTTTGGTAAAAAAAAATGCCTCGCTGTATAAGGTTCATGAAATGAACACCACTAATTTTAAAAATCAAATAATTCCGTACAAATTGGAAAGAGTTTCAGGTTTAACACAAAAATAAGAAAGTAAACTGGCTAAGAAATATGATTAAATTAGTCACTGGTGAAAATCCGTAACTAGCCTTTGAATTTCCATATGAAATTGTTACTGGAAAATGTTCACTACACAGGTATATTAAATTCTATATAAGTACTGATGCAAAATTTATTATCAGCCGTATTGACTAAAGGGTTTTTAATTAAAACCTTCCTAAATTGACAGTTCTGGGTTTAAAATGACTGGCAGATAAGTCAACTAAGTTTTGAATTAATTGTAAATATTTTTTTTTTAATTTATAAAATAAAATATTTTAATACATACCTACTCTGTAATAATTTGCAACAACAGCCCAGTAAAGTTATTTACCGGTTAACGATTTTATCACAAAAAAAATCAGATGAACAAAAGCGTCATATTATGGCATCTCAGAAGCATATCACAATAATTCCGTAGTAAATTCACAACTGGGAGAGTAAGTAAATACATCTATAGATAGAAATATATCTGGAAATAAAAAAATTAATTTGATAATCTCAGTCGTTGTTGAGTAAAAATAATGTGATGCACACCCAATAGCGATGATAGACCCTTAACAACAAACCAGTAAAATGGTGAAGTCTTTGGCAAAAACAGTTAATTACGGGAGTGTAGAAAATGTAAGTAAGTTCATTTGGTAACCAATCTAAATTTTGCTTCATTTTTAGCTTGAAAAAGAATTATCACTATATTCTACACTCTATCATCTTCGTTGGTTTTAAAATCAACTAAAATTAATTTCTTGGTATTGTTAGGATTATTTTTTTATATAAATTAGGGCAATCAATTGCAAATATATATGTTCTTTTAAAAAAACATTAAACCAATAACAGGAGTATCTCTTTGACAAATGCGTAGATTTTATTCTAGTGTAAAAATATTTCCACGTGGTTTCATTAAAGAATTTGTGAGTTGTGAGGAGCCTAGTGGAAGTTTGCATTTTCGCTATTGTCGCATTATTAGGATAAAGCGAATGATCTATCCTGGTCGGTCCTCATTGATCGAAATAGCTTATTCTTCACAGATTTAAGACCATGTATTCAAAACCATTATATCTCTATACTCCAAATAAGGATTAAGTAAAATACTAATCAGCAAACACAATCAAATAAATACTAAACTAAATACCAACAAAGCAACATAATCCTAGTCCGGACCTAATAGAAAAAATCTCTTGTATTTTCGGTACCAGATGTGCTGCTGCGTTGCCAAACACTCATTGTGTGCCTATAACAATGAAAGTTAAATGTACGATCGCCAGATTAGGTTACGATTCTATTGACACGCCGAAATAATTTGTAAGGGCCTTGTATTTGTTTTATGGCGAACCTGATAAGCTCAGGCGATAAGGTTCATTCTGTGGCTATATTGTTTATATTGAGTTCTTTTACAATAATTACTACTTATTTATACATGTAATAGGCTTATTTTAGGGAGTGGGAACGGCTTATTAATGTTGTTCAATTACAAGATTTTATTATGTGTGAGAATGAAGCTTTTAAAATTAATATCTTTGCCCTCCACTGTCAGTGTCACTGAATTTTTCCAAATCGAGACGTACGAATTACCTCCTTCAGTTTAAAAATATTGAGACGGTGAAACGCCAGCAACTATTTTTGAAATATTTAGCTTGGACTTTTTTAATGGAAATCGTTGGAATTTTAATACTTTTAGGTTGACTGCTAGAGGGCGTAACTAAAGTGATGAGCCTATACATTTTTTTAGATAGGCTGTGTTTCTAAAGGAAGTTAATAGGCAGTTTTTGCCATCCAACAAATCCCCGCTATTCGAATTTTCAAACGTTAATATCTTAAAAAAACCTTAATTTCGGTTCGCTATAGAAAGAATGATGTTTGTTTGTAAAATTATTTGTGTAGTTTTGGCAAAGCAAAAACTGATTTTATCGGATGTGTGTTAATTTAGTTAGTGACTTTCATGGCATAAAAATAACTGCTGTCAATGATTCTTTTGTAGTTAGTGACTTTATATACTAAAATATACAATTCAAATTGTTGAGGGGTGCAGTTAATAATTACTGTTATCCCTAAATGTCAGTTATACTTTTTAAAATGAAAAGTGTTTGCCGGCGTGCAGACAATATTAAAAATGAAAAAGTTTTATGCCTCCGCTGGGAATCGAACCTAGAACCTCTCGATTAAGCTTTTATTTATACTGTTATACTGACTTTTGATAGAGATATTATGTTGTATTTAAAATTCTTTCGAAAAAAAGAGATTGTTGAGTTTGTTAAATAGCGCCTTCTAGCCAGGGGGGGGGCAGGGGGGCATCGGCCCACCCTAGAAACATGAGTGCCCACCCTGGTGCCCCCCAAAATTAATGGATGTTTTGTAAGGGAATTTGGCTAGGAAAGTTTTGATGAGTAAGGATGGTATTTTAAAGGGAACGATGACCTTTTTTTTCGCTGCTTAAGGCGTATTAGAGCGCCCTTTTTTTTTTTAGAAGTCACTTTTGAATTGGGTAGTGCCCACTCAAAAATCATCGGGCCCATTTGTGCCCTCCCATCCCTTAAATCCTGGTGCCGCCACTGCCTTCTAGCGATCAAAACGAAATACCAAAAATTGACTTATTTTTATTCTACCATTTAGAGGAGTAAGAGAGGAACAAAAAATATCGCTGTGAAAAAATATTCACAACTTTGGTTTGGCTTAACTGGATTTGACAAATTTGAACTAGCTAAATAGGTTTTTATTTGCTTTATCAAGTTAAATTTGGAGTTTTTATTAGATTGTAAAGGTGCCACCTTTAATACATCTTTGCCAAGAGGATTATTAATAAATTTCCACTTTTACACTGGTTACTATGGTCACGTCTCCTAGCGGCGAACCTAGAAAATTCCTGAAATAATATATTCAGTAATTCCTCTAATAATAAATAGGTTTTTACACAAGTTGTATCGGGTGATTCATTAAGGGTGACGAGCGGCTATATCTTGGAAACTACTGGGCATAGAAATTCAGGAAAAAAAATTATAACTAAAGTGGCCATGAGAAAATCCTGGAAATAATTTTTAAGTTTCGCATTTTACCGCAAGAGGGCGTAATTGAAAAGTAAATTATAAAAGTTTACATATCTCCGAAAATTCCACATTAAGGTATATCTTTGATAACATTATTAAAAAGCTTGGATAATTATGCATCATTTTGGTCTTATGCTCATTGGCGTACCGACTTTAATAAGAGGGGGGGGGGGAAGCTGTTGAAAGTGTAATCAGTTGAATCGCTGTAACTTTTAAACGACTTATCCGATTTTAGCAAACTAAAGACTGTTTGGAAAAGAAATGTATGCACTTTCATCAATACT
Source organism: Polydrusus cervinus (assembly GCA_935413205.1). Classification (NCBI taxonomy): domain Eukaryota; kingdom Metazoa; phylum Arthropoda; class Insecta; order Coleoptera; family Curculionidae; genus Polydrusus; species Polydrusus cervinus. The sequence goes on along the minus strand of OW284511.1, from coordinate 1,261,680 downwards.
TTTTAGTTGTCCATAATAGTTCTCAAAAAAAATGCTAGAGGGCGCAATTTGTAATAAAAACACATTTTTTGATTTTACTCCGAAAAAATAATTCATACGTTATAATTATGATACCATAATCGAAAAGTAGATAAAATTTGCTAGAAAAAATATTAAAACTGCAGCTCGATATCTCCGTTCGTTTCCGCATTATCGCAAATAGAATAATTTTTAAAATTTTAAATAAAAAATATTTTTTAGAAAAAAAGTGGGACGCCACTGATATTTTTCCATGTGGATAATATTTCGGATTAGCCTGGCCAATTCTGCATAAAAATAATCTCTTGCGTTTTTCTCCTCAGATACACCGTTCGTTATTAAAATAATTAAATTAAATTAGCTCTACTACTCTCTAAAAAAATGTTGTTTTATAAAAATTGTTGGAAATGACCACCCCGCCCGTCTAATTATATTACTATAATATATTAGATATGTAAGCTTTTATAATTTACTTTTCAATTGCGCCCTCTTGCGGCAAAATGCGGAACTTAAAAATTATTTCCAGGATTTTCTAATGGCCACTTTAGTTATAATTTTTTTTCCTGAATTTCTATGCCCAGTAGTTTCCGAGATATGGCCGCTCGTCACCCTTAATAAATCACCCGGTACAGTAAGCGATTCCCAAGGATAGACGGCGTAGTTGTACATTCTGTACAAAACTTACCAGAATTTATTAATTATTATTAGTGCAAATTAATTCTAAAAATAATTAAACCTTCTTCTTAACGAAAAATATAATTATCCATGTCTAAAAATCCCCTCAAACGGTTCCCCGACAATAATTGGCATATTACATAAATAGCGTATGTCGTATTGGCAGTCAATCGTCCGTGAATTGATCGATCTAACGGTAGATAACATTTCACACACTCTTGATTAAATCAAGCGAACTGTTTGTGTTCTTTCGGATCGAAAAGGGGGATTTTAATTTAATTTAAAGTGTTCTCATGGGTTTAACCGAAGAAAATATTTGGTTGACAAACATCGTTATTGTCACGTTAGATATCAATCACTTGTATTTTATTTTGCAATGAGCCAGTTAGGATGACTATTGGAGTCCTAATAATAAGTAACTGATTATAGACGCAAAAGGAATCGGAAAAACATTTATAGGTTCAGAACCGACACTCGGAGTCCCAAGGTGTATAGTACAAGGTGCTATAAACCGATGGATCAGAAAAGAACACAAAATGTACTGGTGCAACAGACAGGAATTGAACCATAATAAATCTTTTATTGGAGATCCAGATCCGTAACTATCTAATAATACTTGACCTACACAAGTTATAGTCTATTTCAGAAAGGTGTAGACTAATAAAAGCTCATTATGTATGCAAAAGCACTACAGAGTGACCCAACGAATATTTAAGCCACTTTTAGAATTTGGCATTGATTTCATTGCAAAATTCTTTATTTTCATCAAGTTCTACTACCTGCACCACCCGGGTTCGAGTCAATTTATGGGATTTGCCTATTGTTATCCATTCACAAACACTGAAAATGGTGTGACAAAGGCGTGCATTATGTACATAGTATTAGGCACACTTATTTTTTATTAAACATTATAAAAAAAATACAAAATGCATTATACAGAAATTAAATTATAAAAAATCATAACATTCTTCGTCATCTGAGAAACTGTCATCTCCTCTTGACGTTATAATTAACGGGTGGACGGTCTGATCGATCATGTGGTCAAGATCCCACATTTTCTCCTCTTCTTTAGTGACATGATGGACTGCTTTTCGCCAGTTCTCTGGTGTCACTTCCTTAAAGGCTTGATTAAACAGTAGCTTAACGTCTTTTAGTTTGAAGCGCCCATATAAGTTCTATAGGATTTAGTTCGCAATGATATGGCGGTGGGCGCAGCACAGTTACACTATGTTTTTAGCTATATCTTCCATGGCATATTTCATAAAACGATGTTTGTGTAAATTTGCTATACTAAGTTAATAAATAGTTTTTTCGTTATCAAATTATCTTTTTTTTTTGGTTAGTTATCAAAAATAATTTAGACACAAAATTTACCTACGCCTATGGCCGACATCGAAATTGAGCCGAACTGGACGGAATTTCCCATTTTATTACTCTACAAGTCTACACTCTACACTTTCTGAAATAGACTATAGTGCAAGGAATTGGGATTATTGAGTGGGTACAATGATCAAACTAGAGTGAGCACAATGGGCCAAACCTGGCCGAAGTGCATCCGGAACATGGACTGACCCTCGGAAAAAAAACGTAGGTAATCAATGAATTAAACTAAATAATGAATTCAATGACTCTTATTACTTCAATTTGACGACATTAAACCCATATTTGACACAACCTAAAAATCTGTCATTCGGGAGTTTATATTTCCTTACCCTCCTTTTTTATTATTATTCTCCGGAGCAAATTAAGTCATACATTTGGTGCCCACTTCACGCCCGCCGAAATAGCTCACCGTTCTTACTATAAATTATGTTTTATTCTAAAATTCAAGAAACCCCAATCTTATTATTTAGGAATAGGTAAGCTAGTATTAGAATCAAGTATTTTTTTTTAAGGAATGACAAAACTAGCATAGGTATACTTGAATTAAACATATTAATCTTTATATTAGATTAGTGTTGCTTTTTTCTGTATGATATTTTTGTACATGCACTTAATTTTAAACTCACAGCGGTAATTGCTATTAGCAATTATATAATTAGAGGTTCATCAACATCAAAGCTCTCATTAATTAACGGAAATTTACATATAAAGTGTCGGAATAGTGCGAGTTGCTTTGATTTGCGCAACGCCTTTTTCGTTTAATAGAGTTGGATGGTTGCAAGCGAGTTTCAAGCTTACATTTTTTATTTTTTGGTTTGCATGTTAATTTGTTTAATTACGTTTATAAAACCCTTGGTATATATTACAGGGGCGTATCGAAGGCATTCAAAAAGGTGGATATATAATGAATTATCCCAGTGGCGGCTCGCGGTCTTAAAAAATGGTAAAGAGCTATAGGTATAGTGCGGGTACTTAAACAAACATTGACTAAAAACCCGTATAACAAAACGTCTCTCGTATCCTCATCTATCCAACGAAATAAATGGAGTTTCCAACAAATTACAAACTGTAAACTATGGGGTTCATTTTTGAAACACATAACTAAGGAGGTACGTACACTACCGAATTAACTGAGAAATAAAAACCAAACTTTTTAATCACACAGTAAATCACGTAACAACGATATCTATAACCGTAAGTTTGGCGAAGTCTCAAAATCTTAAGGTTAGGCGAACCAATGCTAAAACAATCTGATCTATTTTTAATTTGCCCTTCATCATAATGCAAATTGTTACATACTATTTGCGTGACTGACGTCACGTAACCATGGCAGCAGTGAATATCAAAACCATGCTGGGTGTTGGGTTTTTACTTGCTTTGAGCTAACGGACATGGTCGCTGGGGCACGCCAAAATGCACGAGTGTTTATAATTATTGTCCATCGGAGTTAACCGTGGCCCTATTATGCATAGCTATTCGGATTAAATTAATATTATTAATTCGAACATCATTATTTTTTAAGGGCTAAAATGGTAGTTGTATTGGTACATTAATATTTAATATGGTCGAAAAACTTTCCTCCTGGTTTTATTTTTTTGTTGGTTTGGTTTGGTTACCTACTTCACCTGACGAGCCGCCACTGATTTAGCCAACTGGCAAAATCTATGGTGACCAGATCTTTAAAACTCGAAGTAACCACCAAACCAAAAGCCCGGAGGCGAAAAATTTGTTAGGTGCCACGTCCCAAAGAGCTTATTTTTGACACATCAAGATGTTTTGACTTAACATTTTAAATAAAAAAATTGTAAACGCGTTTATTATTTCTTTTCAGCCTAAACATTTTGTTTGCTATCATCTCCATAAATCTTCTAAAAACAAAACGTTAAACGTCAGTTAAGTTTGAACTCACTGAACAAGGCATTCCTTTTGACATACACACGTTAATTGGTTGGGTAAATTTGGAATAAATGTCATTAGAGACTTGATGCTGTGTACATACACCTACATGGTGATAATAGAGAGTTTTCACGTAGAATTAACGTTATATTCACAGAGCAAGAAAATCTGACCTTACACCTGAAATATAATTTTTTAATTTTATTTTCAGGGACAAAAACATTTCTCTTTTAGGAAACTCCACTATTGCGTATTTGTATTATGATGAAAACCCGACCTTTTCTCGTTAAAACTTCACACAAATCGGCAACAAAAACTCACTAGACTTAAATAAAGGTTGATTGTTAATGTAATTTGACCTTTGTTTTAACTTGCTTTGTTTACATAAGTAATAAAATTATCTGTCCAAATAACGGCATAGATTTTAGCACTAATAAATCGTATGGCACATTGGCACCGTATAGGTTTGGTCAGATTTGTGCAAGTTTGTTTGTATAATTTTACTTGTTGTGTTCAGGTGTTCTTGTAGTAATAATAAGGTTACGTAAAGTAAATGAACGTATTGCTGGTTTAGCGGCTAGAATGGCCGGCGTGTTTGGGGGCTGCCATTTTTGAAATTCTTTAGTTTAGTTAGAAAATGTTTTTCTTGAGGAGACAAGTGTGACATATCATTAGTATAAGATCAAAAGCCAAATACATTTTTTTTTAAATTCAGGTTCATATTTAAAAATATTTGGTTAATGTGGGTATAAAAAGTGCCGTGAGAAAGTGCTATGGATTTTTTAAAATAATCAGTATTTTGTATTAAAAAAAATAAAAACAAAAATTGATTTTTTCTTTTTTTTTCGGATATCTCCGGAAGTCATCTGAAGTTGTTAAATTTCTTTTTAAACATTTTTTCAGCAATAAAATATACACTTTTGCCTCAATTTAACCAACTCTCTATCTCTTGTAGTTACCGAGATATGCATGCCAATGCCAATGAATTTGTAACACCCTGTATATAAATCAGAAGACAAATTTCCAAAAATACAACTCTTAATAATATAGTTTTAACTTTCTCTTGTATTTAATACAATAAAGCAATAAAAGTATTGTCCATCTTCCCATTATCCAGGCTGGCTTCGAATTAGGGTCTAAAATGGTTTATTATTTCTGAGATTGGTGACTTTAACTGGAGCCGCTATTGTCCACTAAATTTGTTTACAACCGACAAATTTATTGATATTTATTTGAGTTATTGTCAGTTTTATTGTAGGGTTGTCGGTACTTTCCAATGTGGGGTTGGTAATTTTCAAAGGTATTGGAATAAATAAGCTATTTGTGTCAAATATTGAATATTTATAAAAATACCTATTGTTAGTCAAATGGTAATTTTAAAAGTTAACTAGCTTGTTAAACATGGTGTTATGGAATTGACGCATTACATTTAAACCCGTAAATCCTGATATGAAGACATAAAAACATTTTTAAATGTAGCTATAAAGCGAGACAAATCAATTTTTTTTTGGTTTTATGGGAAGTAGGCAGCGTACACTGTTTTATGCGGTACTAAACTTAAATCTACGATTAGGCGGACTAGGCGGCCGCCTAGGGCCCGGTGGCAAAAGGGAGCCCGGCAGGGGCCCGAAAACAAAAGTAAGAATAATTTAAAAAATTAAAATTAAGAATGCCTTTAGCGGGGGGAAGGGGCCCGTCCTCAGCCTGCCGCCTAGAGCCCGACGCAGCCTTAAACCGGCGCTGGGATTAAAAGAGGTTAAGAGTCTTCCATACCAGCATGATACGAGGCATCGTTTCTTGGCTGGCCTAATTATAAATTAAATACAAGCATTTTACTAAGGGGTTTACAAGACCTAGTTTGGCGGATACCTTTAAAAAAAAAATTGAAAATTTATTTTAAAATTATATGAGTCAAATTATATCATCTGCCATACAGAGCATAGAAATAGAAATATTGCGACTATTCATGTTAATTTCCTATTTTCCATTAAAATTACAAACGATGCCCCGATATTTTCTTAAAAAGCGTCACTGATGCGGCGCCACTTAATTCTCGTGAAATTCGTTTATATACCAACATTTTGTATATAAAGAATAGTAGATTCTGTAAAGAGGTTGGAATGAAAATTTGATCCGAGTGGAAGAACCGTAGCGAGCGTGAGGAACCACGAGTATCGAATTTTCATTCTAACCGAGTAGCAGACTATATTTTCTCCACGACCAAAAATACTATTCGCAATATTTGTAATTTCAGGTGGAGTATTATCCAGTTCCATATCTGATTCATCCGATTTTTCACTCATATTTTGACTTGCACTAAAATTTGTCTGCTGACATTGACAGTTTCGAAATTCATGGCAACCTATGTCGTTTAGATCAATTACAGAATATTCATTCCGTATCTTATTATGGAATGAAAATACACGTAAAACGCATAAAAAGCAAGTGTTTCAGTATAAATATTCCAACTCAAGAGCGAGAATTTTTACATTCTATTATCAAAAATGATTTTGGAATTATTGCATTCAGTAATGGTCGTGGAGAATAGTAGATTCTGTAATGAGGTTGATATGAAAATTTGATCCGAGTGGAAGATTCCGAACGCGAGCGTACCGAGTATCGTGGGGAAAAACATTTTATTGCCATCGCCATACACAGGTACAAATGCACGATGTCCTGCAAATGCACTATTTATTCGTGATGACTCATCGACTACTGTTTGCTCTAAAGAGAGTTCGATACTATTGTTGGTTCGACCGTACGCACTATAAAAACAAGAAAGTCTTGTTTTTTAATTCGAGAACATTTAGTTCACATTTTATAAACGCAACAGGAAATGTGTTATAGAAAATACAAAGTGATGCGGCGGTATTATTTACTTAATTATATACAGGGTGATTACTAAGTTGATATTTCTTTTTTAGCTGCGTATAGAAGGCATTAAAATAAACAACATTTTTAAATACCTTTTTTCAAAAAACACAAAAATAAAGTACTTACATTCATTTATTACACTACGAATCAAATACGGTTCTGCCTAACTTGCCCATTGAATAACATTAAGAAAACTTCTCGGCATAGGATAAGCCCGCCAGAGAAAGCGTTCTGCGTATAATCTCAAAGGAACATCGGCACTTTTACGATACTCACAGTAAATAACACCATATTTATTAGTTTATTGTTTTTAAATTTTACCATTTTCACGTATCACACACACAGCGTATTGCTCAAGACTACCCGTATGACTAATACTAGTAAGAGATAAGAAAGACGACAGAAACTATAGCGGTCTATATTTTTATGACCAGGCCCGCACTTAGATTTTTTACGTCTCTATCTCGCCTATTTTTGAGTTTTTTGAAAAAAGGTATTTGAAAAAGTTGTTTATTTTAATGCCTTCTATACGCAGCTAAAAAAGAAGTACCAACTTAGGAATCACCCTGTATATGTTAACGATGACATTATAACTTTTCAGTGTAAGTTAATATAATAATTAATAAAATAAAGATGTTTTTTCTAACATTAAAGCATATTTTCACTTTGACTTTATTTTCATGGTGCTTTTTTTTTGCAAGAAACATTACTACATACAATTTTTTTAGTTTCATGTGCCTCTTGGCTTTGATCCTACTATAGATGTTTGTGACTTAAAACATAGACCCATATAACCTCTGTGCTTAAAAACAGGATATACGAAGAAATAAATATAACAAATACATATATTTTCTTTTAAATTATTGCTGTGTTGTTGCCTGTTTGTTTAGGACTTTTCACTCTACCATGTTTATTGTGTTATGGTATATGTGTGAACGACAAATAAGTTTGGACAAACAATAATCGAATATCACCCTGGAACCCAACGTTTGGCGCCCGTAACTAATTTGTAAATAAACAAAACCAGTAGCTGAACTATTTTCTAAGCTAGATGTTCCATTTTTAGGCTAAGTTTCTGGTTTGCATACTCTAGGTATCAAATGCCTTTAAGTAATATATCTATGTATATTAGATAAAGGTTTTAAAAAATTAAATCATTTTCAAAAACATCAAAAATTATGATACTATTATTATGATTTTTAAGATATTAAAATAGATTCTCAATACTAATGCATTCTGATACACTGTAACATAAAAAAGTAGATATACAATTTGAAGTGAAAGCGGGCCTAATTTATTTTTGCCAATATACTTACTCTTTCAGGGGCAGTAAATAAAAATCCTAGTGGGACAAAGGCAGTTTTGTGAAACTTACCAATAACAAAAAAAATCAGTAACTAACAGCTAGACACAGTGGCATCTAGAGGGGGCTACAGCCCCCCCCCACACACACACACAAGAATATAGAATATTCGTTTATTACAGTAAAATTTTGGTTCATCATGACAATCGGCAGTTAACTTCAAAAATCTATTTTCAGACAAATAACATTTTTTAACCTTAACTATCCAGTGGTTACTAAAAAAAATAAACTTGCTTAATTAAATTTTATTGATAAAATTATAGCGACGACCAAACGCCTGCAATTAGTTTTGATATATTCATATTATCGTTAGTTACAAAAGTCGAATGAAGAGAAATTACTAAACTTTTTATAAAATAGCGTCTAAAAACAAAATATACATTTGTTTCATTTTATATAGTTAAAATGTCTTGTCACAAGGTAACAGACGAGTTTTAAAAAATACTTAGCACCTCTCACAAAAAGCTATAAATTATTATTCAACAAAAGATGCAGAAATAAAAAAAATATTAAAAAAATAGGCATTTAGTACAACTATATCAATATATATTTTGTCAATTATTATTTCTTCAAACACTTGATAATGTGACAAAAGATAGGTAAACTGTGGTGCTCATAGTAAAAAATAGATACAATAATAACAGATGCTTTTATTGTGTGTGATTGATAAGAATAATTAATACTGTATTTATCTATACAGGGTGATTCTTTAATACAAAATTATAATAATAAATAGTAATATAATTTAATTACTTTATTCGAAACGGCTACTCTACTGCAAAAAAATATTAAATGGTATAGTATAACCTTTGAATTTCAACATTTAAAGAAAGCCGAATAGATAGTATGATTCATTCGCTACGTAAGAACCGCCGTGACTTCGGAGCGCGCCGTCTTTTATTGAGTAAAATAATACAATATCTTGTATGCAGCATGGAGGCCTTTATTCCTTTCTCCAAAAAGCGCCCTTCCAACAGCAAGCCCTGGTTTAGCAAGAATTGCGAGCGTGCTGTCAGATCTAAAAACCTGGCTTACCGACAGTGGCGTAAAAACCCTACTCCTGAAAATCGCGCTATCTTTGTTACCACCCGAAACCAATGTAAGCAAATGATAGACCAAAGCAAAGAAGCTCATAACGAGAGAATCAAAAACAAACTTCTTGCCAGTCCTAACGGATCAAGGTCCTTTTGGTCAGTCGCTAAGGCCGTCAGCCAAAACTTTACAAAGTCAACTATTCCACCTCTAACACGTTCCGACGGCACAATAGCAACCACAGCCGGGGATAAAGCAAACCTACTTGCTGAACTGTTTTCCTCGCATTCCACTGTAGACTTTCAGGGAAAACCACCACCCAACATTCCCTCAATTCAATCGCAAATGTCAGAAATCGTGTTCCGTCAGCGTCTTGTTAAACGGATTCTTAAAGGACTCGACGTCAATAAAGCTTCTGGTCCAGACGAAATTCCTATCATTGTTCTCAAGACATGCGCCGATGAACTGGAGAAAGCTATTAACCAACAACTCCTAAAGTATCTGGAAGGGCATAACATTATCAGCGACCATCAATACGGTTTTCGTAAGTCCAGATCAACAGGTGACCTTCTGGCATATGTCACCCATCTTTGGAGCAACACCATCGAACATCATGGAGAATCCCGGGCTGTTGCACTGGACATCTCTAGGGCTTTTGATCGTGTTTGGCACGATGGACTTCTAAGTAAATTGCGATCCTACGGTATGCCTAATGGATTTTGTTTATGGTTAACCAGCTTCCTTAAGAACCGTTCTCTGCAAGTGGCGGTTGACGGGTTTCTCTCAGACACCTTCACCATCAATGCCGGTGTTCCTCAAGGGTCCATATTGTCGCCTACCCTCTTTTTACTGTATATTAACGACCTTCTAGTGAAAACCCAAAATCCAATTTATAGCTTTGCTGATGACAGCACACTTGTCTCATCTTTTACCTTGACTCCCCAAACATCCGTTGCCGACGCACATCTTCGCAGGCAGCATGAAGTATTGCGCCTCAACAATGACCTGGAAGACATTTTGGCTTGGGGTGACAGTAACCAAGTCGAATTTAATGCTAAGAAAACTCAGGCAGCAGTCTTCTCCAAAAAGGTTAACATTGCAGAACCGGATATAGTCATGGCAGGACACGCAATTCCCCTGGCACCGTCTATTAATTTGCTGGGGGTCAATCTGGGAGGTAATATGTCTTGGCATGATCACGTTGCCGCAATTGACAAGGCAGCTGCACAGAAACTTAGTGTACTTTTCCGCACCAAAAGGTTGTACACACCTCATCAACTTTTGACACTCTACAAAGCCCAGATTCGACCATCATTAGAATATTGCTCTCATGTCTGGAGCTCTGCACCCAAGCACACCCTTCGGCTACTGGATTCCATTCAAAGGAGAGCCGTTCGTCTGATCGGCGACCCCGAGCTGACCAAGACCCTCGATAGCCTGGAGCATCGAAGACAGGTTGGTGATTTGGCTCTCTTTTACAGATATTTCCATGGCAGGTGTTCGACTGACATTGCCCACTTGATTCCACCTAGAGCAATGCAAAACAAAAATACACGGCGAACCACTGCCGCTCATCCATATGTTGTTCAGCTTAGTACTCCTCGAACTTCATTGTTCAAGAATTCTTTCATCTGGAGAACGTCATCTTTGTGGAATGATCTTCCTGAGGTCGTGTTTCCCAATGAATACAATCTTCAACGTTTCAAGACCAACGTTAATCGCTTTTTTCGCACTCGCCCCGCTCCCAGAGCGCCTTAAAGGATTTTTCCTACAGTGCAGGTGTTTTATCATAAAAAAAAAAATTATCTCTTAGCAAAAGCACATTCCCGGACTTCAATACACCCAATTGTCGTTTGGGGATCTAATGCTTTTTCTACTAAATACACAAATAATAGGGTTACCATTATCAAAAATATTCCAGCCAGGACAAAAAAAGTAGCTATTATCCTCTGATCTGAAGTTATAATAATTAGTTATTATCCTTTTGATCCAAAAGATGAGGAGTTACACATTATCAATTCTCAAAAACCACACAATTCGTACAAACATGATAAATAGCTAGAAAACACATTATTTCCGAAATATTCTCATTTGAATGACATGTCACAAATCATAACGGCGAAGTATGAGTTTCAGGCACCGCATTTATAATTCCATTGCCGGTTTGGTAAAAGCGCTTTCAATTCCAATATAATGACATTCTGTCATCTTTGTATTCGTAATTGTGTTTCAGCTGAGATAAATTCGGTAACAAGGCAGTCAGAAAAGCCTTTAAGACGCAACTAAAATTATTATAAGACACGAGATGAAGGATAGAATACCGCAATAACTTGTCTGTTTTGTATGAAAGCTCCAACTTTACAATTATATTCATAGTTTATGTAGCTTTGTGGGATGTGTTGAGCAAATCTTATAATTATATCTTTTGAATAAATTATGGTAGTAAAATGAATACTTCGTAAATCATAATTATTATAGAACTAAGGAGCGGTTTTGTCAATGTTTGTAAAACTTTTGTGTCACTTGTAAACATTTCAAAATTAAAATTCCCCTTTATAGGTATTCTGTTATATCTTTACAAGAAAATTGTAACAAAATTACTAAAAGTTCTTGGAAACGTAAATGACATTAAAATTTTCCATCAGAAATAGGTATAAATATAAAGTAGTACTGTAATTTTCGGGTTTTTTAAAGTCAATGAAAAGCAATGTGTATAAAAAGCAAACTGGCTTTATTACAACTGATTGTAATTTTTTTTAGCATTCTGTATTTATAGTTATCATAAATGTAATTTTTTTTAGCATTCTGTATTTATAGTTATCATAAATGTAATTTTTTTTAGCATTTTGTATTTATAGTTATCATAAAATACAAAATCACATTTTATTACCTGATAATCATAAGATCAAACGAACTTACCTAAGTGATGTTCGATCTTGATTATAGGAAGGTCTCGTTGAAGTAAATATATTACAGTGTAGTACCTCTATTTCCAGCCGATCGATCACAAATTTTAAAAGCCAAAACAAACAGCTCTTTTCCCGTCAGCGTCCCTCTAGGTCTTATTCCTACATTTCTTGTATTAGTTCTTTTAAAGCGAAAAAATGTTGCAACGCAATAGGGTAAATAAATAAAGAAATTAGGGGTGGGTTGGGACTTATTTACTTCAACGAGACCTTCCTATAATCAAGATCGAACATCACTTAGGTAAGTTCGTTTGATCTTATGATTATAGTCAGTGTCTCGTTTCGTAAATATATTACAGTGTAGATGTTTAAAGAAAGTTGCAACATTAAGAAACATAAATAAGATTAATTATAAAAAATGTTTTAGAATCTCTGGTCCAGTATGCTGCCAATCGTATTGAATCAAAACTGACCTTTCCTGGCAGGCATTGAAGTAGCCGCATGTTTTAATGTTATGTTAATTTTTTTATTTATTTTTTAAAATCAAGTTCACTCTTGTTCAACATAACCTTTAACCACCTGCTAATGGTTTGTGTGGTTGTCCTATGACAAGGTTTCTTATAAGTTATTAGCAAGGATTCTAGATAACCGCTTAAGGTTCTTTCGAGATAGACCATTAAAGTTCTTGTTACACAAACATCTGGATCAATCAAAAAATACTAAGGCATAATATAGGTTGTTAGAGGGAATCTTTATTTCTATTTTACCTGGAGAAATTATTGCCTGAAAGCATGCGGCGCTTTGACGACGTTTTAATCAGCTGATGCAATTTTTCTCATTAAAAAACAACTATTCATCACTTGCAATTGCACCTAATGTAAAAAAGCTCTTTAGGAATTTCAATGTTTATGTAAGTGTTTGTAGACGTTAGCCTGTGGCTAAAGCTAACAAAATACATAAATTCCTGAGGTAGCAGTGGACCTGCTATCACTGCCATTGCAGATCTGTAATTTTAGGAGCTTCCAGGGAAAGAAATTCTAGACATCCACAACAATAAATGCATAAGTATCATTATTATTTGAGCCATCAAACTACCACCATAATCTTAAATCTGAGGTATATTTATTCAGAGTTACTCTGGTTATGAAGGCAACATACATTGCTAATGCCTCTGGAGGAAATGCGGAATGCTTGCAGGATAACCTCCCGACCACCAGGAAACAGGTCTTTAGATAGCGAGTATGGAACTTCTCTAAAAGAAAGTAAATCGGTACTAGCTTGTAAGGTAAGCGGTTCGCTATCTAATATAGAGAAAACAATAGTATGCCAAGGCTAAGAAATCCAGAGTGGGGACACAACTATATATTCTGCCTTATGATCAATGATATTTTGTAAAACCCTTAGCAATATGGTAAATAAGGAAAAAGCGTAAAAGGAAAGCTTACCCTAGTTTAAGGTAAAAGTATCTATAGACACCGCCTCTGGATCTCTCTGAAACGACACAAACTGTTTGTATATTGTATTGATTTTGCTAGTAAATAAGTCTATAGCAGGCCAGTCGAATCTTTGTATTTATTTTGGAACGCTAACTTTAAAATGCACTCCATCTCTATTTGAAGGTTACGTGCTCATCTCCGCCTCAACGTTTCTTTAGATATATATTAAGCTATAACGATTAAATTTCTGGTGTGGCACCATTTTAGGGAATTGAACACTACCCACACGGTTCACATAAGATAGTGACGTCATATTATCAACGAATCATAAAATAGAACAATTTGAAAGGCGCTTTGCAAAACTTTTTAGACCAAAAAAAATAATAATAATAAAGCAATGAGCTCTAACCAAAGATCGTATGTGCTAATGGTACGGCAATAAATACCCCAATATTTTAAAAAAGTGTCTGAGGAAATTTCAAGGGAATATGAATCCGTACGGATTAAATTAGTTGCACTAAGGATATATTTAATATCAGAAATGGTCATAAAAGATTTAAAATAACCTTTAACTTTTCTAAGGGCCAAAAACTTTACTAGTTCAATCAATTTAGTATAAAGAAAACCATATTCCATACCCGACTATGCTGCTATCAGTTGAGAAAAACTCCTATCTGACAACTATTATGAAATAAACTTCGCTCTTTGTATGTATGTATGTTTATATTAAATAAAGATATTTATTATCATTATTATTATTATTATTATTATGATTATTATTAAATAAGAAGTTTTGCACAAGATTTATTAATCTAGTACGTTTTTCCTCTGGAAGATAAATAGTTTAATAACCAGAGGCGTATGTAAACCTTACATAAATGTTCATATCTGAGAGGGGACTAGATTACACACTTTTATAATAGTCTATCACAAACCCAAATACTTTAGAAACTTTACAGTTTCAAGGACATTTAGAGAACATTGAGTTAGTCCCTCCGATAACAAAAAGCTATCTAAATATACTACTGAAATAACAGACTTAAGCAGTTTTTTTTTTTAAATAACCAATATTTAGTATTTTTTGTGTTCATCTTTAATTGGAGTTAAAAATTAGGCAACCTTAAGGTCCACTGTATCATAAAGCAGTTTGGACTAATCAGCCTTGGCACGGTTTTACGACCTTCAGTTTTAAAATTAGAAGTTTTAACAAACGTGTTTAAAAAAATATATCTATATATATATTTTAATTCACAATAAGTGCCATTCGCATTTGAAATAAAAATATTTTGATATAAACTGATTCTCGCACAGCTCAACCTCGCTAATGGCTCCTGAACGCAGTAACTTTAATTCCATTTAATGCAGGAGGGGTCCAATTAGGATTGAAGAGTACCATTACTTGGCGAGGGATAGATATGAATGGTATGCTACCACCTTAAAGCCAGAATAAAATATATTTAGCCTGTGTATAGCGCTTCCATACACTAATAAAATATTTTAATCTGTCAGCGTAACGAACCTCTAGTTTCGGGCTCGATGTATATGTACAATTTCTCTTGCCTCCTGAGATTTTGGAACTGGCGAGGAGGAGCTTGACGAGAAAAAACACCCAGTCTGACGAGCTCCTTGATTCGGTCGGAAAGGACGTTGGTACTTTAACTAAGTCCGGATACCTGTTCACAGTGGCTTTTTGTAGGTTTAAGCTGTTGCCCAGACTAAACAAGAAGTTTGACCGCCTTCACATATTCATACAATTCTTTACCAAACAAACACTTGTCTGCAGAAAAATTTATTCATTATTTGATATTCTATTTATATATTATTATTATTATTATTATTATTATTATTATTATTATTATTATTGCCTTTATTTGGTAACAAAAAAAAATTACAAAGTTAAATGTATTATTACAAGATATTTCTACCAAATGAGGTGAAGTTCACTACTAAGAGCGCTCTACCACTTAACCTCTTCATTCATATTTTTATTATTTTATATATAGTTTCCTGCGAGACTTGGAAAATATAATTATAAAATATTCTTATAATTATTATACTAATAGTTATACTAGGCAGCACTACCAATAAGAAATTAATATATTTAATTGTAAAACAGAAGAAGAATTTCTCTTTATTTCGTCAGATCCATCCCTAGACGCGTTTCGTCATATCATGACTCATCAGTAGAGCTAGGATCCGACAAAACAAAGAGAACTCAAAGCTGCTTATACCAGCACAGTGGTGGGACACACCAGTAAGATGTGGCACGGAGCGCCATCTGTATCGTTATTAGACACTCTTGAGCATACCAGCACCTCTAACAAACTTATAGAAATAAGTTAAAAATGTTAAGAGGAAATCTCCTGTAAAGACATTCGTCACAATTACAGGAGTCCCGCTAGGCAGCGCTAGCTCGCATCGGTTTATTAACCGAAAACAAGAATACAGATACAGATAATTGTAAAAGATAAGTTATATTTTTTTTAACCGGTGAAATTGTCTTTTGCATTTGAGTTCCTGTTAGATAGCGGTACTACGTTCTCACTACTTATTTATTACAAATAAGTTCTTAATAAAGCGATTTCGCTGTTTCTATATTGGCTTTTCGTTTTAATAAGGAGGAAACGGTCGTCATTGTCTACCTGTGCCCCCAGGGAACCCACTGTTGTGGCGTCCCTGGGTACTGTTGCACCGCTTGCCGCTGACTTTTCTTTCTATTTTATAATGCGAGGCGCAAAGAGGACGGGCCGCAGTTGCGGTTTGGTGGCACTCGCCAAGCCGACATCGCCATCATTTTCCACCGTCTCGCAGGGGATCAGACTATGATGCTCGTTTCGCTCTAGTGTCTTTTTATCTCACGAGAAAGAGACAAGACCCAGACAAAAACTTAACGAAAGTGAAACAGGTTATCCATCTTGTTTAAACTTGGGACTAAACAAGATGGATGTCGCCATTGTTTACTTCAGAACAAAAATGCAAGTGCAAAATAGTATTGAAAATAGGTTTTGAAATTATTTCGTTCCACACTGCCAGGTCAAGTTCCATGAGACTCCAACTTGTTTGTTCACAAAACTTTGATCAATAAAGAAACTATGCTTCAAATGCATATTTTGTCTTAAATAAAACGATTTTTATGAAGAAATGCAAAATATTAAGTTGCGTTAGAGCAAGTAAGTTGAATTTTGGATCAGCGGTAGCGCCAAAGAGGGCTAAGATGGCCCACCCAATTGTGTTTACGGGATTATTTTACGTATTATGTTTAGCGGTTGGGTACCTTTTTTTTTGAAAGTTACCTTTGATCAGGGGGAGGTATTTGGGGAAGTACATATGTTCTTTTTAGAAGCCACTTTTCATCGAGAGAGAAGTTTTGGAGGAAACGAGGCACGTTTTTTTTAGAAGATCTTTTGATCGAAGGAAGTATAGCCCATCCTAAAAATATTCGACCTGCTTGTACCCATCCTTGAATTGCCCTCCCATTAGAATTTTTCTGGCGCCGCCACTGCTTTGGATTGAATATGTAGGAAAGTAAAACATAAAATACGTTAAATTTCACTTTTTTATGTTCATTAATTTAAGTAGTTTTTTATATCATCAATTAAAGACATACACACAACTATCTTCAATGATTATTAATTGATCGTTTTAATGTAGATTGCTTTAAGTTGATAAAATATAATCCTTTTATCTTATATTTCAAATATAACTGTGTCAAAAAGGGCTTCGAAGATAATAATATTTAATATGAAAGCGACGTTGTCGAGCTACTGCTTTCATTGTGTGCGTCAACAATGAATGAAATCTCCACCCCCAGACAAGAACTTGCATTTTGTCAAACGTTTTAATATAACACGGAAGATTTAAGCACTATACACTGTACTTTTACAAAGAGTCATTTTTCTTTGTCATATTCTTTTAATAAAATGAGAAATATGATGATGCCATTTTGTAAATTGTTGGGTATGTATTACGTATACGGACTGTCCCGAAATTGTGTAAAAGGAAATACTATCAATACTCTCTTGGACAAACTTTAATGATTCTAACGAGAACCTACGAGAATATTGGGTAATTAATTCTCTTTAAAATGACGTCGTTGGATGTTTTATACAATGCCTAAGCGGAGCCATTCTGTATTCGATCTTTTGCCAATAAATCCAATATAAAAATAGTTGGGAGACCTAATCCGAATCTAAATATTGTGCAATTCTGGTCTAAAAAAACGTTCTTTTAATATGGTTATAATAAACATACGTGAATTAGTGGGTTGTGAAAGTAAAGAATTATTATAATAGCAATTATACCCCATCTAGTTATTTCAATTGTTTGTTAATTGCGAGAGATTCACCCAAATAGTAGACACACTTTTTGTACATTCAAGATTGCTTCTGCAGGATAAATTCATTGGCGTAGTCAAGGCCCCTAAGTTAACCCCCCCCCCCCCCCCCAACCAGTCCATTATAGAATATACTATCGAAAAGCACTTATCATTCATTATGTAAGGATTGCCAATGTTTTGAGTGACCCATCCAATATTAAAATAGGTGTTCCGCAGGGTACAGTGTTGGGTCCTATACTGTATGTATACAAAAAAAAATGAAATATGTTAAATAGCTTGAAATTTAAATTTGTAGGAAAATTGTAGCTATCACACATACAGGTGTTTAGTCATCTAGGTAATTGGTGGTTGCATTTTTGTGTAAAAATTTATCTTGGCATTTATTACTTAACAAAGTCTTGTAGAAGAATTAAAATTATTTTTTAATTATTGATATAACTAAATCTAAATGTAATTAGTATATTATGTAATTCATCCTTAGATAATAAATGTGGTAGGGATACAGGGATACTGTTCCCACCGAAATAATAAAAATTAGTTAAAATTTCCATCTAATAACAAAATACTAGAAGGAACATTTCACTTCTCAGGATAATATACCATATAACTTATGGAAATAAAGAAATACTTAGGGCACTTAAATCTAACTCTTTAATCATTCAGTTTACTTAAGGCCCGAAAATAATAGTACCTTATACAATTAAATCGGTTTTTTCTCCCAAAAGTTGACGTTTACGACACAACGTTTTATAAGATCGGCCTGCCAATTGTCTGTTTATTGTTTTCACAGTGCTTGAGTTGTATGGAGCTCTAAGTTGATAATGCAAAATTTGGGTTTGAAATGTGACAGTAAGTAAAAAAAAGTTATACTTCTAGTGCATTAGAATCTTATAGAAGAATGTTATGTATGTTTAATATAGTTTTATATATCCTCTGTCATGTTTTATTATGCCTGTCTACTATTTTTTTTTGCATCGGTCATTGATTTACAACAAATAGCCACTATATTAATGGGTTCTTTGTTTTCAAATAAGAACATATTATAGCGATAGGCAATTAGGTATATCTATCTGTAAATGTAAATATTTCAAAATAATTCACCTAATACGCATCGGAGTTTTAGCGTCCTCTCAAATCAAAGACCTAACTACGACTACGCCCATGGCTAAACCAGCTACCGGATGTACGTATTCTCTCTGCGTAAACCGTAAGGTGGAATTGTTATTAAAAAATTGAATATATTTACATGAGTACATTACGCACTATTAAGACACACCCAATAAACTAGCAAATTACCCGAAAAAAGCAACGGCACTGTGATTTAGGCAGAAATTATTTATTTTATGACATTAATAATGAAAACTGCTCTTTCTTTCATAAAAACCATATTTAGTCCATATTTATCCAAGATTGCTTAAAACATTTTTTTTTATTCTAGTCCACATCGACGACATTGTGATATGAAAAATCCACTGAAAGAGTGGTACCTTACGAAACAATATGTTATCATAACTAAATGCTATTATACGCTTAAAAAAGTGAGGTTTACTTATGTTTGTGGTGCCGACCAACTGGTCTAGTCTAGTCAAGTCATTCTGAACAATTGTTAAAATAATTGAGAAAAATATTATTTAAAATTATAATATATGATTTCAAACTTTCCGAAAGACTTTTTTTAAAGAAATAGTATGTATTCGCAACTATTCAACTAGTAAAATGAATACATTCCCGGACGACAATATAATTTGAAGTCCGGGAACATGTTTTCACTAACAAGGTGCACAAATGGTTTTTCTGAAATCGCATCAATATTAATGATTAAGGATTTTTTATTTATTCAGAATATTTTTTTATTATAATCTAATTTCTTATGAAATTGTTTTATTGACAATCATATATTTATATTAAAACTGCACCGTTCGGCTCATAATACGTCCAGAGGCGAAACAAGTATTATTTTTTAAAGGGATTAAGCCCGAACAGTAAACCTTCTAAAAAATAAGCCCGCCGCAAGAGACGGGACTGCAGTGGGGTATTTATGGGGGGGCCGGGCAGCAGCCCCCCCTGAGCCTTGGAGCTCGAGTCTAAAAGTCTAATTGCAACCTAATTTTTCGTCTCACGCTGACTCTTAATTTATACTTTTAAATAATGTATTCTTGGCTTGGATAACAAAGGTCTTGTAGGAAACGTTTAGTTTTTAAACATTTCCTTCTAAAAGTCCTGTTTTGTGTAGAAATTAAGGTTTCAGATGCATATCGTTTTAGTTATAGGAAAACGAGTAAAAAGAATAATATATTATAGTATTTTTCTATTATATACTTGTCTGTTCCGTTTTCCCTTTTCTAGAGCTATTTTAAATCAACAAAAATATAGCCCAATGCAATAAAATGTTTTTACAACAAAAACAAACAGGTATTTTTTTTAATAGAAAAATTAAAGTAAAAATTTTAATTGAAACATTTTTTATGGAATAAGTGTGATAATTTATAATAAAAATATTAGTGCATGAAGAAACGAGAATGCTTTATTATGAATATACAAAACGGCACTTAAGAAGGAGTATTTCAAAACCTAAGCATTTGCACCAAAACCTGCTCTTCTAAAATACATGATTTCTGAAAAAATCATCAAGTTTGGCGTGGTGAGCGATATTTACTTTATTTTTAATCATGAAAAACCGAGCCCAAAAAACGCTGGTCTTAAGTTAAAATTTTGGATTGGCACCAATATTCATATTTTTCACAATTATTATAAAAAAAATGTTTTTTTTTTAAATAAAAAGCCAGCTCTGAATATCAAAAAAAAAGTTAAAAAAAATTTACAAAAACAAATTTAATCCAACCATGCAGTGGGGAAGAGGTAATAATTTAATTTTCGAAATTTGATAGTTAAGTGAAATTAAATCGAACTTTGGGCGTGGCCCTGAAAATTTTTCGCCTACGGTGCTTTTCCGCCTTCTTCACTGTGTACAATATCATGAAATATATGTGGTTCTGACTGTCCCTCCTATACAGAAAATCCTACTTACCGTCACTGACTGGGGGCCCTGTCCAAAATTCAAGTGTCGAATCTGGAATTCAAATAACGTTTTCTGAAATACAAGATACTTTCCCGCCCAATTAATAGCTCGTATATTTAAATACAATTTCATTAAGCCGACGGCGTCGTCCTCGGACCAGCAGCAAGAGTGTAATCCAAAGCCCCTCATTTTAATCGCATCTACCCTGTTCAGTGAATCGGCAAATATAAATTGATATAAAGTCATTGATTTGGAATTTTATAATTACAATCATGTATGAAGCAAACACTTCGTATAACGAACTTTAGATTAATAATTTGTCCGACAAGTATTTTGTATGAAGGACTTGCTTTTATACTGGTGTATTCAATGAATAGAATATATAGGGACGGTTTTTGATATATTGTTTGGCTGTAAATCAAATGAATTATAAGCCGCAGTTGTCTCAAAAAGTATATACGAAGCTGTATTAAAAAGTGTTTGTAACTGTCGATAGATGGAAGTTGTTATTTAATTTTTATTTGCAATAGGTTCGTTCCAACTTTTAATCACTAACAGATTTACAACAATTTAAAGATCGTTCGTACCGCGCATCCCTGTAAAATAGTTGACTGTCTGACACTTGCTAGTCAATTTGTGTGTCTGGTTAGAACGGTTATTTAAAGTCTATGACTGTTACATAACATTACTAAAAGACCATTATGTATACCGGGTGGAGATTTTACAGTGTTACAATGCAAAATCTAAAAAACTGTAAAAAATATATTTAAAAAAATTCTAGGATGACAATAGGGAGGTTGGGAGACAAAGTTTAAAATATTTTTTATATTTACGCCCTTTATCTGGCTGTTGGCAAAATTAAAACGTTAAATGGAACAGAATTTATGATTCTTCGATAATCAACTCTCCGTCATTCACTGCTAATTTCGACTACTTATGGAATTACCGGTGCCTCGTTGCGCTGCATCGAATCATTGATAACATTTTGCCAACCAACAAAATCCCTCTAAACGCTATTTCAAATGTGATTTTCTCGGAATCCACACAAACTATTTTCTAAAAACCTGTTTCATATTCAGCGGCAATTATAATTATTTCCAGCGAATCGAGAATCCGGTTTCAGGTATCAGCCAGTGCCAAGATTTTACGGCCTGAAAAATCAATTAGCCGGATTTTGTTGGCTTGCAAAAGTCACCATTTTCTAGCCCGAAAATACGTTAACATTAAAAATGTTAATTGCGATAATCACAGGGAAAATGTATGTTCTTCATCTGTTTTGATCGATATTGGCGTACTTCAGAGTTCTGTTATAGACCCTATACTGTTTTTACTTTATATAAACGGTCTTGATCAGGTTGTTTGCCGACGAGACATCTGCCATTGTAATCTCGTTTCAAAGGTTAACCCGATCAGGCCAGTTCGGCTGCCGTACTTTGAATGCTTCTTTATCGGCATCCTATTCGCGACTGCGTCGACACTTGATATTAGGATAAGTAAATCAAATAAAGATTTGAATTAATGTTAAAAAATGAATATTTATTTGCCGAGATTTTTACAATAAAAAAAAATGCCCTGAGGGTGTTGAACAAGGTCACAACAATACTATATACTATGACAGTTCTTAATTTTAATTACTTACAGCTTAACAATATAATAATATCTATACAAGGATGAAAAAGGAAAAAAATTACAAGAGAGAAATTAGAGTAATTTAAAATTGTCAAACAAACAAAATTGCCAAAACAAAAGCAATTTAAAATAAGACTTTAAAATAAAATTCGAAATGATAGTTTAAAATGACAGTAACAGGTTTAAAGTCTAGCCTTGATCTGATAATAGAATTGGATATTAGAATTACCTTGTTACAAATAATATTTAGATAATACTCTTTGAAGTTCATAAATACTTCAAAAAAAAATATTTTAATTGTATGCATGCATACCTTAAGCATGCAAAAAATTATTTAACACTTACAATCAGTAACAGAAGCCTTATTTTGGACAAGGGGTAGCCTTTAGTAGCAATAATAATTTTCGAGCCCACATATGGCTATCAATTTGAAGAGTAAATTATTTCATTTCCTAACAATAACATTCTTTAAAGCTACAACCGAATCTCGCATTCTGAATAGCCTTGATTAGTGCAGGTGAATACTTGATGACTTGTAACATTTTAAGAGATTATTAACAGAAATTCGGGTTAAACCACGTAACCTAAAAGTTTATTTATGTTGTTATTCACTGAGTGGACTTGACTCAGTGACGGCTTGTATAGGTTTGCGCAACCCTCAAAA
The DNA here is from genome assembly GCA_935413205.1 of Polydrusus cervinus. NCBI lineage: Eukaryota > Metazoa > Arthropoda > Insecta > Coleoptera > Curculionidae > Polydrusus > Polydrusus cervinus. The sequence continues at coordinate 1,238,449 of OW284511.1, read as the reverse complement.
AGTATATCAAAAAAGGAATAAAGTACAAACTATTAATTCTTAAATCCTTCTTACCGCAATAAAATTCTACTTATACATTATATTCAAGGCAAATCCGTTAATTTCAACTATCGATTAGCAGCGCCGCGCCATGAATCAGAAACAAGGATGACCTCACATTTCATTTTAAGTTAGGCAAGGAATGTTAACATTAAATTAACATTCCTTGCCTCACTTAAAATGAAATGTAAGGTCATCCTTGTTTCTGATTCCGGGCGCTCATCAGTGAATTGGCTTGGCAATGTGACACGGTCGATGTCCAGTTATCATATTGATCCTCTAGCTAGACTCTTTAGCTCATTGTTGTCGGTGATTTATTCGACACATGAGGGGTAGGCAGCTTGGCTGCTACTGAGTTTTAGTTAAGGCTGATTAAGCCTTCTCTTTCAATCATACGACCATAATATCACTTGGACGGTAGCCGAAATCCTACATAAAGAATCACACTGAAGGAAGAGGTAGTTTGAGGAGCTGCGACCATATAGGAGTTGCTAGGGACTTAATAAAGTGTTATTTGTCTGAAAGAAAGCAGTGTGAGTGTGACGACAAGGGAAATCTTATAAAATCAGAATACCAAATAGTAAGGAAAGGGGTTCCTCAGGGCTCTATACTGGGACCACTTTTGTACATTTTATATACCAATGAATTGCCAACAGTTGTCCAGGAGGATCTGGTAATGTATGCGGATGATGTAAACCTGCTGATCGGTAAAAAAGGTAAGGATGAGGTTGTTGATAAGGTAATTGAGGCTATTAGCACACTTGGCAAATGGTTTTTATCTAATAACATGCTTTTAAATGTTGATAAGACACAGATATTGGATTTCGGAATTAGGGGCGGAAGCTTGGATAGAGTGAATGTAGATGGTGTGGAGATGGAGGTAAGCAAATCTGTATCGTTTCTGGGTGTAAGAATAGATGAACGTTTGGATTTGGCCCATATTGAGGATCTAAGCAACAGCTTGGCAAAGTACTGTTATGGCCTGAGAGTTATCACGGAGAGCGTGGGTTTGAGGGCGACTCTTACATTTTATCATTCTTGTGTGGTTTCTAGGATTAGATATGGTATTATTTTTTGGGGAAATTCGGTCGATGTTAAGAGAGTGCAGGTTCTGCAGAAAAGATGTCTACGGACTATGTTCAGGCTGGGTTTTAGGGAAACCTGTAAACCAGTCTTTAAGAACAGTGGTATATTAACTGTTATTGGTATATACATTTATGAAATAGCCAAATTCGTTTTTGAAAACTTATCTTTATTTGCAAAAAGTGAACGATCACATAGATACAATACAAAAAACAAACAGAACTTACTCTTGGACAATACAAAATTTAGTTATGTACAAAAAAATTGCCACAACAATATGATAAAAATTTGGGATAAAATTCCACCGCAAGTAAGGAGTTTGTCTAAGCGTAAATTTCTTAGCTTTATAAAAACCCATTTAATAAAAACTGCACCATATACGTTAAGCGAATTTTATTCAGAACAAATCTTTGAGTGATGTGCCTTATTATGGTCATGCCTTTTTTCGTTTAAAGGTTTTAAATTGTAAATTTTAAAGTGTAGTGTAAGTGTGTTGTAAAATAATTTTATATTCGGTTGCCCTATATTTTAATTATTTTAATTGTTTTAAATATTTTAATTATTCTATATTTTAATTATTTTAAAGATTGTTTACTTTTAAGAAGATCTTAAACTGTGTATAGACAGGTTCTATATGCCCTATGGCATCCTGATGGAACGAATAAATATATTATATTATTATATAAGCCTTTATTGAATACAAGTACTACTATACTTATTTAGTATTCACCTTAGGTCGACTGGAGATGCTTACCAGTTTAGACGTTGTGATTTAAAAAGAAATAAAGGCAATGCAAGTCACAAACTTTTTTATCATTCAATTATATACAGGATCAGTGCAAGGTTACACGACCAAAATTTAAAAAACACCCAATCGGAAACGTTTTAAAGTACTTTTGAATTGTATCAACATGGTTGCTTTAATTAGTATAATACAATTTTCTTAAAATAAATGAAATAATATTTAATAATTAGATACCTGGTATCGCCCCTGTTCTCTGTAACTTATGCACTATGAAGTGCATTGTGTGATGATTGAAAAGACTTCGTTTGGCTGCCGTGCTCAGTACAAAAGTCGAGAATCCACTTGAGATACGATTTAATTAATTTTGACTACTTTAAGAGATTCATTCTTAATTGGAATCAAAAGTTTTTAAGGAGTTATATTTTAAAATGCACTCGGAATTAGAACGATTGAAAGGCTTTGAGATTAAAGTTTACTTTAGGCGATACATCAATACAAGTATATTCACACACTGATTATGTTGAAAAAGTTAGGTCCAGTTTTTAATACTTACGAGTTTGAATCCGTCGGAAGTATCGAATCTTTATTATTCTAAAATAGTATCCAGTCGCGGCTCGTGAGTTTTCTACAGGTAGGGCAAATTTTGATAACAGTAACTTAACCAGCCAAAATCCAGTTTAGTGCATAGTTTTGCCAAGGAATAATTATTTACCTACTAAGAAACGCTGCAAAAACAAAAAATACTAAATTGCGTTTTTGATTACTTTTTAAAAATTACATCAAAAAATTATGCGGCACACCTTGTCGCCTTATAATACAAATATTTTAAATTATAAATTTTAATGAAACATTAATATTATTGATGCGGAAACTAGACTTGTACTACTTTATTAATACTATTCCTCTACGAGAACTATCAAGAAGCCGTCACCGACGGTAACGTACTGGTATTCGTTCAATCACACGCCACGACGACTGTGGTGGGTTCTTTATAGTTTCTGGCTGTATCCTGAGGATTTTAGAAGTCACTTCTGATAGCAGTGTTTGATACCGCATACCACGGCCACTTTTTTTTTTGGTTGGTTACCCTCCTTTTCCCGCCTGAAATTGATTCTTTGGGCGTCCATGATTAGGGGACCCGGATTGAGTAACTTCCCTGGGGTCCCCTATAACCAAAAATAGACCCCGTTGCAATTGCTGAAAAAAGGTATTTTATTATATTTATCTATTTTTAAATCAAAATCAATAGAAAAGAAAATTATGCGAAAATTAATACAGGGTATAATTGACTGGTGACAAAGTTTCAAAGTTAATCAAAACAGTATGATTTCTTGTTGGGAGACTTGTGCCAGTTCTCAGTAAAATTGAACATAAAAATTAAAAAAAAAATAGACAACATCGGCAAGCTTTTACTTGACGTAGATATAATAAAGTCCATGTTTTTATTCCAATAGTCGTTTATTTATTTATTTTCTCAGTGATTAAAAACATCGAAAAGTAGAAGCACAGATCCTTTTATTTTTTGTTCCTTTTTACACCACTACAAAATCAAAATTTAATGAAAAAGCCATAGGTTCATAATGGCTCCGGAAGAGGTCACCTTATGTAATATTTAACCGTATATTGGGACCAACTAGGAGTTAAATCTAAAAAATATATTATAAAATACATTGTCTCTTCTTATTTAAAAGACAAAAGCCAATAAAGAAAAATTCATTGAACACACGTCCCATATATCCACAGGCTCATCTGCAAAATTTAACAAACAATTTTATGCATTTGAGACGTATTGTACCAATGACTTTTACGGTTACAACTGCTTTTGTTCAGATTTTACCACCAAAAAAATAAAATTTGTTTTTCCATGCTTAACAAATTAACAAAATGAAAATGTTAGAAGGACTTAATGAGATGACAGAATGTTATAAATAATAGGCTTTGTGTAAAGTTTGTTGTTTATTGAACCTCTCCAAGGTTTATGTTTTCCATCGACAAGAGTGAAAAATGGGTAGTTTCTATAACCATTCAATCTTCACGGTTACTTATATACACTGTGGTCGATAAAGGGTTTATTTCCACAGCAGTTACAGACAGTCCGTGACAATCAAGATTCTGAGCAATAGACTCACTCGAAGGCGGATTTCTGGCTGTTTGGATTGATTAGAGAACTGTCAAACTGTCGATAACCAGTGGCGGCTCGCGGTCTTAAAAAATGGTGAAGAGCTAGGTATAGTGCGGGTTAACAAACATTGACTAAAATTCCGTGTAACAAAACGTCTCTCTTATCCTCATCTGTCCAATGACTGAATGGAGTTTCCAACAAATTACAAACTATGTCATTAATTGGGTTCAATTTTAAAACACACAACTAAGTAGGTACGTACACTACTGAATTAACTGAAAAATAAAAACAAAACTTTTTAATCACACAGTAAATCACGTAAAAACAATATCTATGACCGTTTCGCGAAACCTTAAAATAAATACCTTAAGGTTAGGTGAACCAATGCTAAAACAATGGTGCATACGACTGATCTATTTTTAAATTGCCCTTCATCATAATGCAAATTGTTACATGCTGTTTGCGTGACTCACGTCACATAACCATAGGAACGGTGAATATCAAAGTCATGTTGGGCGTGGGGTCTTCACTTGCTTTGAGTTAACCGACACGGTCGCTGGGGGCGCGCCAAAATTCACGAGTGTTTATAATTATTGTCCATCGGAGTTAACCGTGGCTCTATTATGCATAGCTACATTCGGATTAAATTAATATTATTAATTCGAACATAATTATTTTTAAGGGCTAAAATGGTACCTGTATTGGTACATTAATATTTTTTTTTGTGAAGAGACCCTTCACCTACTTCACCTGACGAGCCGCCACTGTCGATAACTTGTCTGTGATGGCTTGTGGGAACAGACCTTAAGTGTGCAATATATGAGCATTTTTTAAAATTGTTGTACCGAAATTTAAAGACATCCAAAAATGTGTGTATATTCGATAACTATATCATGTGCACTTAGCATTCTAAAACCATTGTTTTAAGTCAAACAGAATACAATATGATAACTGTTTAGGAGTAGAGTACAAGTATGTCGAAAAATAGAGAAAAATGTTATTAGTAAAATAGCCTTCTCTATGAGATTTTTAAAAAAATTTAGATCAACCTTGTTTAATATTTTTTTTTTAAATACACCTATTTGATAATTTATTTGATAATTTATTTTTCATACTTAAATACAGTAGGTATAGTACAAAGTATAATATAAGGAACACAAATATAAATGTAATAAAAAAACACCTAGGTATTAAAATACCCGTATGTGTTTACTTAAGTACATAACAATATATAAACTTAACTACACAACAATCCATAAAAAGCCTACTAAAAATAAAATCACAATTATATCACCAAAGGGCGGAAATGTTACGACTAAACTGACATGTTGAAAGCTAAAATAATTCTGCAAACACATTTTCGAAATTAGCAAAGATGTACCGAGAAGATACTTTATTAAATTTCTTACCTACTTTTATTTGGCGTATGTTTACGGGCAAAGAGTTGTATACCTTCGGGCCTAAATAGGTAATTGATCTCAAATTTAGGGTCGTTTTGTTTCGTGGCAGGGATAAGTTTCCTCTCAATCTATTCCTAGTATTAAGTGAGCAATGTTTAAATTATTGACCCTTAACATAAATTTACCAACAGTCAAAATATAGAGGCATCTAACATTTAGTATATCTTCAGAATACAGTAAAGAGGTGTGGTAGAGTTTGGGTTTTTTGAATATTATTTTAAGGATATAGTTTTGAAGAATTTGTAGGGGTTGTAACGTGGTCTTGTACAAACCACCCCAAACAAGTATGCCGTATCTAAGTAAAGACTCGACAAGGGACTTATAAATGCAAACTAATAGTTTCTCATTCAAAAATTCTCGAAGCAAGTAGAATTTATGCAATAGTCTCTTCAAACTCGTTATGATTTTATCAATATGGTTGTTCCACTTTAGATGGCAGTCAATAAAGATTCCTAGATATTTTGTATGTGTGGTGTTCTGTATCGAGCTCTCATTAACATGTAATTCGTTAAAATTTGGTCTATTTTTTTCTGTTGGTGAGAAGGCAATAAAATTAGTTAGATTAAGTGAGAGCTGAAAAGAGTCCAACCAATCTTTCACACGTCTCAGACCCCTCTCAGCAGTATTTTTAACCCCATCCCAGGAATCCCCACTGAATATCAAAACCGTGTCATCCGCGTAAGACAACATTGTACCACCCATATCTAGCTCAGTAAGCAACGGGTTTATATAAGTAATGAACAGTATAGGTCCTAGGACCGTCCCTTGCGGTATTCCCATAGTAACAGTTTGGGCATCACTTATGACGTTATTTACTCTAACGACTTGTCGTCTATCGTTCAGATAAGACTCAAAAACATCATACACAGGACCACGGACACCATAATTGGCAAGGACTCTTAATAAGTCATCATGTGGGACCGTGTCAAATGCCTTTGCAAGGTCAAGGAAAATGGCCAAAGCTTTTTTACCATCATTCATATTGCAGGTAATTTCAGATATAACCTGGTACATTGCATCACTGGTGCTCATGTTTTTTATAAATCCAAACTGTTTACTAGACAAAATATTACTAGTTTCAAAAAAATGTATTAGTCTTTCTTTTAGAGCTTTTTCCAGAACTTTACCAAAATTATTTATAACACTTATCGGTCGATAATTTTTGATGTGTTTTCTATCACCTGACTTAAAGATGGGGGTCACAATCAAGGTCTTAAAGTACTTGGGAATTATGCCAGTCTTAAAGATTTAATTGATTATATGTACTAAGGGTTTTAATAAATGTAGATGCGAGTTTTTAATTAACTGCGCTGAATTACCATCATCACCCGGTGTGCTACCATTCTTCAAAGAATGAATATGTTTAATAATTTCGTTTTCGTTAACAGGCTTAAGATACATTGACTTTAGGTGATTGAATTTCATTGTATTTGGTTGTCTTGGTTTTTTTATTTTTTCTGACATTTTTAAACCTATTGTAGCAAAAAAACCATTGCAGAAGTCCCCAATAACCTTGTTATCCGCAAATGGTACGCCATTGTCATTTAGTACTTCAATATTTTTACTGTCCTTACCTGTATTTTCATTTGTAGCATTTTTTATTATTTGGTATATTTTTTTAGTGTTGTTTTGGCATTTACTAATTTGTGCCCTATAATACTCACTTTTTGTGTTATTTATCAATTTTTTTAAAATATTCCTGTAGTCTTTATACCTTTGTTCTTGATCTAAGCTAAAATTTTTCATTAGGTTCTTTTTTAATTTGTCCCTATGCTTAATTGAGTTAATGATACCCAGGGTGATCCAGGGTTTTAATTTTCTATAACTAACATTAATGGTTCTTTTACTTGTTGACAAGGTGATGTAATTCTGAAAAATGCTAATGAAATTTTGGGTAGCGGAGTCCGAACTGTCACTCGCTATCAACCCCTCCCAGTTTTCAGATTCCAGGTAAGACTCAAGTTTTCTATGGTCAACAGTTGACACAGTTTTTTTGTCAGATTCACCATCTGTTCTTGTATGGCTCGCATTAACACTGTTTATATTTAGCATAATAGGAAAGTGATCAGTGAGTGATGACTGTATTATGTACGATCGATAGTCCAAAGAATGTGTCTTTAATTTTCTTCTTAAAAATATGTGATCAATACAGCTACGTGTGTTGTTACTTATCCTAGTTGCTTGATTGATGTATGAGCAAAAACCATATTGGTTTAAAAGGGCAATGTATTCAGTAGCAACATTAGAGTTTTCATCTATGTTTATGTTTATATCTCCTATATAAATTTCTGTTTGAGCATGTAGGTTGTTAGAAAAATAGTCAGTTAAATCGTGCAAGAAAAGATTTGCGTCAGTTGACGGTGGTCTATATAAGGCATTGACCGAATAAGATTCATTATTGATTACAAAATAGATTCTCGTCATTGTTATTCCTGAATATTCAAATTTAAAATCATCAAAAATTGTACCTATCCCTGCCCTAACATACACAAATATACCGTCACATTTATTGAAATTAGCACCGTTATAGTAACTGATATAGCCAGGTATGTCAAAGTTTGCAGTACTTTCAACATGCCAACATTCGCTCAGGACAATAATATCACAGTAATTACAATTATATGTTTCTAAAAAAGTTAAGAGATTATCAAAATTTTGGTTTATACTTCTAATATTAAGATGCAATATATTAAATATTTTTTTTTGTACATCAATGACACTATTATGATTGTCAACATTCACTATCACAGGCTGAATACCTCCGAACAGTAGCTCCTCCACCATATCACCAATAAATGGATTCATTGTTTAAATACAATGAAGTAAAAAGGAAAAAAAAAATTTAGTTCAACTAACAAACTATTTATACCTGAGTAGTGTTGTAATTGATTTTCTCACGAGCAAGTCTACATTTCTTTGCATAAATAGAGCATTCAACCTCATCTTCACTATCATGCTCCCATTTAAGTGAGCTATTGAACTTCTTGTTGATGTATAGACAGTTAACACACTTTTTTTCTAGCTTATTACACTGTGCTCTGTCATGTGGGCCTGTGCAAAATGTACAACTTTTCTGGGTTTTACAATCTGTAGATTTGTGACCGAACATTCCACAGTTAAAACATTAAAACACCTAATACCTAATATTCTTAATATATTTCATTGTTTTCTATATTACTATATTGTTATTTTCTATAATGAACTAGAATAGTTAGGATTACAAGCAGTTTAAAGTAATTAGAATGTGATAAAGGTGACATTTTGCCAACCAACAAAATCCCGCTAATCGATTTTTCAGGCGCTAAATTCTCCGCACTGGCTGATACCTGAAACCCGATTCTCGATTCGCTGAAAATAATTATATTTTTCGCAGAATATGAAACAGGTTTTTACAAAATTGTTTGTGTGGATTCCGAGAAAATCACGTTTGAAATACCGTTTAGAGGGATTTTGTTGGTTTGCAAAATGTCACCACTATAATCAAATTATAGGTCTGATTTCAGATATATTGGACCATATTTATTGATTAAATTAATACCAAGGTTTCCGTATAGTCCACACCATCATCAGGACTAAAGCACCAATAAACAAAGAACTATTTTTAAGAATTGTAAAAAGATTTCGATTAGCGGGATTTTATTAATTCGCAAAAAATGGTTAATATTGAAGTTGTCGCAAAGTTGACTGCTGTCGCATAAAGCAAACAGGCTTAAACAATAAGCATAAATAGACAGAACATTACGAAGATTTTTTTCCTATTTTTAATATAAATTAAGAACCATCCGAGAATGAGAAAATGATTTAGAAAATGACTCCAATTTATAAAAAGCTTTTTCAATTTAAAGCAACGCAAGAAAATTCCGCTAAGCTGCACACGACGTACTATATAAAAGTCGAGTTTTCTTGGGAAATTGATCACATACGACGGTTGGCATATTCTGGAGGCAACGTTATCAAGTAATGAACTCATGTTTATCGGACATTGAATCGATTGTTGTCCATTGTTGCCCTCCCAATCCAGAAGATTCGGGCCATTGTAGGGATTGTAGGCTGTAAGGGAAATGAAAATAGCTTGTTTTCCTACTTATGCTATCGGATATCGGATCACAAAATACCTACATTGCCTTTTGTGTGTCCGAATGTAGACTCAGGCATTCATAAATAACTTTTAAAAGTAGTTAAAGGAAAGTTTACAAAACATGCCCCCTTTATTTAGAAAATGTGTTTAATTTTTAGGCTACTTTAAATATTTTATTTAGGTCGGCCAGTTGTGTTTTGTCAGCAGTGAGGTTGGAAAGTTAGCCATATAATAAATATACACGGTGTCAAAAAAATCCATAACCGTTTATGTAATTGTACGGGGCGAGTCAGGAAAAATACTCTTTTTTTAAATCTTACTAGAACGTCCTGCACATTTTTGAAGAAACAAAATAGTCCCTTAAAATACAAATTCAGAGTCAGAGTTTAATGGATAACAAGAACACGTTTAAAATGTTTGCCATTGTTGTGATTTTCTGTGGTCACCATATCCAACCCATCATTAAAATCTCAATTTTTTTTTCTTTTTTCAGTTCATACTACCATTAATACTTAACTATAAGTCCAAAATGACTGTTAGTCACTTTTACATGTGAGTGCAGCGGGTTGTACGAAGTTAGATGAAACAATACCAGTGTATTTTTGAAATTTGTTTCTTTATACAAACCGCTGCTATCGATATCAAAGCGAAGAGTCACCGGCAGTAATTTTAAAGGTGAAGTATAACTTCTAGTTCTTGAATGCTTGCAAGTGAAAAGTTGCTGTCTATTTATCACCCAAAAATCCCTATTTAATTCTAAGGGTAAAAACCCTGAGAAAACTCAGCTTTCTAATTTTCAATAATATTTAAAATATTTTCAATATTATCCAGACTTTTTTTAACACTCTGTATAAGGTGAGAAATGATATTTAAATCAATAATTTAAAAATTAACCATAAAGGCGGTTAGCAATAAAATACCTTCTGTGACTAAATTATGCTTAAAAACTAGCTTTTGAAAACGGATCCTAAAAAATTCACAGCGGCTTTATTTTACATTAATACACAATAAGATCTTAATTACTATTATGACCGAATATAGAAATAATAATAATTATTTATATAATAATTAAATAAAATAAAAAACACACCATTGAACATCTGTTGTTGAACGAAGAAAAATACAAAACAACAATATTTAGTATTATTAAAATAATTATCACTTGGTCAAGAATACAATAGATCGGCAAGTCATTGGTTCGTCATTAAAATTTTTTTAAAAGTTTTAAAGAAGTATAGTACATTCTCCAATGTACTTTTCGTAGTGACAAGAATGGCAAAAATTGGGGAAAATTTTCTGTCTGAAATATATTCTTGTTAAATTCTTAAATAGGCAAAATTGACGCATTCTAATATATACATTACGTCTCTGATATGCAAATAACACATTCTGAAATACATAATATGAAAAAAGAAATCGTTGAAAAGACAGTTTCAACATGTTAATAGATCTTTATGTGTATCCCTTTGGAAAAACATGTTTTCTTGTTTCGTCGGTATGCAAAGGCTGATTTAGCCCTTTGTCATGGGCGAAGGATGATCTTGAGAGAAAAATATGTTTCCGAAGGTTGGGGGGGGGGGGGGGAGTAATTGTGTTCAATTCATTATAAAATAGTTACGTCGTTCGTCTCGTTTAAGAGCATTTAAATGCTTGTAGACTTGGTGTTTAAACAAATAATTTTCAATGTCGAGTTGCTCAATAACATGTAACGTCTTTTGTCATAGTTGTATTTTGTGTTAAAAAATAAATAAAAGTTTGTTGTAATGTGAAATGCGGCCAAAGTTGTAATCGTAAATTGAATTTATAGCCATTGTTTTGATTATGGTTATGCCAGTCTTGGATATTTATGAAGGAAGGTTCAATTTTTATTTCTTACTAACAAGAAATCACGGATCACTTACTTATATTAATTGACATTATAAATAAAAACAAAAACATCATTGCTTTTAGAACTCCTCCAGTAGAGTCGTGTTAATGCAAAATACCAAAAAAACAAATGGTAAATTTTCTCGTTTATTAGAGTAAAGTAAATATCCTACCCTCGAATGTTATCATATCAGGATTTACGGGTTTAAAAATAATACGTCAATTCCATAACAGCCTCTATGAATAACAACTGGAACAACGTAACATAAAAATTGTAACTAATATTCGCTAGAGATACGATTAATTGTTTAGTATTGGTTTGGGCTGGAGGTTTAGAGACGCCACTGAAGCTAATGATCTTAACAAAAATTACATCATCACCGCTGTTTTATTTCCAAAACTTTACAGGATTATAAGGACCCATGGTCGATATCCCATTGTTTTCGACCATTCTTTGCATTTCTAGGTATTCTGTTTTGACCACCTGGTCTTTGTGCGGTCCATATACCCAGATACCACGCACCCCATATTTAACACGCGTTGAAAATTACCTTTTGTTTGTACCAGTGACCGTTTTTCTTACAAACACCTTGCAACAATATATCACATAATACCTGAAATTCGATTCTTGTCAAGGTGGACAATAGACTATTTTTCGCAATAATCTATTGACAAACCGAATAATGGTCTAGAGAGTTTAAATTTTATAATGGCGGGTGTAGCCCATTGTTTAGATCATTGCCATTAAGGATTTAAAGAATCAAGCATTTTGAGCTTGATTTCAAATTTTGCTTAATACATTTTAAATAAATAAAATAAGGACCGATAAGATAGAGATGTTTTTATCACAAAAGCCCAACAAAAGCTCAAATACAAAGTTCTATCACGAGTTCATGAATGAAATACACACGCACAATACAAAACAAAAGGATTTCAATCAGAGCTGTGAAAGTTACTTCCGAAAAGTTACTTTTTCGATACTTTTGCACAAATGTATCTAGATACTTATAAGGAATAGTTACTTTTACCTAAAAGTAACTTAGTTCTTAGTTACTTAGTTATAGTAACTAAGATACTTTTACAGTAACTAGTTACATTGATTGTAACTACAGTAATTTAAAAGTAACTAAGATACTTTTAAAGTAACTAGTTACTAAAAGTTGCTAAGATACTTTTGAGTAACTAGTTATTTTAATTGTAACTACGAAACTCTAAAAGTTACTAAGATGCTTTTGAGTAACTAGTTATTTTAATTGTAACTACGAAACTCTAAAAGTTACTAAGATAATTTTGAGTAACTAGTTATTTTAATTGTAACTACGAAACTAAAAGTTACTAAGATACTTTTGAGTAACTAGTTATTTTAATTGTAACTACGAAACTCTAAAAGTTACTAAGATGCTTTTGAACTAGATACCATAAATTTACCAGGTAGTGATAACTCCTTGTCCTGTACACACTACCACTATTACCATCAGAAAACTAAACTAAGAAGTGTTAATTCGAACAATGAACAAGTAGAATAAACTGATTTTCAAGAAATTTCGCGTTTCAACCAGTTTGCTGTTTGACGCTCGCGACTCGCCGCTTGTCCCTTCGTGAAAATCTGATTAAAACACGTTCGTTACCGACTACCACTATAGTGGCGATCGGTGTCTAATGTGTGAAACCGACTACCACTTTAGTGGCAAAATTTATCATGTATTTAAAGCGAGTCTAAACCTGAGTTGGTTCGTTTCTATTGCATCGTTTGTATACAGCGGGTGTTAGGGAACATTATAAGTCACCTATATGCCATTATAGTGGTAGTTGGTTCCGGAAATGCACTAATTTTTGGCTTCTTCTGAATGTTTGTTTTCAGTTCATAAAAACCATTTGTCTAAAAGTTACAGCTTTGGTTCAAAACGTACAACCCAGTAAAAGCTTACGGTAACGAACGTGTTAACGGTCGCCGCTCGTCCCTTGGTCATCATCTGATGGACGGCACGTGTGCATCATTGGTATCCTAGAGGAACTTTAAAAGTACCTAACTTAGTTACTTTAAAAGTAACTTAGTTACTTTAAAAGGAACTTAGTTACTTTTTAAGTGTATAGTTACTCCTAAAAAGTAACTAGATACAAGTTACTTTTCAAAAGTAACGAAGTTACAGTTACTTTTGGCATGATTCAAAAAGAACTAAGTTACTAAGTATCTAGTTACTTTAAGTAACTAGATACTAAAAAGTATCTGGATACTTTTTAGTATTTAGTTACTTAAGTTACTCACAGCTCTGATTTCAATATAGAAATGGGCAAAACAATTCATTTAAGATAACAGTTGCGATTGTTATTGTTATTTAAAAATAACAGGTTACTGTTACCTATTTAGTGTCTTTCAACATTTTTAAGTCGCTTTGTTTGTAAACTGGTATTCTAGAGCGCGTAAATTTAATAAAAATGATGTTTTCCACCTTGTTCATTTATATCAGGGTGCCCGGAAATTACCAAGACAAATTTTAAGGGATAATTCTACATAAAAATATATGAAAAAGTTTATATTTACATACCTATGTCCGCAACTGCTTCTATACGCAGCTACAGACCCTTAAATAACGTGACAACGCAGCATTTTTATTTTTAGTAATTTTATTACAAACAGATTTAAAAAATAAAGAAAAGCGGGGCAGGCGAAACTTCTTTTCCAGGGTTCGTCACGACCCCCCCCCCCCCCCCCTCCTGGATCCATGCTTGCGTCGAGGCGTGTGATTGAACAAATACCACCAGCAAGTGTGTCGATCTTCTCTATAGTTCTCGCAAACGAATATTAATATTTCTTAAAATATAAAATTTAAAATAATTTTTAATTGTATGGTCGTTTCTATGGTTACGAATAGAAATTCTACTCAAAAGATGACGTCACAGCCTCTGAATACCTTGTAATATTTGTATCATGATGTGTAAATAGTCTAGTCTGTAGTCTTAACTTCAATGATAATTATTTTGTTAAACAAGATCAAGGCAGTGCTAAATTATTATTCTAGATAGCTATTTTAAATTGTTAAAGTAATGCATATTCTCTAAATTACTTTTTGACATGTAATCTATCAAAAATATCTGCCTATAATTATTTTGAAAGTATTAAATCTTTGGTCAAGCCCATTTAATAGCATAAATGGTTTATTTGCATATCGGTTTCAGCTTGAATAGGATTAACAAGTTGTTTAGCATTTAAACAATTTTTTCATAATCCGGCAAGAAAGGGCTTTAAATTAAACAATTACCTTTTGTGTAGTATTTAAATATATTTTACAACAACCTTTTGACAGCTGTTATCTTTTAATCTTTTCGCTTTCTTGGGAAAAAAGACAATTTGAGCAGTGACAATAAAATTTATGGTTTTAATTCTTTAATCTTGGAATTACCGACTTAATTTGTTTTCACTTTTCTTGGGAATAACACAAATTAGGAACTTACACTATGAAAGGACCGATTACAATAGACCCATTTTTAAAGTTTAATAACATTATTGTTTTTTAACTAATTTTATTAGTTTTTAAGAACTTAATAAGTGTCTATAACATTATGGTAGAGTTTCTCAATCTTTTCAGATTTCATTATTTTTAAATATTAACCGGGAACATCTATTTGAGTGGATCCGACTGCGTTAAGATTTACAGCAGTGTTACATCGCGGTTCTTCTTTACCCCAATTATAAAAAAACAGTCAGCAAATTATTGAGTTTTTTTTTTAACCAATGGAAAGGTGGTATCTATATGGGTGTGAAAAAGTTACTTTTATGCAGAAAAAAAAATAGTATATGTATATAAGCCAATGAAAACTTTCTGTCTCATCAATAGCCATTAATAAACATGGCCAGAATTCGGACCAAACAAACGCAATGTTTTTGGTTTTATCAGTTCCGCTTGCTAACGGGTTCTTCACTATAGTAGAATTTTATATTATATAATATGGATCGTCAAAAACTCTCATATTTTTAACTGAATAAAAAGCATTTAAAAAAACAATTTTTTTTTAATGCTTTTCAAAAGAAAAATACAAAAACTTGAAATACTATGCAGGAATCTCTTAATAGCACCATTTTGATTGTTTTTTACGGGAGTTAAAATATAAAAACAGATATTTTCACTAGTTTTCGTAAAAAGAGTCCCTTTTTACAACGCTAAAATTCGCACAATATGCGAGTTGCAAGCGTTACAAATAATAATTATTACCCTTTTACTATATTTTACGCACTGGATTATTTGAAAGTAGCACAACCCGTGATAAATCACTCAATCTGGCAACAGTGGCAACGTAACACCGGGACAATAATGCGAACGTTAATAGTTTTCTCGTTCAGTTGTCTTTAAAACAAAAATCCCAGAGCGTCTAATTTTTTGCATTATAAAGTATTTTTTTTTATACAAGACTTTTTTTTTTCATTACACGTTAAAAAAATGGAAACAGCCAACGATTTTGGTGCTGCCACGTGAACTATGTTTAATACTTCATTTTGTTCTGTGAATTTTATTTACTTATTTTAAGGGCACCAGACCAATTTTTCTAACTTCTATTTCAAAATTACCAGCGTCATGCGAAATTATATATTCAAAAACAATACGTTATCTTGGCCCGAATTCCGGCCTTGATTAATAAGTGCGTTCTCAAATTTTTTTAAATATCGATTCTACAGATATTGGACTGTCACAAAGTTATTTGTATTTAAAAAAATATTTTTCATAATACATCAATAAACTTTAGTATTTATACAGGGTATCCCACTGGGAACCGAATCGATCTATATATAGAAAACTATACATAGGAAAATTTTGAAAACTTGACAGTATGCTGATGCTGATGGGGGCGACCGGGCTAAAATATTTACATATAGGTGGCACTGGCTTATTTTAAATGGGACACCCTATATATTATTACATTTTTGCATTCTAAGCAAGATTCTAAGCAGATTTTGTATACCATGTCCTATACCTATGGGTGTTTCCATTTAAAAATCTAGACTTTTTGCAGTTTTTTCAATTTCATTTTTAATCTTATTTTTTAAACACCCTGTATTAATAGTTAGCAAAATATTATAAAAACTCTATTAAAGCAGGTCCTTTATAACAAGGAATCCTATTTAAATTAAATAAATAAGGCTTCTTTATAGAAAAAATTGATAATTATTCTAAGGCTTGCAAACGTCATTTTTGACATAAAAATTCAAATATGTCAAAAACGTTTAGACATAGGTATAGGACATGGTATACAAAATCTGCCTAGAATCTTGCGTAGAATGCAAAAATGTAATAATATATAGGGTGTCGCATTTAAAATAAGCAAGTTGACACTTACTTCTGGTATAACCGGAAGTGCCACCATTATAAAAATATTTTAGCCCGGTCGCCCCCATCAGCATCAGCATACTGTCAAATTTTCAAAATTTTCCTATGTATAGTTTTCTATATATAGATCGATTCGGTTCCCGGTGGGAACCATTTGTCTAAAAGTTACAGCTTTGGTTCAAAACGTACAACCCAGTAAAAGCTTACGGTAACGAACGTGTTAACGGTCGCCGATCGTCCCTTGGTCATCATACCCTATATTTTTAGGGTTTTGGCTTATATCTTTTTTTTCAAAATTTTTTTCGAATGAAATTAATTTTCTCGCATCTAAATATATACCACCATTCCATTGGTAAAAAAAAATTCAATAATTTGCTTAGTTTTTTTGTTATTCGGGTTTGTTCGAAGAATAACCGCAATTTAACACTTGCGAAATAATATGGTGATTTTTTTATTTTTCTGGCATAAGTACATTTTGAACATTTTCTATACGATTACTTTTTAAGCTATAGTGTCATTTCTTGATATTAATAATAGTTGCTTAGAGAATATTAGCAATATTGTCAAGTTGCTGTTTTCATACAGTAGATTTAAGAGTTTGTTGGTTTGCAGAAACTGGCCATTATTCTGCATTACCATTACCATTTAAGTGTTTCTGCACATTGATTTATTCAATAGCCCATAACAAATTACAATGAAACGAAAAAAGAACCATTCAGATTCAATAAACTGACACAAAACAAGAAAAACTCATATTTTGTCGCACAAAGGTATGTTTCCATTTAAAAATACCAGCGCTAAGAATTTCGGATTTAATCTCATAATGGATCGCGGAGAAAATGGAAGTCACAATTTAACGCTATTATATAAGCAAAACAAAAAGCTCGCCATGAATCGAATAAGAAACTTCAAGCCGTTCACTAAGCGAAATAAAAGTTGAAATTCAATGGCAAAAACACTAGCATTCTCTCCCAGTTTAAAAACAATGCCTTCAAAGAAGTTAAAGTTTCTGAACAGAAAACTACAACCCTTTTATTTCAGTTTCTTTGGGCTTTTGTGCAAATGAATTTGCTCCCCATTGGACAAAGGCAGGAGTGCATTGGAGTTTTTTTAGGTGAAACAATAAGTTACAATGGATTTTGCTTTCTATGATTTTATACTGCTTTAGGAATTCAGTGATTTTTTTGTAATAGATAAAGTTATGTGTTATAATTAT
Organism: Polydrusus cervinus; assembly: GCA_935413205.1. NCBI lineage: Eukaryota > Metazoa > Arthropoda > Insecta > Coleoptera > Curculionidae > Polydrusus > Polydrusus cervinus. Next base: position 1,220,519 of record OW284511.1, on the reverse strand, counting down.
TTTAAGGCGTGTTATGCCTCGTCTTGTCTTTTCAAGAAACATTATACTATTCCTTGCCGGCGCACTCTAACCCAAAGAATATTTTAGTAGGAGCAGTTTCATTGGTAATATTCAATATTTCTATTTTCAGAACAGTACCAATATACAATATTTTAGATAGATGCGCCCCCCCCCCCCCCTTATTCCGATAAAGAAATCCAGACGAGAGATTACTCAGCAGATAGTAAGTGCAGGTGGTATGCAATATTTTTGCGCATTGTAGAGCAAAATGGTTTCCCCATATTTGCTTTACCTGCTTCCTAATTGATTAAACTAAAATAATATTTTGGCTTAAATGAACAGATATTTGCGACACACATTTATTTTTGAACGGCAGTAGAGTTTTGGACTTGCATTGTCTTTATTTGTTTAGAATCACTACGTTTCAACTGGTAAGTATCTCCAGTCGTCTTCAGGTGAATACTATACCAGTATTCTTATTAGTCATTCAATTTACGGGTGGTGTTGAGCAATCCACTGCAGTGTGTTTTTCTGAAGCAAGTTAATTTTTAATTGGTGATACGTAAAAATGGTAAAATTTGAAAACAATGAACTAATAGATATGGTGCTACTTGACGGTGAGTGTCGTCAAAGTGCGGTTGGTGCTTCGAGATTATAAGCAGAACGGTTTTCCTTGCGGGCTCATCCTACACCCAGAAGTTTTCTTAATGTTATTCAACGAGCAAGTTAGGCAGAACCGTATTTGATTCGTAGTGTAATAAATGAATGTACCTAAGTACTTTATTTTTGAGTTTTTTGAAAAGAGGTATTTGAAAATGTTGTTTATTTTAATGCCCTCTATCAGCTAAAAAAGAAGTATCAACTTAGAAATCTGTATAAGCACATCATAAGAGAAATTATAGTTTATCGGTTTTTTTAAGGAACCCTAAAAACGAGCAATTACATCCCTGTGCAAAGGGAATTGAAATAATAATTGAATGAAAGCTGTGGCTCTCGACTTTTGCCATTGTTTAAACTGTATTAAAATCCTTTGATGAAAAGGAAAATGTTATTCAACGTCTAAGTGGTCGCAGGACTTCGGCTTTGACATTTGAAACAATGGTGCAAGCCGGATTAATGGTTGTATAAAACGTAACTTTTGTTAAAAGGTTATTGTATGTATTTACATAGGTGCAGTATTTAAAAGTCAGTTATATAAAATCAAAATTCAGTGCTGCCAGGATGCAGCAATCAAATCACATAATATGTAAAATTCCTTTAATTTGGAAATGTTTATTTTTTACATGTATCTATCAATTTATTTAAACTTACTTTGAGAAACGATTTTATTTTGATGAAAAGCTAGAACCATTACAAATTTTCTTTAGTTTTGATGTTATTATTATGGAATCATCATTAATTTCTGGTGGTATTTAATTTTGTATTTTTTTTTAAATTCCCAAATGAGCTACTATTTTCCTGCCCAAGTCTTGCCAAAATACTAATTATTCGACCTGTTCAATTATAAAATTTAAAATTATTAATTTGGCATGTGTTCATGTATTTAACTGCAGAGTTTTTAAAGTGATTTAATTTAAACATTCAATCGTGATTATCGATAATAGCATGCTATAGTATATTTGCCATTAGTATTATTTGCTATAGTATAGTAAGTATTCATTATTATTAATTTTTTTAACATGCCTTAAACGGTTATTAGATTATACGGTATTATTATGCACGACTTGTACCTACTATTTTTTTAAACCAGAACGTCATATAAATATTTTCAATTACAACTATAAGGTCACTGATATTGAACTAAAAGAGTTTACTTAATATTATGCAACAAATGTATAATTATCACTTCTTGATTGCGTGTTGAAGAAAAATAAAAATCTTTAAATTAAAACTAGCAAAAAACAATGGAAAGGAGATGTTTCAAAATAAGTAGTAAATAAATTTATTCTTATACTTATTGCTTTTATCTAGCCCAGTGGTTCCCAAACTGGGGGGCAAAGCAGCATTAGAGGGGGGGGGGGGGGTGAGATCTCTGACAAACTGCAAAATTAATACAAATTTTTAACTTGTATCTGTATAATGGAGGGGAGGGAGGTGCGACCATTTCTTGATTCCCAAAAGGGGGCGCCATAGAAAAAAGTTTGGGAACCACTGATCTAGACAAATAGTGGAAATAAGTTTTTTTAAATACCTATATTTAATGCTAAACCATAGTAACTATAAAGAATTTAAATGATAGAAGTGTTTTGGACTAACATTGTCTTTAGTTGTATTAAATCACAACGTTTCAACTGGTAGATATCTCCAGTCGTCTTCAGGTGACTACTAAATAAGTACAGTAACTACATCTCTATTTATTTTAGCCAGGTTCACTGGAGCATAACTGAGATGGGTGCAGTCATGCGTTCAGTTTGTGCGCGGTAGATTACATTTAAAACAAATAAAGACAATGCAAGTCCAAAACACATCATTTAAGAAACATCTTCTTCTCTAAACTTCAAAGAGACACTATAAAGAGATTATTACAACACCAGATTTAAGAACACGACTTTATTACCATCTTTTTCTCACAAGAATGGTCACTCAATGGTTTTATATCATTTTACTATATTTAGAGCCAATTATATGAAGTCGATTTAAACCGAGGTTTAGTTTAAATTGTAGGTTGTCCTGGCCATAATGTTATGATATAATATATTAGGTAATGATCACTCTTAACTCGACCTTTGCTGTCAATCCCACATTATGAAACGACCTTTTGTGACAATCTATGATTTAAACTGGACCTCGGTTTAAATCGACTTAGGCCCAAGTTTATAATGTCCTCTTAAACCTAAGTTTAAACCAAAGAATAACTCTAAAATCGTAGAAACGGCAGAAATGGTGGATTTATAATGTGGGATTGACAGCAAACTTCAATTTAAGAGTAATTGACATGTTCATAACTTGTTATGTTATTATTACATTATGTTATGACCAGGTAAATCACTACTTTTATTTCGAACTTCACTGTCAATCGCACATTATAAAGTGACCATTTTTGACATTTCTTCGATTTAAACTGCACCTTAGTTTAAATCGGGCAAAAGAATATCTATGATTTAAACCAAGGTCTGGTTTAAATAGAAAAATGTTGAAAATGGTCATTAAATAATGTGCGATTGATAGCAAAGTTCGAGTTAAAGATAATTTAACTAGTCATAACTTAATATATTGTCACATAAGAACATAAGATAAGAAGTTATGCCCAGGTTAATTACTCTTCAATTGAACTTTTCTGTTAATCCCACATTATAAATTGATCACATGATCACTTATGACATTTATACTTTTTTAGAATCATTCTTCGGTTTAAATTAAACTTAGGTTTAAGAGGACTATATAAAATTGGGCCTAAGTGATCCAACTTTAGTGTAGACACCTTGTTAAATCTTGAAATTATTATTTTACTTTTAATTATGATAAATTTAAACGTATTTTTGTTTACAAATATGAGTTTAAAAATATATAAATCATTATTTAATTTTTGTCCTTAAAATCCATGTTAAAACTATGAAGCCGAAATGGTACTTACTCGAAAAGGGTTACCCACTTTACTGCTCGTTCATATCTTTAAACAAATACCAGAAATAAAGACTTTAAAACAGTTTTTAATTTTATAGCAACATCAATACTATCTTAGATAGTATAAAATATTATTAAACAAATTTGTTTGCCAACACCAAATTTATCTAATATGAAAATTGTACTGAACGAAAATAATTACCTATAAATTTTATTCCCAAATGTTTTTTCAATTTATTTCCTTCCAGACCACGAATCTTAGAATAGTCCCATTTATAAGATCTTTTGAAGAAGTAGTCCATTCTTAAAGTGAAGTTAATTTATGGGAATAAATAAAAAGCATGAAGTCTTCCTCCACTGGTTAACCAGTGGAGGAAGACTTCATGCTTTTTATTTTTATCATTTTTATTTATTCCTATAAGATCTTTGTTGAATAGCACTAAGATTTAATACAATAATCATCTAACCCGGTAACTTTGACTGTGATACAATTGATAATCACAGAAATCATTTTCTTACAATCAAACTGGCCCGGATAGCCAAATTCTTGATATACTAACCAGGGAACTGTGAAATAATGTCTACCAATGTCATTTACGTCACAAAGTTTCCTGGGTAGTAAATTGCTGTTCAAAATCTTTGAGCAACCCAACATTATTTTTTTTATTAGAAACAGTGAAAGTAAGGAAAACTAACAATTTAAAATAAAACACAGTTTTTATAATATTCCAATTAAATTTTTATTACATTGTTTTTGTTTCTCTCTAAATAATATAAATTAACAAATTATCAACAAGTACATACACACTGTACAACTTTTAGGAAATATCTTTACATAACATAAAATATCATTTTATACATATTTACAACAAATCAGTCGTAGTCTTGTATACAATCACAGAACGAAAATTATTAAAACTAAAACTAATACGTCAAAGATATATTAATTCCATTAAACAATTCATTCAGAACTAATTTTTGAAAGGACCAACTAAAAGAACGAAATAATGCAGTGTTAGAGCAAGCTTGTTATTTTTAATAAACATTAAAGTCCGGTCGTCAATTAGAAAAGCATGTTAGCAAAATTACCTTTAGTACTTCGATCAATTCAAAAATTTAATAACACACTTCAGTCAGTCAAATTTATCAGATTCACTCACTAAAAAATTCCAATAAGCACTAATACATAACTGGTACGGGCCTTCGAATTTCTAAGTCAGCGCTACCAGTACTTGATGCTGGACTCGACGACGCTGAGTACATCATCTGATGGGTAGGCAGTGAACTGGGAGCCATTGAGGGAAACATTCCCATAGGATGTCCCGCAAAAGTCTTAGTTGGCGGTTGCTGATACAGGGAGGAGTACAATGATGAATGAAGTGAAGTCACTACAGCTGATTGAGGATGTTTTTCTGCTGGCGATGAGAAAGAATGTGCACCGGTCATCCGCGACATGTCAAACGCTGGATTAAAGTATGGATAAGGTGAACTTAAAGTATCCATTGGAGGAAAATATGGTAACTGGAGACTTGGAAAGCCCATTGCAGCCTTAAATCCTGAAGGAAGAGGACCTTTTGGTTTTCTTCTAGGTCTGTATTTATAATCTGGGTGTTCCTTCATATGTAAAGCACGTAATCGTTTCGCTTCATCAATAAAAGGTCTCTTGTCTGCTTCAGATAAAAGTTTCCACTCAGCACCAAGTCTCTTAGATATCTCGGAGTTGTGCATCTTGGGATTGTCCAAAGCTATCTTTCTTCTTTGTATCCTGGACCAAACCATAAATGCATTCATGGGTCTCTTAATGTGTGCATCATTCCCAGGGCTTCCAGGACTGGTAGGTTGTTGAGGCTGTTGCTGGTGATGACTCTGATAGTCTTCCATCATAGGATTTGGAGTAAAACCGTACATATTTGACATGTGGTTATCACTAAAGCACTGAATTGTTCGATGGGTCAACGTTCACTGATCTAAGTTTAGGTAACGACTGGACTTGCTAACGAACTCTAAAAGGTATTTTGTATACAGAGGCGGGGCGTATCCCTAAGAGAATCGAGGGAAAGGGATGCTCCGCCCGGTTTTTTCACTATTGGTTGTTTCTTCCCCACTTTTACGTTTCTCTACTCTCACTGCTAACCGCACATTATTTTACCTTTTTTGCTCTCTTCTCTTTTCTTTTCTCTTTTGTTGCTGTATACGTAATAATATTCTTACAAAATATCTACCTGTTCATGTTTTCTTGTACACGGACATAAAATATGGGCATTGTCGTTTGCCATAATCTTTGAATTAATGTGTTTGCAAATGTTTCATTATTCGGGTTCATTTTGTATATAGAGTTCTGCAATAAATTTCTCCTCTGTTGCAGCAATCGATGTTGTACTCGCAGTTTATTCATTTTACAACTAATAATAGCTGAAAGTCTACATAATAAAGCTTTTCAGGTCTGTTGTCACGAATTATTTACCCGCGTGTAATTTGATTTATAATTAATAAAAACTCGAGCAAATTTATACTTATTTAAAATGCAGAGCTCTATTATGACAGGTGCGATAAAAAATATAATTAAGGCAGGTGGAAGGTTCCTTTCTCAAAATAAAGGCGTTTCTCCAAATTTTGCAATAATAAAAATATTTAGATCTGCGAAATATATGTAACTTTTCACAACTGGAAAAGTTATGATTCTCACGGTTTAATTTTACTTTTTTCATTTTACCTTTTATGTAAAGTCTAGTAGGTATCTTTTCGTATTTTGACAATTTTTATTTGGAAGTTCAGTATTATTCAAATTATATAGGTATATAAATACTTCTAAATACTATAACAAAAATTTGAAGAAAGAACATAATATTAATACTTAATTTTTTTTTGGTTTTAAATTAAAATTAAGACAAAGATTACTTAAATTTTAGCACCTGTTTTCGGTAAGAACGTTTTTTTAATGAGTAAGCTTTGAAAAAAATTAGTTTTTGGCATATAGAAGTGTATATTTATAAATTTTATTTAAAAAAGTTAAAATATAATTTATTAAGATAGAAGATATAGATGAGAATTCAGATTCAAATCAATAGTGTGTTGCTGCTAAAATTTGTTTTTGATTAGAGATAGTTACGCCCTACTAAATTCTTCAACAATATGTTGTCAATGTTAAAAAAGGGTCTAATTATATATTTTTAATCCGACGTTTCATTTTTTCAAAACCATCATCAACTTTGCATTTTCAAATAGTCGGGAAATTTAATGTTATAATTTTTAAAATCCCCTCCTTTTTTATAATATCTAACGACGTATTACACCTAGCATTAATAACACGTTTCGGACTTTAAAATCCACAGTTGATAATGGTTTTAAAGAAACGAAACGTCGGATTAAAAATCTAATTACACCAACTTGTAGAGGAAAGAAAGTGGTAATAAGAAAGTAAACTTCAATTTAACAAATCTCTTCAAATAGAGTCAGAAAAAATAAAAATAAAATCGCGAAAATTCGGTTTTACCGAAATATCTTCGGAAGGATTCGGAGATTTTTAAATTTGAAAACACAGCGTTGCAGAATTTAGTAGGCCGCAACTTTTTTCCAATTTAACCATCCCTGTATCTTATATGGTTTATGAGATTTATACCTCGTTATCTGTAGTTAAAAAAGTTCATCATCCGAGACGGTTTAATGTAGAATGCTGAAACTTAACTCACGTGGATGAAATTTATTTATAATAATATTAGTGTTTTTGCCCTTTATTTGCTTTTGATATAAAGGGCGCGTATCTGCGTTGGTTGGTTAAAAATTGAAAAGTGGACATGTCCACGTACACATAATTTTAGTGTAGTGACGATGTCAACTGTGTTAAAAATTATTAAAGAGTCGACCGTTTTGAAATTAAGTTTTTGTCTACCCTGTTTTAAATAGCTTTGCATGCCACTGCCCATAAAAATCCTAAAAATAATTACTAAAGTTCAGTTTATAGTAAAAAATATTGAAAACAATTTTTTTTTCAATAAAAATAACTTTGACACTTTCTAATATGCAAATTTAAAAACCCATTAATAAACATGGCCAGGATTTGGATCAAGAGAAACCAATGTTTTTGATCTAATTTAATATAGAGTGACCGGCAGAATTCTGGTTCCATATTAAAAACGTTTTTATTATTGATATCACAGAAAATTTTACTGTCGATAAAAGCTTCAGCGTCCTCTTAAACTAAAAAAGCGCTCATTAAAATGAAATGAACTGCAGTGCATATAGGAAGATTGCATTTTTTAAACGTTGCTTAAGAGTAGAGTACTTTTATTTTTCGTTTGAGATACAATTTTCATTTGTAAAGTTTTAATTTAAAGAATTTTATTTTAAGATACATTTCAAATTACTAAACTTTTTTTTAATTGTCAAACTATTGTCAGTTTGACAAGCTTACCCCGAAAGTTGCTCAGCCTCTCAACCTCACCGATCGGGAATACGTCAAAACGCCATTTTGCCAGGGCCTGATTTCTGTCTTTTTCTACTATTTAACATCTCAAAGTAAGTTCGACATTAGAAGGCTCGGCCACCAAATAAATGCAGCAGGAATTTTATTTAATGTCAACTTACAAACATACTACAGTAATTACTGGTTGAAGTTAGAAATGTCGAGATATAAATTGCATAATTTTTATCAACTATGTACCTACAAATTGTAAATGTATTTTACGAGTTATTGACTTGTAAATGTCGCCTCGGTCTTTGCCAAGCCATACCCAATCAAGAAAAATATTTGGGAACAAAAGTTTATATCCTGAAAAGTTAATTTCAACTATTGCCCATAACAAAGTTGCTTTGAAAGTTTACTGTTTTACAATACTATAATCTCTATTATCCATACCGTTCTGTCCAGAGAAATGGTTCCTTTAAAACGCTTCTTGTGTTACCCCTAATTTTTCAACAAAAACCCAAATAAAAGTTAATAATTTTATGGTAGGTCTTGAAAACACTAAAATTACAGAACAATGTCGGTGGAAGGTGCTATCAACTTAGCATCCTTCTAAGAAGAAAGAAAAGTAATAACAGAAAGGACAGAAGTTAATAGGACTGTAAAACAGTGGCGTGTATACAATAGTGGCGAAAATTTATTGTCGTGAAGATCTTAGAAAGCAGAATATGTACAAAAAAAAACTAGATTTGATTGATAACAACTTTTTTTAAAGCATATTTAATAATGTAGGCTGATGACTATAAAAACAGTTTTTTACGGATAATCTCGGATTAAGGTGATCTTTAGTTCTTTCTAGTTATCGTCAAAGTAAGTAAAACGTCATCCCACCCAAAAAACAATATAAGTATTAAAACTATTAACAACGATAAATTAAATATAACATGACAAAAGGAGAGTTGATAAGAAACAGCACAAACATAACATGCAATATGATAAAAATTTGAACAGATCGCAATTAAATATAATGAAACTTTTAAAAAATTAAGCATTTAAAAGGTATCTATTTTAGATATATATTTTTGAGCTTTCTGATGGGCGACATCATTGTCATATCACTTTATCAATATTTAATTTCCTTGCTAAAGATGGTGTTAAGGCTAAATCCTCTAAACCCCTATTCTGGTACATTGCAAAACGAGGTATTGTTTTTATGAGGGAGAAAGGACATTGTCTACTTTTAGCCACACGTACTGGAATTATACAATGAATTCTTAAAGCTATTACAATATTCGGAAATAGGACTTCAACCTTAAGTAGGTACCACAAGGCTATTTAATAGTATTAATGGTTCTCATTGTGTATTACTTTTAGGTATAAATTTCTACTTGAGACATATCCACCACCAACTTATATCTATATGTACTTTATGTACAAACCTAAAATGTAGATGTTTGAGGTATTAGGAGAGATAATTTAGCCGAGCTTCGCCGTCGCCGGGCTCTTGACTTGTTTGGGCTCTGGGGTTATCACCCCGGCTTCCCCTCCTTTCGATGACCCCAAATAAATAGAATATACGATATATGTAACAGTAGCAATTGTTGTCTCGTTATTCGCATAAATGAGAAATAGAAACGCGAATGCGTGGCTTTTACATTAAAAAGAATCAATTTTTTTTAATGAAATTATGCTAATTCTAAACCTCAAATTATTTCAAATTTTAACAGCAATTTACCAACATATCAAAACATCTGATCAGGGACTGGGTGAATTTTGACTGACTTTCAATTGCTTTATTAGGCTCACTATTGATTTTTTTTTAAATTCAGGATGAAAGCAATCTAAGTTTCAGTAATTTCGGGTAACTAGATCGGTAACAATTCATTCTAAAAAAAACTAAGAATCCCTTTGATAATATGATAAATTTGACTATAATCTAAAGTTATGTTTTTAAATCTTTTTATTCTTTTATGTATATTTTACGTACTTAGGATATTTATTACATAATAAATAGATAGTGTTCCTTTAAATACTAGTATCCTGTAGTCATAAACTGAACGCCCCTGGTATATGCACAGATGTTGTAAAACTAATTCGACTCTCACTGTAACAAATCTTAGATAAGGAGATACTAAATTTTGATTTTTGGAAAGATTGTTTACTTGATAAGGATACATAATAAATATATATTTCTTGATTGCTTAAATTGTATATCTTAAAAATATTTGAAAATTCTATTTCAATAATTTAATAATTTAATTATTTGTTATTCAATACTTTTGGTAAGCGCCCATAATCAAATACTTAATCGATATAATTTTTTTTTATATCAATTAACCAAATGTTCGACTGGATAATAAAAACAAAAATGTATTAACTACCGAAATGTTTGTGGCTGATTTATAATTTTTAAAATCTTCTCACAATTAGACAAAGGATCTTGCCCCCCTCCGCTGAACTCAAATAATCTATAATATTATATACGATTTTAAGTTGGAATTATATGGATAACTTAATAACAGTCGATATTAATTTAAATAAAATAGGGTAGCTATTCTTCATAAATAGTTCTACTTTTTTTTTTTTTTTTTTTTTTTTTTTTTTATTATAAAACACCTGCACTGTAGGAAAAATCCCTTTAAGGCGCTCTGGGAGCGGTGCGAGTGCGAAAAAAGCGATTAACGTTGGTCTTGAAACGTTGAAGATTGTATTCATTGGGAAACACGACCTCAGGAAGATCATTCCACAACGATGACGTTCTCCAGATGAAAGAGTTCTTGAACAATGAAGTTCGAGGAGTACTAAGCTGAACAACATATGGATGAGCGGCAGTGGTTCGCCGTGTATTTCTGTTTTGCATTGCTCTAGGTGGAATCAAGTGGGCAATGTCAGTCGAACACCTGCCATGAAAATATCTGTAAAAGAGAGCCAAATCACCAACCTGTCTTCGATGCTCCAGGCTATCGAGGGTCTTGGTCAGCTCGGGGTCGCCGATCAGACGAACGGCTCTCCTTTGAATGGAATCCAGTAGCCGAAGGGTGTGCTTGGGTGCAGAGCTCCAGACATGAGAGCAAAAGTTGGATGGTCGAATCTGGGCTTTGTAGAGTGTCAAAAGTTGATGAGGTGTGTACAACCTTTTGGTACGGAAAAGTACATCAAGTTTCTGTGCAGCTGCCTTGGCAATTGCGGCAACGTGATCATGCCAAGACATATTACCTCCCAGATTGACCCCCAGCAAATTAATAGACGGTGCCAGGGGAATTGCTTGTCCTGCCATGACTATATCCGGTTCTGTAATGTTAACCTTTTTGGAGAAGACTGCTGCCTGGGTTTTCTTAGCATTAAATTCGACTTGGTTACTGTCACCCCAAGCCAAAATTTCTTCCAGGTCTTTGTTGAGGCGCAATACTTCATGCTGCCTGCGAAGATGTGCGTCGGCAGCGGATGTTTGGGGAGTCAAGGTAAAAGATGAGACAAGTGTGCTGTCATCAGCAAAGCTATAAATTGGATTTTGGATTTTCACTAGAAGGTCGTTAATATACAGTAAAAAGAGGGTAGGCGACAATATGGACCCTTGAGGAACACCGGCATTGATGGTGAAGGTGTCTGAGAGAAACCCGTCAATCGCCACTTGCAGAGAACGGTTCTTAAGGAAGCTGGTTAACCATAAACAGAATCCATTAGGCATACCGTAGGATCGCAATTTACTTAGAAGCCCATCGTGCCAAACACGATCAAAAGCCCTAGAGATGTCCAGTGCAACAGCCCGGGATTCTCCATGATGTTCGATGGTGTTGCTCCAAAGATGGGTGACATATGCCAGAAGGTCACCTGTTGATCTGGACTTACGAAAACCGTATTGATGGTCGCTGAAAATGTTAAGCCCTTCCATGGTCTAAAATCTAAAATAAAATAATCAGATATTAAATTTTAGCAGTCGTATACGAGGTTTGTCAAAAATAACAATTTTGCTTTCACTTTTTAATTAAGAAAGTTTAGTGTATCGGACCTCGGGTATTTAATAACTTGGTAAAAAAAAATAAAACATTCTAAATGCATTTTTCCATCACTAAGCTACGAAATAATGTTCAACCGAAAACTTTGAATTAGACAGACGATCCCCCACAGACTAAACTAATTAACTTTTCAAACCTTTGGTTTTAATGCCAAAACTAGTGCTTTTGTCCATTGAAATCCGAAAAGCACCCCTCTGTCTACATTTTGTCCCGGTCACAACGGTCGACAATACACCCATAAACCGTACTTCAGACAATGGTATGTATTGTGACCGTTGCAACAGTACAATGTTTTATTAGGGGTAAAAATGTACACCCTGAAGTTAATTTATAACGTTCGGACGCTTTAGAATGCTAAAGTTGGACATTGTGTGCCAAATTGGGTGTATTTATATGAAATGGTTTATTTACCCAAGGATTTTTTTTTCGATCATTTCCGAATACTGTCTCATAATACTTATTTAAAACGAATATTTGTTTTTGCAATTTTTAGTTTTTAATTTTTTAGGGTGTCAGAAAAGTAAACGGGTATAGTTTTTGTGTCGAATGGTGTTGGAATTGTAGATTTGATTTATAACGATTTGTTGTACATGTTGTGCCAGTCTTGGATTTTTAAGATAGGTTAAATTTTAATTTACTTCTACACATCCAAGTGTTTAATTGTAATTATTTCATCCCGTGCGGCTGTGTTGACAAAGCCACCATAAGTACGCGTGCTATTAATTTCAAAAGACAAAATATGAATTTTTGGCTTGTTATAGCAAAGCGAATTGAAAAAATATTTTTCTGAAATTTTTTGTACATCTGGATTTGCGGGTTTAAATTTAAGAAGTAATTGGGGGTTCTCACAAAAATCGAATAAGTCCGAGACCCGTTTCTAAACCAAAAATATTGGTTTAAAAAATTGGTTTAAAATAAAAGGTTTTTGTGAGAAATTCCTTAATTATAATACACATTATTTCAATTTAAATTGATTTCCATGATCTAAGTAACCCTCTGAAAACGACATACCACTGAACTTTCTGTTAAACTTGTTATTTCAATCCGCTCCCTTCACCAGCCCTGATGCATTTTTTAAAAGTTAATTTGTCAGAATTGACTTTTTTGCTTCATAACTTTAAAAATTACAATAACATATCTCGTATTTCGTCTCTAACTTTTTAAAAATTTATTGTTCAAAATAAGCTTTTTTAACTGACTCTTTACTTGCTATATTTATCATTTTCATTAAAAAATTGACCATAATTTTTCTAGATAAAAATTGTACAAAAAATCCATATCACAAAATTGCCATCAGATTGTTTCGAAATTAAGTTGATAAAGTTATAATTTTTAAAACAGAACATCACGTACTTTAAAGCCGTCCTGAATAGTAATGTCGATCGTTGGTATTATTGCCAGATACTAGTTATGTTACTTAAAAGTATTCTGTATCTACAGTCTTTAGTTTTGAACATTAATGTTGGGTTGCAAAAAGATTGGAAACGATAATTAACTAACCAGGCAAGTTTGATTCTGACAGCAATGATATTGTCAGAAGTAATTTTTCTTTTTGTATTATTGCTTGAAAGTATATCATTTTTGCCACTGTTATTATTAATGTCAAAATCAAACTTGGTCATGCACTCTATGAAGAAACCTATATTACTAGTAAATCTTTGTAGTAGAAATAAAATATTATTTTTTAAACTTATAAACTTACTCACACGTATTAGTTTACTATTCTGTAACTTGAAACATAAGCACAAAATAAAGATATTTTGACACCTAAATTATATACTTTGGCAATGACAAGGGCGGGCTCGGTGGGTGTTTATACGGTGACCACAGGGGGTGCAATTAGTCTAGTGGGAGGGCAACCGAGAATGGGGCCACATTCGCCCCTTTATCGCGGCTATGTATCTTTTTACGCCCCTTAAATTGGTAGTTTGCGTTTTGGGTTTTGACACCTCTAATGAGTTTGGGAAATAATGCAATTTCTTGTGTAGTTTATTGTTATGTTTCTGCCTTCTCACTGTAAGTTTGTTATTAATTATCATTTTTCATTTAATTAGTAATCATGTTAATAATGGATTCATGTTAAGTATGTATGTTTAATGAAAAAGAGGAACCATTGAATATAGTCAAATAGGTTCTTTATTGAAAGGATTTCTCTTGATATCAGTAAGGTTTTAAACTGGGTGTTAAACTTAGTTTTCAAACAAGAAAAACCGGAGGAGAACTATTACGAGAAAATATATTTTTCCCCCTCGCTCAAATATGGAAATTTTTGTTTTTTAATATAAAAAACAATTTAGAAATTATTTAAGTTGATTTAAATTAGGTTAAACTTTTGAATGAGCAAATTTATCTTTATTATTTCTAAAATTAAAAATGCATGCATGAGACCCTAATCTTATTATTTAAGAATAAGCTAGTATTAGAATCAAGTATTATTTTATTTAAGGAATGGTGAAACAAGCATATACTTGAATTAAGCGTACTATGCTTTTTTTCCGTGTAGGTACACTCTTAAAAATAACATGGTATGGATTACTAAAATTTGGTTCTGACAACTATTTATTTTCGTGAAATCGGACTCAACCCAAAAATTAGTTTGTACAACCAAAAGAAATTGTCGTTATTGAACTATTGAACTAATTAATAACATTAACCAACCCAACCTACAAATTTTAGTTGTCACAACGAAATTTTATATACGGATAACTAATTTTATATGGTACTCCCGCTTTTAAAATTAGTTGTCACAACTAATGTGTAAATATGGAAAATTAAAATTTTTTTTTCAAGGCAATATTGTTTTTGTGATTAATGCAATCTACAAATATTGCCAAAGCAATAATTTATTTGGGCCAAACTTGAAATTTTCATAGAGTAACAATTACGTATGTAGTCACAACATTGTGTTTATTATTTTTTTTCTGTACTTTCTAATTGTAAGAAAGAAGTTGAATCATAAATAAGTAAAATTTTTATATTTTTGTCATTGCAGTTGCACATTAGAAAGTTTGAATGAACTGCTTATAACGCATGGCAAAATTAGCAAGTTGATTTGATAGAAATAACTTTAAAAAAAGTCTGTTTCATTTCTAAAAAAAATGTCATATGTTATTTATACTTAGTAACGAAAAATATTCCTTTCTAGGTCCCCATTTAAATAAAAAAATGCCTTGGTATTACTACTTTATTAGGTATGCGTAAACTAATTGAAATAAATTATCAGGGATATTATGGTTTCTTTAAAAAAAATTATTTCCAATGTCCTTGTTCTGTCATGTTCTTTATAATACATACGTATGCAATACAAAACAGAATCACTAGATTTTTAACTTATTTTACTCAACCTTTTGGGTTGTTCAATTGCTTATAGAACTGAATTGTCCTTATTTAAATTTTCTTATCTGCAACTGCAATTATTAAAAAACAAAAAATATCCCCTGGACTTTCTTTTTAAAATATACAGCTATATGAAATTTGTTGTACTTGGTCAGATTAAAAAGTCATCAATATGACGTTCTTTTATAGAAATGGAACATAGAACAAAAACAAATATTTTTAAGTTATTTCTCATCGGGTCACCTTGCCATGCTTTATAAAAATCACATTTTAACTTTTTAATGTACAATTGCAGTGATAAAAAATAAAATGTTTACTTACTTATGATTTAACTTCCTTCTGCCAATAAGAACGTACACAAGAAAGATAATAAATAAACACAAATAAATTACACCAAATATTGTCACATCCATTTTCCACACGGG
The DNA here is from genome assembly GCA_935413205.1 of Polydrusus cervinus. Taxonomy (NCBI): domain Eukaryota; kingdom Metazoa; phylum Arthropoda; class Insecta; order Coleoptera; family Curculionidae; genus Polydrusus; species Polydrusus cervinus. Next base: position 1,204,776 of record OW284511.1, on the reverse strand, counting down.
CACGGCCATGAAAATGGCCAACTATTGCCTTAAAAACACGAAAAAATGGACACGGAACCGCAAAAGCACCCTAACATAAACATAACCTCCTGATAATCCTGGCTAGAATGATATCACAATGACATGTCACCCACCGGGCAAGGGCGTCAAGTCTCTGTTGATGCCATTAGTTATAAATATGAAAAATAATATTACTTGAAAAGAAAAGTTAGTTCTGGCAACTAAGAATGTATCTTAATCAAAATTAACAAAATAATAGGGACTACAAATTCATATTGTGTTATTACAACAAGCTTAATTGATAAATACAAGTTTGTAGGAACCTTGATGTAAGATTTAAATAAGATATATACAGAGTAAAATTCAGCTAAACAAAATATTTTATTTCTGCCAACTAATATGAAAACAAGATATTTTCTTTGTTCTGATGGCATCATTTTTTGGTAAATATAACCAAAAAAAAAATCTTTTTTGTTTTCCTTATTAAAAATTGTTATTTTTGGTAACGTAAACACGAGAACAAATAAAAATTAGTACCAAATACCAAGTGATTTTTAAGAGTGTACAACATCAAAATTTCTGAAAATTTTTGATTTGCAAGTTTTTTGAAACCGGTAAACGGCATCTGAGTGGTTTTGGCCGTGTGGTCATCTGGTATATCCTCAGTATGGTGCGTGCCTTGAAAGCTTTAAAATATATAAATAAAATACTCAACTAGTTCAGACTCCTTATAAAATATTCCTCTCAAGAAGTATGAATACACAAACGTATTAAATGAAAATGGGAAAATCAAATTCAGCATTATAAAACCCATAAGTGAATGATTTTCCCGCTGAAAAATCTTTAATCCAACAAAATGTAACCCATTTCCTTGGCATAAGAAATGCGGACCGCTACAAATAAAATACACAAATGGCTCTTTGTGCGGTTTGAATTTACAAAGCAATTGAAAAGATTTCAATATCACTGTAAGCGCTGTATGTTGCAGATATTTGTGTGTACAGAATTCGATTGAAAAGCCCCCCGATTCGGCATTATGATGAAAATTTACACTTGTGCACTCCAAGGCACATGCTTCTGTTAGAAATGTTTTGTTAAGTCGGAACTTTTCCTTTTCAGACTGAATTTAATTCGTTTTTAGTGCTGTGGCTTTTCAAAAGTCCGCTTTTTAAAAAGGACCATTTTTGAGATGAAAAATGGACTTCAATATGTATTTACTTATATTCATACGGTGTGATGAGCTTTAAATTGAATATGGATTGGTAACACCGGCCAACCTTTTAGAAAATAATGTATTAAGGATATACTATGAAAAAAAAACGAGTGTTTTAAACCAGTGGCGTAGATAATAAAATGATAATAAGAGGAAAACGATAATAAAATATATGGATAGATATTTTGGAGGATTTACGGGAGAGGGGTGGTAATTACTCCTTCCTATGAAAGACCAAAATACACTCAATCAAAATGAAACTATTAGGTAGATCCGACCCCGCTAAAATTTTCAGTATTTAATTACGTGTTTCTTAACATAAATTACAAAAAAACCAAGCAAATTATTGAGTTTTTTTTTTACCAATTTTTTTTTTTTTTTTTTTTTTTTATGATAAAACACCTGCACTGTAGGAAAAATCCTTTAAGGCACTCTGGGAGCGGTGCGAGTGCGAAAAAAGCGATTAACGTTGGTCTTGAAACGTTGAAGATTGTATTCATTGGGAAACACGACCTCAGGAAGATCATTTCACAAAGATGACGTTCTCCAGATGAAAGAATTCTTGAACAATGAAGTTCGAGGAGTACTAAGCTGAACAACATATGGATGAGCGCCAGTGGTTCGCCGTGTATTTCTGTTTTGCATTGCTCTAGGTGGAATCAAGTGGGCAATGTCAGTCGAACACCTGCCATGGAAATATCTGTAAAAGAGAGCCAAATCACCAACCTGTCTTCGATGCTCCAGGCTATCGAGGGTCTTGGTCAGCTCGGGGTCGCCGATCAGACGAACGGCTCTCCTTTGAATGGAATCCAGTAGCCGAAGGGTGTGCTTGGGTGCAGAGCTCCAGACATGAGAGCAATATTCTAATGATGGTCGAATCTGGGCTTTGTAGAGTGTCAAAAGTTGATGAGGTGTGTACAACCTTTTGGTGCGGAAAAGTACACCAAGTTTCTGTGTAGTTGTCTTGGCAATTGCGGCAACGTGATCATGCCAAGACATATTACCTCCCAGATTGACCCCCAGCAAATTAATAGACGGTGCCAGGGGAATTGCGTGTCCTGCCATGACTATATCCGGTTCTGCAATGTTAACCTTTTTGGAGAAGACTGCTGCCTGGGTTTTCTTAGCATTAAATTCGACTTGGTTACTGTCACCCCAAGCCAAAATTTCTTCCAGGTCCTTGTTGAGGCGCAATACTTCATGCTGCCTGCGAAGATGTGTGTCGGCAGCGGATGTTTGGGGAGTCAAGATAAAAGATGAGACAAGTGTGCTGTCATCAGCAAAGCTATAAATTGGATTTTGGGTTTTCACTAGAAGGTCGTTAATATACAGTAAAAAGAGGGTAGGCGACAATATGGACCAATGAAATGATACAAAATTAATACGGTATTCTGCTCGAAAGACACTTTAAGAAGCCACCTGACGAAGACGAAACAAGTAAAAAAGACAGGAAAAACTGTGTCTACCAGATCCCCTGCGAATGTGGCGGATCTTACATTGGTAAGACTCTAAGGCCACTTGAAACTAGGATCAAAGAACACAGAAACAACACGCTTAAAGAAGAAACCGAAAAATCAGGTGCAGCACATCAAGTGGACAAAAGCTCAAATTCTGCATAAGGAACCACACTGGAGGAAGGGGAAGTTTAAGGAAGCTGCTGCCATACACCAGAACCCAGATTGTTTTAATAAGCCCTCACTAGATTCAAGAAATATCTGGAAACCTTTGTTAGTAGTAGATGTAAACTTAAAATACCGCACAGCTAGTATAAATAGAGCTTTAGTTACTTTACTTATTTAGTATTCACCTGAAGACGACTGGAAATATATATGTACCAGTTGAAACGTTGTGATGTAAAGCAAATAAAGAAAATGCAAGTCCAAAATTCTTCTATATCATTCATAAAATGTATTTTGTTGTCAAATCATTACCCTTTAATAAGTTCTTTCATAATAACAGTACAATAAGCATTCAATTGATACAAGTAAAATCGTACCCGATATCCTTAAAATGAGCTTTTTTACTTGATGACGTATAATATACTTAAATTTTGTAAAATTGGTCACGAGCCTCCCCTGACAATGAATCAATATTTTATTTAGAATTGTGCAGGTAACTTGTATATAATATTCTACTTTGCTATGCTAATTAGGAATTTTAACTGAATATAATATAATTGTGACTGTTTTTTACGTATATAATTTTGTTTTTTTATTAAATTTTCCTAATTTTGCTAAATAGCTTTAAAAAAGTCAAATAAAACTTCAATACGTAGTCCAAAATTACAATTAAATCAGACACAAAATTAAGCAAACTGCATTAAAATATTTAAATAAAATTGTTCAAATACACAAAACATTAAATAATAAAGGTTCCTTTTCAGAAATAATTAGTAAAGCCAACAAAGTACGAACGAGTAATGAATTAATTAAAACAAGGGTGACTAAATAACAAAAGCTAATTATCAACCCCCAATATCATCAAAAATCGTGAAGCTTTTAGGCTCGCCTTGGCGATATTAATAAAGGTTATCATAAAGCTATTAGGGTCCATACAAGTGAATTGGAATAAGTGGTTGGCCGTCAAAGAAAGCTGAGACTCGAGTGTTTCCACAATTGTAAATCTGGGGCTTAAACAAGGCCCTTGAGAGAAGTGGACGCTGGTTTTCTCTGTGGGAACCCCGCGGGTCTCACCACCTTTGTGTGAAAGCTACTCCCCGTTAGTCGCCACTCAGTTAAGGTGTTTTTGATTAGCTGGATAAAAGGATCTCAAAGGAGGTTTATGTTTATGAGAAAGAATGCAATTTTCTGGATAACTTTATATATAGGTGGAATATTTAATGTTCATGCATAAAAGAAATCTGTCTCTGCAGTGGCGTAACCAGAAAATATGCTCGGGGGGGGGGGGCTCAGTGACCGTAAGTAGGATTTTCTGGATAGAGGGATAGTCAGGACCACATGTATTTCATGATATTGTACACAGTGAAGAAGGCGAAAAAGCGCAGTAGGCGAAAAATTTTCAGGGCCACGCCTAAAGTTCGATTAAATTTCACTTAACTATCAAATTTCGAAAATTAAATTATTACCTCTTCCCCTCTGCACTCTGCATGGTTGGATTAAATTTGTTTTTGTAAATTTTTTTTTTACTTTTTTTTTGATATTCCTATTTAAAAAAAAAAAACATTTTAATAATTATATGAATATTGGTGTCAATCCAAAATTTTAACTTAAGACGTAGTCTAACCAGCGTTTTTTGGGCTCGGTTTTTTATGATTAAAAATAAAGTAAATATCGCTCACCACGCCAAAATTGATGATTTTTTCAATAATCATGTATTTTAAGAGCGTAGATCTGAGAGCAGTTTTTGGTACAAATGCTTAGGTTTTGAAATACTCCTTCTTAAGTGCCGTTTTGTATATTCATAATAAAGCATTCTCGTTTCTTCCCGCCCTATTTTTTTTTATTATAAATTATCACAGTTCTTCCATAAAAAATGTTTCAATTAAAATTTTTACTTTAATTTTTCTCTTTAAAAATAAACACCTAATTGTTTTTGTTGTGAAAATATTTTACTGCATTGGGTTATATTTTTGCTCTACAAAAGGGAAAACGGAACAGACAAGTATTATATACTTAATAGAAAAATTCTATAAAACATTATTCTTTTTACTCGTTTTCCCATAAAATTGCATCATAAATCAATAACTAAAACGATATGCGTCTGAAACCCTAATCTCTATAAAAACAGGACTTTTAGAAGGAAACGTTTAAAAACTAAACGTTTCCTATAAGACCTTTGTAATCTGAGGCAAGAATAATTTTTTTTTTAAATTTAAATTAAGGGTCCAAGCGTAAGACGAAAAATTAGGTTGCAATTAGACTTTTAGACCCCGAGCTCCTAGGATCTGGGAGGGGGGGCACTGTGTCACTGTATGTTACAGAATTTATTCTATGACATTTCTTATTCAATGTTTAAATTTTCATTTCAATTTCGTATTTTCGTTTCTCTTAGGTATGTTTTCATTCGTCTTAAATATACCGAACAAGAAATTTATTACATGAATTGCAACTTTAAAATAATAAATAGAGTTACCTACTTATCAAAAACACATAAGTAATAAATAGATATAATAACGATAAAAAAAAATAGGCTTAATTTAAGTGATACTTATAAACCAAATCAGATAAGGACAATCTTTTTAAAAGCTCCTCCCACCAACGCCATCTTGCGAATACAAAACACATTAATCTAATTGATAAAAATCATTAGTCATTTAAGGCATCTGTTGTGCGATGATTCTCTTCAATAGTCAATCAAATGTTTTCTACAATGGCGGCTTATTTCAGGTGTCATTTATTAAAAAGTATTACGAGGCTCTTTCCGTTGGTAATTATTATTAATTTCATTATTATTAAATTCATTATTATTAAAATAGAGAATTCGTTTTTGGAAGTGATTGAATTCTAATGGCCATTGTTGAAAGAAAGTACTAGATTGTTACTAGACGAATTTTTAAACCACATACATATAGTGCCTAATGGTAGTGGGCTAAAATATTATGCTTTTAAGGTGAAAATAAGGCAATGATAGAAAGCTTTTCTAAACAGACTTTCTATTAAAAAAATCTCCAAAACTTTAAATAGCCCAAATCCCATTGTTTTGTCAACATGTTTCTACACTGAAAAAATAAATTCTCTTGGCCCAAAGTAGTGAAGTCCCTTGAATCTTAATTACAAGAGAAAAGCTCTTCGTTTACGAACTACGACGGGGCGTTTATTTATATCTTGATTTATCTTGTTCAAAAAGCATTTTATCATGTTTCAAAAGGCTTAGAATTATACTATTTAACAAATGTATTCTCTTGATGTGAAATATATCTCTTCGCGTAAGAGAATTTCGCTTCGCATAAGGGAAATATCTCTTCAAATCTTTATTTGAAGGATTTATCTCAAATGACGACACAATCGCAGACGGGATACAGAAGCAGTATGGCTGTCGAGATGGCTTGATCGAATAGATTGGGTTAACATTTTAAGCATGAAATATCCTATAATTTATATCCTAATAATTTCAAAAATCTGGATTTTTCTTATCAATCACAACAATAATAGTAATAATATAATAATTAAATAATTCTGTGTTTTTACAATTTTTGTAAAGCCCTCGACGGGTTACTCAGATAGATTGCACTGGACTACCAAGAGATGACGCTAACGTATATATGCGATCGATGAAGTTTGATATTATGTGCATTAGTTTAAAAACTTTCATTTGGTATGGTATGAACGCCTACCCTGTACTGGCGAGAACAAAAGAGTTCGAAACCGGTTTGCAGGTGATGACATCCTACCAATGTAAAGTTTTCATTTCTTGGTAGAACTATGCAATATTGTATTTTATTATCTGTATTTTTTTTGTGTCAGGGAGGAAACACTTTATGGGCACCGGTTACTTGTTCTACCTTTTACCGGTAGTGTGCGAGTCTAAACCTCCCTCCTCTACGGGACTGCCCCGGAATCACCAAGAGGTATCAGTAGTCAGGGGAGCCCCGGGCTATGTAAACTTCAACTGCCTTCCTTCTGCCACTTTTGTCTCCAGGATAGTTTTGATGTATTCTTGCAGTATTCTCCACTTGTGTCTTGACTCCAGCATCTCTTCTACAAAGGTACCTACTTCCAGATTATGTTTTAAGATGGAAAGTTCTTGTGTATAAACACCTAACTTGAAATTCAGAAAAAAGTATTTCCTCGAGCCGGATTCGAACCGACAACCTTCGTATATCCAGTACAGAGCGCTAACCAATTGCGCCATCAAGGAAGTAGGTTCACAACGGCAAATCGGGAAACACTTTCGTCCGAAAATTTCAAATTTTTAATGAGATACGCACAGTGATAGATATTGTAAATCATTTTTACCCTTTTTAAACAACAACATTACCGTTTCGGCAACCAGATGCCTGAAAAGCATGCATCTGATTGCCGAAACGGCAATGTTGTTGTTTAAAAAGGGTAAAAATGATTTACAATATCTATCACTGTGCGTATTCTGGATTATGTACACCTAGCCGTAGGTGTGTGTTCTGCCTCTGTACTACCCATCTCGGACACTCAAAAAGTGTGTGCTGGACCGTATCCTGAGCACCGCAGTATACGCACTCTTCTGTCTCATTGATGTGAAATTTCTTCAGGTAGACTTGAAAGACGCCATGACCAGTGAGCACCTGAGTAAGACAGAAGTCAGTGCGTCGATGTTCCCATTCCATCCACCTTCTAATGTTCGGTATTAGCCTTTTGGTCCACTAACTGTGTTAGACGAAATACAACCTTATTGCAATTGCAATTTCTTAAATAATTGAATGAGTCCAGAAAAATTGTACAGGTGTTCCCTTATAGTTCAAACATAACAATCAATATTCTCGAGCAAATTATAACTTATTTTTGGACTGTCATAGGCAAGGTAAAAATTAATCATTGCATTCGAGTTTGCATTTGGTTATATTTTTAATTTTTGAGTGCTAAAAAAACAGATAATGGGAGAAGAAGAATTAGGCTACTTAAATAATGTCCCCTTTACTAGGTTTTCCTTAAAAATTGCATTATGCGTCCGAAACCTAACCTTTACAAAACTGAACGTTAAGAAGAAATATTCAAGAAGTAAGCGTTTTATACAAAAAAATGTCAGAATCGTAATTTACGCCCTAAAATACTGCTTCCTGAAAAATCATCAATTTTGACGTGGCATAGTTATAACAATAATTAATCATAATTTCCTAAAAAAAAATATATATATATTTTAGTTTGCAATTATTATTGCCATCAAATAAATCTGTATTCGGTACCAAGAATTATTTTTAAATTATCGGAACAATATTACATGTTATGATATGCAGTTGCCAATGCCGCAATCTTTACAACAATATTCCATAATATGATTTGCATTTTATTTAAAATAATTTATAAAGAATAATTTTTAAACAAGGTATTTAGTAACTATAAAGTCTAACTAAAATACAATTTCACGAAACAAAATAATTGAGGACAATTTGGCGAAGGTAATTTTAAATAGTTGACATAAAACCAATCCATTACTTGTAAATTAATAATATTTTAAGCACAGCGGTATTAATTATTAGTAATTAGTTGAACAGGACCCAAAATGTAAAGGATTTGCTGTAAATCTAATTTAATTTTATGATTTAAGTTTGCGATTCTTTCAATTTTTCTCCTTACTTTTTCTTTCCACCCGTATTCCAGCCGTCCCAGTTTCAGCATCTGTTAGGAGCAAACTGGGGATGAAATGCGGGGGTTAATCAGCAGGACCGTGTGGCCTAATGGATAAGGCGTCGGACTTCGGATCCGAAGATTGCAGGTTCGAGTCCTGTCACGGTCGAGTAACTTTTTTTTTATATATATAATTTCAGTTGAAGATCTCTTTTTAGTTGTCATTCAAAAAAATTTAGAAAGCTCTCCGTATTGCACAATTTTAGTGAAGAAAAATAAATTATATCGTGGTGATTCAGGGGGGGGGGGGGGGATTTCGTGGCGATGCGCAACGAACTAGAAATTTTTTTTCGAATTTTTTTTTTATTGATTAATTTCAAATTTTTCAGTATTCGTGTTATCCCAGCCTCTTTGAAGAACTATGATATGGCGAAACGCATTTAAGAATGAATCAGAAGAAATAAAAAAAAAACGTCTTCAGTCATTGATTTCTAAGCCAAATTGTGGATTTACTTTCTATAAATATTTTCTATATTTCTATTAGTTGCAAAAATCTGAAAAAAATTATGGTTATGGACGCTCGAACGACAAATCCATGGTTAAAAAATATTTTTAAGGGGTACTTGAACCACCCTTTAAGATCAAAATTATATTATTTTAAATTGTATCCAATCAAGGGCGATATCAGATGAAAGTCGTCGAATGGCATGGAATCATAATGTCATACGCTACGTGTATGTCTTGATATTTTTTTAAAATTTACACTTACTGTTATTTTCATTAACAAACCGTTTTATTAGTAAATATGTTTGTATCTCAAATAATCACCAATTTAAATAAAAATATTTTTTACAAACTTAAATGATTACCCCTCTCCTGCCCATAACAATGAAGACCCTAATGGAACGAGAGAATCATTTTTTGTGCGTCAAGATAATGGCAAAAGGATAATGAAAAGCGTCATCATTTCAGAATGTCCTCACAGTAATTTATCTTATTAGTTTTCATTACATACACAGGATTTCTTGTCACGTTGAATAGCTTATTATTTGCAAGCAAAAGACGAAGAAAAGGCTTTATGTCTGGGTGAGCGGAAAATGTTGTTTTTGTCGAATTTCTTAGCGATTATGGTACAAAAAATTTTTAAGAGGGGTCTTGGCATATTTTTTTTATTAAAATTATGTTTTGAAGTTATGAATGTAAGCGTACTGAAGTATGGTTATTAGAAAAAATGTCATAGGATGTGGGCCTTGGATTTGTTATGAGATTGTTGTCGTTTAACTGAAATATTTGAAGGGTCATTCGATCCTCGAAATTGCATGCATTTTGACTGGAAGGGCCTTCTTTAAAAACCCATAGAAATTCCGACCTATACTTTGTTGTACAAACTGCCAGGAAATAGTAGTTTTAAGGGAAGTTTAACTTTTAACACGCATTTCGAATTTGCATATGACTGCTCTTAGTGCAGTAAAACCGAGACCGAGGTGTAGGCATATTTTAGTTGAATAGGGTATACACAACGCAACCGTTGACAATTTCGTTACTCGCAAGAATAAAAAATAGAGACAATGAATTTTGAACATGGAATTATGGCAATTCTAACGTATATCAAATTAATAAAAAAAATGTCACTGTAACAAAAAGACTATGTCCACTCGCTTTATGACAGACTAATAGAGTTGATCGATGCGGGCGAGTGTCCTGTTGGGATATCCTGGGACCTTAGCAGTGCATTCGACTGCGTCAATTATAAAAAACTGGTGCAAATTTTAATTACGGGTGCCTCGTTGCGCTGGATGAAATCATTTGTGGTTCACCGAAGGCAAAACGTTAACATTAAAAATATAAATTGAGACAATTATATGAAAAATACATGGTCTTTATCTGTTTTAATCGACATTGGTGTACCTTAGGGCTCTATTATAGTCCCCATACTATATTTGCTTTATATAAATGGTGTTGATCAGGCTAAAAAAAAGTTACATTTGTTCGAACATAGGAATCTATATTTTAATGCAGAGAAAAGATAAATTATTAGCTACTTACCTATTGGTTATGGATTCAGTTTGATAGAAATATGGGCACAACTAAAGAGTAGCTAGGGGGAGCTTAGCCCGGGAGAATCAAGATTTACCCCCTAGACCAATTGGTGTTTTTACAACCTTTTCTATATAACACGACTTTTTTTTAGAAGTCAACATTTGGAGGTTCTGGATTATTACGCGGTCGACCTTTTTTTTTAAAGATATCTTCGGGAGGTGTAGTAAGATTGAGTAGGATTTCTACACGGTGTTTAAGCTCCCCCCCCCCCTCTCAAATATGGGTGTCTAGTTGCGCTACTGGAGAGGAGTCAACATTTATTGTAATTGATAATTGAAAGATAAAACCGACCTATTCATACAGTGGCGCGTTGCACCAGAAAAATTTACATGGGGGGACACAAATGGTCACATATTTTTGGGGTGAGCATACAGGATTATGGTATTTAGTTATTTAGTTATGACCTTGTCTGTACATGTAGAGCTCTCACAAAAAGTTACTTCTGAAACAAAAAATAGGTCCTTAGTATGTGTGGGATACCCATCCTACTTTTCTAAAATAGCCAATTATGCAGGAAAATAATGAGTAAATTTTATCTAATTTGGGCAGGCACATCGGTGGGCGCCTTTACTTTCAGGGTGGGCCGGTGCCCATCCTGGCTACCCCCTGGCACTGTCGATGCTACTTAATCAGAGTTTGATCTAGTTTTTGCACACGCCACTGATAACGTTATACTATAAGATAGGCGATGAAACGGATCGTTAGTTTACATTCTCTAACATCATTGTGGCCTATTGGAATCATTAGAGGCCATTGTCAATGGCGACGAGGCAAAATCTTCAGGGTTTTTGTTAAGGGTTAATGATTAATTATTTTTTTAAAGTTTTGTAATCCTTTTTTATAATCAATTAAAGGCAACGTTCGATGGTTTCATGAAAGCCGATGTCAAAAATTGATTTTTGGCGCCGTTACTTTTCTATAGGTCGCCTGATGGGCATTTGTTGATTGTTGGGATAAAAAACTACTGTGGTTCATTGTAGTTTGGAACATAAGAAAACAGGGTGACTATTTGGGGTTTTTAAGACTGACTTCCTACATAATTCTACAACATATTTAGTACCTGATGGGCTTTCTACTTACATACACTTTGGTAGTTTTAATCAGGTGTTATCAGTGGCGTAACCAGAAATTTAGTTTGGGGGGAGGGGCAAAAGAATCTGAAATCAAGTAACTAGTAGGTGCCACGCCCAAAAAACCCTCTTTTAGACCATAAAAAAATTTGAAAATTAGAGAAAATATATAATATTTTTACAGAAACTTGTATGGAGTTATACTAATACACTAATACAAATAATTTAAAACCTATAAAAAACCTTATGAAATAAGCATAACTGAGCAAAAAAATAATAAAAATAAAGTTTATTTTTTATTTACTGAAAACCAAAAAAATATAATAATATTAACTATAATCGATAATTATTAGAAGCCATAGTCATATAAAGATTATACATGCAAACATCAATAAAACTTTTAAAATTAATAAATAAAATCCGAATAGAGTGATGTTGCGCGCCGCGGGTGTATTTAAAAGTGTTAAGATTTGCGTGGATGTCTTGCAAGCATTTTGTATAATGTAAGATATTGTGTTATTATTTGATGCGTTATTGATAGGGTTGCCGTAATTTCGTTTCCAAATTATATTTTAAATCTTCTGGTTTTTTAAATTTCAGGGGGGGAAGGCTGCCCCCTTATTCAGGAAAAATTGTTATTATTAAATTTAGTCAATTTATTTTACTTTTTAAAAGTTCTACTTATCTTTAAACCAAAATAATAAGTACCATAAAACGGGGTTCCTGTGGCCGATTTTGGGATATTTCTGCAAATAACTCTAAAACTATCCCTGGTATTTCGCTATTAAAATTGTTATTGTAACAAATGACTTGAAAATATATAAAAGATATAAAACTGAAAAAAAAATTGTTTTTGGGTTGCCAAGTAGGGAGTGGAGTAGTAGGTACTTTGGCAGAGTATTTGAAAGGTGAATAATTTATCAAAAAATTTTTAAGTTGACCGCATATTATGCATTTTTTAGCATCTTAGAACGTTCCCGTTTTCTTTTCACATTTCTCCGAGCCTACTATAGTATGTCATTTTTAGTCAAGAAAATGATAATTTTTTGTTAAATTTTGTTGGTTAAGTTTGTTAGTATTTATGTGAGCACTGAGACAAGAGCCTAAACAGATAAATGTATAATAACTCACAGTTATAAAAACCAAAGGACTTCATAGGAAAGTAAAAGAAACTCTAAATAAGGGTACAATTTTAACTTGCAAATATAAATTGTCACCTTAAACACAAACTTTTAATTATTTTATTTATTTTTTTACAACATGATCAGGTTCCAAGTTTCAAGTCCATTCAATCAGCCGAAATTCATTTTTATTTCGGTTACAATGACTAATTGAATTACTATAATTTCTAAAATATCCCTAGTAACCCACGCACTGCTAAAACAATATATTTATAGGGGTAACAGCGCCAATGGCAGCAGCGAAATATCTCTACCGTCCGCTCGCAGTAGAAGCGGTCAAAACACCAAGAGAAACATGCCAAAATATGAAAGTTCTCATGAAATGAATGATCGTTACCTTTCTCTCAAGAGAAGAAACACTTTTCCTGAAATGGAGAATAGGGGTTCAGAAGTTATTGCCAACTTTGGTATTTCAAATATAACACTCTGTATGTATATACCGGGTCCGCCACCGTTAAAACCGTTTTTTTTGGTTTAATATGTTAAATCGGAGGTTAGTTTCCTTGAATAGAGAATGAAAAACTAAGAAAGGGAGGTGAAAACCATTTTTCTCTAAGATAAACCGTTCCAATGTTACAGCCTGTCAAAGTCAAAAAATGCCATATTTTAAACGTCAATTACTCAAAAACAATTAAATTTAGACATATGACATTTTATATAAAATATACTTGGAATTGTATAGGGAATTAGAAAATAATATAATATATAGGGTGTTCCATTTAAAAAAATTCAAGTTTAGTCCGCCACACTTTTTTGAGCCACCCTGTATAATGTAAATATTTTTAAAATATGCCGCTTTTAAGTCCATACCTTATGCTAGTTTAGTATTTTTGATAAGCTCCTCGATAATGATTTAATCTTTCATCCCCGCCACGTTAGCGGACCCTGTATATATATAGAGAGATTTTATTAAAACCTAAGTAACTTTTGTTAATAATAATCTATACCTATCTCTAACCGTTTTTGAATCATAACACACAGTAGTGCGTTTCAATGCAAACAATGTTTACTAATATGGGAGTAGAAAAATTTCCTAAAGATTAACAAATAAAAAAATAACCGAAAACCCAGGAAAATTTTTTATAATTTAAAATTATTATTTTGGCTTGTAGACCAAATACACACGAATACAAATGACTATTTCATGCATAGCAACAATACGTTGGTATAATATGACATCAATATACAAAAGCTTTTGACTCAGTCAGACAATCCCATAAATAACGCAATTCCAAACGACAAAAGAACACATTATGGCTAAAGTTTAGCCAGCGAAGAATACACAAAACCCCTAAAAGAAACATATCCCTGTGTATCGTGCCAACAAATATCATTTATTATAAGGAAAAGAGGATAAAATACTGGAAACGACAAACAAGAATATCAATAATAATATCGTTGACAAAGGGGCGGTTATGTCTTTATAAGCAGTAGCGGTACAACGGTACATGTTGTTTTATTGGAAGTAAAAATACAACTTGTATTTCTTTCTAGGAGGTTTCCGTGTAATACAGGACGTTATGAATGATTAAAATGTTTGTTTTTCTTGGGTTTTCGGTCACTCTTGAATAAAAGAACATAATGAATGACATTTAAATGGGTATAGATGTAGATGTAGAGAAACAATCCATAGTCTTTCTTAACCGCGAGTCTAAAAAGTTGGATAAGGACACATGACCTTTTGAACGTAAAAAGATCTACTCTATTGTTTGGGAACATTTCCCAAATGGTAGTATAAGGATCTCAGACCAATTTATCATAGATAAAGTTTCCCTCCGTTACAAGGGGGGGGAAGGGGGGGCAATTGGACGCGCGGCGAAGCGGATGAAATGGATGGCTTCAAATAAAGTCATAATATTCAAAAAGTCCACTTTACATAACGCACGCTCATGTTGGGAAAATATTTTATTATTTTTCTAGATAATTATTTTTTCTATTTTTTTAGCGTGTGTTCTCGTTTAGCTACTGCTTGTATATTTGATGCAGGTCGGTAGCATAGTATTGTAATTAGAAAAATTTAAATAAATATAGGTACTCGATTTTTAAAAAATTATAAAAAGCTTTTTTAGATTTATTTGAGGGTTTAACCAAAAATTTTTAAAAAACCTAACGAGGAACTTTTGTATAGTCTGGCAAGGATTTAAAACTGCATTTTCGGTCTGGCATTTTAAAGGTACTTTTAAAAAAATCTTGTTAGTACACAAAGAATTTCAGCCCCCGATCTCAAACAAACAATTTGCGATTAGAAAATACCATCTTACTCTTTAAATTTTTTTAAAACTACAGAAGAAAATTTACGACGACGTTCTATTGTTCTCAGTATTGTTGACCCATCAGGTCAAAAAGATTTTCTACATTTTTTAAATTTGTTACGTCTACCAGTATATATGATGCGCCCCTGCAAGGAAAGTACATGCTTACCAATATATGATTAATAGAGACACATAACCTTAAAAGGAGAGCAGCTAATGTTTCCGGACTTTCCGGAAATTCCCTAAATGGCGGCCGAGAAAAGCCACACGGAGCGCCACCCTGTTCCGGCGGGCATTAGCGATATTATAAAAAGGCGGGACTATGAGCGATATATTATTGCCGGTCAGTTATTTTTCACAAAGGATTTCTTATTTGATTGTCGGGTTATGGATAACTTGTGTATATTTGGGTATAACCAGAACTGTCATTAAGAGGGTGGTAAGAAGACAAAAGGCGAGAAAATTTCTAAGATATCTTACTATATGTAAGGAAAGATAATAAACCTAACTAATTGTCGTAAGTAAAACAAAAAAAAGTAAAGACCCATTTGGTCTAACAATAGAGCTAATACAAAGTTTAGTATAAAAAATCAAATGGTAGTTCCCTGAACTAAATTAATTAATTTATGTTTGGACCAAAATGTTTTTCTTTCCATCCCTTAACACGCAATAGCCTTTACAATCTATAAAAAGAAAGAAGTTGACGATATTTACAATTAGAAATCGATCGATCTTACTACTCCCCATCTTCTCAAAAAATTTTGAAAGGTACTTAGCTTCTAGGATAGTACATTTCTTTGAGAGCGGCAGGCTGTTTTCGGACCAAGAGTTTGGTTTTCGGCAGGACCGTTGAACTTCAGTGGGGTCCTCGATCCTGTTGGCAATATTCAAAAAGCTCTTGAGGACAGTGAATTTGTGTCTAGCAAATTTTGTGACCCGAGCAAGGCGTTCGACTGCATGTCACATGAGTTGCTCCTGAAGAAGCTCAGGTGCTATACCGTACAAACCCGAACAAACCCAAACAATTTGATTACATGCCAAAAGAATGGCTATTTTTCGTTAATTATATAAATAAACTTTAGTTCTCTCTCTAATGTTATCTATTTTTTCCAGCCGTCATAAGAACTTAATAAAAGTTGCAGCTTTTTTTTAAAAGGAAAGGTTTTGTTTGGTCTATACCCCCAAACTTCTATTGAAATAAGCATAATTGAGCAACAAAATATTAAAAACAAAGTATATTTTTTATTTATTGAAAAAGCAAAAATTAACCATAAACTAAAAGCACAACATATTTTTTTGCCTAAAACTAAACCGTGATTCGTCGCCTGTTTTGACAAAATATATTGATTTTATTTCATATATCAATGTGGATTTTTTGATGAATACTTATTAAAACTAAACTTGTTGTATGCTCTTCGCCTGAATGGTTTCTCAGATATGTTTTTAATCTTTTTAAAGTGGAAAAGCTTCTTTCTGCTGAAGCTGTAGTTACTGGGAGGATGATTTGTTATTTTATTTGGCGCGTTATTGATAGCGTTGCTGTCAACAATTTTTTATGTTGCCCAATTATATTCTTCTTTTTTTGTTAGACTGTGAGGGGGCCCGGCCCCCCTGGGCCCCCCTGGCTACGCCACTGATCATGTCACTGACATATTTCAGACGGTGGTGATGACAATCCCACAAACTGACAAATAGAAAACAGGTCGTTTTTGTTGAAAATACCATTTTGTAATGGTAATTAGGTAGCGGTATTTACGGCTTAAAATTGGCTTAGATCAACTCAAATTTGACAGTTCGTTTAGCACTTTGTAACAAAGAACGTCAAAATACATCTTAGTTAAACATCCAAATTTTTAGTAGCAGAAATAATGACTAAATATTTCTCCGCGATCATAATACTCTTCGCACTCGTCCCATGGACCCAATGTGCAGAAAATGTAACCGAATGTAATTGTACTCAAACAAACGGCGTCCACGAAGAGAGTTGTCCAAATAAAACAACAGAAATCCGTCAACCACAAGAAATTGAATTTGAGGGAGAATGTAGTTCTCGAACACCACAATACTGTAAACAGTTTTTAGACGTCCCTTCAGTACCACCATATGGGGAAACAATATTTAGTACGAATATGGCACCGAACCCAACAAGTATGTGTAGAAGTTGCAGTTTGAAGTTAACTACTAACGGAAGTGCGGTTATCGTTCAGTGTACACAATGTTTTGATCTTCAAAATCTAAATGCAAAAAAAAAATAATTAATTTGATCATAAAACATGATATCCTTATTTGTTGTTCTGATAGGAGGACCAAAAATATACTTAGCAGTCGGTACATTTCGCATTTTAGTTAAAAACAACAGGCATATTATTGTCAATATAAAACAAATGCTAGTAAGAAAACCAAGATGTTGTCATAGCAGTGTTGAATTCACAAACAGAAATAATTCACTGTTGTATATTCAATTAAAGTCCTTTATTGGAAAGCATTCACTTTGCAGTAATAAAAGCAAATAGTATTGATTCAATAAAAAAACAGCCAAATTTTCCATTTATATCTTTTTATAAATAAATAAGCCAGAATACGGAATATTTCAGTAAAATAGAGACGACCGCTATCAGTAGTCACATTCTTTTTAAAAACTGTCAGACGCAAGCCGGCTTTGTCAAACCGTCTCGCCAGTTCCATTGTGGCCGACTGCGAGCTTTCATTATGTAAGTTGAAGCGCTGAAGGAGCTTCAGAAATAATGCAGATATTGGTAATGGATTTCGCCGCTTTCAACTTTTGTGATTTTAAATGCAATAGCTTTTTAAATTTGACAACGGCGGCGTTATGTATTGATTGTGCCATTGTTGGGAAAAAATGAAAAAGTTCTCTCCGAAAGATCCACTTTATTTCGTGTCGCATAATAATTATTCTCATATCAAAATTTAAAATAATAAAAAAAAAATCGAATGCTATACTTTATCGTTAAACTAGATGTGTAAAATCCATTGACAAAAACAGTCCTATGTTATGTACTTACAAAACCAATAAAGGAATTTCTTTAATAAAAAAAGTCCTAGCTGATACGTAAATTTATAAAATTATAAAACCACTACAAAGAAAAGATATTGTCTTCGATTATGTATATGGTTAAATTAACAATACCGCTTTATAATTAAAGGCACAGCCATACATATTACCAGATCTATATAATAGCCTTTATTTTCTTACTGTAACATCATTTTGCTACTTTTTACAAGGGGTAACGCGAGTAACAGATCATTGGGTATCGCTAAGAAGCAATACTATATTGCCAAGGTGTGTGGATTAAACCAAATAAAATTTCATAATTAATATATTAATCTTTACACTAATACAACAAAATATTATTTATCTTTACCATTTTATCATCTATTTTACCCACTTGCAGACAAAATTCTCCGAAATAGAAACTATTTGCAGTTTCCTTTGTGATTCTGCCGCTTAGTAGCTCATTGATTTCAATTTCATCCCGGGCTATACGCGCGCGACTTAGCTTGCACCGCAGAATAATTGATTTAGCCAGAACAAGACGATCAAGTTGTTTATGTCGCGTGACGGAAAAAGAAATAGTACGTGCTAACCGTTATATTTGTTTTTAAGCTCGCCATGGCTTAATATCTATTTGGTCAACAAGACCTTTCTTTTGTGATGTAAAGTTATGTTTTGTCAACTAGACGTCCGTATACTGTTATAATATCTACAATGTATTTAAATAGGGGTTATTACATGTGTAAAAAAAACCAAACAGCAAGAAAGCAAAGTTTCCAACTTTTCCCCTATGGAGATCGCCAGGAAGGAAACCTACGAGTCATAATATAAAATGCACAGGTTTGTTGTGTTATGTTTCAATAGCGAAGCAAGGATACCAAACACTTAATAGTAATGTTACTAGAACTAGGTATAGCCCCAGAAAAACTAATTTTTCTTCAGTCACTAGCATGAACGAGAAGGCTCCAAAAAAATCAACCGCTAACCATACCTATGTCCCATATGACGTAGACGAGAGTGATTATCAAAGTACCAAAGATAAAACAATAGACCGGATCGGCCAGTGCGATACTGGCCTCAAGGAAGTCGACCGGTTAAATTAGGGCCTATTAGGTGATTTTTAAAGTGTGTTAAGACTGGACGCTTCTTGTCGAAATGTACCTATTACTTTAATCTCGACAAATAATAATAATAATTCAATTCAATTGTATACTTTTTTTTGTAGAAATATCTACAACACGAAATTAAAAATACCATTTCTAGTAAAAATTACGTCACTTGATAAATTTATGAAATATCTCTCTTTAAATTTCTCCCACCAAGTCACTGTGTAATATCCTTCACTCACACAGTATCAAACTGCACCTGATTGACAGTCGATTTAAACCCGCCAGATTTTCTTTTCATTCTTGTTTTAATATCTATTCAGCCACAAGAATGTAATTTACCGATTTTTTCCAGTGCCCTCCTGGCTTGTGCCTCGTTTAGCTTCTTTTGTAGCTAAATAAATTTGCAATTCCAGTGACGTAGTAAGTCTTCATACAATATAATTCATTATTATTATTTAGTCCTGTTTTAGGAGCTTTGCCGTCCGCTGTCACTGAATTTCTCAGAAACTAGACCATTCGATTTGCTTCAATTTAAATATATCCTTTGACTGTGTTTCGCATGTGACGGATCTTTAGATGTACCTTTCATTTCTAAAATATACCATAATTTGTGTTGTTTGGAGCAGCTTTAAGAATCATTTTTCCCCAAAAAAAACCCTAAATTTAAAATCTATGACAAGACAAACAACGTTTAAACCTTTAACTATCAATAAATTTAAACTTGTTTTATTGTTATGTTATTAGAAGTGACATTTGTTGACAGACGGAACCGCTACAACTAATTTTAAAATAGTTATCTCGGTGTTCGTTAATGGCACAAACGTCAAAGATACAAAAATTAATTCAGTATTTCTAAATAAACAAACAAAAATATCTTGAAATAAATTCGATAGTCCTGACGCATCCCCTCCCTCTCCCCCTGGGTACGCCACTGTCGCATTTCTATCATTTATACCGGAAGTAGCTGTCAACTTTGTTATTTTAAATATATTTTTTGTATTTTGTGTCTTGCACGAAATTCTAAACAAATCTTGTATAACAGGTCATAACGTCTAAACTGAAGAGTTCTTGAGATAGTGGCTATTGAAATATCACCCTTACTGCCACGCAATCGCTTAGAAGAAAATACTTGAAGTTGTTGGATTTTCATTTTCTATACATTGAAAAAAATTGTAACTTCCGGTTTAACCGGATATCTAACAGTTAACCGTAATTTAAGCTACTACAGCCTGTCAAATTACTAAAAATTTCATTTTCAATGGCTAATATCTCAAAACCAGATGAGTTTTTATACGTTTTACCTGTTATACAAAATATGTTTAGAATCTTGAGAAAAATCCAAAAATAATACAAATAATTTATTATAATGACAGTTACTTCCAGTAAAGAGAAAGAAAAAGATAGTATCAAAAACTATAAACGCCCAACATTCCAAATACATATTTTCAGTGGTTCTTCCAAAATTTCTAACCAAACTTTCGTCGTGACTCACTATTTATACCTACAATATACTATTATATTTCCCAACTGCAAATGCACATTCTTTTGATTTAAAATATTTAACAAGTATAGCAGAATAAACGAAACAAAAAAAAACTAATTTTAGATTCAATCAATCACAAACTACAACATTCCCTGACAAAGAACGTTCTTGATTAGACGGACATATTTACGGCAAAATGGGGGAGACAGGGACCAAACGGAAATCTATTGTCAACATACACGAATCCGAATTTTTAATCAAGAGGGCACCTCATCTCCGTGATTTGCTAAATTAAACGCCAGCTTTTTAAAAACAGCTTTTCAACGCTCGATGCAACGAATAGTTGTTTAATAAGTTTTTCAGCTTTATTGACAGGTAAAAAATGAGTTGTCGTCATCAGTATATGAATTTATTGTACATCAGACACACTATACAAGGTTTATTCACATATCAAAATCTTTGTTTACGTTAAATTTGACGAATTTTAATCAATTTATCGTGAGCTATATATTGTACACACAAAAAACGCCGAGCAGTCACCAGGGGGTATAACTTTAAGTGTCAACAACTTTGTTTTATAAAAATCTTGACTAAAATAATACATAATGATAATTGGCTCTTAGAGCACATTCATGGTTTCTTAATTTATTACCATCCTGGATATATGATTTAAAATTTTTGTTTTTATATTTTTGGATAAGATGAACTTAAAAAATGATTTTTTTCGTAAAAGCGTTAAAGTTTTTTTCTTTAGTCTTCTTCATTATCATCAATTTTTGAGATCGTGACTTTGTGTGATTTATTTCAGGTCTCTTGGAGAGAATGGACAGCTTCTTCGAATTTACTATTACTTAATGAATAATTATTGACTTGGGATACTCCATTAGAAAGAAAATTAAATGAGGAATTAGTATAAACAACAAAGGTGGGTTGCTATAAAAAATCGAGAAACACCGCTTCGTTCCTTATTTAAAGTAAGTTGTAAATAAAACATACATTTTTCTTAAACAAGTTGATTTCATATTAAAAAGTATTCTAGACCATTTTAACGTTACTAACTACTTATTTTTAAAATGTTATTTTGCGGGGAAAAGGACTTTAATAATAACAGTTTTCTACTGTTTACTAATTCCCAACGTTTCGGTTTTTGTTCAAACCTTTATCAAGAGCTAAAAAAGAACGACACAATGTTACTACAAACTAAACAAAAATGCAGTCAGCAAAACCAGCAGTCATATACTTTTGCTGACTGCATTTTTGTTTAGTCTGTACTAAAATTGTATCGTTCTTTTTTAGCCCTTGATAAAGGTTTGAGTAAAAACCAAAACGTTGGGCATTAGTAAACAGTAGAAAGTGTTTTTTATTAAGGTCTCCTTCCCCACAAAACAACATTTTAAAAATAGAATTTCAAGGACGCTAAATAAACCTACAAAAGTTACCACTTATCTTGTTTTATCAAAGTTATGGAATTTAGGTGAATGGAAGTAAAATAATACATTTTTTTTTTACTTCCGCTCACCTAAATTTCAATGGGTTTCCACCAAGTATCGACCGATTCAATCAAAAAGTTATGGACATTTTAGGAAACAACGAAAAATTGACCTAGGCAAGCGACTATTTTAAAAACAAACATATGATATGTCATTGAAGAGAGAATTTTCGAATTTTCTATCGAATAAACATGGCAAGTTTCTATTTAAAATTTAAAAACTACACCGGACGCGGTTTTGAAGAATTGAACTGGACGAAAATGGAAATTTTTTTTTGACCTAAAATGTGTAGGTCATTACTGCTTTTACAATTAGGTACGGAGAAAATTTTGGGGTAACACTTTCTTGTGTCACCCGGTATAAACAGTAATAAAAACCCTTTCCACAATATTGACGACCAGCAGCGGTCTGAAAGAATCGTTTTCTTTGAATACTTACCTATTTACATTTTTCGAAATTTTAATTTACATTTCCATTATTTATTTGACCAGCAAAATAAACCATTTCAATTCACTTTAACAGATGATACTTAAAAAGCGTTATAAAATTCAAGAGAGTGTTAAATAAATGAGAAAGTGTGCACAGAATTAAAAATACGAAAAGTGCAGTATTTAATCTGCATACATTTTGTTAATAGAGAGTGTAGAAAGTGATAAACAAACAGTTGAGGGTTTCGTCTCAAGAGACATTCTCCGCGCTAATCCGAATGAAAGCCCTTTTGTCGCAGCCTAATGGACGCAGTGCCATCTATGAGTACGTCGTAAAAACAGGGACAATCCAAATAAAACGAGACTGGGGAAATTTGGTTGATTGAAATGCAGAAAATGTCTGAATGAAAAGAAAATAGGTTTTGTGCGATGCAGAGGGAAAACTGATTATTTAATTGAGGCAACGAGGTTTTCAATTCCCATTGAGATATATTTATATAGGGGATTAAATACGTTTTGGGGTATATTTTACTGTTGCAAATTTATTAACGCTTTATGGGATAACCGAGAAGAAGTTTTTGCACTATTAAATACCTTCAACAGACCAGCAAACTGTAAAACAACCCGAAGTCATATTTCCCGAACGTCCTTATAAATATTAGTGAATTATATCATTCCTTAAATGATCAACGATCAAATAATATAAAATATCATTAAATAGTATAAATACTATTTATAGCAAAAATGGTATGCTATGTTTGTTATTTTTTTGCTACAATATTGTTGTAATATTAAAAAACATCTACATTAGATAATGAACATACATTCAAACAAAATTAACAGGCGCGGCTTTTTCATAAGGCTATTTGACCCACCTAATTAATTTATTTTTTAAACCAAATAAAAATTATTATCCTTCAAAAAAGTCAAATATTTCAAAATGTGTCATGCGAAAACTCCCCAATCTATATTGATGAAGCACTCCGCTCGGTCAGCCCCTCAGCCGGCTAGTATTTTACTTTAGCTCACGGTTGACCTTATGGGTTTATATTGAATTAGAATATTACATTAATTAATTGAAAACTATAAGCGAAACAGACATACGCTTTCTCAGAAGATAAAAAAGAGACAGGAAAAAGACAAATCCGGACGTCGACTTCGCCACACTTCGCGTTCAGTCGAACAGCTTCATGAATCATGCATGCATGCAATCAAAACTTTGCGTGAAGAAATTTTAAAATTCGTTAAAAATAAATTATGACAGGATGATTTTATTTAGTTTTGAAGATTTCTATAATAGTGCGGGTGATATAGCCATTTTACAGCTATTGTTAGAAATTAACCTCGGTAAACAGTTTTCGGAAAGTGCAAAATTATTAGAAATTTTAGGTACTATTCCAATGACCACAGTGGAAAGTGAGCGGTTTTTTTCGATCCTAAAAAGAATTAAAACTTTTTTTTAAGAAACTCAATGGGGGAGTCAAAGTTAAGTTCTTTAGCTATCTTAAGCATTGAAAAACTTTTTATAAGAAAGAAGTATTTAAAATTTTAATGACCTAGTGATAGAACATTTTTCCAAACAAAAGGATAGAATGATCTATTCGATATACAAACACACAACTACATAAAGGTATAAAAAGATGATAATAAAGTAAAGCTGTTTGATGTAATTAAAAAAAAAAGTCACGGCAAAAAGGCAATTTCGGTATTTTTCGTTTTTGCGGTGTTTATTAGTAGGTAAATAATTATTCCTTGGCAAAACTATACACTAACTACATTTTGCTTTTGATGAGTACTGCCATCAAAATTTGCCTCATCTGTATATAATAAATTTAATAAAACACGCATATTCTACTCTATTTATATCTAGCTCAATAAAGTGTTTTTAACACCTTTGATCTTTATTATAATTCGGAAAAACAGTATAGATTTCAAACAGGGTTTTAGTTTTTAAAACATTGTTTCTTGCAGATTAATATTTTGATATGCTTATGACGTAACCAACGCGCTTCAATGTTATACTAGGTAGGAAAGAAAGTGTTGCAAGAAAGTCCGGCATCCATATGAAAAAATGCCACCATTATTTGAGGATGAGACCACATTATAAGGAGAACAACGTATGTATATTATGTAAATGTAGTCGTCACCGTTTTGGTTTTATATTAAATATTCGTCAGGTTTCTAACTAATTGTTTCCAAAGTTAAAAAAATTAAAACCTATTAAGATACATTAATCATAGTTAAAATCCATCTCTCTCTACAAAGCCCAGATTCGACCATCATTAGAATATTGCTCTCATGTCTGGAGCTCGGCACCCAAGCACACCCTTCGGCTACTGGATTCCATTCAAAGGAGAGCCGTTCGTCTGATCGGCGTCCCCGAGCTGACCAAGACCCTCGATAGCTTGAAGCATCGAAGACAGGTTGGTGATTTGGCTCTCTTTTACAGATATTTCCATGGCAGGTGTTCGACTGACATTGCCCACTTGATTCCACCTAGAGCAATGCAAAACAGAAATACACGGCGAACCACTGCCGCTCATCCATATGTTGTTCAGCTTAGTACTCCTCGAACTTCATTGTTCAAGAATTCTTTCATCTGGAGAACGTCATCTTTGTGGAATGATCTTCCTGAGGTCGTGTTTCCCAATGAATACAATCTTCAACGTTTCAAGACCAACGTTAATCGCTTTTTTCGCACTCGCACCGCTCCCAGAGCGCCTTAAAGGATTTTTCCTACAGTGCAGGTGTTTTATCATAAAAAAAAAAATTATTTAAAAGTAATTTTAAAAATAAGCAGATATTGGCCTGCGACATTGTAGATGATATATCTACTCAAAAATATTCAATTATTTATAACATGCACATTCATTTACTTTAAATATTATAATCCAAAACGTTAATTCTGAATATAATCAAGACAATAGAGTAAACCAAAGGCAATTATGTTTTATTATGTCTTCAAGAGCACAGAAATGCTTTACAAATAAAGCAATAAATATTCTTATCTTAAAAGTACATATTGGCCAGATGATTAAATCAGTATAAAATTTTATGACCGTCCTTTTATGGGTTATAATACCCCTTGTTGTAATTAATTCTTTAACTTATTATAGCATTCAACCTATTAGAGTAGGGTTAAAAATAATTTTAGCCAAAGAAATACACTTCGGTGTTTTATACAGCGTGATCAGTTAAGGGTACGGAGAAATTTAGGGAAAAAAAATGATAACTAAAGTGGCAATGAGAAAATCCTGGAAATAATTTTTAAGTTCCGCATTTTGCCGCAAGAGGGCGTAATTGAGAAGTAAATTTTAAAATTTTACATATCTCTGAAAATCCCACATTAAGGTATATCTTTGATAACACCATTAAAAAGCAATTATGCATCATTTTGGTCTTATGCTCATTGGCGTACCAAGTTTAATAAGAGGAGGGAAGCTGTTAAAAGTATAAGTATAATCATTTAAATCGCTGTAACTTATAAACGACTTATCAGATTTTAGCAAACTAAAGACTGGTTGGAAGAGAAATGTATGCACTTTCACCAATCGTATTTAGTTGTCAATAATAGTTCTCAAAAAAAATGCTAGAAGGCGCTATTTGTAATGATAATACATTTTTTTATTTTACTCTGAAAAAAGAAATCATATGGTATAATTATGATACCATAATCGAAAAGTAGATGAAATTTGATAGAAAAAATATTAAAACGCAGCTCGATATCTCCGTTCGTTTCAGCGTTATCGCCAATAGAATAATTTTTAAAACTTTAAATGAAGAAGCGAGTAGGACGCCACTGATATTTCTCCATGTGGATGTTATTTCTGATTAGCCTGGGCCAGGCACACCGTTCTTAATTAAAATAACTAAATTAAATTAGCTCTACTATTTATTATTATTAACATTCATAATGAAAAATTTTGTTTTATATAAATTGTTGGAAATGACCACTTTTATTTAATAGGCATGCTTGGGCCCATTTAATTATTTTAATTAAGAACGGTGCGCCTGAGGAGAAAAACGCAAGAGACCATTTTTATGCACAATTGAACAGGCTAATTAGAAATAATATCTACATGGAAAAATATCAGTGGCGTCCCACTCGCTTCTTCATTTAAAGTTTTAAAAATTATTCTATTGGCGATAACGCTGAAACGAACGGAGATATCGAGCTGCGGTTTAAATATTTTTCCTAGCAAATTTCATCTACTTTTCGATTATGGTATCATAATTATACCATATGATTTATTTTTTCAGAGTAAAATCAAAAAATCTGTTATCATTACAAATTGTGCCCTCTTTTCCAACCAGTCTTTAGTTTGCTAAAATCGGATAAGTCGTTTATAAGTTACAGCGATTTAAATGATTACACTTTCATTTCTCTTATTAAAGTCGGTATACCAATGAGTATAGGACCAAAATGGTGGATAATTGTCCAAGCTTTTTAATGGTGTGGCAAAATGCGGAACTTAAAAATTATTTCCAGGATTTTCTTATGGCCACTTTAGTTACCATTTTTTTCCCTGAATTTCTCTGCCCAATAGTTCCGAGATATGGCCGCTCCGTACCCTTAACTGATCACGCTGTATAATATGTAATTTTTACGGAAACAAAAGGGCAAAGCAAAATACTTTTCCATAGGTAATTTAAATCTTTAAAGAAAGTAAGACGTACAAAATTTACAAGATGTTATGTAAGTCAATTAATTACTACGTTTTCATGAAGAATCGTCGAGAATTAAAATCGAACTCAGTACGATCCTAGAAGGCGTTTTCATGAAGGGTATTCAAATCATTTTGAAATCGGTTCTAAAATTTTGACAATTGACAACATGCTTTCTGCTCAGGAAGGGCGGATGTACGGGGGTAATTAGCCCCATGAATGATCAAAGGTGCCGAAAATTTTCTTAAACTTCCCTAACTTTCCTAAATTCTTAATTAGGTACGTCGTGTAATTTGTTTCGTTCAAGCCTACAAAACAAAACTTCCTACATTTTCTAAAAAAGAAAATCAAGTTTCATTTCGAATAAACAATGCCATAAATATCCTCGCGTGTTGTTACTACGACTTTATAACCCCAAAACTCTTCAGTTTGTTTTAATTAATTTGAACACTGCGTGTCTGTGCCTCATTTGACCTGATGAATAAATTCGTATACCGAAGTACGGCAAAAACCATTATACATGAATATAAATGGCGCTTACGAAATATAAATCAGTCTTACTGTGGATGTACGACAACTTTTACAGTTAAAAATATATAAAACTCCTTTATAAAGATTTTTTTTTTGACATATTTACAAACACATACTTAAAAAAATAATATAAGTTCATTTTATGTGGTCAAAAGTGAAAATGGTAAATTTTCACTATAGTCTTGACTGTGAGATATAATAATTATATCTTCTTGCGTATTTCACTCAAGGAAAATTCTCTTCGCATAAGAAAGTTTCTCTCTTGAAGTAAGGGAAATTTATCTTCAAATCTTTATTTAAACGACTTATCTAAAAAGAAAGTGACGACGCAATCGTAAACGGGATACAGAAGCAGCATGGCTGCCGAGATGGCTCGATCGCGCTAACATTTTAAGCATGAAATGAGTTTAGAATTGTCCTTATAATTCAAAAATTGTGATAAAATATTAAAAATCTACACTTTTTTAAATTAATTTAGATCAATTACCTTAAGCTGTGATGTCAACAAAAATGTGTTACTGTGTTTCAGCTTTCTATACTGGATAATCCAAATAGAATGCTTAACAATTTATTACTTAGAAAACAAAAAATCGTTGAATTAGCAGACTAATATGCAGATCACGGATTTTTGACTTCTTTTATAATCATATAAAAAAAATATTAAATCCATTCATATTAGAGTTTAAGTATTTTTGTTTAATTAAACCTGTGTGATGGTTACATTTACAGTTTGTTGTCCTTCATCTAGACCTTTTTTTTTGGAAAAATATGGTTATAATTAAAGGAAGTTCATCAAATTGTAGTCCTTAAAAAAGAACTGGATAAAACGCCCACATACAAGTTTCCTTATAGCTAGAAAATGCTTTTAGATCTTTCTAATCAGAGTAAACAAATGCTTGCTAATTTAACTAATTCTATATCTACAGGGTGCTTCCTAAGTTGATACTTCTTTTTTAGCCGTGTAGAGGAGGCATTAAAATAAACATACATTTTCAAATACCTATTTTCAAAAAACTTAAAAATAGGCGAGATACAGAAGTAAAAAATCTAAGTTCGGACCTGGTCATCAAAACGTAGCCCGCTATACTTTATGTTGTTTGTCTTATCTTCTATTAGTCATGCAACTTACGGGTCGGTGGTCAGTTTGTTATTTGGTAATTCGCTGCGGTGTGTTTTTCTAAAGCAAGTTAATTAAATTTAAATAAACACGTAAAAATTGTAAAATTTGAAAACAACGAACTTGTAGATATGGTGCTAATTTACGGTGAGTGTCGTCAAAGTGCGACTGCTGCTTCGAGATTATACGCAGAACGCTTTCCCTTGTGGGCTCATCCTACACCCAGAAGTTTTCTTAATGTTATTCAACAAGCAAGTTAGGCAGGACCGTATTTGATCCATAGTGTAATAAATGAATGTAAGCACCTTATTTTTAAGTTTTTTGAAAATGTTGTTTATTTTAATGCCTTCTATACACAGCTAAAAAAGAAGTATCAACTTAGGAATCACCCTGTTTAATAATACCAAAATTACCAATGGAGTGCACACTGTTGGGGAATTCCAATTTTAAGTCAAAAACAAACTCTTTTGGGTCAAGAAAAAACGCCTTTTGGTATCATAATATTTATACTTATTTATAAATTATTTATTCCACACTCTTATAGGAAATGCAAGGGAATTAAGATTTTGGGACAAGAGCAATTGCTTTTGGGCCTATTTAAAAGCGCCAAGTTTTTGAATTAAAGACGCACATTTCTCCCAAAATATTAGGTATTTCAGTGTGTTAGTATCAACACACTGTTTATAGAAAACTTTCTCTATAATTAATTATGTACTACGCGCTTGATAAAGAGTCAGAAGATAATCCGCAAACCATTCTGACAGTTTGCAAACACGTTTGCCTTCTGGAAACTGAGAGTTTACTAATCTTTAGTTTACTCTGGTTCGAACGCAGTTAAGGTACTGCGCAGAATTCTGACTATTTCTGATGCTTCAGAACCTAGCCCTATTAGAAGATTTTGTTTAATAATACAGTCAGCCTTATTATTTCCTATCTAAAACTCTAATCGCTTCGATCTAACAAGTTGCCTACAAAATAACTGTGGGCGTATAACCCGGCCTTAAAGAGCAGCACTTCCACACATCACTCACAAATACGAATAAGAGGGTGGCGAATATAAAGGCGAATTTTGTTTTCGGACTTTTTATTTTCCACGACAATGGCATCTATTCATCTGCACCCCATGCACAAGGGTTAAATCTTCGATTAAACTAGAGCAAGGCGTCAAATATCGGAAGGCCTAACCCTCCCCCGCCTATTGTTAAGGGAGATCGAGTGAAGCCTTCATAAGCTCAGATTTCTATTCAAATGTTATTTTGCATGTGTTTGTTTTCTTAAGATCGCTTTGCTGTTAGTAATTGTACAGATGGTTTTAATTAACAGTTCGACAATCGGGGGGTTGCACTAGAAATAGTGAAAATGGAAGGATTCAGTTCGGTATTATCTACATGGAGAAGTTTAACTTAACATAAAACTCATAATTTTGAAATCCAGGATTTAGTTATAATCATAAAATTTATAATTTTAAAACCCTCTTTAATTGATTATAGTCAGTGGCGGCTCTTCCATAAGGTTATTTGGTCAATGACCTTTTACATAAATTATCTTCTTAGGTATTTATTAAATTAAAATTCCGTCTAATTCTCCAAACTTTGTTTGTTTCGTATATTATTGCAATTTTTTTTTTTTTTTATGATAAAACACCTGCACTGTAGGAAAAATCCTTTAAGGCGCTCTGGGAGCGGTGCGAATGCGAAAAAAGCGATTAACGTTGGTCTTGGGTGCAAGGGGTGACAGCATACATATATATATAGCTGGCCCAAATGACAACCTCACCTGCACGTGGTGCACCCTGCTAGAAACGATTAAGCGATTAACGTTGGTCTTGGGTGCAAGGGGTGACAGCATACATATATATATAGCTGGCCCAAATGACAACCTCACCTGCACGTGGTGCACCCTGCTAGAAACTGACGAGGCTCTGTCAACCGAGTGATTACCGGTATAAGTAATCTCCTCTTGTCGGCCAACAGCTTCAGGTAGAGGAGCTGACAAGAGAAAGGGCACATTCTTGTCCTTGGAAGGGGAAACCCTTCCTAAAGGCGGATGAAACTGTCCACAAGTTCAACGGCATGAAGATGCAGAAGGCAACGGGAAACCACTGCATTAAAGGTCCCTAGGACATCCCCAGGAAAATCTTTAGCATGATCGAGAAAAATCAAAACACGGCCCCCAGTCCCCGGCAGCTCTTTAGTGGGCAGGGGGTGCTAAGAATCCCCGGGTCGGTCATGAAAAAGATAGCAACATGGAACGTTCGCAGTTTGTTTGAGAGCGGAAAGACACATAACACGATCAGTGAGATGAAAAGACTCAGAATAGATGTTCTGGGTATCAGTGAGATGCGTTGGCCAGAGACTGGAGAAATAAGAGTGGAAGATCATTACATTTATTATTCCGGCAATGATGGTGCGCGACATTTGAATGGTGTAGGTTTCTTGGTGGGACGCAGCGTGAGTGGATCCGTCAAGAGTTTTGTGCCCATCTCTGACAGAGTGTGTATATTACAGCTTAATACAGCGCCGATAGCAAGTAATCTTATACAGGTTTACGCTCCCACGGGTAGCAGTTCTGACGATGAAGTGGAAGTTTTTTACGGTGACGTTAAAAAAGCACTGAAACTGACCAAATCCTCAGAAGTTATTATAATCATGGGGGATCTTAATGCAAAAGTAGGTAAAGGTCGGAGAGAGGATATCGTGGGAGATTGTGGCTTGGGTGTACCAAATGAACGAGGAGACCGGTTAATACAGTTCTGCCAAGAAAATGACTTAATTATAGCCAATACACATTTTAAACAACCTCCAAGGCGTCTATATACATGGATTTCCAATGCAGATAAGAATGTACGCAACCAAATAGATTTTATTATTATTAACAGAAGATTCAGGAATACGATCCAAAATACTAAGACTTATCCTGGTGCAGATGTTTTCACGGACCACTCATTATTGGCCGCTACATTGAAGCTAAAACTGAAAAAGTACAAAAAGCGTCAAGCTATACAGTGTATAGACACAAGAAAGCTTTTAGATCCAGCAATAAGAACAGAAGTGCAAGAAGAATTAAACTTCAGATTGGGCAACAATAATCAAACAATTAACGAAGATAATATTGAAAACACGTGGAAACAGATTAAAACATCCGTAGTAGAAGAAAGATCCGACCGGCACAATTGAGGGAAGAGTCTACCGAACACTTGAAAAATTTGAGCGGTACATACCAGAAAAGACGCGGAGACCCTGACACCACACCACAGTAAATCACCACACCTCTATGGCCTGCCAAAAATACACAAACATAACATGCCTCTGAGACCAATTACAAGCTCCCGTAACTCCCCTACATATGAACTAGGTAAATTTTTACTTCCCCTACTCCAACCACTTCAAGGAAACAGTACGTCATTTGTAAAGAACTCGCAACACTTTGCACAAATAATAGGAGAAAAGGAAGCACAACCAGGAGACCAACTGGTCAGCTTTGACGTCGAAAGTCTTTACACCAACGTCCCTATAAAAGACGCACTTAAGGTCATCAGGAGCAGACTTGAGGAAGACCTGACCCTACAAGAAAGAACACCGCTACCTACAAATGCCATCATGGAACTATTGGAATGCTGCCTTAACAATTCTTATTTTCAGGAAAAAGACAGATTCTTTAGCCAAGAAGACGGACTACCAATGGGCTCATCTCTCTCGCCCATAATCGCCAACATTTATATGGAATGGTTTGAATCCGAAGCAATAAAACAAGCAAGGAAGAAACCAAAAATATGGCTAAGATATGTGGATGACACCTTCATTATTTGGAACGGAAACGAGGACGAACTCAGAGAATTCTTACATCACATTAATAACTTTGCACCGACAATTAAATTCACCATGGAGAAAGAAGAGAACAACCAATTACCTTTTCTAGACGTCAACGTAGAGAAAAATGGCAACACCTTCCTAACCTCAGTGTACAGAAAACCTATACAGGGCAATATCTCAATTATACATCAAACCACTCAAACAACACAAAACATGGCATAGTAAGAAACCTGGTGGATAGAGCAATTACTCTCTGCAACTCAAACGAAGCTCTCAAAAGAGAAACTAACCACATCAAGACCGACCTCAACAAGAATGGCTACCCCATGAAATTGATTGACACAATATTGGAAAATCGCAAGAATCGGCCAAACACACGTAAAGCAGAGAAAGAGATACAACCAATACTCAATATTCCGTATGTCAAAGGAGTATCCGAGAAAATAAGAAGACTAGGACAACGATACAACATCAACACAGTATTCAGCTCTAGAGACACTTTAAGAAGCCACCTAACGAAGACGAAACCAGCAAGCCAGAAAGACAAGAAAAATTGTGTCTACCAGATTCCCTGCGAATGCGGCCAATCTTACATTGGTGAGACACTAAGACCACTAGAAGTAAGGATTAAAGAACATAGAAATAACACCCAAAAAGGAGAGACCGAAAAATCAGGTGCAGCTGACCACGCCTGGACGCACGGCCATCATATCATGTGGACAAAAGCGGAAATTCTGCAAAAAGAACCGCACTGGAGGAAGAGGAAGTTTAAGGAAGCTGCGACCATACACCAAAATCCAGGTTGCTTTAGTAAGCCTTCATTAGATATGAGAAACGTCTGGAAACCCTTGTTAAGTAAATGTAATCTTAGAATAAGACCACCCAAGAGTTAGACGCATGACGTCATCGAGCATGACGTCATCGAGCATGACTCATCAAGCATGACTCATCCAGTTATGCGTCATCACCTAGCAACACGCATGACCCCACCCACTAATCATGCGTCACAGCACCTGCCTAGTATAAATAGAGCTGTAGTTACCGTACTTATTCAGTATTCACCTGAAGACGACTGGAGATGCTTACCAGTTGAAACGTAGTGATTCTAAACAAATAAAGACAATGCAAGTCCAAAACTCTACTGCCGTTCAAGAAACGTCATTGTCTCCAACCTTTAAACAGACATCCGTAGTAGAAGTTAGTCAAGATAAGTTGAAAAGCAACAGAACCAAACACATAGCTTGGATTCCTGATGACATCTTGAAATTAATGGACCGCCGTAGATCTTATAAAAACAAAGACTCTGACAGATACAAAGGGGTACAAAAGGAAATTAGGACTAAGATTAGACAAGCAAAAGAAGAGTGGCTGACGGGGCAGTGCAATGAAATAGAGCAGTTAGAAGCCAAACACGACTCGTTTAATATGTACAAGAAAATTAAACAGGCAACTGGTCAATATAGAAAGATCAACAACAGCACTCTCATGAACGAACAACAGCAAATTCTTAGCAGCACAGAAGAACAACTACAGGAATGGAAAAAATATATTCAAAATCTCTTTGAAGATGGTAGGAGTCTATCGCATAATATCACTCTGGATGACGGGTTAGATATCACTAAGGCAGAACTCTTACATGCTATATCAAGTGCAAAAAACGAAAAGGCACCTGGACCAGATGGAATACAAATAGAGGTTTTAAAAGTATTGGAAGAAGACCGAGCCCTTGCACTTCTGTTAAACTTGCTAAACTGCATATACAAGACCGGAATAATTCCTAAAGACTGGCTCACGTCAACATTCGTTGCTATACCGAAGAAGGCTAACTGCAAGTATTGTAAAGATTATAGGACGATCAGCTTAATGAGCCATGTATTAAAGCTGTTCCTGAAGATCATTCATTCCAGAATATACACCAAATGCGAAGAAAATATTGGCAAATCTCAGTTTGGCTTTAAAAGCGGTTTCGGCACGAGGGAGGCGCTGTTTAGCGTCCAGGTTCTAATACAACGATGTCGAGATGTAAACCTTGATGTATACGCTTGTTTCGTAGATTACGAAAAGGCATTCGACACTGTTCAACACGACAAGTTAATAACTATACTGAACAATATAGGCCTGGACGGACGAGACATTAGGATAATCGCCAATTTGTATTGGAATCAGACAGCTGACATTAGAATTAACGGCCAGACATCTGAAGAAATACCTATTATGAGAGGAGTTCGACAGGGCTGTGTGCTCTCCCCCCTTTTGTTCAATTTATATGCAGAAAGAATTTTCAGAGAAGCCATCGAAGACAGAACAGAGGGTATAATTGTTAATGGAACAGCCATCAACAATCTAAGATATGCGGACGACACGGTTTTACTAGCAACAGACAAAGATGATTTACAGGCACTCCTAGCAGCGGTTACAGACCATAGCCAACAAATGGGTTTACGACTAAATATAAAGAAGACCAAATGGATAGTTGTCAGCAAAAGCAAAAATATAGAGGATAACTTAACAGATATCAGCATACACGGAGAAATTGTGGAGAGAGTGCAAAAATACAAATATCTGGGCTGCTGGGTGAATGAAGAATGGGACTTAACTCAAGAAATCAAAAGCAGAATAGAACAGGCACGAACATCTTTCAGGAACATGCAAAAAGTCCTCACCAACAGAGCTCTAAAAATTCCCTTAAGAATACGCCTATTACGTTGCTATGTCTTGAGCATATTGTTCTATGGGATGGAAGCATGGACTCTCACTGAAACAATGTGCAGGAGGATTGAGGCTTTCGAAATGTGGACTTACCGAAGAATGCTGAGGATATCGTGGATGGACAGGGTGACGAATGCAGCGGTTCTACAGCGTATGAATAAAGAAAGAGAGGTACTTAATACCATAAAAAGAAGAAAGCTGGAGTACTTTGCCCACGTAATGAGAAACCCAAAATATGAATTGCTCCACATTATTATCCAAGGAAAAATAGAGGGAAAGCGTGGGCCTGGTCGCCGAAGAACATCATGGCTCATGAATCTTCGCCAATGGTATGGAGTAAACACCGCGACACTCTTCAGGTCGGCTGTGGACAAAGTGAAGATCATGCGAATGATCGCCAATGTTCTGGGAGGACACGGCACTTAAAGAAGAGAAGTTGGTCTTGAAACGTTGAAGATTGTATTCATTGGGAAACACGACCTCAGGAAGATCATTCCACAAAGATGACGTTCTCCAGATGAAAGAATTCTTGAACAATGAAGTTTGAGGAGTACTAAGCTGAACAACATATGGATGAGCGGCAGTGGTTTGCCGTGTATTTCTGTTTTGCATTGCTCTAGGTGGAATCAAGTGGGCAATGTCAGTCGAACACCTGCCATGGAAATATCTGTAAAAGAGAGCCAAATCACCAACCTGTCTTCGATGCTCCAGGCTATCGAGGGTTTTGGTCAGCTCGGGGTCGCCGATCAGACGAACGGCTCTCCTTTGAATGGAATCCAATAGCCGAAGGGTGTGCTTGGGTGCAGAGCTCCAGACATGAAAGCAATATTCTAATGATGGTCGAATCTGGGCTTTGTAGAGTGTCAGAAGTTGATGAGCGGTGTACAACCTTTTGGTGCGGAAGAGTACACCAAGTTTTTGTGCAGCTGCCTTGGCAATTGCGGCAACGTGATCATGCCAAGACATATTACCTCCCAGATTGACCCCCAGCAAATTAATAGACGGTGCCAGGGGAATTGCGTGTCCTGCCATGACTATATCCGGTTCTGCAATGTTAACCTTTTTGGAGAAGACTGCTGCCTGGATTTTCTTAGCATTAAATTCGACTTGGTTACTGTCACCCCAAGCCAAAATTTCTTCCAGGTCATTGTTGAGGCGCTATACTTCATGCTGCCTGCGAAGATGTGCGTCGGCAGCGGATGTTTGGGGAGTCAAGGTAAAAGATGACCTGTAAAACACCTCTCCTATTTTCGTTGGTAAGCAAAGCCGATTTTCCTCCGCGTCAGTAAGAGAGGGCGATATACTCATTGTTGTTATTATCTTTCTCGTACGCATTTAACATCGGGCCAAATACAAAGTTGGCCGGAGCAGCTCGGCGGCAGGGAATTTTTGCGGCGTCTCCCACACATTAGGCAGTTTTTGCATAGTTAGGCGTTATAAGGTATCAATGTCTTAAATTATAAATTATTCACATTTACGAAGAATGAAGCTCAGGGAGACAAAGCAATAATAATTATGAGTGAGACATAAAAAGCTTGGTGTACAGGTAGGTAGAGCCATAGCACTCTGGCCCTACTGTACGAGCCGCCACTGCTGGTCGGGTCCTTTGATCCGTTTGTCTCTCTTTGTGCAGATATTCTTATCTAATAATATTTTTAGAATAAAGGTTTTGGATAAATTTCTGTTAAAGATGAATTATTATTCTTAAACAAATTTAAATCGAAATAATAACTCTGCCTAAAGTAATTATTTTTTAGAAATATAAGTATCATATACATTTTTCCAAAAACTATTAAAAAAAGCCACCTCCATCGTCGGGGTGTGTGATTAATCGTTGGGCTTAGATTGTATAAAATATTTTTTTTAAATATATAAATTTAGCAGCATCTCAGTTTTTCAAATGACGTATTTTGTCTTAAACTATGGGAAGTATAGTGTCGCTCAGACCGAGAGCGGGGCCCCTCTGAAAGCGGGGCCCTAGCCCTGGGCCATATTGGGAAAATAGGTCCTGCATAAAATAATATTATATATCGACTAAAATCAAAAATTACAATTTAACACTTCCTTTCACGAAAAAAAAAGCATAAAATAAAAACATTGAACTCATTGCCCAATACATCCTTAACAACATCCTGCTCAACCATTAACAACAGCACAGAATGGCAAAATAGTTAATCTTAGTCCAACAATTATTGTTCTATCAATAGCCCTATATCTACCCAATAAACACAATGCAGAACAATACGAGCACACACACAATTGTGTGCGTTCTAAACCGTGCCATCTATCTGCAACAATACGGGGAAATGACAACCTCTGACGCAGCAAATGGCACTACTCAAATTCAAATATTAACTGCATACACACTCTGTGGCTATGATTTGGAAATTATTAGTCACGTGAATTATTTCGATGTCCACTTTAGGTGATATGCAGTGGTAACATTGAAAATTTACGAATATGTTACAATATTAATGACCTTGTTTAGATTTCGTCCATTAGTGGTAAATTAAATGTCGGATTTCGGCTGATTGGACATTATTCATTGATTAAATCAATTCCAACGTTTCAGTGTAGTCCCCCTTAGCCATCATCAGGGCTAAAGCACCAAGAAACAGACACTATTTTAAAAATTGTAAAATAAAAAATGAATAAATAAAACCACTTAGGTATAACATACATTAAAAAATCATATCAGGGTAATTTTAGTAAACAAAAAACCTTCAAACGGTATCTTACAGCATGAACACTACAAAAAAAGCAAACGAAGCCAAAATCGTAGCGTAGACGGCGATACATTCATAATCATTATTAATCACCTTAAAAATTATTTTGAAGAAGAATTGTGCAACAAACGAAATAAGTTTTCTACTCACCTAGATTTATATATTATCCATAAAAGTATAACTCTAGGTGAGTAGAAAACCTATTCAATTTGTTATTGGTACTGAGTTCACAAATGATGGAACCAACAATTCAGCCAATATTAAAGTTGTTCGTTGTTCGTTGAGTTCATTTCCCCACTCTGTCTTACCTCCTGGATGCTGTGTGAAGTATATAAAATATCAAATTTTAAAATATTTAAAAAAAAAAACAGTTAAAAATTTACAATTGGAAAAAGCTTATTATACCACAAAGGAACTTCCCTAAACGCCCCCTCCCCATCCTCGCCAAGTAAGTTGCCACTTCCGGGGGAAGTGGGAGAGGATTCAACATACCGGGGAGCTTTTTTTTAGAAGTCATTTACAGAGAACCTTTTTTCTGAAGTCACTTTCACGATGGCGGAAAGTTGTCTCGCACCACCGCTACATCTGCATTTGCCTTAGCCTCAAACTTTGCCTCTCTAAAGTTAAGTATGTAAAACAACCTTAGTATGATATTATGTGAACATACCAGTTTAGTTTACTTGTTAATTAGTGTAACCGCTAGCTTTGCAAGTTCGTTTACTAGCCACTATGGCTCCATAGGCAGAAATGAAAATAAATATTTTTTCGGTTAGATTCCAAATAAAATTGACTTTCCTTTGTTTCTGATCTCGAATCATCACTTTTCTGTTTAATTTCTATGCATAGAGGTTTCCTACATTTCCATAATCGCATATACGATATGTATTAAGAAAGAGTTATGCCATTTAAATTTATGTAAAACGATCCAGAATAAATAATTTACCTATTAATGTCATAATCTAAGCAATTTTAAAGTGTGATGCCAATTTATCACAACACCATTATGCCTTACAATCTTCCAGAAAAGTAATGAGTTTCTCGGTTCCCAATTTCAATCGCTTCCTCGCACAAGAAACGTCACAAATCCTAATATGTGCATTAATATGTCACCGGGAACGCGAAATCAATTTATTTTCACCTTTCAGAACTAAAATCGTATTATCATTTCATGTCTTACTGGAAATTTATCATGCAAATGAATGTTGGAGTGATGTCTTTCGCTCCACAAGATGGTCTAAAATTACCTGTAATAGGTCAAAATTCAAAAAAAAACTATCGATTACGTTTTTCTAGTTAAATATAAGCTTTTCTGTTTTAATATAAACATGTTTTGCGATAGTAGCTCTGATCGCTTGGAACCAGTCACACATATGTGGTCAATACAAAGCTCTTCACCAACCGATACTTATTTCGGTCTAATATTTTTTGGTACTAAACTGACAAAAGTTTATAAAGAGTTTTTTTTCAGGAGACAATCACTCTGTCTGTAATTAAATCTCAACGGAGAGTCGAGAAGGCTGTCTTCCTGAAATATATACAAACTATCATAATTTATATCCATATTTTGCAAGAGTGATATATTATGTTTTAGTGTCATTATACAGGGTGATTTCTAAGTTGATACTTCTTTTTTAGCTGTGTATAGAAAGCATTAAAATAAACGACTTTTTCAAATACCTTTTTTCAAAAAACTTAAGTAAAAAATCTAAGTGAGGGCCTGGTAATCAAAACGTTGCCGTTTACTTTATATTGTTTTTCTCCGTTTTTTGTATGTTA
Organism: Polydrusus cervinus; assembly: GCA_935413205.1. NCBI lineage: Eukaryota > Metazoa > Arthropoda > Insecta > Coleoptera > Curculionidae > Polydrusus > Polydrusus cervinus. Next base: position 1,164,881 of record OW284511.1, on the reverse strand, counting down.
GTCATGCATTTTACGGATCGGTCTTCAGTTATTTATTTTGGCAATTCGCGGCGCGGTGTGGTTTTCTGAAACAAATTAATTTTAATAAATTGGTGAAAATGGTAAAATTTGAAAACAATGAACTAATTATGGTGCTAATTTATTGTGAGTGTCGTAAAACTGCAGATGTTTCTTCTCTACACCCAGAAGTTTTCCTAATATTATTCAACGGGCAAGTTAGACAGAACCGTATTTGATTTGTAGTATAATAAATGAATGTAAGTACTTTATTTTTGGGTTTTTTGACAAAAGGTATTTGAAAATGTTGTTTATTTTAATGCCTTCTATACATAGCTAAAAAAGAAGTATCAACTTAGGAATCAGCCTGTATAATTTTAAAATCTTCGTTCTTAAACATTAAAATTAATTACTGTAATACCAATTACTTTAATTCACCAATGACACGAGCTTGTGAGTCCCAGTGATATAGCTACTCTCTATCAATTTTATCATCAACAATTTAATATCGAGATTTTGGCCAGCTTTTTAAGTGGCTTTCCATCGCTCGTCGGTTGGAATTATGCCGGTTATTTGTGGTTTTCAATAAGGGAATAATAAATATTATGGAAGGTGTAATGAATTTTCTTAGAAAGGTTCTTGTATAAGTAAGTGGAAGTAAAATGGATAAATAGATATTGAAATGTCAAATAAGAATGGTAACATGAATATGTACATATAATATTAAGAATGAGCTGCACAGAATCTAGGAATAAATGTTTTATCGTGATGCCTGCCTCGAAACATAAAAAATATTCTTTAATAAGACAAATTACATTTTAATTATCTCAAATAAAATATCATTCGGCTAAATAAAAATTGTTCATGAAGAAAATCATTGTTTTGTTAAAGTGTAGGATCGAATGAAATGTTTTTAATTTGATAAGAAAACTAGAAAAATGAGTAATCACCAAATCAATGGGTCGAGAATTATTATAAAATTTTTCATTGACAATCTCAATGAGGAACTTGCCTAAAAATTAATACTTTTCAGCGTAAGCTAACATCAACAAAAGATTCCCAGTTTACCAAGAAATGTTTTTTTAATCCTCCGAGTTAAATAGAAGCGAATAAAGTTTGAGGCTATGACGTCAAGGCGTACTACTAAAGTGTGACTAAAATGCATAGCACGAGAGTGCCGATTCAGTGACTTTATACGGGGATCTTTAATTATTTATATTAAATTGAAGAGCAATATTTAAGACGTAATATTTTGCATAATATGTTATTTTTTCTGTGACTGAATTTTTCAGCGATAAAAAATATTGAAAAGTTCAATATTGTATATTTTTTAAACCCTAAAACTCAGTAAATAAAATGGAGAGTATTTTTTCAAGAAAAAATAAACTTAGAGATGAAAACTATTGTTGTCATCACTATATCGAACCTGAATCAAGCAAAAGCTTCCAGAATAAGCTTTGTTCTTTATAAATCACAGAAAGAAATGTAAAAGTCATACAACGGCAAGACATTTAAGAGAAAAGAGCCATTGTCATAAGCAAGCGAGCTTTCTCCAGAGATGCAACGTTATTTTTCGAAAATAATATTGGCGCGTGTATTCTTTACCTTTACTTTATTTTAAAACAACTAATGTTTTTAGATCTCGTACGTACATTTCATAAAATGGTCAAGATACCGTGTTTCTTGCAAAAAAAAATATATTTATAAAGAAGAAGATTTTCCTTTTCATTTCGCCAGATCCATCTCTAGACGCGTTTCGTCATATCATGACTCATCAGTAGAGCTACTAGCTAGGATCCGACAAAAAGAAAAGGGATCTCGAAGCTACTTAAGGCAGCACTTGGTGGGACACACCAGTAAGATGCGGCACGGAGCGCCATCTGTGTCGTTGTTAGCACCTCTAACAAACTTATAGAAATAAGTAAATGGTAAGAGGAAATCGCCTGTAAAGACATTAGTCACAATTACAGGAGTCCCGCTAGGCAGCGCTAACTCACATCGGTTTATTAACCGAAATATAATATATTTATATTTTTTATGACCACGCATAAAGATGACACCGTGTTTTTTTAAACAAGTAGCGCTAGTACAGGTATTTTTTGCCTTCTTTTTTAGAGGATACTTTTGGCTCGTGCGTTAAAAGAATCGTTTAACCTCTGACTACAAAACATTGCATACATATTTTAGCATTAAACAATCTGGAAGAGGAATAGAGATATTTCAGCATTTTGTTACAGCCCATACAAATAATTAACTGAGAGAAAATAAAATGATCTATTGTTATAGGTTGGTATATCAGAACTGAATAAAGCAAGAAGCTTCCAGAATAAGCTTTCTCCTCTATAATCTTTAGAAAGAAACGTAAAAATCATACAACGGTAAGCTTCTCGACAGAAAAGGTCCATTGTCATTAGCGAGTTCTCGACAGAGATACAATGCAAGAAAGAAAATGTGGCTGCTATTTTCTGAAAAGAATGTTGGCTTATTCATTCTGCAGCTTTGTTTTCAAGAAGAAAACTAGTTTCAGATACGGTTTTTCATTTTATCCTAATGTATTTAACAAAATGTTTAGGGAGATGTAAATGCCCTCTTGGTTGACGGTAAAATAAAAACTCAATTAATTGTATAATAGAATATTACTTAAGACATACTTCTAACTTTATTTCAGCGTTATGGTAATACAGTATTGCCCGAAATAAACAGTACTGAACTTGTAATCGTATTATATATTTAAATAATACATATTATTGACACTTTATTATATGTTCTAAATGTGCACCTCCTCGTTCAAGACAGACTTCATAACGATGTTCTAAGTTTCTGGTCATGTTATTGAATAAGGGTTGTCTCAGAGCTGCGAAGAAGACTCTAACGGCATCCTTTAATTCATCGATGGTTTGTGGTGCCCGTTTGAAAACGGCATTTTTAGCCATGCCCCAAATGTATGCGTCTGGAGGTGTGAGGTCTGGAGAATGTGAAGGATAAGGGAAGTCAGTAAATCGTAAAATGAATTTGCTTGGAAAATGTTCTTGAAGAAATTGACGAATTGCGGCAGCAGTATGGCAAGTTGCCCCGTCCCGCTGAAAAAATTGGTTTCGAAATGCCAAGTTAGGTGCACGACAGAATTGACGTAGATCAGGGATAAATCGTGTTAAAATGTACCTCTGTTGATTAAGTGTGACTTACCTACCATTCTCTTCGATGAAGTACGGACCAATGATTCCGTGTCCGGACACAGCACACCAGACACTCACTTTTGCACTATGTAAAGGAACCTCTTGAACCTCATCGGGTCTGGCAAAGCCCAGAAATCGATTTGTGCGACGATTCACATAGCCTGACAAGTGAAAGTGTGCTTCGTCTGAAAACCAAACATTTTTCAAAAATTCAGAATTTTCATACTGTAACGCGAGAATTCTGGCGCAATATTCCACTCTACTGCGATAATCCCGAGTATGTAGTTGTTGATGTACCTGAATCACATACGAACATGCACCCAGCTCCTTCAGGATTCTTTGAAAGGAAGTTATTTTTAAATCAAGTTGTAACGATGTCCTTGCATGGCTGACTTTCGGATTGATTTGCTCAAAAACACGTTCATGGTTATTGTTGTTGTTAACTGTCCTGGGACGCCCCGAGTTTCCTTTTCGTTGGCACAATACACTACCCGTATTTCTGAACTTTTCAATAACCTTCAAAATTACAGCATTACTTGGAGAACGTTTATTAAACCGTTGTGTGAATTGATCAGACACGTATAGCAAACTTGCACCATTATGTCGGCCTATTCCGTATGAGCGAAAATAATGCTCTACCAGAAACACTTTCTCCTCTGTACTTAACACCATTTTTAACAATTAGGCCCTACTAATTACTTGTTTAAGGTTTACTTGACAGGTCTATACTGGCTAACTTGAGTGTGACAGCGCACGCATAAAAACACCGCCAACTTAGCTTCAGTACTGTTTGTTTCGGGCATATCTGTACTAACGGTAAATATTAACGCAAAAGTTTTAAGAACAAGAAAAAAGAAAATGTGGCTGTCACTAATGAATGCTTAATAATGATTTATTTATTGAGGCATCAAATTCAGTGAATACAAGTTATAAAATTTTTAGCAGAAAAGAATTTCTTTCATCAGATTTTCTTGTCCACTTTTCGCCACGAGTTTCTAACTTCTAAATTTGTGGAAAATATACAGGTAAATTATTATTAGTAGCTAAGTCATGATAAGCATACAGAGATGCTGCCCTTAACAAATTCTTGTGGTGTAAACTACCTGGCAACGAGTGACAAGGTGGCAAAGGGTGCGCACTTTGTGCATAATCGCATGGAGTATGATTATCATTTTCTTTATAAGGTGTTGAAGCTGGTTCTTCATAACCCTAAAAATTAAAAACGAAATAAATGATTTGCCCTAAAGATGCTCATAACAAAATTATCAATAATTGTCATTGAGGAACAGGCACGTAGCAACAGGGGGTGCGAGCGGTGCCGCGCACCAGGGCCCGGGCCCCTACGGGGCCCGCGAATTCAATCGGAATCATAATGCGAAACAAAAAAGCGACAACGCCGCGAGCTAAACAAACAAGCGACAACGCCGCGCGCCGCGAGGCTGTCATGAGTCAAGGTTCTTAGATACTATAGGTTGTAGGCCGTGGTACCAAAGGATATCCTTACCCTCTCCCAGTTGACCTACACAAACTAGTGCAAGGAACTGGGATCACGAAGTGGGTATACCTTGCTGGCTCGACGCCGTTCACGCCAACCGTTGCCGTTGTTTGTCAATTTCTCTTCTAGCCACGCGCCGAAAACGAGCTACGCTACGACGCTACGACCCTCATTAGAGCTCCTAGTTGGGGAATTGATCAAAGTTTTAAAAATAACAGAATTCGCAAAGTAAAAAAACAATTCGATGAGTTGTCGTGTGACGAACGACTGTCCAATGCCAAGTGTCGGTGTTTAATTTAACGTTGGACGTTATTATATCACAACTGGAAAATCGATTTAAAGATTTAAACAACGTAGTTCTAAAGTTTAAAGCACTTTTTCCTTCTACCTTAAAAGAGCCTCTGATGCTGATCTAGTACTTCTATCTGAGAATCTAGTTAAGTTTTATTCCAACGATTTATCACATTCGCTTGTTCAAGAAATTTTATCATTTAGGCGCGTTTATAAGGATCAAATCCATGCAGACATTTTCATTAATGACTTGGCGAAATTATAGTTATTTGCGATGAAATGATTTCGAGTTCATTTAAAGAAATATGCTGTGCTTTTATACTTTTTCTAACGATTCCCGTATCGGTAGCCACTTCGGGGAGATCATTTTCAATCTTAAAGTTGATTAAGAATTATTTGAGAAATAAAATGTCGCAAAGCAGACTTTCTAGTTTGGCAATTTTATCCATTGAAAATCAGACAGCCAGAACGTTAGATATCAGTAAAATTATTTCATTGTTTGCTAATCAAAAGGCAAGAAAAGTAGATTTTTCAGCGTAAATAAAATAAGTAAGGTTATTTAGAATTAGGTTTGTATTCGTTTAATTCGTTTCGTTATGTTACCCACCATGCACTCGCCATGCATTTTTTGTGCAATAAAATTTGTAACCCATAGTAGACTATTTTTTTTTAATGATGAAGGGGGCCCGCTGTGGTCTTGCACCAGGGCCCGGTTGTAACTTGCTACGTCCCTGTTGAGGAAGCCCTTAGTGAACTTAATTAACAATATTTCAACTTGTGTTATCAGTAGTTACGGCCCCCTACAACAACTATTGTAGATAATTTTTAGAAATCTTACTACCCATGACTCTTTTAAGATGCCAATGATTCAAATAGGTCCATTTACCTGAATGTCTTCTTCTTTAATTATATTTAAGATTATACTTACAAATTTTAAAGCTTGTTGGTTCGTTCCGCCACAAAATGTTTGGTTTGGTAAATTTTCAGTAATACTAGGCAACGATGGTGTGTAGGCAACAGGTACAGGATAGCGGTTGGGACTCATATCATGGTCAAATTTTTTATGGTGATCCATTTGAACATTACCGAGTGCTAATAATGAAATTTTATCTAAAAATAATACAATAGTTTAAAAAAAGTTTTTCTTTGCTACATTATATTCATTTATACACATTAAGATTTGAGTTTGTTCGGGCTTCTTAGAAGATAATATGAATTCTTATGTTTAGAAACACTCATGAACTATAAAAAAATATATTTAATTTATCATTTAACATTATTCTAAATACAATTTCTGTCTGAAAACTGACAATCAAAAATCCTGAATGCCAATTTTAGAGTTCAATTCAATACTTCATGGTACAAAGAACGAAAGATAATCCAGAGGCTGTGACATCATGTGGTGAGTGAAATTTTTATTTGTTACCATGAAAATGACCATGCGTTTCTAGGGTTACTTACCAATGATGTTAGATCCTCTGAATATATTAGAATCAAAATCAATTCACAATGACGTAGGCGACGGCGGAGAAAAAACTGTAAAAAGCTGCTACGTAGCTTCAAATAATTAATACTTTGTAAATTAATTAAAAAAGTAATAGTTAATTACTGGCTTTGATGACGTCACGCAGGTTTCAAGAGTGACGTCGTCAATCGTTGCAACAATATCTCCGTAGACATCTACGTCATTGTACTCTTCATGATTTATTTTCACTCTCACTCTAGTCATCTTGGTATCATACACTAGTAAAGTAGCATGTGTTTCCTTTCCTTTCGCAAGAGCTATATTAATCATATATTATCATGGATCAACATTAACGAACAAGGCTAGATTCTGACGAAAGAAAGTAGTGGAATACTAAATGTTGTAAAGGGTGTAATCAGTCAGCAACATGCAACCCGCGGTAACATCTTGTAGAATCGATCTTGAACGACTTACAGAGCATATAAAGAAAAACAGATAGTCACAGTCGAACCCGTAACCCGAACAAACTCTGACTGATAAATAAAATTATATTTAAAATAAGTTATTAAATTCACGATCATTATTGATATTTAGTTCACAGTATAAACAATGGGTTAAAATCTTCCATCAAAATCACAGCTCAAATAAGCGTTCTTTTTATGAAAATATAATCGGTACGATGGTAATTATGGAAATGGAATGTTTGTAACCCCACCTGTACATACCACATGGTGCATAAAACGTCCTATTTATTGCTAACTGTAACGGATCATAAAACCCATTGGTATTTCCTCTGTTTTTCTTCTCGGTCGTTTCTTTTTGTTCTCTATTTTTCCTTCTAGGTTTGTATTTATAATTTGGATGGTCGCTCATGTGCTGCTTCCGTAATCTTTTTGCTTCATCTATAAACGGCATTTTTTCAGGCCCTAAAAACAACATGCCAGAAATTTTGTATCAGTAATATGTGCTGAACTATTTAAGTGTTCTTCGAAAAAATCAGTAAGTTCCTTCCAGTACAAGTGTTAAAGTACTTAGAATACTTAAATTAAAAGTACCTGGTATTTGAACTGAAGTATTTATATTTTCAAGTTTAAAGTATAATTTTTATTTTGAATGCCCGATTTTTTCTTGATGGAAATTCATCATAAATTAAATGGAGGACAAAGTGTTTATCAAAAATACACTTTCTTTAAAAAACCTTTATAACTGGGTTACCTTGTAGCTACCAAATACCCTAAGAAACAGGGCTGGGGCCTGAGGCTCAAGTTGGTTGCAAACCTTAGAGCGTTTTCACACGGCACCATATATCGCGCGCGACAAATGGTCGCAATATTGCTTTTACACCAAATTATGTGTTTTCTAATGAGCCATTTTCACACACAAGCGATATTAGAGAACACATAATTTGGTGTAAAGCAATATTGCGACCATTTATCGCGCGCGATATATGGTGCCGTGTGAAAACGCTCTTAGGCTTAATATCGCTTATAGTCATATAATAAATCGATTAAAAATCTGCTTAGTTTTTTTGTAATTCAAGAAGTACCGAAATTTAACAGAGCAAATTTTAGCGCGGTCGGATCCACTTAATTGCCCAAATGGGTCAAATCAAAATATGGGCGTGGTTCTAGGAAAACAACTTCCGTAAAGTTGAAGTGCGGGTGCACTTCACATTAAATCAAAAAATTGCCGGACCTGCTAAGAAGTAGCGAAGCGCGGTATTTTTCAACGACGTGTTTGGCAAAAACTTTGTCTTTAATTAAATTTTAGGTTTAGAACTTGTACTTAAATATTTACGCATCAACACACCGTTATGCAAGGAAGTATCAAAGATAATATGTAAAAAATAGTAAAAATCACCCTTGCATCTTGTAAAATAGGAAACAGAAAATAAATATTGATATAAAATTTACAAAAGTTTTTTGAATACCTGACAACATTTTCCATTCGGCTCCGAGAAGTTTTGAAATTTCCGAATTATGCAATCTCGGATAATCGTTGGAAATGTGCTTCCTTCGAATTCTGGACCAAACCATGAATGCATTCATAGGTCGTTTAATATGCTCAGCTTTTCTATTCTCCTCACTGGAAAATATTATGTAATTATCTAATAATATCTAAATTTGATAACAATTCAACTTTTTTAAGACACCGCTCGGACCCGTAAATGTTTATTTCGAATTTTCCTTTTTTTATATTAAATTGATTTATACAGGGTGCTTATGAAGGAGATATGACGTCATCGACGGGTTTTTAAATGACTACCTTTTATTGACATCCTTAGATTCTACGGGAAATTTTGGGCATATTCTACGTAGTATATTTAACACTATTAATTGTTTTTGAAATAAAGTAAGTAAACATTTTAAATTAACAAAATCTTATTAATGGCTAAGGCATTTTAAAAAATGGTTGGCTTGGAAACTACATCTTCACTTTTATACTACAAATAACCCTTAAGAAATAATTTATTTCTAAATTTTATTTTTAAAATTGATTAAAGAATACATTTATTTAATAAATTAAGGTATACGTAATTTATATCAAAAACAATTTAATGTAGAGTAAATACAAAAAAAAATGGAGAACATACACGTCTGGGAGAAATTAATTGTTTTATATTAACTTAAGATAAAGTAAAAGTAAAATAAAATAAAAAGTAAAATAATTCAGCTTTTCTCTCTCTTTTTATGTGATTTTTTTTTTAACTAAGAAGACGAAAAATGCCATAACTAAGGTAAATTATAGAAATGATTATTTGCTTAGTAAAATTAAAACGATGCTGCATGCTGATGGTATGAAGTGAAACACATTGGAAACTGGAAATATTCTCTTTGCCCCAATCTCACATATTTTACAAAATGTCCAAAAGTAATGCAAAATTCTTTGATTCATAGATATTAATTTTTTGGGCATTGTTAGTAAGATGTTTAACCTTCAAAATTATTCAGAAATATTTTTGAAAACACAGTAATTACCTTAGCTAGCACAAAATTAGCTGACTTTTGAGGCATCACTGACCTAACCCGGGTTTCAACAACAGTCCTCCCCTATTCGGCAATAAAACGAAAAGCTCGGTGAGCTTTTCCTTTGATTAGTAGCGGACAGATGGTGCTGCACAATCTTTTAAATTCTGCTTTGCTCCACTCTCCCCTATAGATGTTTTAGAAATAGGCGATAAACTCTCGAAACTGGATTTTTTTTTTTATTTTGAGACGTTCGACCGAACATTCAAGAATTCTAAATATAAATACAAAATTCTCCTTTTGAACCACAGGAAATTTCAATTTTTGCACGACAAATGCACAAAGAGTATTTTTTGCTAAAGCATATGGTTAAATGCTTAATGTACGCACCTACAGCTGGAAGAACTGCTTGTACTAGACACACAGGTACTGGCCATGTTACCATTGTCGGGTTGACAAAAAGACTAACCACATACAAAAGCTAACCGATTCTGTGTACGCTCTATAAACATCACATTGTACGTTATCGACAATGTTTTATTGTAACTTTATTTAGAGAATAAATAATTTATAGATAATTAAAATAATTGCGGCTATAAATGGGTATTAAATGGTGGGATAAATACATTTGCGCCCTGTTTGTATTGTTAGGTCACATGCATTGTTGTTGTTATGTAAAAAAATTGCCCGGATGGACAAATGACTGGTCTATTAGAAATCAATTAAGGAAGAATATTGACTGGGCATATATTGTTTATGTTAGACTGTTTTAATTAAAATTCTACCATCTTAATTAATGCATTTTTTAAAACTTTCAAAATTTGGACAGTATTTTTATTTGAAAGAAATTAATTTTCAATATTTTTTAAAATAAAATAAAAATTATTTTTAGGGATTTCATTCGTCTATATTTTTTCGTTCGATTATTTTTCTGCGCATGAAAATAAATTTTCCACACCCACATATATACCACCTTTCCATATTTACAATACAAAATTAATTAGTTGTCATTATAAACCCACAACCAGGGGCGTATTGGGGGGGGGGGCTGACGGGCTTCCCCCCCTGAGCCTCGGAGCTCGGGTCTAAAAGTCTAATTGCTTGGACTCTTATTTTAAATCTTTAAATAATATATTCTTGGCTTAGATTACAAAGGTCTTGTAGGAAATGTTTAGTTTTTAAACTTTTCCTTCTAAAAATCTTGTTTTATATAGAGATTAAGATTTTAGACGCATATCGTTTTAGTTATTGATTTATGATGCAATTTTAAAGAAAAACTAGTAAAAAGAATAATATTTTATAGTATTTTTCTATTATATACTTGTCTGTTCCGTTTTTCCTTTTTTAGAGCTATTTTCAATCAACAAAAATATAACCCAATGCAATAAAATATTTTTACAACAATAACAGAAAACAATTATGTATTTATTTATAAAAAATTACCTATTTATATATAAAAAATTATTTTTTTTAAATAAAGAGCCAGCTAGGAATATCAAAAAAAAACATTTACAAGAACAAATTTAATCCACCCAGAGGGGGAGAGGTAATAATTTAATTTTCTAAATTTGATAGTAGTTAGGTGAATTTTGGGCTTGGCCCCGAAAATTTTTCACCTGCGGCGCTTTTCCTTCTTCCCTTGATGCGATATCATAAAATACATGTAGTCCCAACTGTCCCCCTCTCAAGAAAATAAAATGTCCTACTTACGCCCATTGAGCCCCCCCCCCCTCCCTCCGAGCATATTTTCTGGCTACGCCACTGCCCACAACTGTCATTTCAGGACAGTTCTAAAAAAACAGCTGTTAAACCAGTGGCGGCTCGCGTTCTTAAAAAATTGCGAAGAGCTACGTACGGTGCGGGTACTTAAACAAATATTGACTAAAAACCCGTGTAACAAAACGTCTCTCTTATCCTCATCTGTCCAACGACTTTCCAACAAATTACAAACTATGGCATTAATTGGGTTAATTTTTAACACACAATACTAAGTAAGTACGAACACTACTGAATTAACTAAAAAATAAAAACAAAACTTTTTAATCACACAGTAAATCACGTAAAAACGATATTTATAACCGTAAGTTTCGCGAAGCCTCAAAATAAATATCTTAAGGTTCTTGGGTCTTCACTTGCTGCTTTGAGCTTACGGACACGGTCGGCTGAGGCGCGTCAAAATGCACGAGTGTTAATAATTATTGTCCATCGGAGTTAACCGTGGCCCTATTATGCATAGCTACATTCGGATTAAATTAATATTATTAATTCGAACATAATTATTTTTTAAGAGCTAAAATGGTAGCTGTATTGGTATATAAATATTTAATATTGTCAAAAAAAATTCCTCGTGGTTTTATGTTTTTTCTTCACCTGACGAGCCGCCAGTGTGTTAAACATTTTCTAAGAATAAATTAATCAATAATTATTGATATTTTCAACTACGAGATATATTTTTACGTGTAAAAACAAATTCTGATAACACAATAAAATCATTATCAGAATTGAAATAAGTAATCCTGAAAAGTGATATAGGAAATTCATTTTTTCTAATTTCTATGGCTATTCATGATGGCTTTTAAATTGCCTTATTACGGATATAACTACTTTTGATTATTATAAAATTCATATATTGTCAGTTTTGTTTAATTTTGTTTACACATTTTTTGGCATATAAATAACAGTTATTTTCTATTATCTTATTTCGCGTCAAGCGTGAAATGTTTTAAAACTATTATATCATATTTAGCGGGATGTAGTGTTAAATTTAATAATAATTTTACTCTCATTGCCGGTTTTAATTTTTATTTCATTACAGGATGTGACATATAAATTAGAACATTTGACAGATTGAAAAGGATATTAGAGGGCATATATAGGGTCGCTAATATGTATAAAAAAGTTCAATTATTTCGTAAAATAAGAATATTAGCCAAAAATGTTAAACACAAGAGATTTAAATTGTTATAATTTATAATTAACTTTTTTTCTATGTAATATATTTTAAAATTCCTTACATTTTTCGCTATAACTTTCATAGTATAATATAGTATAGATTATGTCATCGTACTTAATTATTTACTTCTTCATGCGATATGGTCATCATATCCATTCTTGTAGTACAAACTATGGATATATGGATTTAATAATAAAAAATGAATCATAATAGAATAATAGAATATTAAAGTACACGTTTAATAACGCCTAATTTTATAACATTCGTCCATTCTAACGGAACTGGTGCTCTAATCAGTTTATAAAACAATTATTTTTTTAATTATTTTTTTTAACTAAACAATACATATTTTTTAAAAAAATACCCCTTTTAGGTTTTGTAAATTGTTATAGCTAAATTTTCTTGGTAATACTATTAATTTATTTGTCAGAGTATCCAATCAATAAATTTGTTATCGGTGTCCGCCATCGTCGCGAAATTTATTGTCTAATTTTCCTTTAACATTCTTAAAAAATATAGGGCAAGAAAGTAATATGTTTGTTTAACTCACTCTCAGTTAAGGGATCGTGCAAATAAGCTGATAATAGTGACACTTTGCCAACCAACAAAATCCCTCTTGTAAAAACCTGTTTCATATTCAGTGGCAAATATAATTATTTCCAGCGAATCGAGAATCCGGTTTCAGCTATCAGCCAGTGCGGTGATTTTAGTGCCTAAAAAATCTATTATCGGGATTTTGTTGGTTGGTAAAATGTCACCATTAAATCGTCTTTTACCAAAAAAATTCTGGAAGGTAAGTACATAATAAGACATGTTCACAACCTAATGTAAATTTACCGAAAATGTTTTACTAGCTTATTTTGAAGCGGAAAGCAAAATCAAAAAGTCATCGATCCTGTTGTCCTTATACTCAAAATAGTCAAAATTAAGAGCTTAGATTTACCAGAAAATGGATCTAGAAACTTATGCACGACTTCAAGCTTTAAAAAATAGGGTAATCTGAAAGCTACAAGCTTAAAAAGTATCTTAGTATATATTTGATGACATAAGTTTACAAATAAAGCTGCAAATAGCATTAAATATAATCGTGCAGCAACATGCAATCATTCCTCTGTACCAAATGGTTGGTCTTCTCTCAGATATTTTATTAAAAGGTTACCAACCGGCCATGCCAGACATCGACAGAATAAAACATTTGATTAATAATATTTAAAAAACAGTTTCATAATAAGCTTATTACGATACTGAAAACGATGATGTCGTAATAGATTTAATATGAATTCAATATAGAAAAAATAATTAAAGTTGACAGTTTTAACGCTTAGCCCCCACATTATTGCACCTGGCAAATTCAAGAGGGTTGGTCGGATCTAAGGGTTAGCGGGGTAGGGGGGTTAAAAGATAGAAGCTGTTTCCATTGTGTGCGCATAAAACAATTATTCTGGCGGAAAGCAGCTTCCCTTATACGGATTGGCCACGCTTCTCACACAATCACAAACGATATCTTTTCCGAAGAGTGAAGTACACGCTCCTAAAAGCTCATCTTGTTTGTGTCGTTTGATATTAAATATTAAATGCAAAATGGAATTTAATATTTTTACCCGGGAATAGGTGAAGGTAAAACCTTTGTCGAATTAGTTTATTAAATACAAAAAATTCCAATTATCAATAGAGACAGGCTGGTGTATCCTTTTGACGACCCTACACGATCAGTATTACCATTTATAATTCATTACTAGATAAATTATAAAAATAATGTAATTTTTTCGTATAATGGAGACCTTATATTGTGATCATTAAGACTAACATTCTTGATAAGGGAATGACAGTAATAATAATCGTGTAAGGGCAATTTTCAAAAATTGATGGGATTGATATCATTCAGGACTGTGAATAATACTGATCGTCTGCAATAGTTTCCCATGAACGTCTTAATAGTTAATTCCTAATGGTAAACATACCTTGAGACACGGACTACATTACAATATCGGCGATTTCTTTCGACCATTGGTGGTATCATGCAGAATAACACACGCATATTAAGGTGCACAACGCATACATTAGTGGGCAGTAATCATTAGAAAATAAAATTTATTATTCCTTAAAAATGAAGGAATTGTAATTGCATCACTTTTCACTTAAACAGACGGCGCCAGGATTTTTGGGATGGGAGGGCACAAATAGGCCCGATGATTTTTGAGTGGGCAAAAAAAAAGTCGCCGGGGTATGTCAAAAAAAAAAGTCATCGTTTTCTTGAAAACACCATACAACCACTCCACTCATTAAAGCTTTGATAGTCAAGTCCCTCTTCCCCCTAGAAAATTCCATTACAAAACCAACCCATCAAATTGGGGGGGGGGGGGCACCAGGGTGGGCACTCATGTTTCTAGGGTGGGTCGGTGCCCCCCTGCCCCCCCTGGCGCCGCGCTGCACTTAAAGAGTAATTGTATTACTTTTTAAAAAAATGTAATGTAATTTGTAATTTTATCTGAAAAATGGTGATAAAACATTATTTTCATAAAAAAAAGCATTTTAATAAATTTCTTTGTAATGAAGGAAGTCATTTGAAAAATTTTTTTAAAGCGAAATATGCTTCTTTCTATTAAAAAAAAATGAAATTTATTAATATTACATTTAATAAAAAAAGTAAAGCTATGCCATCGCATTAACATTGATGAAATGACATAGGATAAAACCATACAAATAAACAAACTGTCGCAAATGTATATTTTTGCCTTTTTATCCATGTTTGTGTAAAACTGGTATACAAAGCGAGTACGCGGTGGGGTTATTCGGTTCAAACCACCCCAGAAATTAAAAAAATATCTAACTTATTTGAGTTGGGCTACATTCTTGGTGAAACGGAATTTCCATTGTGTGGAAAATAAAAAAATAACTACTTGTTATGTTTCAACAATTTAATCAGTTTCCTGACACGTGTTTCAACCTTCTCAGGTCATTATCAAAGGATCTTCTTGTACTCCTTTGATAATGACCTGAGAAGGTTGAAACACGTGTCAGGAAACTGATTAAATTGTTGAAACATAACAAGTAGTTATTTTTTTATTTTCCACACAATAAAAAAATATCTACAACTTTAGAAAATCGACTGATTAGAATCATTGATGAATATAAAAATGATTAATTATACGAACACTTTTTTTTAACCATTCTGAAATTTCCCAGGCACGAGTTGCCACTGCACAGATCATTGCTAAACGGTGTTCCATACCATATTGTTGGTAGGCCTGATACGTCGGTATTCAGTATAATTGTAGAACGCAGCAGTTTATTAAAAAAAAAACTTCAATAAATTTTAGCTCTATTTTATTATTACAAAAAATCATTCAGCGCACATAATTATGCATAAACAAGAACTGCATTTCCTACTCTACTTCAGATCCACCCTCACTTCAATCCTGAGGGATTTCTTATCATGCCTCGACAGACACGTAATGCAATCGACATTGAGCTAATCGAGTAGCAATCAAAACAGGCAGTGTCGGTTTTTACGAACAGAAATAGATAAAAATTCGGAAAATGTTATCACATCTCATGTAATAAGACGGTGTAGAGCCATAAGCTTTCCAACAGATGCATCGAATTTTAATCCATCGATATAGAAAAAACATTAATCCATCGATATAAATCGGACTATCTGCCTAATTCCATCATCGATGTATCGATCGTTAAGTATTATATTTCTGCAAGAACATAGTTTGGTTGATATTTCTCCTGAAATAGATGATTCGTATCGTAAAAAAGTCATATATTTATGGTCTTATCGAATTAGAGTAAGGCCTTATCAGGTAAACCAGGGTAGTTACTATATATGCAAATACAAGTTTTGATTGGTTCAAAAAGGACGGATTCAGCTTTTTCATGAAGAAAGGGGGGGGGGGGGGGGGGGGGGGTTAATGCTATCGTGAAAAATATGTTTCCTTATCAAAAAATTATTTTGGTGCGACCTCAGGTTATGGAAACGATTTGCGATCGGGAAGATAGTGAGACGTGGAAAAAAGGTGCTGCTAAGCTAACGAAAATTTTTAATGCAATTAGGGAAGATTAATATGATCTTGGGAACCTTAAGACATTAAGGGTAGGAGGTAATCACTCCTAATCCCTTTCAATCGTAGCCTTAGCAGTGTGCAAAATAGTATTTAAACTCCTGCTTCATTTCAGTCTTTATATGCAATGGTATTCGTATTCGAGATAAGTTAATAATATTGAAACTAGCAACCAGAAAGGTTAGACGATTCAAAACTTTGGATGGTCAAAAAATGTCACATTAATTATAAAAATTATATAATCTTGTTTTAAAATCCCAGATGTACACGCCACTGGATTGGCTGAAAATATTAGTCAACAACCCCGCCCCACCGTCTGCATTTGACTCTTTTAATTATCGAGATTTCTTATAATTAACCTTCATTTCTATGCAATTGTTTTGGTTAGCTGGCAGGCACACGGATTTCTAAGGACGTATTGTTCTGCTAATTTTCGAATCCGATAATTTTTTAAACAGCTTAATAGAAAACCACCTAGCGTGTGAACCGCTTCAAGAGATTTCGTCGTTCTTGGAATTATTAGCTGTATTTGCGAAATAAAAAGCTTTGGAGTTTTTATTTATTTTTAGTGCATGTTGGGAATCAATAAATACCATAGAAGTTCAAAATGATTTTCCTCAAATTCAATGTCTTTAATTTTAGTTAAGATTTTAAAAGACATTATTTATTAAAAATTATGAATTCTTATTTTTTTTTTAAATAAGAACACATTTTCGGGTTTGCTAGATAGTCCGAAATTAAGAATACATGACAAACAACTTTTTAACCTTTTAACTATTCAGTGATGCCAAATTTACACTTTGAATGAACTATGTTATGTTACTATAGATAGACAACTTTTGGACTTACAGTATCTTTAGTTGATTTTAAATCAAAACGTTTTAACTGGTCAATACTACTACATATTCAGGTGAATATTTAACAAGTACAGTAACTAAAATAATTAAATAAATAAATGCATATATATTTCTAAAAGACATTTTACAATGTATAGATTTCGTCAGGTAGGTACTTATACAAAAAAAATATAAATTAAAAATAAACCCCAAAACAAAGTCAGGAACTTCTCAAAAAAAATCGTCTAAACTATAAAAAATATAGTCTCATTGACTAAAAATTTTTTTAAACTCACTAAATTATAGTGTTTTTTTTTTATCCGGGGCAAGAGTGTTAAATAATTTAGGTTCCAAAATTTTTGGAGAGTCAGTAATGCCAAGATTGCGGAACACAAAATTTCGATCTATATCTGGTATTAAAATAATGAATCATAAAATGTTTCTTAAACTCCGTTTTGTTTGTAAACACATAAACACAGATATCAAAGATGCACACAGATATGACAGTCAAAATATTATATACCTAAAAAATGTTTCTACAGGAATACGTAGAAGGTACATTATTAATAATTCTTTAAAATTATTTTTGCCATAAAAGAATATTTGAAGAGGTGACCTACCCCAGAAACAGACGCCATAGAAAATTCTGCTACCCACTTGTGCATGATAGTGTCAAGAGCTGTTGAGTAGTTAATACAGAGTGTAACATTTTGAACTGGTCAGATATAAAGTTTAGCTTGGCGCAAATAGACTGACAATAGTGACAATGTTGTTTCTACGAAAGAAATCTATCAATAATAATACCAAAGAAATTGACATACTTTCGGTAGATGAGATGGAACTCCCGTTTATGTTTAGAATTGGGGGAATTTGCATAGGTCTTTGACGCAACTGAAAAAGGAGTGCCTGAGTTATTATACTTGCTAGGTGACTTGAACGGCAATATCATATGGTGTTGATATTTAAAAGCATAAGGCGAACCTACACGATCATCGGTATCACGGACTGTATTACTGATGTCAATCAGTCGCGTCGCTTTATCGTGCCTATTTTGAGATTCTATAATTGGTTGCATTTGGGAAGGAAAGCTAAAACAATTTAAATTCTAAACTATAAAATTTGAAAGTATTGAAAAAGCCCATTCCTGTTTGATTTTCTTTTAACAATAACCTTGTACGTTCCCTGGAAATGTGTCCCCCCGCACAGTGTACGCTCAAGTTTTCCAAAGCAGGCTTCGGCAATTATAAAATAAAAAGGGTTCCTTGCAATTTGTGGCCAGATTTAATCTACCTTGTTTGATCTTGAAACTTTCCTGATTACCTGAAAGGTTTCTGATTGGCGGACTGAAATTGAAACTCGGTAAAATAGATCTTGAGATTTAATATACTTTCAGCAATCAATTAGTGTGGTTTATATAAGTTGTTGTTGTCAAGAGGTTCTTGAATTAGATGTTGGCGAGGGGTTGACAAATTTCTAAGAGTTTATTTGGAACTTTTTATTACATAAAACAAAATTTAATCTTAATTCTCGAACTTGTATTAAGAAGATAAAATATATTGAGATTAAGAAGAGTATAAGCAAAACTTGTCTCTTCCACCTTTAAAAAATTATTTAAACATTAATCCGTACGTTATTTTCCGATAGTACTTTACCTAAGCAGTAATTGTAAGTCGCACCAACGTTCTTCTACGCGATCCGACGTCGTGATTCCGACCTTTTTACAACCTCTGGTGTGGGTCGTTAAGGCGTCGGGAACCGACTTGTCGTCTAGTTTGCAGCACCAGCGGCTACCAATATTTTCAAATAAAAATGACAGTGAAGTCGGACAAATAAACCAATTTTAACCATTTTATTAACACATCACGGTAGAGTTAATAAAAGGTTCAACCATTTTTGTCATGTAGCTATATAATAGATTTTTAATTTAAGAATTTCATTGTGATAAATATTTCCTGAATATTTAAGATATTATACCGGACCGGGTGACAACGAAATTACTACACGTGTCACATATTTATAAAATAATACATTATTATGACATTTTATTAGGGTATAAGTTATATTTTAACTTTAAACTACACCAAAAAAAAACACTAAAATATATTGGATTGAGTAGTCCGTTACTTTATTGTTAGATTGCATATTAACAAAGAGTTCAGAAAGTATCTTAATAACAAAAGAATACACAACAAACAGTTTCAGAAAAATCAAAACAATAATCTGAATTTCAAATCTGTCCATTCAAACGTTCGCCTTATATACTGCGACACCAAAATTCAAATGTCATGTTGACCGCTTTAATTTAAGGAATCGCCGGCCTGTTGTTGGTTAACTAGTTGAGCTACACGTAAGGAGATGGCGCAACTGTGCCCTGTTGTAAAATAAATATTATACCGTGATATTTGGGATGGCTCCTATTACCCCGGAGGTCACCATTCCCCTGGTTACCCTTATGAAGTTTCTCTTTCTTGTATTGATGTCTTGATCATCAGGTGGTCTTATTTCTGGTGGACTATTATATTTTTACTATGAAATCTTCAATTTTCTTTATTTCGATCTTTTAGTTTTTCTCGGATTTGTTCTTGTTTTAAAGGCCCTTTTTTCTTTGTTCTTTCTGATAACGATTGGATATTTCTGTTATTATACCTTTAATTTTTTATAATATACCTTATACCTACCTACTTAGTAGTTTTTGCATTATATTTTGTTATTGTTCTGCAGGTATGTGTGATCGATTGTTGCAGTGGCGGGTTCTGGATTTTGCTGTTGGGGGGGGGGGGACTAAAAAAAATGACGCGTATCCTCCAGCTCTAAATATCTTCTTACCATCACAAGTCACTACAAAAGAAAATCTGACCCTAAATCCTAAACAGGCCCTACAGTTTTAAAATCTGACCCTAAATCCTAAACAGGCCCTACAGTTTTCCTGGCTCACTGTAAAAAACACCCATTTGGTAATATACCGTAAACTGCGGCTACTTGCACACCTTTTCAGCACATTTTCCAATGTAACGACGTACATTGTAACTTTACAACTTTGAAAAAATTCCATTGTACCTACCTATTCAAGGGCTATCCATGGCTGGTATAAAAATTGGAAGAATCCAGCCATGGGTCACAAAAAAAAATTGTTTTGGGGTGTGCACGTTACCCCATGCTTGGGGCAACTTGCACATCCGTGGAAATATGTCAAATATGTTCATAAATTGCATTCCAGGGTGGGGCCGTATGAAAGAACCCACTGAACACACTTTGTGAAAATCATATGGCAATAACATTAGAACACTAACGTTTTTTTACACAACATTTAATTTTGTAAAAAAAAAGTTAATAATTTCAACATTATTTTTTACAACCTATTAATAACAACTGTTGGGTCGAATATATTATTTTTAGAGGTATTTGTGCAATGTTTTATTTCCCAACGATATAATTATATTACTACTTATAACGTTACTTAAATCAACATGTTTTTCATTTGCACAAAATGTATTTTTAAATTTGGCGCCCGATTTAAACTACCTCGTGTTGACTTCGCTTATGTTCGGAACTGGTCGCAACCACCCCGCCCACGAGCAGCCTCCGGCTCCCGGCCCAGCGTCCATTCTACTACCTTTTTCGTTGTCTTATTCTTGTGGTCTTTCTTAGTTTTGTTTTGCGATTCTTAAGTAAAAATTAGTGGTGGTGTGTTTTGTGATATGTGCCTCTTTTATGTTTGATGTGTAGGTAAGTTTTCAAATTTCTTTTTGTATATTAATAACTATTTGCCGTCGGAATATCTACAGAAACTGGCCGAAAAACGATGTGTCACCAATGGCCAATATCGCCATGTTTAATTTTGACTTATTTTTGTAGGCTTTCGCAAATTTTAAAACCGAAAAGATATGTTTAGCACCTAAATTTTATGTTTTTAAAATAAAAATATGTAATAAAAGAAGAAAATAATGTTTAAAAAAAAATATCACCCCTTTTTAACCAGATTTAACACCTAACCTTGCTGGTAAGATGATGACCGCGGCTATCCTACCGTTTTGTTTTAAAATAAAAGGTCATAAAATTTAAAGTAAAAATAGGTGTTTAGTCAATGGTCAACTATCGTAAGAATATTGAAACTTTATTTTGGGATTAGGCGAGGGATTAGGATTTTTATGACAGAAAATTTGTTATCTTAGAAGATTTGGCTTCATCTTTATATAAAAAACTCACCAGTTGGTTACTTTTATTACTAGTGGCTTGTGTTGCAGGCTTATAACAATTTTTTTTTAAGTACATATTTATGCAAACTTATAAAAAAACAAATGCATCTAAATAATAATCCCGAGGGTAATCCAATTTTTGTTCATTTTTTTTTAGTTTCACAAAGACCTGTCATTCAAATGCAAAAGCTGAATGCCGTCCTGTACCATCGAGATAGAATAAACAAGGAGGAGACACACGTGACTAAAAGTGACCCTACCTGCGACCTTTAAAGCTTGATCTTTCTGTCATTCATGTAGTCAGCTGTTCGATCAATCATAATCGAGGTAGTTTTAGATTTTATGAGAAGGTTTTCAATTTTTGTGTAAAACTATTGCTACTGTGTGATAGATATTAATTATTTCTTGTGCCGTGCGAAGTTGTTCCAGCAGAAAAGCGGTGGATAAAGAAGAAAACGGCGAAAATTACGTTTCATAGGTTAGTATAAATCATATACTTCATCTGACTTTAGCATAGACAAAACGATAATGGAGTATGTTCGATATGCTAATGCCCGATTAAAAAAATTAAATGTATAAAAATTAAAAAAATTAAATAAAAACAGTTGTGTTATTGGCTTGTTTTCCCTAAAACCCAATTTTTATCGACAAAAAAAGATCGCTGTGAATATATGTTGATGCTAATAGAACTATATATGGTTTTTGGATTCCAATTGTATCAAATTGGAGTTGATTTCAGACGTCGTTTACGATTGCACGTTTGTATCTTCAGGGATTTGAACCTTTTAAGATTAGAACACTGGAAAACAAGCTGAATATTGAACTTGTTTGTATCGGACTATGGATAGAACTCTAATTCATATACCTAAGTCTCGGGATGCATTTAGTGTTTCAATCTCAAAACGTCAAGATCCCAGAAGATGCTTCAAACAATCGTAGGCGAAAGGTAATCGGAAATTTGGTACGATTTGAGCCCATAAACCATTATAAGAATACGTTTATAAAGTAATACCAAAATATTATAATTCAAGAATATTCTAATAGGTAAAAAGTTGAAAATATAGAATATCTAATGATAAAATACCATTATAAATAAGATAAAATATAGTGCTTTATCGCAAATTTGAAACGTTAAAATAATGTTAAACGTTTTTGTCCGCAACGTTATTCTACATTAGAATTAAGTAAATATAAAGATATTTTATGTATAAATGATAATACAAAAACAACGTTAAAATATCTTATGTTTTTTACCACAATGTTATTTATCGGCCGATTAAATGTTATTTTCATATTGATAAACATGTGATTCGCCTAGTCAACGTTTTTTAATACCATATTAATCTAACATGGTTTTAATGTTATTTGGTTGACTGGGAAGCATGATGGAAGCTCCAAGATCAAAATATTCCGGAGGTAAACTCGCCCCCCGATCGGATCTCCGGGTGGGGGCTGGTCCTGTGGCTTCATCAAGCGAAATTAATGAATTATCCACCATTTCCGACAATTTACTGGGTTCCTCCAACAACACTCAACGAGGAAATGGTGTGGCGCCTGCAGTTGCTAACAGACTCAAAAGTAACAACTTCAAAATTGATTTCTGCAATATTAGAGGGCTTAACACTAACATCAATTCAGTCCACCAGCACTTACAATCTTCCAAGCCTTATGTGCTTGCACTGACCGAGACAAAAGTCAGAGCGTCAACGAACACCGTCAGCTATTTATATCCTGGATATGATTTTCACTTCCGTTTTAGACGCAACTTTGGGGTATGTCTGTTCATTCGAGATGATCTTTGCTGCCAACGGGAGGACATACTGGAACCGAAAGACTTTGATGTAATGTGGTTTAAAATATCTTCACAAAAAATCACTAAGTTTATATGCTGCCATTACCGTCCTCCAAGCGACATGCATTACAGGGCCCTCTTCTCATCACTAGCCAACACAATCGACTTCTTGCAAACCAATCATCCGAATGCCGAAGTTGCTATCTTTGGCGACTTTAACGTCCACAATGTCAATTGGCTTAAATACTCAAACACCAACGATGAGCAAGGCCGCGAGGCCGAATCTTTTGCGATCAGTTCTGGTCTAACTCAACTCGTAGAAGAACCAACGCGGGTTCCAGACCGAGCTGGGGATTTTGCTAGTCTTTTAGATCTCTTTTTAACTTCAAATCCAGACCTATATACGGTCACCGTACAACCACCATTGGGCTCTTCCGATCACAAACTTATTTCAACCCTAAGCGAGCTGCCAATTAGTTCTGAACAACCTCCTAAACCCCGTAAGATTTGGCACTATACATCAGCTAAGTGGGAAGACCTAAAGGACCATTTTCGCAACTTTCCCTGGCTAAGCTTATGCTTTTCTTCGGATGATCCATGTGTCTGTGCAAAGGAGGTCTCCGACGTCATTCTAACTAGCATGGAGGCCTTTATTCCTTTCTCCAAAAAGCGCCCTTCCAACGGCAAGCCCTGGTTTAGCAAGAATTGCGAGCGTGCTGTCAGATCTAAAAACCTGGCTTACCGACAGTGGCGTAAAAACCCTACTCCTGAAAATCGCGCCATCTTTGTTACCACCCGAAACCAATGTAAGCAAATGATAGGCCAAAGCAAAGAAGCTCATAACGAGAGAATCAAAAACAAACTTCTTGCCAGTCCTAACGGATCAAGGTCCTTTTGGTCAGTCGCTAAGGCCGTCAGCCAAAACTTTACAAAGTCAACTATTCCACCTCTAACACGTTTCGACGGCACAATAGCAACCACAGCCGGGGATAAAGCAAACCTACTTGCTGAACTGTTTTCCTCGCATTCCACTGTAGACTTCCAGGGAAAATTACCACCCAACGTTCCCTCAGTTCAATCGCAAATGTCTGAAATCGTATTCCGTCAGCGTCTTGTTAAACGGATTCTTAAAGGACTCGACGTCAATAAAGCTTCTGGTCCAGACGAAATTCCTATCATTGTTCTCAAGACATGCGCCGATGAACTTACACCAGTACCTATTTTGTAGACTTTTCAACTTATCCTACAAAAAAGGAATATTTCCATCCTGCTGGAAGTCGGCGCGTGTCCAGCCCATTCCAAAGAAAGGTAAAAAGACCCTGCCAAGCAACTACCGATCCGTCGCATTGCTTTCAGTAATTTCAAAAGTAATGGAGAAAGCTATTAACCAACAACTCCTAAAGTATCTGGAAGGGCTTAACATTATCAGCGACCATCAATACGGTTTTCGTAAGTCCAGATCAACAGGTGACCTTCTGGCATATGTCACCCATCTTTGGAGCAACACCATCGAACATCATGGAGAATCCCGGGCTGTTGCATTGGACATCTCTAGGGCTTTTGATCGTGTTTGGCACGATGGGCTTCTAAGTAAATTGCGATCCTACAGTATGCCTAATGGATTTTGTTTATGGTTAACCAGCTTCCTTAAGAACCGTTCTCTGCAAGTGGCGATTGACGGGTTTCTCTCAGACACCTTCACCATCAATGCCGGTGTTCCTCAAGGGTCCATATTGTCGCCTACCCTCTTCTTACTGTATTAACGACCTTCTAGTAAAAACCCAAAATCCAATTTATAGCTTTGCTAATGACAGCACACTTGTCTCATCTTTTACCTTGACTCCCCAAACATCCGCTGCCGACGCACATCTTCGCAGGCAGCATGAAGTATTGCGCCTCAACAATGACCTGGAAGAAATTTTGGCTTGGGGTGACAGTAACCAAGTCGAATTTAATGCTAAGAAAACCCAGGCAGCAGTCTTCTCCAAAAAGGTTAACATTGCAGAACCGGATATAGTCATGGCAGGACACGCAATTCCCCTGGCACCGTCTATTAATTTGCTGGGGGTCAATCTGGGAGGTAATATGTCTTGGCATGATCACGTTGCCGCAATTGCCAAGGCAGCTGCACAGAAACTTGGTGTACTTTTCCGCACCAAAAGGTTGTACACACCTCATCAACTTTTGACACTCTACAAAGCCCAGATTCGACCATCATTAGAATATTGCTCTCATGTCTGTAGCTCTGCACCCAAGCACACCCTTCGGCTACTGGATTCCATTCAAAGGAGAGCCGTTCGTCTGATCGGTGACCCCGAGCTGACCAAGACCCTCGATAGCCTGGAGCATCGAAGACAGGTTGGTGATTTGGCTCTCTTTTACAGATATTTCCATGGCAGGTGTTCGACTGACATTGCCCACTTGATTCCACCTAGAGCAATGCAAAACAGAAATACACGGCGAACCACTGCCGCTCATCCATATGTTGTTCAGCTTAGTACTCCTCGAACTTCATTGTTCAAGAATTCTTTCATCTGGAGAACGTCATCTTTGTGGAATGATCTTCCTGAGGTCGTGTTTCCCAATGAATACAATCTTCAACGTTTCAAGACCAACGTTAATCACTTTTTTCGCACTCGCACCGCTCCCAGAGCGCCTTAAAGGATTTTTCCTACAGTGCAGGTGTTTAATTATCATAAAAAAAAAAAAAAAAATCTAAAGCCTACTCTGTGCATTAGTCATATGAAGAAAAAAAACTTACCTATTTTATAACAAGGGCCATCATTAACCAATTAAATAGATTTTTAAAGAAAAAATATTTTTTTAATTAAAATAGGTACATGAAACTTAAAAACAACGTACCTACTACTTTTTTGTAAGTATGAAACATTTTTAATCTTTATTTACCTAGAACAACAGAATGCCGGCGATAAAACATAAAAAAACTTAACCTGAAATAAAAAATAAATTAATTAAAATACACGGGGTGGGCAAGTAGCCCCAATCTACGGTACCTACCTATAATATAATACTTATTACAACTAATTGTTAGGTACTAGAGAAGTAATCTAATTTTGAAAATTAGATAGGTATCACAATTTTATAGTGAATTTTTAATTTATAAGGAGGTGACAAGCTGAGGAGTAATTTCGTTGTCACTCGGTATAGTTTGTAAAGGGGGAAAGAATTTGGAGAATCAAATAAAATCTTTGGAAAATCAATATAAATTTTTGTCAGGTAGCGTAAATAGGTGTTATTAGACTAAATTCTTGTAGACCGTGTGGCCTAATGGATAAGGCGTCGGACTTCGGATCCGAAGATTGCAGGTTCGAGTCCTGTCACGGTCGAGTAAGTTTTTTCAATGTTATTTTTTTTTCTTTGGAGAAAAATCTACATTTCTGCATTTTAAATTATTCGCAAATTTTATATTACGAAAAAGAACTCTAAAACCAACAGTATGAAAACAAGATAATTCTGCTGTTATCTGTTATTATAATGATATTAAATATATTATTTTGAAATATGTACGTCACAATTTCTGTTAAGAAAAGATTTTATGAAAGAATTAACTTTTTCTCTCATCTTTTTCAAGAATTACGTTCGACTGTTTCATTGTCTAAAATGTATTCCGGATTTATTCAATACCATTCAACCATCTTTATAAATTCACCGTTTAAAATATACCTCATAGAGCCCTCTATTAGTCAGTAGTGAAAGCAACAAAATAGATATGTCCCTCTAAGTTTTGCTCACTATTTTATCGGCTTAGTCAGATAGTACAAAACCGCTTTAGACAAGGGTTAACATACAAATTTTGGTTATGTTTAATAATTTTTTAACAATAAAATGGCAACGTTAATTAAAGATATTAAACTTCCTGAGAATACTGTAAAAAAGATATTATTTCAGAAACATATAGACTTTATAAACGAATATGGTCAAGATGAAAATAATTTTGAATATGGGATGACTGATTACCTGCGAATATCTGGTATGTATTGGGGGCTTACAGCCTTAGAATTAATGAATACAGAACCTGCACTAAGTAAAGATACAATTTTGGAATATATAAAGGCATGCCAAGATCCACAAAGTGGAGGAATTAGTGCCTGTATTGGACATGACCCCCATATTTTACATACATTAAGTGCTGTTCAGGTTAGTATCACAAGTTGATGTAGAATAACTAAAACCAGTAATGATTTAATTAGGAATTACAACATTTTGAGCCAACAGAGTATAATATAATTGTTATATAAATAATGGTCCATAATTAACCTAGGAATTATTGTTTTTAGATCTTAGCAACATATGATAGATTGAAAGCGATAGACACAGAAGGGGTAGTCAAATACATAAAAAGTCTTCAGCAACCTGACGGAAGTTTTTCAGGTGATAAATGGGGTGAAATCGATACTCGTTTTTCCTTTTGTGCAGTAATGACCTTATCACTGCTAAAAAAAATGGATGCCATTGATGTAAATAAAGCAGTAGAGTTTGTTGATAGCTGTAAGAATTTTGATGGAGGATTTGGTTCCAGGCCACTGTCGGAGAGTCATGCTGGACTGATATATTGTAGCGTTGGGTTTTTGTCCATTACAAATCGGTAAGAAAGAAAGAAAGAGTTCAGATATTTCTTAAATTCCATTTCAAATGTCATGTACCTGAGGTTAGGCTACGGAAAACTAGGTTTTTAGTTCACTATCTATATATTATTTAATTTGTTGTAATATAAATCAGTAATTTTTTCTTTCAGTCTAGACTTGGTAGACCAAGATACCTTAGCCTGGTGGCTATGTGAAAGACAGTTACCATCAGGAGGTCTAAATGGTAGACCTGAAAAATTACCAGATGTTTGTTATTCCTGGTGGGTCCTTTCTTCATTATCAATGTTGGGAAGGCTCCATTGGATCGACTCTGAAGCATTGAAAAACTTTATCTTTGCTTGCCAGGATACAGAAACTGGTATGTTTAAATACTATTTTTTAAAGTTAAAGACTTTTAGGGGTGTAATTGATGATTAATTTCTACCTTTTACCTTGGAGACACAATACAAATTTTTTTAGGAGGGTTTGCTGATCGGCCAGGCGATGTAGCAGATCCATTCCATACAGTTTTTGGTCTTGCTGCCTTATCACTTTTAGGATACGAGAATGTACAAAAAGTTAATCCTACTTACTGTATGCCACAGCACATTATAGATAAATTAGGACTAAAACCGCAGATACTATCTTGAGATATTGTTTGTTTAAAAGGGCTTAAGTATACTTTAATTCTAGTAAAAAGTAAAATTTATGTAAACAGTTTATTTTCACTCTTTTAGATTTGTATGTGTACACCTAACCTATTGTGTTATAATTAATTTAATAAAATGTCCAATTGTTAAACTTTATTTTGATGTTTAGGGGGATATACTCAGAGGTACAATAAGTTTTTTACATCTATATGTGTCTGTCACAGAACTCGGACAAGTGTCTGGTATATGTATGCAAACGCTCCCTTCTAGCTGTTTTTATTTGGGTCAGGGTCAGTTATAAAATAAAGAGTGCTTTTCATAAAAATTAAAATTATGACTAGCATGCTTTATTTTTATCTACATATTTTATTGTAAAATAAAATGGTAAAGGCGTAGGAAGATAAGACGGTCTGCTTTTCCTCTGTGGCAATATTTAAGAACATTTTTATAGTGTAGAATCCTAAGTGCATTTTACTATGGCTTTTCTCCCAGAGATGTCGCGGAGTGTTGAGATCACTATCACTTATTTTAGTATAATCTTGCTGTATTTTGATTGGTGAGAAAAACGAAATACGCCGAACTTTACCGATTAATTTAACCTAAAATTTCGCAAAACCTAAAAATATCTCACTTTACATGTGGAGGTGCCGGTAGAAATTATATTAATCGTTTTTGTTTAGAAAATTAATTTTAATAATAGGTAATAATGAGTAAAGTTCCTTTTAAAGTTGGTAAGTAAAACTTAATTTTTTTACATTCACTTTTAATTTTAAATTGTTAAAATCTATGTATTTGAACGACGGTTTCCCTCGTTTTTTTTTAAATAATTTTTTTCTATATAATTTAATAATAATACCTATCTCATTAAATTAAACATTTTTAGCTGACCTTAAATTGGCTGAATGGGGCCGAAAAGACATCAATCTTTCTGAAAATGAAATGCCAGGACTAATGGCTCTGCGTAAGAAATATGGACCGAAAAAGATACTGCAAGGAGCCAGAATTGCCGGTTGCCTCCACATGACTATCCAAACTGCAGTTTTGATCGAAACACTGGTTGAATTAGGAGCTGAGGTAAGTTATTGAATTAATTATTTAGCTAGCAAGTTCTGGATGATGCAAATACAATTAAGTTTAATTTGCTTAGTTCGAGTTGGGGAATCAAAAGGATACTTACACCTTTTGCATCAATCAATCAATCATTTATTAACAAATTATAAAGTTATTAACATATACAATTGTAAGAACTATTTAAGGTTTTAACAAAACTTGTTAATGCTTGCACCTAGATGACTAAACATCTGTATGTGCAAAAGTAAAATTATATTACTATTAATTTTAAAGAAAGAAAAAAAATTTTTTTACAGAACATAATAGTCTAATCTAAGAACACACACACCTAGCCAAAAGATATAAAGCGGGAAGTATATCTCAGTATAAGAGTTTAAGATTAAAATTGTTATAAACAAAATTTAAAAGAGTATTCCAAATTTGGACCAATTTGTAGTAATAAAGGCCTTACATTTCATGTTAAATGTTTTTATATTAGTGATACTTTTCAAGTCTGGTGCTAAAATATTATATATTTTTGGAGCAAGATAGTTAATAAAGCGTAAGTTGACATATACATATTTATTTTGATTCTAGTGTTGTATGTATGATCCACATAAGTTTTTAATTTGTTATTTTTGTGCACAAAGCAACAGGTACTCAAGACGTAAAGTGAGCGAACATTCATAATATCTTCAGAGTATAACTGTTGAGTGGGGAATCTCTTGGTTTTTCTAAAAATAATTTTTAAAATGTAATTTTGAACAACGTTCAGTTGACTCAGAGAGTTTGAATATAGACCGCCCCATATGACAAGTCCATACCTGAGTAAGGATTCGATTAAGGCCTAGTAAATACTTACTAAAAGTTTTTCACTCAATATGTCTCTTAATATATAAAATTTATGTAGCAAAGATCTTATATTTTTGGTGAGTTTAAGGACATGTTTGTCCCACTTGAGATATTGGTCCATCACAATCCCTAAATATTTAGTATGGGTGACTTCATTGATATAATCGTCCAAATTATTTATCTCTATATTATTAAAGTTCGGTCTGTTTGCCGCGGTTAATGAAAATGCAATGTAGTTCGTTTTATTAAGATTTAAAGTGAGTTTACAACATCATGGAGATGTTCACAAGGATGCTCAAGAACTGTTAGTAGTACCAAGATTCTTATTTCAGATTAATACACTGCAATATACCTAGATATTAGCCTTATACATGGCCAGTAGGTAAACAGAGATCTTGTACAAATTGTCAGGTCATGTGCAGATTTTAGAGGAGTGCTTAAAATTTGTGCAGTTTCCTCGAACATAGCTATAGTTTTATAATAATATTCAATCCCCTTTCATTAAAAACATTTTTTATGTCGATTGTACTGTACCTAAGCTTATGAGTATAAATAACCAGAGAAATGTAAGTACCTACTACTTCAAACACTGTGCTTTGGTACACAGATAGAAAACTCAAAAAACTCTAACTTCTAAAATTTACAATATGATGATAGTGCCCAAAAGAATTCAAGTTATATTCAAAGAAAAGTTATAATTTTGGCAATAACAGCATGAGAAATTTAAAAATCTGGTTGTGTATTGGCCGCGACTTGTTTACCTCAGCGTTAATGATATTGGAATAGAATGAAGTTTAATTTTTCATTAATGTTTAAAACCAGTGTTTAAAAGTAATTTTTTTTTGCTTATGTCAGAATGAATTTAAATAAAATTTTTGATGCCTACTAGGTCCCAACACCCAAATAAGCAACAAAATATATGGATTTTTATCCAAAAAATTAATCTAAATCAAGTCACACTTTTTGAGTCATCCTGTATTTTTCCGAACGCACCCCAGGTTAGTACGATACATGTAAAGTATGTGAAATATCAAATTCCCACTTTAAAACTGAGCTATTGGCCACGGGAGAGGTAAGAAGAAGGACCCTGTATATGAATATTTTATAAAGTAATTTACAAATTCCCTTGTTATTCAAAGCATGTTTTACATATATGATGAAAGAAACAGTAACGCTGATAACCCTTCAGTTATCTCATTTTAAGTTTGGTAATGTTCAATAACATTTCATTTGCATGGATATTTTTAAGTTTTCAGTTCTTTTGTATTTGTTAAAAAAATGTTTGATAAGAAAATTGAATAACCATTAATTACCGTTCTTAAAAAAAGGATTTAATTCAATTTAATAATTTACTGATAAATTTAAGAGTTGGGACTTATCACATATTAGCTATTTCGTTTTTTTATAATCAATCAATAATAAACTTTATTAGACACTGGGTCCAAACGGCTAACGACCGAGTTCTTCCTGCCATAATATAATAATATGTATATTATACAAATTTAAAAAAAATATATCATAATATTATACTATTACCTACAGCTACTATAGTACTTATTTAGAAGTATTTTTAGATAACTATACCTATACAACTAAATATTTACATTAAACAAAAAAAATCTATTTAAAAATAGGTACATAGAATAAGGTAATTAATAAGGTAAAAATCAATATTAAAACAGATTCATGTAGGATTCATATAAGGTTTGTGATAGAAATTTTCTTTTGGATTAAATGTTCTAAGGGGTTCTAAGATACGTGGATTAGCGGTAGCGACAGGGGGGGAGGGGGCACTAACCCACCCTAAAAAGATGGGTGCCCACCCAAAATTGAGGTATTCGGTTTTTTACACAAGAGGGGAGTTTCATCTGAGAGAGATCATATTTACCATTTATGTCATTATGCAGCGTGGGGTAGAGGCGACCTTTTTTTTTAGAAGTTACTTTTGAAGTGGGTAGTGCCCAGCCTAAAGTCATAGGGCCCACTTGTGCCCACTCATTCCAAAAATCTTGGCCTGTAATGTATGGCGTTTAAATTATGTTGCTTTGTGACAAATTTTGTGTATAAAGGGTGCAGTGGCGGCGCCAGGATTTTTGGGATGAGTGGGCTCGATGATTTTTGTATGGGCACTACCCAAATGAAAAGTGACTTCTAAAAAAAAAAGGTCGCCACCTCCCCCACGCTTTAAGCAGGGGCAAATAAAACTTCCCTCTGGTCCAAAGTCAAAAAAAAGTCATCATTCTCTTCAAAATAACATACAACACCACTCTTTTCTCCTCAAAGCTTTCATAGCTCATCAATTTTGGGGGGCACCATGGTGGGCACTCATGTTTCTAGGGTAGGCCAGTGCCCATCCTGGCCTCCTCCTGGCGCCGCCGCAGGGTGACTGCATTCTAGAATAGGAGTAATTTGGGTTTGCTGATATAGGAAAGCGTTAGAAGGATTATAAAGGTGGTTGTAGGACGTTTTTGTAAGAAGTAATTTTGGGAAGGCGGGAAGGGGACGCCAGTTTTTTTTTTAGAACGATCGATACATCGATGAATTTGGGCAGATACTCGATATATATTATCGATGGATTAAGGGCAATGTTTTTTCTATATATATATATCGGTGAATTTTGAATTTTGTGCATCCCTAGTCCTGTAGCGATCGCATCGAGCGTTTTGGTGTTAAGTTATTAAAATACAAATATCTCAAAAATGGCACATTTTAGCTTAAAGGTAGACTTTAAATTTAATTAAACTTTACAACACAACAATATTTATAAGCTGTTCTAACATACCCTTTATTCAAATACCAAATATAGTTACGTTAGGCAGATTACAATAAATTGGCTTTTGACCACGTCTATTATTATCAACAACTTGTGTTGTACTACGCATTGTTTTATAAGATAATATTAATTTATTAACTATAACATAGGAAAAAGAAGTCACTGTCGATAAAATCAACAAAATCGATTCGATTAATCGAAATACGAATTGATTAAGTAGTTTTTTAAAAGTTTTAATCGAATGATCAATTATTAGGCCCATGCAATATATTCAGAAAAAATGTATAATACACATAATCAATATAGGCAGGTATTCATTTTATTTTTATTTTGTAAAAATTAGTAAAAGTATCAGGTATGTACCTATATTTGTATATAAACCAGATTTAAATAAGTATATTTTTATGTTTACCTATTCCTTCTTTAAGTCAGAACAGAAATCTATCTATCTAAGAGATAATAATTAAATTGTATTAAACATATAATATCTATATACATAGTAAGGATAATATTTAATACCATATTTTTTACCAAGTAATAATAATGATCAAAACAAATTATTTTCCACTTTAATTTTATAATCACAACAGATGTAGGCGCAAAAAATTTACGTGTTCTATTTCCATGACCAAAACCTATGAAAATTCTTTATGTCAGATCCTTAGACTGTGATCCTATTTGTAGATTTTTAAAGTAGTATTGTTAAGCAATTTGTTTTTGTTTTTCTTGAAATTTTTAATTTTTTCTTGAATATTTTGATTTTTCCACCTAATTAAATCAGTTAAAAACAAAATAAATATAGGTTTACAGGATATAATAAGTTAACTAGCTTAGATCTACCTAATTTTCTTAATTACAGCACCACCTGCCTATATTAGCCTTGAAAGGACGTAATTATGTAGATAAACATTAAAAAAATACCTTTTTCCTTAGGCCTTTAAAAAATAACAATTTATCATATTATTTCTTGAAGAACGTGAGTCGCTAATGTACATAATAATAAAAAATAATGAATAATAACTACTTGATTGGTTACATATATTATGTGAAATTATTTTTGAAATATTTATCTTCGCGTTCGGTAATAGCAGAAACGTTACATGTATAAAGTTGACATTAGTTATCCTAAAGGCCTTTTTACATTGGGTGCAATTGCAAGAAAAATGGCCTGGAAGCATGCACTTCGACGACGTTTTAATCAGCTGATGCACGTTTTCCCATTTAAAACCTGCATCAGCTGTTTAAAACGTCGACAAAGCGCATGCTTTCAGGCAATTTTTTTTTGCAATTGCACCCAATGTAAAAAGGCCTTTATAAACAAATATATCTTGAAATAAATTCGATTTCAGACGTTTTTCTGTAACATTATAAGTACATTGAGGAATGGCAAATACCCGAAAGCGACGGTAGACCCTTAATGCAAGTTAAAAAGTATTCATTTAAAACATCTTTTTTTCTACTGCCATATGGATATTTGCTGTTTTCTTTACAGTTAAGTGGATGGATAAATGGTATATTCCAGTTAACTGAACCGATACAATTTCATATTCACTTTTGTTAGTGCTGGACAGTGCAGCGATCTTAAAAAATAAAATTTCCCATTTTTAAAGAAAAATCCCACGAATGCACAAATTACTGAAGGTCTTATTTTCGCAGATCCCAGCCACAAGTGGTCCTAAAGAATATCCCACAAATACAACACGCAGTGGCGGCGCCAGGATTTTTGGGATGGGAGGGCACAAATGGGCATGGTGATTTTTGAGGGGGCACTACCCAAAATAAAAGTGACTTCTAAAAAAAAAAAAAGACGCTCTAGAACGCAAACAAAACCTTCCTCTTGTTTTCTAAGTAATGTCTAAAAAAAAAAGGTCATCTTTCTCTTCAAAATACCATACAACCACTCATCAAAACTTTTATAGCCAAGTCCCTTACAGAACGGATCCATCAATTTTGGGGGGGCACCAGGGTGGGCACTCATGTTTCTAGGGTGGGCCGGTGCCCACCCTGGCGCCGCCGCTGACAACACGTGCGTAAAAATTTCCCTTTATTCGCTTGATCACTCCTTTGTGCTTTGGATCTTAATATTTTCCTTCTTTTTGATGACATAATTTATTTATTGAGAAGTTTGTGTATATTATACAATGTGTTAATAATTTGTAAAAATCTATACGCATCTACCTATAATAGTTTTATTCATAATGCATCAAGATGTTACCGGCTGTATGTGCATAGAAAAATAATTTCATGTAGTATTTTTATTATTATTTTATTTAAATTTACTATTTTTGAAACCTTGTCTTGTTTTAAGGTTCAATGGTCCAGTTGTAACATCTTTAGCACTCAAGATCATGCCGCTGCTGCCATAGCAAAAGCGGGAGTAGCCGTATATGCTTGGAAGGGAGAAACCGATGAAGAATATCTCTGGTGTATTGAACAGACTCTATTATTTCCTGATGGTAAATAAGGTTTTTTTTTTAACAATTTAGTCAAATAATTCATATCATGTTACATTTGTTTATGGACACTGGGGTGTCTTTTTAGTGACATTTTTATGTGATTATTTAATTATTTTATTCCACTAATCGATAAAAAGGAAAATAATCTGTAAATAGGTATATTATTTTTGCGGAACTTGGGGTAAATATTTCAATTTGTTTCGTCAGTTAATTTAAAATATAATTAAAACTCTTTGTTTTAGAGTAGAAAACGGTATCTTTTTAAATCAGTTTCATATTTTCGTTAGAAACCAAGGACTTTTTTTTGAAACTAGAAACACTTTGTTTCAGAGAATGCCGTATTTTTGGAAACACATTTAAAAAAATAAAATATATCGATATTTCGGTAGTTTTTTAGAAGCCCTTTGTTTCAGACTAGAACACGGTATTTTTGGCAGAATTTTATTTTGCATTTTTACATAAATACGGAATTTTTCAAATCGTCCTACCCTACCAGATATTATTTCATCTTACTTTCGTCGTCTTTAAGCATCAAAATATTTTTTTTCAGGTAAACCTTTCAACATGATTCTTGATGATGGCGGCGACTTAACCAACCTAGTGCACGAAAAATACCCAGAGTACTTAAAAGACTGTAAAGGAATAAGTGAAGAAACCACAACTGGAGTACATAACCTTTATAAAATGTTTAAGGAAGGAAGATTAAAAGTTCCTGCAATTAATGTCAACGATTCAGTTACAAAAGTAAGTGTGTTGATGATTCCTTATTTGGAAAAAAAAACTGAAGTGCCGTTAACTCTGGGGCTATTTATGACTTGCTAAGATTTTTCCTAAAAACATTTTATTAGTGAGCATTTTGTCTTGGCCCTAAATGGCAACTAAATATTGTTGATTACATACATTTTTTTTTTAAATAGGTAATTTATTAATGATAATGACTTATGATAATTTAAATCCACAAGTTCTGATATGAAAAAATGCAGAGACATACTTTTAAATGTCACTTTGCTGTAATAAACGAAAAAATTCACCTTTTGTGAAATGTATGCCACACCGCGCGCTTCCATTGTGTGGAGGTAAATAAAATAAAAAGTTTTTACGAATTTAAATAAGAGTTAATTTCCTAACACCCTTTATACAGCGTGATCAGTTAAGGGTACGGAGCGGCCATATCTCGGAAACTACTGGGTATAGAAATTCAGGGAAAAAAATAATAACTAAAGTGGCCATGAGAAAATCCTGGAAATAATTTTTAAGTTCCGCATTTTGCCGCAAGAGGGCGTAATTGATAAGTAAATTTTAAAATTTTACATATTTCCGAAAATTCCACATTAAGGTAACACCATTAAAAAGCTTGGACAATTATGCATCATTTTGGTCTTGTGCTCATTGGCGTACCGACTTTAATAAGAGGGGGGGAAGCTGTTGAAAGTGTAATCATTTAAATCGCTGTAACTTATAAAAGACTTATCCGATTTTAGCAAGCTAAAGACTGTTTGGAAGAGAAATGTATGCATTTTCACCAATCGTATTTAGTTGTCCATAATAATTCAAAAAAAAATGCTAGAGGGCGCAATTTGTAATGATAACACATTTTTTGATTTTACTCTGAAAAACTAAATCATATGATATAATTATGATACCATATTCGAAAAGTAGATGAAATTTGCTAGAAAAAATGTTAAAACCGCAGCTCGATATCTCCCTTCGTTTCAACGTTATGCCAATAGAATAATTTTTAAAACTTTAAATGAAGAAGCGGTTATATATTTTGTAGAAAAATAGTGAGATGCTACTGATATTTTTCCATGTGGATATTATTTCGGATTAGCCTGGTCAATTCTGCATAAAAATGGTCTCTTGCGGTTTTCTCCTCAGGCACACCGTTCTTAATTAAATGGGCGCCAGCATGCCTATTAAATGAAGGTGGTCATTTCCAACAATTTTTATAAAACATAAATTTTTCATTATGAATGTTAATAATAAATAGTAGAGCTAATTTAATTTAATTATTTTAATTAAGAACGGTGTGCCTGAGGAGAAAAACGCAAGAGATCATTTTTATGCAGAATTGACCAGGCTAATCTGAAATAATATCCACATGGAAAAATATCAGTGACGTCCCACTCGCTTCTTCATTTAAAGTTTTAAAAATTATTCTATTGACGATAACGCTGAAACGAACGGAGATATCGAGCTACGGTTTTAATATTTTTTCTAGCAAATTTCATCTACTTTTCGATTATGGTCTCATAATTATATCGTATTATATATTATTAAAGTCGGTACCCCAAAGAGCATAAAACCAAAATGATGCATAATTGTACAAGCCTTTAAATGGTGTTATCAAGATATATCTTAATGTGGGATTTTCGGAGATATGTAAAATTTTAAAATTTACTTCTCAATTACGCCCTCTTGCGGCAAAATGCGGAACTTAAAAATTATTTCCAGGATTTTCTTATGGCCACTTTAGTTATCTTTTTTTTCCCCTGAATTTCTTTGCCCAGTAGTTTCCGAGATATGGCCGCTCCTTACCCTTAACTGATCACGCTGTATGTATAAAAGTTCTTCAGGGTGTCTCTAAAAGGTGCGGAAAAAAAGCTACCACAAGTTCCTGAGGCGTAAATATGACGATCTAACCCAACTTACCTAAGTCCAAAAGTGGATGATTTCGGAGATACAGAGTGTCAAAAGTTCAATTTGGTTTTCATTTTTTATAAATAATTTTTTTAATAATTGGTGTATTGTCACAATATAGAATCTGCTCTCATTTTTATTGTAAAGTTTGGAAGGCGCCACCTGCGGTACCTTGCACACATTTAAAACGAAATAACTTTTTTGAGCCACCCTATATTTAGCTTTTAAATAAAAATTCGGATTCTCCAACGTCTTTTACCTAAAAAAGGTATACTTGGTAAGAGTTGAGCAGCTGTTTTTGAGATATCTGGATTTAAAAAATTCACTTCGTTTATGGCCAGGTCTAAATTCTTGTAATAATTGAAGACATTTGAAGTGTAGGCGGTAAATTAAAATAGCGTCAATAAAAACTACCTGGCCATACACGAAGTGAATTTTTTAGATCCAGATATCTCAAAAACAGCTGCTCAGATCAACTCTTACCCCCTATACCTTTTTTAGGTAAAAAACGTTGGAGATTCCGAATTTTATTTAAAAGTTAAATATAGGGTGACTCAAAAAAGTTATTTCGTTTTAAATGTGTGCAAAGTACCACAGGTGGCGCTCTCTAAACTTTACCATAAAAATGAGAGCAGATTCTAATTTCTCATCCCGCAAAACCCCCCCAAGCTGAATATTGTGACAATTCACCAATTATTAAAAAAATTATTTATAAGAAATGAACACCAAATTGAACTTTTGACATTCTGTATCTACGAAGTGATCCACTTTTGGACTAAGGTAAGTTGGGTTAGATCGTCATATTTACGCCTCAGGAGTAATGGTAGCTTTTTTTCCGCAACTTTTAGAGACACCTTTTATTTCAGTGAGGCTGAGTTTTAAATGAAGCTGCGAGTAGCCCTAAGCAACTTTTTGCTAAAAGATCCTAAAGACACATTTTTATGTTTTTACCCTAAAGTAATGTATGTAATTTTGCTTTTTAGAGCAAATTTGACAACATCTATGGCTGTCGTGAATCACTTATTGATGGAATAAAACGGGCGACCGATGTCATGCTTGCAGGCAAAGTTTGCGTTGTAGCTGGCTATGGAGATGTTGGAAAAGGGTGCGCTCAGGCATTGAGGGCTTTCGGTGGCAGAGTGCTGATTACTGAGATAGATCCAATCATTGCTCTTCAGGCTGCTATGGAAGGTAACATTTTGTTTTTAAGTAAATCTGAGACATTCCAGTGTAATATTTGTAGCAGTTGTGTCCACATATTTACAACCAGTACCTATTATTTTTAATGCTTGTTTTCCTATTCAAAAGTTAAAGGTTAAAAAGAAACAGAAACCTTGGCTTACCAGGGGACTCAAAATATCGGCTAAAAATCTAAGATCTCTGCATTACATCAGAAAACATATAAACAACGATTCCTTTTTGTCATACTTTAATTCTTACCGTAATTTGTACAGGAAACTTATCGCTCTTGCTAAGAGATCTCACTATAACTCCAGAATATCTCAATCAAGGGACAAGCAGAGGGAGAGCTGGTCAATTGTTAATGATATCAGGGGTAAGGGAGGGAATATTCGAGTCGTGCCTGACTTATCTCCTGATATTTTGAACGCTTTCTACTGCTCTGTGGCTACCAAGATAGTCGGTAACATCAAACCTTCACGAGATGCACTGGATTTTTTGGGTGATTCTTCAGTACCTGATTCCTGTTATTTCGAACCAACTGATATTGTTGAGATTAAGCAAACTCTGCACGGGTTTAAAAAGAAGAACGCATGTGGTCTGGATAATCTATCAGCTAACATATTGCTGAACCTTCCGGATCGGGCAATTGGTGCCTTGTCGCTGGCAATTAATAGCTCATTGGAGATGGGAGTTTTTCCATCTAATCTCAAGACTGCCTTGGTGGTCCCCCTGCACAAGGGTGGTGATGTCGACTTAGAATCAAATTTTCGCCCTATTTCCTTGCTGTCTACGCTGTCTAAACTTCTAGAGAAGCTTGTTCATAAGAGACTTACTAACTTTCTGCTAAAGTATAATATAATTGATAATAACCAATTTGGATTCCAAAGTTCAAAAAATACCAGTGATGCCATATTTTCTTTTCTTGAAAGACTCTATTTAAAAATTAATGATAGATCAGCGGCTGCGGCGGTGTTCTGTGACTTATCCAAGGCGTTTGATTGTGTTAGTCACCGAATTCTGCTGCTGAAGCTGGAGCATTATGGCTGTAGAAACAATGTGTTGGACTGGTTTCGATCATACCTGAGTGATCGTAAGCAGGTTGTTAGCGTGGCAGGGAGGACCTCTGCTCAGATGAATATTGTTGCTGGTGTTCCACAGGGTTCTGTTCTAGGCCCTTTGCTTTTTCTAATATACTTCAACGACATAACGAAGCTTAAAATTAATGGTACATTTACACTTTTTGCCGATGACACTTCCATCTTTTGGCACGACCACGACATTGAGCGTCTGCACCGGATGATCTCTGAGGATATACTGATTGTTAAGGATTGGTGTGACTCGAATTTTTTCTCCTTTAATATATCAAAGACATGTATAATGCATTTTAATTGCACATTGGATAGTGTTTACTTGGGCAATCAGGTTTTGGAGGCTAGATCCTGTACAAAGTTTTTGGGCATTTTTCTGGACCAGAACTTAAAATTTGATACTCATATTGCGAACTTGATCAGTAAACTGACGAGAGGTTGCTATGCTATTCGCCTTACATCCAGAGAGGTGGGATTGTCATTGTCGAGATCTGTGTATTTTGCACTTATAGAGTCTCACCTAAGATACGGTTTACCGTTTTGGGGTAGCTGCTCTCAAACTCCTTTTAGGTCAGTATTTTTAATTCAGAAGAGGGCTGTGAGATGCCTTTCCGGTGTGGGTCCTAGGGAGCCTTGCAGGCCTCTGTTTCGGAAACACAAAATATTAACATTGCCGTGCCTTTTCATATTGGAATCTGTTTGTCTAATTTTTAAGAGGAGGGATGCATACAAGAGAGATGTGTTGGCTTACCAGCCTAGGAATACTCATGATATTCTTTTACCTTTGCCAACTAGCGCTCTTGTATACAATTCTATTATATACAATTCAAAAAAGATGTTTAATCATCTCCCTCTTAATATAAAATCCTTAAGTTTCTTCTTCTTAAAGTTTCGAATTCAGGTCAAAAAATTGTTATTAGAACACGTGTATTACACCGTATCTGAGTATTTTGTAGAAAGTTTGTAATAGTTCGGTTTATGTATTGTCCTTTATTTGCTTTTGTATAATTTTCTCTGTAGGTATATATTTTGTTTAGCATGAGATTGTGTAGATTTTATTATTGTCGTATAGATTTTATTATTGTTGTGACATTTCATTTTGACTTTTATTTTATTTAGTTCTAAGTTTTTCAGCTTTGTCAACAAGAGTATAAACTCTTATGATTAATAAAGCATATTTGGAATTTGGAATATATTGCTAATGGTATTCAGCGTTCGCCAAACGGGTCTCCTTTGTAAGCGTGCGCAATATACAGGGTGATTTCTCAGTTGATAATTCTTTTTTAGCTGTGTATAGAAGGCATTAAAATAAACAACATTTTCAAATACCTTTTTTCAAAAAACTCAAAAATAAGGTTCTTACATTTATTTATTACACTATCGATCAAATACGGTCCTTCCTAACTTAAACATAATCTCGAAGCAGCAGCCGCACAATAACGACCCTCACCGTAAACTATCACCATATCTACTAGTTCATTGTTTTCAAATGTTACCATTTTCACGTGTCGCCAATTTTAAATTAACTTGCTTCAGAGAAACACACCGCAGCGGATTACCAAATAACTGACCACCGACCCGTAAATTGCATGACTAATAAGACAAACAACATAAAGTATAGCAGGCTACGTTTTGATGACCAGGCCCGTACTTAGATTTTTTACTTCTGTATCTCACCTATTTGTATTTTAGTTTTAAAAAAGGTATTTGAAAATGTTGTTTATTTTAATGCCTTCTATACACAGTTAAAAAAGAAGTATCAACTTAGGAATCACCCGCCTGTATAGGATAAACAACATTTTAATCAGATGATGCATCGACGTGAGCGGAACTGGATCATTTATTATTTTCGTGGCACTTTTAATTGTTATGTTGTTTCTATTGCAAACATTATTTAGGACAATTTAGGTGTGGTAGATCTAGTGTCATTTACATGGCCTGTAAGTTCTAACCCTCCCCTGTCGGTTTAATATTAAACAATTTAACATCAAATAATTAGAGGGTACCCGTTTTGGGACTGCCTGTTAATCTGCGCCCAGAGATGATTGAAAAATTAAGATAGTCAATTTTTCGTTTTAACCAATCACAATTGAGACACACTTATAATAATAAACATACTGGACTTCTGCCCCCTTCGTGGACTACATTGTCGTAGTAACCTAGAATTTTTAGTTATTATCATTATTTAAAATACTTGATATGAATAGGCAAAACTAAAATCTGTCCGTTGCCTTGCCTTTATAAAAAGAATGGTATCTTTATGAGCTTGATCCTTATGGGTAAAAGTCGTTGAATTTTATTTCAAAAATAATTTCTTGGTTTTATTGCGTCTATCTTTGATGTAAAAGATTGCAACAATGAAAATTTTTATTTTACCGACTTAACATAAAACCAAAGTTTGGCAACAGCGTATCATTCTAGCTAAAAATTTCTGCTGTTTCCACGTATGTTTCATTCAGGAACGTAGTGGACCTTTGCATTTGGTATCTTATCGAATTGCTGCGATAAAGAGCTTGACATCTCAATCTTACTTGATCACCATTGGAAATTAGTCATTTTTTTTTTGTTTAAGGTTACGAAGTAACAACCATGGAAGAAGCAAGTAAAGAAGGTCAAATATACGTGACCACCACAGGAAATAAAGACATCATCATGGGCGAACACTTTTTGAATATGCGCAACGACAGCATCGTATGTAACATCGGCCACTTCGATTGTGAATTAGACGTCCAATGGCTCGAGAAAAACGCCAAAACAAAAGTCAACATCAAACCGCAAGTTGACAGGTACGAACTGTCGAACGGAAACCATATTATCGTCCTTGCCGAAGGGCGATTGGTCAATTTGGGTTGTGCCACTGGACATCCGTCTTTTGTTATGTCGAACAGTTTTACGAATCAATGTTTGGCTCAAATTGAGTTGTGGACGAGACCTGGAGACTACGCGGTTGGTGTTCACACGTTGCCAAAGATTTTGGATGAAGAAGTTGCCAGGCTACATTTGGATCATTTGGGTGTTAAGTTGACTAGACTTACGTCTGATCAGGCTAAATATATTAGTGTGCCCGTTAATGGACCGTATAAACCAGAGTCTTACAGATATTAGGTTTTGCATTGTAGAAAAATGCAGGTAAAGGAAGTAATCCGTTTAAAGAAATACACATTTTAAAGATATTTAAGAGTAAATAATAATAAGCCTTTAGGGTGGAGTGAATACCAAGTCATTAACTTGAAAAAATGGAATAATTAGGTTTAAAAAAATTCTGATTGCTTCCTTTAATTGTGTTTTTCGCTTTTGGTACCACCCCAGTTGCATAATTGTTACAGTTTTATACCTTTACAAACTAAAAATGATCTTGTCTTACTTAATTCTCTTGTAAAAATTTTATTCTTATTGGTTAATTTTTTGTACTAGAGTAAGAAAGAAAAATTGGATAACCAAATATTTTTAATAAGCTAAAATAAAGAAGTGTCAGTAAACCTCTTCATTATATTAATATAGTTGGTTTGTGGTCCCATTACTTTTAAATAGTCTGTTGCGTATTTTGGTATATACCGGGTGATTCATTAAAGGTGACGAGCGGCCATATCTCGGAAACTACTGGGCATAGAAATTCAAGAAAAAGAAAATTACAACTAAAGTGGCCATGAGAAAATCCTGGAAATAATTTTTAAGTTCGGCATTTTGCCGCAAGAGGGCGTAATTGAAAAGTAAATTATAAAAGTTTACATATTTCCGAAAATTCCACATTAAGGTATATCTTCGATAACACCATTAAAAAGCTTGGACAATTATGCACCATTTTGGTCTTATGCTCATTGGCGTACCGACTCTAATAAGAGGGGGAAAAGTAGATGAAATTTGCTAGAAAAAATATTAAAACCGCGGCTCGA
Organism: Polydrusus cervinus; assembly: GCA_935413205.1. Taxonomy (NCBI): domain Eukaryota; kingdom Metazoa; phylum Arthropoda; class Insecta; order Coleoptera; family Curculionidae; genus Polydrusus; species Polydrusus cervinus. The sequence continues at coordinate 1,120,477 of OW284511.1, read as the reverse complement.
CATCTCTGTCCGTTTCAGCGTTATCGCGAATAGAATAATTTTTAAAATTTTAAATAAAGAATATTTTTTAGAAAAAAAGTAGGACGCCACTGATATTTTTCCATGTGGATATTATTTCGGATTAGCCTGGTCAATTCTGCATAAAAATGGTCTCTTGCGTTTTGCTCCTCAGGCACACCGTTCTTTATTAAAATAATTAAATTAAATTAGCTCTCCTATTTATTATTTTTATTAACATTGATAATGAAAAATTTTGTTTTATTAAAATTGTTGGAAATGACCATCCCGCCCGTCTAGTTTTTTAGTTTAATTGGGGTAAATCGTCAAAGAAAAAACATTTTGAAAAACTTAACTATTTTTATTTCTAATGAAAATAATACAATAGAATTAAATAGAATAACAATGTCCAGATGAATGCTTCTAAAAATGATTTGATAACCAGTGCAACACTCACAAAATGGAAGGTATGCTGAAGTATTCTGACTAGTCGCAGATGACACAAATAATTATATTAATTATCGATTCACTTTTACAATCTTAGAAAAAAATTCTACCAAAAGTATCAACAATTTAAGTCTTCAAATCTACCACATGTGCGTTTCCCTTATTTCGCTTATTATATGTGCGGCTCTCTGTAAAGCCTAAAAGAAAGAAAACAATATAAGAATAGAAATTTGTACTACAAGAGTGGATATAATGTCCCTATTGCATGAGGGAGTAAAATGAGCATGAGGCGGAGTGCTCGAACGCAATATGGACAATCCAATCCACTCAAGTTGTATAGCATATTTCAAACTTCATACTAGGAATTTTAAAAACATACTTAAATCAGGCATTTTATAGATTTGTCTTTTTAGTTGGCCGTGAATTTATGAGAAAGATCGAATCGAAGACAAATTCATTTCGTTCGCAAATCCACGAACACAATAAAATAGACCAAGTACTTTTAAAAAATGGAGGGGCCCTTCAAATATCAAAAATTAATTTCAGGAAAATTTTCAAAAAAAAATTATTGATGTCGGATTGCACAAAGAATTTTAATAATAAATATTTAACCGGCAAGTTTGACTGTGACATAATAGTAGATTCTGTAACGAGGTTGGAATGAAAATTTGATCCGAGTGTGCGTGAGGAACCACGAGTATCGAATTTTCAGTCTAACCGAGTAGCAGACTATTTTCTCCACGACCAAAAATACTATTCGCAATATTTGTAATTTCAGGTGGAGTATTATCCAGTTCCATATCTGATTCATCCGATTTTTCACTCATATTTTGACTTGCACTAAAATTTGTCTGCTGACATTGACAGTTTCGAAATTCATGGCAACCTATGTCGTTTAGATCAATTACAGAATATTCATTCCGTATCTTGTTATGGAATGAAAATACACGCAAAACGCATAAGAAGCAACTGTTTCAGAATAAATATTCTAACTCAAGAGCGAGAATTTGACAAGTATAAGCACGTATTTTCAATTGATCATTGTTAAATTTTGTATTTTTGCAAAGACCGTTTCGAATATGATAAATTTGGGTAAACAATCATGGCAGAATCAATGTAGTAACGTCGAAAGGCTTAATATCACCCATGGTGACCTTATATAACGAATAGTAACAGTACCTATATACCTTTTAGATATGCAACCTTCGTTACATCTACTAATCGTCGTTTAGGAGTTTAATGAGAATTTAATATTTTAGTACAGTTGTTTTTAATTTCGCAGCGAAATGAAGTGTTGTGCTTATTCATTATGAAATACTAGAAAAGCAAAAAACTGTTAGATACCATTATGGGAGACCTCCATTTTATAAATAAGAAGTTTATATTAAGGGGTAATTTTTACTAAAGAAGTTATATAGAAGCGGTGATTACTGATAATATCACCAAGAGTTGTATAATACATTATAGCCAAGACCACCATCTTCCAGTTTTTATAAAGATGAATACCATCACTTCTACATAACTATGGGTATTCTAGTTGTATAAATGAGGTTGCGGCACACCTTATAGTAATTCATTATAAACAGACATTACTACAAGTTTTATAAAATGGTAATGGAATTATTGGATGGATATTACCTTATGATATACTTGTAACTTATTGTAATCTTATAAACCCCTTATGACCTTCTTGTGTATTTATTACCTTTATACAACTGGATGTTATCATAAGTTGAGAACATTTTTTTATTGGGATGGTAGACCTTTAAGATTCTTACCTTTAACATATCAGCAGCCTCCTTACGTCTCTGAGCAATATGTTCAGATTCATCCAAGAGTTGATCCGCATTATCGGCTTTGTACAGGCAGGTAACTAACTCCGATTGTAAATTATCCTTAACAAAGTTAACTAGGAAATGCATTATAGCCTTCGGTACTGTATCTTGAATTGACTTTCTCACTATGTAGAAATAGGACTTAATAAGCCGCTCTGAAAAATATAGCTAGGATTAAAATGTGATTTTTTTAAACTAAAAACCCTAAGTTTTACACAAACTAAAATTTAATACTAACATTTTTATCTTTCTATTAAACAGAAATTTTATAAGGTTATTTTGTGACTAGGATATTACCAACAACAATCAAATATACATAAAAGTGCATTTTTTGACAGATGGCTCAACTTTATGTCACTCGAGTTTTAAAGGACACACCTGGTATGTTTTATCTTTCTTTAACTCCATATTTCATTTTAAATACAACCATATGCGTCATTTTTGGTTACCAATTTTTTAAAATATCATTTCTTTTCAAATCTAGAAAAATACAATTGTTTCGGTCAAAAGCTATCCGCTATGTTAAATTTAACATTTAAATTTGTATTTTTTTTAATGATAACATAGCGTCCCGTCGGGTCAGAAGAAACGAGTAATTTATTGAGAGTAATTGGATATCCCACAAAAAATCGAAGAAAATATTTTTGGGGGACAAAACGTGACACATGGTTGTTTTTTAAATGTCATATGAAGTCAAAAAAGAAAAATATGCCAGGTGCCCCATTTAAAAATAGAAAGTTTATGTCACATCCAGTTAAACCGGCAAAATTGAGTCGCCTGTCAAAAAATGCAGTTTTATGTTGTATAATCCACTAAATTTCCTTTTATTATCTTTAAAAACAAACGTTATAGAAGTATGGCACCTTTCGAAGACAACCGGTACATATGCTTGATTCTCATTGGCCCTGAAGTCGTGATATTCTGACAAGACGACAGAATTATTTTAAAATTAATTTTTTGATTTAAAATAGTAATTAAAATTTATATCAATCGAGGTTAGCATCTGGTTGGCCAATTTAATTTTCTTCAAGAAAGTTTCTTTCCCAAAAAATTGTCGCTTGTGTTTGACGTTATTAGGTGACGCAACAAATTTTTGTCGCTTTTCATTTGTATAAAGTTTGTGTTTCGAAATTTTGAGTCAGACTTCGTCTGTGTGTTACCATCAGGTTTGTAGTAATTAATGGTTTTAAAGGTTACTATTAAAGCAGCTGTTCATAATCCACACACATACACATTATTGAAAACTCTGTGTTTCTCTGTAATTGCAATTGCAAACGAATTCTTGACCTTGTTAGATTGCCGTTAATTAAATAAAGAATACTCGCTATTAACGAATACCCTTACCGATAATTTCACAATCATGCTCCTCGTTCGCAGACAGCGTCCTATAACTCCTTCCATCAAGGGGAACTTGGGGTAGTAAATTTACAGGTTTATCCGGACTCAATACCGATCGAAGATCGAGTTCTGGCTTGCCGAACGGCTTATTGGCCTGGTTTAAGTCGTTTTCCTTTACGCCGTTCTGGACAGTGGTTAGGCTGGAAACCCAAGTTGTCGCGTCCTCGTTTAGCTGTGGATTGCTATTGGATCTCGACTGAAAGATTAGAAATATATTGATATATAGGTAAAATAAAACGTGTTGGTCCCGAAATTGTCAGTATAAAGACCGTTAAATAAAGAAACTGACTAATGAAAAGTGGTTGGAGGAGGGAATACACAATATCTTACATAATGTCAGCAGTAAAAATACAAAAAACCATTTGGTTATTCACAGCGAAAGAAGGGAATGTTTAGATAATTAAAAAAAAAATTATATAAATTTTCTTGAAAGAAAGCATAATATTAATAAATTTGGAACTTGAAAGTATAGTATCAAATTAAATCCGCATTTTTTTTCGGAGTCCTTTTATTATTAATTCGTTGTTTTGTCGTATGTTAACACGTTTTACGATTATATTGTAGCTTTATTTTGCACGTTTTATTATTTTAAAACTTATTTTTATTTTGGCATTTTGGATTTGCATAGTGCAGTGCTTGTCTTGTGGTGCAAAAATAAACCTCTAATATAATCGGAAAACGTGTTTATTCAAATGCGAAAGCTGAATGCAGTCCTGTACCGGCCACATCGAGAGTTTTGTGGTTAGGTTATTATTTACTATCAGTGCCAGTTGAAAATAAATACACTTTAGAGAGAGAGAAACAACAGATTCATGTATATAAGTGCAGTTTGAATTTTTTTACTTTAAGAAAAGAACAGAATTTTTTTTTGTATTATAAAGCGTGCCAAAATTAATATTTTCGCAACGATATGTATTGCCGCAACAGTACAAAAACCCCATAGAAATGAAGTAAAAATATTTTTACCTCTTCCTGTTTGTCTCGATTGGTAGAAAACATACTCGGAAACAAAGATCTACGTCCAGTTTTATTATTAATCTAAAAGGGGTAGGTCATGGGTTAAAACTTAAAAAAATTAAATAAAAGGTTAATAAGAAAATTGAAAAGTATACGCACACAGCAATAATAAACTACCCAAGCAAAATTGGAAGGCTCATACCTTAATTAATAATACGAAAATCTAAATAAAAAATTATATTTAAACGTTTCCCCATCTGAGCATTTCAATTCCGCGAACAAAACATTCAAAAGCTTCAAGTCCAATAACAACAAGTGTCTGGTTTAAGCTGACAAAGTATTATTTAGGGTCACTTGTATAGGTTCAGTTTAAACTAGAAGTGACAGTTAAACTTAAGTTTATGCAGTTACATTATTGCATACATTTAAGTACAAAAAGAAGATTGAACATTTATTTTAAAAGTTCAATTATATAATCCGCTATGCAGAACAAAAAAATAGAAATATTACAGCTATTCACGTGAGTTTCTTATTTTCCATTAAAATTACAAACGATGCCCCGATATTATCTTAAAAATCTTCACTGACGCCGCGCCACCTATTTCTCGAGGAATTAGTTTTTATATTTTGTAAGGTGAAGTGGGGTAAGTGGGGATTAAAAATATAAATGGTCGCCTTTAAAACTACATAACTTTTTTAAAAATAGAGTTACAGAAATGCGCTTTAGACGGGAACTAATTAGTGATATTTACAATTACAACAACATTATTTGTTTAATTATTTACCCAATAATTTCATTTAAACAAAAAATTGTTATGAAAATGTACCAATAAAACGCACTTGCCCCAGGTACTGGGGTAAGTGGGTTTTCAACTTATAAATCACGTTTGAGTAATGTTATATTCAACTGGAGGAAATGGGTTAATCTATTGCGACTTCACCAACAACAGGCTTTTTTCAGATTTAAAAAATTCCTAAAAATAAAGTTTATATGTTAGAGATTTCTTCTATAACTTTTTTTAAAATTACGTAATACCGTTTTTAAGTTTTTATTTACTTTATAGTTTTTGCAGATTACGCACAATCTGACTTTTCAACTTTTAAATGGGACAAGTGGGAACTAATCCCCACTTACCCCACTAACAAAAAAAGCGGGGCAAGTGGGAACTATGGACCTAAAACTGAAAACCTGAAAAATTGAAATGTTAAAAAAATACAAGAGATAACGTTAGTGATTACAACTTTGAGGATGTAAAAACTTTGAACATAAGTTTTAAATTAGTACAGATAAAACATTTTTTAAAAATTTGCCGTAACTTGTAACTATAGACGAAGTTTAGATACATTTGACATAAGCTGTGTTACATTAAAAAAAATATTAAATTTTTTTTAACAATATGTTGGGGTCTATGAGTCCAAAAAACCATTTTATTGTAGTTTTAGTTTTTAAAAGTATTTTTTTTTACAATTATTACAAAAAAAAACCACTTGCCCCAGATCCCCAGTTCACCTTATATAAAAAATACATTTTATTGCCATCGCCAGACACAAGTACAATATGCGCGATGTGGTGAAAATGCACTATTTGTTCGTGATGACTCATCGACTACTGTTTGCTCTTAACTATATTTTATAGTTTAAACTAAACCTATACAAGCGGTCTTTAGAGGTGCGTTAATCATATGCCACCGACTTGCTCGCAGATTTATTATTCAACATCGTCTGGCATGAAGTTGCACTGTCGGCAACATGCCGGGGCATAAATAAAGACACCGGTTATGTTGTGAATGAAAGCTGACCAACCAAGTCGATTGCATAATGTGGTTTGTAGAAAACAGGCCAAGAAAGTCTTCAAGGCGCCCTCGAACAATTCTGCAAACCACCCTTTAAGTGCTGACAATTTGAATATACAGGGTGTTATGGAATTGACGCATTATATTTAAATGGGTGAATTCTGTGGGTGTAGAGAAATACTCCATACTTTATTTTTTGTTGATTGATCGTCTAGAAAGATAGGTAAGGACCGAATTTGCCGAATACCCATGGAAAACCATGACATTTTCAATGTAAAAGCATCTACCCTATTGTTTTTTGTGTTGCATCCTTTATTTGTTAGGTTACGTTACTGTCATTGGAATTAACCGAATTAAAAAATGAACAAACGACGCGACACCTCCGTGTCGAGTTGTTTAATGACATGTTATACATTTTTTTTAACAGACTGTTTAAGATATAAAAATGTATTGTGTGTTGTGAAATGTGGGAAAAGTTTGAATCGTGGATTGCATTTATAACGATTTGATTATTTTTATTGTGCTTGTACAGTTTATGCCAGTCTTGGATATTTGAGGTAGGGTTTTTAACTTAGACAGGTAACATCGCCAGATCACGGGTCACTGACATCTATTACTTGGCATTTTAAATAAAAACGCCGGGTCGTTCTTTGTCACTCTTTCTTTAGAACGCCACCGGCACAGTCGAGCCATAATATCAAAAACAGTTATGAATTTTCTCGTTTATTATAGCAATGCGACATACTTATAAAGTTTTCTGAAACGCGTTTTCATATTACTATTTAAGGGTTTAGACATAATGCGTCAACTCCACATCCTGTATATTGAATCAACAGATAGCAAAGAGTATGCTGTTTTATTTTCTTGCTAATCAAACCAGACATTTTTGTCCCCGTCTTTTTTTGTGTGAAGTATCCAGATGTACATTGTACATAATTCATGAATAATATTGGTTATAACAACTATTACTGGTTTATTACAATGAAAACAATGTTACTAGAACCACGCTTGAAAGTCGAAATGAAAAGCATTTCTGTTACAAACAATATACCTGAATGGCATTCATGAAGTCATAGCTAATCGGTAAAATTCGAAAGAGATAGTTAAAAAAGTCACCGGGATCTTGGGTATAAGGCATGGCATTACGAGAAGAAATCTGAAGAAATAAAAATATAAGACAAATGGACAAGACAGTATTTAGTGGAACTAGGTTGGTAGGCTAAATAGACTCCGTTTTGTACTAGTGTAAAGTTAATAGTATTTTAACTCACACGTGTAACTCTTATTTTTTCTTGAAAAATTAATAAACTTGACATTTATAGGCAGTTTTTGCTAACAATTTTCTTCATTATTCAAACGTAAAAATCTCAGAAAACGTCGAACGCAGTTTTGCCAACACATAGTTTTGATGCATATTATTATGTTTTTTAACCAAATACTTTGTTTCATTACTAGGGCGCGCCATCTCGGTTACATTCCATAGACGTAGATTGTCTAGACAGCCAACTGGATTGTAAAAACAATATACTATACAGATCTAAAAACTTAACCCATACACACAAAATACATAAATATTTATGCAGTTTCACCCATCCTTGTTGGCGTCACCCGTCATGTAAATCAAACACAGGCAACGAAAAGCAGATAAGCTGTTTATAGCCTAAAAAATGTATATCTTCGTTACCGACCAATAAATAATTGCTTTAAGTTGTCGTTCTTTTCATTCATTTTATATGTCTAGATAGAGATCATATCGCGATAGAAAACGGCGTTTCGACAGTTGAAAGTCACAGATGACATTCACAGCTGATTCTAGTTCCGCCGAAAAGATACTAGATTTAGTGTGGACCGTAACAAGTTCACATGTCAGTTCGCGTCCTATTATTTTCGTTGTTTTTTGGTGTTTTTTACTATTTTTGTGGCTGTTTTTTATATAGTGTATATAGAGTTTTCTGATTGAAAGTTAGAGTCATAACTAAAATGAAGCATAGTGATTGTTTTGAATACCAATATTTTAACCATATATACCATGTTTTACGTATTCTACCTAGCTGGTGCAGTATTACTGGTATTTATTACATTCTTTAAAGGTGGACTTATAGTCGCCGTAACGTAAGCCGTAACACGTAAGCAGTAGTCCGTAAGACGTAAGAATTGAGCCGCAACGAGAAACCCATTTATAGATCAAATTAGTTAAGAAGTAAGAGAACAAATAGTTAGGTAATAATTTAATGTTTTGCTTTTGGTTAAAAACTCTGTTTCAAAATAGCATCTGTTCTGTCTCAAAGTCGCTCTTTTTTACAAAGTTTCGTACGAGAAAATTAAATTTTAAAACTCAAAACAACTCTAAATCAAAAGAAAATGCCTGACAGTTCATGGCGGTTATGTTCGAGTATGACCGATCCCGGCCGAAGCCGTAAGACGTAGCGTAGAAATGAAAATAAACCATTTCCTTACTGCTTACGGTTTGGGCTTAATTCTTACTGCTTAAGTTTTTTGGACTATAAATGAATTTTTCTTACGGCATACGTTACTTCTTACGGCTTACGTTACGGCGACTATAAATCCACCTTAATATTCACGAGCAAAGGAGAGTAGTGTGTCGATAAGTTAAATTTTTTAAAAGCTTTGTCGATAATATTTATGTTACTAGTACATTACTTTATTGTAAGTAATTCCTATTACAATATCTAGGTAGTATTCAGTGGAGACCTAATAGGTTCTTGACTTTTGTTCCAATTTGGATAACATCTCCAAAAGTTTCTTGACAACTTTAGTTAAGAACGATGATTTAAATAGAAAAATTTGTAAAGTCTTCTTTGATAAATTAAAATGGGAGATAAGGAACTTAATATTTAAATATTTTTTTAGTTTGTTAATGGAACATAAAAATAGTCCGGTCCTGTCTTTTTAGCCAACCTCTAAACGTAAAATAGACCAGACGTCAACAGGGTGCCATAAATGACAAGTGACTTGGCGTTTTCTTAAAAAAATTTGACTATACCTACCCGTTACTCCGACAGCACTAATGAAAGTTAACCGAGATTAGCGTGCCCTATGTAGCGATTGCAGCTTAATTTACGTGTAAAGAATTCGGCGAAAATGTTTGCAAAAAGACTCAATTGACGAAAATGTTTAGTCACCTATAAATAAGTGCTAATAGTGTCTGTTTAATCGTGACAATGATTTTTCTTGGACGATAGAAGAGTTTTGGACTAGCATTGTTTTTAAATTATATTATAACGTTTCAACTGGTAAGTATCTCTAGAGTCGTTTTACCAGTTAAAATGTTGTGATTTAAATAAAGACAATGCAAGTCCAAAACTTTTATATCCTTCAAGAAACATTATTGTCTCCTACCTTCAGACAATATTCAGTATTAATATTACCCGGGCGTGCAATCATATTGTTGAAACATAAACATGCAGAGGCGCAACTAGCATGCGTGAGGGAGAGGCCTAAAGTTCTGTGCAGCAGCGGCGCCAGGAAAGGGCCAGGGTGGGCAACGGCCCACCCTAAAAACAAGGGTGCCCACCCAAAATTGAGGAATTCGGTTTTGTAATGGAATTTCCGTGGGGAAAGGGGGATTTGACTATCAAATTTTTGATGAGAAAGGACTGGTATTATAGATGGATGTAATAAGAGATAAAGAGAATGATGATGACGATGACTTTTTTTTTAGACATAATTTTGGACAAGAGGGGAGTTTTGTTTACCCCGCTTATAGCGTTATAGAGCGTGGGGGAGGCGGCGAACTATTTTTTTAGAAGTCATTGTTGATTTGGGTAGTGCCCATCCCAAAAATCATCGGGCCCACTTGTGCCCACCCATCCCAAAAATCCTGGCGCCGCCACTGGTTTTGTGATACCAGTAAACTGTTCTAAAAATAAACCGCAGGAGAAAATTTTCTTAGTTTTAAATATACAATTATTTTTCTTTCAAAGTCGGACAGTTTAGTTAATCTATAATTTTGTGAGGATACTTTGCAGATTTAATTTTACATTATTATAATGGATACATAAATAAATAATAAAAAAGAAGCTGTTGTAGTAAAAATATTTTTAAGTTGTAAAACGTAGCCTTAAGTCAAAGAGGAATCAGATACAGCTAGAAAACGGGGTTCTCGTTATATTTTTAAATTAAATGTTAACAGAACCTTATTAATTCTAGTTAATAGGCATGTAAAATTTCATTAAAAATAGGGAAATAAGAAAAAACAAAATAACCTGAGGAAACAAAAAAAATATTTGCTTTTGGTCTATAAAACCTCTAGTTGCGTTAATGAACATGATAATTTGTATCATTTTTGGCTTTTAACATCAGTTGAACACCACACAATATTATTATAAGGTTGAAAATGTCTAAATGACAATTTATGGTTAGCAAAAGAATGGACCCCCTTTAGCCATGGATTGGACGAACAATGAAAATAAGAGTCTTTTCGGCCTTAGATTAAACATTGACATTTATAAATCGACATATCACATCCGTTATTTTAAAATAAAAACAATTCTTTGATCGATATTGCACTGGAACAATATATTACTCTTGACCCGCTTTGTGGGCATATTTCCGAGAGATGCAACTGTTCACGGAATGTGCACCAGCATAGCCTTTTCGAGTGAAGTCAGTGAGACGTAAATACCAGCCCTATTATTTCGGTACTTTAACGAATCTTCACATTGGTACCACCTGTACTTAGAGCCGTTTTATAAAAAAAGGTAAAGTAGTCGCCTTCACTCAAAGTGTCGTTCACAATAAATATATATGCAGGTTAACTCTAGTAATATACAGGGTTATAGACAACCCCGTAAATCCTGATAAGAAAACACGTTGCAGAACAATATTATTAAATGTCGCATTACTATTATATTAACAGAGAAAATACACTACTTTTTTTTGTTAATATGGCTCGACGGCGTCGCCGCCGCCAGTGGAGTTCTAAAGAAATAGCGTCAAAGAACGACTCATGTAATTATTTGTATATCAAATGTCAAGTAATAGAGGTCAGTTGTGATTTATGGCGATTTTATAAAAATTAAACCTATCTTAAAAATCCAAAACTAGTACAAAATATACAACATAATAAAAATAAACAAACAATTATAAATCCAATTTACGATTCAAACTCCTCCCGCATTTTACAACATACAACAATTTTTCAAATGTAAAACACAACTGTGCCAAAAAATCTTTATAACATGATGAGCATGTCATCAAGCAATTCGACATTGAAAATTCTTTATTTAACCATCCAAAATGGTGTATTGAATAAATAAGCTGAACGCGACAGATCGGGCAAGTATTGAAGACTCGCGTCGTTAAAATTAGGTTCCGGTGACGCGGCTTGACAGTGACGTACCAACGCTAACAAGTAAGATATGCAACCTAGAAACATATAAAATAGATCCATTTACATGGTTACAGGTCATGGTTTTCCCTAAGGGCGCTCTGCACATTAGTTTTGATTTAAGGATCATGACTCTGGAAAATACAGTAAGGATTGTTCCTCTGGGACACGCGAGGAGTTACCATTTATCTAAACATACTGCACGAATTCCATAACACCCCGTATATGTCAATATTCAACCCAAGGCCCAAAATTCGATTGGTAAATTCATCATAGCATGTGATTTATTATAGGCCATCATAAAACCACAATACTTACCAATTCGCCTGATTCAGGAGGAGGCAACGACAACGGTTTTCCAAACATACTCTTTGGTCTATTAGCAGGTCTGGATGGTTCACCGGATTTGATCATAGATGGCACTGAAGCGATATCCTTATAAAAGTCCGGATGTTTAGTATTGATATACGCTAATTCTATTTGCACTAAATTTTCTACCATCGAGTTGGTAGTGGGCAAGCGTCTTCGTAAAAGCTGAGTTACTACATCTACTATGCTTTCGTATAACTTTGGAAACCGGAGCATTTCTTGTTGTACTTCGCTGCCGCAGTGCTATAAAAAATGTATTTTAAGATGGATCAAATAATAAAATTTCAACGAAACTAAAGAAAAAAAAAATCAACAATAATTTAAGAAGATTAATAATGTTAAATATCACAATTCTTGCACATAAAAGATAAAAAAAACCTTTCTCGTATATTTTCTTGCGGAGCATATTGCCTTCAGAAAGGGCTCTTACAATTTAGTTTAGGCTACTAAAAAAAGTGGATATCTAAAAAACGAAACGTCGTATCTAAAAAATAATATTATTTTCTTAAGAAGCATAAAAAAGTGACATAAGAAAATGCTCTTGATTTTTCAAAATAATCAGTATTTGTCGTAAAAAAAGTATAAAGAAAAATTGATTTTCTCGGATATCTTCGGAAGTCAGCAATGCTAATGTATCGCAGAATAGACAGAGTAGAAGTTTTTAAAAATGTGTAAATTCTAAAAAAGAACCGATATAGGGTAGCGGCTATTGTTTGACATTTTTTAAAAACCAATTAGAGTTAAAAAAAAATGTACTCGATCAAAATGTATCTTGTCGTTTTTTCGCCGATGAGTACTTTAAAAATTTTGTAACCAATGAAAATATTTTTTACCTGAATTATCCGTTGCATTTCTTCATGAATGAGTTCAACGCATCTTTGAGAAGGTTCTTCTAACCTCCGAATCTGTCTTTTTACCAACAATTCAAAGGACACCTCTGGTACAAACAAAGCAGGCCTTGGACCGTTAGCATTTCTAAAACATTATCTTACTGGAAAGAAAATAATAAGTGGCGCCTCCTGGTTAAATTAAAAACAGGTAAAATGCTTAAGAGAATTTTATTGTCTTGTTAGTTCCCCATTTAATAATAAAAAAAAACCTAGAATTCCTTCAAATTCATTCATTAAATAATGGTGTTTCTGAGTTAAAAATTATATCATTTTCAGGTTGCAATGCAATAATAATTACAGTTTAGACAACCGACCTTAAATAGGTATAGAAACATAAAAGAAAACATTAACATTTGTATTTTACTTTGTGATATTGCATATTAACAAAAACAATTTGAACATTTTACGCTTCGCGCCTTGCTGAATTTACATCACATTACAACGATGGGACAACGCTTATTATAGTTTTTTAGCTGTTATTTATTTCCAGAGATAACAGTTGCGATCCGTTATTAAAAAATAACAGTTGCGACCTGCTAATAGAAAATGACAGTTGTAAATTAGTAATTATTAAATCCATCACTACTTAAAGGATAGTCTGGAAACTATTGTTCTTGAGACTTGAAGTTATATGATATTAGAATTTGATTGAATCGGTCGATACTTGGTGGAAATCCATTGAAATTTAGGTGAATGGAAGTAAAAAAAAATGTATTATTTTACTAAAAATTTTCACTATATTTAAAACACTGTAAATTCATTTTTACGACATGTTTCGCTGCACGGCAGCTTCTTCAGGTGTGCTGAGCAGTCAGTGTTTACACAGTTTTTAATATAGTGGAAATTTTTAGTAAAATAATCCTTTTTTTTTACTTCCATTCACCTTAATATTAGAATATGTTTACCTGTTGTGTGAACATTTATGAAACGATATTACAAGACTTTACCACAGGTCTGTAAAGTAACTGATTTAGTACCAGAATTTTAATTTTACAAGTAAGTGTTCATAATCTACATGTCATACGATAAAATGTCCTCTATAAACAAAGTTATGTCGGGTTGGCGAGAAAGGAAGTTTTTTTAGCGAAATACTCGGTCTATATTACTCGATCGTCATTGTTCAAGAGTCTAGCAAAAAAATTAACCTGTGGAGGATGATAGTATATCCTCCAGAGGTTAATTTTTTAAAACCAAGGTTAAGGTTAGTGGCTAAATTAATGGCAAATATCACCACACACATGTCACTAAAATTGACTAAATCCTAACCAAACTTCAAGTTCTGTAAAATAAATGTTACTAGAAATGCCGTGTGTCATCGACAGCAATTAAATTGGGAGCTTGGTATGACCTAAAAAAAATGTGGGACAACAAAACTTGCAAAAAACTTACCTTATTGCTGTCAAAATATCCATTTTAGTAAGCCCGGCAAGTGGATGAATCGAATCCAACGTTCTACCGAACGTTTCGTGAAAAATATAACATATCCTCGCTCCGCCGCATAATTCCGTCGTTTCTATGTTTCTAGCGGTACCTTCAATTGTGGAACAATAAGCCGACGCAAATTTTGTGATTATTTGTAAAAGGGTTTTGCTTTTGTCAGATATATCTTCGCCATAGGAACTAAGCAGAGATTGGAATTGGGACATCATGAGATTAACCCTCGTCTAAAAAAAGAATTCATATTTATAATATGATATACATTGTGATATCCGTGTGCGTATATGAGGCTCTCGAAAGCTGTAAAAGATGTTTAAATTGAGAGGATGTTGTGTATTTTGGGGCTTATTAACTTGGAATAAGAAAATTGTAAATATTCCGAATATCTTTGGAGATATCCGAGAAAACCCGAAAGTTTTGGTTTTTAATTTTTTGTGCCTTAACTTTGACTTCTCAAAAAACAAAAAATACTTTTTTCAAAGCGGTTTCCTATGTTCTGCAAGATGGTGTTATTACTTTCCAAATTCGACGTTTCCTTCTTTAGATACTATTTTAAATCAAATTTTTTAAATACGAATCTGGAAATTTAAATACAATTTGCATGCAAGGCTTCGTACCAACAGCATCTGCTTGCCGCAAGAACACTAGAGGCGGAGGTGTGGCCATCCTGCTGAACCCTAATATTGATTTTACTGTTGTTGCAGGGGTGGGGGCTCTGACTGTAGAGGGGGTTGCTGAATTATGTTGCGTCTACGTCAAAACATTAAAACATCCTTGAAAACGCAATAACTATTATCGGTTTGGAAAAAAACATCATTATAGCTGGTGATTTCAATGTTCGCTTCGGTACTGGGGTTCGGGGATGCATTGACCTGTGCTGTATGCTTGACTCCTATGGGTTTGCTCAAATATTTAGGGAGGCCACGAGACAAAACAACTGCTTGGACAATGTATTCCTGAACTGTGGTGCTGATAAGTGTGAAGGTTGGCTACTTGATAACGACCATGTGGGTCAGCTTATACAGTTCAACACGGTAGGTAGAGTCGCAGACTCTGTTGGAAAAAGGGTTATCTGTAGACCAATCACTCAAATGGGAAAAATGACTTTTTTCACTCAGGTAGAAGCAATTGACTGGAGTTTCGTGAACAACAAAGAACTCTCGGCCGAAAATAAATTCTCAATTTTTTGCGAGGAGATAAATTCCGCATTTGTCCATTCATTTCCGGAAAAATGTTATCATAAAAGAAATGATCAAAACCGTGTAGTAAATTGGTTCACCGAGGAATTGAAGGGGAAGCGTGAAACCTTGCACTTTCTTAACGATTTATATAAACAACACCCAACGCAATATCTAAAAGATCAAATAAAATCATACAGGATTACTTATAAAAATTCTATAAAGTCTGCTAAACAAACAGCAAACGACAATCTGATACGGGGCTCCTCAAACCCCGCCCGTGCAATGTGGAAAATCTGAAATGAATACCGGGGTGTAAATGGAAAAAAAGTAAAAGAAAATAATATAACACCAGATGAATTTAACAACTTCTTTGTTAATGTAGCAGTTCAGTTGCACGGCCGGATTGGAGGGACTGACGTGGACCCCCTTGAAAACTTGGGGAGATTGCACAGTGAGGGTTTTTCAATGCGGGCTGTCACTTTCAATGAGGTAAGAGATATAATATGCAAGCTACAAAATAAAAAAAGTAAAGACCCATTTGGACTGACAATAGAGCTAATAAAAATGATAAAAAATCAGATTGTAGTTCCCTTAACTAAATTAATTAATTTATGTTTGGCCCAGAATGTTTTTCCTTCCATCCTTAAACACGCAATAGTCATTCCAATCTATAAAAAGGGAGAAGTTAACGATGTTAACAATTACAGACCGATCTCACTACTTCCCATCTTCTCTAAAATTTTTGAAAAATGTTTGGCATCTCGAATGGCGCATTTCCTTGAGAGTGCCGGGTTTGTTCGGACCAACAGTTTGGCTTTCGCCGAGAGCGTGGAACCTCACTGGGGGTCCTCGATCTTGTTAACATCATTCAGGATGCATTTGAGAACCGTGAGTTTGTCTCTAGCAGTTTTTGCGACCTGAGCAAAGCGTTCGACTGCGTGTCGCACGAGTTGCTCCTGAAGAAGCTCGGGCGCTATTATTTTGACAATGACTCGCTGGAGTTGCTTAGGAGTTACCTTTCTGGTCGCAGCCAGACTGTTCGAGTGGGTGGTGTGGAGTCGACCAGTAGAGGGGTGACAATGGGGGTTCCCCAGTGTTCGGTCTTGGGTCCCCTCTTGTTTCTTATTTATATCAACGACCTTCCTGATCTTGACCCTGAATCACACTACACCATCTTCGCGGACGATACAACAATCTCGTGCAGTGCAGACAGTCTTGATGAAGCCATGGCGCACTCTCAGGCGGCCCTCCTGAGGGCGGAGGCGTGGTTTACTTCCAATAAACTGTATCTTAATGCCGAGAAGACTCAATCTCTCATCTTCTCGCTTCGTGACATACCGCTGGCGGCCGAGAGTTCTCCTGTCAAATTCCTGGGTGTGTATCTGGACCCTGGTCTCAGATGGGACGCACACACTGATGCAGTTTGCACTAAACTAGCGTCCCACATATACTTGCTTAGGGGGCTGGCGGGCTGTGTGTCTCCAACGATCCTTAGGCAGGCCTACTTTCCCTTGGTTCACTCTGTCCTGAGTTACGCCATCGTTGCCTGGGGCCATAGTGTGGGGGCGGGTAGAGTCTTTGGACTCCAAAGACGAGCGCTGCGTGTAGTTGCCGGCCTATCATATAGAGAGGACTGCAGGCGTGCCTTCACAGGCCTGAAAATATTGACACTTCCTTCAGTATTCATACTGGAGAACCTGATTTTTATTAAACGACATATTAATAAATATCCCAGACATAGTGAGGTTCACTCCTATAATACAAGAGGTAATCTTAATCTGATTCCAGCTTATAAACGTCTAGAAAGGTGTCAAGATGGCCCTAGCTGTCTTGCAATTCAAATGTATAACAAACTTCCTAACTCTATTAAAGATTTGCCTCTCCATCTTTTTAGCTTACGGATAAAGCAATTCCTCACCAGTCAGACTTTCTACAGCCTGGATGAATTTTTGCAATATATATTTTAAATTCTATTGTGAAATATGTACTTGTTTGTAGTAATGTGTATATCTTGTACAACTAAGTTTCGTTTCTTATCTTTTTTTTAAACACATTTTATATTTATGTTAAGTATTGACTGTATAATAACTGTTGTCCTTCCGTTTTATTTTTAAACATTCTTAATTGTAATCAATACTAGGTACCTGACATGTGCAAATACAATTGTATATTAGCATCAATAAACAATAAATAAATAAATAAATAAATAAATAGTTACTTTATTTTAACGTTTCGTCATCAAATAACACATGATCAGTTTTTCAAATTATTCTTTCCTTACCATTACGGACCTGGAAATTATTTTTAGGATTACCTAAGTATTAAAATTATTACCTTACTGAAAGCTATGATTTCAATAAAAATCGATTTAATTAACCATAACAATACTCAAGGAAGTAAGATAGTTTGAAGGTCCTTTTAATAATTTTTTATTGGTATTTTCAATGGTTTTTGCCTCCAGACGTCAAAATATTGTAAAACGGATAAAAAGTGACTTTGCTCAGGAGAGAAAAAAAAATTAAATTAAAATAAAACAGACATCTTAAGGTTAGGGGTCAAAACTTTAAAAAGTATAATAGTAACTACTATCAAGTAAGATTTTTTCCTAGTAAAAATTGTATCTATAGAAAATTAGTTAAACCATAACACAAAATTAAAACATTTTCTTATCTTATAATAATTAAAGAATCTAATCATCTTAATTAAATATACAACTAATCACTAATCCACAAAAATATTTCTCTTTTTTGAGCTCTAAATGTTCAGGACCGTAATAATATAAAAATATAATGTGACATGTGTTATTTAATGACAAAAAGTTAAAATGTAAAAAACCTTTGAATTGTTTTGCATTTGTAAAGCTTAAAGTCTCTAAATGTGTATTTATAACTCCAGGTCCGTAATTAAAAATAATTGACTTTGCGGTGGTTTTCAAAGAATGAAACATCGAATTTGGAATCTTGTAGAACATAAAAACGCATTTTTTGTCCTTTTTCCAAGTCAAAAATAACGGCACAAAAAATTAAAACTGTAAATTTCGAGTTTTTTTCGGATATCCCCAAAGACCGGAACATTTACAATTTTTTTTACCAAAGTATAAAGTTCCCAAATACACAATTTTGCCTCAATATATCCTTCGTATCTTTTACCGGTATCGAGATCCTTAAGCACGCACACCAAGTTATACCACCCTGTATACAGGGTGCTTCGCGACGAGAGTCCGTTAGAACTTTTGACAAAACTTTTGATGCGCCCCCTTTAATTGGCGTTTTTCTATCACTTCCGGTTACACCGGAAGTAGCTATCATTTAAAATAGGATATTTATTCCACTTTTGGAATTTTCAAGAATCTAAATATATTTTGTATAAAAGGTCAAAAATCCCAATTGAATAGGTTTTGAGATATTAGCATTTGCAAAATGACACTTATGGGGCACATTGACAGGCTGTATCATATTAACGAAGCATGTTACAAAAAAAAGCTTATATAGTGTGTCTACTTGACCTAACATGGCAACTAATGGGAAACTTTTTTATTATTAACTTTACGAAAAAAAGTTATTCTTCATAAAAACTTCTACATGGTCCAAAACCTAAAATGCTGTGTTAAATTTTTTCAGTCGTATACGGGGTTTGGCAAAAAATATGAATTTTGCCCAAGAGTAAAGTAGGTACTTTACTTTATTTTTGACAAATATATATCGAATATCGAAAACGGAAACTATGAAAAGTTGTTATTAAATATTTTATTATGCAATTATATCCTTCTACTTAAATTTCTTTTAATAAATAAAAAGGATAAATGTTCGGTATCCGTAATTTGAGAAAAATTAGTAAAAATAAAAAAAATTGTAATTGCATATTAAAATATAGTTTTACATTCCGAACAACTTTTCATAATTACAGTTTTCGATATTGTCAAAAATAAAGGTACTTTAATCTTGGGCAAAATTCATATTTTTTGACAAACCTCGTATACAACTGATGGTTGCATTTTAGGTTTTGGACCACGCAGAACTTTTTATGAAGAATAACTTTTTTTCGTAAAGTTAATAATAAAAAAGTTTCTCATTAGTTGCCAACTTAAGTAGACACACTGTAGTTGTTTTCTAATAAAAAAAAATTCACTTCCGGTTAACTATCGGATGTCTGGTTAAACCGGAAGTTAAACTTTTTTTAATGCGTGGAAGATGAAAAACCAACTTTGAAATATGCAAGCCAGGTATACCGTTAAGATGGTATAGCCTGTTAAAAGTCCCAAAGTATCATTTTTAAATGTCAATTGTCAATATCTCAAGGTTTAATCAGTTTAGACATATAAACTGTAATACAATATTTGTTTAGAATCTTAAAAGATTTCCCAAAAGTTTTAACGAACGTTCGTCTAGAATTACCCTTTATATAAAAAGTATATAAATTAGGTACCTAAATAAAAAAAAATCACAAACCTTCAGATCAGGCAGACAATCCCTAATATGATGCATTAATAACCTATTTAAAGTCTTAGCTAAGTACGGTGTGCCGTTGCGCGCAGCTAGCGTCGGATATCTGCTTTGTAAAAACGCAGCCTCGTCTTTGAGTGAGTCCTTTATAGTTTTGTTGTTCATAATATCCTGTTGAGATCTGTTTACGACACCTATTATGCCTAGTTTTACTGGAATAACTCGGCCACATAGTATATCAATAGCATCAGTTCCTAAAAAAATGCGAATATTTGTATTTGGTATTTAATGTTACTGCAATTTTTTGACGTATTTAGGATTCCGTATATATAGCTATACAGCCGATTGTATTCGCTCAGACGTCCGTTAGTTTGTATTATTAAATTTATAATGGTTAGAAGGACAAAATTTGGCGTACATACAGTGTGTTATGGAATTGACGCATTATATTTAAACCCGTAAATACTGAAACTCACCTACCGACGCGATGTCACAACGATTTCAAGCAATGGCACCACCAGTCCAGCCTGGTTTCCTGTTTCTAAACTATCTTTGTCTATTTACGTTATCGAAGCAATTGGCAAATAAAATAATTGCGTGGTTAATAGGATGAAGTACATCTCGTCTCATGTTTTTAAACTTCCAGGTTTCGCGCAGTCTTTTTAATTGTTTTTAGAAAAGCTTTGTGATGCTCTATGAAGTGTTTCGCGTGGACTATATATAGTACGGATTTGACAAATAAAAAGCAAAAACCTCGGTAAAAACATATAAAAAAAAATGTGTGCTTGGGTTACATAAGTTGTTGTTTTACAAATACATATCAATTATTGGGAATTGAACAACAATAATAATTAGAGGAACAAAATAAAAAATTGCCTGCTTATTAATCTTATTACTGATATTAATACAAAACAATAATTTTAAGACAGGAAATAATAATCAAAATTATTATTTTTATTTGCCGATTTTTAAGGAAATTTTATTATTTAACAGATATTATTCCCAACCAATTTACAAAGTTCACGACAGAGGGAACATAGTAAAAATAACCAAATGTTAGAAGTACGTTATTCAGATAATATTCTTATCAGAATTAATAATCCTAACTACGGAATCGTCGTTTCAATGCAAAACATGCAAATTTATCTTTGTTCTGTATTCTAATTTTCACTTTGACCCTACCTAGTTACAGAAATCCTATTAGGGCACGAAGTGTACATGTTGCGTTATCCACAGAGAAATGCCCGTCACCTAGACAAACATCCCCCCCACCAACATCAGGCCCATGTTATGGACCACAAGCCAATAGAGATGTTAATTATCATTAATTTTCGTGTTTTTTACTACTGTAATGCGGCAATGCTGTATTCGCCGGCTGACGGCGATGACATGGAAACAAACCAACAGTTATAATAAAAATGTCTATTATAATAGTTTAGCGGCAATTATAAAAACAAATACTTCTACAGAAAATGTACTATGAATAAAGAACTTTAAACAGTGTAAAACTGTTTTTAT
This sequence comes from Polydrusus cervinus, assembly GCA_935413205.1. NCBI lineage: Eukaryota > Metazoa > Arthropoda > Insecta > Coleoptera > Curculionidae > Polydrusus > Polydrusus cervinus. The sequence goes on along the minus strand of OW284511.1, from coordinate 1,098,863 downwards.
TTCTCTAAACGCATAAACGGGTAGTTTAATTTTGTGTGTTAAAGCAACGCATGTTTTTAGTTTGAATCATAGATTATATTTGTTTATTTATCAAGGTTACACACTTGTTCTAGAAAAGTTACTACAATTTATAAACAGGTTACTTTTTATGTTAAAAAAAACGACAATGTGTAGGTATACAAAAATATCATACCTAATCACAAAGTTGCCTATTATTTATTCTATAGGTTACATTTTTTTAAGGTTGTACATTTTGTGTCAGTGTTGGATTTTTGAGGTAGGTTTATTTTTCATCTATCTCTAGTGTTTACTTGTCATTTCATGCCATGCGGAGGGCTTTACAAATCCACCAGAAGCGCAAATACCATAAATTTTAAAAAACAAATGGTAAATTTCCTCGCTTATTATAGCAAAACATTTGAAAATATTTTTATGCAATTTGTTTTTATATTAAGATTAGCGGGTTTAAATATAATACATAATTTCTATAATATTATTGTCATATTTCTTACCAGCATCCATAAGATCAAGCTTAGTCACCACAGCCAAAGTCCTTCGACCATCTGGATCGACATCTTTCGCAATAGCCAAACTTTCTGATGTTGCCATGTCAGTGTTGGCCGTTACCACAGCCAAAATTATCGAGTTGGGGTTGGCGATATATTTAATCACTAGATCCCTAATTTGACGTTCAATATCAGGTGGCTGATCGCCTACAGGCACCTGTTTAAAAGAAATTACCTCGGTTTAAATCCACTTTATTATATTGGGCCTAATAGAGAAATTTTATCCCGTAGCGAAAAACCAAAAAAAGACACCGTTCTCTCCTCCTCTTCCCCTGAAGCAGACGAGCTAGGGGTGGGGACTTTTAATATGTTTACCTCCTAACTACTATAAATACGTTCCTAAAGCAAAAAGTTGTCACCCCTTCATGCACTCTACATCCACTCCGTTGCCTAGCCTATAGCTGTTTCAGCTCTTTTTGTGCTTCTAGTTTTTATCTTTCACTATCACCGCAGTGTCGTCCGCAAAGCAGACCACATCAACCTCTTACGTTAATTGTATTAGATCATTCACATAGAGAGAAAACAGTATGGGGCCGAGAACCGTCCCCTGTGGCACCCCGAGCTCAACTGACCTAAAAGTACTGATATTATTAATTTTGACTGTATTCGATTTTTTAGATAGCCTTCAAATAAATCAACAATGATAACATAATATTCGGCTGCTCAAGGGGTAAATAAAAGAATCGTGGTTACTGGGACGTTTATATATACTATATTACTAAGATCACTAATTTGATACTTCTTTTTTAGCTGTGTATAGAAGGCATTAAAATAAACAAGTTTTTCAAATACCTTTTTTCAAAAAACTCAAAAATAGGCGAGATAGAGAAGTAAAAAATCTAAGTGCGGGCCTGATCATCAAAACATAGCCCGCCATAGTTTCTGTTGTTTTTCTTATCTCTTATTAGTCATTCAATGTACGGGTGGTGTTGAGCAATACGCTGCAGTGTGTTTTTCTGAAGCAAGTTAATTTTAAATTGGTGACACGTGAAAATGGTAAAATTTGAAAACAATGAACTAATAGATATGGTGCTAATTTACTGTGAGTGTCGTAAAAGTGCGGATGTTTCTTCGAGATTATACGCACAACGCTTTCCCTTGCGGGCTCATCCTACACCCAGAAGTTTTCTTAATGTTATTTAACGGGCAAGTTAGTCAGGACCGTATTTGATCCATAGTGTAATAAATGAATGTAACTACTTCATTTTTGAGTTTTTTGAAAAAAGGTAGTTGAAAATGTTGTTTATTTTAATGCTTTCTATACACAGCTAAAAAAAGTATCAACTAAAGAATCACCCTGTATATCTGCTTATTTTCAAGTTTAAGAAAATAATTTATTACCTTTGTAATACCAGGTAAGTCGACCAAAGTGAGGTTGACAACTTTTGTTGAGTATATCTTAAGGTTAATCGGTTCTGGGCAGATTCCTTTATTACTTCCGGCAATTCTATTGGTTTCATCTTCGATTTCTTTTCGAATATCCTCAAAATTTCTATAAGTTTTGTCTTTTGCATGAAGGAATACACCCCAGTCGTCAATATCCACGGTCCCTAGAACAATAATAATTTCTTGTGGGAAAAAATATGTGTTTCATTTTAGGGAATTTCTTGGAGTGATGCAGGGTGAACTTATACCATTGTAGTTGCGTATGAAGCGCAATTTTCTTAATTTTTCAGTAACTGCATACTTGTGTTTTTTGAGTATTATTCTGATGCATGTAATAAATATTTTGCAATTCTATTTTTTTCAAGATTCCAAATGTTTTTGGATACTTAATAGGTTAAACATTTAAACAGAAAATGAAATTTTTGGCACTTTGGCACGATTTAGCATCTTAGAAAAAACGGCTTTCACGTTCCTATCTTAAATTTTATTTTCTGCTTAAAAAATTAACTTCCTAATCTGATTTTTTTAAATGAAAAATCAACACAGCAACGTGCAATCCAAAAATAGCTTGCCTATTCAACAAAATAAGTACCTAGTCGCTTAAAAAAATGCCAGATTAATAAAAAAAAATCAATATCGCAATCTAAAAAAGTAATATTAAAAAAAAATTAAGGGCATATTGCTAGGATTGGTAAAAAAGTCTATGTTTTCAAACATTGATATTTTCATCTACAACCTCCAGGTGCTTAACATCAATGCATTAGGTTCGACGATTTTATGATACCATCGATATTATTTATTTAAAACAGAAGAAGCCACTTTGTGCCCATCTCTAATATTTGCTTTTTTAATAAAAATACCGCTGTCAATGACTTCAAACTAGAAATATGTTATTTTCCCTTCATTTTTCTACTGGTCCATCAATAACAATATATAAATTATAGGCTAGGCAATAAAAAATAAATGCAAATATATCAATCAATAGTATTCTGATTAAAATTTCATTACAAGCTTTAGATAAAGGCAAAATTAATATTAGATTCTTCTTAATCTTATTGACATTAATGAATTTATTGAACACATAAATTAATAACGATTATTATTCATGTGCAATATCCACTCACTATTGTTCTATATTTACAACAAACAAAGCGGAAGTTTATTAACATAATGAATAATGTTTTACAAAAAAATAAATACAGGATGTTGCAAATTGAAGAATAAATAAGTTCTAAGAACTTTCATAGTGTAAAGAAACACAAATAAATAGTCAATAACTTGTGTGGTCAACTAATAGAAAAGAAATTCTATCCTGAGATCAAAACATAATGGATTAGCTTTAAGATGACTTAAAAATGCTTCTTGTAAGGTATTTGGAAATCTCAAAATATTTAAAAAAAATGTATAATATATATTTCACTTGTGTCTGTTTGAAGGTTGGAGACAATGATGTTTCTTGAACGATAGAAGAGTTTTGGACTTGCATTGTCTTTATTTGTTTTACATCACAACGTTTCAACTGGTAAGTATCTCTAGTCGTCTTCAGGTGAAATACTTACCAGTTGAAACATTGTGATGTAAAACAAATAAAGACAATGCAAGTCCAAAACTCTTCTATCGTTCACTGAGTATAGGGATGTATGCATATCGAGACTTCACGATTTTGATAATTTTAGGGATAAGTAAACGATATATATACTTCAGAAATAGCGATACACAGTAAAATGTACCGATACTAATTATATAAGTATATTTTAGATAGGAAGAAGAACTTATTTTGCTATCAACATTATTTGTTGAAGTATATATTTTTTTTAGTATTTGCATATAGATACACAGTATGTATTATGGTCTTTGGACAGAACTATAAAAAGTTGCCGATAATTTTCTTAATTGCCCCTTTAAAAAAAAGCAATTAAAGAATGGTAAACTTAGGAATTCAACCAGCCAAAAAGTTTACAACTGGTAAGAATTTATCTGTTCTGCCCTGATTAGTAATAAAACCATATAAAAAAATATAAATAAGGATGCATTTTTTCTAAGAATTGACTATTGTCTTGGACCCATTTGGGTGGGTGCTGGTGCTATTAACATTTTTTCCCAATTAGATTAATAGAGAATTAAATTAAACAAATTTTGGTTCCAATATACCTTATGCAGGGTCTGTTGTTGGAGACAATGATGTTTCTTGAATGATAGAAGAGTTTTGGCTTTGCATTGTCTTTATATATTTTAAATCACAATGTTTCAACTGGTAAGTATCTTCTGTAGTCTTCAGGTGAATAATAAAAGTAGTAGTAGTAGTTAGTATTCACCTGACGATAACTGGAAATACTTACCAGTTAAAACCTTGTGATTTAAAACAAATAAAGGCAATGCAAGTCCAAAACTCTTCTATCATCCCTTTTGCACCTATTTAAGGTGTTCTTGCACAGAAGTATTACATTATTACATGACTAGGTTTTTTCACGGAGTCAATCCCTAACACAGAGTATTATCTCATTTGGATTTTACAATTAGCTATTACCGTCCATAGAGATTTTTAAAGTGCGCATGTGATAACACTTTGAATATGTTCAGAATTGACTCCATGACTAAAGAGGATTAAAAAGTACTTATTAGTTAAATCTTGTTCAAAGAGCCCACTTACCATCTATAGCATTGCGATTTTCTTTGTCTTCTTTTGGACAATAAACCAGTTGTAATATCAATGGCCTTCTGGTAACAATACCAGTCCCTCTGGGTAAAAAACTTTTACCAACCAAACTTTCGATGACAGAACTCTTTCCTGAACTCTGAAATAAATTTAAAAACATGGCTTATTTGGAGTCATCTGAGGCCTAATTTTCAAAATCAAGGAACATCCTTCTCATAAGAGAATTCACCCTCCCATTGGTGTCACATACGATATTGAAGGTATCAAACTAACTCCGCCCATTTATCTCATGAGAAGGCTGTTCCTCGATATCTAGAATTAGGCCTCCGGAGTCATATAATTGGGAATCCACTAGAAACCCATTAAAAATTTTTGAGAAGATTTCTATTTATTAGATAAAGACTGAAGAGTAGGTACACAAAGCTGTATTCATAAAAAAGAGTACAAGATAAGAAAAAAGGATGAGCTTTGTCATTATATTTTGCATGTGGCTTTTCATAAAAGGTTTTTTAATGAATACAACCATACACAATATTACTCATGTCATATAACTATTTGTTAAATCTCTTTATAAGAAAATTGTGTAATATATGTATCCTTGTGATACATAGGTACACTGATGTCTATATCTTTTTCTTACATTTATTATAAAAAATTAGTAATTAAACAGATAGGTAAGTATGTAGGGGCTTAAGTAATTGTATAAGAAAGGTGTGAATCCTTTTAAAAAAAGCTCGCTACATAAAATGACGAAGTACCTACTTAACTTTTCATACAAAGTGCTTATTAAAATTCAATAGGGTTATGTCATATTTTCCAAAATTAGCTTTTTTTTAATAAAAAAAAAATTACCTGAGATCCTAGTACAACAATTTGTGGTAAATGAATAGCGTCTGATCCTACAGTATTAAAAACATCTTGCAATTTATTAATAACTGGAATAAGGGCCTCCATGGTTTAAAAATAGTCTCCACCGGTCGATTCCAAAAATATCGATTTGTCTAACTAGTTCAAGGCGTTGCACTGTTAACTTATATACAAATAAACATTATTTGTTAAAAGTTACACTAAAAAGGGCAATATTTGATCTAAATACTTTGTTATATTTTTGCGCGAATAGAACAAAAGCCTTGTTTTTCACCAACAGTAATTTTTTTGACGGGTAGAGATATCGGAGAAGACTGACGACCAACTGACACTACTGACTGACAGATGACTAGTGATGGGCGAAGTTCATCGATGTTTTGTTATCAATGTTTTGCCATCGATATTAAGGATCACAAACATCGATGTTAAACCTTCAATGGTTGACTGCGTTTCGATATTTGACGTCAATAAGAAATTGTATTTGAGGTATGCGAACAATTTTTTAAAAGTAATTTTTCATTAAGGAGAAGTTTTGGTGGCAGGAACGTTTTTTTGGATTGGAAAGAAATTTTGTTTACTGGGACGTTTTTTTAAAGTCACTTTTGACCGGATGGAAGCCGAGCTTTTTTTAACATCGATGTTCCTTAATATCGATGTTTTCACAACGATGTTTTGTTGATATCGATGGTTGCTTTCGATGTAGACATCGATCCTTGCTCGTCTCTTCTTCTGATGCATACTGTTTTACCTTCTCTAATAATGTCTAAGGATGCATAGATCATAGATGCCAAAATCGACATTTGCTTTACAGCTAATCACACTTAGACGAGGTCGCACAATACCTTAGACGAGGAAAGAGTCCTTGTCTAAGGTGTAAAAGGTGTTGCCACAAAATTTTTTTGAATCGTAACAGATTGACTAAAATAGTAACAGCAGTATAGAATCTCTTCTTTCAATCCAAAGTGACTTCTAAAAAAAAAAAAAAGTCAGCCCCTACACAACATACGCAAAGGACGAACCCGAACAAAATTGATGACTAAAAACCTACAAAAAGAGGTCCTCCTACCCAAACAAAATCATAGCTCAAGAAAACGTAACAGATTGCTTAAAGCCGTAACAGCGTAACAGAGCTTTTAAAAACGTAACAGATCGGCAACACTGAGTATAGGATCTGTTTAAAGGTTGGAGACCAGCGTCGCCAGAGCTGTTACAATTGTACGAATCTGGTACATTTCGAACGCATCTGTACAAAAGTACATTTACAATATTTTCTGGTACATTTTCATCCTCGTGCCGTCCAGCGGCGGCGCCAGGGTGACCCTATAAACATGAGTGCTCCCCAAAATTGATAGATTCGGTTTTGTTAGGGAATTTCCAGGAGCGATGACCTTTTTTTTTAAGTCACTTTCGATTTGATCCCAAAATCCTGGTGCCGCCCATAATTCTTCTTTTGGTACAAGGTGTTAAAAAATAAGTAATTTTTGATGGCTGTACAAAAGTTAAAAATCTGGTACATTTTATGTTTGTGATTTGTACAATTTCTTGATACCCTCTGGCAACACTGTTGGAGACAATGATGTTTTTTGAACGATAGAAGAGTTTTGAACTTGCATTCTCTATATTTGTTTTACATTACAACGTTTCAGCTGGTAAGTATCTCCAGTCGTCTTCAGGTGAATTCTGTACTGAGTATTCACCTGAAGACAATTGGAGATACTTACCAGTTGAAACGTTGTGATGTAAAACAAATATAGACAATGCAAGTCCAAAACTCTTCTATCGTTTACTGAGTATAGGGATGTATGCATATCGAGACTTCACGATTTTGATAATTTTAGGGATAAGTAAACGATATAATATATACTTTAGAAATAGCGATACACAGTAAAATGTACCGATACTAATTATATAAGTATATTTTAGATAGGAAGAAGAACTTATTTTGCTATCAACATTATTTGTTGAAGTATATATTTTTTTTAGTATTTTAGCACTAGCAGCAATGAATGTGCCGTAACAATATTCGAGAACGCTATAGTGTACTTGAAATATTTAGGTGCTTTAAAAAAATATGCTTGAAACGAATACTCTTAGCATGCATATTCGTGCGTATAAAATAATCTTAGAAGATTCCAAAGAGTTTGATGTGCTTGGAACATACTTTATAAAGTATTCTTGGTATCTAACTAGAAGAAAAGTGTCTAGCAACGGCACTAAAAACAGAGAGGCCGCAGAACTTTCGCTACGGTTCGAGCTCAGAATTCGTATATATAATATGGAGGGCAGGGGTGCCCCAATCCTACCGATTTAACGGCGCTACAGATCTACCGAATTTTTTATTGTCTCTCAATGAAAATCTATCGTATTTTTGGCTAGGAGCGCGGCAACAGAGGGGCGCGCGGTCACAACGTCTTCAAAGAAAAGCCGCCAGTGCTATGGTGCGGCGACATTGGGGCGCGCGGTCACATGTTCCCAATGATAAGCCGCCAGTGCTATTTCTCTATATTATACTTAAAATAAGCTATCGCCATGGTTTGATAATAAAAACACCAATACATATACTTCTAAAACATTTTATGTAGGCTTTAATGGGATTTATTAATACAATAATAACTAATTCAAAATCTTATCACAAATGGGATGTGTCAACATTACGTAAACTGTGATTTTTAAAATAAATCTATATGCAATATAAGCAACTTTTATCCTAAACTTTCTGACATTTTTTAAAATTTTTAAAATAAAACTGATATTATTTATTGACAATTCCATTTTATAGGATCTCAATCTTTTGCCCGCTTGGCAAGTTTTTTATAGTTTATAAAGTAACATCTATTTTATTAAACATATTAGGTATTTAGCATATTCAATAGCTATACTTAATAGTCATTCTCATTTTTCATTAAAATGTAGGTATTTAATATTAAATGTTCTTTTTATCACAAATAAAAGTTTCTTATTAAGACTGTTTTGGGCTTAAAATTATAATATACTATATTTACGATTTTGTTCTCATTAAAAAAAAAATATTTCTCCACTGGATAATGACTGAATGACAGATTTTCCTTATAAGGATAGGTTTAGTGATGCATTCGCCATTTCGTTTTTTAATTAATATTTCGTGAATTTTTCTATTTATCTAAATTTAGAAATCGGCCAACCAATTTTTGGAGTACAATTACCCAGATTTTCAAGTGAAAAAAGTTTGAATTTGTACAGTAATAAAAGCAGAAAAGAAATGTAGAGAAATTTGACCAATAATAAACATTTTTTAAATGTAGAACTGTCTATAGTTGCATCGTAGTTGCTACCCAAAGACGCGTATTTGATTTTTTTTTTGATTAAAGGAAAAAGGAAGAAAATATTGCTTAAAAATAAAATAGCAAATACGCCAATATTCCTAGCTCTTAAAGGAAATGCAAAGGCCGATTTTTAAGAAAAAGTGTACCAAAGTTAAAAATAAACTGGCAAAGGACATCAGTATGCAGGGCCCGCTCTAGGGGGGAAAAACCTGGGCCCCTGCCTAGGGCGGCAAGTTAGAAGAGCGGCATGATAATTCTAAAAAACATCATAAATGCCCGTTTTGAAGTTTGAACCATTCCAATTCTCAGTTAATAACATTAATTTCCTTTGTTTTGCTGTTTTATTTTTTAAGCAGTGACTATTTCAACCGATCCCTTTTCTTTTTAATATTATTAAAATATTAGGCCATTCCGCGACAAAGCATGCCGAACAACGGCGGTACCGTTGCTTTTTTCGGTCATGACGGCGTCGCAGCAAAGGGCTTAATTTTTTTAAACATATGTTTATAATGTGCAATTAGATTGCCTAAAAAATTTTAATGTTTTTTTGTTAATTTTCACTTTGTTAGTATTTAGAATTTATAGAAAAAACACTTTCGAAATTATGTGCGAGACTAGGAAAAAGGCGGCAATTTTTTGTTTTGCCCAGGGCGGCGTTATTGCTAGAGCGGACCCTGTCAGTATGTATACCCTCTGGACTTAAATTTATAAAATGTCTGTATTAACGTAAAATATTATATTTTTTGTCGTCTTCTTTTTACTGTTTCAAATCGACTGTGACAAAATAAAAGTAATTTCTACAATATAGTTTCTATAACCACATATAAAAAATTTACAAAATTTTGAACAATTTTGTTAAAGCCTCCAACAAATAACAACCCAATTGTTAATGCCATTGGTCAAATTTAAAAATAATTAATATCGATATTTACAAAACATTTTTGGGTCAGTCAGATAATGCTAATATTATAATTTTCTATATAAATATAAGTTAATGTTAGCAGTATTATTATAGCTAAAATTATTAATATAATTATTATTACAAAATTGGTTAATGAAAAATTGTAAAGTTTATACATATACAGATCGACGCAGATCACAAAACTTAAATAAAAACAACTTAAAAGTAAGTTTTAGAGCAACGGTTTTCTATGTACACTTAAATCTACAAATCTAACTAATAAAAAATCACGAATACAAAACCATTCATCATTTGAAGTTATCCCCCAAAAATGTATATTTTTTAACAGAATGATATTATTTTATCAATCATTTTACGCGGGTGTATTATAAAATGAAATTGAGTCAGCAGAATAAATAAAATAATAGGGTCTTACTTAAAACTTAAATTAAAAAAAAAACTGAGTTTAGAGCCCTACAGATATATAGTCGGGTCCGCTTAAAACGAGCGCGCCGATGCCGAGATAAAATATTCTTAAATTACTTGCAGAGGTTCGGCTGTCACTAAATATCACCTCTATATTGGATTAGACAAGTGCAATAGAGCTATTTTAAATCAAAAAAAATATAACAAAACGCAATAAAATATTTTTACAACAAAAATAAATGAGAACCATCAATCTCCTTTATTTATTTTTGAAGACAAAAATTAAAGTAAAAATGTTAATTTAAAAAACAGAATATACCTAACCATCTTTTTCTACTTTTTTTTATTGAAGATATGTGTGATAATTTACAATAAAAAATAATCCGGAGAAAAATAATGCTTTATTATGAAACCAAAACCTAAAAAGCTTTATGCAAAACGGCACTTAGAAGGAATATAGCAAAACCTAAGCATTTACCGCAAAAACGGTTCAAAATTACCTAATTTATGAAAAAATCATCAATTTTGTCGTGGTGAGCGTATAAAAAATATTTAATTTACGCCCGCTGTGCCCCCCCACCCCGGATATATTTTCTGGTTGCGCTACTGACGTAAAGCTATTATAGAGTCGGTTAAAATGAGTGTGGTCGTTATAAATCTAATAACGCGCCAGCTTGTTACGTTATATTCGTTACAAATAAAACTTTAAGGTTTGTATCATTTAACAAAACTTAAAATGTAAGAAGTTTAATGAATAATTATTTGTTGTAACAGTGAAAACCGGATAATCCCTCGTGAAAACCGGATATTTTCGTACTTGTTATAAGCGGACTCGACTATAAGACTATAACCATATTTGGAACTTTTGACTGTTGATGTTAGTGTAGCATATTCACTCTAACTAAATATATTTCAATTTTAATAAAATTCCTTAAAAGTCAATTTCTTCAGTTCATCTTTTCGCCCAGATACGGTAATTTTCTTTAGATTTGCCATAGCACTTTCGGTAATGGACTACCACCAGCAATTAATAATATTCTTCTTTCTTTACCCTCTTACCGATAAGACGGGTGGGTTAGCGTAATATGACAATGCGTCAGAGTCCTCACTTCGCTACGTAACTGAGATACAAAGTCCCGCAAAAAGTATATGTGGGAATGAATTTTTTTCGTGACCATAATTAAAGAAAATTACCTGTATATGTATATTAGAAATAATTTCAGTGAACCACTTCATTTGTTGATTGGTTTTTACCTATTAATATTAGATATTAAAATAAGTTCGACAAAAACTTATGGCAACATAAATACGATCTAGAATTCTAGAAATAAACTAATTGGTCTTACAAAGGAGATCGTTTGTAGCCTTATGAAGTACATGCCAGTACACAGATTACAAAGGGAAGAAGATACGTACTATATTGTCATTGTTTTAGTTATATTAACTATACCTTCAAATATTCACAAAATGTCAAAATAAGTATTAACACAAATATACATTTTATAATAATTAAAGTAGTAAAGATTTCAAACTAAATTTGGATCATATTTGGCCTCGGCGTATTTTTTAAACAAATTTAAAATTTAAAGATGCTACACAAGAGTTATATCTACATATCCACAAGCCGTCAGGAGAACAAAGATTTTCTTTACTTTCCTGGCAAGAGAGTATTATATAAAATCTTTTTTTTTTAATATTAGAATCAAACGTTCACGTTTTAGAGTTCCTATATAATAGCAAAAGCATTGTTTCCCAATTCCTAAAAACTTTGATTCTACTTTTATACTATTTATAGCATTTTTGAATTTTAGCTTCTTTAATTCGAGCAAAGCGAGCTGATGCAGATTTAATGTCAAGTTATCGTCGAGCTAAACGAAGACGATGCCCAAGTTATTTTTTTGTTTTAAAATTCTTTTGGCGAGGAGAGGAAGAGGAGAAGTGGAGCTTAATTTTTAGGTCAGATAAAACTGGCAAAATATCAATTCTCTCAGTTTGCTCCGCATTTTCCGGTGTTAAACAGCATAAGTAAAGTGACCATAGATAGATAGTACTTCCTCTACTTAAAATATACCCTTATATTAACATTTCCATACTTTGATATAGATTTTACAGCTCATATTATGGTACAACTTGAAAAAAAAAGCTTGCACATTTCTGTCTCATCCGTTTCTTATTTTTTATCTAAAAATGCAAACCTCTTGTATAACTGTTATAAACTAGGTGAACTACCAAAAATTTATGTATATTAGCGCGGACAGTGCCGGGAAAAAATATCTACCGATTTTTTTACAAAATGTATATTTTTGTTATACATAAATATACCATCTTTTTGGCTTAATTCTTACAATACGAATACCCATACAACTTTTTTTAACATACCTTGAGCTACCTTAAGCCAACGGTTTCCTATCCTAAAAGCCTTCTAAACAACCAACAATTTCTTAGCTCGAAAGAACTACCCTGATACCAAACTCAAGTCAATTCAAATATTATAGGTAAGTATAGGTATTTGTCTTTAGTTCTAAAATTTTGCTACTTTTAGTATCAAGTCTATACTGATCATTTAGTTTTGGCAGTATTTTGGTCGAGTTATTCCATCTAATACCTAATACCGTTGACTAAAGTCATTTTCTCCACCCCTAAATAGGATGATCCACTAATATTAAAAGTCTTAACTACGCTACGAGCTAAACTATAGGAGTATAGGAGGAAGGAAGGTTCCAGAATCGTTAAGATTTGAATCAAGTTTGTTACTGGAACCATCATGTAACCTCGTATCGATAATTTTCGCTCTAACTTTATCACTTTTTTGTTGAACCATGCACTTGTAGTGGGTTCGCGAATGACTGCTTCCAGAAATACTACTGGAAGAAGAGTGACTGTCGGCGACGTTTATTTCGGAGTGACTGTGACGTAACTCGCCTGATTTGTTTTGGTGGGATCCTGAGAGGATCCAGGAGTGGCAGAGGGCTTCGCTTGGGGTCATGCGACGTTTTGGATTCCATCTGCAGAAAGAAATATTTTTAAGATAATACAAAGAGAAATCCCATCAGTAAAAGTTTGTCTTTAGTTTCCATTTTCGCATTGAGTTCGATTGTGTTTACCTAAGTTCTTTTTGTTACAGTAATAATATTAAGGCTTTTCTCACAGTAAAAGCGAGTACGTGAACGTGAGAAGTTTTAAATGCTCGGAAACATCTAAAGTTATTATCACCGTAAAACACAAAGGTCTCTGTCGAAAGAAGTTGCCGAAGAAATGAAATGTGCTAAAATCCACCAAATTTATTTATTTTTCTTAATAGCTTATCCGCCCACATTTTTCTCTTGCGAAGTCTCTGCCTTTTTAGAAAAATATTTTGTAACAAATGAACAATATAAACGGGCATAAGTACTGTATCATCTCCTGACGTCTTTAGGGCGTTAGGTTTGCATACAACGGCAGTTAGTAAGTGACGTCGACGGATGTAAACGCACGTTCAAAAATTCGGACGTTCCTGTGATGTTCTACTGTTTATCAGTGACCAGGACGTAATAAAGAATACACTAGTTTAGCTTTAATGATTACCGATTTATTAGTAGTACTCAGAAATACACTTTAATTAAGACAATGCCGTACGCGTATCACTCAGGCTTTACTGCGTTATGGTACTGACTTGTACCATGTTGCCACATGTATTAGTTCATAAATAAGTAAATAGAAATGCATACATGACAGTTCCCGGCCATTTAAAAAGTCATAAGTTCAAGCTTGTGTGTGAAAGAAGTCTTATTTCTGCACAAGTTATCAAAAACAATGTATATGTAAATGTAAACACATTATTTAATGCGAAAGGGTTAACTAAAGACAACCATTCAAAGAATGGGATCCACCAAATACAGTTCAAATGGGACCAGACTTTTAACACGTACAATTTTTAGTACCTACCTCTTTGTACTTTTCTCATAATGACCATAAATGGCCGAAAAACGTGTTAGGAAACCGAAAAAAATTGTTTTTTTATTCCCGAGTAATTGAAATTCCGTGCCAGGAAGAATATAGTCCAACTTAGGTTAATAATATAATAGTATTTTTATGGTACTTACTCTAAACATCTTGAAATGAAGTCAATAAATTGGGTGTCGCTGCATCGTAAGACCATAGCTAAACTCTTGCTTCCCGGTTTTCTCTTTCTGCCTTTCGAATTTGTTATACACCGAGGGTTTCCCCGAGAATCTAAAATAAATAACAACATTATGGGACCATTTTTTATTGATGGAAATATCACAAGCGAACTTTACTACTGGCTGATATCAAATTAAAACAATTTCTACAATTAGAGACTCTTTAATCGACGAAATATCTGTTTTCAACAAGAAGGCGCCTCCGTTAATTTGGGTTTACAAGTGAGGCAATTATTTTTGAACTAAATGTTTTCAAACCAGTGGATTAGAAGGAGAGGAGAAATTTCGGCACAAACAATATTTATCTGATACATTGTACTCCTGGCTCTAAGCCTAATCTAATATAGAGAGCTAACTTTGCAAGGCGAAAAGTTATAATAATTATTCTGACATAAAATTACATATTTTTAAATTCTTACCAAAAAATAGCCTTCTTCTTGAAGCCACTGCTATGAGATCATCAGGCGGGGGTCCCACCACTTCCATCAGACAAGCTAGCTGTTCTACTTCATTTTCGCCAGGGAATAAAGGATACCCCGTATAGAGCTCGGCCAAAATACAACCTAAAACATGATATTTCTTATTAGGACCAAACAGAAATGTTAAATATGTGAAGAAAGATATATTGCCTCCCCCCTAATAAAAGCAGCATGTACCAGCAGAATCTATTGATATTGTAAACATTACATTTCTTGCGATTAAAAAATATATTCTGCCAAATAAGTTGAAGTAAAATTGAAAATATAATAGAAATATTTTCCATTATCAATTTTTTCTCCCAACGTTCGAAAATTTAATACATTTATCACAAGAAAAATAAATACTAAACCACTAAAGAAAATAAATATATATCTCAATCAAATCAGACTTTAGAAACGTATTTATATTTACCTAAACTCCACATGTCAATAGCTGTTCCGTATGTCAATCCCAAGATTACTTCTGGAGATCTATAAAACCTAGATTGGATGTAGGTGTATACTCGTTGGTTCGAGTAACAGGAACTTCCGAAATCTATTACTTTAATTGAGCTGCTGCCCCGTTGCTTGAGAAGGACATTTTCCTGCAACAAAAATATTATTTAGGATGCAGTATAAAAAAGGAAGTCGTATAGAAGTCTATGTAAGTATCCGTTGTCACTCATATGTAAACTATTGTCACATAGAGGCATGTTGGGGTGGCAAAAAATATAAAGAATCAAAGGACTAATAAGAGTCTACTAACACTTTTGGTTATACGACTGAAACTATCAAGTTTATATTAGGTTATGTTTGTTTCTCCAGAAATTAAACTGAAGTAATTTTTGTACAGTTAACATTTGTTAAAATTCATATCAACATAACTGGTTTTTACTTAATATTCCAATAATGAAACAGGGAACAGGTGGACCGAGCGGGATGACAAATATATTGCTATTTATCGCGTATATCCGTTGCTTGTCATGATCTTGTCAATAATACGTAGTTTGTTAGGTCAAGAACACTGACTTACAAAACTGCAACAAATGTTAATCAGTTGCAAGTCGTTTATTAACACTTCGATAAGGCAAATGATTAATAGTTCTTGTTTTGTGTTTCTTGAATAAATAAATAGTGAACAAATAATATTCAGCTATGATTAATACTACCATTTGTCTTTGTACTCAGGATGGAAAGGCGTGTTTCGCATTGTAATTACATAATTATTTTTCCAGTTTTACACTCACTTATAATAATAGTTTAATATGCTTTTTTGCTAGGTATATTAATAATTATACCGGACTAAGAAAAGAGACAAAAACTTTATTCTTTTTTTTAGTTTTATCCTTTATTACGAATATTGCAATAATTACAAGGCCGTGGCCAGCGAGAAATTTCGGGGGGAAAGGAGATTACAGATAGGTGACCGCTTAAAGAACACCTATTGATGAGGTTTAGACAAAAGTTATTGAAGACTTAGGCCACCATTTTGCAAAATGTTTCCAAAATTACTTTTTCGTTCGGAAAAATAAGATTTCTAATTTATTCAACTAAAATCCTTTATCGGACTTCACATCTTGATGGGGTATGATGGAGAATTTAAAAATTTAATCTTAGCTTACAAAGCGAAGCGAATATCCGAATTTCATTCAATTTTCCGATAGAAACATCCACCGAGACTAACAAAAGGGAATTGGAGGTTTTAATAAACCTGACAACAGATCGATTTGCACTTTAACCTAACCCGAATGAAATAAGGCAGGTATTGTATAACTAAATTAAAATAGCTAAAAATAAAGTAATATGTATGTTATAAATAAACATGCAACATTGTCATCAGTCGCTTAATAAAAATTTAAACGGTGAATGTTTTTTTGGACTCAATTGATGACTGTAGTTACACTAGTACAAAAATGATTTCAATATTTTCTCTAAAAATATCTGAAACTAAACTCGACAGCTTTAGACGTTTTTGAGAAAACAGTATTAATGCTTATCGCGAGTGGAACATACCCAAAAGCCATGGTATTTTAACATAGAAAAACTAAAAAAAAAAAATAGTCGCCGCCCCGCTGCAGAGTCAATTAACAATAAAATAATCGTTTCTTCACATAATTTAAGTTAATTTTAACCGCATAATCAACTAACCAGAAATAAACATACTTTCTAAATATTGGGTAATATTACAGTTTACTTACAAAATAAGTGTATATACATCTTAATTAACTTTATTAGTTGGTATGTTAATTAATTAGGTTGTAACATCCAAAACTTTTTGTTATATCCTTTATCTTAAAAAATAAAGGAAATCCAAGGTTGTATACATAAAGTAGTGCATATAAAGTGCATCCTTAACATTTATTTTATTACTTGAATTAATTAGATCATTACTTGTTTTTGATTATAAATATAATTAAACAGTGGCGTGGGAGGAGGGGGCTAAGAACCGACTAACTAGCGCCGCTGGTATGTGACTGATTGTGACTAAAAGTGATATACATATGTGTTTTTATACAAAAACCTATCTCATATTAAACATAAAAATGCATTTTGATAAGCAATTGATAACTTTCTTTGTTGGTAATATAATAATACACAATATGTTTAATTTTTATAGCGCCAATTTTACTTTGGCGCCTGGTGTAAGGGCACCCTCTACATCCCCCTTGCTGCGGCGCTGCTCGAGACATACTAAAAAAACTATTGGCGCCTTTTTTTTTCACTATGTTGTCATTCATTTTAATTTTGTAGAAACTTTATTATGTAAAAACACACAACATCTTGTAATATAAATTCGTTTTTATTTAAAATTCTCCCCTATTTTCTTGAAGATGATAAAATACAAATCAATCATCTCATCATGCACGACCTATTTCGTATAAAAGATTTTTGACAACAGCTTAAATTTATCCTCCTGAGAGTTGGTTTTTGTTCATTTTTGTTAGTTGGAGTTATGATTTAAAAATAACGTATTTTTTATTTTTTTATCTTCTTAACGTTTAACGATTATCATCACTGGTGGCGCATGCCTCATAAAACAGCCCCCGCCCTCCACGCAAAAAGATACGAATGTCTTTTAGAGGAGGGGCTAGTTTAGTTATGATTTGTTGGTTAATATAGTTGCACTGAAAAGCATTTCAGAAACAACTTAAACGGCACTCATTACAGGCAGAGCTTTTTAAACTTACATTATAACTTTATGAACAATTATCTTCTTTTTAAAAACACTACTTGTTTGATTTTGTACAGATCATAAAAAAAGAAACATTATCTTTTGTAAAATTGCAAAAATGTGTGCTAAATTTGTATAGCACCTAATTTCCTAACTAGTTTGTTTATAATTATTATAATAAAATTTATTTGTCTGTATAATATCTAATAATATGACAGTTAAAAAATGATCTATTTAATAATATGCTTTCCGCCCAAGTACTTACCTTATTTAAAACACTCGTTATAAGTAATAAATAAAAAGTGACAATAGCCTGTGGATATTTATTTATAAACATGCCAATTTTAAAACAATATTTATGAAATTAAATACTACATCACCGTGAAATACACATTAGTCACATTAATTCTACTATCAAGGTTAGTCCACATTTTTTTCAGGATGAAGAGTTCAATATCAATATATTTTTTTAAACTTACTCAATTTATTTTTGGTATAACTTAAGGGTGACTAGAAAACGAAACTTTCTAAACAAATTAAGTTTCGTATCGTTAAGGCTCTACCACGCGCAAATTTAAAAGATGAAAAACACCGTTTCGCTACTGCAGGATTTTGAAAAGGCTATTTGAAGTATTTGTCGGGACAATTTAAAATTTAATAAAGAAATGTTTGTATTTCTAAGGTACAAAGCCCTTTTTTGAAAAAAATAAGAATATGTATAAGAAAATGCCCACTAAAGGTGCGTATTTTTAGGCACTTTTCCAAGATTAATATCGTAGCTAAGAATTTTTTTTTCAAAAAAATAGCCATGTACCTTAGAACTTCCATGTCTTATCTTTAAGACTTCAAAAATTGAGACAAAACAATGTCGTAATAAGTCCGTTATCTTGCAGCGCGCAACTCATGTTTTAGGTAAATTTTGTTGTCATGTTATAGAAGTTGCCTATATACAGCTGAATTTATTCTCGGCTGACGTGAAACAATTTACATCCAGAGAGAATAATGATACACTGAAAAAAATTATAGGTGGTCGAACAAGAAGTAATTTCGGGGGAAATTTTGGGCTAAATTTTATGTTCTTCTTTTTGGATTGTCAATGCCAATAACAGAATATCTAAGCGTTAATATTAAAAAGACGTAACTAGTAGTTGTGCTATTAACTCCGGGTTACCATACATTTTTCGGCTTAGACCGGGATGGTTTATAATGCGCCGCAGGGCAAAATGTTCAAAGCGCGTTCACCATTTTGTCAAAACTGGTGTTTAAGCTTTCAAAATTTCTTATTCATGTTAGGTAAGGATAAGAATTGAACGAAATCCAGTCGATTTGTTGCAATCAAAAAAGGTGAAATGTGTTTATTATTTTATCCATGGTTTAACGATTTAAAAGTAGTTGTCAGGCACGAATTTGGCGTTGGTCACATGACATTTATCTGTTCATGTTATTGGCTCGCAGCTACAATTTGGTGCAGCGAGACTACTGTATAGTGACAATGCTTCTAAGAAGCTAGGTAGGTAATAAATAAAAATTGGACAGTATGCCACGCAGAGTAATAAAATACAATTTTTTGTTAGGCATGGGCGTCCATAAAGAGGGCAGTTGCCCCTGTCTCTTGACCAAGGGGGAGAGGGGGGGAGGGGGGGGGGGGTAAATATACTTTTTACTAACTTTTGTTAGGGGGAGTTTATGAAACGACTGCGACATTTTTTTTTGTAGGAATCACTTTTGATCGAAGTTCTTGAAAACGCAAAGTTTTGTTTTTTTTTGTAGCCACTTTTGAACGGTGGAGAAAGTGTAGAAAAGGCTGCGAAGTATTTTATTTTATAGAAATAACTTTTGAGAACTTACACGTTTTTTTGGCTACCCCCCTATCACTTTATGTTTATAAGAAACATTAATACCGTGATTTTGTATCGGATTGGCGCGACGATACGGTACTACCTCCTGTTGTTTCTGTGTTACTAAAAAAAATCTAAGTACTTACTTTTTTTTCTTTTGAAGGTGCAGCGCAACTAATCGTCAAAAACATACCACTTTAAAAAAAAATTAATTATAATGGCACGGAACGCGACGGACAAAATACTGCGCGAGTTAGTAACCACAGTCAACAAATCCTGGAACCAGCGGGACTTATCTGTTGTTTTATAAATAAACATGGTAAAAAATTTGTAATATAAGAAAATTTTGATTGAAAAACTATTGACCTTACGAAGTATTTGATAACCAATGCTGAAAACCTTTAGTTTCAGGGTAGGCCTGTGCCTCCCAATTTTGAAAATTTGACAGTATATGTTAGTGCTGATGGGGGCGATCGGGCTAAAATATATTTATAATGGTGGCACTTCCCGTTATACCGGAAGTAAGTGTTAACTTGCTTATTTTAAATAGAATACTCTATATACTACTTCATTTTTGCATTCTACGCAAGAATTTAGGCATATCTTGTATACCATGTCCTATACCTATGTCTAAGCGTTTTAGATATTTTTAATAGATTTTTTATAATATTTTGATAACTATTAATACAGGGTGTTTAAACAATACGATTAAAAATTAAATTGAAAAACTGCAAAAAGACTAGATTTTCAAATGGAAATACACAAATTTTATAATTATTTCTTATTTAGCATTAAAAATAAGGGTAAGTTTGTATATTCAAAAAATTTTAGTTTTAGAAACATTGCCAACTTAATATTTTTATATGGCAATTTTGCTGCACATTTTAAGTTTAGTTACTTTTAGTTGGCTATAACGGCGTTGAAAAACAATCAAATGCGAGAAAAATTTATGAAGCTGTCACTTACCATTTAAACATCATTAATTATCATGCCTGTGCGCTTAAATTGTACATACAAACGAAGATTATTTAAATTTATTTATTATTTATGGAGAATGTGTTAAAGTTATATCAAGAACATGGGACACATTTGCCAATCGATATCCGCAAAACAGAAGCCATCACAATGTGCTTATTAATAATGTTCAACATTTTTGGGATAGGTATACAAACTTACCCTTTTTAATGCTAAACTAAAAGTAATTATAAAATTTGGGTGTTTCCCTTTGAAAATTTAGACTTCTTGCAGTTTTTTCAATCTTATTGTTTAAACACCCTGAATTAATAGTTATCAAAATATTATAAAAAATCTAATAAAGCAGGTCCTTTATAACAAGGAATCCCGCTTAAATTAAATAAATATAAGGCTTTATAGAAAAAATTGATAATTATTTTAAGGCTTGCAAACGTCATTCTTAACAGAAAAATTCAAATATGTCAAAAACGCTTAGATATTTATAGGTATAGGCATACAGGATAGGGACTTTAACTGGAATAAATTCGATATTATTAAACCTGCTAATGCTGAAGTTGCGCCTACAAAATTTGGTATGTGGGGGTTTTAGAGCATGCGGAATTGGATTATGATGTCGGCGCAGCTGCCAGATTTCTCAGCTTTGCGCTACACGTAGTAATTTTGTTATTTTAAATAGAATGCCCTATTTATTTTTATTGCAGTGAATTGGTAGTGTCAAATTTAGTAAGATCTCAAATTTACAAAATTCTATCTTCACTAGTTTCTGAGCTATGGCAACACTGAAGTTCCCTTAAAAAGTACCGGGACGCTTGTCTACCTCCATAGTTACTAAGTTATTGACAAGATTCAAGAAAAGTTCTTGTCTTAAACTTTAAAAATAGAAATTCTCATGGTACTTTTTAATGGAATTACAGTATTGTCATAGCTCAGCAATTAGTGAAGATAGAATTTTGTTAATTTGGCATCTTATTAAATTGGACACGCCCAATGCAATGCAATAAAAATAAATAGGGCATTCCATTTAAAATATTAAAATTACTACGTGTAGAGCAAAGCTGAGAAATCTGGCAACTGCGCCGACATTATAATTCAATTCCGCATGCTTTAAAACCATACATACTAAATTTTGTAGGCGTAACCTCAGCAGTTTTAATAATATCGAATTTATTCCAATTAAAGTCCCCACCCTGTACAAAATCTGCCTAGAATCTTACGTAGAATGCAAAAATGTAATAATATATAGGATGTTCTATTTAAAATAAACACGCTGACACTAGGGTTGCCAACCCTCCCGATTTAGTCGGGATGCTCCCGCTTTTTTACTTAACCTCCCGCCTCCCACGCACTTAAACAAAACTCCCGCTTTTTTCCAATAACAAGACGGACGCCTAATAATTGTACAGCTGCCTTAGAGAGGGGCGACCTTTTTTTTTTAGAAAGCACGTTTGATGATAGGAGGAAGAAATATAAAAGGCACGCCACAGCGTAAGGTCAACGGGGTATCGACCTTTTTTTTTTTAGAAATCATCAATATAATTATTTTAAGCACCTCAAAAAAAACTTGTCCTCCAGGCACTATCCACTTCCCGCTTTTCAATTTTTAAAATCTGGCTACCCTAGCTGACACTAACTTCCGGTGTAACCGGAAGTACCACCATTATGAAATTTTTTTAGTCCGGTCGTCCCCATCAGCATTACCACGATGGCAAATTTTGAAAATTTTCCTATGTATAGTTTTCCATATATAGTTCGAAGCGGTTCCCGGTGGAACACGAACACCCTGTTTGCAGGTGCTTTTATACCTATTATTAATTAACAATTCAAACTTTCTGCTCTACCTTATTTTATTTTTTGTAAATATTCTATAGCTTTAATAATAAAATAAGACAAAATTTAAAAGATATATCCGATATAACGATTAGGTACATTATTTTAACTAAGAATACAATAACAAGTACTTATTTTCCACAAAACAAATTTCTCGTCTCCGAAATAAAATCAACCAAAACTCATTAGCATAATAAAGAACCTACCGCCTTGCATCGTGCTTTCAGTGTGTGTCGATGTTTACGGAATATTTTTCACCACGTCATAAGCTCGCTAGTATGCCCACTTCGGGTGAGACTCTCTTGCAAATATATTTCTTGCTGCACAAAGTTCCGCCTTAATAGCGCAGTCAAAATGTGCAAAAAATGACTTCAGTATTTTTTAATAAGTCAATATTATATCGTAAAAGTAAAATAAATTCTATAGCTTTAGTAAATGGTTAGTTTAAATAAAAGATAACAATCCTATTTTTAAAAAGTCTCTATTATCTAATTAATTGCGTACAATAAACTTACCGGTTTGAGATCGCAGTGGATGA
This sequence comes from Polydrusus cervinus, assembly GCA_935413205.1. Classification (NCBI taxonomy): domain Eukaryota; kingdom Metazoa; phylum Arthropoda; class Insecta; order Coleoptera; family Curculionidae; genus Polydrusus; species Polydrusus cervinus. The sequence goes on along the minus strand of OW284511.1, from coordinate 1,075,791 downwards.
TATTTTCTTTCTGTAACAGCCTAAGGCATTTCAGTAATGAGCTGGCGAACCTCCTGATCAAGTTCAAGCTGAACCCTTGGTAGTTGTTCTTCTTGATTAATTCGTAAAGATTAAGGCTGCAACAAAAAAAATATGGGTTTTTAAGGGTTAACGTCTTTTTTTTAGTGATGCATGCATGCATAAAACAGCCAGTTTTTGTCAGCCAAAAAATCCCGGTATTCGATTTTTCAGACGCTAAAATTTAGGCAACCGCTGACTCCTGAAGCTCGAATTTTGCGTCGTTAGAAAGAATGAGACTTACCGCTCAATATGAAACAGGTTTTTACCAAATTGTGTTTGTAGTTATTTTCCTTTGTAATATCGTTTAGCGGGATTTTGTTGGTTGGCAAAAACTGTCTAATAACTTCTTAGGCCGTTTACGAGCTGATTTATGGGAAACTAATTTTTTTTTTGGTGTATAGGTAACCAGTACTTTTTGCAGAACGAATGCCAACGATGTCCCGCAAATTAGTACACTAGCAGTAAGCAAAAATTCGATATATCGAATAACGATATTTCAAAAATAAATATAGGTATAGAAGAGATTATCGAAAATTCATTTATAAAAAGGTTTCCGATATCAAACAGCTTAGCCGGTATCTTTCTGGTCACCTGGCCCAACAAGTTTAAAAAAATGGGTTATTCTACACGAAATTCTGTTTTACTGATCAAAAAGCCAGAAAAAACGTAAAAATTTATTTTTTCGGCGCTCGAGTAAAAATTTCTATATCCAGAGAAGTCATATTTTCTTATCGATGACTCAAATCTATCTGGGATACATGATTTAATTCAAAATTCAAATAATAACTAACAAATCTGACAGATTTGTATCTTCTTGAAATATGTTCGTAACCGCTTTTTTGCTTAGCTGCCAAAACGACGCGTAAAATTTAAGTGTAAATTGGGTCTCTTTGTCATCATTTACAATTTATAATTATCTGACCATTGTGATTGATCAGTTTCATATCCTAATAAGGATGGATATGAAATTATATTGATTAACTGGTATAATCTATTTATCCAGTCACTTATCGTTATCTTAGTACTATTTTGAAAATTTCATACCTAAATTTATTCTAGTGACCAGGCAATATATCGTGTAAATTGGCATTTTTCTCTCTTTTCAAGTAGGTACACTAATAAATCCATTATTTTAAACATCTTTAACATTATATTTTTTTATAGACGTTTTGATGTCGCACATCTTTACTGAAAATTTGACAAGAAACAAATCTAAATTGCAAAAATATCTATAATATTTGACATAAAAAAGGGGAATATTGAAGCTAGACACGATATTATTTACAAAAAAAAAATGTTTTTAGCACATTTCTGTTCTAGAAAAGTGGAAAATTGATTTAAAATAGTGTGTTTCTTAACACGAATGTTGTAAAAATATATATTTGCAGTAAACTGAACACCTAAATTAATAAAATAGAATGAATGTGTTTCTTTTGTCGCATTTTAAATAATAAAAAGATCCTTATATCCCAGACATGTTAATAAAGAAGATACCTAATGTTTTTTTACAGTTAAAACCAGTCACGTATTAACGCTTCACATTGTGTACAACAGGAAACGAGCATTAATATTCTTCTTGTAAAACATTTCTTTGTTAATAATAACAAATAACAATATTGCTTCTCCAAAGAATTACCAGCTATATTTATCACTGGTTACTTGAAACAATAACCATTATTTTAAGAGTTCATCATTGCAAACCTATTTTTGCCTTTATGCTAATGGCATTTTGAGTTTCAAAATTTCAGGGGGGCGCTTGCCCTCCTTTACCCCTTGGAATTAATAGGACAAGATTACCGAGCGGCAAGATAACAAAGAAAAATGTTATTTTGCAAAATAAATTTAGAAAGTAGATTTACGTAACTAGAATAGTTAATAAGTTGGGATATGTTGCCATTTAAGAAAGAAAAAAAACATTATCGTGCTTAACAATCACGAAAAAAGTGTGTTTAATTTTCATTCGTGATTGATTTCGGAAATATTCGGGAAAACTCGGTAAGTAACCTCCATTATTTTTTTTAAAATATATTTTTTATATTCTTTAAAAATATCTACTCTAAATGTTGTATTGCTATTATTTGTATTACAAATTTTCAGCATTTTTACATGAGCCGCTACTCAAAAAGACTAAATATATATTGTTAATCTTCGCAAAGAACTTATTCGTATGATGAACCCATGAACTCTCGTAACATCCAGACGCGCAACTCATTCACAGTGTCGCATAAAAACTATTAAAAGTAAATTAGAAGCAATTTAAGACAATTTTAGTGGGCTGCCATGCAGCGGTAATCTCGAGGAACTGATTAAGAAAAGCAAAAGTCTACAAAAGGCACTCTTAATTCAACCTTATAATGTAATCATAATGCCTGTAGAAGTGAAATTAGAGTCTTAGTAAATAGTTTTTCACGATAACAAGAAAGAGGATTTACTTTCTCAGGCATACATTTTCGGATTTAAAAATAAACGTTTTTTCAGTTCTACCAGTGGCGGCTTGTGGGGAATTTTATAAGGGGGTCATATCGAAATTAAGCTATACCTACAGGCTACATGTAACTGTGGCGACAAACGCGCGTATAAGGGATATATCCGTTAAGTTTTTAATAAATTAAAAACAACAAAAGAAGCTTAGCGGCAAGCGGACAGAGTAGTGCGTCTATCTTTTGCATTAAAGTACACAGGGACTCCAAAGGTAATGGAATCCCTGGGGCACAGGTAGACAATGACAGGCTGTTTCGTTCTTGTTAGAACTCATCAGAAAGTCATAACCCGTAAGCGACCCCCAGTATAGCGAGCCTGTTCGTTCAAGGCGTTTTTAAGAACTAAAAACGCGATGCAAACTCAGTAACGCCATCATAAGGAATCAACTCAATGCAAAAGATATAGCCATCTAACGTGAAAACGTAGAAATATAAATAAATTTAAATAAATCAAGCACGGAACGGCCACTTCACCAGTATAGGAAACATTTTTTCGCTTCTCCATACATCTCCAGCTTTGTGGATTCAGATCTAGATCTAGAAATTAAAAACAAAAAATAAGAAGTTTTACGGTCAGGGACAAAATATTAAAACAATCATCTATATTCAGTTTTTAAACCATGGCATTGGGTGAGATTTATGACAAGGGTTCTAAAGATATTATGAATCTAATAGTGTTTATCTATTTTATACAGGTATTTGTATAGGAGCTATCGAAGCCTAGTGCACTATTGCAAGACCCTGTATGTTATAATATTTCATCAAGTCCTATTTTACAGAAAAAGCGACCTTTTTTTTAATGATAAAACACCTGCACTGTAGGAAAAATCCTTTAAGGCGCTCTGGGAGCGGTGCAAGTGCGAAAAAAGCGATTAACGTTGGTCTTGAAACGTTGAAGATTGTATTCATTGGGAAACACGACCTCAGGAAGATCATTCCACAAAGATGACGTTCTCCAGATAAAAGAATTCTTGAACAATGAAGTTCGAGGAGTACTAAGCTGAACAACATATGGATGAGCGGCAGTGGTTTGCCGTGTATTTCTGTTTTGAATTGCTCTAGGTGGAATCAAGTGGGCAATGTCAGTTGAACACCTGCCATGGAAATATCTGTAAAAGAGAGCCAAATCACCAACCTGTCTTCGATGCTCCAGGCTATCGAGGGTCTTGGTCAGCTCGGGATCGCCGATCAGACGAACGGCTCTCCTTTGAATGGAATCCAGTAGCCGAAGGGTGTGCTTGGGTGCAGAGCTCCCGACATAAGAGCAATATTCTAATGATGGTCGAATCTGGACTTTGTAGAGTGTCAAAAGTTGATGAGGTGTGTACAACCTTTTGGTGCGGAAAAGTACACCAAGTTTCTGTGCAGCTGCCTTGGCAATTGCGGCAACGTGATCATGCCAAGACATATTACCTCCCAGATTGACCCCCAGCAAATTAATAGACGGTGCCAGGGGAATTGCGTGTCCTGCCATGACTATATCCGGTTCTGCAATGTTAACCTTTTTGGAGAAGACTGCTGCCTGGGTTTTCTTAGCATTAAATTCGACTTGGTTACCGTCACCCCAAGCCAAAATTTCTTCCAGGTCATTGTTGAGGCGCAATACTTCATGCTGCCTGCGAAGATGTGCGTCGGCAGCGGATGTTTGGGGAGTCAAGGTAAAAGATGAGACAAGTGTGCTGTCATCAGCAAAGCTATAAATTGGATTTTGAGTTTTCACTAGAAGGTCGTTAATATACAGTAAAAAGAGGGTAGGCGACAATATGGACCCTTGAGGAACACCGGCATTGATGGTGAAGGTGTCTGAGAGAAACCCGTCAATCGCCACTTGCAGAGAACGGTTCTTAAGGAAGCTGGTTAACCATAAACAAAATCCATTAGGCATACCGTAGGATCGCAATTTACTTAGAAGCCCATCGTGCCAAACACGATCAAAAGCCCTAGAGATATCCAGTGCAACAGCCCGGGATTCTCCATGATGTTCGATGGTGTTGCTCCAAAGATGGGTGACATGCCAGAAGGTCACCTGTTGATCTGGACTTACGAAAACCGTATTGATGGTCGCTGATAATGTTAAGCCCTTCCAGATACTTTAGGAGTTGTTGGTTAATAGCTGTCTCCATTACTTTTGAAATTACTTACCTAAAAGAAATATTCGCAAAAACAATTGAAATTTTGAAGAAATCAGCACCTGATCTCTTAATGAAAATAAAATATATAAATTAGGCATTTGTATGCAATTTTGCATATCAAAAGTGTTATTGATTGTGTTATGACTTATGACATAAGTAAAAATGAAGGATTACAAAATAATCGCAAATTTTACATATCTATTAGAAAAGCACTTAAAGTTAACCTACTTAAATGATTTGTTATTTGTTTGGGATGTTAACGACACGCTTGAGTCGATCTTAACAGCCAAAATTTTTATTGTGTAAATACGTAAGTTTTAAAGATTTTTAGGTCAGATTTAAAAGCGTAAGTTTATATTTGGGTCAAACTAATCTGATCTGACAGAAAGCTTTTGAAGAGATTTGGATTATTGATATGTATATCCTCTATTGTACCTTGTTTAAATCCGTTTAATACATCGGAGAGTCTGAGTGGTATTGTGAGCCATATGATGCATTTTTGTTTACTTACACTGACTTTCTAAGACCATAAACTAAAATAAATTGTACTTTGGTTATCGACATAAGAGTGTTTTTGTTTTTTTCTGTACTTATAGTCAGTTTTAGCCAGGTTAAGGAACAATTATGGTAAAGTTGTTAAAAACTGATAATTTATTGAGGTATGTTAACTATGAAGCCTCACATTTAATAACAGGATACGGGTAACCCGAGTTTAAAAAATTGTTTACTCCTTTGTCATGCGGTTCTACATTAGGACCAACTTTATGGAATATTTACTATAACGGAGTGCTCAAGGAAGGGGTACCAAATGAAACAACGTAGATAGGACATGCCGATGACTTGGCCCTTGTCATACCCGGACAAGGAAGAGATTAAATGGAAAATAGCTTGGACCATTCAAAAGATGGGATGTAATACGGAAGCGGTGTGAACGATGGCCGAGCAAATACCTTGATATAGGTCACAATATAAACAACACATAGAAAGCGCAACTGAAAAAAACATTGACACACATCATGCCATATAATGACGACTCAACATCAGAAAGAAGGAAACTACATACTAAGCAGTATAGTAAATTCAATTATTATCCTCTACGGTGTTCCAACTTGGAAAAGTGGACACAAAACCCAGTATCGACGCGCAAGGTGCACAAAGCAAAATAATAATCAGAATAGGACGTGCATATAGAAGAGTCGCAACAAAAACCATACAGGTCATAACGGGGTACCTATAAATCTACTTGTAAATAAAAGGAATTATTATGACAAACATGAAAATAGAAGTGAACTAAAAAAAAGAGCCTGCGAGAACACGTTTCCATGCAAGAGGAATGGAGATCTAAAAGAGGACATCATAATGGACAAAAAGGCTCATACCAGAGTTAAAAAGTTGCTGGGGTATTTCTATACACAATTTATTTCTGGTCATGGACGATTCTGAACATCCCTACATCGAATGGCACGCACTGATCGGTGTGACTATTGCGAGAACCAGGACGCACCCAAACATTATGTCCAAAAGGGGCCGATATAAGGCAGGAACTTACACGTAACATTGATGCATTATGAGGATATCTTTGTGTTGACTTGTAAACTTACCTTAGCAATTCAAAACTTATACACAAATGATTCCTAAAATAAAAATATTCCAGCATGTGGATCACGTTGTGATTGCTATCCTTATCCTTCTTTCGTAGATGGTCCAATATCCTTACTTCGACTAGCGCTTGATGGTGAAATCTTTTCTTATTTCTTATGATTTTGATAGCTACATGTTTATTGGTCATGTGATCAAGAGCTCTAATGACTTGTCCGAAACTACCCTTTCCGATTACTTCTAAAATTTCGTATCGGTAGCATATGTGGTCATGAAGAACCTGGAAGAAAAGCAAAAATGTAATAATTTTACATTAAACTAGGCACTTAATTACACAGAAAAAATCTCTCCATTCAAAATTTTGAATGGTCCTAAATAGTTTTTAAAATTAGGTAACTATTTTTTAAAATGAAAGTAGTTTCACTGAGACAAGAAAAATCTCGAAGCTTTTATTTTTAATAAAAAAAATTTCTGAACATTAAAATCTTCAATTTAAGAAAGGTACGTACGTAAATATTTTTATCAGTAAACTATTTTTTCTATCAATTTTAAAAGAGAAATTTGATAAAGTTTTTGATAACATTTTTGTCATAAGGCCGAGCAGGGCAACCACAAAATCTGTGTGGGGGGGGGGGGGGGGGGGGGATGAAAAAGTCTGGCGAATATTGACTTTGGAATTAATTTATTCAACGTATAAATCTTAATTTTTTTTTATATTTCACGAAACAATGGGATGACTAGTAACAAAGGTTATTTTATTAGAAAGTAAAAATTGTTATTGTTTACAGCTGATTAATTTTTAAATTACGAAGATATTACGATTTTTGCATTGCGTCAATGAAGCTTTTTTGTTGTTACGAAGTGTTATTTTAACCTATTTATTATTAATAAAGAAAATTGTTCTTTTATATTAACGAATGCTATTATTACCATTTGCTTCTTTAGTGAAAATATCGATCAATTAATAACAATAATTATTTTAAATGAGATATATTTAATATAATATAATAAATAAAACTAATTCAAGTAAACAACATGTTCTTACATTGAGATACCATAAATATTGGAGTAAAACACCCATTTCTAAAAAAAAATCCCTACAGACTCATGGAATAAGGGTTTGGAGTCTTTAGGACAACGTTTTATGATCTTCTTACAAAGATTTTCTAAAAGTCACAATTGTACCCCACCTAAGAAATAAAGTTCTAGGCCATTGGTCTAGCCAATAAACGAGAGAGAAAGAGAGAGAGCATATTAAGGAGGAACGTATTTTGGTTTCTTTCGCCACTTTTTTCCACAAAGACCTCTGTATATAGCGGTGATTATTTTCTCTTTGATACCACAAATATGTTCGTTTCAGCACTAAATCAATTAACTTTTCCATGTCCAATTTGGCAATTGCAATCAACGCAAAAATTAAAACTAAATAGGATTCGTTCGCAAGTCGCACGTTTAAGCACAATCATATTCGTACGAATTGAACTGATGATATTGTGCGATCTGGCAGATAGACTAAAAAAATTTGCATGGTTCCTGCATAATCGTGCAAGCGACGAATGATTCGTCAATACATGTACTATTGTGCCGATAAAAAACTGGGACAAGAGATTTACAAAAACAATGTAAGAAATACATATCCCCTAGACTATAAAAGGTGTCTAGAGCTAAAAAGGAAAAACATTCAAAATTTAAAAAGTAACCTAGGTTACATAATGGAATGTTTTGTATTTTTCGATACGGGGTGGTTAAATTTGAGAGACATCATATAATATGGATGTAAATTTATTAGATTTTTTTAAAGTCAAATATTTTATAAATTATTATATTTACCATTACCACAAAATAATAAATAAAGCTAATACAGGTAATAAAATACATTTAATAAAAAGAAAAAAATTGCGAACACAAAGTTTGTCAAAACAACACAAAATTAATATTTGGTCATAGAACCATTTCTGTTTATTACTTTTTGGAGCCTTTGTGGCATACTTAAAACTAAGTTTCTACATAATTCGACAGTTATTTCATCCCAAGCTTGATTTATCCTATGACGTAATTCATCCCTGTTTCTAGGTTGAAAATCATGTTTATACATAGATTTGACCATGGCACCCCAAATGTTTTCTATCGGGTTCAAATCGGGACTCTTCGAAGCCCAGGGAAGAACTGCTATGTTATTTTCTTGGAGAAAATGTTGTACAATGCGCGCTGTGTGTATTGGAGCATTATCATGCTGAAATGTGTAATTTTGACCGTATACAGCGTTTACCGATGGTATCATCACTTCGTTTAGTATATTAACGTATACTGCTGCAGTTAGTCTTCCTTCGACGATTTGGCAAAGTCCTGGTCCTCTAGCGCTAATCCAGCCCCAAACATTTATGGAGAAACGCCCACTTTGGTTGGTTTTGTGGGTGTATCTCTCATCATACCGCATGCCGGAAGGCCTATACACCCGAATTCTCCCATTATTGCATGACTGAAAAGTTTTCTCGTCAGAAAATATAACTGTTTCCCATAAATTTATTTGATTAATATATTCATGTGCAAATTCTAACCTGCCCTGTTTATTTATTTCCGTTAAAAAAATTTTATTGGCAGCACAACGGCTTCGTATATCGGAATTTCGAACCCTGTCTCTAGCGGTATTTGCAGAACCTGGAAAATTCGTCTCTTCTTTTGCCTTGATTTCGAAGGGATGCTCCCTTAGATAATTAACCAGTCTTCTATCATGATCATCAGTAGACATTTTAGGGGGACCAGAACCTGCATTCCTAATAATAGTCCCATGTCTTGCTATTTTTTGTTTTGCCAATAGCACGGTATTCTTGCTTACTCCCAGTTCATCTGCAATATCCCTAATAGCAACACTATCTCGCAACCGACTATAAATAATTGCCTTTTGCTGGGGGGTTAATTGTGGCATATTTACAAATAATATATGATTGTATGTTTGACGAGTCAATCATAAAGTGACAATCTTTATTGACATGCAAATTTTCATGACATTTTACTGGTACCAGGCTTGATGTAAAATTATTCTTAATAGTCTAGGAGAAAATAGAAAAATTTCCTGTCCCAGTTTTTTATCGGCGCGATGGTACCATTGCGCCTAAAAAAAAACTGGGACAGCAAAATGTAGTTGAATCTCCCAGACTATTAGCTTGTTTTGAAGTTGTCAATTTAATTTAATTATGAGATTGACAGTGACGTGTTAAAAGAAATATTTTTTGAAATTTCCGCGTTAATCAATGAGCAAAAAGCGATCATCTCGGCGATCATTTACACTTTGAGAGATGGGCAATCATCAAATAAGAACCATCGCAAATCAATTAGGGATTAGCAAAAATACCGTGTTATTGGCTAAGAACAAAATTGCAGAATATGGAAGTATTGTAAGAAAAGCAGGTTCTAGTCGCCCTAAAATTTCGAATGAAGGCCAAGATGTAGAGTTAATTAATTTTCTAAAGGATCATCCCTTCGGAGCAGCAATAAAAGCTATAGAAGAAACACATTTTCCTGGTTCGGCTAATACAGCGCGTAGAAGAATTCGTAGTTCAGATATAAAAAGTTGTTGTGCTGCCAATAAAATATTTTTGACCGAAGCAAAAAAACAGAGAAGAGTAGAATTTACTTATGAATATATAAATCAAGGTAATATATGGAAAACCGTAATATTTTCCGATGAAAACCCTTTCAATCATGCAATAATGGGAAAATCCACGTTTATAGGCCTTCTGGTACGAGATACAATGAAAGATATGCAAATAAGACTAATTAAAGTGGACGCTTTTTTATTAACGTCTGGGGCTGGATTAGTGCAAGGGGCCCAGGAGTTTGCCAAATAGTGCAGGGGAGGCTCAATGCACCATTATATTGCAACATACTAAACCAAGTTATGATGTCATCTGTCGACGCAGTATTTGGTCAAGATTTTATATTTGAACAAGATAATGCTCCTATACATAAAGCCCGCATAGTTCAAAATTATTTAGATGAAAATCAAATTCGAATTCTGCCGTGGCCTTCGAAAAGTCCTGATATCAACCTAATTGAAAACGTTTGGGGTAAGATGACAACATTTATGTATAAACACTACCCTAGAACTCGGGATGAATTAAACCAAAGGATAATGCAAGCATGTGATGCAACAACGCAAGAATATACGAGAAACCTAGTAATAAGTATGCAACGACGTTTACAAGCCTTAATTGATAATAACGGTGCAACTACCAAATATTAAAAACCATGTTATTATAAATATGTTTAAATATGATTTAAATTAAAATTTATTGGAACATAATATTAAAAAATCTTGTTTTATTTTTCTTACATTTTAAAACACTAAATATGCGTACTTTCATTTTTCCTCGTATTTCTAAAAAGGTAGTATTGTTGTTTTGGTGTTAAACCTTTTCACTTCCATGACAACTATTATAACAACAATGATAACCTTTCCTCAGTAGATTTTACATATTCCTTATAGTCAAGGAGCTACCCTACAACAACAATTTTGCTGTCCCAGTTTTTTTTGGGCGCAATGGTACAATGTTTTTCCTGAAGTCCTTTAATAGCGATTGAGTAGTTTACATGTCTTTGCTACTAAGTCGTCGCTACGCTGGCGCTGGCACGACTAGTAGCGACCCTGGACCGTAGCCGTGGAGAAAACCGTACCTTAACACAGTTTGTACTTTTACGCTTTTATTACCAGAGCCCTTAGAGCGCAGTTCTGGAATTATCAGTTAAAAAGTGTTGATGTTTCTGTTCATTGTCGTCTCATGTTTTCTTTATCATCCACGATAATGGTCCGTACTTATAAAACAAAAGGATATGGCTTATACATCCTATAGATTTTGCAAGTATAAGCAAATCCTTTTGTTTTATAAAGACAAATGAATGAGCTTAATTAGCAAGAGTCTTATTTAAGATTACGCATGATTCTTTACCACATACCAAAGTCACTACGTTCTTGGATTAGGCGTTACTTTAATACTCGCTTTGATATATTTTTTTAAGTAAAGACATACACTATTAATATTTTAATACTGGATAAAATTATTGCACCTACACATCTCCAACTATTTTTTCAACGGAAAGTTCTAATTAGTTCTTTCGATACAATAAATTCAACCATAAAACGAGGTATAGTCACGCAACATTCATTAAGTCGCAAAATCAAATCAGGAAGACATGAACCAAAGCCTTAAAGACTGTAACATTACGTTTATTTTATTACAACGATTTAATGTCATCGTAAATTAATTTTCCCATTTTAATTATATTTTGAACGATCGGGAAGTAGGCTACATAGTGTTTTCCTCCGTTATTTACTGGCGTTGGGGAGTATTTAAAGGTTATTTTTTAGTATTTATATAAAAAATGTCAATGTCAAAACGGAAATATTCTTCTCGACGAACAGCGGATCAAAATATGACTACTCACTCTAGCACCGAGCAACTAAAAAGTCATTTTAAATTTAACCATTTTTTAAAGTAAATATAGGTAAATGTTGTGAATTATACTATTTCTACGCGGGAGGGGGCGGGAGGGGGCAGGAAAGGGGGATCGTGTCTCCCTCTCAAAACTTATCCTCTTATCAGAAGTGAGTTACGTGCCATTCTCCCAACGAATAATTTAATTTACGAAAATAATCGGGTGAATTTTTTACTAATTTTAGGCGAGGCCCCGTAAAATTTGATTGCCACCGCCCCTGGCATGGGTTCATTTTTCTTAGTCAAAAACTGAAAAACCTTTCTTCCAAGTAAGTTATTGTCGGAAGTAAACTTAAAATAAAAAGTCCTCGTCATTTATCCCCTTATGAAATCCCCCAAAAAAAAGTTGTCGTTACCGTATATCTACGCCTTTTCAAGAATTCAGGCCGGGGGGGGGGGGGGGGGGGGCAAATGCCCTACCCTGCCCCTCGGCCATTACTATTGGATTTGATTTCTATAATGTATCGAAACTTTTACAAATTTATATTTCTTAATAATACCTATATAAGGATTTGGCATTAATTATAGAAGGGCTTACAAATTTATTTCAAAGAAATTAAGGGAATTAATGGTAATAAAATATTAAATTGATAAAACTGATTAAAGAGAACATAGCTTAAAGAGAAAATTAATAAAGACTATAACAGAAACGGTCTGTTTATCAAATGAACCAAAGTTTAGGGTCTTCTTTAGATATCTTTTAGCAGCTAAGTTTGAAAAAGCAATTTGTAAAAACTTTGCAAATTTTCTGTCGTCTCAATAATTAAATTGGTTTTTCCTTATACGAGAGGCGATTTTATTCTCCCAAAAAAAAGTTTGCATTGTAGTTTAAAACAAGTAATTTTAATTTTTAATTAAATGATTTAAAATAGAAGAAATTGGTACCATTTGTCACTATAAAAGATGCGATTATTGCCTCTTTAAACCTATTGAGTAGGCTTGGCCTACCCTCAAAGGCGGCACTGCATCTTAGTATTCTTATTTTCAGTATCCTGTATATAATATTAATTTAATAAAACATTTTAATAAAGTTTATCCAAGCCTGTGTTCTGCAGATTTCCTTCAAAAATAAGTGATCTAATTTACCGAATGCAATCTGTTGCATTGTGGCATAAAGTGGTCGTCCAAGGCCATATTTAATAATAAAATGCAGAGTTCAAGCCTTTTAAGAAATGCTATTCGAGTTACTAAAGTAGCTTTAAGTACCACTATAAAAACTTAAGTAGACTATTTTAAAACTGAATTTATGTAGTAAAGATGGATTGAGGTTTTTGCCGGATTCAAAATATGGAACATGTCTGACTGATTTTCTTCCAATTTTTAAAATAAAAATATTCCTATATAATGATTAAACTGTCCAGTGGCGTATTAAAAAGGGGGGGGGGGCTGCAGCCCCCTCCCCCCGTATAAAAGTCTTGTAGGAAACGTTTAGTTTTTAAACTTTTCCTTCTAAAAGTCCTGTTTTATATAGAGATTAAGGATTCGGACGCATATCGTTTTAGTTATTGATTTATAATGCAATTTTAAAGAAAAACGAGTAAAAAGAATAATATTTTATAGTATTTTTCTATTATATACTTGTCCGTTCCATTTTTCCTTTTTTAGAGCTATTTTAAATCAACAAAAATATAACCCAACGCAATAAATTAATTACAACAAAACCATTAGGTAGGTATTTATTTCTAAAGAGAAAAATCAAAGTAAAAATTTTAATTGAAATATTTTTTATGGAAGAAGTGTAATAATTTATAATAAAAAAAAATAGTGCGGGAAGAAACTAGAATTCTTTCTTATGAATGTACAAAACGGCACTTAAGGAGGAGTAGTTAAAAACCTAAGCATTTGCACCAAAAACTGCTCTTTGATCTGCACTCCTAAAATACATGATTTCTGAAAAAATCATCAATTTTGGCGTGGTGAGCGATATTTACTTTATCATGAAAAACGCTGGTTAGAGTCATATATACGTCTTATGTTAAAATTGTGGATTGACACCAATATTCATATTCTTCACAAATATCAAAATGTTTTTTTTTTAATAAAGAGGCAGGTAGGAATATCAAAAAAAACATTTAAAAAATCAAATTTTATACAACCATGCAGAGGAAGACAGGTAATAATTTAATTTTCTAAATTTGATGGTAGTTAGGTGAATTTTAAACGAACTTTGGGCGTGGCACCAAAAATTTCTCGCCGCGGCGCTTTTTGTTAGATGCATGTAGTCCCGACTGTCCCTCTTTCCAGAAAAAAAATGTCCTACTTACACCTACTGAGCCCCCCCCCCCCCCGGGTTACGCCACTGCAACTGCCCTTTATTTACAAAACACAAAAATTGCTATGCATTATCATTATCCGTCTGTTTTGCCAATCATCTTTTAAAAGAAAAATCGGACTCTAACTGTAACTTCATACTCATATACAGCCGCGTCCGTTACGCATCATTAAGCTGGCTTATACCTAATAACGCGAAATTGTAAAATTTAATTGTAGATTGCTATAAACCCATAGTTATACCTATAGGTAGTACCATAAACGCGATAGGTAACTGCGTCAAACTACAGCTATGTTCATGTTAAAGAACCGTCAATAGAGATAAAAAAGTTAAACGCTGGTATTTTGCGAATGGCTTGTTTTCTTCCTGCTTCCGTATAAAGTAAAGAACGTTTTTAATGAGATTAGGGAGGTACTAATAATGAGTAATACGTTGGATCTTACCTTTTAGTAACAATTTATAGATGATTTGGCATATAATAAGCTAGTAATAAAATATTTTCAGTAAATTTATACCAGGTTATGAAGGTCTTTTTCATATACCTACCTTCCAAAATTTTTCTTGTAAAAGATGATTTAGGCCCATTGTGCAATTATTACGGCTTAAGCTTAGTTCAGCGTTGAATCAAGCTTTATATTGCTGTTGAGGTTGTACAAATAAAATTTAAGCTTGGTTCAAAGCTTAAGCTGAGTTTAGTGTAGAACCAAGTTCAAACTTCATTTTGATAACCAACAAAAATGTGGTGGTTGTCAAAATGAAATTTGAGCTTGGTTCAACACTGAACTAAGCTTAAGCCTTAACTTTACAGGATTAGTCAACAATAGAGTAAAGTTCATTTTCGCCTTTATCTTAAGAATTAGATAAAAATTCGAAATTTAAAAGTGGCCCAAAAAAACGTGTTTTTTTTTTTTTTTTTTTTTTATGATAAAACACCTGCACTGTAGGAAAAATCCTTTAAGGCGCTTTGGGAGCGGTGTGAGTGCGAAAAAAGCGATTAACGTTGGTCTTGAAACGTTGAAGATTATATTCATTGGGAAACACGACCTCGGGAAGATCATTCCACAAAGATGACGTTCTCCAGATGAAAGAATTCTTGAACAATGAAGTTCGAGGAGTACTAAGCTGAACAACATATGGATGAGCGGCAGCGGTTCGCTGTGTATTTCTGTTTTGCATTGCTCTAGGTGGAATCAAGTGGGCAATGTCAGTCGAACACCTGCCATGGAAATATCTGTAAAAGAGAGCCAAATCACCAACCTGTCTTCGATGCTCCAGGCTATCGAGGGTCTTGGTCAGCTCGGGGTCGCCGATCAGACGAACGGCTCTCCTTTGAACGGAATCCAGTAGCCGAAGGGTGTGCTTGGGTGCAGAGCTCCAGACATGAGAGCAATATTCTAATGATGGTCGAATCTGGGCTTTGTAGAGTGTCAAAAGTTGATGAGGTGTGTACAACCTTTTGGTGCGGAAAAGTACACCAAGTTTCTGTGCAGCTGCCTTCGCAATTGCGGCAACGTGACCATGCCAAGACATATTACCTCCCAGATTGACCCCCAGCAAATTAATAGACGGTGCCAGGGGAATTGCGTATCCTGCCATGACTATATCCGGTTCTGCAATGTTAACCTTTTTGGAGAAGACTGCTGCCTGGGTTTTCTTAGCATTAAATTCGACTTGGTTACTATCACCCCAAGCCAAAATTTCTTCCAGGTCATTGTTGAGGCGCAATACTTCATGCTGCCTGCGAAGATGTGCGTCGGCAGCGGATGTTTGGGGAGTCAAGGTAAAAGATGAGACAAGTGTGCTGTCATCAGCAAAGCTATAAATTGGATTTTGGGTTTTCACTAGAAGGTCGTTAATATACAGTAAAAAGAGGGTAGGCGACAATATGGACCCTTGAGGAACACCGGCATTGATGGTGAAGGTGTCTGAGAAAAACCCGTCAATCGCCACTTGCAGAGAACGGTTCTTAAGGAAGCTGGTTAACCATAAACAAAATCCATTAGGCATACCGTAGGATCGCAATTTACTTAGAAGCCCATCGTGCCAAACACGATCAAAAGCCCTAGAGATGTCCAGTGCAACAGCCCGGGATTCTCCATGATGTTCGATGGTGTTGCTCCAAAGATGGGTGACATATGCCAGAAGGTTACCTGTTGATCTGGACTTACGAAAACCGTATTGATGGTCGCTGATAATGTTAAGCCCTTCCAGATACTTTAGGAGTTGTTGGTTAATAGCTTTCTCCATTACTTTTGAAATTACTGAAAGCAATGGGCTGGATACGCGCCGACTTCCAGCAGGATGGAAATATTCCTTTTTTGTAGGATAAGTTGAAAAGTCTACAAAATACTGGTGTAAGTTCATCGGCGCATGTCTTGAGAACAATGATAGGAATTTCGTCTGGACCAGAAGCTTTATTGGCGTCGAGTCCTTTAAGAATCCGTTTAACAAGACGCTGACGGAACACGATTTCAGACATTTGCGATTGAACTGGGGGAATGTTGGGTGGTGATTTTCCCTGAAAGTCTACAGTGGAATGCGAGGAAAACAGTTCAGCAAGTAGGTTTGCTTTATCCCCGGCTGTGGTTGCTATTGTGCCGTCAGAACGTGTTAGAGGTGGAATAGTTGACTTTGTAAAGTTTTGGCTGACGGCCTTAGCGACTGACCAAAAGGACCTTGATCCGTTAGGACTGGCAAGAAGTTTGTTTTTGATTCTCTCGTTATGAGCTTCTTTGCTTTGGTCTATCATTTGCTTACATTGGTTTCGGGTGGTAACAAAGATGGCGCGATTTTCAGGAGTAGGGTTTTTACGCCACTGTCGGTAAGCCAGGTTTTTAGATCTGGCAGCACGCTCGCAATTCTTGCTAAACCAGGGCTTGCCGTTGGAAGGGCGCTTTTTGGAGAAAGGAATAAAGGCCTCCATGCTAGTTAGAATGACGTCGGAGACCTCCTTTACACAGACAGATGGATCATCCGAAGAAAAGCATACGCTTAGCCAGGGAAAGTTGCGAAAATGGTCCTTTAGGTCTTCCCACTTAGCTGATGTATAGTGCCAAATCTTACGGGGTTTAGGAGGTTGTTCAGAACTAATTGGCAGCTCGCTTAGGGTTGAAATAAGTTTGTGATCGGAAGAGCCCAATGATGGTTGTACGGTGACCGTATATAGGTCTGGATTTGAAGTTAAAAAGAGATCTAAAAGACTAGCAAAATCCCCAGCTCGGTCTGGAACCCGCGTTGGTTCTTCTACGAGTTGAGTTAGACCAGAACTGATCGCAAAAGATTCGGCCTCGCGGCCTTGCTCATCGTTGGTGTTTGAGTATTTAAGCCAGTTGACATTGTGGACGTTAAAGTCGCCAAAGATAGCAACTTCGGCATTCGGATGATTGGTTTGCAAGAAGTCGATTGTGTTGGCTAGTGATGAGAAGAGGGCCCTGTAATGCATGTCGCTTGGAGGACGGTAAAGGCAGCATATAAACTTAGTGAGTTTTTGAGAAGATATTTTAAACCACATTACATCAAATGAATATAATTTGGGTTTTTTAAAAGGAAACCCGAATATATTGTATTATTTTCTGATTCCCCACAAAATTCTACGCTTATTTTTTAAATTTCATATGTCTAAATTCAATAGCTTTTGAGATATTGACGTTTAAAATATGGCATTTCAGACTTTGACAGGCTGTATCATTGGAACGGTTCATCTTAGAGAAAAATTTTTTTTACCTCGCTATCTTACATTTTTATTCTCTATCCAATGAAAGCAACTTCCGGTTTACCGTGTTAAACTAAAAAACCGGTTTTAACGGTTTAATAAACACGTGTGTACTATAAAGTATTTCCTTCCTAGACAAATTAATCGTACTCTATTTCTCTTTTTTGTAGGTGGTCGTGGAAAAATAAATATTTATACGGTTTCAGTTCTTAAAATATTTAATTATTTACTAAAAAAGTAATTAAGCATAATACGCTTCCTATTAAAAAGACGCGAATTAGTTCTAATTCAGGATACGTGCCGTCCGTGCCGAATATGATAAACTTGGTTACAGTAAAAAATCCCATACATTTGCCAGTGTTACAATACCTCTCTAATAAGAAAAAATAGACACCTCACGATATTCCATATTATTAAAGAAGCGTCTAATTGAACATTATAACACAATAATTCGAGTTATTTGTTTCGACAATAAATAATATGGTTACTTCCCTAAAAGGATTATGAATTAAGTATATGGTTTTGAGAGGTTCTGAGATATTTATGACGTCAAATGTAAAGTTTGGAATTGCGGAATAAAGAGTGGGTAATTATAACATAGTAATGATATACTTAAAAGTAGCATATAGCAGAGATAATATAATTAAACAAGCAGTTGTCCAACCAATACGTTATAACTTTTAGCATTTCAATTTGTTTTGTCGCTATCTTGACCTTCGTACGAGGTAAAGTTTTTAAAAAATAAGCGTGTTATGTCAAGTAATTTCCTAAAATCTCATTTTTTATTTAAATAGAACACAATTTTTGGTGTGCACATTATCAAGGAATAGCAGTTATTGATTTTTCGTATTTTAGTGCTTCCTTCTAAGTTAAATTAGGAACTTGTAAGTTTGAAAGTATTTGTTGTTCACTGTTATCCATATTTTATAAGAGTTTTAATAGCATTCTTTAGGTAGAGCAAAAGGGGCAACTATTAGCATAGCAGAGGTTGCTTGTAGGGTTGTTTCAATCACTTTTAAATATCTGTCATATTTGTAATTTTAAATAGGGTATATGATTATTTTTATTACTTTTTCAATATTTCTCGAAATACTAAACCTATTTTATATAACAGGTCAAACGTCTAAACTGAATAGTTTTTGAGGCTTTTGATTGCTAATAACACAGCAATGCGCAAGCCGTTTTTCTCTAAGAAGCATCGTTAAAATGCCTGTCACAGTCCCTTAAGTGTCATATTTCAAATACCATCAGTATCTCAAGAACTATTGAGTTTAGACGTATGGCCTGTTATGCAAGATTCAAAAATACAATAGAAATAATCATATCATATTTAAAATAACTAAATTGTCAGCGACTTCCGGTATAACCGGAAGTGATAAAAACGCTAAATCAAGAAATACAAAGTGAATCACCCTGTATAAATTTCCAACATAGTAGGTATAGCATTTGTTTAAGTAACCTTATAATGTTTATGTTTGTGCATATCACATTTTTTTTTTTTTTTTTTTTTTATGATAAAACACCTGCACTGTAGGAAAAATCCTTTAAGGCGCTCTGGGAGCGCTGCGAGTGCGAAAAAAGCGATTAACATTGGTCTTGAAACGTTGAAGATTGTATTCATTGGGAAACACGACCTCAGGAAGATCATTCCACAAAGATGATGTTCTCCAGATGAAAGAATTCTTGAACAATGAAGTTCGAGGAGTACTAAGCTGAACAACATATGGATGAGCGGCAGTGGTTCGCCGTGTATTTCTGATTTGCATTGCTCTAGGTGGAATCAAGTGGGCAATGTCAGTCGAACACCTGCCATGGAAATATCTGTAAAAGAGAGCCAAATCACCAACCTGTCTTCGATGCTCCAGGCTATCGAGGGTCTTGGTCAGCTCGGGGTCGCCGATCAGACGAACGGCTCTCCTTTGAATGGAATCCAGTAGCCGAAGGGTGTGCTTGGGTGCAGAGCTCCAGACATGGGAGCAATATTCTAATGATGGTCGAATCTGGGCTTTGTAGAGTGTCAAAAGTTGATGAGGTGTGTACAACTTTTTGGTGCGGAAAAGTACACCAAGTTTCTGTGCAGCTGTCTTGGCAATTGCGGCACCGTGATCATGCCAAGACATATTACCTCCCAGATTGACCCCCAGCAAATTAATAGACGGTGCCAGGGGAATTGCGTGTCCTGCCATGACTATATCCGGTTCTGCAATGTTAACCTTTTTGGAGAAGACTGCTGCCTGGGTTTTCTTAGCATTAAATTCGACTTGTCACCCCAAGCCAAAATTTCTTCCAGGTCATTGTTAAGGCGTAATACTTCATGCTGCCTGCGAAGATGTGCGTCGGCAGCGGATGTTTGGGGAGTCAAGGTAAAAGATGAGACAAGTGTGCTGTCATCAGCAAAGCTATAAATTGGATTTTGGGTTTTCACTAGAAGGTCGTTAATATACAGTAAAAAGAGGGTAGGTGACAATATGGACCCTTGAGGAACACCGGCATTGATGGTGAAGGTGTCTGAGAGAAACCCGTCGATCGCCACCTGCAGAGAACGGTTCTTAAGGAAGCTGGTTAACCATAAACAAAATCCATTAGGCATACCGTAGGATCGCAATTTACTTAGAAGCTCATCGTGCCAAACACGATCAAAAGCCCTAGAGATGTCCAGTGCAACAGCCCGGGATTCTCCATGATGTTCGATGGTGTTGCTCCAAAGATGGGTGACATATGCCAGAAGGTCACCTGTTGATCTGGACTTACGAAAACCGTATTGATGGTCGCTGATAATGTTAAGCCCTTCCAGATACTTTAGGAGTTGTTGGTTAATAGCTTTCTCCATTACTTTTGAAGTTACTGAAAGCAATGCGACGGGTCGGTAGTTGCTTGGCAGGGTCTTTTTACCTTTCTTTGGAATGGGCTGGACACGCGCCGACTTCCAGCAGGATGGAAATATTCCTTTTTTGTAGGATAAGTTGAAAAGTCTACAAAATACTGGTGTAAGTTCATCGGCGCATGTCTTGAGAACAATGATAGGAATTTCGTCTGGACCAGAAGCTTTTTTGACGTCGAGTCCTTTAAGAATCCGTTTAACAAGACGCTGACGGAACACGATTTCAGACATTTGCGATTGAACTGAGGGAATGTTGGGTGGTTGTTTTCCCTGAAAGTCTACAGTGGAATGCGAGGAAAACAGTTCAGCAAGTAGGTTTGCTTTATCTCCGGCTGTGGTTGCTATTGTGCCGTCGGAACGTGTTAGAGGTGGAATAGTTGACTTTGTAAAGTTTTGGCTGACGGCCTTAGTGACTGACCAAAAGGACCTTGATCCGTTAGGACTGGCAAGAAGTTTGTTTTTGATTCTCTCGTTATGAGCTTCTTTGCTTTGGTCTATCATTTGCTTACATTGGTTTCGGGTGGTAACAAAGATGGCGCGATTTTCAGAAGTAGGGTTTTTACGCCACTGTCGGTAAGCCAGGTTTTTAGATCTGACAGCACGCTCGCAATTCTTGCTAAACCAGGGCTTGTCGTTGGAAGGGCGCTTTTTGAAGAAAGGAATAAAGGCCTCCATTCTAGTTAGAATGACGTCGGAGACCTCCTTTGCACAGACAGATGGATCATCCGAAGAAAAGCATACGCTTAGCCAGGGAAAGTTGCGAAAATGGTCCTTCAGGTCTTCCCACTTAGCTGATGTATAGTGCCAAATCTTACGGGGTTTAGGAGGTTGTTCAGAACTAATTGGCAGCTCGCTTAGGGTTGAAATAAGTTTGTGATCGGAAGAGCCCAATGGTGGTTGTACGGTGACCGTATATAGGTCTGGATTTGAAGTTAAAAAGAGATCTAAAAGACTAGCAAAATCCCCAGCTCGGTCTGGAACCCGCGTTGGTTCTTCTACGAGTTGAGTTAGACCAGAACTGATCGCAAAAGATTCGGCCTCGCGGCCTTGCTCATCGTTGGTGTTTGAGTATTTAAGCCAGTTGACATTGTGGACGTTAAAGTCGCCAAAGATAGCAATTTCGGCATTCGGATGATTGGTTTGCAAGAAGTCGATTGTGTTGGCTAGTGATGAGAAGAGGGCCCTGTAATGCATGTCGCTTGGAGGACGGTAAAGGCAGCATATAAACTTAGTGATTTTTTGTGAAGATATTTTAAACCACATTACATCAAAGTCTTTCGGTTCCAGTATCTCCTCCCGTTGGCAGCAAAGATCATCTCGAATGAACAGACAGACCCCAAAGTTGCGTCTAAAACGGAAGTGAAAATCATAACCAGGATATAAATAGCTGACGGTGTTTGTTGACGCTCTGACTTTTGTCTCGGTCAGTGCAAGCACATGAGGCTTGGAAGATTGTAAGTGCTGGTGGACTGAATTGATGTTAGTGTTAAGCCCTCTAATATTGCAGAAATCAATTTTGAAGTTGTTACTTTTGGGTCTGTTAGCAACTGCAGGCGCCACACCATTTCCTCGTTGAGTGTTATTGGAGGAACCCAGTAAATTGTCGGAAATGGTGGATAATTCATTAATTTCGCTTGATGAAGCCACAGGACCAGCCCCCACCCGGAGATCCGATCGGGGGGCGAGTTTACCTCCGGAATATTTTGATCTTGGAGCTTCCATCATGCTTCATTCATACGGCCCCACCCTGGACATCTACTACTAATCACATTGTTGTCGCAAAGTTACTTTTATAAGATTTAAGTTTATTTAATTTATTTTATTTGTATGTAGAGCAGAAAATAATTTCATTTTCATTAAAACATCAGCGCCTAAATTACTAAGTATTTATTACCGAAGGCCCAAATTTCTGTTTCTGTAAATATTTATAATGTATTGTCCATTTCATTGGAGGACCAGCGTAACCAATTGGATATACAAAATAACGTTGAACGATGCTTTGATCAAAAGTGTAAAATTATTTAACAAGATCGGGTTACATTGGTTACACCAAGACAAGGAGCCTGACATTAAGATTAAGTCTGTTAGAACCTCTGGCACAGAAAACACACAGTATTTAAACGTTTTATAAGAAACCTACAAAAACTTATTAGATTTATAATTTATTAGTTTATAAATGGAATTAACAATAATGATTAGATCATAATCATAACCAACTCAGTTATCTACTAATTTGTCTATGTACTAATTATATTAATAATCTTAGTAATCAAGTTAAAAATATTACTTAAATGAAGGATTAAGCTTTAAGAGATAAATATACGACCTTAAAATATTTACAGACATTATATCATTTTATAATGTATAGTTAATTAGTTATTGAGAGTTTTGGTGCCGTACTGATATAATTTTGTCGTTTTTAATGAAAAAATCACAAAATTTATTAATTTCCCTAATAAGAAGACACGCTTTGCCTCGTTGTGATTCTAACACCTGCTTCTAAACGTATCCCTTCTAATCATATTTAAATATATGGTTGAAATATGACGTAGGTAGGTAGGTGCCTACGCAGATAAATTTTTAAACATATAAAATAAGGTTCGGGAACCTATGGCACAATCATGTGGTGTCATGTTTTCAAGTTCTATTGAAATTTAAGTACTTTTCATTTTCTGGTGAACAAGAAACGCTTGTATGATTCAGAGGTTTTTTACAACAAAAAGGTATTCTTGTAAAAAAATGATGAGGTTAATAGTTTAGGTGAAAATAGTAGTGGATATAATACTCATATCGCACGAGGAAGTAAATTGAGTACGACGTCGTAGGCGGGTGAGTCATGTGGGATAGATGAGTGAGTGAACTGGCAATGTAATGAGTGATCTGCCGTACCTCAGATCAAATAGCGGATCGTGTTTCCTCATCTTAGCAATCCTGGACTTGTTTTTTTTTTAATAAGCTTTATTTATATGATTTAATAAAATAATAAATACCTACATTGTTTTAAAAGTTTAACGATGGTTTAGTATTTACCTTATTATAACTTCCACTTTCGTCATCGTATCCGCCATTTTGAGATCCGCCATGTTCTCCATGGATTTTGCAGGCGTTCAGTCCGAGGTACCAGATTTTTGAATATTTTTCTATTTCAGTCTTTTCGTATTCTGTTAGTCTATTTCCACTGAGACGGAGAGCCTCTGAAAAAACAAATGTTTCAGTTAAGAAAAAAGGTTTAAGAAAAAAAATAGTAAGATTGAATCGAACTTGCGTGATAATTGCTAATATTTTTTTACAATATTCTACATGTCTGGTTGAATTTGGGTTTTAAGAGAATATTTGATTCTTCAGAAATATACAGTGAGCATTTTTTTACAATACTGCAATAGGAATGGATTTCATTTAAGCAGGAACAGGCTAAAAGATCTTAATCATTTTCTTAAATGGATCGGACCGACATGTAAAACAGCGACTTTTCTTACTCGAATTACAAAAAAAAACTAAGCAAGATAAAACCTTTTTGTTTACACGAATGGAAAGGTGGTATCTATGCCGGTATGAGAAAGTTATTTTTATGCAAAAAAAAGTTTCGGGAAAAAAATATAAGCCAATGAAAACCATTAAATTTATGGTAAAATTTCATTGTTTTGTTAAAAATGTTTTTAATTAAAATAACTTTCTCACACTCCTCAATATCTGTAAAGTCCAAATTTATAAAGTTTTAAAAATTGTTCGGAATGATCTTAAAAAATAAAGAAACATGAATCATATCGTGGCCAATTTTCCTAGCTAAAGTTTTCGAAATGAATTTGTAAGTTATGCATTTAAATTTAAAAAAATATTTTGAATACCTAGATTTGCGCCCTCCCATCAGTGGCGTAGCATCAGCTGTATCAATGATACAGGGCCCATTGGCCTGGAGGGGCCCACCAAAAGGAAGGACAATAACTGGGTTAAAAAAAACACTATCGATAAACAGTTTGAAAGCCAACTTAATAATGAAATCAATTTTTGACGGAATGTGATACACCGTATAATTAACGTTATAATAACATTAGCGTCGTGCAATTTAGCTTTAAGGGGTCATGATGAGAAGTCAGGAAATTTCCAGTCTATCTTACGTTTAATTTTAGATTACGATCCTGTTTTAAAAGAATATTTTTTACCAATGTTTGAATATATTCATATTACAGGCCAAACAAAGGTTTCAAAGCTTATTTCAGATTAATGCTTCATTCGAAATTTTACAACCGAAAAATATCATCTCTTCCAGAAGAGATTCTAAAAAACAGAGCACTAACTCGTAAATAAATACAGAACCGATTTAAGTAACGATTTTTTGAGCCAACTAATTTCTTTGAAACTCTGTCTCGGTACAGAAATTACAAAACTTGCAAATATTAAAGAACTGACTGAATTAATTTTGATTAAATTCAGTAGCGTATCTTCTAATTTCTCGGAAGTTATTACAGCTTGTTTGCTATTCTTAACATTACCTGTTATTAAAATTAATAAAAAGCTATTTACGCAATTCAATGTCACAAGAAAGGTTGATAGATTTAGCAATAATATCCACAGAAAGGAATAAATTGCAAAACCTTAAATCATCCCCAAAAATGGACAAATCAATTAATGTTTTTGCGGAAAAAAGGTAGAAAAGCAACATTATTATAATTATTATTAGAATTTATTGTTGTTTTTTTTTTAATCATGTTTATTTTATGTATATTATTTGTGTAAGTTTAGTTCTATTTTATTATTTTCTTTCATTAGAATAAATTCTTATAAACTATTCTGTTTGTTTTCTAGCCGAGGGGCCCACCACCTGGCTCTTGATACAGGACCCATTTAATGCTAGCTACGCCACTGCCTCCCATTCAATATTCACCAGCCGCCACTGAATATTCCACACTATTTTGTATATTAGGATACTATATAATTATATTTTATAAGTTAATAAATGATTCATTCTCTAAAATAGCAAATATTTCTACTGGCATTAATTGGCATACCATCATACCAACCCTAATTTTGACCTATATAAACAGGGCCGGAAAGGTTAAAAGCAAAACGTCCCAAATAAACGCCCTCAAAAATTTTCATGGCTGGGGTGTTTGTTATTTTGGGATCAAACACAGGATAATATTTATTATATGTGTTTGTATATTGGCATTTCACTCAGTTTACTCCAGGGGGAATTATTTTACAGTAGGTATGGAACTATTAGGATAAGCCTAAAACAGCAAATTTTTATATATTTTTTTCTCTATTTGGATATAAACCAGATTGGTCTGACGAAAAACAAATACATTAAATGCACCCTTGTCTATAAGGGATAAATATTTTAAAATAGTTTACTTTATAGGGTATAGAGTCAATAGAGTTAATGCTAGTATACAGGGTGTCCGGTAACTTATGGGCCATAGAGCAACTGGAGATAGTAGATATAAAAATATGTCTTTTGAGCCAAATTTGCCCAAGTAAAATGTTAGAGGTTAAAGAGATACAGGGTGTTGAAAGTGAAAATTAATTTTCGAAAAATGATGATAATTTTGAAACGGTTTAAGATATGGAATTCAAAATTGGTATAACTAGGTTTTCGAGAGTGAGAAATTCGAATTTGGTGTTAATTTCAAGATACTCCCTAGAGGGCGCTTGCTACGTGCTTCATGTTGAACTAATTCATCCATATTTTTTTTTAACCGTGCAGTTACTAGTATTTATACTTTAAACTATAAAAGAACCTACCTTTTTACGTAAAAAAGGTACTCTTGGTTGATCTCGATATCTCAAGCCGTTACCCAGATTCTAGGACTTGATGATAAAAAGGCAGAAAAAAAACAAAATGAAAATATTGTAAACTATTAAGAATTTGTTTTAATTCACTTTAGTATATGTTGAAAGTGTCCACCGTTTACTTTAATACATTTTCTTAAACTTTTTAACAAATGACGTTTCACATTCAGGAAGATATTATGATTATCTCCTATAACAATGGCGGCTTCTTGAATTATTTTTCAAGTTCTTCCCGTGTATTGGATTCATCACCATATACCAAATCCTTCATGTGACCCCACAGATAAAAATCTAATGGGTTAATATCTGGGCTACGCGGTGGCCAAGGAAATTCGCTACCGCGACCAATCCACCGATGTGAAAAACGCTGATTTAAATGATTTCGAACAGGAACTGCAAAGTGTGCTGGGGCACCATCTTGCATGTACCACATATTGTGTCTTATGTTTAGAGGTATATTATCCAGAAGGTAAAGTAAATCGTTTTCTAAAAACTGCAAATATTGTTCTCCATTAAGTCTCTGCGGAAGCTGATATGGGCCGATCAAGAAATTGTCGATAATGCCGCACCAAATATTTTCTGCCTTTTTATCATCAAGTCCTAGAATCTGGGTAACGGCTTGAGATATCGAGATCGACCAAGAGTACCTTTTTTACGTAAAAAGGTAGGTTCTTTTATAGTTTAAAGTATAAATACTAGTAACTGCACGGTTAAAAAAATTATGGATGAATTAGTTCAACATAAAGCACGTAGCAAGCGCCCTCTAGGGAGTATCTTGAAATTAACACCAAATTCGAATTTCTCACTCTCGAAAACCTAGTTATACCGATTTTGAATTCGATATCTTAAACCGTTTCAAAATTATCATCATTTTTCGAAAATTAATTTTCACTTTCAACACCCTGTATCTCTTTAACCTCTAACATTTTACTTGGGCAAATTTGGCTCAAACGTCATATTTTTATATCTACTATCTCCAGTTGCTCTATGGCCCATAAGTTACCGGACACCCTGTATATCTTAATTCTTAATTAATAAAATTAATATGTACTGCCCTTAATAGAATATCGATCATGTGTGCATGTAGGTACTACCGCGGCAGTGGCTCAGAGGTGAGTTACTGGCATTTGACCGTGGCGACCCGGGTTCGATCCCCGTAGTGGGCATACGCATATTAAAAAATGTATGTCCAAAATTTAGTGGATAAAAGAATGCAGTATGCTACTAGTGATTCCTAATATAGGGACCAAGAAGGGCGTTATGGACCTCTGGGAGCGTAAAAAAGATAACTAGTACATACACGTGGTTCTTATTCTCTTCCGCCAACCCCACCCAGTAAAAAAAAATCTGCATATACTATTAGTGAGACAAGGAGAGCAGCTTCGAAATATCTCTAAAATATCTATTGTTAATTGTTACTAATTATTAATAATTTTATTAGTTATCCTCTCTTGATTTGTAATAAGCTTTGTCGTCAATTACTTAATTTTTAATTTAATATTAAATCGGTTAATTTCTTAAAAAGTACAAAAATCTTTAAATATTTAAAGACTTATATTTCAAGTCAGTTCGACTAGCTCTTGATCATTATTTCTCTTTTAAATTTTATTTTATCAATTTACCTCATAAATTCCTAACAAAATGATTACCGAAGATTTATGCTTGTCATCATCTCCTATTGACAGGTATAACCTTTTTTACATTTCGATACAAAAAAAAATGATGGATTATGGATCATGTACGTATATGTAGAACGTTATTAACAATTACCAATCTATGTAATAAATTTCGGGATTTAGGGACATCGGGACAAATTAAAATGAGTAATGCTGGACTGCTAAAGATTTAAGCCATAATTAACTAATCAGACACTTTGATTATGATATCAATGAAATTGGCAAAAGTATTTTTCTCACAATCAAAGTGGCACCGTCACCTTAATTTTTGATTTATTAACCATCATATAATTTCTGCCACTGTCATTGATGTTATAATCAAACTTGTCCGGTAAGCTAATTACTGTTTAAAAGCTTTATGCAACGCAACAGTACGATTCATATTTTATCTGTTTCTAGAAATTAACGATTTAAAAATTTTAGGGGTTATTAAGTGTGTAAGTTGCCAATTTTCAGCCGTTTCAAACTTTAAAACCTGTTTACAGGATAATCAGAGGTGAAGTCAAGTAATTTTTAAATAGAAATCCGCCATTTCTATTCGATGCTTAAATTCTATCTAGAAAAATAACTTTTTAATGACATTTGTGAGTCAGCCTTGTGGTAAAGTCAAATTCTCTCTAGTTTTTTTTTATATGAAAAGGCTTGTATTGTGTCGTTCTCATTCATCCTAAAATTGCTGACCAGCAAAACGCTTGTTTTGTAAAAATACTAAAAAATATTCACAACGGCTGCTTTTAGGAACTTTTTTTTCACCAGTGCTGCTCCTTGAGCAAAAATTTTGCTTCTGATCATCATAATATGGCGCCCCCAGTCCATTAAATAGTTCACTTAGTTAGAGAAGAGAATAATTATTAAATGTAACATTTTCAAATACGTGGATAGGACTGCGAGGATTTAGAGTGGCCGCTCAAACCTCCGGATATTATAATACCCTTAGATTATTATTTATGAGGCGATTTAAAAAGAAGGGTATATGTCACCAGACCTAGAAATCTGGTGAGGTGCCACAAGTGATATCCTCTAATTTGAAAAAAAAGGGCTGCGTCCCCTCCTTGGGGTCCCAATTTCTTTTTTCTTGATAAAAGCGAGGCCCATAAAAAAATTTTGAGAACGTATTTTTGGATTTTAGAGAAATCTTTTTCCCAGAGTTGCTATAAGCAGCGCTCCATTTAAAATCCCCACCCTGTATAAATGACGGATTATTGATAAAATACATTTATTATTGGCGACAACATCTTTAGATAATAATGTAGCAGCGTAGCTATTTGAGAAATATACAGGGTGGTTCCTAAGTTGATACTTCTTTTTTAGCTGTGTATAGGAGGCACTAAAATAAGCAACATTTTCAAATACAGTTTTTCAAAAAACTCAAAAGTAAGGTACTTACATTAATTTATTACACTATGGATCAAATACGGTTCTGCCTAATTTGCCCGTTGAATAACATTACGCAAACGCCGCACTTTGAAGACACTCACTCTAAACTAGCACCATATTTTTTAGTTCATTGTTTTCAAATTTTACCATATTTCACGTGTTACCAATTAAAAATAAACTTGCTTCAGAAAAACACACAGCAGCGAACTGCCAAAATAAATAACTGACGACCGACTCGTAAAATGCATGACTAACATACTAACAATACAAAAAAGGGCAAAAACAATATCTCTCTTATAAAGGGCTACGTTTTGATTACCACGCCCGCACTTAGATTTTTTACTTCTGTAACTCGGTTATTTTTAAGTTTTTTGAAAAAATGTATTTGAAAATGTTGTTTATTTTAATGCCTTCTATACACAGCTAAAAAAGAAGTATCAACTTAGGAATCACCCTGTATATTAGGCATAGGATGCGTATAAATTTGACTCTACACAATTAATAGATTTCAATGCCTCTACCTAAATTTAGGTAAGAATTTAAAATAACTTATAAACTTGTGACACTTTTAAAATTACATAATATTATTTAGATTATTAGGTCAGACAGCACTGCCCAATAATAAAAAAAACAGGATAGAAATATGCAATTAAAAATAGTTTAATAACGTTAATAGGCGAACAAGGGTTATGTTGTAATAACATGTGACAAAAATAACTTTAATTTAAGAGCTATTGAGTGATTGATAAAAACTTGGTTTATGTCAACCTAATTAAAAATTGAATATTTGAGATTTATTTAAGAGGAAAATGAGCGTTTTCACACGGCACCATATATCGCGCGCGACAAATGGTCGCAATATTGCTTTTACACCAAATTATGTGTTTTCTAATGAGCCATTTTCACACACAAGCGATATTAGAGAACACATAATTTGGTGTAAAGCAATATTGAGACCATTTATCGCGCGCGATATATGGTGCCGTGTGAAAACGCTCTAAGACGTTAGATAAAATATCGCATTGCCTGGTTTAAAGATTATTTTCTATTTTCTAAACCGCATCTAGAACTAATAGAAGTAGAGTGTGCTCCTTTATGTACAGTAAAGAGTCATGTGAGTGCGATCATTGAGATTAAGAAATGGTTTAAGATATATTATTTAAATTTAAATTTAGTATGCGTTTTTAGTTTAAAAAAAAATGTTTGTTGAAGTACATATATTTAAAACAATAACTTAATATATGTAAATGATTAGTAAAACATGTTTTTTTAAATATCTTGCCTATTCGCCATTTTGAAACGGTAGATACATTTTTCATTATTAAAATTGCAGGGTTAATTTAAAGTAAAAATACATTGTCACTCGACCCCCTTTTCCATTTTAAAATATTTTTAACATAAAAAAACAACAACACTCAATAAAACATACTAACGAGCGACTGCAAAAATAAATATTAGACAGTGCGAAATAATTCACAGTGTTCACAACTTTTTAGTCAGCTTAAACATGAAATTTGAATCATTTAACATAAAAATATTTGTAAATGTACAAAAATGCAGGTAATAGTAGAAAATAGTAAATACCCAAGGTCCTTAGATAGATAGGTTGTCTGGTAACATGGGGGCGGAAGCGACGATGATCGGGGTGTCCGCGTCATCACGAGGAACTAATACATTTGTTTACATCTGATTTGTATGTGTTTTAAGCTAGATACAACGCAAAAAAGCGGTTTTCAGTGTTATTTGTGTGTTTAACGTTAAATTCTTAAGTGTGAATATATTTGTTTTTGAACTGATAATAACATTTAGTGGAAAAACTATTAAAAATACTGAATTTTCATCAAAGTTTTCTTCTTCTTCTTTTTCTATTTCGTTTGGGTGGCCTTAGTGGTCAAAGTTTTAATTTTGTGTATTTTTAGGTTAGTTTATTAAACTAGATTCTCACGCTAAATCGTTAGTTTCAAACGAATTCTGTGATTATTTATTTAGATAATGGGTGGTGGCAATGTTTGTAGCATAGCTACATGCAAAAGTAACTCCAAGAGGCCAGATCCAGATGGAAAAAAGATAATTTTTTTTACATTTCCAAAAAACCCCAATATTTTGAAAGATTGGATTAGAAAATGTTGCCGAAAAGACAATTGGACGCCTCAACACAAACGATTATGCAGTAAGCATTTTCTTTTAACCGATTACGATGACGAAGTTCAAGCTAGGATAATGAATTTCCAACCAATGCATTTAAAAAAATATATATATGTCAAATATTAAACAATCTATTAAACCATATTTTCAGAAATATTTTTATACCACCAATACATTTTGATAGTGATTTAAAATGAAAGTGTGGTGGGGTGTGGTTGGTTAACTTAGTATAGTTATCTCTAAGTTAACCTGAACTAGAAATACCCAACAAACAGGTATTAAAATAAAATAAACAATGTTTTTATAGACTTGCAAATCCATGCCTTCACAAACAATTTAAAAGAGAATAAATTCAGTTCTTAAAGATCACTCTGGTGTATCATTACTACATCCCCTTTACACCCTTTACATGGAGTACATCACTAAAAGTATTTTTAAATTTATGGTATAAGTGTAGTTTTATTTCTCGCAATTTCCACAATTCCTATTTATGATAAAACGTGTTTTTTTTAAATATACATTTTTTGACACTATCAAGTCCAATTCTTTTAATAATTTTAGCACTTGGACCTATAATGTTTCTGGGGCTATTTTCTGATAGACCTATTTAATCACAATATTAAGGTATTTATTAAAAGATTTTTTTATATATTACCGCAATCATAAATTATTCAAAAAAAGAAAATCAAACAAAAAAATATTTTGTTACGATAATAGTAATGATTTGTAAAAAGCGTTTTAAGGGCTAGATTCAGTTTATTTCCCCTCTTAAATAGGGTTCGTCCATCGGGACTATATTTCTTCATTTCTATATATGTATGATTTACGCTTGCCTCTTTAAAGTTGCGGTAACTACGTGATTCGTGATCATGTGCCAGAAGTTATATTTTTTAAATTTAAGCTATGTAAAAGAGTCACAATATCTCAATATTGGCTGAGAGATTTATGGCACACCTACACACAATTTGTCGACAAATGATTTTTAAAAAAACACGTTTTAAATTACATTTCCAAACTCCTTAGCTTGCATTCGTATATCAAGAGATTTTAAAAAGTTCCTCTAAATGACGCATTCCCGCGCATTAAATGCGAACATCTGATTGGTCCAAAGTTACCAGACAACCTATCTATCTAAGGACCTTGGTAAATACCTACGTAATAAAATTTAAAAAATAAATTTAACGTGTGTTGTCAAGGTATACATCAATACCCGGTGGTTTAAAAGTATCACTCAATTATTAAATTCGTACATCAATATTAAAAAGTTATGGGAGTGAGTCACTTTTAAGAATCACCTGGTAAATTTAACCGTTTTAATCTCAAAGCATGATAAACTTTGTAATTTTGCGTCGTTCCTAGTACCCGTATAAAACAGTTAATTTTTATTGCCATAGAAAAATCCTTACAGGCACGATACTGGGCAAAAAATAACCTGGTCCAAATTTAGTGTAAATTCCGGTCTTCCGGTTATAATAATAATAATATTTACCTGTAGGTGTAAGAGGAAAAGATATATCCTCTTTGTTATTATTGGTAACCTCATGGTCTCTATGTGCATTATTATTGATGGTAGGCAATAAGTCCACCATAGGAGTGATTGGTGTGGAAACGGTAGACCCTTGGTTTAAATTTAGTCTGGAATACGATTTGGTGGTTTCTAAATGTGGCAGCTGAAAAAGAAAAGAAAATTTCTTTAATTACACAAAAAAAAAGACGCACAATATCGGGATGCACAAAAATGATTTTTTCTATTACCTTACTAGAGAACTTCATTTTCGATTCCGAAACAAGAGAGGAAAATGGTTTTTTTCCTCCCGCGGAAAGGAAAATATTTTTCCTCCCTCTATAAGTTTCTTAACACTTCTAATAAGCAAGAGTGTTTCTGTTGTTCTGTTGTTCTTATAAGTATGCATGTATTATAATTTTTAGGCCAAATAAAAAAACATACAGTGTGTCCTACCTTGATGGCCCACTATCGATATATGAAGAACGAATTTTCTGAAAATTCGGTGGATTACTAAAACGTATGTGTGCATCCAACAAAAATGTTTTCAAAATGGTGGAACTTTGTACCGGAAATAGATACTAACTCTTTATTTTGTGGAAATAGTCCATCTCTTAGTGGAGTGAAATTATGAGTAGGGGAATAATGCACACAGTCTGCTCCACTATTTTATTATAAGGGATCTCAAGGAAAGAGAATCCTCATGTCTTCGTCGTACATGTTTCGAAGGCAAAAACCTTCATCATCAGCGAATAAAAATTTTTGAGAATTATACAAGGAGAGAGACCCTCAACATTGCAAATTGAACTGGAAGAGAAAAAAAGAAGGAATAAATAAATTATACTAAAATCTTTCAATTTTTTCAAATTTAGTATAATTTATTTATTCCTTCTTTTTTTCTCTTCCAGTTCAATTTGCAATGTTGAGGGTCTCTCTCCTTGTATAATTCTCAAAAATTTTTATTCGCTGATGATGAAGGTTTTTGCCTTCGAAACATGTACGACGAAGACATGAGGATTCTCTTTCCTTGAGATCCCTTATAATAAAATAGTGGAGCAGACTGTGTGTATTATTCCCCTACTTACTAACTCTTTTCTTAAATGGAACAGTCTGTATATTTTTACTTATTTAAATTTTCCCCGAAATTCCAATACTTTTTCGCATAGAGCATCATATGACTAAATTGAATCGTTTTAAATATATTGTCACGTAGCCTGTGTTTAGGGGGGTCAGATGGGTAAAATAAGGGTAGACAGGTTTTCAATAAAAATACTATAAATATATTAACCTACAATAAACGGGTTACACTTAAACCTTGGTATAAACTTACGTACATTATATGATGTAGAGGCTGCTCCCAAAGGCGACGGTCGGGTGACGAGTGAAGACCCAGGTTATCAGACGCGTGGTGGTTGTGCGTGTACCACTGGTACCTACACTTCTACCTGTAGTGTCTGTCCTAGCGCCGGCTCTGCTATTTATATTACTTGAACTAGGTTGAGTTATTGATTGTAATATAAACAGTGCAAGCTTAGCATTTTTCTAGGACAGCATATTTTGTATGTTGAGAAACTGGGTCTTATAATAATGAAACTAAAAATTATTATTTTTTGGGAAAAATTACTCTTTTCATGACATATTTCCCTCGCCGATGAAAGCTGGCCCCTAGCTTTAAGTCTGACAGTAACAATTTCTGCAAAGCTTAAAACTTATTCATATAAATAATAATTGAAATATAAGACATCATAAAAAACAAAATAAAATGTGAGGTGGTACAATATTTTGAGTATACGAGAGAAAACAATAAATAGTTATAATTAATACAATAATGTCAGATCTGTAACAGTATAAATGCTTGAAACAAATTTATTTTGAACATAACAATGGTTAATATTCTTTCGTAAAGGTCGCACTGAAGTTCCAACACACTTTTATTCAAAGAGTCTCGCGCGGAAACACACCCGATACATTTTTAGTCTTTTCAAACAGTTCTGTTAGTTCTTCCCCATTGGCCCGTCCTCTTTGAACGTAAGAGAGTACAGGGACGTTCCATGATTGCACATTATCCCATGGTTCCATGATTGCCCATTGGCCCATCCTTTTTGAGCGTAATAGAGTACATGGACGTTTCAGGATTGCACAAACTTTAGGGAGGTGGCTGATACTGGCGTTGGATGTAGCCAGAGTTTTCCCCCCGTCCAGTGAGTTCGGCCTCCGTAACTTATTTTAGGCTACGCTGATGGAGCAATGTGGGTTGCAGATAGCCAAGTTGAAAGTGGTTGCATTTTCGGAGCAGTATTGTTATTGATAGTGCTCTTTGGCTATACCATTGTTAGCCAAATGGAAAATGTTTGATCATGTCCATACTGGAAGTAAGTTGTGCCCTTGTAGTCGTGCTGAGGATGGTTCATGGTCACATTATAGGTGTACCGTGCCTTTAGTTGCTATGCAACATGGGGTGGAAACTGGTTTTGGGTGTGATCCGGCTTTTGGGTTGGTAGTGGTTGGACTTCGTGTGGTACATGTAACAAAGTAGAAAACCAGCAGTAACGAGAAAAAAAAAATAATTTACATATTAAGATAATGATTGGGAAGCGGAGAAAATTTAAGACCTTTTTACACATGATAATAGTTTGATGAGAGACTTGGACGACTCCTTTATTTTAACGATCTAGAGAAGTGATATTTAATTTTATAATGCTCTCTTTGTACATATAGTCTTTCTCTTTGTGTGCTACTTTAATCACTAATTGTTTATGAGGTTAGGTGGATATTCAACTCTGATGAGTCCTCTTCCATATCCTCCTACTCTCCATGGTCACATAATGACGCAATAATACATATTCGATAAACAATGTGAGCGAAAAAGGTAAACATTCAGCTTTTAGGCCATCTTCCATGTTCTCCTGTTTCGTTTTTACATTTTATTTGGAGTGTCTTTCATATCACCCCATTTCATACAAAAAATACAAACATCGTACGGAATCAGACATTATGTCTCTTAACTCCCTAATCTGAAATATACAATAGTAGCATCGTAATTAAAGAAAAAGTATATTGATCACATTATAAAATTTTGAGAACATTATTATAAATAGAGGAAAGAATGAAAAATCGCGGTTAACATCTTTTTTTAAATTTTCATATGTTATTGTATAAAAGGAGTAGTCGAATTCTTCATTTGTTTAACATGACATCTTATATCCTAATGGTTCCTCTAAAATATATGTGTTAAAAACAGCTTATACAATTCGGTTTTTTGATCTTTTTTTTTTTCACATTTCTATGTTAAAGTCCCTGCTATAAAAAAATATGCTTTTGAGGTTGCAACATGAATATCTTTTTACATTATTTTTTTACAGTAAATTGTTGTACCACCATTACCTAAGTTAAGAAAATTGAATTTAAAAATAAGATCATTGATTATATTAGTATTTACATAAGTATTTACCGTCTAAAGTTTGTCATATCAAACTTGACAGTCTTCCAAGTTGGATAGGGAACAAGATAGACTTGTGCCAGTAGGTATTCGTAGGTCTGTTGGTAATTCAAGAATAAATTGTCTTTGTTCAGTAGTCTTACTTTGCTCAACTGTGTCTGCGTCTGTACTCGTCCTGTGTGTTTTGTGTTTGGCTAGTTGTACCCACAACATTGTGTATTTTGTTAAAAGGTACAAAATAAATAATGCGAATGCTGTGATTAGGACTCCTAAGAATATATCGTGCTCTATGTAGCTATTTTCAGCTCGGACTGGGTTAACAAGGTTGGGTAGAACAGTAAATGCATTTGAATTTCTAAAGAAGAGTACAGCCAATAAAACTGATAGGATGATATTATTATTTTACCCGGTGCCCGGCGCCTCCACCAAATGTCACGTAGCCTGTGTTTAGGGGGGTCAGATGGGTAAAATAAGGGTAGACAGGTTTTCAATAAAAATACTATAAATATATTAACCTACAATAAACGGGTTACACTTAAACCTTGGTATAAACTTACGTACATTATATGATGTAGAGGCTGCTCCCAAAGGCGACGGTCGGGTGACGAGTGAAGACCCAGGTTATCAGACGCGTGGTGGTTGTGCGTGTACCACTGGTACCTACACTTCTACCTGTAGTGTCTGTCCTAGCGCCGGCTCTGCTATTTATATTACTTGAACTAGGTTGAGTTATTGATTGTAATATAAACAGTGCAAGCTTAGCATTTTTCTAGGACAGCATATTTTGTATGTTGAGAAACTGGGTCTTATAATAATGAAACTAAAAATTATTATTTTTTGGGAAAAATTACTCTTTTCATGACAATATTAAAAATTGAAAATCGATTTTTTTTAACCTTAGCGCCCTGTGAAATCGAGATGGTTAAACTAGTAGTAGTAGTAGTAAAAAAAAGAAGATAGGTACATACCTTAAGAGCAAAATGCGTTTTCTCCCTTGTATATTAATGCCCTCCGCTTTGCGTCGGGCATCAAACTATCCGCGGGAGGAAAATCCTTATTTTCCTTCCTAGGTATGTAAAGAACTATTATTTCTGCCCGAGATATTATTAGCTTATATCGTCTTGGTTACACGACCAATAAAGAAGGGAATTAAAGAAGCGATTGACAACTACAGTAGCGGATTCAGGATATTGTTGAGGGGGGGGGGGGGGGGAGAGGGGCGACTTTAAAAAAACATTACTTCTAAAAAAAAAGAGCGTATCCCGGCTCTAAAAATCTTTCTACTCTGAAACGTGACTTCTAAAAAAACTTCTGACCCTTCACACGTCCTAAAATTTTCAAGGCTCAAGTTTAAAAAAAAACATTTTGTGAGGCTCAAGGGGGGGGGGGGAACTGCCTTCGCGCCTCCCCTCCCCCCCCCCCCCCTGGATCCGCGCCTCTGACAACAAATGTCATTTTTTAAAACAGTAACATAGAATCAACCTTCTATGATTGTCAATGTAAATAAGTTAAACTGAAAGAATAAATTTAAAAATTTAAACATTTCCTCCGTTTTTAAAATAAACAAAATGTTATTAAATTTAGCTAGAAATAAAATTACTGTAATGTACCACGGGAATTATTAAGTCTTGGGCTAGAAACTCGATAATCAAGACCTTTTGAAATTCTCTTGATACATTAATAACTAACTATTAATCAGCATTAACTAACCATTCAGCAAAATTTGACTGTGGAATAAATAAATGACATAGCCAAAAATGATTTTCTCACAATCAATTTCATTGATTTTATCACCAGGGCTCACAAAAATAGGGTTTTTGGGTGGATTTCGAGGGGGTTGGCTAATCGCGACGTTTTTTTTGTGTTTATGAACTAAAAATCCTTTTTTTTTCGATTCAAATAGAAAGAAAATTTTATTAGAGATCATAGAAATATAACCTTTTTCATAAATTTACTTTTGCAAAATCCGAAACCGTATTTGGAGAAAAAGTTATTTAAATACAAAATATCGTATTTTCTCTTTCCCAAAGTTCAGAAAGTACTTACTCGTAATAGTATGCATTTTTAAATCCTTTTTACCCCCAGTCGTGGCTTGGTGAAAAATGCATTCAAAAAGCTCTGGGAACTCGTTAAAATTCTCCGGATTTTCTGGAACAATGCATCCCAATACAAATTTAATTTTCAAGTTACGCCTTAAAAATTCTATAGCGAGAAAGTTCCAACTAAAAAAGTTGCAACGTCGGGGCTCGGGACTTTAATTCAACAAAATTAGTTACCCATGCCAGAGTATAGAAAAATGTCATCTAACATGTAAACCAGTGTCGGTATCGCCTTTTTCAAAGGGGGAATGGATGGTTTATTTTAAAATGACTGTAAACTTTAGGGGAAGTGCCTTGCTACTGTGCGGACAGAGCTGGCCTTGCACGCCACCAGCAACAGCGCCAAAAGTACACAAAGATGTGTGTGTGGTGTCGCATCCATGTAATTTTATCTAGCCCACAGGCTATTCTAGAGAAGTGTATTTTCTGCGAATATTTTTTTTACCCGTGTCAAACACTAATTATTTTTTTATTCCTTAAAAAAATTGTCTTGGGTTAGTTAAGAAAGTAAAGTGGGGGATCGAACTCCCCTTACCATCGCTAGGATCGCCACTATGGAATCAGAGAAATTATGGCGCAGAAATAACGTACGAGTATCACTTAAAAAATTTTCTGTCTAACAACAGCGATAAATTATCATAAGAATTCTATAGCATCTTTCAATCATAATCTAATCAAAAATATATAAAGTCTGTAAAGAAACGGTCACAATTCTGATGCAATTTTTGATTTGAGTCATGTCGTTGATTAAATGGTATATTTTTTCAATTCTGTCAGGGCTGAGATAAACTTAAAAATGGGCATTTATTCTATATTGCTGAATAATATAAAATAAAATAATATAAAAATACGTACCAACTAATTATTTTTCAGTTTAAATTACTTTTAACATGTAAAATTAAAGTTGTTAGAAATGACGATAATGGTTGTCAAAAGATTTTATTAATCTATCAATGCCAACTGACAGCACCCTTTTACTAACAACAACCTACTTTGTTTTTGTTTCCGTGGTGATTATGTATTTGTTAGTTGTGACGTGCATTCGGCCTGTAATTGAACGAACATAGTTGTTTCTTTTGCAACAAAGAACACGACAGAATTTTTGTGCGCACCAAAAAAAGACCATTTTCTCGAAATTTCTTAAATAAGTGATAAATGTCACATTTTTTGGAGCCGTTTGCAAACGAAAATTAACTTTCAATGAAAAAGAAAGACAATAGTTTCATATTTTTTTACGTTATATTTTAAAAATGTGGGTTACGTGGTAATTTTCTAGTCCCAAAAACCCTATAGATGTAAGCCATTCTGGAGCCACCTTTACTCAAACGAATTACAAATATGTGGCAAAACTTATACTTACATCGGAAGCATTAAAAAACGCGCTTCTGGATATTCCATTACGATAGCTCGCACTTAAATATCTGGATGAGGATGAACTCGAGTGAGATCCATAGTGGTCTGATGATGATAAAAGCGTATCCTTATTAAGCAATGGCTGGAAAAAATGGAAAAGGGTTTGGCTAAGCAATAATCTAGTTTTAGATGAAAGAGGTGCATGCGTGTTAAAAGAAGTAAATAATAGAATAGTGCTATGATCATTTTATGAATAAATCTATAGGTAGCTTTTCTGTACTGATCTGTAACAATATATCTTACCCATCCCATTCGCAGTGGCGTGCAGTGGCATTTAAAGCAGGGTGGGTAAAAATTTAACTCATGTTATTTAGGAATGAAGCGATTAGTGACCATGAAGTAATTGAAAAAAGTTTTTCATTAAGTAGGTATGTTATGTATGTATTGTTCCACATATATAGGGTGGTCCATGGGATGGCGCCACATAGGAAATTATATGGAAAATTTAAGATGTTCAAATATAGGCTTCTTTGTTTATTTTGAACCAGTGTTGCCAACCTTTCTCATCTAGTTTACCGTACCGGCCATCCAAAATTACCGTATTTTTCGACGTATTACCGTACATTATTTTAAATACCATTTTTTACATGGAAAAATATGAAATTGTGTGGTGTGACTCATGACTCATGTGACTGGTGTGTGACTGATTATAATGACGTAAGAAATTTGATGCTGAGTTTTTCTACTTTATTTTTAATCATGAAAAACCGAGCCCGAAAAACGCTGGTTAGAGTCGTACACACGTCTTATGTTAAAATCTTGGATTGACACTAATATTCACTAAGTTTTGGTACACCGATAAAAACTCATACTCATGCATAATTTAGATTTTCATTGGCGTATCTTTTTAATTTTGGACAATTTGGAATTAACTTTATTAAAATACTCCAATTAAAGTAAGTTTTCTGCTAATCATTAATTACCGTACATTAGCGTACGGTAATGAACTTATTACCGTATACCGTATTTAAGCACATATTACCGTACATGTACGGTAATTACCGTACGGTTGGCAACACTGTTTTGAACTAAGGGTGTATCTAAAGTTTTTAAAGAATTCAGTAAGTCAACACTATAATTTTCATGAAATCTATCCAAAATTATTTTAATACCTTATAACCATTTAACAGTTAAATAACGAGTAGAAAATTCACGTTTACTACGTAAATGACGTCGGTTTCCGCCTGTGGCTACACATTTTTTGGTAAACAAACCTCAAAATAGATTGCTTTTGTTAACGTCTTGCCATGATTTGACAACCAAACTAACCCCAAACTAATTGGTACTGACTTCTGACTGGAGGTCGCCACTATTATTTGTTAGGCCCCCTTAAAGATGTCCCCGTACCCGGATCCTTTAAAGTGCCCCAATAAAAGCTGTTTGAATCACTCTTTTTAAATCGACAAGGCTATAATACCAGCAAATATTTTGAATATTTTTTCAGTGTTAACTTCAAATACAGTTTGCCCAATCTTTTAGGTGTTAACCTGATCATTCATTTTAGTTATCGACATTTACTGGTGCCTAAATAAGGTTTTAAAACCGTATTTTTTAATTTGGCATATTTTTTGATTTATTTTTATTTAAAAACTCCTTAATTACTAAATAAATCACGTCAAAATGTCGCTTCAACTTATTCTCTTTAAAAATAAAAATAAATTATCGTTCTAAAATAAATAAGGGAGCCAATATTTGACCACTTTAAAACAGCGGTAAATAGCGTGACCCCCACGCAGCGGTGAATTATTTTTTCCTGTTTTACAGTATTTCGGTCTAGGTCTAAGGCAAAAACCATAGGACTTAAGAAATAAAATAAACTAAATACTAATATAATAAAATTACTTCTTATGCCTCAAAAACTTGCTTACTTTCTAGTCTAGAGTATTGTGATGGTAAATCTTATTGAA
Source organism: Polydrusus cervinus (assembly GCA_935413205.1). Classification (NCBI taxonomy): domain Eukaryota; kingdom Metazoa; phylum Arthropoda; class Insecta; order Coleoptera; family Curculionidae; genus Polydrusus; species Polydrusus cervinus. Next base: position 1,033,813 of record OW284511.1, on the reverse strand, counting down.
TGTAATGTAATTTTAATTAAAATAATTCTAAAAATAATTGCCAGGGCCGTAATAGTAAAGAAACGAAAATTTGAAATGCTAGTGATGTATTATCACTATCAATTCAACAGTCAACTTTTTACACGGCCGATTATAAAAAAAGTTTATTCAGCTGGTAAAGTGTTAATACATTATTCTCTATCCTACCTGGCTATAAGTATTAAGAGCAGTTTTTGATATAATAGGTCCGTTTCTAGTGGTAACTTTGACTAGATGTCCAGAGTTTGAGGACAACACTTCTTTTTGGTGATGTGAAGTTGGATTCTGTAAAAAAGTAATAAGTATTAGTTTTATTGGTACTTATTTAAGTCAAAAATTTGTCTTGTTAAATTGCGGACCTTCATTACAAAAAAAAACTAAGCCAATTATTGACGTTTTTTTTTCCAAAGGTGGTATCTATGTAGGTGTGGGAAAGTTATTCATCTAGAGTAGTTATTATCCTAACAAGAGCGGAAAGAGACACTTTCCCGCACGCGACTGCCGTTACCCGAACTCCGCTTCGCGTCGCAGTCGAGTGCGGGGAAGTGTCTTTTCGTATGAGTTAGGATCAAAATTTTTTCTACAAGCGTTAGAAAAACTATCACAAAATATTTCAAAAAATTTTATTTTACTGAAAAACAAACACAGATTTAATTTCTACTTATTAATAATATTTATATTAAAAGTACAATTTGATGCACTATGCAAATTGATTGCGGATGCCAGACAGGTTGAAGCCATCGAAGCCAATTGATCCTGATGAGCGCATGGTTGTAAAGAAAGAGGTATCGAGCTGTTGTTTGCGCTGCTGGGAAACTGTGGGGTTTTTGAAGACGTGGACGCTTCTAAACTAAAGCTCAAATTTGATGGAATATTGAGAATTGTACTTCTTCTCTTGGTGCTTTTACTTTTTTCGCTTCACACACACTAACAAAATGTTCGTATTGTTTTTCATACCTGACTAATGTCTTTTTTGGTAGCAAATCCAAATTTGCGATATTTGCAGCTTTTAGAATATCTTCTGGCAGCTCATCGTCCAAGAAATTATCTATGGAATACATTTGTATAAACCACGCTCCGGTGAACTGTTGTAAGGTGTCACTTTGACAATTAAATTTTATGTGTGTGTCGTGGTTACCATGTTAACATCTATGTACGGGGTTTTTGAAATAAACCGTTTTAAATCAGATTTTTTAAAAATGTTTATAATAAACGGCAAAAAGTTAGTGTTTCTGTAATATACCTCATTACTTTTACTAAAAATGAGTCTAAAAATTCATATTTTATTCATTAAAGTTATATTTTATTATAAAATTACAGAAAAAATATTTTTTCGGTACACCGAGCGGGAAAACTTTTCCCACACCGTGCGGGAAAATGGGTCTTTCAGAACCAAAACGAGTGCGGGAAAACGGTAAATCGCGCACGCTTGTAGAAAAAATATATAAGCCAATGAAAATCCTAAATATAATTACTAAAGTGTGAACTATAAAAAATAAAATTAAAATTTAAAAAGTGTTTAAAAATCCAAAAATGAACATGGCCACGATTCGGGCCAAGAAAACGCAGTGTATTTTTGGTCTAGTATAATTTTGCATCGTTGCAGCTTAAGCTGATAACTTTGGAGAAAAATTTAGAAATATGGGTCGGATGGTTGTTTGCGCCCTCATTTATAGGTGAGACTAATCATGCTCCACGAACTTGTTGGGTGGAGAGATATGCAGGAGGCTGTACCTCCTAAAAACTCAAAGTTAATATTATTACTATATTTGAAAAATATCTGATAGTTCGCAGTTAACTTTTATCTAAGGGATTCATCGATATCTTCAAAGTCGACATAATATGTACAATGTAGAAGAACATGTCATAAAAACAATCTATTATTATTCATCCATCTCTATTTAATTCGGTCTATTGCTTTAATACCTTAAAACGTCCTCGATGAGAAATGACGAAATTTTCTATGTTTATTGGGCATTGGTGAAATTTTGCAAACGAACAAACTCCCTCTAAACGCTATTTCAAACGTTATATTTTCGGAATCCACACAAACAATTTTGTAAAAACCTGTTTCATATTAAGCGGCAAATATAATTATTTCCAGCAAATCGAGAATCCGGTTTCAGGTATTAGCCAGTGCATAGATTTTAGCGCCTGAAAAATCGATTAGCGGGATTGTTGGTTTGTAAAATGTCACCATTCTCGTAACCGGGTTTAGGTTGGGTTTGATATAAATACAGGATGAGTATCATAAAAAAATTAATTCCATTTATTTTAGTTTATATAATTGCTTAGTTTGACCCGAAGTTTAACCAGCTTCTGAATATAGCTTAGTACCTTTAACTAAAGGTTGTAAAAAGGAAATTGCCACAAATTTCATGAGCTTAACAATAATTCTTCCCAAGTAGGTACTTACCAATGTTTTCGATTCTATAAAAAGAAGAATAGGAACCTATGCGGGATCAATTACACGGTATTTTTTTATGACATTTTCATCCCAATTTTTTTTGAAAGGGATGACTTGAAGGCAGGTCCAGGCCTTCTGCACCCCTCCCTCTAAGTCCCATCTGGTTGCGGCCCTATACAGTATCAAATGTGTAACTCAAACAAATAACATAAAACAAATGATTAAATATCGTTTATTAAAAATCATAAACATCATCTTCTTAACATGTTAAACTCAACAATATATAGGATATGAATAAAAAGTATAAAAAAATGTTTATAAAATATAATTAGTGATCATCAAAAAGTCCACAAACTATGGGTAAATGTAACATAACTTACAAATCAGGTCAAGTCAAAGGTAAATATTGTGTATGTTTGATAAAATGACTGCCAAAACAGTAATGATTCAGATAGCGTTTAATTTTGTTCTGATGATCTCGAGACTAATGTGCTCTTACGGTGCAAGGGAGAAGCATTTCCAGCCAGTGAAAATCTTTCTAATAATTGGATCTTGCTGCGTGTGTCCTCTTTTGATCCTACACCTTTACCTTTGCCTAGCTCTTCAGCTTCTTCCTCTTTTGTTGAATACTTTTGAGCAAATAGTGTTTTGCGATGTGCTTCTTCCGCTGCACTTATTTCTATTAGTCTACTCTGAGCTTGGTTCACAAACGAGTTCAGAATTAATTCGTTTTTTTTAATATATTTATCAAAGTAGGTCTTGCTTAATCTATATATTTTTGTTGTTTCCAACGCAATGATAGTGGCACTGCTCTTCTGATCTTTTAATACCAAGGACATCTCACCAAAAAATGCACCGTCATGAAGGTGGCAAACTTCTTTTCCAGAGTAACTAAATACTCCCACAGTACCTGATGCTACTAAATAGAGAGAATGACCAATAGTTCCACAATGCAAAATTGTATCTTGCGGTGAATAGACTTCGGTTATAAGGTGTGATACTATCAGTTTAATTTCGTTATTATCCAGCTGTCCAAATAAAGTGACGTTACTTTCTTTTAGAGTTTTACACATTTTTGCTCTTATTTTAGTTTCAAAGCTTTCTGGTAATAAGCTACGAATTTTCTGCTTATTAAAAAATCGTTTTAGGTAATAGAATTTATAATAATCTATTATCCTTTTTTTAAGGTCAAGTGGAAGTTCCTTGTTTTCCATCCAGTGTTTTATTTGGGTTACCATTTCTTCAAATCTTACTTGTTGGCGATCTTTTCCTAACAAAACAGTTATAAGCGTCACCCAAGTCGTAAGATGAACAAGTTTCCCCAAGCTGTAATTAGTAATACTCATAAGACAATCTTCCCAGGTCGGATACTCATTAAACTCATAAATAGCGATACCAAAAGTCTGAGCTGAAGCCCTAAAAATAGCTAGGCAATACTGAAATAAAACGCTTGCTTTGTTAAGTAAATTATTATGTAAAATCCAAGTGTTTGGGTGAAGGCGGCCTGTAAATGTTTTTCTATAACGTGGAACGCCGAAGGAAAAACATGCCATCAAATGACTATTCATTAAAATCATAAAAAATAATTGTGTAACGATTTTGATTGGCTGTGACTTCACTGGACTTAAAATGGTTGCTAGCAATACTCTTGTTTTACAAACAAGAAATATTTTGAATAGAGAAAAAAAATTAAATACAACCCATAACGATTTGCTACAACCATGAGCTGCGGTACAATAAATGAGTTTTGGCATGGAAGATAATATCTCAGCCCAAAAAGTAAAACATTTTATTCTGTAGCAAAGTATTTCTCCAAAATTAATGACGATTTTATGCTGTGGCAGTAGGACTCCTCGGAAACACATGAATATAATATTAAACCAGGACAATACGTCAATAATATTTATAAAATAAATGAGATTATTATAGATTCCAGCAGAAAGTTTTATTCTTCTTACAAAACAAATGTCGACAGTTTTCAAGGAAATGGCAAACACATATAGAAAAAACAAATAAATATCATAGAAAGCAGCTAGTTTACTTAGAGGATGGACAATAAAAAAGTTCTTTGAATTGTATTGCCGATTTCTCTCCTTCCTTAAAGCAGCATCACTTCTGAAGTACATCATGCACATAGGATTCTGTTCGGATACTAATATAAAAGAGTACCAGAGTTTCTTGAGTTTGTAACATAATGTACCTTCCTTAGCTTTCGGTGGAAAAGATTGTTCATCGCTGGGACAATTGTGCTCAAAACGTCTATAATTTAAATTCATTTAATATTAAATTTTTTGTAACTTCAGTCTGTCACCAATGACGCATGAGTGATAGACAACGACTGGCTGGTCTTTAAGGTGATATAAAAGATGGCGTATTATAATTATCTTCCTCTTAAAAATGACTTCTAAAAAAAAAGTAGCCGTCGTTTTAAAAGTTCCTATCAAAAATGATTTCTAAAAAAACTGGCCACCGTTTCGAAAACTTCTCCTGTAAAAAGTGACCTCAAACTACCCAGAAGTCAGGGAGAAGCCAGTGTTCCCCTGTCTCTTCCCTCTATGGGCGTCCATGAAACGATATAGACAGGAAAGTATCAACAATTTAATAACAAGCTTGAATGTGGTGGTTATAACATGTTCCCTGTTCAACGGTTACACATACTTGCCAGATTTAGCTATTTATTATAGTTTTGTTGGTTATTATAGTCAGCTTCACGGCTTACAACTGTCACTTGCTCTATTTACCGTTCTAGCATTCATACCTTTCCTCATTCTACCCTTTTTCTCTAACCAGTTCGCATATCAACGACACGTAATTGCTGATAGTTTAGGTTATGAATCATACTGATGAAAAAATTAGTTTAATTTATCGATAAATTCACAGCAGCTGCAGCGATGTGAACGATGAATTTTCACCGAAGAGAGAATATACAACGCCACTGAATAGAAATTTTGGTTTTCTCTAATCTAATCTAAACTAATCCACTATGTCCTTTGCATTTTGAAAGTGTGTCTCAAATAAGAAACAAGAGGAAACATCACTATAATTCGCGGAATTACTTTATGATCCATCCACTAAGTAACATGATTGCAATTTATGATTTTTATTTATTTTTTCTATATACCTTGGCTATAGCGACCAAAACCTTTGACGTCTCCTTCATTAGAAGATGCAAACTTTCCACAGGAATACATGATATATATGTATTTAGTTATGATTGTGTGTGTATTCTTCCGAGGTATATTGTTAGGCCAGCAAAAGGCTTTTTTAATTAATTTTTCTTTTATCATATGAGAAGCTTTGTTTTCTGGGCGGATCCTATATCGCCAACACCTAAGTTTCTATTCTGTAATCAATCTTATGTCTGTATAAAATCTCTGTGGGTCGCTTTTAACTTGCTTTGTCTTTGTAAAGTCTTTCTTATTGGCAGAACTAGCAAATTGCTTAAAACTAATTTGGAATATATTCAAAATGGAAAAAGAACTCTTATAATTGTAGCCCAGTTATCTTTTTTTAATCGCGATGGCCTGCTTAACATTTGATGTTCCAGGATACAGAAGAACTTTTACTGGAGAGGGATTTCCATCCGAGTAGTTGGATTTTATACAACAGTTTATTAATTAAATCAAGTTTAACCATGCATTATCCCATGGGTTTTTTTAGACCCTCGGATCAAACCAGTCCATTGCACTCTAGTTTTATCTAAAATTCAATACATGCAGTTTTTGCCTGAAATGTGATGCTTGCGCCGATTCCAAATAGGTTCAATATGTAGTCAAATATTAAAGTCATGAATTTAAAGCTGAAATATTTGTTTTCGCACCATAGGCGTACCCATTTTTACAAAAGTAGGTAGATTAAAAATGCAAAACAAAAAGAACAAACCCGCTGCGACGCTATTTCAACTTCATCGTTGCAGCTTTGGTAATAATACACCATAATATACATATTTTACGTGATTTCATAGTTTTATGTCAATCACTTTTAATATATAAGTACCATAGTGCGCCTTATAAATCAATTATTATAATACGAGAATATTGCATGTGATAAAACGAAAACACTTTTATTGACATGAAATGACCGTAAATGTTGGAAGCTCATGCAACTTTAGGAAATAGGTCTAGAAATAAATTAATTATTGCCTTGTGCGACAAAAATATTCGCCTATTTAAACTTAGGCTTTTAAATTTGCACCGCGGCTTCGCTCGCGCAATTCAATTGTTATTAATTTGCTATAGAAGCAGTGGCGGCGCCAGGATTTTAGGGATGGGTGGGCACAAGTGGGCCCGATGATTCGTGAGTGGGCACTGCCAAAAAGAAAGGTCGTCGCCTCCCCCGCGCTCTTACGCCATAACCTGGGGCACACGAAACATCCCTCTTGGCCAGAGTGACGTCTAAAAAAATCAATCTCTTCAAAATTACATATTCTAGAGAAACACTCTCTACTTTATTTTTTAAAATATCTGTCTAAAAAGTTGGGAAATACCTCTAAAACCAGATCGAATTTGCTTGATTTAAAAATATTTTGTCAATTTCATAACACAATTATTCAATGGGCCGGTACTAGGATATAGGATTGTTTCTGACACGAGCCGAAGGCGGGGTAGCTGTTGCAAATTACTGTACATTAATTATCATTACTGAAAGCAAAATACATTAGTTTTACCATGCTTATCGATTTTTCTGGCGATCGATAGTTCAAATTATCGTTTTATAATGAATCGATGATTTTTCATAAGTAACCAGAATTCTATTAAGATTTTTCACAAACAAAATGTTATGCTGCACTAATTTTAATTTCGATATCTTGAGAATTTACGATGTTCCTGCTTGATTTATAGATTAATACTTGATTTATGATTATTAGTTTTGATTTCATTTACATTGTCTGCGACCTTTGACTTTGTAAACTTTTCGACTAAAGCCTTAGACCAAAAAAAAATTGTAGTTGTGGTTTCGATCGATTTACGTAAAGCATTTGACACAGTTGGCACGGATTTGCTCCTGAAAAAATTATATAACATGGGCTTTAGAGGTAAATTTTATAACATCCTGGAATCTTACTTAAAGAAACGCAGCCAGTATGTTAAATTGGGTGAATGTTGTAGTGAAACATTGCAAAACAATTATGGGGTACCACAGGGTTCCGTCCTTGGGCCATTGCTCTATTCCTTATATGTCCTTAGTTTGCAAATTGCTGGCCTCAAGGCCCAATATTATACCTTTGCCGATGATACACTATTGGTGTACACAGGTGAAAATGAAGAGGAATTAGAGAGACTAATTAATGAGGATCTTGATAGATATCTCAGATGGCTTTATTCTAACAAACTAAAAGTAAATGTCGACAAAACTAATTTTATAGTTCTTAAACAAAAAAATAAAGTGGTAAGTAAATTTGATTTAAAAATTAATAATATTAATTTGGAAAAAGTATCATCTATTAAATACTTAGGTCTAATTGTAGATGAGTACCTGCATTGGCAATTACATATAAACAAAATATTAAATAAAGTGAATCCTATGATACCTATTATTTATAGGTGTCGAAATTATATTTCTCAAAAAACAAAAAAACAAATATATAATGCCTTTTTCTTGTCACACCTGAGATATCTATTGCCCATTTGGGGAACCTGTGAAAAAACCAGTTTTAGTGAAATACAAATCATGCAGAATAAATTTTTAAAAATTTTATTTAATTTTGAATATCTTACACCTACAAATATTTTATATCAGGAATTGAATATACCCAAATTAGAAAAAATATTGGAACTTGAGCAATGTAAACTTATATATAAAATACTTAATAACCTACAAAAATCAAATACAAATTTTCAAACCATTAACTTTATTCATAATCATGATACAAGAGCTCAATCAAGTTTATATCTGTCACAGAGCAGAACTAACATAGGTTTAAATAATCCTGTTCAGCTCGCATCTAGGTGCTTTAATAGTCTAAGAGATGACATTAAATTTGCTAATTCCTATCCACTCTTTGTTAGAAAATGCAAAAACTACCTTAACATTAGTTAAAAAAAAAAAATTGTTTAATCTTACAACAAAAGTATTTTATAAATTAGTACCACCAAATCAACATAACACTGCAGCTAATTTAGATTTAAGTATTTAAGTCTCGAGGCCAGAGCTATAAGCACTGATTTGAGATTGAAAAAAAAATGTATATAATTGTTTAATTTGCATTAATAAAGTTATTTCAAAAAACTTCTGTTTATGTAAAAAAATATATGACCCAGATTGTGAAAGAATCAAAGATGAAAATCAAATTTTGATTTATTCAATGTTATGGTTGGTTTCAGATGATGTAGAAAACTTACTACCAATTCAGATCACTTTTAACTTAAATCCTCTCATCTTATTATTAAAGCTTTGTATTCTCTTATTTTAGTTTGCTTTTCATTGGCAAAGATAATAATGATGAACGGCAGTAGTTTTGGACTTCCATTGTCTTTATTTATTTTGAAATTACAACTTTTCAACTGGTGGGTACTAAAGAAGTGTGGTAACTATAGCTCTATTTATACTAGCTGTAGTTACCACACTTACTTAGTATTTACCTAAAGATGAGTGGATATACTTACTAGTTGAAACGTTGTGATTCCATACGAATAAAGACAATGCAAGTCCAAAACTCTACTGCTGTTCAAGAAACATCATTGTTTCCAACCTTCAAACAGGCGCTAATAATGATATTATAAGAAAAATGGAGTTAAAGAATTTCCAAATGAATGCTACGTGTAAAATAAACTGAGTAACATAAATTGCTTGTCATTTATAACAAGACGTGATACGTCAAACAATCTGAACCAAGTGAGTATATTATATAAATTAATGTTTATGTATTTGTAAAGAAAAATTATACCTATAAATCAAGTTAATGTGATGATAATGATAACATAACATATTTAGAGAGAATGATAATGATATGAAAAGATTTAAGACCAACGTCCGATACGTTTCTTATTAGGTTATTAACTATATTATTAAAATTACAATAAATACAAGGAATATTTTGGTGGGTGTCATTTATAGGCCTCCTGGGGCGAACATGGAGGATTTTTTTCAGTATTTTGAGGATACATTGTCGAATTTTTATACTGACTATGATGACATTATATGTTATGGAGATTTCAACATTAATTTTTTAACTGCTAATAAAAATGCCAATAAACTTGAAGATGTAGCTGATATCTTTGGCTTAAAGCAATATATACAAGAGCCTACGCGGATGTGTAACGGGTCGTATTCCTTGATAGACCTTTTGTTTTGCAATATGCATGATGATGTTTTGAGTTCTGGAGTGGCCAGTAATCAGCTGTCCGATCATTTTCCGATATTTGTAAAAATTGCTTTTACCATCATTCAACCACCAACGACCTCTTTTAAATATAGGGCTTTACAAAATATAAATTATGAATTATTTGAGGCTGATCTTCAATCATGGCCTTGGCAAAATGTTTTTTATATACCGACCATTGAAGAAAAAGTAAATTTTTTAAGTTCATCGATTGTTAACCTATTTGACAGACATGCTCCGATTAAAACTTGCAGGAAAAGAAATTATAAGTATTCACCTTGGATGACCGATAATGTAAAACTTTTACAAACTCTAAGGAACCGTGCTTTAAAGAGGTTTAAAAATACTAGGCAGCCTGAACATTACTCCTATTACAAACAGCTTAGAAATTATACAACGGCAGCAGTCAGAGCTGAGAAGAAAGCATACTTAAGGCAAACTTTCCTGAACTCCTCAATCAAGCAAAGATGGTCTGAATTAAAAAAGTTGAGTATCGCTAAACACAATAGTAATAGCATTCCTGTACACCTCTCTGATCCTAATAACATAAATGATTTTTTTGTTAATTCTGTACCGAATGACACTTCGCCTAGCCCAGATTTGTTAAACTTTTATCAGAATAATGTTAAGCCTGGTGTTCTTGATCGGTTGCAGTTTTCTGAGGTTACTGATAATGATATCGTGGAAATACTGTTAAATATTAAAACAAAAGCATTTGGAAGTGACAATTTGAATGTAACACTAATACAGCTGTGCTGTCCACATATTATCCCCTACATAACCCATGTAATTAATAAATGTATAGAGACATCTTATTTTCCTGTTTGTTGGAAGATTGCCCATGTCTTGCCTCTTCCCAAGGTTAATCAACCAACTGAATTTTCACATTTAAGATCAATCAGTATTTTGCCTACCTTTTCTAAAATATTGGAAAAGGTATTGGACTTACAAGTGCGTCCTTTTCTTGACAGATTTAATATCCTACCCCCTAAACAGTCTGGGTTTCGTCCGGGCTATGGCTGTGATACTGCTATGTCGGATGTTGTCGATGATATTCTTCAGGCGCATGATAGTGGTAGAGTGAGTGCTCTTATACTTTTGGACTTTACAAAGGCATTTGATATGCTTAATCATTCAATTTTACTTTCCATTTTGCACTACATTGGTTTTGGAAAATCGGCTATTAACCTAATTAGATCATTTCTAACTGATAGAACTCAAAGAGTAGTTGTAGAGGGAGCTCTTTCGAAATCACTTTATGTGCGCACCGGCGTTCCACAGGGCAGTATTTTGGGGCCATTACTTTACACTATCTACACATTAAAATTTCCGGACGCCCTTAATTACTGTAGCCATCATCTATACGCTGATGATACGCAATTATACTGCTCATTTGATAATTCGGACCTTGACGCTGTTAACACCAATATCAACTCTGATCTACAAAGTATAATTAATATTTCTAAGGATCATCAGCTTAAAATTAATCCATCTAAATCAAGTATCACTTTATTTGGCAACGAAATAATGAGAAATCACGCACAGGAGCTCCTGAATATCACCATCGATAATGTAACTATACCTTTCAAAAATGTATCCAAAAGCTTGGGATTGATGGTGGATTCTGACCTTCGTTTTAGGCAGCATGTAAAGTCTAAAGTCAAGGGGGCATTTTGTACCCTTAAACTTATTTATAACCATCGACACTATCTTACCACGGAAATTAAAAAACTTCTTTGTGATAGTCTTGTCTTGTCTCACTTCAATCATTGTGATGTGGTCTATGGGCACTGTATTGATAGTGCCGATTCGCGCAGAATCCAGAGGGTGCAGAATTCGTGTTTGCGGCTTGTCTATGGTGTAAATCGGAGACAAAGAGTCTCTCGTTTTCTGCGTGAAGCGGGATGGCTTAACATGCACAACCGGCGAAGGCTACACTTTGCTTCTTTTTGCCTCAAAATATTGAAAACTAAATCTCCTTCGTATCTATTCCGCAAGATTATTTTTAGAAATGATATTCACAATTTAAATCTACGAAGGAATAATATCGTTATTATTCCTCGGCATAGAAAGGAGGCGTTTAAGAGATCCTTTGTGTATAATTTTGCTTCTTGCGTCAATTCTTTGGATGCCAGTGATGTTGACAGTTCGGCTAATGTATTTAAAAATAAATATAAGAACCGTTTGCTATTGAGTCAGTAAGATTTTGCACTGAAGGGGTTTTTCTTTAATTAACTAATATTTTGTTATTTTGCCAATTTTTCATTATATTAATTGTATATATGTTATGTATTATTTAAATTGCTATGAATCTAATCTTTTAATTTAAAGTATTTAAGTTATATTAGGTGATATTTAAGTTAAGGCTTAACCAGTATCTGGTATTATTTTATAATACTAGATGTCTGCAAATAAAGGCCTTTTATTAACCATATTTCTTGTTACGAAGTATTTGCATTTACAGTGTACACTTCTGGTTAGTAATAAATTGTTTATTATTATTATTATTATTATTATTATTAATAAATACCAAACAAATACATATTATGTGTTATATCATAGGATTCTTATCTGTAAATATTAACAATTAGAAGCCTCAGAAATTGACGGTGGAGGGTGGTCAAATTTTAGACTTTAATTTGAGAACAGAAATATCGACAAGAAACTTAAAACACCCTTAATGCAATGAAATTATGAGCAGCATAAAGTACAATTAAAATAATGATATCAAATCTTTCTGATTTAAAAATATCAATAAAAATATTATTGGGGTAAAAATTTCTATGGCGGTTTAGGTGTGGAAATTTGGCACAATTGAAGTTAAAGAAACATTTTTGAAGTCCACAACTATGAAATTTATATTAGAATTGTCCTCGTCAGCTATAATTCATATTTCAACAAAAATCTATATGTATCATAATAATATAATATGTAAATACTTACCTAACCCTTTACAGGGCCAAATATTATTTTTTACTTTTGAAAATGTGGGTTTTTGGCCAAAATGAAATATAAAGATACGCGAATATATTGCGTAGAAGTCAAAATTTTTTGGGTGGGAAGTGTGTTGCCCAAAAGGCCTTTTGAAAAAAATATGGGGATTCTCGACGTAAAAGTCTTCACTTGGGTCAGATTTTTTGACTTGTCTAGCAGTAATTTCTTCTAAACTGACAGCCACCTCATATGCTAGGCGTTTTAGCTCTATGTTAAAAAGTGTAGGCATCTTGAAAATAATGCATAGTTGAGTTGATATTCATCAAATTTATATTTTCTTACCTTCAGGTGTAAATGAAAAGTAGAATAACATGTTAGCCAGGGATCATTTAAAATTACGTAACGTAAAATTGAAAATACAGAAAAATAGTTTTTTTATTGAACATGTGTGATCACTTACAATAAAAAAATAGTGCCAAATCTAAAATCCAACCTTTATACGAAGCGCACTTTAAGAAAAAATATTTCAAAACCTAAACATTTGCAACATTTTTTTTTGCAGGCTCTCAGATTCGTAATCTGCGCTCCAAAAATACATTATTTCTAAAAAATATCATCAATTTTGGCGTGGCGAGCGGATAAAAAATGTTAAGACAACATTCATATTTTTCACAAATAATTTATAAAATGTTTTTCACTTCATTTTTAAAATTAAAGAGCCAGATGAGAATATCAAAAAAACTGCACTCATAAAACCAAATTTAATCCAACCATGGGTTAGTTAGAGGAGGTGAAGGTAATATTTTAATTTTTGAAATTTAATAGTAGTTGGGTGAATATTTAACGAACTTTGGGCGTGACCCCGAAAAATTTCGCCTGCGGCGCTTTTCCACCTTTCTAACTAAGTACAAAATTATGAAATACATGTGGTCCTGACTGCCCGTTGCTCCAGAAAAAAAATGTCCTAGTTACGTCCTATTTTCTGATTGCGCCACTGGGAAGACCTGTTTTTTGTTTTCCCACTGTAAAAATGTAAAAATAAACTACAGTATAATTAAAATTGTTTTATGTTTTATAGGCTCTAATGAATTGTTCTTTTAACTATTATTATTACGGCAACTACACCTACTAACATACAACAAATAAAAATAAATTTTCTGTTAAATAAAAACCCCTTATCCAATAAAATTGCAAAAAACAAACTAACTTAACACAAAAATAAATACCTAATTTAACAAACTTAACGATGTAAAATAAAATCCAGGCATTGATGCCGCATGACGGGGCGCGTGTTGTTACAAAAATACATAATGCAGTAACGTTAACATTTATACGTGCATTTAAATTTGATATTGACATGGATCAGCGAATCAAGAACGATATAATTGATGGGTGTTGAATATTATACACATATTTTTAAGAGAATAAACAACAATAATTCAATATATATTCACATGATGCTTGAACGACTTTCCTGACGTTCGTGAAAGAAAAATATAGTAGTGGTGTGCGAATAGTATCTATTCTATATACTATAATATATAATTTTTTTTTGCCAAATACCCTGATCTTACTTACGCAGCTACAGCAGCGTTGCATCTTGGCTTCAAGAAGGCCGGCGCCGACCGAGTTTATCGAATAACAAATCTTATGAGTCAAAAGACGATGGTTCGCAACAAGTATGTAATGTTTCAGGCAATTATCGGGTTATATAATGATTACGAACTATCAAATACAAAATATCGGATACTTGTTCGCTACGTATCGATATCTACTAGTTACTTATAAAAGTATCAGTTGCAATTTACTCTCCATCTTCTTCTATTTCATTTGAGTGGCCTTAGTGATTAAACTATCTAGCCAAAATCACAGCTTAGAGAGTGCTGGTCTCTTGTAGATCAAAGGAAATCTCCACAGGGCCCGTTTTTACGAGTCTGGATTTTAATCGATATCCTGGGGGAGGTACAAATCATTGTAAAAAAACAATAAGAAACCAATCACCACAAAGATACAAAAAACACGTCCCAGAAAAGCAAAATCAAAAGCCTCATAGCCATATTTATTGTTCCGGTCAAGACAAAAGAGAGCAACGAGCAGTTCAAAAGGTAAAAAAAAGAAAAAACAGACCAAAAGCAGACCCAATGAATGGCCACTACAGCTCAATGCCAGAGGCAAAAAGGAAGTTGACTACAGTATCGACATGCTCTACTGACGATTTTGTAAAAGGATATTCTGGATTGAAATTGGAGGTGTTAAACCTAAGGTTACTGTTGTTGGGGCTTATTTCTTGCACGGCCAGTGCTCTGTAAAGGGAAAAAGACGTGAAAACCCAACGGTGTGGGGCTGAAAGAAAAGGATATGCTCAAAAGACTCTATTTGCGAAACCTTATATGAGCACAGAAAACTTCGGATAACATTGTTAATTCAAAAAATTAACATTGAAACATCGAATACTGAATTTACTTTGTAAATAAAATTACAGATAAGTAAGAAACCTTTCTGATGCACCCACAGTGCGCTTATCTTCAAGACATAATAGATTAAATGGACCAAACCAGGTAAGTGTAAATTATCCATAAGGGTCACTAAGGCTGTAATAAAGCACTGGACCGGGTGAGCTGTGGTACCAATTAAAAATTTGCCTAGAGGCTATTGAATCTATCCAATAAAATAACAACAAAAAATATCATGATGCTTACTTTCAAAAAATACCAAGTGTTTATATTATATTTGGACTAGTTTTTGGTAGATTCTCTTTCTAACTATATTTCTCATTCTGATTGCTGCCCAAGTAGGTTTCCAAAATATTGTGTAAAGTCCCCGTCGACAATATTTCATATTCGATAAAAAAAAACTGATTCTTCATCTTCTAACCCTACAATATCGATATCTCCAGTATTTAGTCTAGGACAATTGGCTGTCTGAACCGTTAAAGTAAATAATAAAAAATAATAAAATAAAATCGTTATTTGTTCACAATAATTATTGTGTAATTTAATTACAAACAGTGTATTTAATTTAGCGCACACCTTTTTCAGGGTTTTTGAACTTGCAGGGAAAACTAGAACAGTAAAATAGTCCAGAAAGCAGTGGCGTAGCTAGGGGGGGGGGGGGGCCCAGCCCCCCCCCGAAATAAAAAAAAAGAAGATAAAAACTATAATTGGGCAACATAAAAATCTTTGACGGCAACGCTATCAATAACGCGCCAAATAAAATAACAAATCATCCTCCCAGTAACTAAAGCTTCGGCAGAAGGACGTTTTTCCACTTTAAAAAAAAATTAAAAACATAAAATATCTAAGAAATCATTCAGGCGAAGAGCGTACAACACGTTTAGCTTTAATAAGTATTCATAAAAAAATCCACATTGATATATGAAATAATCAATATATTTTGTCAAAAAAGGCGACGAATTACGATTTAGTTTTTGGAAAAAAATATGTTGTGCTTTAAGTTTATGGTTAATTTTTGTTTTTTCAATAAATAAAAAATATACCTTATATTTTATATTTTTTTGCTCAATTATGCTTTCATAAAGAAGTTTCTGTTATTTCTGTTTCATATTAACTATATTAGTGTATTTGTATAACTCACTACAAGTTTCTTTAAATGTATGTATTTTTTTATTTTGAAATTTTTTTGATTGTCCAAAAAAAGGGTTTTTTGGGCGTGGCACCCAAAATTTTTTTTGCCTTCAGCGATTTGCCTGCGGCGCTGGCTCGTCGCTCTCCCTGCCCACTTGGGCCCCCTCGAAATAAAATTCTGGCTACGGCACTGCCAGAAAATAAAAATAATTTAATATAAGCACCCGGAGTAAGGCATTTTCCTAGGATAGCGATGTTTTGCTGTGCTCCTCGTGCCGTGGTGATAATGTTATATTTATTGAAGCCAAGCTGTTAATACGATTTAAAAAAGAAGTAATACTTTTATAAAAAAATTAAAGTTAACTGCCGGAATTAGTTCAGGTAGCTATTTATTTCTTAACTTTAATTTACTATATTAAAAATATTCTGACTATGTTGATCAGATGAAAGCTTATTTGGATAAAAATACACATATCTTATTCGAAATCCGGAAGTAAATAGCGGCACTCATTAAATTGTTAACAAGTTTTGTTTACTTTATGTATAATTAATTTATGATAGCAAAGTTTTGATATTAAACATATATATTTAAACAACAAGCGTAAAAATTGTTTATTATTTTTTTTTGTTTTAATTTTAAGCGGTTTGTTTAACACGCCACTATCTCTGGAGGAGTAAAAACATGTGTAACGAGCGTAGAATGGTAAATATTAGTTAAAGATAAAAATATACTACTAATTAATTAATAGAGTTACTTAAAATCCTATTCTATAGTATACATACTTACAGTGGCGTATTTAAGGGTAGAGGCGGGGGGGGGGGGGGGGGGGGGGGGGGGCAGCCGAGCTGCAGCCTTCCCTCCCCCCGAGCCTAGGAGCTCGGGTCTAAAAGTCTAATTACAACCTAATTTTTCGTCTCACGCTTGGACTTTTAATTTAAATTTAAATCTTTAAATAATGTATTCTTGGCTTAGATTACAAAGGTCTCGTAGGAAACGTTTAAATTTTAAACTTCTCCTTCTAAAAGTCCTGTTTTATATAGAGATTAAGGTTTCGGACGCATGTCGTTTTAGTTATTGATTTATGATGCAATTTTGTAGGAAAACGAGTTAAAATAGTAGTATTTTTCTGTTATATATTTGTCTGTTCCGTTTTTCCTTTTTTTAGAGCTATTTTAAATCAACAAAAATATAACCCAATGCAATAAGATATTTTTACAACAAAAACATTTAGTGTCTGTTTGAAGGTTGGAGACAATGATGTTTCTTGAATGATAGAATAGTTTTGGACTTGCATTGTCTTTAATTTGTTTTACATCACAACGTTTCAACTGGTAAGTATCTCCAGTCGTCTTCAGGTGAATACTAAATAAGTAAAGTAACTACAGCTCTATTTATACTAGCTAGATGTACTGGAGCATGACTGAGATGGGTGCAGTCATGCGTTTAATTCTTGTGCGGTATTTTAAGTTTACATCTACTTAACAAAGGTTTCCAGATATTTCTTATATCTAGTGAGGGCTTACTAAAACAATCTGGGTTCTGGTATATGATAGCAGCTTCCTTGAACTTCCTCTTCCTCCAATGTGGTTCTTTGTGCAGGATTCGAGCTTCTGTCCACTTAATGTGATGACCGTGTGTCCAGGCATGGTCAGCTGCCCCTGATTTTTCGGTTTCTCCTTTAAGCGTGTTGTTTCTGTGTTCCTTGACCCTAGTTTCAAGTGGCCTTAGAGTCTCACCAATGTAGGATCTGCCACATTCGCAGGGAATCTGATAGACACAGTTTTTCCTATCTTTTTGACTTGTTGGTTTCGTCTTCGTCAGGTGGCTTCTTAAAGTGTCTTTTGAGCTGAATACCGTATTAATGTTGTATCGTTGTCCTAGTCTTCTAATTCTCTCAGATACTCCTTTGACATACGGAATGTTGAGTGTTGATTGTGACTCTACTGGCTTCTTTTGTGTATTTGACCGATTCTTGCGATTTTCCATTAGTTTATCAACTAGATGCCCGGGGTAGCCATTTTTGTTGAGGTCGGTCTTGATGTAGTTAGTTTCCTGTTTGAGGGCTTCATTTGAATTACAGATGGTAATTGCTCTATCCACAAGCGTTCTTACTATGCCATGTTTTGTGCTATTTGAGTGATTTGAGGTGTAATTCAAATATTGACCTGTATGCGTGGGTTTTCTGTACACTGAAGTATGGATGGTGTTGCCATTTTTCTTTACGTTTACATCCAGGAAAGGTAATTGACTGTTTTCTTCTCTCTCCATGGTAAATTTGATTGTCGGCGCCAGACTGTTAATGTGGTATAGGAATTCCTTGAGTTCGTCATCGTTTCCATTCCAAATAATGAAGGTGTCGTCCACATATCTCAGCCATGTTTTTGGTTTCTTTTTTGCTTGTTTGATTGCTTCGGATTCAAACCATTCCATGTAAATGTTGGCGATTATTGGTGAGAGAGATGAGCCCATCGGTAGTCCGTCCACTTGGCTGAAAAACCTATCTTTTTCCTGAAAGTAAGAATTATTCAGGCAACATTCTAATAGTTCCATGATGGCCTTGATAGGTAGCAGTGTTCTTTCTTGTAGTGTCTGGTCTTCCTCAAATCTGCTTTTAATAACCTTTAGTGCATCTTTTACAGGGACGTTAGTGTAGAGACTTTCGACGTCAAAACTGACAAGTTGATATTCTGGTTGTACTTTCATCCCGCCAATAAGTTGTACGAAGTGTTGAGAATTTTTCACAAATGATGCGCTATTTCCTTGGAGTGGTTGAAGTAGGGGTAGTAAGAATTTCGCAAGTTCGTAGGTAGGAGAGTTTCGAGAGCTCGTTATGGGTCTGAGAGGCATGTTCTGTTTATGTATCTTCGGCAAGCCATAGAGGTGTGGAGGCTTACTGTGATGTGGTGTCAGGCGTCTTCGTGTCTTTTCTGGTATGTATTGGTCAAATTTCTTGAGTGTTCGGTAGACTCTTCCTTCAATGGTGGAGGTAGGATCCTTGGACATGGGGGTGTAGTTTCCTTTCTGCAGAACTTCTTAGATTTTTTGATCGTAGGTCTGAACATCCATAATGACGGTTGCATTTCCTTTATCGGCTGAAAGAATCTTGATATTCGGATCTTTACGTAGTTTTGGAAGCGATATTGTTTCTTCCTTACTAATATTTTGTTTTGGGGGTCTTGATTTTTCTAGAACCTCTCTAACCTTCCATCTGAATTCTTCCGCTTGTGTTTCTCCTATGTTTGTTGAGTCGACGGCGCTAATGATGTCCAATATTGGTACCTCTTTTGGAGCAATAGTGAAGTTTAGACCTTTAGCCAATAGGGATTCTTCTATGGTTGTTAATTGTTTGGATGAAATGTTGATAATGGTTCAGTGTACAGAAAACCCACGCATACAGGTCAATATTTGAATTACACCTCAAATCACTCAAATAGCACAAAACATGGCATAGTAAGAACGCTTGCGGATAGAGCAATTACCATCTGTAATTCAAATGAAGCCCTCAAACAGGAAACTAACTACATCAAGACCGACCTCAACAAAAATGGCTACCCCGGGCATCTAGTTGATAAACTAATGGAAAATCGCAAGAATCGGTCAAATACACAAAAGAAGCCAGTAGAGTCACAATCAACACTCAACATTCCGTATGTCAAAGGAGTATCTGAGAGAATTAGAAGACTAGGACAACGATATAACATTAATGCGGTATTCAGCTCAAAAGACACTTTAAGAAGCCACCTGACGAAGACGAAACCAACAAGTCAAAAAGATAGGAAAAACTGTGTCTATCAGATTCCCTGCGAATGTGGCAGATCCTACATTGGTGAGACTCTAAGGCCACTTGAAACTAGGGTCAAGGAACACAGAAACAACACGCTTAAAGGAGAAACCGAAAAATCAGGGGCAGCTGACCATGCCTGGACACACGGTCATCACATTAAGTGGACAGAAGCTCGAATCCTGCACAAAGAACCACATTGGAGGAAGAGGAAGTTCAAGGAAGCTGCTATCATATACCAGAACCCACATTGTTTTAGTAAGCCCTCACTAGATATAAGAAATATCTGGAAACCTTTGTTAAGTAGATGTAAACTTAAAATACCGCACAAGAATTAAACGCATGACTGCACCCATCTCAGTCATGCTCCAGTACATCTAGCTAGTATACATAGAGCTGTAGTTACTTTACTTATTTAGTATTCACCTGAAGACGACTGGATATACTTACCAGTTGAAACGTTGTGATGTAAAACAAATTAAAGACAATGCAAGTCCAAAACTATTCTATCATTCAAAAAACATTTAGTTATTTATTTTTAAAGAGAAAAATTAAAGTAAAAATTTTAATTGTATAATAAAAAAAAATAGTGCGGGAAGAAACGACAATGCTTTATTATGAATAATATACAAAACGGCACTTAAGAAAGAGTATTTTAAAAGCATTTGCACCAAAAACTGCTCTTAGATCTACGCTCCATAAAACATATGATTTCTGAAAAAATCTATTTACTGAAATAATTTTAATTTTTTGAATAGATCTGAAACAGATATAAAAATGCCACTAATCCTCCTCAGAGTAATTTTTAATCAATATTTTCTTTCCTGTTTTATTCAAAACTAGCAACTTTACTATAAAGCACATGTTGATTGATAGAAGCAACAATCAAATTTTGTCGTATTTTTATAAATTCAATATATTTTTAACTTGAAATTGTCGGTAATCGTGTTTCAAGGATTCTTATTGCACGCGAAAACGAGCAATGTATCTAAATTTGGCATGCGCGAAAACGGCGATTGCATTTCGTGTAGGATTAGCTTGTGGTAAAAGGACGTTGTTTTCGTTTTAGTCATAAAGTCAGTCGCACGCGATTTGAGCATGTCAAATTAATGGCAACAGGTAATTAGACAAGCGTACATTGCAGGTTCGTCCAAGCAAAACTGAACGGGGGCCTATTTTTTGAGTATTCCTCCATTTTAGTTAAAACTAATAGAGTCATCTTGATTATGTTTTATTATATAGTCTAAAATTGCCATTTAAAAAGCGGCTTAGCTTAAAACAGAGGATCTGAAGTGCGGAGTTGTTGTTTTTCAATGAAAGACACTGATGTATAATTACGTTTTATTTGCGTGAAAAAGTCTGCGCGATTAGAACGATACATTTTATTGCCATCTAGCAACACACTATTGAAACATTACGTTTTTGGGGCGCGTGCCAGCATCGCTCCAAAAACGTAATGTTTCGGAATCGCGCAAAAGGACTGTAATAAATACCATAATATGTGGTAAAGACACCAAAATTATATTTTTTAAATATATTTTCGACTCGTACAGGGCGCAAATCACACTGTCCGACCAGAGACATGGACAGCGATTTGGCGCGAGTAGTTTATACTTATAACCCCCCCCCCCCCCCCCCCCCGCCAGCCGCTAGATCCTGAAACAGGTTTTTAGGTTCGATTGGTAAAAGTGTGTTTACTCTTAAACAAGAAGTACGTGCTGACATTAAAAAAATTAAATTTTTTGGCAAAACACCGTATCAAATCAAGGAGAAACAAATAAAAACCCATAAAAAAATTATTTATTAATTTTATTATCTTTCTTATTTTACTAGTAAATATTACGTAGTCACGAGCAAGCAAAAAATCAAATTCCTTCTAGCCAAACTCTCGGGATACACCGTGTTTTTATAGAAAAATCAAAATTTGATTAAATTAGGACAGATTTCTACTCTTCTTGCAGATACATTTAGTTGTTTTAGGGACCATTTTAATTAGGCAAACATTAGTGGTTGTTTTTCTGAATGCACCAAGAATGTCAACCTTGCTTCGGTAGTATAGGTCTCAAAATACCCTATTTTAGTACAGTGCATTGAGCAAGTCTCAGGTTTTTTGTTACTTTTCCGTCCTACATAACTAACTTTCTTGTACCGATTTCTTTATCTACAGGGTGAATCCTAAGTTGATACTTCTTTTTTAGCCGTGTATAGAAGGCATTAAAATAAACAACTTTTTCAAATACCTTTTTTCAAAAAACTCAAAAACTAAAAATTAAAGGGGTTAAATATCAAAAGATCTGGTTAGTCAAGAAAACAAGTTCATAAAAAATTAGATTGTAATAAAAAATATCATAAATTTCTTAAGTGGAATCGACCAACAAAATAATTTATGCACACAGACAGCGCGTTTACAAACTCTACTAATGGGTACCTATTGCATACTGGCGAATTTTCATTTTTAAATAAAATATGTTTAAAACTGCATGTCGGTAAGTTTCAGGTTTCCTAGAAACATATGTTTTTTTACCCAGTCTATAAAACTTACGAGATCGTTAATAACATATTTTTGTACTCTATAAAATACTACAAATTCTTTCCCAAAATAAACTGATTTGAATACCATGTGGTGCTTATGCTAAGAATTTAAAAAGTAAACTTTTAAGAATTTATTACTTTAAAACTTTAGTAATATGTTTTTCGGAAATACTGACAAAATGATTAAACATTTTAATTGCAAACAATTTTTATGTTTTGCAATAGTTTACGTAATAGTCCTAATAAAATACTGAAAAAAATACAATCTTTCTATGATTTTACAGTGTTATATAACGTTTTATTATAACGAAATACTTTATTGTGAGAGGTAGAAGGTTGATCGTCACTCCTCTTCCTCCCTTACCTTGTCTTTGTGAACATTTACCATTAATCAACCACAATTAAATTTGGCACGGGGGTACGATTACCGTTCATAGGAGGTGTACAGCGTTGCCGCACTACAGTATTCAAAAGACACGGATAATGATTTATGTTATTTAGTTTAATTTTAGCAAAAATAAAAAAACACTTTTAACTAAAAGTAATTGGCTTTCACTTTTGATCTGAACTTTAACAATATACACTTTGGACATTGTATACTATTTTAAAATTACCGCAAGCGAAGACGACGCATGATAACTGTCTTGGTTAAGTAACCCTAAATAATAAAATTATATTACGTCATTTCTAATAAATCTACAAATAAAAATTACCAGAAAAATTGCTGCAGTGATACAATTTAGTACTGCGGCTTGATATTTCGCAATATTTATGCAGTTTATATTCATAATGCAGATACACATTAGACAGCTCTCGCGAAACAAGAAACATTGTAAGCTACCTAATAATAATTAATTATGACTTTAAATTTCAACATTTTCCTATTTTTAAAAAGTTTTGGAAGGAGAGGTACCACAAAGAAACCTTATTCATTCATTATCTACTAGTAGTATTTATTCGGATACCGAGGTCTTCCGGAATACCTTAAACTGCTTATTTTCCACCACATTCATTAAGCTGGTTTTTCGCCTGTTTTTCCAGCAAACGCATACAAATTTGATTAAGTAAGCGATTAAGTAATTTAAGACCGTTCAAGTTTAAAAGCAAAAACAATTTTCTCATGGCAGTAAAAGATTACTAGAACTTTTGTCGAAAATAAAAATACCAAGCCAGGCTTTTCTTACCGAGAGTTAACACCAGCTCCGACGGGGCGTTGCCTTGTTGTTGTATCTATGTCACGTGAACATAAGAACATAATAATCTGTTTAAAGGTTGGAAACAATGACGTTTCTTGAACGGCAGTAGAGTTCTGGACTTGCATTGTCTTTATTTGTTTAGAATCACTACGTTTCAACTGGTAAGTGTCTCCAGTCGTCTTCAGGTGAATACTGTATTCACCTGAAGACGACTGGAGATGCTTACCAGTTCAAACGTAGTGATTCTAAACAAATAAAGACAATGCAAGTCCAGAACTCTACTGCCGTTCAACATAATAATATAGTATAGAAACCTGACATGTAAACAAAATACATTAATGAATAAAGATATTTTAAAAGTCAAAAGTACTATATTTATAAGCATGTTAGACACTTTCTACATAAACAACATTATTAAATAAATATCCAATATGATATAGGATTTTTTTTAAATGTGTTTGCGTATAACATATTTTTTACAAGACTATTTAGTGAAAAACATAATGGTGATATTGTTGAACGGCAGTAGAGTTTTGGACTTGCATTGTCTTTATTTGTTTAGAATCACTACGTTTCAACTGGTAAGTATCTCCAATCGCTCTCACAAAACTTCGTAAGGATCCTAATATCAAGATTCTACCAGCCGACAAAGGAAACGCAACTGTCATCATGGATGTTCAGACATACGACCAAAAAATCGAGGAAGTTGTGCAAAAAGGAAACTACACCCTTATTTCCAAAGATCCGACCGGCACAATCGAGGGAAGAGTCTACCGAACACTTAAGAAATTTGAGCGGTACATTCCAGAAAAGACGCGGAGACGCCTGACACCACACCACAGTAAACCACCACACCTCTATGGCCTGCCAAAAATACACAAACATAATATGCCTCTAAGACCAATTACAAGCTCCCGTACATCCCCTACATATGAACTAGGTAAATTTTTACTTCCCCTACTCCAACCACTTCAAGGAAACAGCACGTCATTTGTAAAGAACTCGCAACACTTTGCACAAATAATAGGAGAAAAGGAAGTACAACCAGGAGACCAACTGGTCAGCTTTGACGTCGAAAGTCTTTACACCAACGTCCCTATAAAAGACGCACTTAAGGTCATCAGGAGCAGACTTGAGGAAGACTTGACCCTACAAGAAAGAACACCGCTACCTACAAATGCCATCATGGAACTATTGGAATGCTGCCTTAACAATTCTTATTTTCAAGAAAAAGATAGATTCTTTAGCCAAGAGGACGGACTACCAATGGGCTCATCTCTCTCGCCCATAATCGCCAACATTTATATGGAATGGTTCGAATCCGAAGCAATAAAACAAGCAAAGAAGAAACCAAAAATATGGCTTAGATATGTGGATGACACCTTCATTATTTGGAACGGAAACGAGGACGAACTCAGAGAATTCTTACATCACATTAATAACTTTGCACCGACAATTAAATTCACCATGGAAAAAGAAGAGAACAACCAATTACCTTTTCTAGACGTCAATGTAGAGAAAAATGGCAACACCTTCCTAACCTCAGTGTACAGAAAACCTACACATACAGGGCAATATCTCAATTATACATCAAACCACTCAAACAACACAAAACATGGCATAGTAAGAAACCTTGTGGATAGAGCAATTACTCTCTGTAACTCAAACGAAGCTCTCAAAAGAGAAACTAACCACATCAAGACCGACCTCAACAAGAATGGCTATCCCATGAAACTGATTGACACAATATTGGAAAATCGCAAAAATCGGCCAAACACACGTAAAGCAGAGAAAGAGATACAACCAATACTCAATATTCCGTATGTCAAAGGAGTATCTGAGAAAATAAGAAGACTAGGAAAATGATACAACATCGAAACAGTATTCAGCTCTAGAGACACTTTAAGAAGCCACCTAACGAAGACGAGACCAGTAAGCCAGAAAGACAAGAAAAATTGTGTCTACCAGATCCCCTGCGAATGCGGCCAGTCTTACATTGGTGAGACACTAAGACCACTAGAAGTAAGGATTAAAGAACATCGGAATAATACCCGAAAAGGAGAGACCGAAAAATCAGGCGCAGCTGACCACGCCCGGACGCACGGCCATCATATCATGTGGACAAAAGCGGAAATCCTGCAAAAAGAACCGCACTGGAGGAAGAGGAAGTTTAAGGAAGCTGCTACCATACACCAAAATCCAGGTTGCTTTAGTAAGCCTTCATTAGACATGAGAAACGTCTGGAAACCCTTGTTAAGTAAATGTAATCTTAGAATAAGACCACCCAAGAGTTAAACGCATGATTCATCGAGCATGACGTCATCGAGCATGACTCATCAAGCATGACTCATCCAGTTATGCGTCATCACCTAGCAACACGCATGACTCCGCCCACTAGTCATGCGTCACAGCACCTGCCTAGTATAAATAGAGCTGTAGTTACCGTACTTATTCAGTATTCACCTGAAGACGACTGGAGATACTTACCAGTTGAAACGTAGTGATTCTAAACAAATAAAGACAATGCAAGTTCAAAACTCTACTGCCGTTCAAGAAACGTCATTGTCTCCAACCTTTAAACAGACAATAATGGTGATATTTTGCAAACCAACAAAATCCCTCTAAACGCTATTTCAAACGTGATTTTCTCGGAATCCACACAAACAATTTTGTAAAACCCTGTTTCATATTCAGCGGCAAACATAATTATAATTATTTCCAGCGAATCGAAAATCCGGTTTCAGGTATGATCCAGTGCGAAGGTTTTAGGGCCTGAAAAAGCGAATAGCGGGATTTTGTTGGCTTGCAAAATGTCACCGATATTACGGTCACGAAATTTACGATAAATTTAGGTGCCTATCTATTTTAAACTAGGAAATTGGCTTAGCCTACTGATAAAGAATTTAAAAAAGTAAGCATTTTTGTAAGTTTATGCAAAATTATTGAAGTTAGTAATAAATTTGCATATTATAAATTACTATAGTATCGAACAAAATTTTAAAGTATTTATTCAGACCTATAAATTGAAAATATTGCTCAAAATATTGTATAGAAAGAGAATTAAAGGTTAATTGGCTATTGAAAAGCTAACACTAGGTAGGTACCTATTTATTATAAAATAAAATATGAGGTAAATGTTAAAGGTTAATCGGTTTAATTAATTATTTAGTAAAAATGGATTTATAAGGGGAGGGGGATAATTGACAGCAATGACAAACCCCCTGTTAGCAGTTTATGAAACACCTTTTTATATTTTTATTATTGATTCTTTTTGCGGAAATAGTAATTATGGTTCAACGGCATCGCCATTGGGTGAGTTCTAAAGTATAAGTGGCAAAGAACGACCTATGCATTTATTTTTATTGGCAGTGCCAAATAATAATGGTCAGCGAGCTTTAAAAAAAAGCACGAGCAGCTTTCATCCAAATGTCCAAATTGTTCAAAACACATAATTTGAATTTAAGATTAAAACTAAGACTACTCCGATGCTACATATTCTCCATCTTGTTATACGGAGTGGAGTCTTGGACCTTGACTGAGGCAACAACAAAGAGATTAAAAGCATTCGAGATGTGGACGTACCAAAGATTCCTCAAAATATCGTGGATAGATAAAGTTTCAAACACCCGAATACTCCAAAAACTTAATAAAGAAAAAGAAATAATGTACACAGTAAAACGAAGAAAATTGGAATATTTAGGTCACATTATGAGAAACGAAACCAAATATAAATTACTATAATGCATTCTGCAAGGAAAGGTTCAGGGCAAGAGAAGCATCGGCAGGAGACGAATATCCTGGCTAAAGAACTTAAGAACCTGGTTTGAAACATCCACCACAGGACTATTCAAAGCTGCAACAAATAAAATTATCATTGCTAGAATGATTGCCAACATTTGGTAACGAATGGGCACTAGAAGAAGAAGAGCGATGCTACCTGTCATATTCTAAGTTAAGAAATAAAAATTAAATCTGAAATAAAAATCCAACTAATCGTTTTAAATCGAATTTACAATTCAAATTTTTCCCGCATTTCACAACATCACAACAAATAATACATTTTCATATTATCTTAAACACACCTGTGCCAAAAAAACTTTTTATCATGTCATTAAGCAAGTGCACATTGAAAATTTTATATTTAGCCATAAACATTCTAATTGTATTTAAATAAATAAGTTAATACAGACCGAACAAGAGAGACCGGGATGATACCATTATTAAAGACTCGGTTTCGGTGATCACTTTGTAGCGACATAATTTAACAAGTAAACTATGAAATCCAAAAAACAATAGGGTAGATTATGGTATATTGAGAAGGTCATGGTTTTTCCATAGGTTTAGGTCTGATTTTAGGGATCCTTACCCAACCATGTAGACCGAAGTATTTCTCTATATAACAGCAAAAGAGGTATCCATTCATCACTTCCATATAACTTTGTATATCTACTAAATTAAAAAAATCCAATGTTTTTAAGATATCGACCGACTAATCGTTTTATGTTTTTGCTAATATCTCGAATCTGATTGAATTTAAAAAAGAAAGTTTCAAGTAAATAAATTACCTGTTTTAATTTCCTACCAAAAAAGTTATATTCATAGTTGCTTTAATATTTCAAATAATGGAAATATTTGCGAATATAAAAAAAATTATCGAAAATTTAAAGAAAAATAAATTTACAAACAAATACCTCGATATCCATTAAATTTATAGAAAAAATATTTTAAACAAACGAAGGCATTTTTAATTTTGGACAAAAAAGGTTATATTCAGTTTTGCTTTAAAATTTTAATTAACGGAGATATTTTAAAAAGTATAACATATTGTCATTACAACATTATGGTCAAATTTTCCAAGTAGGCTTTGGATAACTTTTGTTCGATATTTTACAAAGGGTGCTTTGCTTTGCGTGAAAGGTCGCCATTATTAATTTTCGATTGATATCATAAGTAGTGAAATTCTTAGTGTTGAAGTTAGTGGTGCAGTTTTTCTATTCAAAAATTATGTGTAAGTAGTAAAATTGATTATATTGATCATTATTAATTGATATTTAAGGTATATCAACCTTTAGTTCAATCCCTCGATTACAAATACGCATAGCATCATATTAAACGTATTGAAATTTTTGATTCTCTATTTAGTGTTTGGTTTTAAATAAATTTACATATTATTATTATCTCAACAAGTATAAATGGGAAATAATTTAAACTTCTCACAAGTATTAACAATTTAAATGTGAACATTTTTCTTCCATTTTTTTAATGGAGCGAGACTTATAGTGGTGGGGAACTATCGATAGTGGATATGGTTCGATATGTAGATATAAAAAACTATCCATAGCTTTTGGTCCCATGAAAGGAAAAAACAATTTCTGCCCTACCATCAAAAGGGTGCATAAGCTTGTATTTTTTAAGGGTTAAGAACAAAATCACCTACTTTAAAGCATCATATCTCCGGAATGGCTGAAAATAAATATTAACAACTACATAAGTACATATTTTTAATGTTGGAATAAAAAATTTAATGCAGCAGGCTTACTATTGCCATTTAAAAATCCAATATGGCGTCTAATTTATCAAATTTGTTATCTTATAATCTATTTTTAGATATCAAGTATGACTTCTTCGGGATTAACTACTTAGGGGGTAAGTAATTGTTTCTATTATAGTCGGTTATATATTAAAAATGTATTGCATTATACAGAGTGGCCCAAAAAAGTCTGATGAACTAAACTTGTATTTTTTTAAATAAAACATCCAGTATTGTATTTTTTTGATATAAACTAAGGGTTCTAACATATTATTTAGCACACTATTGTCGGGTTGTGCAAATAATTTTATGAATAAGTAACTAACCAGCAAGTTTAACTATGACATACATTGGCGGAAATAATTTTCTCACAATCATACTGGCCCGGTTACCTTAAGTTTTAATTTACTAATCAGGCACCTTTGATTGTAAGTTCATAATGCCTGTCAATGTCAGTTATGTCACTGGCAAACTTGCTGGTAAGTTAATTGTGGTTAAAAATCTTTGTGCAACCCAGCAATAATGTCTAAATTCGATTGTTTTTAAGATATTGACATTTAAAAAGTTGCATTTATCACACTTTGATAAGCTGCAGCGTCCAAATGGTGCATTTTAGAAAAAACGGTTTAAAATAAAACTAAGATGGGAACGTAAAACCGTTTTTTTCTAAGTTGGTTTTAATTCTAGATCTCATGCTGTATTATTATTTTTGTGTTGGTTTGTGTGTAATCCTCCGTTATCGCCCCGTTGGCGGACCCGGTATTGCTGGATCCTTATTGACAGCTATATATGCATCAGCTAATCAAAACCGTACAAAGCTGCCTCGCGAGGCCGCTTTTCTGGACCCAGCTTATGATTTCGTTAAAGGTCTACTCGCAGCGCTAGTTAATCAACGACAATGAAGTCCCCAACAAATATCCGTAAAGCTAAAAATACTTAAATAGAACATAATTTTATTTCAAATCCTAAATATAGCAACTTAAATATTTTTTTTTGTAAAAGTTCTATTTTCGGGACAATTTGCCTAACTTTGGCTCTAAATTGCTCAATTCTAAATGGGTTAAGAAGGCAAGTTTGTATAATGTTGATGTACTAAAAATAGATTCAATATTCTTATAATATTGTGTGATAAATATATTCTCGTGTCTGTTTAAAGGTAGGAGACAATGACGTTTCAACTGGTAAGCATCTCCAGTCGTCTTCTAAACAAATAAAGACAATGCAAGTCCAAAACTCTACTGCCGTTCAAATATATTTTCGTTGTATATTATAGCTTCCTAACCAGAAAGTGGGTGAGTAGAGTTTAAGGAAAGCTAAGCAATTATTCTAAGCATTTTAATTCGTTTTAGAGCTTAATACAGATATTTCAGGGGAAACCCCATATTTCAACCTGCGCCATAACAGGTAAATAAAAAGAAACACAAAAAAAGAAAACTGACAGACTTAAAATGCCAGTGAACACATAAAACATAATACTTTTTTATTAAATAGTGGGTATAGCAATAGACGAATAAGTAGGAATGTAAACGAACCACCAGTTTCGTGCCATTAACATTAACACGGGTCTGAAAAGGCGAAGATAAAATAAATATGGCAACTACTTTAAAAGGCAGTAGCAACAGCTCTGCTATTGGTCAAAATAACACATAAGAAAACGATAGGTTTTTCAACCATTATAGTCAAAAATATCTCGTTTAAAAGCACTAAAAAAAGGGGAGCTCAAATATTACCGGTTGCCTAAAGATTTCAAATAATTAATAAATTAAACAGGCAACTTTACAGGTGACATACATGACATTGGAAGAAACATTTTTTTCACAACATCAAAGTGACTCGATAAGCTTAATTTTTGATGTAATAATCAGGTAACTCTGATTGTAAGTAATGCCTTTCAATATCATTTATGCTACAGTTAAAGTTGCCTGGCTAGTTAATTATTGTTTGATATCTTTAATATTTCTGCAACCCAATATTAGTGTTATGTTATAATAAATTACATGTTAACTAATATGTTTACAACAGAATTACCAGTAAGCGAGAATAACAATAATATAAATTAAGATTGAAATGGAATGAATAAAACGGTTTTCCTTGAAGTCCCACATATTTTCTTACTTACAGTTATTGCAAGTATTTTAAACCTTTCCCCAAAGTTGATGGTCAAAAATAATAAATAATTCAGGTAATGTTGAAAAAATATACATATTTGGAGGTGTTTTATATTAATTTGAAAGAAAAAGGTAGGACGATTTTTGATTTTAAAATCATTATTTTGTAGTGCCATATGACGTTTTTGTGGTAATTCGTTTTATTAAAATTAAATCGTTTTACCGTAAATGTATAGAGCTGGTTGTTGCAAATAATGCAAAGTACAGTTGTAGTTCTATTAGAGAAGATATAGTACGACCAGTACGTATACTAAAATTTTATTTGTTCTTTGTGAATTTAAATTTAAAAAATCTACAATACAAAACTTAGTTGACTTATTCTGAAACTTGTAATTTTAAGCCCAGAACCGTAAATTTTAGGACGTTCTTAAATTTAGGACACATAAGTAAATAGTGCTGATGCACACTGGTAATTTTTGACAGTGGAAAAAGTCTGTAGAATAATTTACTTAATTAATTTACAAAGGAGTTTAAAAAAATACTAAATTTAATATTCGTGCACAACTATTATTAAATTCTAAAAATATCTACCCACAGTGCGTTAAATTTGTTATTTTTAGCAGCGCATAGTATTACTTTAATTAAAACATAATAAGTTAATAAGAAAGCACTGTTTTATATTAAATATGACCTTAAATTTATTAACCTTGCGTTGGCAATTAAACAGTTTGCTAAAATTTCGGGTGTAAGGACAAATTTAATTTATTTAAAGTAAAATTTGATGCTCGTATTGTCGCGACAGTTGCACACACCGAGAAATTTACGTAATTAGCTGTCACTAGGCCATTGCCAAATATATATTGTTAATATCACTAAATGACGAAGATGAAGTACTTGAACCCACATCGTAAACTAAATATGTAGGCGCACAAAATATACCGGTCGGTACCCAGTTATAATTTTATTGGAACAATAGATAATACGAAAAAAAAAAAGAATCATTAATTACAGTCAGATACGAGTTTTTGAGGCAAGAACTTAGATCACTGATAATTTCAAAAAAGTAGACGCAATGATCTTGTACGTGCAACGTTTTCTGAAATTCGTTTTTTGCTTTTTTTTACTTTTCCTCTATTCTGGTAACAGAGTTGCAAATACTGTTATTTTATTGTTTCTTTATGGGAAACATTAACATATTGTGTATATTCTCATCTCATCTCATATTCATACCTTTCAAATAATATAATTAAAGCTTTAATTTAAAAAAAACCAACATATAATAATATGTCCATTTCTGTAAAAATTTTGCAATAAACAAATTTAAGTACTTACTAAAGCAGGTGACAGTTTAATTAGAAATAAGAAAGCGGTTTTTATTACTTTTATCAAACCTTGTTCTTGGAAAATGCATGTTTAGTGTTTTAAATGGAAATACTTCCACTTAAAATATTCCTATGGAAATTTTTTTTTTATGATAAAACACCTGCACTGTAGGAAAAATTTAAGGCGCTCTGGGAGCGGTGCGTGTGCGAAGAAAGCGATTGACGTTGATCTTGAAACGTTGAAGATTGTATTCATTGGGAAACACGACCTCAGGAAGATCATTCCACAAAGATGACGTTCTCCAGATGAAAAAATTCTTGAACAATGAAGCTCGAGGAGTACTAAGCTGAACAACATATGGATGAGCGGCAGTGGTTCGCCGTGTATTTCTGTTTTGCATTGCTCTAGGTGGAATCAAGTGGGCAATGTCAGTCGAACACCTGCCATGGAAATATCTGTAAAAGAGAGCCAAATCACCAACCTGTCTTCGATGCTCCAGGCTATCGAGGGTCTTGGTCAGCTCGGGGTCGCCGATCAGACGAACGGCTCTCCTTTGAATGGAATCCAGTAGCCGAAGGGTGTGCTTGGGTGCAGAGCTCCAGACATGAGAGCAATATTCTAATGATGGTCGAATCTGGGCTTTGTAGAGTGTCAAAAGTTGATGAGGTGTGTACAACCTTTTGGTGCGGAAAAGTACATCAAGTTTCTGTGCAGCTGCCTTGGCAATTGCGGCAACGTGATCATGCCAAGACATATTACCTCCCAGATTGACCCCCTAGCAAATTAATAGACGGTGCCAGGGGAATTGCGTGTCCTGTCATGAAGGAAATGGAAATATTTATGCCTGAAATATTTCTATGGAAATATTGGAAATGTCCAAGAGGCTAACGAGAATATTGGAAACGCAATATAATATAATAAAATATTAAACCACCAAGCACACATTGTGCGTATATAATAGAAATAGGTACAAAATTAATTACATACCTAAAAACTTAATTAGAAAACGGAGAGTTAAAATAGATAAATTTTAATTTTCGATAAAAATGACAACAAAATAATATTGATATTATGGTTAGGTAAACAGGTGGAAGAAGAAGTTGAAATAATTGAGACAGTTTATTGGCATGACAGTGAGGAAAATGGTGATGACTGCCTTTTCTGGTGTTTTATTTAAAAATCTTAACTGACTCTTTGCTATATTGCTCATCATTTCATGCGTCTGTGCACAGTGGCATAATTACAAATTTGGTTGGGGAGAGTTATGCAAAAGTTAAAAAACGCTACAGGTCAAAATATTTTGGGAACACACCAAAATTCTGACAAAAATCCACCCAACTATTATCTAATTTCATAACTTAACTTATTAATTTTTTTAACACATGTTCACATTTTTGGTAGTATTATCTTTATTGACTCTAAAGACAAATGACCAGACATCTTATTAGATGTTAAGTTACATCATTTTAGGAAACCCGGCGGAGGGGGGCTGCACCCTCCACCGTAAATACGCCACTGCCTTTGCAACATACTTTTTTAACTGAAAAATAGATCGATACGGTAAAGTATTACGATTAATAGATGTTTATTTCTTTATGATTATAATAATACAACTTTATTATTATTTTTACTATATCTATGTTTCTTCTTTTTGATAATGCTTTATGTTATTTTAAAACTTTTTTATTTCCCATTCGATAATTGGAACCTTCTGTAGAATGTGGTAATATTAAATAAATAAATAATATAGGCCTGTTTCCCTTATTGTTTATCAGCACTTCTAGTAGTGAAAAAATGAAAATAAAATAGAGGATTGGCACTCCTTGGGCAAAAAGAATGAAAATAAAATAGAGGATTGGCACTCCTTGGGCAAAAAGAGTAAAAGTTTTACAATAAATAAAATACTGCTTTTGAATGTTTTTTTTTAACTACACTAATAGAAATAGAGGCGTTCCAAACGAATAAAATTGACATTAGTGCTTTGTGTATAGTAATAAATTAACAATATTATAAACATATTCATAAAAACATCATCGAAAAACTTTCTTACTTCCGGTAGGTGATCTTATTTCTTTTACACGCAAGAACATTAATTAACACCAAGAAGAAAATGCGATTGCTAATGTATACTATAAATATTGCCAATATTTTTCTGCATTGATTGTTTTAATACCTTCTGGTTTTAATTATGTAAATAAAAATTTAGATATTTTAGGAACTAATGCTAATAAGGGAAATCGGTAAATAAATAATTTAAAAAATATCAATAAATTCTGCAGTGTTTTAAATAATTCAAAGTATGCAGTTTAAAAGCTGTTATTATACAGGGTGGCGCATCGAAAACGAAACAGAGACATTTATGGGCAGCTTAGTTCTTTTTTGGAAAAACGCTCAGGCCCGTCGATTTTGTTTTCGAGGGGGGCACAAAATTGGCAAAAAAATCACGTTAACACGTGCAGCTCCCTGGGCGGGGGTCACGGGAGTCACCCCTAAAATCTTAAATGGAAAGAGCGGTCGAGTGATACCTTATTTTAAAGGTCTTTTAATTCCCTTTATACTTAATATACTATATATATTATAATATACTTAGGATTGTTATTTATAGTTGCTCAAATATTTATTTTAAGAGTTAGATGAATAGCAGTGCTAGATCTCGCCGTCATTTAAATTTTTTTTTATGAATCTTTGTTAAATATAATAAAAGCTTTATTTATTTATTATAATGATGTAAAATGCATGTACCACCGGGTACAACCCGCTGCTCTTGATGTGAAAGAGTCCATGACACTAATTTTGGACCTGGAATATAGGTGTAGTTATTATTATGTACCAGTTTTCGATAGCCTGGAGGAACTAAGCAACTTATAACTTGGACGACTGAGCAGGTTTCTGAACTGTAGTGGCTGGTTTGAATGAGTTGTTAAAATCCTTCTGCGGTGTACGCCGCACTAACCATCAGGTGAAGGTGGGTTCTACAGAACACGTGTGGTATCACAACGAACCTAATAGGACTACGTGAGACTGTTTGGTCTGAACCAAAGGTCACTCTTACCTAACCTATTATAATGTAACAAGATGTATAAATTAAATATTGCTACTCCTTGGTAAATATTTGCATATTTTTAGAGAAAAAGAGCAATTTTTATAAAAAAATCAAATAGTTATCTTAATCCACACCATTACACCATCAGTGAGACTGACAGTCTTGATAAAGGAATGACAGTAATACTGATCGTGTAAGGGCAAATTGCAAGGATTGATGGTCGGACTCATTGACATTCTCATTAGAAAAAAAGATTGATGCTAGAATGACGAAGGATTGATATAATTCCGGACTGTCAGTTAGATCGACAGTGTAGGATCTGCCTATGGATTATAAATCAACATAAATTTCGTCATATATTCATCATTACTTTTATGTATTAATTAATGTTGTTAATTGATTATTAAAATAAAGTCTAACATGCGGAATATAATATAGCGACATATCCGAGAAGCATTATTCAATGTGATGATAACTTTTCTTTTAATAAGAAACTGTAAAAAAGACTTAATAAGTAAGACATTGGTTAGCATGTTCTTTCACATATTATACCACAACCAGAATACATTATTTTTTACTTTTAATGTTTACCGACTTTTCCAATCATTCATTTTAATAATAATAAAGTATTGTTCGGACAAACAATACATTTTCCTTTAACGGATAGAGAAATGTTGTAAAAAGTGTTAAACAAATTGATTCTTGTAACTATTGTTATGTTTGTTATTATTTTCTATGAATAACTTTTCCAGTGAATAAAACTTATGGAGAACAATAACTAATTATTCTTGATGAAAAAAAATACTTATATTCTTATTGTATTTTTAGTTAATTCTATTATCCAATATTGATATTTTTTTCGACTTCTGAACGCGATATTGACAATCCACTCGAGTTCTACAGTATATTTTTTTACGACCCTACAAACCTTATAAAGTATGCCCACAACTATACCTACTATAAGAGCGTTTTCACACGGCACCATATATCGCGCGCGACAAATGGTCGCGATATTGCTTTTACACCAAATTATGTGTTTTCTAATGAGCCATTTTCACACACAAGCGATATTAGAGAACACATAATTTGGTGTAAAGCAATATTGCGACCATTTATCGCGCGCGATATATGGTGCCGTGTGAAAACGCTCTTATTGTTTACATTTGTCTGCCGTGTAAAAAGTCGAACAAAAAATGCCGCCTCTTGATATGTTATGTTATAAGCGATCCAATAAAGTAATGAATTCTTAATTTCTGTCTAATTCTTTTGTAATATTTTTTGCTGGAGTTTTTTTTACAGAGGACGGAAATGTAAACAATAATGTCATATTTGTGACTGTTATTTTACTAAACATTTTAAAGAAAGTAATTAACCGCGGCAGTGGCTCAGAGGTAGAGCTACTGGCATTCGACCGCGGCGATCCGGGTTCGATTCCCGGAGTGGGCATACGTACAATAAAAAAAGTATGTCCGAAATTAAGTGGATTTAAGAATGCAGGGAAGAGTGTAAAAGGTATTATCTCCATTCACGCCGGTAACCAGGCGGGATGAGATCGGACATATCGTGGGGTGCGGAAGAAGGTACACACTCCCCAATCGGTAGGTCATGCAATGGTAATAAACCAAGGGTTGATAGCCCTTTGGGGGTGTCACATGACTGAGGATCGTGGTTCGGAACCCACGTTAAACTGTAGGTCCCCTCGGGAATGGCCCTGGCAGCGAACGAAGAGGAAAAAAGCCTAATTCGAAGTCGAAGAAAGTAATTTAAACCAGATATTATAACTTGTGGGAGAGATGCTAAAAAATAAACAACTGTACTAAATAATTTTAATATTTTCATAACAGATAAAATCGAGCACTTTAAAACCTATTTATATAGCATAAAATGATTTATTGCAAATTACAGTAAAGACAATGAAAGATGACTTTGACAAAGGCTTATTTACCCTCAATTTGGGTCACCTTCGTCTTTTGTGACCCACATTCATAAAGAACAATGATAGGCCTGTCCCAAATGTGTCCGGATTCCCAATAAAAAGAAGACTTTGCCATTTTGTGTAGCAAAACGTAAAAATACGTATATAAGAAAATAATCACAAGAGGCAATTACGACAAATTTATTTTATTTTTATCAAAAAATTAGTAACTGTTTTATTCACAAATCATGAATAGCAATCAGAATTACAAAACTTTTAAGCAAGTCAAGCGGCGTTCATTTTGATAAACAGTTTTATTTTATTTATTATTGACTTTGGAAATTCTATACTATCCCACTAAAAAACCTACATATATGGCTTGTTGCATGGCTAAGAAAAAAAAAGGATTACATTAGGTACTTTGGTATATTTGTATTTGTCTCCTTATTTGTTATTTGTAACGCTAATCCTTATTTAATCTGATATTTACCTAAAAAAATGTTTTTTGTTGTCGCATACTAGTTAATTAAGGTTATCGCGTATTTATAGGAAAAGTATAGTTAATACCCAATTTTGTATTTAATAAATACTAAAAATAACAAGCAGACAAAACATTTTGATTGTGTTGTGAAATAATATAAGAGGCTCTGTCTATAGTTTAAATAATACATTTAATAAATAACCTTATGTTAATGTTAATTTTTCTAAATAACAACATTTTAATAAACAAAATATTTTTTTTATTGCCGTAAAAAGTGTGGTTATTGTTTCAACTATTTTTTTTTAAATAAATTGATTCAGCCGAGACTAGTTGGAAATCCATAACTATTATGATATTATAAGAAACAGTAAACCAAAGTTAAACTTATTGAAATTTCACTATATTAAATAAAAAATTACATGTTTCGCTGAAGCAAGTAGCTGAACAAAAAAAAACTGTCTCTTCTTTTCGAAAGTTCTTTCTCGATTGTGACTTCTAAAAAAAAGCTAAACAATTTTGGATAGGCATTTGGGTGGGCACCATTAATTTCAGGGTGGGCACTGGCCCCCCTCTTCCCCCCTGTCTCCGCCGCTGGACAAGCTTGGCTATTGTCTAGCTAGCAATGGTAAATACTTTGAAGATCTAATAAAGTAGCTTTTATTCAATTTTTAAGTATTTTCTATTTACGTTAAATTTATTTAAAATCTAATTTTCTATATGATTTTGAAAAATTAATCCATTAAACCCTGTATCGTTGAATTTGTTTTTTAAGGAACTACATATTTGATTCTTCAAGAATATACAGGGCGCTCTATTTAAAATAAAAAATATAGTATTTTTCTGACTTATTCTGTAAAATTACAGAATGATTCCTCCTTCCTAGAACTGTTTATATTTTATTCAGTTTGTTTTGAAATATTTTCAATATGCCTCTCATGACACCCTGTTATTGTTTCACAAGTCTTCTTTTGGATCTTTCGCTTAAATATGACTGTGAAAACACCAACAAATATTGTTATTATTATGATTAAATTTGAATTACCTGCACTTTATTAACAAAATTACAAAAATTCCGTACCACAACATGCTGATGACTCGTATCCTCGTTTAACCAAACACCGGAGGCTTTGGATCCGCGGCTACTTGGATAGGTGTGGTAGGCACACATCTCGCGAAACCTAACGATCACATGACCACGTGATATAAGTGACAGGAAATATTGAGGTTAAGTTCGAATCTGCACCCTGGAGATGCGACCACGGACTAAATTTCTGGCGATCCAGAGCGCGATGCTGGGTTCGGTATGCTTTCTGGATCAATATACGTCTGGAGCAGGGTTGGATTCGAAAGGGATGGAATTAGGGAAAAATAGCGTGTGGAGTGGGCATGTCTGGCGCGAGGTTATTTGAAATGGGTTTTTGCGGTTTTACACCGTCTACGGTTCTAATTTTGAAAACTGATGAAGATTGGTAGAGACAAGTATAAAGTTTAAAGAGAAAATAAAACACACGTCACAGCAAAAAGAAAGCAGTGATGACGCCAGAAAAATATAAATGGGTTCGATATATTTGATGGAGTTGGCATACACTGTAATATTATTTCGTGTACAACTACATTCTCTGTAATAGTTCTCATATGTATATAGGCTTTAAATGAAATTACTAAACTTACTATGTGGTTAAAATTAATGGTAAGGTCATTGTAAATTTATGTTAAAAGTACATGTTTTTAATTTACATTTACGTAGTTATAGCTATAGATTTAGGCAAGGGCCTGTCGACATATTAAGCACCGGTTCCCGCAGATCACCGAAGTTAAGCTGTGTCGAGTGCGGTTAGTACTTGGGCGGGTGACCGCTTGGGAACACGGCGTGCTCTTGCCTCAGGGAAGAGTGTAAAATGAATCGACACCTAGCCATCCTATTCACGCCGGATAGGCCGGATGAGATCGGATATCTCGTAGGATGAAGGTGCCGTTTCACACTCCCCAGTCGGTAGATCACATTTGTGGTCGATGACCGGTTCAAGATGGCCTACGTAGTCGGCGAACCGTAAAAAAAAAAAAAAGCTATAGATTTTTAGATTCATGCACAATTACATCTATTTTATGGTATACGCATGAGACATTTTGCAATACCTAAAAAAGCATGTGTATTTTTTTGAAACATTCTCTTTAATTCATTGAAATAATAACAAATAATTAAATAAATGAATTTTCATAATTATTGTTCTTACATACACATAATAATAAATGATTGTTACGCATCAATATATCTATTCTCAAAGGATTCACGTCAAAAGGAAATTAAAGACTAACATACGAAATTATGAAACAATATTCGCGAACAGACTAATAGGCAGATAGGACGTTATCATTGTCA
Source organism: Polydrusus cervinus (assembly GCA_935413205.1). Taxonomy (NCBI): domain Eukaryota; kingdom Metazoa; phylum Arthropoda; class Insecta; order Coleoptera; family Curculionidae; genus Polydrusus; species Polydrusus cervinus. The sequence continues at coordinate 993,259 of OW284511.1, read as the reverse complement.
TCCCAAACAACTATTTTAAGATAATGTTTTCATAATCTTGAACGACTTCTAGCCAGTGGCGGCTCGCGGTCATACAAAATGGTGAAGAGTTAGGTATAGTGCGGGTACTTAAACAAACATTGACTAAAAACCCGTGTAACAAAACGTCTCTCTTATCCTCATCTGTCCAATGACTGAATGGAGTTTCCAACAAATTACAAACTATGTCATTAATTGGGTTCATTTTTAAAACACACAACTAAGTAGGTACGTACACTACTGAATTAACTTAAATATAAAAACAAAACTTTTTAATCACACAGTAAATCACGTAAAAATGATATAATATAACCGTAAGTTTCGCGAAGCCTCAAAATAAATACCTTAAGGTTAGGCGAACCAATGCTAAAACAATAGTCCATACGACTGATCTATTTTTAAATTGCCCTTCATCATAATGCAAATAACAATTTTTTTGCGTGACTGACGTCACGTAATCATAGCAACGGTGAATATCAGTACTTCGTTTTTAAAATTTAAACGCCCGCAATATATTATTGTTACAAGAAACCCTTTAATTTATCTTCCTTACAGTCCTGTTTATATTCGCGCATGATTCCTGTCCTGCATCAACTCATCACATTCTCCACTGTGGGACGTGAAAACACGTCACTAACAAAAAACTAAAATTACAGCAACTCGAGCGCTGTCACATAATTGCCATGCAAGTTTTTTCTGCTAGTACAGGAAAAATTTTAAATTTAATTCAGAGCAAAATGCAGAAAAAGTAATAGAGCTACATGTCGGGCTAACTGAAAAGTTGCGATCTTTTGTAGGAACTCAACAAGTTGCTGCAAATATTTATAGTCCGGGTAAGCTAGGATAAAACTAACATGATGAGGAAGATGGACAACCCCCAAAAAATACAACTTATAAGAAATGAAATACGAAACCACCCGTTCATTATTATTTTTTTAAATCATCGTTCTTACCAGGGGCGGTTCTACGGGGGGGCCCAGGACTCCCCAACATTTCTGAAAAAAACTATAAAATTCATGCCACTGATAAAAAAAATTCCGGGTGCTTTATTATTTACATAATTTGATACAATTTGAGCATGATCCTAAAAAATTTTGGGCTGTGGCATTATTTGCTTGCGAAGGCTACCAAAAACTGTGGCTACGCCCAGTGGGGTATATAAGGGGGGGCTGCCGGGCTGCATTTTCATCTCACGCATGGACTCTTAATTTAAATCTTTAAATAATGTATTCTTGGCTTAGATTACAAAGGTCTTGTAGGAAACGTTTAGTTTTTAAACTTTTCCTTCTAAAAGTCCTGTTTTATATTATATATCGGTGCGTGTGCGAAGAAAGCGATTAACGTTGATCTTGAAACGTTGAAGATTGTATTCATTAGGAAACACGACTTCAGGAAGACGACGTTCTCCAGATAAAAGAATTCTTGAACAATGAAGTTCGAGGAGTACTAAGCTGAACAACATATGGATGAGCGGCAGTGGTTCGCCGTGTATTTCTGTTTTGCATTGCTCTAGCTGGAATCAAGTGGGCAATGTCAGTCGAACACCTGCCATGGAAATATCTGTAAATGAGAGCCAAATCACCAACCTGTCTTCGATGCTCCAGTTCCTGTCTTCGATGCTATCGAGGGTCTTGGTCAGCTCGGGGTCGCCGATCAGACGAACGGTTCTCCTTTGAATGGAATCCAGTAGCCGAAGGGTGTGCTTGGGTGCAGAGTTCCAGACATGAGAGCAATATTCTAATGATGGTCGAATCTGGGCTTTGTAGAGTGTCAAAAGTTGATGAGGTGTGTACAACCTTTTGGTGCGGAAAAGTACACCAAGTTTCTGTGCAGCTGCCTTGGCAATTGCGGCAACGTGATCATGCCAAGACATATTACCTCCCAGATTGACCCCCAACAAATTAATAGACGGTGCCAGGGGAATTGCGTGTCCTGCCATGACTATATCCGGTTCTGCAATGTTAACCTTTTTGGAGAAGACTGCTGCCTGGGTTTTCTTAGCATTAAATTCGACTTGGTTACTGTCACCCCAAGCCAAAATTTCTTCCAGGTCATTGTTGAGGCGCAATACTTCATGCTGCCTGCGAAGATGTGCGTCGGCATCGGATGTCTGGGGAGTCAAGGTAAAAGATGAGACAAGTGTGCTGTCATCAGCAAAATGCTTATTAAATATAATGAAAAAATGTATTGCAAACATTTAAATTAAAAGAACACAATTTTTTCAAAAATATTCATTTTTTATTAACTCAATTTATATTGTATAAACTGTATAAAAACATGACAAATAATATCCGGTAAGGGATCTTGACAGGACAACACCTCTTAAATGCAGGATGGATGTCCTCCAAAATGCAGGAAATTGCAACCCTACTGCGGCACTCTATTATAGGCGACTTATTCTTTCTTCTTCTTGCTTGGACTAATAAATAAAACTTTTCCAAATTAGGTCAACAGCAAAATGCCAAAGTAAAATAAGCATTCAATATCCCTAAAATAAAAACCTCGTGGGAGACCGATAATACAACTTAGGAAGTCGACTTTACCAATCCAGATGACAGTCGTAAATGATGAAGTGTTATGCCCTCATAAATTTTGTTCCTGATATAAACAACCAAATCCTATAATAAAGAGCCTCTATAGTGCCAGGAGTTTATCTTCGCTGGTTGATTGGATAGATAAGTTCATTTTATATTACGATTTTGCTTCTCTATAAGATTCTTTGTGTTGAGATGGATGGCGAAATGAAAACAGCATTGTTTTTGGGCTCATTATTTGAAAAATGCTCGGACACTGCATCTATGAGCTATTTACAACCGTTTTTTAACCGTGTGAAAAAGCATAGTCTTCCCGAGTGAGAAAATAATATCGATTTTCATCCTAACAAACGATATGGTACGTAAAACAATCTCTTCCAGTAGCAGCGCTAAAAAATGTATGGTAAATTTTCTTGCTTGTTATAGAAAAGCGAATAGGTAAAGATTATTTTTCTGCACCTTACTTTCATAACAGGATTTACGGGTTTAAATATAATGAAATATAAGAAGCTACATTTCTTTAAGGTCTTCCTTAGGATCTCTAAAACTGGCGCAACACTGACTTACCAACTTCTACGCACCATCAATAAAACAAACCATCTCCTACTTACTAAACTAGGTCATACTTTAGGACGTCTCTTACCTGCAACAATAAAAAATAGTTAAGGAAACATTTCTTATATTTATTTTAGGTCGTATTCTGACCGCGAAAATAATAATAAAATTTGTCATGTTAAAAAAAAGCTAAACGGCAAATATAAGGGAGAGCTACCATTTTTTACAAGCTCTAATGTTTAAAAAAAATAATTTTAGAATCATTACAGCTCTATTTACCAATAATAATTAATACAAATTGACCTCACCATTTTCTACATTATCGCCAGTTTAATAAAGTAAGCTTTTCTGGCATTAATTTCACCTCCCTTTGACAGTGCTTTTACCAACTTGAAATTTAACTTACTTATCTTATTTCAACAATAAGATTTCTTGACGTAACAAATATTATTATCTCTTTTACGAGAATACGAATCATTTGAAATTAAGTAAATAGTAATGTACAAACCCTCATTATTCATAAATGTATTACCCATAAAATTGATTATTTTATTTTTTTTTTAATTATATAATTGGTTGACAACCAACTACATAAAGGTACGAAATAGCGGTGGATTGTAAACATCCATTTCTGTATTAATGAAAACCTAAAAAAGTTAAGCTTCTCTGTCCGGTAAAACAATAACTTTTTCATCATTGTTATATTTATCACAAAGAACGGGACCTGTTTCTTTGTCCTATCTGGGTCATTCCGGTACTTCTTAAACATTCTTAAACCTTACTTTTATCCCTCGGTAAGCTCGCGTTATGCTTTCTCCTCGTATAAAAGCATATTGTTTGTTCGAGATTCAGGCGTAGCCACAATTTTAGATTTATGATTTTCGAAGGCATGTCTGATAAAATCCTATAAGTGCTGGGTAAAACATATGGCGAAATTAATCGGTGATAAAAAGTTTAAGTTGAGATTGGCGTGGATTCCACCGACGGATTTTATTGGTAGAGAAATTAATGAAAATAAAGAATGTAAAATCCTTAGCGAGCTTTTAGACACGATTAAATTTAATTTGAATAAAAAAGTTCATACTTGGAGTGGAGTTAACTAGATATTACATTTTTACATTTGTGAGGATTCTTTGGTGAATAAGTAGCGATTCTTTCTTTTGCATTGTTGTGTATTTGCACTGGCATACTGGCAATTCTATTACCTACGGATTATTAAATTTAGTGTTTCTACTTTTATTAATTTTGAAACGTGAATTTTGGCCACACTGATTGGTCCATTTAAAGGCGTTATACTGACGAATAATGAAAATTGTCTGTTTCCATTTTGCCTAAACAAAGGTAAAATGCCCGGTGTTTCAAATTTCTTGTAATTATTAAGTGTCTAGTCCAGTTCTGTCCATTTTTTAAAACCGGGAAATAAAATTGTTGGGCATACTGACACTAATAATTGGACGTAGTTATGCATAACTCGACCAAGCGCCAAATTCGATTTTTTGGTATTATTGGGCCATCTAACGGCCAGAGACATTATCTATTTAGAAAAAAATCATGGAACGTTAGAGATCTATATTTTAGGTGATATTTCAAGTTAAACTAAGCGCCAAACGGTTTAAGCTAGTAGCTGCATTTCGCATAACCCGACCAAACACCACGAAATTGGCTTAAGTCGACCAAACGACACGATTTTGGCGTTTGGCCTAGTTAAGCAAATTACGTATCCGCTTGCTTATGACAATATTTGAGGCCCATCCCTCGTTGGAAAAAAATATCCTCCCGTTTTTTAACATCCGGTTATAGTTTTTTTTACCAAATGACACGGATTTCGGGGATATCGAGTGCGCGTTAAAACTGCAACAAAGATTGTATACATCTGATGACTACATTAATATTATGAAATCGTGCAAAAAGAAAAATCCCCTTGTTGTCCATAAAATGGAAGAGGATCATTTTTTTTGGTACTGCTAACATAGAAAAAGTATTGTTAAAGAAAAGTAGATGTGACAAATAATAAAATTAATTGGCTGAAATTTAAGGAAATTGAAGTTCGAAAGGACCAACCTTGCAGAATATTTGTTAAAACTTCTCTCAAGGATAAAACTCATCAAGAAATGAATATAGAAAAAAAGCGTGGAAGACCACAGAATATAGATACTGAAAAAAAAATTCCTTTAAAAATGTACTTGGAAATTTATGGTCAGACGGAAAGCCTATTGCAGAAAAAAAACTCGAAGATCTAAAGTTTCTGCTTCCTCTAACACCAAAACATGCAAGGAGATTTTACAAAAACCTGGTGGGTGATCCAACTATTGATACTAGACAGAATATTAGGTAGTTATTTGGTATTTATTTGCATTAAATATTTAGAGAAACTAGTTTGGGTTAAAAATAACAATTTGTTATTTTATTTGAAGTTTGTTCGCAAGGTACGACATACCTATGGAGGTTTCATAGCTTTGTACTTTCTTAGAGTATAATTTTAGTAAATAAAGTTTTTAAAATATGTTTCAGTTTTACAGCTATTTTGATGTTTGTTTTAATTTTAAATAAAAATAGATTCCTAAGAGTTTTAAATAATGACTTTTTATTTTCACTCTTCACTTTTCCTAACAACTAACTTTATTTTATTTATTTATTTAAAAATAAAGGAAACGGCATTGCATAAACGTCCTACGCGATAAATTTTACGCGGGGTTTGGTTTTGCAAAATTAAAAAACATCATACCATATAAATAGCATAACCAGACTAAGCGACATTTTTTAACATAACTTCTAAAATATCATTTTTTTCTGCTAAAGGTTTACAAAGATCAATTTGCAATAGTACCTTAGATATACCTTGCGAAAATTGGATCTGGATCATAAAAAACCGCTTTTTAAGGATATGCAAAAGTTAATCGCCATTTCCCAAAATTCTAATTTTGGCGCTTGGTCGAATTATGCATAACTACGTCCAATTCTCTCTCCTCTCTCTCTACTATTCTCTCTCTCCCTCCCCCCTGTCTCACTCTCTCTCTATCTGTATCTTTAGTTCTTGAAAGTTTAGATTTTTAAATGATCCTTTAATTGAAAAGCACGTTTTTTTTTAAAAGTGACCTTTCGTAATTACAGCTCATCATGTTTTACAGACGCAGTAAATTTTTACAGCCCATTATTAACATGGGCAAAAAAGTTGCAGTTCCTCATTGGAACTAACGGTGATTAGGAACGGTCGATCCTTTAAAAGAACCATCTGAATATTTATGCGAGAGCATAAACTTAATGTCTAAATCATTCGAGTCACAAATTTTACCGGGATGGCAGAAGCCGCGCCACGTTGTCAGATCCGCTTATTTTACGTACTGCCAGGTAAAGTAAGTGCCACAAATATAACATTATGGTTTACAATTCTGTCTTCCAGCAAAAAAATATCGCCTCTTTGTGGACAAGAAGCAAAACATTGTGGGATATTTTTATTTTGTACAGCTATCAAATAAAGTAATGCTTTATAATTATTTCCGAATTTAATAAATATAAATTTTAAAATATAACGCTATTAATTTTTGACTTAATACTGACTAATGAATGGTTGCCAGACCTTGAGTACGATTTTGTGCTATCACTTTTTAACGTGATATATAGAAAATAACAGAGAGAAGCCGTATCGATCACTTCGGCTATTAGCGATCAGAAATACTGTCGATGGGTCGAGTTTTGCAAGACGAAATTTGTTTCTAACAATGAGGAGCGAAAAATTGGCTTTGAAGGCCACTACAACATTCATTATATTAGAGTAAATTAAATCGGACTTCCTTGTAGTTAACGTAGATTCTTACTAGAACATCCTTTGTTATATTTTGTACTTTGTTTTAGGTTCTTTTATAAAAGCCGGCGCCTACTAGTCGACAAAGTTACTCGGCTTTTATGGCTTTACCAAAAATAAAGTTAACCGCAGCAATTGGTCTGATGTCGGGCCGGCTAGTGTGCGTGGGCTCTTACTGAGTCAATCTTTTTATTTTTGGAAAATCGTTTTTGTCGTGGTAATCAATGCCGTTTAAAGAGGCGCGTATTAGACAATAGTCAGTTTTTGCTAACTAACAAAATCCCGCTAAACGATATTTCAAAGGCAAATTTGTCTAAAACTACAACAACCATTTGGTAAAAACCTGTTTCATATTGAACGGCAGGTCTCATTCTTTCTAACGAAGCGAAATTCGGGTTTCAGGAGTCAGTGGTTACCGAGATTTTAGTGTCTGAAAAATCGAATCGCGGGATTTTGTTGGTTGGCAAAAACTGGCTAATAGCTAGTTTTTGCTAGCTATTCTACCAGAATCCCGCTAAACGCGAATTTCTCTGAAACTACACAAACAATTTGTGTTTCATATTGCGCGGCAAATATAATTCTTTCTAGTGAACCAAAATTCAAGTTTCAGGAGTTAGTAAGTGCCGAAAATTTTAGGCTTGAAAAATTCAAATAGCGGGGTTTTATTAATTAGCAAAAACTGACTAATAAATAAGCTTTGTCAACAGCAGATTCTCTTATGGTACAACCTGGTTTTAACCCAACTTCGCTTTTTCTTTATTTTTTCATATTCTGTGATATTAATTTTTTTTAAAGAACACGTTAAATAGCAATTGATTTAAAAAACATAATTTATTTGTACAATAGTAAAAAAAGTCCTAAAATACTTTCTAACGTAATGTGTCAACGTTCAAGTTTGTGACAATCATGACGCAGACGCTGGTGAGCGTAAACTTAACATCATTTCCACCTTAGCTTCATTAGGTGTACTTTGTTGGATTGCCATTTATATACATTCGGCCGTCGCTACGTTCCCACCTTATAGTTAAGAAGATTTATTTTCATCTGTGGATTTATGTCGAATGTTTGCTCCGCGCGTGGGTATCCTAGAGGGGAGGAGTTTTTTGACATTTTAAACCATTCATTACATATTATATGTAATGCATACGCCTTTAATCCAAAAGATTCAAGCCTTTAAATAAGTCTAAATGCGATCGCTGTTGGCTCAAAACCGTCATTCCTTTGCCATAAATTTTCTATGAATTTTCTATTCGTTCAAAGTCATTATATCTCAATCCAAAAATGGTTGTTTATGGTCCACGAGTGTTTGATCTTGAGCAAAGAGTGTTTATTAGTGACCCAAAAGAGTTTGACCAAAGATCAGATTTCCCAAATAATGTGCAGGTTAGGTCTCAGTTGTACAGTTGCATTCAACGTAGATGCTTCTTAATAGCCATAGGTGTCCTCTCAGAATACGTGTGTTGATTCTTAGCTAATTTCTACTCATTAAAAGTAGCTATTATTTTAGTAATTAGGAGTCTGGATCCTCAAAGAAAGATTTACTGTGGTTCAATCCTGTCTGTTGTTCCAGTAGATTTTATGTAGACTCCTGGTCCATCGTAGGGATCTCGTGCTGTGCATCCGAGTACTGGTTCTAAACATATAAATGTTTTTTCAGATCCCTTCATCGCAAGTTTTACTTTTATGCCTTTGGGCCACTAATTCCCCATGATATTTCCATACCATACCATAAACGTTACCGCTGTAAGGGCTGCTTGACTGGCAAGAGTTTTATGGAACCGCTTAAGTAAATCCTAGTCGTTGTTTTTGTACGCATCCTGAAGATGGCATAAATTTCTGTTTGGAACACTGTGGAGAAAAGTAAACGTTTTTCTTCGGTATTACTTCTCGTGTATCCCCGCTCTGGTATCTTCTTTGGTCTCTTTGAGCCATATGTGTACCGAATTAATGCCTCAGGAGTTTCTGGTGTTTTCTTTGTTCCACACGGTCCGATCATCAGTTTTACGGTCTCGAATATGTCATATACAGCAAAACCTAAGGTAATTGTGGTCTGGACTCAAGTCCCTTATGCTACACATACATTATATTATTATCGTGTTCTAAAAATTCTTTTCAATTATGTCTTACGATCAGAAGTGGTTTGTGTAATTTCATGAAAAGGGGAATAAAATATTTTTTCTGAGAGTGCATTAGGATATTGCTGAGTATGTAATGGTGAGATACTGTACTAAATATAACAGCGCTATATACAGTGATCCTTAGAATGAATTCTAATATGTCAGCTAGTTGTAATATTTCTTCGTTAATATAGGTAAGCTTAGAGCGATGTATAATTTTTGAAGATTAAAAATAAATTGTTCTTTAGCGATGATATATAAAAAGAATTCGTTGCGTAAATGTCATATATTTTTTTTCAAAAATGATCCTTTCTTTCGGTAAAAAAAAAGATAAATAGAACCATCAAAAAAATGTCTCGTGTCTTCGTCATGACTATGACGTAGCTATTTTTTCGCTGTTGTCATAAATCAAATCAACTCCTTATATATTATAAAAACAACTCCAGTTTATTTTGTGGAGAAAACGGGAGAAAATCTGTTTAGGCACGATACGAGTGAATGAAAAAGGAAACACTTTTATTATTTACGAACTTAAATCAGAGACGTACCTATGGGGAAAGCCATTGCTGGTTATATTCACTGATATAGTGCAGTTAGTATAATAAATCATTGATTTAGTGTTCTCTTACTCATTCTTGCTTAAAAACTCGAAACATTTGCAATATTTACTGTAAAACAATGCACAAAAATTTGAAATTAGGTAGATACTTCTATTATTTTACATCTTGGGGCCAATGTCCAAAAAGGAAACCGAAGGAGCGGTCACAAACTTATTTCAACCCTAAGCGAGCTGCCAATTAGTTCTGAACAACCTCCTAAACCCCGTAAGATTTGGCACTATACATCAGCTAAGTGGGAAGACCTGAAGGACCATTTTCGCAACTTTCCCTGGCTAAGCGTATGCTTTTCTTCGGATGATTCATCTGTCTGCGCAAAGGAGGTCTCCGACGTCATTCTAACTAGCATGGAGGCTTTTATTCCTTTCTCCAGAAAGCGCCCTTCCAACGGCAAGCTTTGGTTTAGCAAGAATTGCGAGCGTGCTGTCAGATCTAAAAACCTGGCTTACCGACAGTGGCGTAAAAACCCTACTCCTGAAAATCGCGCCATCTTTGTTACCACCCGAAACCAATGTAAGCAAATGATAGACCAAAGCAAAGAAGCTCATAACGAGAGAATCAAAAACAAACTTCTTGCCAGTCCTAACGGATCAAGGTCCATTTGGTCAGTCGCTAAGGCCGTCAGCCAAAACTTTACAAAGTCAACTATTCCACCTCTAACACGTTCAGACGGCACAATAGCAACCACACCCGGGGATAAATCAAACCTACTTGCTGAACTGTTTTCCTCGCATTCCACTGTAGACTTTCAGGGAAAATCACCACCCAACGTTCCCTCAGTTCAATCGCAAATGTCTGAAATCGTGTTCCGTCAGCGTCTTGTTAAACGGATTCTTAAAGGACTCGACGTCAATAAAGCTTCTGGTCCAGACGAAATTCCTATCATTGTTCTCAAGACATGCGCCGATGAACTTACACCAGTATTTTGTAGACTTTTCAACTTATCCTACAAAAAAGGAATATTTACATTCTGCTGGAAGTCGGCGCGTGTCCAGCCTATTCCAAAGAAAGGTAAAAAGACCCTGCCAAGCAACTACCGACCCGACGGTTTTCGAAAGTCCAGATCAACAGGTGACCTTTTGGCATATGTCACTCATCTTTGGAGCAACACCATCGAACATCATGGAGAATCCCTGGCTGTTGCATTGGACATCTCTAGGGCTTTTGATCGTGTTTGGCACGATGGGCTTCTAAGTAAATTGCGATCCTACGGTATGCCTAATGGATTTTGTTTATGGTTAACCAGCTTCCTTAAGAACCGTTCTCTGCAAGTGGCGATTGACGGGTTTCTCTCAGATACCTTCACCATCAATGCCGGTGTTCCTCAAGGGTCCATATTGTCGCCTACCCTCTTTTTACTGTATATTAACGACCTTCTAGTGAAAACCCAAAATCCAATTTATAGCTTTGCTGATGACAGCACACTTGTCTCATCTTTTACCTTGACTCCCCAAACATCCGCTGCCGACGCACATCTTCGCAGGCAGCATGAAGTATTGCGCCTCAACAATGACCTGGAAGAAATTTTGGCTTGGGGTGACAGTAACCAAGTCGAATTTAATGCTAAGAAAACCCAGGCAGCAGTCTTCTCCAAAAAGGTTAACATTGCAGAACCGGATATAGTCATGGCAGGACACGCAATTCCCCTGGCACCGTCTATTAATTTGCTGGGGGTCAATCTGGGAGGTAATATGTCTTGGCATGATCACGTTGCCGCAATTGCCAGGGCAGCTGCACAGAAACTTGGTGTACTTTTCCGCACCAAAAGGTTGTACACACCTCATCAACTTTTGACACTCTACAAAGCCCAGATTCGACCATCATTAGAATATTGCTCTCATGTCTGGAGCTCTGCACCCAAGCACACCCTTCGGCTACTGGATTCCATTCAAAGGAGAGCCGTTCGTCTGATCGGCGACCCCGAGCTGACCAAGACCCTCGATAGCCTGGAGCATCGAAGACAGGTTGGTGATTTGGCTCTCTTTTACAGATATTTCCATGGCAGGTGTTCGACTGACATTGCCCACTTGATTCCACCTAGAGCAATGCAAAACAGAAATACACGGCGAACCGCTGCCGCTCATCCATATGTTGTTTAGCTTAGTACTCCTCGAACTTCATTGTTCAAGAATTATTTCATCTGGAGAACGTCATCTTTGTGGAATGATCTTCCTGAGGTCGTGTTTCCCAATGAATACAATCTTCAACGTTTCAAGACCAACGTTAATCGCTTTCTTCGCACACGTACCGCTCCCAGAGCGCCTTAAAGGATTTTTCCTACAGTGCAGATGTTTTATCATAAAAAAAAAAAAAAAAAAAAAAAAAAAATGTTCATTATAACGGATATTGGCCCTTTTCTACCAAGGTAGAAGTACTGTATTTATTTTTAACCGGCAGCGGTAGTAAACAATAATCTAACCACAAAATATACTAAATAAGTTCTATTATTTAAAAAAACCTATTTAGATTTTGGCATAGTGCGTGCAGTGCTTGTCTTGTGGTGCAAAATACATTTTTAATATAATCGGAAAACCTGTTTATTCAAATTCGAAAGCTGAATGCAGTCCTGCGCCGATCGAATCCAATGACTCGTGGTTAAGTTTGTTTACTGTCGCTGCTAGTTGAATATAGATAATGTACATAAGTACAGTATATAATTAATGGATAAGATAATTTATTTTTCTTTTTAAATTCAATTCAATAAAATAAAAATAAAATTTCTTGCTGGGAAAAAATAAAGCGTTTTCTTCATTCTACACTTCAACACCTCAAGATTAATTTTAAACGTCACTAACTTAAAACTCGATTTAAATTTGTTATATTTTTAGAATACGTTTACATTACTTAGACTTAACAACTTTATCGTGTTATATTATTATTCCTTAAGATTCGACTTCCTGGGAACCTGGTGAGGCTTAAAGCTCATATTATGAGTCATTATGGCAGTGAATAAGTAAACTAAAGAAGAAATACAACTTAACTGGGAATAAAAATAATTCAGTTTAAGCATTTAAGGCTTACAAATTCAGGTTTGTAAGAATATTTTTTTTTAAATAAAGTTTTAAAAATAGTTGTTCGTCTTTAACTTAATACAAAAAATGTTTGTGATAAAATGTTTTTGGAAAGTCTTAAACAATTATATTAGAAAAACGACATTAATTGGGAAAATTTCATTGTTCTTACAGTCTTTGCATTTACTCTATATACTCGAATACACAACAAAACTTTTTCAGGGGGATAAAGAAATGTAGGAGGATAAGGTGTTTTATGGAGAATGAAAACAAAGAGGTCGTCCATGCCCGGTGGAGATTTAATACCAAACAAATGGAAATAAAATCAAAGTTCTTTTTTTAAACACTAGTAAAAAAAGTATTAGCAATAGCGCAAAGTCTATAAGGAATTATGACGATGACTATTGTGTTTTTATTTTGATTTTATACATGACTTATTGAAATCAATTATTATTAATCATATCCCAAGGTTTTTCGAGAAACTTTTAAAGAAATCAAGTATGGAATAGGATTTAACAGATTTAAAGTGGATTTTTTTTATGTTGAAAAAATTACTTTGTTTAACCTATCAAGTTTTAAAAAGGCAATGTATAAGCTTCGCTAAAATGTTTAAACTCGTTATGCGGAGCAAATGGGGCGGCGAAGGAGAGTAAATGGGGAAAAAAGAAAAGTTAATAAAAGTTGTCTCGTATTACTACAAGAATATTGTATTTTATTCTTGTGGTATAACCGAGGGTATAACATAATCTGTAGAGGGTAGACTATAGGTACTAGATTTTTTCTAGAATTGCATCATCAGTAGAATGGGCTTTTTCTGTAAATTTAATTTTGATCCTATCATATAGAACAAGAAAAAATACAATTTTCTACGGTTTCAGTTCTTAAATTCTTCAATTATTTACTGAGAAAATAATTAAACAAAATACGCTCTCTAATAAAAACACGCGAAAGTACTTATCGATGTCCCAACAATTTCAAGCAATGGCAGCAACCGATCGCCCTGTACACGACGCACTCCTACCTGACTGAGATTTCGCGTTTGGTTTCCTGTTTCTCAACTGTCTTGTCTATTTAAGTTATCAAAATAAAGATAACAATAATATAATTACACACACGACTGGCAAATAAAAGAATTGCGCGGTTAATAAGAGGACGTACATCCCTTTTAATATTATGTTTTTTTTTCTGCTTTCTAGTCGTGTTTTTATTTGTTTTTAAAAAAGGGTTGTGATACCCTAGGAATTCTTTTATTATTAAGATATATTTTCAGTAATAATATTAGTAAATAATATAATAAATTCGATGACAGTGAAAAGGCCCATTGTTGCAAAAATATACCTTTACATGACGGAGCAACCAGGGCAATGAAAGGTTTGTATATCTGTTGGGTTAATTTTAAATAAAATTAATAAATTTTGAATATGTGTGTTTTCCCGGGTACTACCTTGAAACCGGGAAATATAACTAACATGTTATTAACGCACAGTACTACTTCAAAAGATAAACCTGTGCGTCACATTATAAAACTGTGTTTAGTCCCTTCCATTGGTTTATTCTATCTCGATGGTCCCTTCACAATTGGCAACTGGACGATTCGACTCATAAAGAAAATAGAGATCGAACTGAATTAAATACACATTAAGAAACAAACTGATAGGTCAAAAATAATGTAGTGTTAGAAAAGGTAAGCTCGGGTAAGCTCATTAACATAAACGTTTAATATCTATTCAAAGTATAATTTTGAAATAAATTCACTTAAATAAGCTTCCGAAATACACATATCTATATGTAAAAGCATAATCGAGTGTATAGTAATGTGTATTTGATTTGAACTTTTAACAGATTTTATTTTTTTTATCCGAAGATTGGACGTGATTAACCGATTTAAATAAGTATCTTTTATCAGCTGATATATCTTTAAGGCCCAATGGCATTCTTTTTCGGGTGAATACCTTACTTCATTATAAAAGTATTATTTTAATTCATTTCAGACGTATTATATTTTTTATTTATTGATCGCCACTAATAATTATTTTAATACCATTAAATGATTCGACCCATTTATAGTTAAAAAATCTCGATTTGTTTCACCTTCAATAAAAAAGAGAAAATTTGCGAAGCGGTGTTAAATATACCATTTTGGTCCGCTAATAAGCAGTGAAAGTAACAAAATTTCGCTTTCAGAGCCAAGGTCTATGTCGGACTATGTAAGATTTATAGTTTTTTTTTTCTCATGAATTACTGAGTTAAGCTAGAAATAACAAGTTTTAAATATTAACATTAAAGAGTTTTAACGTAATGGTTTTATAAAAAATATTAACTTTCATTAGATTCATTAGCGGAACCCACATAATAATAATAGTAAAATATGCATGTAATTTAAAAATATCTTCTTTTTATTGCATCTTTTTACCCGTCTTATAAGGGTCCTTGGTATAAATACCTCGTCAGTATTATAACTGAAAAAAAAAACGTAAAATTAGAATTTGTTCCCAGAACATATTAATTATTTTTTCCCTATTTTATTTTTACAAAATAAGTTGCAAATTATTTGTGTGAATGAAAATCATATATAATAATATTTAATTCCACAAAGTAAAATAAATTACAAATGAACAATAATAAGCGCCAAATTGTATATTATAAATATAATATAAAAGTTATTTTGTTCGGTAAATCTTTAATGTCAAATCAGTTACTGAAAAAATCGCATACCGGCCAATAACGATCATTTCCTTGTGAATAACTACCTTTCTCACACCCACATAGAGACTACTTATCCATTGGTAAAAACAGAAAATCAGTAACCTGTTAAGTTTTTTTGTAATTTTGGTAAAAAAGGCGCTATTTTATAGGATAAATTTTAACACAGTCTGATCGCATATAGTCGGATCCACTCGCCGCGTCTCCCACTTTACGTTGGCGTTTTGCCAAAAGCCGAGAGACCTGCGCGGATTAAGTCAACGATATTTTAGCCTATTTTCAGTTACATGGCGGATGAAATGGTGAAATAGCTCCGTCCGGAGGTAGCTGATTTTACATGTTCGTGTAAAAGGGTCTGCCGCAGAGATTCGGTATGGCGCTACAACCGAGCGCATTGCATGATGGCGTGTGGATTTCAGGTAATGAAGGTGGTAAAATAGTTGCAGGCAGTGTTGCCAATTCTCCTAAATTATCGATAGATCTATTAAATTTATTGTTTCCCGATAATTTAAACAATAAGACATAAAACGATAGTATTTGTGGCAGCGGGCATGAGGCCTCAAGGAGGAGCCGCCATTGCTGCCGTCTGTGTGTTAGAATAATTTAATCCAAAAAATAGTTTTATAAAATTTTTCGTAAACATATTTTTTACGATTTCTTAATGTCCTCCAACAGCTGTGTAGGTTTGTCGAAATCTTTCCTACGGCATTAAAAGAAACAATGTTGATTTTGCAAAAATTAACATAATCAAAATCAGACAAAAGCCAGCAAGCACTAAACGTGGTTTCGCTTTTAAAAGAATGAAACTGGTTGCAATTTTTCTAGATATTCGTATGTGTGTCGCCTTTCTAGAGATACAGAGTGTTTAATTTTCATATGTTAAATTCAATTAGTACTATTTTATAACTACTTTAATTAGTCATCAAAAGTACTTTTAGATTATTTGGATAGAAATAAAACACATTTTCGAAAATAATAGATAAAGATGGTGATTCAATTTATATTTTGTTAAGCTTTTATCAAACAGAAAATGTCTTCTGTATACAAGATACAAAGTACGATGTTTTTATTAATGTTTTAAATTTTCTCATGTAATACTGTTGGCAGTTATTATTAAACAAATTTAAATAGCCTTGGTTTATTTGCAATTATCTCTATAAATATGTAATTTAATAAAGATATTTGAGCACACTTACTTTATGATGACCTTCGTAAATAAAAATGTTATAATATTCTAATTTAAAAATTTTGTAATAAGTTATTTTATTACTTAGTTTAGTTTAATTGAAACGGGAAAGATTATAATTTTACACAAGAAAGAATAGATATTAGATAAAAATAATTATATTTTTGTAGTTTTTTGTGAGATCACTACCAACACCATCTTAACATTTTTCATCAATGCATTTATTCTACGGAATTTTTACTTGACAGTACAACAGTACGTTTGCTAATTTAATGTTATCTTTTTTAGGTGGAACAAAGATATATTAATCATTTCCAAAATATGTTTAATTTTTAGATTCGTTCTAGCTTTGAATTATAAACAGATTTCCAATAGTTTGCAAGTTTTCGTCACGCGCATATCTGTAAAGTAGTTAAATAATTAGTTAAAATAATGGTAATTTATACAATAACAGTGGATAATACACTGTATTGTTATCGGCTAACAATAAAATAAATAATACTTAGTCAATTTTTATTGTTATATCTATCAAAAATTTAGAAAATAAAACTATAAATATGATACATTATAACAATATTTTATGGCAACAACATGGAAATAACTACTTCTATTTTAAATGTATTTTAACAAACCTAGATTTGGTGTGGTATGCAATAAAGCACAAGTTATTAGCACCACAACACACTAACACTATTAACTACTGGTTATTGCAACACGTAAAACAACTTCAAACACAATATCAGTAATGGTTCGATTATGGATATGTCGTTTTACCGAAGAGTACAATCCTCTTGTTGTGGTTGGAGGCAACAGTGTTGGCGATGTTGCTAATTCTAACATAGTTAGAATAACTGTGCATTTCATTAAATTAACTAAAGAAAGTATAGAATTTCTACCTTAGCGATAGCTCTTATTGTAAAAAGTAGCAAAAGTATTTTGTTATAGTAACAAAAGTAATTTAATGAAAGGTATGTAGTTCTGATAACAATATATATGGTTGTGCTTATACTAATCAGGCGGTATTGTTAACTTAACCATGATCATATTATTGGTGTATGATGTCCATATCGCACGAGGAAGTAAATTGAGCAGCACGACGCTGTAGGCGGCTTGCTCATATGTTATATTCAATTTACTTACTTTATTTATCGTAAATAGAAATAATCGAGGAAATAATCGTTGTCTAGTTTATTAAGCGACGAAACATCAACCAATCATTAACTATTTTCTTCTTATACTATTATTTCCGTATCTGGTCCTTGGCACAAAATCCCCGACACTTTAATAAACTCAGATTGCAAGCACATGAACGAAGCTTAACAATATTAAAGTAAGCAGAGCAAAACCGATTGATCTGCTTTATAAGCTTGACTGATTTAAACACAAAACACTGTTAAAAATTATTGAAAAGAGTTTTAAAACTTGTCGTGTAAAGCGACATTTTAGTTTTTACTTTTTTTTGCGTTCTCGTTTTCATTCATCGTTTTACTTTCGCTAAGCGCCGTCCCCAAAAGTATTCCGTTCTCATAACGTGCGTTTCAAATCGGATTCCCCTTTCAATTTCAATCAATATGCAAATAAGTGCAGTTTATAGTTGCGTATTTTAGGAAATTTATGCTTTTATAGTAAAATGGGAATATAAATGTCCTATTACACCCACGCGATGCGTTTCTATCTTATTGATACTTTGTTTTGTCAATAAGGAGTATTTCCTTACGTTTTGTGCATTGGAAAAAAACAAGCTACCTGCATTCTTAAAAGTTTTTTGTTATTGACATGCCTTCAGTTTCTACGTTAATATTCCCAAAAAGCTTTATTAATTAAGATGTTTCGTTCTGAAAATGAAGAATATCTTATTTTTTTTTACTTTAAAGCGTAGGGTATAAGCACAAAAACCCATTGTTAGTCATAAAAATGAATAATGCCTAGACATTACCGCACTACACGGTGAAAGTAATATTTACTCATACTATTTACTACTCATCCGAAATGTGGCGAACACGCATTCGTAATTTAACACCTAATTATCACACACATGGTGTGTTGACTTTGGGAAAATACAGTTAGTTTACTTAAGCTTTACTTTTTGGTGTCGTACGCTTAAACTATGCAGATGCATAGTTGTTGGAAAAGCTATGGCTGGATAGACATACAGTGTAGAAGGTGGGTTACCAGTTACAAGTATATTTTGCCTGCTAATCAAACTATTTCCTTAAAACAAATAAGTAATGAATTAGATACCCCTATCTGAATTTTACTAACTTTCTCCAAAGTAGCTATTTTACAAGCAGCAGAATATTTTCGATATTTGAGCTTTTCCAATAATGATAGAAGAGTTTTGGACTTGCATTGTCTTTACTTATTTTAAATTACAACGTTTCAACTGATCAATCTCCAGTTGTAATTTAAAACAAACAAATACAATGCAAGTTCAAAACTCTTCTATCATTCAAGAAACATCATTGTCTCCAACCTTGAAATAGACAGATTTTCAACAGGTTGCAGATAGCCGGATTTTTCTGGATGATGCGAGGCCCCCTGTCGCCGCGCGCCCCTGTCAAAAATACGACACATTTTATTTCATTTATAAATTGTGTAGTATCGAGCGACGATAAATACATTCTGTAAACTTACCCGCTCCATCATATACGTATTATGCACTCAACAGATCAGCGACTTTCGCTTCGCTCATACTCGATAAACTGTGTAACCTAAATACTGTTGGCTGATCCGCAATTATTTCATGGCAATCGGCAAATCGCTAATGTATAGAAATATGCGGTGCCTAAAACGTTCAGTTCGGCGACTCAGCCCATCTTCCACCAGTACACAAAATGTTGCACAGCTGCCGCCAAGCTCTTTTGCTAATTAATGAAACAAACAATTACGGAGTTAGGTAGGCCGTAGGCCGATCTATTGTTGACACAAGTTAGTGAACGGAAAGCAGAACGAAGAACCTTTACAACCTTAAGCACAAAATAGCTTGATATGCGGATATGAAATTAGAAATATATGGTTCGGTTTCTAGTGTTTCTACTTCATCAGGAATAGACTTCAATTGAGCAAGAACAAATATAAAAGATCTTGATTATTTGTCAACGAAAATAAAGGAATAGGTACCTATCATCTCGTGGCCATATTTCCTACCTAATAACCTTTTCAATATGAATTAGTAAGTCATGCATTTTAGACTTCATCTAACAAATAGGAATATTTCCGCATGAGCTCATTTTGGCGTATCTAGATCTGCGCATATCCATAGTTGTGGTTCTAATCAATTTATTTTGTATTTAAATAACTGATAAGTTACTTAAAGTTTGAAGTCTGCATAAATATTAACATGGAAGTAATAATAGTAAAATATTAAAACATGTATTCACTTGAAGACGACTGGAGATACTTACCAGTTGAAACGTTGTGATTTAGAACAAATATAGACAATGAAACTTCAAAACTTCACGAAAACATAACTTCTTCAAAAAAATACCACTGTATCTAAATAAATTTGGTTTTAAATGTTTGCTCGTAAACCAATTCTAAATCATAATCTTTTGGATGATATATCATGTCACTCACTTTACTATACTCTTCATCGCTAATCTTTTTACAATTAAAAAAGGTAGTAAAGGTGGTATGCACAGGCCAGATAAATAGTTAGACGATAAACCGTACATCGTTTTGAAAGACATGTTTGGTTTTTAGTTGGAACGGAAAACTGATAGTTTACTTATCGATAGTAATTCTGGTTGAAACTCATTTAAGCTACTAGACATTTACAACAAACTTTTAACTTTAAAGATATAATTTTTTACTTGAACCCCTTAGCTGACACCCCTAGACAATAGAAATAAGACAATGCTTATAAATTATTCATATACTTTTTATAACATACCACCGATTATTCGTGCCCAATAAAATCCAAACGAGCGAAATATTCGATATTTGTAGCAGTCAGGCCATAGTTTCACAATATCTTGATCTTGACTTCTGTATGTATTCAAACACCCCGTTTATTTTTAACCTATATAAACAAGTATAGAACTAGTTAGTATTTATTTACGATTTCAAGAAGTGCCTACAAGAACAGGCTTTCGACTTTTTTTTGTAAAAAGACCTATTTGTATTTGAGTTCAATGAATTTGAAACGCGAGTCTTTCGTAATATGTAGTCATGTCATATAAGTGTTAAGCAACGAAACTAGCTAGAAAATCTGACTAACTAAAGCATATTTTCGAAACGTTCCTTCGAAAATTCGAATTTTTCTTTGTCTCTTTTGACCTCATATTTGGAGAAACGAAGGCAATGCGTTGAATTCAATTCTCAGCGTTCTTACTATCAAGGGGTACAGCATGGTGTACTACAGGGGTCCGTTCACGGATCGCTGTTCATAATATATATGAATGATTCTTTATTATCATATGCATCATCCCTTTAAATGCTCACTCTATGTAGACGATTTCATCAGTAACCTATTCAATAATAATATGCAGAGTGCTATGACGATGACCAATACGTGGTTTGCATTGCATTTTTAAAAATAGAATCCAGAGAAATTTCAGACGTTGACATTTTCGTTTTTTTTTCAGGCCTGATAATTGGTTAGTAAAGATGGTTGGCATTATGTTGGATGGTTGACTATTCCTTAAAAATCACATTTTTAGGCTCTGTGGACGACTGTCTGGTGTCGTATTTCTTTTGAGATGATTGAAGTGCATATATGCTTTATTCCATGCTCGCCTTGTATATGGTGTGAATTTATGGGGTTTCTCAGCTGAGAGAAAGAGTTTTTTAACTTCAGGGGTGATCAGGTAAGAATTCCTTTAATACAATATGGTATTTTTCTACCAGTGCAGTTAATTATTTCTTCCTTTCTATCTTGGTAACAATGAGACACAACTCCTAAATAGGCGTAGGAGAAAAACTGGTCTGAATTTGTATTAAAGGCACACAGGTGGTTAAGTAGTAAATTAAATCCTGCGACAAGTGTATATTGTACTTATGACCATGTTTATACTTTATTCTTGTTATTTGAGAAAATATATTATCATAAATCTCATCTCGAGTGTCAGAGCTATGAAAAATTGGTTAGTAGATGTCGAAAAAAAGATTTAGTGACATGGAAGAATGATTAGTTCCTGGCAAAATAATATTTCGAAAGATCACTACTTTTTTTACTTTTCTTGAAAAGGTATGTATTTTTTTTTAAATGATCACATCCCATTTTCGTCTGCTTGTCTATATGTTGGCTCGCAAGTTTAAAATTTACTTGATGGGGATTGACAAAATGTTGTAGATGGATTAGGCATGAACTTTGCTCTAATCGGAAATACATTGCAGTTGGAGCTCGTAGAAATTGAGTTTCGGAGAATCTTGGTACGAAAAAAGGCGAGCATGCAGGAACATTATAATTTAATTTTTATAAATATAATCTTAAGTAATCGTCATCCGAATATTATTTTTAATAATCTTGAAATCATCTAAAATCGGGACAATCTTACTTTCAAATTACCGTTAAACGCATGCTGCGTAAGCAGGTTTCAGCTCTGGGTAATGTAGGAATGGACATATCGATATTTAGCATCGAATAAAAAAATAACGATGATTGAATATATCAATTTTTTTAATTACGACTTTAGTCAGGTTTACTTTAAAAAATATGTATTTTTAATTTTCGACATAAAAACAGTCAAAATATATTAAAGTTGAAGTGGATTATAGAAAATACGAAATATCCTTTTCTAAATAAATATACAATGATCGATATCAATGTTTCCAAAATAAAAACTGTTTAAAAAAATTAAAATATCGTAATCAATCGGACTGACAGTCCTAAATAATATCAATCCTTCATCATTTTCGCATCTTTTTTCTTATTAGATTTTACATCAGTCCGACGATCAATCCTTGAAATGTGCCCGTAACGATAAAGTAAGTAGTAACAGGTCGTGACTGTGACCGTCCGGTATCAGTGACAAAATAACAGGTTCATGTAATCTCACACTATATCTCTACTAACTGAATTTGTAGCGCCATCTTTAGAATTGACTTAAAATTCCACCATTTGGAGGTTGAGATTTTAGTTCCAGGTTTACAATAAACATTGATGCTAAAAACAGCAATGGGAGATGATAATATCGATGTTTGAAAACATCGATGTTTTATGCCCAACCCTACTGTAATAAAGTAAAATACTGGATAATCACATGGATAATCTGGTGCAATCCAAGTAAAAGTTTGATGTGGTGTACAGATATTAATAGGACGTGAAACCTTCGAAGAATTCTAAATCGTTTTTGATAAAAGTTAATTCAGGAACATGTTTAAATTAAAGGTTGGAGACAATGACGTTTCTTGACCGGCAGTAGAGTTTTGGACTTGCATTGTCTTTATTTGTTTAGAATATTCAACTGGTAAGCATTTCCAGTCGTCTGCAAGTAAATACTTATTGAATGAATGTTTAAATTACATATTTTATAAAATTTACAAATACATCTAGCTCCTGTAAAATTGCCCATTGGTCAGTTAAATGTAAACATTTACATTCATATCACCTACGTATTCTTTGTGTTAACAATAAATATACTTTTAAATTGTTGGCATAAAGTGAACGTTGCGATATGACGAGACGAGAAAATCGTTTATTTTTTCTTTCCTTATTAACAAAACAAAACCTTGAAAATTTGATTGTCTTCCTTAAATATACAGGGGACTAATATGTATAAACTAAAATAAATACAAATTTGATTTTTTGTATTTTTAGGTAAAACTGAATTTATGAAATTTTTTTATATAATTGAATAGCTTTTTTAACTTCATTGTTATTTTCTGGCATTGTCAATACATTTTTCATATTATTTATTATCTATTGAAAGCACTTTTTCTGTAATAGTTGTACTTGTAATAATTAAATGTTACTGATGGTATGTAGTGACATCCAAACGCATGCAACTATTTTACAAATAGTGTCTGTTTGAAGGTTGGAGACAATGATGTTTCTTGAATGATAGAATAGTTTTGGACTTGCATTGTCTTTAATTTGCTTTACATCACAACGTTTCAACTGGTAAGTATCTCCAGTCGTCTTCAGGTGAATACTAAATAAGTAAAGTAACTACAGCTCTATTTATACTAGCTAGATGTACTGGAGCATGACTGAGATGGGTGCAATCATGCGTTTAATTCTTGTGCGGTATTTTAAGTTTACATCTACTTAACAAAGGTTTCCAGATATTTCTTATATCTAGTGAGGGCTTACTAAAACAATCTGGGTTCTGGTATATGATAGCAGCTTCCTTGAACTTCCTCTTCCTTCAATGTGGTTCTTTGTGCAGGATTCGAGCTTCTGTCCACTTAATGTGATGACCGTGTGTCCAGGCATGGTCAGCTGCCCCTGATTTTTCGGTTTCTCCTTTAAGCGTGTTGTTTCTGTGTTCCTTGACCCTAGTTTCAAGTGGCCTTAGAGTCTCACCAATGTAGGATCTGCCACATTCGCAGGGAATCTGATAGACACAGTTTTTCCTATCTTTTTGACTTGTTGGTTTCGTCTTCGTCAGGTGGCTTCTTAAAGTGTCTTTTGAGCTGAATACCGTATTAATGTTGTATCGTTGTCCTAGTCTTCTAATTCTCTCAGACACTCCTTTGACATACGGAATGTTGAGTGTTGATTGTGACTCTACTGGCTTCTTTTGTGTATTTGACCGATTCTTGCGATTTTCCATTAGTTTATCAACTAGATGCCCGGGGTAGCCATTTTTGTTGAGGTCGGTCTTGATGTAGTTAGTTTCCTGTTTGAGGGCTTCATTTGAATTACAGATGGTAATTGCTCTATCCACAAGCGTTCTTACTATGCCATGTTTTGTGCTATTTGAGTGATTTGAGGTGTAATTCAAATATTGACCTGTATGCGTGGGTTTTCTGTACACTGAAGTATGGATGGTGTTGCCATTTTTCTTTACGTTTACATCCAGGAAAGGTAATTGACTGTTTTCTTCTCTCTCCATGGTAAATTTGATTGTCGGCGCCAGGCGGTTAATGTGGTATAGGAATTCCTTGAGTTCGTCATCGTTTCCATTCCAAATAATGAAGGTGTCGTATTTTACAAATAATTACCTTGACGTTCTTTAATTTCGATAACTGTGGAGGGTTGGGAGTAAACAGTGGCGTAGCCACGGGGGTAAGGAGGTCCCTGCCCTCTTCTGGCCTGCGCCCATAACTTTTGAATGATATACTGCACAAGGAATTAACGTACTAGTAATGTTTTATATTTTTCTAACATTAATAACTGAACGTCAATGGTAATTATTGTAATTTTATTGTTCGTTCACGTTCTTTGTAACGGATGATACATAAATAGACAAAATTAATATAAATTTCCTAAAAGTTCATGTCATGCTTCCTTATGAAGAAATACATATTTTTTCTTTTTGTTAACAGCCTATTTATAATACATAAATAAAAGAAAAGTTGCAAACATTTTTAGCAAGTGAATAATAATATCTAAGGTCAATGGAAATAAATAGTGATTCAATAATACAGCGTTTGGGCGGAAACATTCTAAACAACTAATTGAGCAAGTAAGCGATACGAAAACTTCCTGTTTATTAAAAAATTAACACTTGCATTGTTCGATTAACTACAGGGTTTCTTATAATGAGATAGTCATTTTGATATACAGGGTGGATATTTTCAGTAACAGCATTGTGGCTTTATTATTAGGAGACTTTTAAATATTAAGCCACTGCCCTAGACTCACACTTTTTCAATGCAATTCGCTTTAATAAAGGCTATATGGTCAGTGACGCAACTTATATTTAGGAGGGGGAGGGGGGGGGGGGGTTAAGCCCCGTGTAGAAATCTTATACAATCCCACTACACCTCCTGAAGATGTCTTCTAAAAAAAGGTCGACCGCATAATAATCCAGCACCTCCTAAAGATTGGCTATGGTATTATAAATGGCTAGATATGTCTTTACGAGAATTATATTTTTTGGCGCAATACTTTTATATTATCGATTATTTCCATGTTAACTGAAACAATTAGTTAAACTAAATTATATAATGGCTATTGTCACTGCCATCTAAAAAGGATTCATTTTGTAAAAAACGTCGTCTTTTTGGCTAAAGTCTACCGAGCTGTTGAAAAGTGCGGATGTAATGTCAAGAAAGTGCAGTTTCTAACTATCGATAGGTCTATATATATAATAGGACTATCATTGATTCATCACTTTCATATCGAGAGCAGCGGATTGTACAAAATCAGAGGAAAAAAATCCATGAAAATAAATATTCTCCTCTATTAGAATTTTAATTTTAAAAATACAATAGAATTGTTGCCTCTAACTTCGTACAACCCGCTGTCCTTTATATGAAAGTGATGAATCAATGATAGTCATTTTGGATCTGGATGGTTTTATGTATCGAGCCGCAGTACTATTTTTGAAGAGTTGTTTTTAGCAATATAAAAATGATGACTGATGAAATACGGTCCCGACTTTATGGCGCAATGACCAGAAATTTTTAAAATCGGCCCCTACTATACCTACTATTTACTTCCCGTAATGTACGAGGTTTCTAGTTTCAATTAAGTAAATATCTTGATTCACAATGCTTCTGGGTACAGGTACCAGTGGCAAAAATGTTCTTTTGTGTAACTCCAATGAATCATTAAAATGTAAATAATAGTAATATGTAACTAGGTACGCTAAACTACAAAAATAATAAAAACCCCTTTTATATTACTTGGAAGTTATCATCACACGTCATGAGTCAAAATAATAAATTAAATAAATGGTAAATATTATTAACATTATAAATTTTACGTAATTACGTCTAAGCATTTTTAGTATGAAATGAATGTGATCGTATACTGCAGCAGGTACCAATCATAAACGTCGCCGTCGAGTCGCGCGTCGTCAACTACATATCTTTTAACTACATATTATGTAGCTAAAGAAAATCGTTATTACTTTGATATTTTTATCACTGAATTTATATTTTAAACGGTTATAGATAGACCTATTTATACTTTTTAAAGAATATAATGAAATAGTAAAAAAAGATAAAACTACTAGATTATGTAAATTCAATTGATTTGATAATACAATATTATGTAGTTAAATAATCACACGATGAAAAACTGTCGCAAATAAACTCTACCAGACAACAAATAAAGAACATCTTTTTTATAGAAGTGGAGATTCACCGGTGTATTTCAAAGAAATTTTAAAAAATAGTTTGCGTTCTTGTTTAAATTTACTATGTTCGCGCAGAGTGTTCAAAAGTCGTTCAAATGACCTCAAGGATAAAACTGTTAGGCGAATCGATTCTTATAACCAAAAAGACTTCCAAAGTATCTCAACATAACTCTCGTACGTATCAAAATAATTAACCACATCAGATGTAATTAATTATATCCTTATCGATGTTAATAATGTGATACAATGTATGTTTTCGTAGTATAGTAATGCCAGTTTATTATGTAGGTACTTTTCTCAAGGTGGAACTTTCCTTTATAACTGGGTAATCTTCATTTTTTATCTCTCCTAGCAATAAAACTGCACTTTAGATAAGACAAGGTTTTTATCTTAATAAATAAATGGCAAGCCTCATTTTTATTGCTGTCTTTGGCGAAAGTGCTTGTTTACTAACAAGCATAAAATGTCTAATACATAAACATAATATAATGTTTGCACTACATGTCGTGAATAACTACATAACTTAACTACATAAAAAGATAGAATACGCACTATTTTTTATACAACAATTTCAGTCACAATAATATTGCTAATCCTTAACCAAGTATAAACTAACACTTGTAATTTAACATTTATTACAAGTGTAATTTATTGGGTGTAAAAAGAGTCACTCTTTCAATCAATAACTTATAATAGACTTTCAAGAGTTATCGTTCTTATTTTGAAACGTTTGTACTTAGATTAAAACTCAAATTTAATATTCACTCTATAGTATGAGTCGGAAATAATAGTCAGTGATTCATGGCTTTCATATAGAGTGTAGTGGGTTGTACGAAGTTAGAGGAGACAATTCCAGTGTTTTTTTTGAAATTTTAATAGAGCAGAATATTTATTTTCGTAAATTTTTTTTCCTCTGACTTCATATAAGCCGTTGCTCTCGATATGAAAGCGATGAGTCACTGACTATTATTTCCGACTCATACTATAGATAAATATTATATTTTATTCAATTTAAAGTTTAGTAGTTCAATAAAATGTTTTAACTCCAAATGAGAATAATAAAATCACCGAACAAGATTGGCACTCTTTACTCTAATATTTGTTATTCCTGAAAAATGCGGTACTACAGTCACGTGGCAACTCTTCTTCTCCGAGCGCCCACCGGACGGATTCTGCTTTCCTCCATTTCAACACAATTTACAAGTGATAGAAGAGTTTTGGACTTGCATTGTCTTTATTTGTTTTATTTCAACTGGTAAGTATCTCTTTAGGTGAATACTAGTACCTATATACTATAATACTAGTAGTATTCACCTGAAGACGACTGGAGATACTTACCAGTTGAAACGTTGTGATTCAAAACAAATAAAGACAATGCAAGTCCAAAAATCTTCTATCAGTCAAGAAACATCATTGTCTCCAACCTTTAAATTTACAAGTGTTGGACATCTTCATGCAAGTTATGGATTATTGACAGAAAGAGGACTAGAGTCGCTCATTGTAATGGGGTTGTACGTATAAGTACAAATATTATTAGAAATATTTTTTAAAGTAACTATTTATTGTTAGTTTCTTAACGTTGTTGTTTGCTTTATTTATTTGCTAACAAATAAAGTCTTCCCTTTTAGTATTTCGTCTTCTTCGGTGACGACATATTGGTCGGATGCTCTTAAAAATATGAATGGCAAAGCATAAACTTGGTCATAATTGTGGAAAAGTCCATATTTAAAAAAATCCAACATTTGTTATCAAAAAAACGATAATAGGAGATAACTTCTGGTGTTGGGATGGATGAGTAAGCGCAGATGCAAGTGGGGAGAGAGATACATTTATAGTTGTGAATTATTAATAATTTTATAATTATTATATAATAATATGTTATTAAATAAAGCATGGGCGAAGTCATCGAAGCGAAGACTGCATTTTTAAGTTTCTAAATAATTACCAGGTGTTAAGTCGGGTCAGGTAGGAGGAAAACATTCGATTTCAAAACTTCCGTTGCAGGAAAAATCTAATTTATGTTTATAGATACGAATCTAAACACATAGCATAAGAAATGCTGCACGTAATGTCGTGTGTAGGTATTTATGTTTAAATAATAATTAATAGGTATCAATAAAAAGTGCATCATATCTATATTTATAAACTTCACGCTTTTCAGGAATTAGGTGAAACAATAAAAAAGATAAGGCATATAGTTTCGACGAAATACCAAATTATAGGAATTATCAAATTGTGTCATAATTATAATTCATATAAAAAATAACTAATTAAAAATTATTGTTGTGTTAGCGTAAATAGAGAAAAAGGTAAAATTATTTAATAATTTATTTTATTATATAATTTCCTAATTGGGAGTGAGTGAAAGCGCAAATATTCTTGTCCAAATTCCGTTAAAATCATATAAAAATCTTTATTTATTCTAGATAAGATAGAGGATGTAGGTATACGTCGTAAAAAACATCCGATTGATGTGATAAAATGCAGCTTGCTACTCGCGATGCGCGATTAAACTACGGATTTTCTTGTTATTCATTGCATTATAATATATTTTTCTTTAAGTATAATTAGAAAAACCGATATAAAACTATTATAATCATGAATTATGTATTCTAACTATTAAGAGCAGCCGACCAATATGTCTAAATTCTTCTCCAGAGTCACCAGGTCCATGTGTGTGAGAGAGAACCAGTGGCTAAAAGTTTTAGAACTGACCAGTCTTTTTAAACCTGGCTTCATTATTAAAAAAATAAAAATAATACTTATTTTAAACAAAAATAAATAAAAAATACTGACAAGACAAGAATGACAAACTGCAGCTTTCCCCTCTGTCCCCATCGATAATAAGTAAAGGGCATGCTCAGTGCCCACTCGCACATATTTTTTGGACCTAAGTCATTTGTCGTGCGTGTTTGAAGATCTTAAAATTGGTTGAATTTATCAGGTTTTTAATGAGCTGAAAAAAATTGATGTTATAACCTAACAACATTTTTATTTGTCTGTTTAAAGGTTGGAGACAATGACGTTTCTTGAACGGCAGTAGAGTTTTGGACTTGCATTGTCTTTATTTGTTTAGAATCACTACGTTTCAACTGGTAAGTATCTCCAGTCGTCTTCAGGTGAATACTGAATAAGTACGGTAACTACAGCTCTATTTATACTAGGCAGGTGCTGTGACGCATGACTAGTGGGCGGAGTCATGCGTGTTGCTAGGTGATGACGCATAACTGGATGAGTCATGCTTGTCATGGTTTGTGCGAACAGACCCGAGCATGACGTCATCGAGCATGACTCATCAAGCATGACTTATCAAGCATGACTCATCAAGCATGACTCATCCAGTTATGCGTCATCACCTAGCAACACGCATGACTCCGCCCACTAGTCATGCGTCACAGCACCTGCCTAGTATAAATAGAGCTGTAGTTACCGTACTTATTCAGTATTCACCTGAAGACGACTGGAGATACTTACCAGTTGAAACGTAGTGATTCTAAACAAATAAAGACAATGCCAGTCCAAAACTCTACTGCCGTTCAACATTTTTATTGATAAAAAATACTTATTATTACCGAATTTACACTTTTTAAATGCCAAAACCATCAAATTTCAAAGTCAGAAAATCTCATTTTGAAAAAACGACTGTTTATCATGAGGCTTTACCGAGACGGAGGGCCTACAGCCGACACTTTACTCGAAAATTTTACAAACAGACCGACATACATTACTGCTCCTTTTTACCACTAATTTAAAAAAAAAAATATAGTTTTGATTGGTTAAAACTTTATTTACCAATTTGTAAGCATTTAACTTTTTAGAAAAGTCAATGATATTGAAACGTTCCAGGCGATGAGTTCAAGCGGATGCAGGTATGTTTCACGATGTATTCGGAATCATTGTGAACTATAGTTCAACTGTTTATTGTGGGTCAAATGGTCTGTCTGTGACCTAGTTGATTAAACCGCTTAACTGGAAAGCGAGACACCTGAGTTCGATTTTATTAGTGGGGGCGGAAAACTATTAAGATTTATGAAATATATCTTTTGGCGGCAACTGTTTAATGTTGTTAATGTGGACATATTAAGTTAAACAAATTAAATACTTGGCTATAACAAAATTCGATTTGAATTGGTATTTTATAAGTTCTTCCTCTTCACAGGGAGTGGTTTATAATTTTAGAAAACGCAGCTCCGTAGCCCACGACATAGATGTACAAAATGTACATGCTATACATATTTTCATTAAGTCTCTGCCTAATGTGTAATCCATGTTTATGGATAATCGTCAGGCTCTATATTTCTAAATTATTCTCAAAGGTTACCAGCTCTATGCGAAATTATATCTAACCTCCGATTCTACACATGAAAATAATAGGTTTGAGCTCAACATTCCTTAGTAAAATAGTGGTCGTTAATCAGATACAGGGTGTTAAAGTTTAATTTCTAAATTAAGTTAAGTTATCACAAAAAGGTAGGATTTTGATAGCAATTGTTCGGTCTAGGCCCGGGCCTTGGGTCCCGCTTTACGAGGGCCCCGCGTTTAATCTGAGCGACACTATACTTATTCAAATAGTTTAAGGCTAAATACTTCATTTGCAAAACTGAGATGCTGCTAACATTATTTATTGTAAAAAAATATATTTTAAGTTCTAAGCCGATCCATTCGATTTATATATTTGTATGCAAAACAATCGTAAAAAAATGATTCATTTGGGAGAACTATAATGAAGCCATTACCAACGTCCTCTTGTAGGTATTTGTTCAATCACACGCCTCGGAGACGGTAGCGGCTTATTTATAGGTTTTGGGAAAATATGATATTTATATTAAAAAAAAATAATTTGTTATTTTAGGGAGAGTATTTATTTCGATAAAAATTCAACTTTAAAAGAAATTTACCCAAAACTATCTTAAAAATATTATTAAAAAAAAACATACCCGCACAAAGGAAGGCGAACGGATCCAAAGTATAGTTTCTTAATATCAGATTTCTTCATACATAACTTATCAGATTGGTGGTTTAGCCGGAAAAAATTTAAATAATTGTCATATTATTTATTTTTGTCCAGTTTTGGTTTCTGTTTTTATCAAATAAAAGGTAATTTAGTCATGCTAGACGAATTTTCTTCTAGACAATGCAGATTTTTGAAAAAAAAAACTATTTAGATATTTTCAAGGTAGTTTTATAAATAAATTTGTTCTTTAAATACTCGTGTTACACTGTCGTTATTATCAAGGTTTTGTTGACATATACAACTGGTAACTACCTACTAACAATCCATTTAGATAAAACACTTATTATTTTAAATGGAAAAAGTGACTAATTTAGATAGGTAGGTTATTTTTATAGAAATAAAAATCAAGAAAGATGCAGGTATTTAGATACACTCGTTTATAAAATCGTTAATTAATTGACAAAATTACAGCAGGTATTGGTTCCTGATTGATGATTAATTGTCAAATATATTGACAAATTGCCTTTAGTTCCGTAGTGCAGTTTATTCGGTAATTGGGTACGCAAACAAAATTTTAACTTATGGGCTACGTTTCAATTTAGTGCCAGTTGGAAATAAATAGACTATCTCAAGAGTGTCTAACAACGACACAGATGGCGCTCCATGCCACATCTTACTGGTGTGTCCCACCAAGTGCTGCCTAAGTGGCTTTGAGTTCCCTTTTCTTTTCGTCGGACCCTAGCTCTACTGATGAGTCATAATATGACGAGACGCTTCTAGAGATGGATCTGGCGAAACGAAAGGAAAAATCTTCTTCTTTAAATAGACTATAGATAGAGTAAGTATATAAGGTGGAATTTTTAACTGGAATAAATTCAGTATTAGAAAGCCCCTTTATTTGGAGAGAAAATACGGAAATACGAGTGCCTTTATTTTTAATTTGGTACACTTTTTTCGTCCTGTCATAAAATTTACCCCTCTTTTGAGGGTAGAAACCGCCCCCAATTTTTTTTTCTTAAATTTAAAGGTATGTATTGCGATAACTCGTTGAAGAGGGCATAAAAAAAGAAATACGACTTACTATTTACTTTTGCATTTTGGTAATGTAGAAAGCAAGAAAAAAATAAGAACTGGCCATTTTAGAAACAATTCATACTACAATTTTGGTGTTGGCAGCGCAGGCTGGCTGAAAAAAAGGAAACATGTTATTGATAAGGTTATTTGTTTAGTTAATTCCGCATTCCAGTGGTCACTTTTTGTTATTGGTTTTGCCAAGAAAAAAATGGGCAACATTTCCAACAATTTTTACTATAAAAAAAATTGCGTCTAGATTACCGAAATGCAAAAGTAAATAGGTCGTATTTTTTGTATGCCCTTTCCAACGATCTATCGCAATACACCTTTACATTTGAGAAAAAATAGGGGTATATTTCATGACGGAACGAAAAAAGTGTACCAAACTAAAGACACCCGTATTTCCGTATTTTCTCCGCAAATAAAGAGGCTTTCTAATACTGGATTTATTCCAGTTAAAAATTCTACCCTGTATATATGTACAGAATATATCGACATGTAAAATTAATATGACACAATTAATTCCCTTTGCTTGGGCAAATTCCTAGAACCACCATTTGCTTAAAGCCACCTTGACCTAAATTAGTGTTTCATTCCATTATTATACTCTTTTCCCGTTCTTTTTATTAATGAAAGACATGTTCCATAATATAAAAATTACACCGATCATTTTCGTGTTAAAAACCTTGTGACCTTCAACTTTACAGTGCAACACCATTTTATTACCAACGCGTCACATGTCTGATGGTAAGATAACAAAGGCTGTCGCTGTCACAAATGACAAAGCCTTTGTAAAATGATGATGGTGTATTTTCGGCTATAAATAACGGAACTGCGTTATAGTAGCGGCTTCATTGTTGTAGTATTTATATACTTTTTAACAGTTATTTTTATAAACATGTTGATTATAGTTGATCCCTTTTTTAAATGAAATTTAATATACTTAGTTATTTTATTCGCATTAAGAAAACAAATAATTGTTTTGCAGATATGGAACTGCTATATATGTATTTAAGTATTATTAATTTGATATTAGGTAATTTAGTATGGCCATGGCGTTTTAAGGCCTTCCGGTTTCAACTAACAGTAAAAAGTTAAGAGTAGGTAATTAGGTATTTAATTATTTCAAAGAAACATGAGTTGGTACATAAAGTCCAAAACCACGAACCAGATTTTGGTAAAAAATATCAACTTCATCCCTAGAAGCGTTTCGTCATATCATGACTCATCAGTAGAGCTAGGATCCGACAAAACAAAGATAACTCAAAGCTGCTTATGGCAGCACAGTGGTGGGACACACCAGTAAGATGTGGCACGGAGCGCCATCTGTATCGTTATTAGACACTCTTGAGCATACCAGCAAAAAAAATAGTTAATTAAGTGTGAGAAACTCAAGTGAAGTTGAGGTGTAAATAGAAGTAAAGCTAATGGCTAATGTCAAAAACAAGGTCTGTGTAGACCACATATTTAATACCAGTATGTTGCTGATAGCATATAAGACTTGTGGCTCAGGCGGAGGACTAAAACGGGATCCAGAATTTCACGTCATTTTGTGGATCATGTAAATATTGAACTGGATTAGTAGAAAAAAATTTAGTTTTTTATACTTTCCCGAGAACCCAATTTTTCTTCAAATATGTATTGAAACGTTACCGCCCCCCGCCAATGCGGAAGTAAAAGAAAGTAGTATTTTTATATTTATTTGTTTTTAATTAATAATAGTATTTGTTATAAATAACATTATTTAATCATTTTAATAGCCATTTAAAATAAGATTTATTATTTTAAATAGATCAAATTTAGGAAAGACAAAAAATGTGGGTCCCCTTGAGGTCCGAGTTTAACACACGAATGTGCCACACGATTCCACGCGGAGAATCATTAGTTTACCAATCCTTAAATTTCATACGTGTAATCATGTTAGGTATGAGTTTACTGTCATTTACCCTGGAACGGGTGGATTGATGTTATCGAGAATATACGCAAATGCAATTTAAAGAATGGCTCGGTTGACCGTCTAGTTCCGGGACCTGATTTACCGCCTATTATGACCCTACGTTGTGTTTGACCGCTACGTTGTGTTTTCCGTCGTATAACGTGTAACGTGTAACCCAAATCCGCTGATCAGCAGTATGAAGTATTACACCGAGAAAAGCGCCGAATTTTGAACAGGGAATTCTTAAAACCGTATTTTAGTAAGTGTAGGATAGTTAAGAGGTGCGAGTACTCGAAAGTGGCTGAACGCTAACCCCGGATAATTTGAAAGAGACGCGGCGCGGTTGGCGTTATCGGCTGCTCAGAGAAAGTCGGAAAATTCCAGCTTCCAAAGGTTTGCCTACCCTGTGCACAGGACGAGCTAATGAGGCAGTAGCCTACAGCAGTAGCTGATCTCTATAGGCGCACCTCTTGCAGTTGCTAGGATGAGCAGTAGCCCCGGACAGTAGTCCTCTGCCCCACGTTGGAGGAAACGGCGGAACCATCCGTAATCCCCCCTTACAACCTCTAACGTAGGATCGTATAGAAGGTTATTAGGAAAGTGAGGTTAGACCTATCAGACACCTTTTAAATTATGTATAGAACCGGCAGTACCGGGCTGGCTAAATAGAAAGGGGCAAATCACGGCAGTGGAAAATGAGGTCACCTCAAAACACAGTAAAGATCCCCACATCTCCACGACTTTCAACGATAGAAAAGTCGTTATATCCCCCCAGCATGGGCATTAGCCCGGGATATAGGGCGGTGGGAGAGCTGGCAACAGACATGTCTACGAATCTAAACCGTGTCCGAGACATCCCTTATATTCTCTGCTATGAACGTAATTAGCTAGAGTGACGTAATAGCATTAGCCAAAACCCGCTACTTCGCGTATTTTATTGAAGATAAAAGGCTTTATGAATCCCTGTAAAAATGCGTCGCCCAGTATAGTTCAGGACAAAAGAAAAAATAGTTATCTATAAATTTTGCCGTATTTGCCTAACACAGATAAAGGCCTGCGAGCAGGTAAAGCTAAATAAAAAAGGGAACCACGCGACATATAGCCCTTTATCCTGACCTGCAATATTCGTCCCGTTATTCACATCTTCCCCATTAGGACCGACCACCTATAAATAAAACCAGCTATATTGTTGCCAATAATTATCGGGTTTTGTTAAATCATAATGAGAGGTAAACATTTAAATAAAAGATGCACGTGTTCAAGTGCGACCACCCCTTGGCAGCAAGCCAGAACACCCTAAAATTTATGACCTGAGAACCGTACCGTTTCCCAAACGACACCCACTTGAGTATCTGTTTACTTATCTTTGTGGTTATTTAGGAATTTAGCGTGAGAAAGAATTTTTAACAGAAACCTCTTTTGACTTTCATTTAAAACAAAAATCCGCTTTATTAAATAAATTTCTTTAGCAATTTTATTAAGGAAACGAAAATTGAGCCCAAATTAGTTTTTACACTGCGTTAATCCCAGAGTTTAAAGAAAAGAGCAATATTCCGAAAAGAACCCAAATTTGTATGGTGGTTTTATGACCCTAATAAATTATACCTAAAGCCCTTGTAACCTGAGAACAGATACTTTACAAAGAGAACTAATAAGTTTTAATTTTTTTATAGTAAATGACCGGTGCTTAGATCTTCTTTACCTTTTAATTTGTTTTATTTAGTCAAGTAAGAATTTTTTAATGGGTATTAGCCAAGTACGCCCCCTGATTAAAAGCCATCCCCATTATTGTAACACGTTCAAAAGAAAGGGAATTATTATTTATTTATTGGAGTCTTTCGTATTATTATTATTATTATTATTATTATTATTATTATTATTATTATTATTATTAGTACCCCGCGCGATGGCCGAATCGATAAGGAAACTACAGTCGGGTAATTTCCGTACTTAAACGAAAAACCCACTCTGCAGCGGAAAATCGGAGGAAACCACAGCCGGGTAATTTCCGTACTTAAACGAAAAACCCACACTGCGGCGGAAAAATAGAAGGAAACCACAGCCGGGTAATTTCCGTACTTAAACGAAAAACCCACACTGCAGCGGAGGGGAGGGGTTAGGTATGGAAAAGTTTGGTCAGGTCGGGTAAAGGCTAGTTAAGGTGCTGCTCTCGAAATAAGAAACATTATGATATGTAGAGAAAAATTGAACTTAATTTACAAGAATTTGTGTTTGCCCTCAATGACATTAGGAAACGGTTTTAGAGAAAAAATACATAAATTTAAGGAACTTTATCACACAGACAAAAACACCGTTTTCTAGTGAATGTTAACTTTATCACTGATTTTAATTTACTTTATCTAATGTATCAAGACCACTAATAAATTACTTAAAGACCCTTCCCCTTGTTTGCTAAAGTAATATATTGACATGATTCTTTACCCCTTTGGTATAGAACGACTAAGAAAAACAACATTATTAAGAATTATTAAAATTTACCTTCATGGCTTGACTTTTAGTGGGAAAGTCCACGAATAATAACTGTAGTTGAAAGTAATCAATTTGGAAATTAATACTTTGCTAAGTCTTAATTGCAAGTAGAAATATTTAACTTATTTTCTGAGATCTTCAAATCAGAGCCAAAGTTTTACACAAAAATAACACGCCCGGTCGTGTTACGGCCTTTTTTAATCTTTAAAGAATTTTAAATAGAGCCCCAAATTAGAGTTTAAACTTAGTCAAAAAATTATAATCGAGCCCCAAATTAATTTAAGCTTAACAAGAAAATTTTAAATAGAGAGTCCCCAGAGAGCTTCAAAGCTTGGAAAAAATTATAATCGAGAGCCTCAAGAGAGTTTAAACTTAGAAAAAAATGATAAATGAGAGTCCTACAAGAGTGATTTTAAGTTCAGAAAAAAGTGAAATCGAGAGCCCCAAGAGAGATTCAAAGCTTATAAAAAATTTAAAGCCGAGCGCCTTGTTTTTGGGTCGTACCCGCGTTTTTATACCACCACGCCGAGGCGCAGTTCTTTCCGTCTCCTCTTTGTGCGATCGTTCCGAGTGTGGCCTGATTCTTCACGGTGCCGGTGAACTCCGAGTCCCGGCGCTGCGTCTCGGCAGCGTCGCGGCGCTTACGTTCGTCATTTTAGATTTTTGACCAATGTCCATGTTGTTGGACTAACGACATTCATGAAGCTATTACAGCTATAACTATTATTAGGTAGTATTATTTAGGTATTCTTTTACATATGATAATTAATCTATTTTTGACCTGTGCCCGAATTTTACAGAAGATATAGTGACCTAGGTTAGTTCCGTTACAGACGCCCCCTATTATTTTGAACGAGGGAATATCCCGAGCGAAAAATAATAACCTACAATATTTAGAACCGCATAATAGGGTAAGAATAATTACTAGATAAGTTTTGCGTAGTTTCCCTTGTTCAATTTCCAGCAAACCAGTGTAATTTGAAAACTCCATATCCTGGTCTGCGGCACCACTGAAACGTTACCGCCCCCCGCCAATGCGGAAGTAAAAGAAAGTAGTATTTTTATATTTATTTGTTTTTAATTAATAATAGTATTTGTTATAAATAACATTATTTAATCATTTTAATAGCCATTTAAAATAAGATTTATTATTTTAAATAGATCAAATTTAGGAAAGACAAAAAATGTGGGTCCCCTTGAGGTCCGAGTTTAACACACGAATGTGCCACACGATTCCACGCGGAGAATCATTAGTTTACCAATCCTTAAATTTCATACGTGTAATCATGTTAGGTATGAGTTTACTGTCATTTACCCTGGAACGGGTGGATTGATGTTATCGAGAATATACGCATATGCAATTTAAAGAATGGCTCGGTTGACCGTCTAGTTCCGGGACCTGATTTACCGCCTATTATGACCCTACGTTGTGTTTGACCGCTACGTTGTGTTTTCCGTCGTATAACGTGTAACGTGTAACCCAAATCCGCTGATCAGCAGTATGAAGTATTACACCGAGAAAAGCGCCGAATTTTGAACAGGGAATTCTTAAAACCGTATTTTAGTAAGTGTAGGATAGTTAAGAGGTGCGAGTACTCGAAAGTGGCTGAACGCTAACCCCGGATAATTTGAAAGAGACGCGGCGCGGTTGGCGTTATCGGCTGCTCAGAGAAAGTCGGAAAATTCCAGCTTCCAAAGGTTTGCCTACCCTGTGCACAGGACGAGCTAATGAGGCAGTAGCCTACAGCAGTAGCTGATCTCTATAGGCGCACCTCTTGCAGTTGCTAGGATGAGCAGTAGCCCCGGACAGTAGTCCTCTGCCCCACGTTGGAGGAAACGGCGGAACCATCCGTAATCCCCCCTTACAACCTCTAACGTAGGATCGTATAGAAGGTTATTAGGAAAGTGAGGTTAGACCTATCAGACACCTTTTAAATTATGTATAGAACCGGCAGTACCGGGCTGGCTAAATAGAAAGGGGCAAATCACGGCAGTGGAAAATGAGGTCACCTCAAAACACAGTAAAGATCCCCACATCTCCACGACTTTCAACGATAGAAAAGTCGTTATATCCCCCCAGCATGGGCATTAGCCCGGGATATAGGGCGGTGGGAGAGCTGGCAACAGACATGTCTACGAATCTAAACCGTGTCCGAGACATCCCTTATATTCTCTGCTATGAACGTAATTAGCTAGAGTGACGTAATAGCATTAGCCAAAACCCGCTACTTCGCGTATTTTATTGAAGATAAAAGGCTTTATGAATCCCTGTAAAAATGCGTCGCCCAGTATAGTTCAGGACAAAAGAAAAAATAGTTATCTATAAATTTTGCCGTATTTGCCTAACACAGATAAAGGCCTGCGAGCAGGTAAAGCTAAATAAAAAAGGGAACCACGCGACATATAGCCCTTTATCCTGACCTGCAATATTCGTCCCGTTATTCACATCTTCCCCATTAGGACCGACCACCTATAAATAAAACCAGCTATATTGTTGCCAATAATTATCGGGTTTTGTTAAATCATAATGAGAGGTAAACATTTAAATAAAAGATGCACGTGTTCAAGTGCGACCACCCCTTGGCAGCAAGCCAGAACACCCTAAAATTTATGACCTGAGAACCGTACCGTTTCCCAAACGACACCCACTTGAGTATCTGTTTACTTATCTTTGTGGTTATTTAGGAATTTAGCGTGAGAAAGAATTTTTAACAGAAACCTCTTTTGACTTTCATTTAAAACAAAAATCCGCTTTATTAAATAAATTTCTTTAGCAATTTTATTAAGGAAACGAAAATTGAGCCCAAATTAGTTTTTACACTGCGTTAATCCCAGAGTTTAAAGAAAAGAGCAATATTCCGAAAAGAACCCAAATTTGTATGGTGGTTTTATGACCCTAATAAATTATACCTAAAGCCCTTGTAACCTGAGAACAGATACTTTACAAAGAGAACTAATAAGTTTTAATTTTTTTATAGTAAATGACCGGTGCTTAGATCTTCTTTACCTTTTAATTTGTTTTATTTAGTCAAGTAAGAATTTTTTAATGGGTATTAGCCAAGTACGCCCCCTGATTAAAAGCCATCCCCATTATTGTAACACGTTCAAAAGAAAGGGAATTATTATTTATTTATTGGAGTCTTTCGTATTATTATTATTATTATTATTATTATTATTATTATTATTATTATTATTATTATTATTAGTACCCCGCGCGATGGCCGAATCGATAAGGAAACTACAGTCGGGTAATTTCCGTACTTAAACGAAAAACCCACTCTGCAGCGGAAAATCGGAGGAAACCACAGCCGGGTAATTTCCGTACTTAAACGAAAAACCCACACTGCGGCGGAAAAATAGAAGGAAACCACAGCCGGGTAATTTCCGTACTTAAACGAAAAACCCACACTGCAGCGGAGGGGAGGGGTTAGGTATGGAAAAGTTTGGTCAGGTCGGGTAAAGGCTAGTTAAGGTGCTGCTCTCGAAATAAGAAACATTATGATATGTAGAGAAAAATTGAACTTAATTTACAAGAATTTGTGTTTGCCCTCAATGACATTAGGAAACGGTTTTAGAGAAAAAATACATAAATTTAAGGAACTTTATCACACAGACAAAAACACCGTTTTCTAGTGAATGTTAACTTTATCACTGATTTTAATTTACTTTATCTAATGTATCAAGACCACTAATAAATTACTTAAAGACCCTTCCCCTTGTTTGCTAAAGTAATATATTGACATGATTGTTTACCCCTTTGGTATAGAACGACTAAGAAAAACAACATTATTAAGAATTATTAAAATTTACCTTCATGGCTTGACTTTTAGTGGGAAAGTCCACGAATAATAACTGTAGTTGAAAGTAATCAATTTGGAAATTAATACTTTGCTAAGTCTTAATTGCAAGTAGAAATATTTAACTTATTTTCTGAGATCTTCAAATCAGAGCCAAAGTTTTACACAAAAATAACACGCCCGGTCGTGTTACGGCCTTTTTTAATCTTTAAAGAATTTTAAATAGAGCCCCAAATTAGAGTTTAAACTTAGTCAAAAAATTATAATCGAGCCCCAAATTAATTTAAGCTTAACAAGAAAATTTTAAATAGAGAGTCCCCAGAGAGCTTCAAAGCTTGGAAAAAATTATAATCGAGAGCCTCAAGAGAGTTTAAACTTAGAAAAAAATGATAAATGAGAGCCCTACAAGAGTGATTTTAAGTTCAGAAAAAAGTGAAATCGAGAGCCCCAAGAGAGATTCAAAGCTTATAAAAAATTTAAAGCCGAGCGCCTTGTTTTTGGGTCGTACCCGCGTTTTTATACCACCACGCCGAGGCGCAGTTCTTTCCGTCTCCTCTTTGTGCGATCGTTCCGAGTGTGGCCTGATTCTTCACGGTGCCGGTGAACTCCGAGTCCCGGCGCTGCGTCTCGGCAGCGTCGCGGCGCTTACGTTCGTCATTTTAGATTTTTGACCAATGTCCATGTTGTTGGACTAACGACATTCATGAAGCTATTACAGCTATAACTATTATTAGGTAGTATTATTTAGGTATTCTTTTACATATGATAATTAATCTATTTTTGACCTGTGCCCGAATTTTACAGAAGATATAGTGACCTAGGTTAGTTCCGTTACAGTATTTTGAGTAATTTTAAGGTCACAGGAGTGGTGTTTAATGCAGTACAGATTAAACTTTTAAGTATAAAGCAACAAAAAAATATATATTTAATTTTTAAGTCTTTAAAAAAATAGTCGATGTAGAAAAAAAACCGTCTGGACGTTTTACTTGGTAACTTTAGCGGACATGACGCTAGCGAAGCACTGGTCACTCTAGAAACAACTGAGAGATTTATGAAAATATCTCGGATGCCACAAAAGCTGTTTTTATAAAGGACAAGAAAATGTTGGGTTGTAATACCTATTAGTGATTCAATTAGAAATAAAGTGACCAGTGCTGACTGTCTGTAGTCAATAATTAGTCCGGATTCAATACAATGTTTTTTTAATTTATCTATAAGCCTTAGACTACCAGGGTTCTCATTTTATCAGTGTTGCTTCTTGTAAAAAAGTTTTTAAAGATAAATATTAAAAATTATTTAAAATCAAGAGTCACAAGAGAGATTTACTAATTTAATAAGAATTTCCATTGAAAATTATATTTTTTTTTTAACATTAGACGTTTCAAATATTTTATTATAGGAGCAGCAAACCAGGAAATAGTAGTTATCCTTTAAGGAATAAAATTAAGCGTACTTCGTACACCTTTGAAAAAGATTTCTTCCCACGGGTTATAATTAATCGATTAGGAAAAAAATGCTGTATATAAATTTTTTTAGAAATTCAATAGAACATATTGGAATGTCCTCCCATGTCGGTCACCCACTAATGCTTTCTCTTTCTAACATCAGTGGCAAACCCTACTCTATCAGACGCGACGCGCGTCGGCTGACCGCTGGCTTCAGGAAAACTGTAAATAGGGTTTGCTATGGAATCTTTTTAAGTTATCAAAATATACTCTATTCATAAGTTTAATATGGGTAGTTCTCTATAGCGTGAAAAGTTTACTATACATTTGAAATTAGATGAAATAAAATGCCCCCGTTGAATCCCGAGTTAATTTTTGCTTAAGGCTATTAAGTGTCGTCCTATTCAGAATTAAATGATCGTATTCATGCGACAATAGTGGTCTTTGAAATGTATAATTTGCCGAGGTAATTATTTGTGTGACATTTACGCCGATTTAATTTACTTAGTTGAAGGTGAATAAACCGGCAATACAATGGACCAAGAGCTTCTTAGTCTAGAGTAGGCGATTCTCCTATTTTATATTTTTCTATGCTGCTCTCTAAGTTATATGGATGTTTATATGTCTACTTAGACCTAACCCTACATGAATATTAAAAAGTCTTGGTTCTCGCACCTAACTACTTTTTCAATTTAAAAGATCGTGGAAAAATAGATTTAGGTCCAAAGTGAAGTACAATAGAGGCAAATCTCATTTATTTTATTGTCAGTCTCAAATTAAAAATAATTTGAGTTCATTGAATTTGTCCATCTTTACTATGCTTTATTATATTTTTAATAAATACAAATAAAATACGTAAATATTGACACAATTATTATTGTTTATCTGATTCTGTTTATAGCTAGATATATATGTATATAGTATATAGAGGATTAAGTGTGGTACATAATTATTTAAAATGTCATACATTTTTTGACGTTTCTCGATAAAATCAACATTGGCGTAACTAGAGGGGAGATATGTCCACCATATTGTCTTTGCCCCCCCCCCCTTTACCTGTGTTTGCATTTTGCAACCACCAACAATAGTTTACTTAATTTTAAACCCATTTATTTAAATAACTGTAATAACTTAACGCATATAAAAAAGATTTAATAATTGGTTATTCTATATATATTTTCTCATTTACTACATGTCTATATTCACCAGTATAGTTTAAAAACCCACATAAAATTTTTCAGAGACCAGTTTTTAAGTAAATAATTACGGGATATAATGATTTTTCAGAATTCAAATTGCTCTAATTCAATAGAAATTAAAAAATTTTAATTGGAATTTTTTCAGGTAGACAAAGTGCTTGTCGGTTCCGGTGTTTTAATTTTGATTGATATGTTAATTGACAGCGTGTGGGTTATGCTAAGAATCTTTATTTTTCTGTTATGGATTAACAGGTCCATTGACCAGATGAAGCGATTAGATTAATATAAAAATATTAATTAATTGTTTTAATTAAGCATACTCGTAGTTCCTGTGCCAGACAACTATCAATTATTTTAAGATTGTAAGTTTAAAACGTGTCAGACACTCAAAAAAATTAATTGTTTTCAAACTAGAAATTGTTTTTCTTTTGAACTTTACGCCATCGCTATCCAGATTTGGTTAAGTTGTTTACTATAGCTTCGCTCCAATCGAAGTCAGAAATAGTAAGAATTCTGCGCAAGAGTCATTTTCATTAATTTTAACCCCAAACGTAGATTCCTTATTTCAAAAGGGGTAAATAAAGATCAATGACCATATTATTTATTATCAAGTTTTCTGATCATTGTACCAAGTTTTTTAAAATCGAACTATGCTTTTTCGTTACTAATGGCCATATTCTCCGTATATACAGAAGCTTCGCTTATGACT
Source organism: Polydrusus cervinus (assembly GCA_935413205.1). Lineage (NCBI taxonomy): Eukaryota > Metazoa > Arthropoda > Insecta > Coleoptera > Curculionidae > Polydrusus > Polydrusus cervinus. The sequence continues at coordinate 948,919 of OW284511.1, read as the reverse complement.
TAAGCGCGCTTAACTCCCGTTTTTCATATGCGTTAAGCGAGCTTACAACATAAGCCAAACTTTCGCACCTACGGCGAATATGACCATAATATATACTAATATATTTTCTTTACGCCCATCACAGTATAATCATGTTATGCTGTCCTTGTCAAAAGAACTACTTGCTGCAAACTGTTTCTAATTTTCTCTTTCTCTGTGAGTTTTAATTTTTTCAAGGACTTTTGAAGTGTTGCTAATGAAAACACGATGTCCAAGTCTTCTAATACAACTAGTGTAATTTTCACGACAACTCAACTTGAAACAGCTGGTAAATTGGAAATTTTGGCTAAATGAGTGAGTGAGATTTTTATCTGTGATGACACCGTCTCAAATTTAAGTCGTTTTGGTTGTGAAGAAAGGGAGAATTCTACTTCACTGTCAGAAGAAGCGCTGATCTCTGAAGTCGGAGATGGAAACTATAGTATCGCTAATTTTAGGACTTATTTAAAAAGCGTCCAACGCTAAGACAGCTTTTTTTACTACCCCCCAATAAAAAGTTTTTTCGACCTACCCTATATTGAGTTCTCAGACAAAAATGAGGACGTATTAAAAATGCTATTGTATGGATGGCTAATGGTCATATCTTAAAAAGCCCCCCACCCTCCTGTCGTTCTTTAAAAGTTCCGTGAACGAATGCCTTATTGACTCGAATAAGGTTTTAGGTTCAACTGTTCACCTGATTTGCATATAATAATAAAAAAAAATTAATTTGGAAAATAAGCTTCAATATAGAAAGTTATATGTTTCAAATTAAATACACTAATTGGACTAGGACAATAAGACTGGGACAAAAAAATTAAAATTTGTATCATTTTTTTTGATCGACAAAATACTTGTCAGGTTCAGCGGTTAAGATTGATTGATTTGCTAATTGACAGTGTGTGGGTCGCTGCTAGAAATATTAAATATTGGTTTTTCTTCTTTAACGGTTTAAGAGGACCGTTTAAGAGATGAGAAGATTAATACCGCTATAAAAAATAATGAAATATCATAACATGGTCTCACTGTCATATTACTTCTTGTTCCTTCAGGCTATATTTCCAAATTTGTACATTTGTATAGCCCATCCTAAGAATACGGTGGCTACTAAGAGTTTAAGAACTTGGGATCTACATTTTCAATGTTCGTCTTGTATTTTAACCAACTTCAATAAGGGGATCGCCACTTCTATATTTTCTCGGTAGGTACTTATAGTTTTGTCTATCAATATCTCGGGATTCACTAATTCACTTATTAATAAAGATTTTCCTTTCATTTCATCAGGTCCCTCTTCTAGACGCTTTGCGCCATATGTGTATACATATATGTAGTATATAATTTTTTGTTTTCAAGTCATCCCATTGTGTTGTAATCGATTAAGGCAGAAAGAGGATGGCGTCTAAGAGTTTTTATTATGTGTAAGAGGAGAATTCAATATCAGATAAAAAAAAATGGCGGATTCAAAATGGAGGCAATGGGTCTTTTGTTGTTACTAAATTTGACAATTTTATCATATACATTGTTAAGTTACTGTTGTCATCACGTACATTTGATAAAGTCCATGTGTTGGTTCCACCAGTTTTTCTTTTTATTTATTTTCGCGGTGATGATCGCTTAAAAATATCAAAAAGGAAAGAAACAAAATTGTATTTTACTTTTCTTTATACACTACAAAGAAAATCAAAATTTAATAAAAATCCCATTAGGAGGGCTCGTATACAATAGTTTTTATGTCGTATATCAAAAATTCTTTTATTTATTTTGAATAATTAACATAATCTATTTTAGTAAATAAAAAAAACCTTTTTTAGATTAAAAAAAAAGGTTAAGGAAAGGTTTACTGCTGGGCTTGCTTCATACAAGAAATAATAAGAAATTGGTGTAAAAAATCATTAATATTAAACTCAACCATGTTATTGAAACACACCCTTAAAATTTTAACTATAAAACTTATACAATGCAACAATATTATCATGACTGCATAATTTTCAATCCAGTTAAATAATGAAAACACCCATAATTAAATTTTTAATATCTATAAAGTAATATAAAGTGAGTGATTGTCCAACAAATGCTTTGCATAGTTTCCATATGCGCTATGCGTTTTATAACCATATAAAATTGGAGGTCATTGTCTTCAAAGGCAATTAGTTTGACAAAGAGAAAAATGGGGAATATAAGAGCCGGATTAAAGTATAGTTGGTGAATCAGTTACTGAACACCTAACACCTTTAAAAATATGTTTTTCTACTCCCACATGGAAATTTGCTGTTTCCTTTACACTTAAATGGCGGGTAAAGTAGGCTATTCCAGTTAACTGTGCGGTCAAATTTTATAACAATCCTAGATAAGTAATGAAACTGACCAATCACAGTTGTCAATTACAAAGAAGCCATTGTTGTTCTTAAACGTACTGACCAATCACAGTATATTATTTTTACTGAGGCTCCGCCTTCTTTTTCAAGACACTAAATTATATAATTTAAATGCATATGGTACAATTTGTTATTAATTTGTTCAATATAATAAAATCTAGACGCATTTATAATAGATTTATCAATAATGCAACCTGCTGAATGTGCATAGAACATTAATTTCATGTAGCATCATTTATCAGTTGGTTTTTCCATAATTAGTTTAACGTTTCGATAGTCGAGAGGTAGAGCGTTTGACTATGGAACCAATGGTCGTGAGTTCGAGCCCGGCAACCTGAAAACTTTTTTTTACATTTTTTAGCATAAGGTTTGTAAGTTTGGTCGTAGAAAAAATATACTGTTCAACTCGAGTGGATTGTCCATATTGCCCTCGGAAGTTTTGAGCACTCCGCCTACGGCGTCGTGCTCAATTTACTTCCTCGTGCGATATGGTTTTTATATCCACTCTTGTTGTACAAACTACTATTTTTCTATAGACATCATACTTTCATACATCAATCATAATTTTAAAAAAATATATAACTTTACTACCTATCTATCCCATTTTCAAAAGAAATAATTATTGATGTGTGGAAAGTTTGGTGTGTGAGCAGGTTAGTTTGAAGAAGTTTCAGGGGCAAATAATAGATCGCTTTCTCTAATTACCAAGATGCTAATACCCCCAACTAATAAAAAACCAGTCCTCCAGGACAAAACTGAATCCTGAAAATATAACTACAAAAATACTGTCTCCGTTTTTCAAACATTATTTGTAAAATAAAGTATCCCCAAGGCTGGTGATAAAATTCCATCGATTTTAGCAAATTAGATACTTAAACCAACTCTGGTATAAAATAATATACAATATCAAGTGGATAGTAGATTATAGTAGTATATTATTCGAAACCATTATGCCTCGAAAATGTAATTTAATGTTCCATGCTGGGTTTTATAATACAATAAGCCGATATAATAATAATTTACTTTGTTTTTCTCAAAAAATAGAAAGGTTATTAACTCTTTTCTGTTTTGATTTCTAAATTGGGGCGAAAAGTGTTAATAACCTTTGCATATTTGGACTGAAATAGACTTCGAAAAATAAATTAATAGAAATTGTCTTCTATTGTAAAACATCAATTAGTTCATGCATGTGCGTGTTTTGTTAATAGATAAGATAACTAACATGGGGATCCGATCCGTAGCCAACCACAAACCGGAATTTACAGTTTTTTTTACCAGAACTCGTATTTTTTGTTACTATAAATAGACACGTATAGCGAAATTATAATATATGGTGTCAAAAAAGTCTGGACATATTATGCAAATACATCAAAAACTTCTGAATACGACATTTTGAAAATTGACACATTCATACATACATAGTTAAATAATGTCGATGTATAATATGATTGTGGCGGATTCATGTTAGAAACACAGAATATGCGCATTTCACATCATTTAGTAGATCATGTAAATACTGAATAGGGCGGGTATATAAGGTTTATAATTACGTGGCACGTAAAAGGCACTATTACAACCATACAAGGACACTTAAATTATCCTACATAGTTTTTTTGTAATAGAAATAACACAATATTTAAAAATTCCACAAAAATAATCACAAAAAATGATCGATCTGATCACACAAAAGAGCCCAGGGCACAATGGAATGATAGGTCGTAGCTGTCGGAAGGGGCTCTTTTGTGGACCCGGTCCTGCTCACAAGGCGACACGTCATGGCATCAGCTGTTTAAAGTTTCTTGTTTATACTACATATTGCGCATGACCCCGCTCCCGAACACGATATACATAGAAGACCGACTTTGCGAAAGACTGGGTGGATATATTGGTTATATTATCATGGTTTTGCCACAGATAAGAATTTGTTAATTAATATAAGCCACTGAGTTTAAATATATAAAATTGTACAACATTTCTTCTTCAAGATAAGTATTGTATAAATACATTTTGCCTCAAACCTAATCTATTCCTCGGGCAACCAAAACTGGAACCAGAGGACATCCTTACCCTCCCCCAAGTTGACCTACACAAACTAGTGCAAGGAACTGGAATCACGGAGTGGGTGTAACAACCAAACAGCGTTATCACAATGGGCCAAACCTGGCCTAAGTGCATCCAGCGCACGAACGGGCCCTCGGAAAAGAAAATGTACTAAATAATTAAATAATGTAAACAAAAAAGACGAAATATCTTCAAACTGCAATAATTAAATCGACAAACAACAGCCATGGCACACCTAGGACTGATGAAACCGCCGTTTCTGTAATAATTGTATAAGATTAGCAAGAACAAATAGTAAGTTTTTTATTTTAAATAGACCGTATATACTTTGGAAGAATCAGATCACCACGTTTCAACTGGAGATATACATATACCTGTTGAAATGTTGTGATTTAAAAACAAATAAAGACAATGCAGGTCCAAAACTCTTCTATCATTCAATGCACTTTCATAGATGTTCCAAATGTTTACCGATGGTAGCAATAGCCAGCCTGGCTTTAAGAGTTTGCTACACATTTGCTTTAATAATCAACTGGGTAAAATTTGTAAATGTTGTTTTTTTCTTGAATTCAGAGGTTGAACAGCAGAAAAGATTATTTAGAATCACCCGTAAATAGTATAAGGTTGTATATTTGACATTTTGAAACGTTTTTTTTTACCGTAATTTCTATTCGACCTAACTTTTGTAGAAATTTAAAAGTAGTTAGAGTTTTTCTTCAAAAGTAGGAAATAAATTTAATTTGCGGACTCAGGCAATTGCGGGCACAAGTTACTTTTCCCAGACTTGTAAAACCATTAACTTTATATAGAAATAATGCAAGACAAATAATTATTTTGTTAGATTTCAATTAATAACCTTTAATTATCAATAATCTTTTCTTGAAGTCTTACAAAAAGAGTAACCACCTGTGAGGCAGGCAGGCAGGTGTAACCGAAATCTCGTCAGGTAATGTTAGTCGGGTAACCCAGGTGAAATCTATTGAAAGCGAAGCGAAGATTGCCATTGGGTGCGACGAACAGATGGGACATGGTATTTTTAACAAAATAAAAGTTTACTAAATAAGGCCTTTTTGTTATTTTTGTACCTGATGTCCTTAGTGACACGCAGTCAACCAGTGCCGTTTTTATAGTTTTTATCGCTTATAAAAAGACAGTTTATATTATTTATTTTTCAATAAATTAATTTTTCAGTCAGGTATAAATTAATATTATATTTATATCTATTCAGTAGATTTTCAGCATTAAATATGATGAAAATGCAGTTCTCGCCAAAAATCGTTCATAAGTCTTAAGGTTCTATCATTGCTGTTGGGTCTGCATCAAATTTTTTATTTTTAATAACAAACGACTGAGACTATCGAATTTATTTCAGGAAATGTTTATTTATTGAGAGATATTAAACTAATTTTTGTATGTGTCGTTTGTGTCATTAACGTGTACCGAGATAACTCAATGAAGAAAATAGGTCCAGTGCATTTCAATATTTTTTACGAATGGATAATCACTGATTTGAAGAAGTTCGTAATATGTTAAGGACTTTGATAATGGCATAAAAAATGTCCACATCCAAAAAAAAATAAAGATAATTGTGTACAACTGCTCGTTACCATACGATTTTCAGGAAATTGGAAAGGGAAGCAGTGCAATTATATCTATTAAATACCCAACTAGACAATAGGGGACGTCGTTAAAAAACCACAAGGTCCCTGCAGATTATTTCAAAAAAGTTAACGTAGGTTTTCCTCCAGGGTCTCTAGTCGCTGGCGACTACGACCCAGTACCGACGACTGATTCGCCAGGACATGTATTATTATACAATGGTTTTTGAATGTCATGTTCATTTTCCTAGAAGCTACGACGATGCAGTCAGTCAATGACCTCTTCGTCATTTATGTGATGTATGCAGGTTTTCAAAAAAATAATTAGAATATTAGAAATCAAAATGCAAAGCAAATGATGCGCCTTTATTTGAATGTTTTACTAAACCAATTATCATTTTACTACCTATTTAAAATTGTAAATATTAGCAAAAACAAATTATGCAAATTTTAATTTAGACAACGAAGCAATGCCACGTTAGAAAAACGTATAATTTATGATTGGTTAAAAACTTTTTAGCAGTCTTTATCCCTTTCCTCATGATTAATTGAGTATTTAAAATCAAAATAATTTACATATCAATAAAATATTTTTTTAATGTCAATACTATAAGGTCATTATCCTGAGAGCAATACGGTTAGAGGCAATTAATAGATGTCAGTGTCACAATATTACATTAAGTTACACTAAGTTTCAGAGTTTCTTAAGTTTAGAAAATAAAAAGCTTTTCATAAATAACTGTGGATTTTTTCTACTCCCACATGGATATTTACTGTTTCCTTTACACTTAAGTGATAAGAAAAGGTTATTTCAGTTAACTATATGGCAAATTTTCATATTCTTACTGTCAGTGCTGAACAGTGTCGCAACATGATCAGTAGTACTGATGTTGATACTAAAAAAAATTAGAATAATATTGTCATTATTTTGTTAATATTGGCAGTAATACTGATTTGTGATATGGCATGACATAATGTCTATTATATTTTAAATTACTAAAATAATTATGTATAACGTATGTTTTATATAAAAGTTGGTAATAGCATTTCTTGAATTAGTCAACAAACATTGAGCAACGGTAATTCAAGGGATGCATTTATAAAATTTTACAACATTGTTGATCCCGAAGGCTAATAAATTTGTTTTTACTGATAGTCCGCATTTTTTTTTCTTAAAATTAGAAAGTTTATAAAAAATATTTTGTTTGTCTTTATTATCATATATAGTTAAGATGAATACGAAGAAAAGTCAATAATCTCTTTAGTGAGAACTAGTTAAAAATATGTGTTTGTAAGTAAATTCTATAATAAAATCTACAAAAACTGAATAAGGTATTTGCCGATAAAAATGTTTATTACCATTTTAAGATTCTAAATATTTTATATATTCAAAATAAAGCTATTTTTGACTTACCTCAAAAACCAACATTATGTCCAAAAAAAAAACAACAAAAGTATCAAGAAAAATGTCAACGCGTCCGAAACTCAACCATAACAAAACACTCTCGTCCGCAAGAGCAACGTAACAACGACCCAGCTGAGCCGAAGAAGAACCAACAAGCGAAGAAGAAACAAAAGAAAACAATCGACTCTCGCTGGAACTGTCAGTGTCAGTGGTGTGCGTGATCGACTTGGCCGAGCGAAACAACTGAAATAAGCCCGAGATACAAACGAATGCTCGCTGTTCGAAACCCGGACTGACTAGTCGCCTATGTAGTAGACGACGGCGATGATTGTGATGTGATATCAGATCATTCACTTGGAGTTCGTCATGTGGGGGAACAAACTCGTTGGAAACGGTGTTTTAGATCTCAGCTGATGGTAATACTGATGCTTTATTTTCAACGCAGTGGAACTTTGAAACAAAAAATAATGATAGAAGAGTATTGAAGATGCAGACTTGAGCGCTTAACTTGTTTTATCGTGTCTGAGGAGGAATTTGATGTTGTGAAGCAATTGACATTCGATTATCAGATTACTGTATATTATGCATAATGATAGTGAATCGAAATAATTTATAAAAAAAGTAAAAATTGGCTTCAAGTATAAAAGATACTATGAATCTAACTTTAAAGACCATGATAATGTATCAGTTCCTTAACCTGAGTTCATCAATAAGGTGATATAACATAGATAAATTACTCTTGCATATGCACGCACAGTCTATTGGGTGCGCAGACAAAACCGAAGATTTATGATTAAAAAATGCGTTTTTACTCATTGTTATTTTTAATAATATTGATATATTGTTATTTAATGGTTTGTAAGTTTAGTAATTGAATTATGTTATTTAGGTAAATTATTGAGTTTTATTTCACCAATGGAAAAGTGGTATCTATGTGGGTATGGGAAAGTTATTTTCATGCAGAAAAAAAATCGAGGAAAAAGATATAAGCCAATGAAAACCCTAAAAATAAATACTAAGGTTCATTGTATTATAATAAATATTAAAAATTATACATTTTTAATAAATTTATAACTTTTTGATATTCCCAAATATCTGCAGTCCAAATTTCAAAAGTTTTAAAAAATCCATTGGCGAGGATTCGGGATAAGAGAACGCTGTGTTTTTAGTCTAATTTTATATAGAGATGTAATTTCGCATGCAACTGGCAATCTTGATGAAGAAGAATTTATAAATATTGGATTATTTTATATTCACAACAAGAAAAAAAAAACAAGCTTTGCTAAAACTTAATAAATCACGACTTTGTTAAAATGTATTAAAATATAAGTTAAAATATTATTTTGACAAAATAATATAATAATGATTCTGCTGCATTATTCTTAATATCCTAGAATATGAGGCAGACAGAAAGGGAGGTTTTAAAAACTTTTAAAATGTACCTATTTTTATCGTGTAAGGGAAAGAAGAATGTTATTGCTACCCATACACATAAAAATTAAATTTATTTTTTGCCTCTGAGTGTATTTTTATTTATTTATATCATGCCCAATGTTGTTCTCATAAACCTCGGTTTAAACCTAAGAATAATTCTAAAATCGTAGAAATGTCAAAAATGGTCAATTCAACAAAGTTTAATTAAAGAGTAATTAACCTGGTCATAACTTGTTATGTTATGTTGCATTATGTTAAGTTAGTGGGATTGATAGGAAAGGTCGAGTTAAAATGATTTACCTGACAAAACTTAATATAATGTAACATAACATAACAAGTTATGACCAGATTGATTCAAGCGCGAATCCAGGGGGAGGCAGTTCCCCCCCCCCCCCCCCCTCCCCTGAGCCTCACAAAATCGGTGTTTTTCTACTTTAAGCCTTGGAAATTGTAGGTCGTGTGAAGGGTCAGAATTTTTTTTTAGAAGTCACTTTTGAAGGTAGGAAGATTTTTTAGAGGCGGCACACGCTCTTTTTTTTAGAAGGCATTTTTTTTAGTCGTCCCCTCCCCCCTTCCTCGAAAAAATCCTGGATCCGCCACTGGGTTGATTACTCTTAAATTGAACTTTGCTGTCAATACCACATTCAAAATCAAACATTTCTGACATTTCTACGATTTTAAAATTATTATTCGGTTTAGACCTAGGTTTAAACTGGATTTTATAAAATTGGGCCTAAGGGTAAAACGACGTCTATATTATGTAGATAAACATAAGGATTTTATTGTGAAATTTCTTCATTTAGTTGTTATAGGTATGTGTATGTATGAAATAAAAATACAATTGTGTTTTAAAAATAATTTATTTCTTATTCTTTACATTGCAGAACATTATCTTAATAAATAATTTACGAATGGTTTTCGAGTTAGTACCTACCTAGGTCAATGTTCTTCGTTAATTATTTTAAATATTCAAAGTATCTTAATTACCTTATAAGTTATTAATAAATATCTTAGGTTAATTTTCTAATCTATATTTAAGTATTCGACTAGATATGATGATAAATTTGCTCAATTAGACGGCTGGACGCCGCGTTACGAGAGGCAATAGGAAAGTTTTCTTCATAACCATTTTAAAATTTTCCACAAAATCTTCACTAATTACCATGCACTTGCGAGTGGCGTGCATACAGTATAAGCAAAAAAGCATTGCAAGCTAGAGGGCCGGTAGGCAGGAGGGTAGAGAGAGATGTAACAAATAAACCCGTCGCAACCTTCGACCTTCCTTAATCAGCCCGCGCCAAGAAAGCGTTTGCATTGCTGCCAATCTTCAAGTTTTTACGCTAGTTTGGAAAATACTTCGCTTTCTCAATATAAAATATGAAACACGCCTTTATAAGTTTTGTTATTAATTAGTTTAGTTAGGATATTTTTAAAGGGGTAACGGATAAGGTATCGTAAAATAAGAAGCACTGTTGTGACAATTAAAATAATTTTTGCTGATAGGTTCATAATATTTAATAATCAGTAAGCTTATCATCATATTTCACATAATAATTGTTTTCGTTTTTGACAGACAACATTGGTTCAATCAGGTGGATGATAGATTTTAAATTTATAATTAGTGTTTTCGGCCTTTCACTAGATTTCGCGCCTTCGGGTTTTAAAAAATAAATATGGAGGCGTTAATTGTTACTATTCCAGCTAGCAGCGTATCTGCAGAACGATTATTTTTCTGAATTAAAAATTGTTCATACCTATTTACGAAACACACAGTGAGAGACACGCTTAAGTGAATTAACAATAATCTTGGAGATCTCTGGAGAGCACGCTTTTGCAGGATTTAAAAAGCAAAATCAATTTTTATGACAATGTTTTAAAAGAATTTTGAAGTAACACTGCCACAATCCCTATGCTGAAATCACTAACATAAAAAAGGATAACAATTAAAAAATATATGTTTCCCGTTAAGAACCGGTATAAGAAACAAAATTATTTTTATATAGGTCATAAAGCAATGAATAAATATATTTAAATTAAACAAAAATCCCACACAACGATACCGTTAAACAAAGGCGAATTGATACAAATCAATTTCGACAATTGAAAACATATAAGGAACTTCCTCTGAGAAAATTCTGGGAAAATATCTAATGAATATATTAAAATGGTATTTTCCTCTTTCGGGCGTCCCGTTTCGTGCGCTCCAAAAATTATACCTGAAAATGGCCTGTTTCGGGCGTTGAGCTACGACAATTGCTAACCTTTTCCTGTTTCGTGCGCTAATGTATTAATGGCATTTTATTACCTAGGATCATCACCAGTGCTGTAAATCTTAATTAATTTATGGTTGGTATGACAATACAAATATAACAATATAAATATTTTTGTGGATTACGGATTATAATGCAAAGGTAGGTAGGTAAAATTTACTATAAATTGTTCTGAGCATATTCAAAAAAATATTCTTTAACGTACTGCGACTTATGCAATATGGACCTTCAAGTTGTGACGTCAAAGCGAGGAAAGCAAGTTATTCTTTATTCCGGCTATAGATTTAATTTAAAATCAACGAATAAAAACAACACCATTAGATGGATATGTGCCAACCGAACCTGTCCCGGAGCCATCATCACAGATAACGCGCCAGCAAGTGTAATTCAAAGCAAGCAGCACACCTGTGTTCCTGATGTTGCTAAGAATGAAGTAGAACTCTGCATCCAAAAAGCAAAGAAGAGGGCCCGAGAGGAACTCACGCCAGTACCACAGATATATCGCCAGGAGTTGGTAACTGCGAGGAATATGGGACTGGATTTCGTCACGCAGATTCCAGAACTTACATCAATTAAAACATCGCTCTACAGAGAAAGGCATAACTCACTGGGAGTCAAATTCTTACCCAAAAGCCGAGAACAAGTTATTATTCCAGAATCAATAAAGGAGAACCTTATAGTGGACGATGGCAACGAAGAAAGGATTCTAGCGTTCGGATACAAACTGGACAGTCTTCTCGCCGGCAATACCACATTTTTCCTGGATGGCACGTTTAAAAGTTGTTGTCCGCTTTTCGACCAACTATACACACTGCATGTAGATATCGGAAGCACCGAAGAGAGGACATGTATAGTTCCCGCCATATATGCTTTGTTACCCAACAGAAAGAAATCCACTTACAAAAGATTGTTTTCCTGTCTAAAAAAGCAACTTAAAAGTTTTCATCCATATAAGATACACATCGATTTTGAAGCCGCTGCGATAAGTGCCGTCAAAGAAGAATTTGTTACGGCTGATGTAAAGGGTTGTAATTTTCATTTCAACCAAGCCTTATGGAGAAAAGTGCAACAGTTAGGAATGACACAGGCTTACAGAGACAATAAAGAAATCAGAGACCATGTGAAGATGGTTGCTGCATTGGCACATGTGCCAATCGAATATGTTTCGGAGGGATGGCTCTCTATTATGGAATCTACACCACAAGACGAAGCACTAACCGAATTTTATGACTACTTTGTTGACAGTTGGATGGACAAGGAAGAAATATGGGTTTGCAGTGGAGAACGGCATCGCACTACCAATTCCGTAGAAGGCTGGCACAACCGCTTTAACAAAAAAATTGGAAAATCGCACCCGAATATATACGAACTGTTGAAAGGCCTACAAGAGGAAATGTTGTTCTACGACACCATATATGAAAGAAATAACGTACATATGCAGGTTCCTAAACGAGCCAAGAAGTACAGTGAACGAGACCATAGGTTAGAAACGATTATTGCAGACCTCACAGCAGGAAGAGCCACTATTTCACAAACCCTTAGAAAATTAGTTTATATAGTAAATTTTGTTTAATGTAATGACTGTAGTTGTCAATATACCATTTTTAAATAACATTTTGTGTCTTTATTTAATTGTGAAAACGAGCAGAATAAGTAACGCCCGAAACAGGAATTTTGTAGGGTTATATTTTATTAGAATATTCTCTACCTGGGGTGCCAGCACGAAACAGGAACTTTTTGGGTTTACGCACGAAACAGGACGCCCGAAACGCCCCTAAACCGAAAACATATAAGGAACTTCCTCTGAGAAAATTCTGGGAAAATATCTAATGAATATATTAAAATATAATTGGTTATGCGAAATTAATTTCAAGAGTAGGAAGGGAGGAAGGGTCAATGTATTCCATGCCATTTACTATTAGTTACCAATAGATAAAATAAAAATACATCAAAAAAATTCAAATAAAAATGTATTTATTATTACGTTTTCAAAGTCAAAATATTCTTTGTTGTCAGAAAGAACATCTTTATTGATATAGTAAAAACTAAAATATTATTTAAAAAAAAATTTGAGTAGGATGCACTTTGGCCATAGTTAGTCCATTGTACCATCCTGATTACTCCCAATAAGTTATCCCATGCTACTAGATTGGGCTTGTGTAGATCAGCTTAATCATCAGTTAAATTGTTGATATTTGATTTCAATTTCCGGTTTTTGAAATTTATATTATGCATTAACGCCTGGTGCATTTAATATATTTCCGTCTAATTGTAAGTACTGAATTATTGTCTGTTTAAAGGTTGTAGACAATGATGTTTCTTAAGTGATAGAAGGATTTTGGACTTACATTGTCTTTATATTTGTTTTAAATCACAACGTTTCAACTGGTAAGTTTCTCCAGCCGTCTTTAAGTGAATACTAAATAAGTGTTACTAAAAACATACTTTACAAAATTACATGAAATCTACAAAAACTTCTTACAATAGTGTAATTATATAATATAATGGTATAAATTGCCAACGATAAATAGTGTAATTATTTTTCACAGTGATACTATTTATAATATTTTTCTATTATTTTGTTTTTTTTTTAAATAAAACGGCGTAATACATCAATAATTGATGTAGAGTCTACCCTATTTTTGAACCCCAAAAACACTATAGGATGCTAAAAAAATGTTTTTCACCTAATTTTGGCCAGCTTTTGTGAAAATTTCACCGTGTGCACCGTGTAAAATATACACTTTAACTTGATTAGTTTTATAATAATTTTATTAGTTTCTAATTTTGGTCGGCGCCACAAAATTTAATAACTTTATTTTACCAGGCCCCGATAAGAAAACTTTATTTATTATTTAGTTTTATGAGCTTGTAAATGCAATCGTTTTTGATTTGACGCGCTGTAACCCAAAAGTATTAAATTAATTATTTAATAGATTCGTTCCACAGCATCAACATTTATTTAACTTTTCGCCCTTATTTGAGAATTTTGGGAGGTGTTTCCAATAAAAGTAGTTTGTACAACAAGTGTGGATATGATATCCATATTGCACGAGGAAATAAATTGAGCATGACGCCGGTAGGCAGAGCGCTTACATTTTTGAGCGCGATGTAGACGATCCACGCGTGTTGTACAGTATATTTTTTCTACAACCCAACTACAAACCTTAAATTAAAATAAAAAAAAAAGTTATTTATATTAGTCAGCATAACTTTTTAAAAAGGTTATAAAAAAAATTGAAGAAAAATTCATTTCGTTGGAGAATCCATCATGAACCAAATTATAGGTATATTAATCAATGTACTTGTTTATTTGGGTCATATCTAATGTGTTGGTGTGCATAACTATATGCTTGGTTGCTGGCTCTCGTAAGAATAATAATGCTGAGCGATAAGCAAAATAGCAGTAAAATTCGTTTAAAAAAATTAGAAACTGCTTTTCTGCATTAATATTAACTTTTAACGTTGGTCAAGATGTTTAAAATCATCAACTTCTATGCCAATTTACACAATACTTACGCTATAAACAAGAAAAGAGAAGTAGCGATACTAGCCAGTTTTTGCCAACCAATATACTCCGCTATTCGAATTTTTAAGCGCTACTATCTCTACTTTCCCTAACTCCTGAAATCCCAATTTCGGTTCGCTAGAAAGAACAACATTGGCGCTAAATATGTAACCGGGTATTACCTTGTTACCAAAGTGTTTGAGTGGTTTCAGAGAAATTCTCGTTTGCGACATTCTTCAGCGGGATTTTGGTTGCTGGAAAAAACAGGCTATTATTGCATAGCAATACCAGCGACAAAATTGACAAGACGAAAGAAATAACATAAATCTGGTTTAATGTACTTATCTTTATTTTCGACAATTTAGGGAAGACATTTTTTCATTTCTGTTGCGCATTGCGTATAATAAAAGTTTTAAGGTCGGAGATCGTGGTGGAAAATTAATTACATCGCGAAAAAACAAGAAGGGCAAAACAAACTTCTATTTTGATAAAGGCATCAAGTACGTAAATGTTATGTCTTAAAAACATTGTAGGAATTGTCCTGAAATGAGTGGGAAACTGGATTTGAGTTTTTTGGATAAGGAATTAAACATTTTATTATAAGGAACTGTTTAGACGTAGGTACTTACACGATTTAAAAAAAAATTACATAGTGTCTTTAGCACGTTTTACCATTATCAGTATTCCTGATAGGTAAATAAAATTGTTAATCTCAATGCAGCGCACAGATTTTTAGTTTGGTAAAAATACATTTCAAGTCTCATATCTTCACTTTTGGCATCATTTCGTGCACGCTTTTGTGATAGTCATAAAATTTCCCTGCAGTTCATCTGCAACTTTGTAATTTATTAGTTATTCTGTATTAGTGAGCGACACCCATAAATATTATTTTAAAAATGTAAAATATTGATTTAGTTCGTTATTGATTAAACAACTGGTATTTTAAATATTGGTTAGGAATACAACGTTAAAAATAATTATTACAGCTTTGTAGAAAAACGTTAACAATTCATCCTTAACTGGCTCACCGAAAGACTACTTAGGGTCAATTGTATAGATTCCGTTTAAACTACAAGTGACAGTTAAACTTAAGCTTGTTCAGTAAATTTAAATTTAACTGTCACTTGCAGTTTAAACGGAACTAATACAAGTGGCCCTAAACAGTTTTCTAGGTCACAACTCGTAGCTATCTTTAATAAATCTCAATAAGATTTCTCTCTACAATTTATATGGGAGCCAATATTCGACACAAAAAAAAATTGCATGGAATTTCCTATGTCCCGCCTAATAATCCACACAACAGATTACGAAATCCTAAAAACCAATTCAGGTCAAATATATAGAACATCCTTCTTTTATGAGGTAGGTATTTGAAAACCTAACGAATTCAGATTATTTAAAATAGCTTACTTATGATTATAAAACATTTAGTAAAAACAATAGTTCTAATTTCCCATTAAATTTTTTATTGTTCCCTCGTTCCACGCTAAAATAATAACTTAAAATTCATTCTAACCTATAAAATATCGTACTTTGGATCAATTCTGTAAAACTTATACGGTATCTTTCCTAATAAGATAAATTATTTAATACAAAATCAATAATTTCTGGAGAACGGATTAGGGATTTTCCAAAGATTTACTTAAGTTACTTATGCCATGAAAAATAAATAATACATAAGTAATACCAACTTATTGCACTTTATCACCCAAACCCAATATTAAAATATATTATCTTATCTATCAAAATATAGTATTACAAATAAAAAATTCCGTTGGTATTCTTTTCGGAATAAATCCTAAAAATAGTTAGTCATCGTAGCCCTTATAGTAAATTCCTGTTAACATTTTTTGGTAATTGAGATGGAATTAGGTAATTCTGACTAAACCATGAATGGAATAAAATGTTTCATATTTCTTTAGAAAAAAGATATTATTATTCAAAACATTTATCTTGTATAATGTATTAATATACCTACAAACATAATATTTAATCTAATGTATAAAACATGTTAATTAGATATTGCGTCATTATAATAGAAACATTGTTTTAATTTATTTATTGTTTTAATTGCTTGGGTTTTATTGGTTTTTGCAAAGAAAGTCCTATCAACTAATTATTATTAATCCCATATGCTGTCGCTATAGCGTCTTATTAATTTGGCGCATGACATTTAAATCCGTGACTCCTTGTATGTTGTAGATAAATACTTCAAAATTATTATTTTTTTGATCAACAGTCTAAAAAGTTTGATAAGGACCCCACAAAATTAGACCGAATTTGAAGGACGCTCATGAGAAAATCATTATTTTTTGGGTTGTAAAATGTACTCGCTAGAATATGTCCCTATCAGGCCGCATTAGCGAAAACGAATTCAAACGAGAACCTCAGGACTCGAGATTTTAATACTGGCATCTGCCAAGCCTGCCACATTCAATCTGTTTCATGTCTCAGCGTATTTCTTTAACACACCTTTTAAATGTTTGTGGTAAAACAAAGACTTTTCTTCTGATTTCCGTTCACTAGTTTCTGTCAACTTTCGAGCTACCGCCTACTTAAGTCAATAATTTTTAGTTTATCTTCCAAAGAAAGGCTTGAAAAATGTTCATTTTACACTGTAAATAATAATTGTACACAACCAATTACACGATTCTATTTTTACGCATAAACACCCGTACCTGCATAAAAAATACATAAGTACTTAAGAACGTAAAACATAGCTCGAGTAATTGTTTCATTATTTGAAAAAGAGCTTGGCGGCAACTGTGAAACATTTTAGAGTTGCCTAATTCAACTTTGTAGGAGCCGCATCCTTCTATACGTCGGTGGTTTGCCCATTGCCGCAAAACAATTGCGGATCAACCAGAAATATTTCATACACGTCACACAGCAGTATCGGGTATGAGCGATGCAAAAGTTACTGATCTTAACGGATCGTAAATAAAGGAGAGGCTGCAGAAACGTCAGTGCTCATCGAGTGTATAATACGGGTATGATGGAGCGGGTGACGAGTTGCTCTTCCTTCCGATTTATCGGAAGACCTACCGAATTTAAGTATAGTCTTTCATAAACGAAACAATAAACATAATAAGATAAAATGTATCGTATTTTTAAAAGGGGCGTGACGGTACGGAGGCGCGCGGCCACGCGCCTTTAAGGATAATCCGTCACTTTTGAGTTGAAAACATCGTTTTCAAATATTTTAGCATGAATATCCGTAGATGGGCTCCAAAAAATCCACTGATGAAAAAGTTGTCTTCTACAATCAAAATTGACTTCTAAAAAAACGTATTGTCCTGTCCAATCAAAAGAGACTTCTAAAAATAACGAAAAAAAGGTGTTGTCCTCCCAAAATCGTTTCGTTCTGTATCAAGTGACTTCTAAAACCTAACAATGTTTTACTATTTTGTATTGTAAACACTTTTTTATAGACAGTTCCCAAAAATCCGTAGAAATGTCTGGCTTATCCGAAAATCCGAGCATATTATGCATGAAAATCCGTTTATCTACGGTTAAATCCGTAGGGTTGGCAACACTGGTTAAATATCGCTTCTAGGTGTCTGTTAGAAGGTTGGAGACAATGATGTTTCTTGAATGATGGAATAGTTTTGGACTTGCATTGTCTTTAATTTGTTTTACATCACAACGTTTCAACTGGTAAGTATCTCCAGTCGTCTTCAGGTGAATACTAAATAAGTAAAGTAACTACAGCTCTATTTATACTAGCTAGATGTACTGGAGCATGACTGAGATGGGTGCAGTCATGCGTTTAATTCTTGTGCGGTATTTTAAGTTTACATCTACTTAACAAAGGTTTCCAGATATTTCTTATATCTAGTGAGGGCTTACTAAAACAATCTGGGTTCTGGTATATGATAGTAGCTTCCTTGAACTTCCTCCAATGTGGTTCTTTGTGCAGGATTCGAGCTTCTGTCCACTTAATGTGACGACCGTGTGTCCAGGCATGGTCAGCTGCCCCTGATTTTTCGGTTTCTCCTTTAAGCGTGTTGTTTCTGTGTTCCTTGACCCTAGTTTCAAGTGGCCTTAGAGTCTCACCAATGTAGGATCTGCCACATTCGCAGGGAATCTGACACAGTTTTTCCTATCTTTTTAACTTGTTGGTTTCGTCTTCGTCAGGTGGCTTCTTAAAGTGTCTTTTGAGCTGAATACCGTATTAATGTTGTATCGTTGTCCTAGTCTTCTAATTCTTTCAGATACTCCTTTGACATACGGAATGTTGAGTGGTGATTGTGACTCTACTGGCTTCTTTTGTGTATTTGACCGATTCTTGCGATTTTCCATTAGTTTATCAACTAGATGCCCGGGGTAGCCATTTTTGTTGAGGTCGGTCTTGATGTAGTTAGTTTCCTGTTTGAGGGTTTCATTTAAATTACAGATGGTAATTGCTCTATCCACAAGCGTTCTTACTATGCCATGTTTTGTGCTATTTGAGTGATTTGAGGTGTAATTCAAATATTGACCTGTATGCGTGGGTTTTCTGTACACTGAAGTATGGATGGTGTTGCCATTTTTCTTTACGTTTACATCCAGGAAAGGTAATTGACTGTTTTCTTCTCTCTCCATGGTAAATTTGATTGTCGGCGCCAGGCTGTTAATGTGGTATAGGAATTCCTTGAGTTCGTCATCGTTTCCATTCCAAATAATGAAGGTGTCGTCCACATATCTCAGCCATGTTTTTGGTTTCTTTTTTGCTTGTTTTATTGCTTCGGATTCAAACCATTCCATGTAAATGTTGGCGATTATTGGTGAGAGAGATGAGCCCATCGGTAGTCCGTCCACTTGGCTGAAAACCTATCTTTTTCCTGAAAGTAAGAATTATTCAGGCAACATTCTAATAGTTCCATGATGGCCTTGATAGGTAGCAGTGTTCTTTCTTGTAGTGTCTGGTCTTCCTCAAATCTGCTTTTAATAACCTTTAGTGCATCTTTTACAGGGACGTTGGTGTAGAGCCTTTCGACGTCAAAACTGACAAGTTGATCTTCTGGTTGTACTTTCATCCCGCCAATAAGTTGTACGAAGTGTTGAGAATTTTTCACAAATGATGTGCTATTTCCTTGGAGTGGTTGAAGTAGGGGTAGTAAGAATTTCGCAAGTTCGTAGGTAGGAGAGTTTCGAGAGCTCGTTATGGGTCTGAGAGGCATGTTCTGTTTATGTATCTTCGGCAAGCCATAGAGGTGTGGAGGCTTACTGTGATGTGGTGTCAGGCGTCTTCGTGTCTTTTCTGGTATGTATTGATCAAATTTCTTGAGTGTTCGGTAGACTCTTCCTTCAATGGTGGAGGTAGGATCCTTGGACATGGGGGTGTAGTTTCCTTTCTGCAGAACTTCTTCGATTTTTTGATCGTAGGTCTGAACATCCATAATGACGGTTGCATTTCCTTTATCGGCTGGAAGAATCTTGATATTCGGATATTTACGTAGTTTTGCAAGCGATATTGTTTCTTCCTTACTAATATTTTGTTTTGGGGGTCTTGATTTTTCTAGAACCTCTCTAACCTTCCATCTGAATTCTTCCGCTTGTGTTTCTCCTATGTTTGTTGAGTCGACGGCGCTAATGATGTCCAATATTGGTACCTCTTTTGGAGCAATAGTGAAGTTTAGACCTTTAGCCAATAGGGATTCTTCTATGGTTGTTAATTGTTTGGATGAAATGTTGATAATGGTTCTTTGGTTCCGAGTTTGTGTTGTTGGTCTTTCTTGACTAACCTGTTTTCGCAATTTCTTATAATGAATGTGTTGTTGATTTGTTGAAAAAACGTTGTGATGTAAAACAAATTAAAGACAATGCAAGTCCAAAACTATTCCATCATTCAATCGCTTCTAGGTGTCTTAATAATGACTCTTTATTTGATATCGCTGGTACAGTTGCGGCAATTAGAATTTTTCTGTTGTGTCATCAAATCTACTGAATATTTTTATTATCATTTTCCAGCCTTTATAATAAATTTTCCAAATAATTTATAGTATGATATGAATTTTTTGTGTAATAACTGCATGGGGTGTCTCGCAAACTGTAAAAGATACAGCATCGGTCAAATTGGTGGTAAAGTTGTAGACTTTTGTGCCCAGTGATATCGTAAAAAAAATTTAAGCTTTCTTTTTAAAATATTCTAAAAAAACAAAAATTTTGAGTTTTTGTTTTTTTAATTTATCTGACTTATTTTAACCGATACAGAAAATAAATACGACTTTGTGAAAGAAACATTCTTAGCTTTATACTACCGTGTTCTCAGAATTTCGGTACCACATTTCGTTCTCTTAGAGCTTCCGAGATACCCATGATGAGCATCGAATTTGGGACATCCTGTTTAAATATTTACAATAAAAGCACGATAGCCATTAAAAATAAATGTGATACACGTTAAACGCAGCCGATCTAAATATTTACTGTTTTTCTGCAAACTACATTAAATCTAAAAATTATACAAATTTATTTATTTACCATCCACTAGATGTCTTAATAAATTATCTTTCAAGCTAAAACAAGACTGTAAGAGCAACCAATTTATTTCAACTACGAGTCTTGTTTATATCTAATAATTTGCTATTTCAGTCAAAATAATTACCTGTCATTTGAGATATTTGCTCACGCAAATTTGACAAATTTCAATTTCCTAATGAATTATTGCCCGTGGAACTTCTATTAATTTGTGTCACGGCAATTTTAATAATTTATTTTTGCTACAACTACAATGACAAATGTATTTGATTTCCTCGATACGAGATATGACATGGCTTTTGTTGATTTATTTTTACTAATTATTGCATAGAAAGTAGAAATTATTTAGAAAACTTATCGATACTTAGAAGGACTTTAATGGGTATATGCAGTCCCGTTCCTGGGGAAATTGAGCACCTGCGTGCAAGATATTTTTCCACCCCTTGTTAAATTGTAAAATATGAATAAAAAAAAACAAACGTTTGTTTTTATTAGGATTTCGTATCTAGCTGTACTTTGAGGGGGTCACTTTGCGGGGTGAATGAAAAATCAAAAAAAAAAAAGACGTGCCCTACAAGTAGATTTTCAAATAAAAGATCTTGTCAAATAGCATAGGTAGAGTTAAAATTAATGATCTTACAAGCGACGGCGGATAGAGATTTTTTTAAAAAGCAGCTACATAACTTTAAATAATTCATATTTTATTTGCTTTTCAGTGACGTCACGGAGGTTTCGAAAGTGACGGCATCGATCGTCGCTACAATATCTTCGTAGTCATTGTACTTTTCATGATTGATTTTGACTCTATAATATGTTTTTTTTTTTAATTTCTAAAGGTCCTATCTAATTTAAAAATTAGTTGCATTTTTTTTTTAAATTTTGGGTTTTACTACTCGTAGCCGACCAATAAATCATTCAGAAATCAAAAACTTTTTTAGAGAGTCCGGTTTTTTAAAGATCGGAAGTTGAGCCGTAGAAAAAATTTACTGTACAACTCGAGTGGATTGTCAATATTGCGCTCTGAAGTTTGAGCACTCTGCCTACGGTGTCGGGCTCAATTTACTTCCTCGTGCGATGGGGACATAATATTCACTCTTGTAGTACAAACTACTGTTTTCACTTGCAGCCGATATCGGTAGCCAAACTTGAAAACAATCACCAAGCGTAGGAGGGTATCGCACCTTAAAAATAATGTTTTCAAAAGTTTGCAAATATTTGCAAAATTAATTTATACAGCCTAAATCTACAATAAATGCTAAACAAAAATTTGCTTATTTAGATTTATACAGTTTTTGTTAAAAGCTTTCAAAACTAAACAAGGTACTAGCGTTTTGGGCAAGATAACATTTTTTAATAATCTAACTACATACCTGGATTACGATTTTCCATTACAGTAACACTTAAAAAACACTTCAGAAGTTATAACCGTATAAAACTAAGGTAATAATGCAATAACACACTAGTTAATATCTTACCTGCATTTACTACTTTATTTATGTTTACAAATCCATTACGGTGTGGCTAGTTAGTATAGTCTACATTTCTCGTTAATTTTTAGTAAATTTTAATTTAAATAGCCCATTGGAGTGATATACCAATTTTAATTTTAGCAAAAATTTTAATCATTATGATTCCTTTTTTTGGGCTTTCTATTCAGCAAAAGTGTACAGTTGACATCAGTAAAGTTTAAATTTCAGACCATGGAGTTTGATGAATAGAATAGCTGAGTTGACCTTTCTTGTCCCATATATAGAGTTTCCTTAGTATGTTTTAATCAATTTTAATTTTGAAAATTATAGCTCGGCACTTACTAGCCGTAGTCACAGAAATGGTTACAAATAACCGAAATAGAGTGAGCAGTTCAGACAAGCTTGAAGATATAAAAAGATTCTTTATCATTAATAAATTGACCTATAGAAGATGACTTTTCTATTTCATGTCTAAAAGTGGATCGAAAACGGAGAATTTTCTTGGCAAACGATTACGTACTAGAACCCGCGCCGCGCCACGAAAGAAGTCGCGCGGTTACAAGTGACGAGGACCTTATGACTTTACTACTTATCTACTTACTTTATTAGTTCGTACCGGGTACGTTCTAAAACTGGCCGACGTCTTTTTTTATAAATGCGTTAAAATCTTGATA
Organism: Polydrusus cervinus; assembly: GCA_935413205.1. Lineage (NCBI taxonomy): Eukaryota > Metazoa > Arthropoda > Insecta > Coleoptera > Curculionidae > Polydrusus > Polydrusus cervinus. Next base: position 925,648 of record OW284511.1, on the reverse strand, counting down.
TATATTTTTTGTTTAGTACCTGTATGTACAGGGACATTATTTTAAGTGTCTCACCCGATTGGCGACTTTGCTATCGACCACAATAAAAAAACAATTATGTATTCCCTAACAGCTTTTAGTGAAGAAGCTAAATTTGATGTAAAAAAAAATCTATGTTTACAAATTTGACAGATACGACGCCATATTGGATTTTCTTAAATGGCAACCCTACCTTATAGTAAGCCAGCTACATTCGCCTATTTGTTTCAACATTAAAAATGTGTAATTGTCAATATTTATTTTCAGCCGTTCCGGAGATACGAGGCTTCGAAGTTGGTGATTTTGTTATCATCGAATTAACAGAAGCTTTGAGATCAGAAACTAAATTTTTTCTGAAGATACGTAATTTCTTATGGCGGAGCCACCCATGCTATTGTCAAATATGTCAGATGTCAGAAAATGACAGTTACGACGCCATTTTGAATTTTTTTAAATAGCAACCCACATTTATAACTACACCAATGTATTGCACTTCGCAATCCGATTTCAAAAATATATAGTTGTCAATATTTATTTCCAACCCTTACCGAAATACGACCGTATCAAAAACTGCTTCGTATGATTATGTGTTTTAAGTATCTCACCTCATTAAAAAATAGAAGCTTTGTGATTAAAAAATCAATTTTTTCTGAAGATACGTAATTTCTTATGGTGGAGCCACCCATACTATTGTCATATATGTCAGATGTCAGAAAATGACAGTTACGACGCCATTTTGAATTTTTTTAAATGGTAACCCACATTTTTTATATTTTTTGACATCTGGCATATATGACAATAGCATGGGTGGCTCCGTTATAAAAAATTACGCATCTCCAGAAAAAATTGAGTTTCTAATCTCAAAGCTTCTGTTAATTCGATGATAACAAAATCACCAACTTCGAAGCCTCGTATCTCCGAAACGGCTGAAAATAAATATTGACAATTATATATTTTTAATGTTGGAACAAATAGGCGAATGCAGCTGGCTTTCTATAAGGTAGGGTTGCCATTTAAGAAAATCCAATATGGCGTCGTATCTGTCAAATTTGTAAACATAGATTTTTTTTGACATCAAATTTGGCTTCTTCACTAAAAGCTATTAGGGAATACATAATTGGTTTTTTATTGTGGTCGATAGCAAAGTCGCCAATCGGGTGAGACCATTGAGGTAGGATTATAAGGAGGCGCCATAAGATTTAATTTCGCGTCGAGAAAACGGTACCACTAGGCGTGGCTAATAGTAGTTGCAATATGGATGCCTCGCCAGGTCCGGACTATTTATATTTATATGTATTACGCTAGCATTAAGCTTATAATAAGATAATCATATAATGTAAATATCTCGGTAAATATCATTTTTTGTTTTAAAATACAGTGTCTAGCAAAAGTCCCGCAATATGCTTTATTTCGAAAACTTTTTGAATAAAAAAAAAAATATGTTTTAAATAAAAGTCTTTGGGACTAGGGTTTCTACTGATTTAAATAGCTCACATATTTTCTTTTTAAGTGCAGTTTGTCTAAATTTTAGGATTTATCTAATATAAGTCACTGTCGAACACTGTATACATATTTATTACTATAATTTTATTGACAATCCTTTTTTTATATTCTAAAATAAGATAATGTGCAGCTATTACACACAAAAAATAAAACAAATTCTTGAAAAACAAAAATTTATTGTCCCTTAAATAAAACAATCTTATTACTATGATGCCTAATACTTTCTGATTTGTTGGATTTTTGTTTGGCGAAATGGTACAACCTTACATTTATGTACTTTTCTGCCACAGCTTTGATTAGCAATACTCGGTGACTGTCCAAAGCCGACTGATCAAAGCTATGAACTACTAAATTAAAAAAAATATTTTTATTTACAAACTTTTTTAATATTGTGGTAACTAAAGCTGCTGCAGATATTTGTTGAGAAAAAACAATGTTTTTCAAAACTTTTTCCGCAAGAATACATATCTCCAAAACATCTGTTGAGGGATATTGTAGTCCACCTTTATTTTTCTTATCTATAAAAGAATATAGATACATATCCCTCGTGTCACTTGTTAAAGCAGATATGCATTCTGTACAGAATATTTTTTTTTTTAAAGAATGTACGATAAATCCAGCTATATAGGTAATAATATGTTTTGAATATTCTGACAGCGGGTCTGGCAAATAATCATGATCTCTGATAATATCATTTAACTCGCTGTCAGAATGTTCTTCCATTCCTAGTGCCCTGTAATCTCTTGAAGTGACATTTATTTGATGTACAGGGTCACATTTTAAAATGTGGAGTTGCTCTAACGGGACACAATTTCCATGAAAACTATGACTCAATTCCACATGAATAAGCAATTTTTTGTAGGCTGATTGAAACTGACGTGCAGTGGGGTTATTATTGTAACCTCCTTGGGACCGAATGGACCCAAAGAATAGCTCAATGTGATCTTGGGAGAATTTATAAAGTGGCAAAAACTGTAATCTATTCCTAGTAACTAAATTTTTAAATAATACTTTAAGACTAGAGATGCATATTTTTAACCCTAAAAATCCTGTATGTCTCAGTGAATCTAAAAGTAAAGGACCACCTACGTGTGTTTTTAAACAGCTTATGTATTTATCTGCAGAATTCAAAAAAAAATCAATAGTTTCATAATTAATTAATTAATCTTAAAGCTTTAAGGAATCTATAAATACATCTTATTTAAATACAACCCTGTTTTTTGTTTACTTACTTATGAAATGTTATTCCCGTAGATTTTTTATTGTCGACTGCATCCCTGCTATTGCAAGAACGATGAGCACAAGAAACCATTATTGTATTTAAATAGTTAATATAAATATCACTCGAAAAACAATATAAAACACAAAAAACTAAAAAAACACTCTCCCGTCATAAAACGTCAAAAGGTCACATTTGTTTGACATAAACGTCGATTCAATATATCTACCTGTGGTCACTTTTAGCCACGTTATGGCGTCTCTGTAAAATCCTACCTCAATGGGTGAGACACTTAAAATAATGTCCCTGTACTTTAGTAGTGTAATACGCAGGCCAAAACGGACAAAATCGAAAAATGATAAACCAAAAAGGCTTTATATGATTGACTTCCTAGTTTACTTATTTTTTTTATATATATATATACTTTTCTATTAATTGTTGTAGGCTGAATGTCAGGTTATCAAGGGCGTATCTCAATCAATCAACCATATTACTTTTGAACTGTAAGGTAAAGTAAAGTACTTACTAATTAATATGGTATAATCTTAACTTTAACTGGACTTGAGTTGTCTTTCGAGTTAACATACCTGAAAATAGAAAAACAGTACCTGAGAAACCAATTCACCCATAATCAACTTTAAATAAATATAGACGTACTATTTATATTGTTTTATAAACTAATTCTTATCAATCTCAGTGTTATATGAAATACCAATGAAGTGCAATTTATTCTTTGTATCCAAAACAATAATAATTGTAAATTAAGAATAATAATCATTATCTCCAACTTTTACTTAAAAAGTAGCATTACACTATAAAACGTCATATGCTGATCGACATGTGAAGCAAGCTACAGCAATAGACAAAATAAGAAAGTGAAACGTCTGTTCTTCGGAAGTACAACGTACCACGGGTATTACACAGTAATATCCATCCGAAGTGCCTCTAACTATTTGACAATACAACATGTCCTCTGATCAGGATAAAAACTAGACAATACAACATGTCCTCTGATCAGGATACCTATAGACAATACAACATGTCCTCTGAAATCAGGATAACTAAAACATTCTCCGTTCTATACTCAGTCGTGCAATGGACCCAGCACTAAGGTCCGCTCCAGTACAGAACTTTGCTAATATCTTCTGAGCGTGCAATGGTACCAACCGATAAACGGACACAGTACCGCTCCAGATAATAACAAACAACTAGAATGTTAACAGGCCAAACAGATACAATAACAATTAATCAATTATTGACATGAAAATATTAATTTTAATAATAGTACTTTGTAATTATTGAAATGGCAAGATATAATAATAAGCCAGATATAATTTCCATTTAAATAAATGAATTATCATTTTAATAAAATTGACAATATAATCATTCAAATATAAAATAGTTAAAATAGGTAAACTGTTACCCTTAAATATAAAAATAGTTAATTTAGGTAAACTGGATTGCTCGTGAGACACACTCACCTATAATTAAATATAAAACAATCTATCTCCAGACCCACAGAAAATACACAATCACAGTCAACTGTTGAAACTACTCTAAATAGAAATAGGAAAGCTTTAGTGGTCTTTCAGCCAACTTAAGTTTTCAGTCACCTGTGTTTATTCTTTTAAGTTATCAATGCCTATTCATTTGGTTTTTAATTTATTATCGAAATTTGGGGCTGCGTGACAAATAAGGTCTGGCATTTTTATGGGAGTATGCATAAAATAATCCCAATAGTAATATAGATGAAAACTGATTCTTACAGTAGGTAACTTAAATTACTTTGAATTAATTGAATACAAAACTAATAAAAATGATAAATATAATGTTAGGATCCTCTTGTGCTCACAGACCTCTCAAGCCGGGGGCCCCCTCTGGCGTGGGACCCCTACCATTTTGCCTGTCCTGCCAGTCTATAGTAACGCCACTGCCATTACAAATCTTGAAAATTTTATTAATTTTTATTAAAAATGTTTTACCTGGTCAGTTTACTACCCTTTTAATACCTTCCTTATTAACTTTTATATTCAATGTTCGAAAATTACATTATTTGTCTGTGCGGCACCGTGCCTCGCAGTCATTAAATTTAACATAATTATATTAATGACCAGTACAGATTGCAATACAATAGAATGGTTAGACAAGGCCAAATTTAACAAATTTGCTTCCATTTAATGTAAGCTGTCCACAAGTGATTTGATTGTGATTTACACCTAAATATACAAAAATTAATATAGGGTGTTAATTTAAAGTTTAATAAATATATTTATTTTTGGATATAAGGCTTATTAGGACATAAAGTACGTTTTTCTCTATTTTTTGACATAAAGGTATTTTACTTCATATTTTTTGATCTATCCTCTATAAATTTTTTTTTATTTGGGCTTAAAGCGCACTTGATATAAAAAAAATTCCCATTTGTTGCGCTTTTAAGCGACCACAGTGAATATTGTTATTTTAGGTTAAAATGCGATTTTCTTGCAAATGGTTAAATTTAGGAATATACATATTATGTTTAGGATATTATACAGTGATCAAAAATTAATTTAAAAAATAGGGGGATTAGTTTAAAAAAATAAGTATAGGGACATTATTTCAAGTGTCTCACCGGATTGACGACTTTCCTACCGACTACAATAAAAAACAAATAGGGAATACGTCCTAATACTAGTACTCCTCGAACTTCATTGTTCAAGAATTTTTTCATCTGGAGAACGTCATCTTTGTGGAATGATCTTTCTGAGGTCATGTTTCCCAATGAATGAATACAATCTTCAACGTTTCAAGACCAACGTTAATCGCTTTTTTCGCACTCGCACTGCTCCCAGAGCGCCTTAAAGGATTTTTCCTACAGTGCAGGTGTTTTATCATAAAAAAAAAAAAAAAATGGTCTTTCGTGAAGAAGTCAAATTTAATCTCCAAAAATACATAGGTTTACAAATTTAAGAGGTGTTAAGACGTTACATTGGATTTTTTTAAATAGCAACCCTACCTTATAGTAACCTGCTGCATTAGTTTTTTTTGCTCCAACATTAAAAAATCGTAGTTGTCGACATTTATTTTTAGCCGTTCCGGAGATACGAGGTTTCGAAGTTGATGATTTTGTTCTCACCCCATTAAAAAATAGAAGCTATAGAATTAGACACCCAATTATTTTTGGGGATACGTAATTTCTTATAGCCAAGCTAACTATGTTATTGTCAAATATGTCAGATGTCAAAAAGTGACAGATACGACGCCATTATGAATAAAAAACTTTAAAAGAAAATTGTGTTTCCAATCTCAAAGCTTCAATATTTTAATGGGTCAGACACTTGTATAGGTTCAGTTACAAGAAACAGTTAAACTTAAGTTTATGCATAAATATAACTTCATGAACTTAAGTTTTACTGTCACTTGTAGTTGAAACTGAACCTATACAAGTGACCCTTAAATGATAAAGTCGAACGATGCAGTTTTTGATGCCAGGAATTTTCGTAACGGTTGGAAATAAATATCGACAATAATATATTTTTGAAATCGAACCTTGAAATGCAATACACTGGTGTAGTTATAAATGTGGGTTGTCATTTAAAAACATTCAAAAAGGCGTTGTATCTGACATGTTTGACAATATCATAGTCACCTCAGCAATAAAACAGTACGTATCCCCAAAAAAATGGGTTTCTCATCTCAAAGCTTCGATTTCTTAATGGGGTAAGAACAAAATCACCAACTTCGAAACCTCGTATCTTCGGAACGGCTGAAAATACATGTTGACAACTACATATTTTTAATATTGAAGCAATCTAATACAGCAGGCTTATTATAAAAGAATTGCTATTTAAAAAAATCCAATATGGCGTCTTATCTGTCAAATTATGTATTTTTTGAAGTCAAATTTGGCTTCTTAGTGAAAAACCATTAGGTCTACAAAATTGTTTTTTTTGTAGTCAGTAAGAAAGTCACTAATTATTGGGTGAGACGAGACAATTAACATAATGTCCCTGTACATATGCATATTGTCAATGCAATTTTCTTTTAAAGCCCCGATCAAAATAATAAATTGGCGGGCCTTAGCAACTTCTCAAAAAAAAAACAGTATGAATTATTGTAAATAAATGTGTTCCAACCTTTACATTTTTACTGTATAAACCAATAATAACTCCTTTTCATTGTATTGTATGTAGTTTTATATTCTCCCCGTGTATATTCTCTCTTCCTATTTATGTGCTATTTGTATAACGGACAAATTTCGCAACCAAATATAATTAAGTTATTAAGCAAGAATTAAAATTAAATCATCCGTCAGTCAAACATTAAAATTTTATGCAAAACAGGTAAATATAATAGTCGAGAGTCAAAAATCTGACTCACAAAATAAACCATATAAAACGGAATAGTATTCTGCCTACTGAGAACACCTAAAGTTTAAATGATAATTTGGGACAAGGTTAAACTTAACAATAACATAACGGAACCTAATTATTCATTTTTGTGTGGCCGAGTATTTTGTAACATTTGACAATTTGGCGATATTAAAATATAACTGACCATCACCAAAAGTAAATATGTAAATTACCACTTTTAAATTAGTTTAAAGATAGTGATATTTGATACTTTGTGTATGTCATGCTAATTAATTAATGACAATAACCCGGAATATCGGAGCTGATTACAGTGCCGGACTCAGGAACACAAGAACTGAGTGGTTAAGGTTCTCGATTGCAATAAACTGTCTCAATATTACTTTGTAAACCTTGCCAGGTGATTAAAAAGTACTGTGACAAAGGTTGCTGACATTGGTGATATTTTGCAAACCAACAAAATCCCTCTAAACGCTATTTCAAAGGTGATTTTCTCGGAATCCACACAAACAATTTTGTAAAAACCTGTTTCATATTCAGTGGCAAATATAATTATTTCCAGCGAATCGAGAATTCGGTTTCAGGTATCAGCCAGTGTGAAGATTTTACGGCCTGAAAAATCAATTAGTGGGATTTTGTTAAAATTTTGTTGACTTGCAAAATGTTACCATTATTCTAAGAACAAAAGCTTAAATGAACTGTATTCTTTCATAATTTTGTTTTGAAAATACAGAGCGTCCCAAATAAACAAAAAGTAGTAACTTTTGAATAATTAATAAACGAGTAAAGATTTTTTAGTTAAATTTGGCGAATTAAATGAGAAGGTGAATATAACTCATTTGAAGGGTGTCAGGCGAAAACAGGGAATGTTCAAAATGCGCTAGAAGTGCCATTTGTTGGCAAAAATAATGTATTATCTCATGCATTGTACAGATCAGGAGAAAACGTGGAGTGTCGCATTCTACACCATTGTTTTAAAATGCTATGTACGGAGAAAACAGGGAATGTCCAACCTAAAACGTAATAAACCGGGAATGTCCAGTGAAATCTGGTTATTTTGCTTTCAAATACAATAATAACATTATACAATTATACATAATCTAGTTCGCGGGGCGGGCACTCGCATTTAGAGTGCGACCAGAACATGGGAATAATTAATACAAAATTAAGAATGTAATCTTCCAGAGATTGGCAGCATACTATTTAAATTTCTAGAGTAAAACTAACACCATTTAGTGTAGTTTCTGTTGATCAGAGCTATGTTAGAAAGTGGACTGAGTTTTTCTCTACAAAATATGCATAAAAGTGTCCATTCCCAATTCAAAAAATGAAAGAGTTTAGAGTGACTAATGGACATGTTCGACTTATATTGCATCGTGATTCCTACAATGGATCGATGTTGGAATCCCCCCTCCTCTCTACAGATCAGTGTAAAAGAATTCTCTCAAGTGAAAGCATCCCTAGCAGCAGAGGCTTTATCTTTGAATTGCTTTCCCAGTCTTATTTCGAGCTAATTTCTATAGATACAAAGAAAGACAAATAACTCTTGTCGTTATTAAAATTTTGCGAGAGTACAGAAGTTAAACGACATTATGCCAGTGTTCCACATGCTGAAAAATCAAACCAGAAACGTACGAGTACAGATATCGATCGTGCAGGTCCCTCCAATGAACAGGGTTCGGTTGGTACCGGAAAGAAACTTAAAATCTTAAAATCTAGTAAAACTACAACCAAGAAGACTGTTATCACCAAGAAATCAATGGATCGTACGGGTTCCACCAACGAACAGGATGCAGTGGGTTCTGGCAAGAATGATAGTAAGTCAAAACGTCGTCAACATATATCTAAGAAGATCGTCGCCACCAAGAAGTCCATCAATAAAAAAATACTGCATACTTGGGTAAAATTAAAACAATAATTAGAGAAAAGCTTTTTTTCTACGATTTTTTCCTTTTATAGGTACATATGACAGGACAGTCCCCGTTTTCAACCAAAATAGAGAGACGGTACCTAGATATTATGGCTATTTTTAATAGATATTTCAACTTTTGAGTTCAAGATGGATTGTATTTTGATCGTTTAATAGATATAAGTTATTCGTTAAGAAACATGCTTTTATTGCGTTAAAAAAAATTAGATCTGTGAGTTTCTAAACTTAAAAATTGAATTTATTTTTATATTTGCCTCAAGGACATTTCCTGTTTTCACCTGACACCCTTCATTTGAAAGTACAATATACTCTTAGAGACCACTAGTGGCGTTGATACAAAATTATTCTCAACTATTTTTTGATGAAAATTATGGTACGCCAGTTTTTCGCGGACGGAAGTGGTTCATGCATTACGAGGCTCCTATCCATTTTTTGCGTTATGGTTAGAGGTTCCTAAATACCATCAATGGATCGGTAGGGGTGCTGAAGAACCTAATCAACTATGTATAAACATCAAGATCCCCAGACTTTAATCCTCTTGATTTTTGTTAGTGTGGACATGTTTATAAAACGCCGGTAGAAAATGAAGAAGATCATAGAAATCGAATAATCGACTGCTTTCAAACAGTCAGAAAATTTTTTGCAATTTTAGCTTATACAATTTCAAGAATTTAATTTAAAATTTGTCCGTAAACGATCAGCATTACTGTCATTCGCTTATTAAGAAATGAATGATTGTGTAGGGTCTCAATAGATTAAAGGCTACAATTTAAAAAACATTAACAAGAATTAAATTTTTTTTAGGCCTATGCCATAACAAATTTAAATATTTTAAAGCTTCCCATCTAACAATAAGCCAGTTGAATTAACAACGTAACGGTACTTAATTGCTGATTTACTACTTAATTTTGTGTCGAGTATTTTGTAACATTTGACAATTTGCCGAAATACTAATATGGAACCATCAACGAAAGTAAATAATAATAAGTGTGTGAATAACTGTTTATGTATAGTATTTTACACAATTTACATGTTCTATCAATAATGAAGAAAAGGTCAAGATTCTATCATCTTTCTTAACTATTTTACCTTACTCGATTGGTGATTTGACTACTGGCTATAATAAAAAAAATTAAAGAAATTCGGTGTTTCCATTACGATTTTTTGCAAAGGTTTCACATTGATTTTATATGTTTTAGAAAAGTAGGTTTGGGGGGGGGGGGGCTAATTTGCCACCAATTAAATCCAGTATGGGCACTGTTGCCATTAGGACAGTTACTAAAGGCTTGTCACGGTTACTTTCTTATTGTCTGAAATTGAAAAAACATTTTATTTTCATAATTTACTATAGGCGAATTGAAAGAATAATTATTGAAGATACCTATTATTGGACAGCGGACATAAATTCTTATGGTCATAAGAGCTATTTTCGTAGAAGGAATTTTAATGCACAAGCATTTCCGTTTTGGATAAATTTAACTGGTTGATTGGTCATTCTGAATAAGTTACCTTGAAAGTTTTCGTTTTTAATATAAACAGGTTATTTTGTTTCAATTTAGAAGATTCGAGAGACATAACGATAGCTTCCAAATTACCATTCCGGGTATTTTTAGCGAGTTTTCTGCAGATTTTATCAGGTATAATAAATACGAAATGTGATACAGACAATTTAAAAGTTGTAAGCACTAAGCAGTGAGCAGCAGAGAAAAATAATCGCAGCTTCACAGGATAGAGAGGGCAGGTATTATTTATGCGCAGTGATAGGTGCACCAAGTGCATGGTGACTGATCAAGGAACAAACATTCTTTTAAGGAGTGTTAGCGAAATCAGAACCCCACTCTTGTAATTATAATTAAAGTATTTATTCGCACTCAATTAAAATCACAATATCAAAACAAATTAAAATAATAGCACAGGAAAAGAAGTGAACTTAAAATAATGTTGCTTTCTGGTATTCCCTCGGACAGACTGCCACTCGCATTCGCCGTCGAATCCAAGTCACACCCAGCCTCATAGGGATATCGAATTACCATCACGTGGACTGATATTGGTTCTACCGGGTGTGTCAAAATTTTCTTACAGGAGGTTTAACCGGAAGTGACCTACATTTTTAATTTTTAAACGCGACTCCCTGTTTACTTTAAGTTATTTGGACTCATAGAGTAATTCTAAGTATAACCATACCAATTACTTTTAGACTGGTTGAATACTTTTTTTTGAATTTTTGTTTTTAATCTAATTTGCTGTAGACTCCTTAAATTTTAGGTTAAGATGCATAAGAAAAATATATGATTTCTTTTTTTTTACACAAGTTATTTTTTACGCATCTTTTAATGTTAATATTTTCTATTTTGTACTTTAACTACTTTTTTGCACTGAGAAGAGAATGATTCGTTGGGTTTTTATCACAATGCCATGTCTAAAGATTATTTCGATACGAAAATTTTAGTGTCAAATAAGTAGGCGCATCCAATTTTTATAAATCGTAAGACATAATAATTTTTATGGTCATGTATACCAATAATTACAAAGCAGTGTTTGCCATCAGTCGCCATTTTTGACATAATAGCGTTATATTGCCAAATGTTTATTTCTCGTACAAAATTTAAATCAACTTTTCATCGAAACTGACAGTCGTAGGTCAGAGAGTAGTTGCAAGCAAGGTCGGCATGGCAGACTACATGACTATTATTTGTTCGCACGTCACTCGCCTAAGAATAGTCTAATAGTTTCTTTATGGTTTTGCTTCCAAAAATGGCCTAATAAATGTGGCTTCAAGTGAACTTCCGGTACCGCCAGTGCGGTCATTTTCTGCTAGAAATTTCACTTTACTAGATTATAAATAATTTACTTGCATTCGTTTATGTTAATTTAATTCACCGGAATAATTTGTCACTGGTCAACAAGTGACAAATTAGATATGGTTGTATTCAGAACTGTCCTACCTATACGGGATTCCAACTTAAAAATTAAAAGTTTGGGCCACTTTCGCCTTGACCGGAAGGAACCAATAGTAGTTGGTTTCCTCAGATAACTTAGATTTACTTACATACTTAAAGAAATATAATTTTTTTAATGTAAAAAGTTACAGGGGCTCAGTGGCAGGGCATTGAATGACTTATGAGAGCTATTTCCTTCTTATTCATATACTTATCAAGATAACTTATTTAAAATTAAAATAATTTTCGTTTGTTTATTAATTTTAACCGCATGTGGTACACTACGTACAAAGAAGAATAAGAACAAACGTTTTTAATCCATTTTATTGAGACAATGAAACATAATTCCTAGTATTCTATAAAATATTCACATCCATGTGTCTAGGTCGCACTTAATTATTAAATCCGTTCGTAACAGTTTGTTCTCCCCAAAGGAGCATCGACTTGTTAAAGAAAAGCATTCGGTCAGCCGTGAACTCGGTGGATCATGCTCCTTTTCCTGTATTCGGAATATACAGGGTGATTCCTAAGTTGATACTCCTTTTTTAGCTGTGTATAGAACGCTTTAAAACAAACAACATTTTCAAATACCTTTTTTCAAAAAACTCAAAAATGAAGTACTTACATTCATTTATTACACTACAAATCAAATACGGTTTTGCCTAACTTGCCCGTTGAATAACATTAGGAAAACTTCTGGGTGTAGAGAAGAAGAAACATCCACACTTTTACGACACGCACAATAAATTAGCAACATAATTAGTTCATTGTTTCCACATTCTACCATTTTTACCAATTAACTTGCTTCAGAAAACTACACCGCGCAGCGAATTGCCAAAATAAATAACTGACGACCGATCCGTAAAATGCATGACTAACAATACAAAAGTATAGGGCTACGCTTTGATTACCAGGCCCGCACTTAGATTTTTTACTTCTGTAACTCGGCTATTTTTAAGTTTTTTGAAAAAAGGTATTGGAAAAAGTTGTTTATTTTAATGCCTTCTATACACAGGTAAAAAAGAAGTATCAACTTAGGAATCACCCTGTAAAGATAATAAGTCCAACTTATCGAAAAATAATTATTATGCATTGACTATGTTAGTGATTTAAATCAAGGGCTGCTCGCATTATTGTAACGGCTTTTAAGTATAGCCATTTAACAAACAATTATATAGCCATACTTAAGGTAACCCAGTAGGAACCTCTCTCAATCACAAAGCAGAACCTGCAGGACCGTTATAGGGGAGTCCTTATTAGGAATTCCAATTAGCAAAAATAAACATATCAATAACATGTTAAATGGCAATGATGGGAATTCTTAAGCCTTTACAAACAAAATAAATATTGGATATGAAGTTTTTATAATTATTATTAATTATGGTGGATAGTAATCAAGTTGCTAAAATAACTTTAAAATATTTAGAGTTTCTACATCTCTGTCGGCCAAATTTATGTGGGACTGTTTGTCAACCACTCTCACCGATTTTAGTGCAAATAACTCGACAGCGGCTAGACTCTGTGACAAAATATTTGATTAGTTAGGAAGACCTTTGGAATAAACATACGTTAACAAAATTGCGTGTGTTGTTTGGTTATGCATTAGGAAAATCATAAAACCTATTTTTAAACACTGCATCGTGTAAAATATTACTCTAAACAGTAATTTGGTAACATATGCTTGACAACCTAGCTTGAATTGGGAACGAATCAACTTGAACAGGATGGTCTTTATGTTCTTTTTTCCTTACTTTTTTTTGACATAACACAGTTTATTGGGTGCGTAGACAAAAGCTAAGTATTATGGATCAAAAATTATATTTGTACGCACAGTTACTGGTTACAAAGATTCCCCAGGAAATGGACATGCGCACAAGCCCGATTCAATCAGCTCATCGTTCTTTAGCGTAATCTGCCAGTGCAGAGTTCAGAACTTTCACTAATGGCAATTTTATTTTGTGTTTTAAATATAGAGATTTATTTACTATTAAATTTAATGTTTGCACGTCACGTGATTAAATTTAAGGTCTTACGATACTGATTGGTCCATTTGAAAGCTTTACAACCTACAATGTTCGATGTTTCATATTTTCTGCTAAGTATTGAGTGGTTAACAGAAACTACGTAAACAGATAAGTCTGGTCCTGTCTCTCTTTAAAATCGATAAATGGACATATTACAGTGCACAAACTCAAATCTTAGGGACTTTTGAATAGAAGCAATCCTTCGACATTGGTGAAAACCATCCAGTGTTTATTCTCGATAATAAAAAATAATATAGTTATTTTATTAGCTACTTCTATGCACTAACCGACTAATCCTTAATAATCTGCCAACAGTTTAAAGAATTGATACAAGTTCCGTTAAATTTAGAGTCGCCATAAATACCTATACCTTTGTTGCCTTTGTTTACTAACTGAACAAAGATAATTTCGCCAAAGTTATCGTATCATCAGATCTACAGTAAAATTGGAAAAAAATAACAAAACATATTTTATGAAGTCTGCATGCATGATATAAGTCTATAAATTCTTTGTCGATTGGATACTTGGAACCTATAATTTTGCGGGACAATGTGGGCGCTGCGGTAGGGGAGACCAAGTAAAGGTGTCACACATATTTTTGGCTTGATCTGTTCAGCTATTCAGACAGTCGCTCGTTGCTTTTTAACCAGAAAATTTCTAAAGAAAGGGGTATTCCTAAGCTAACGACCAGTTGTAAAAACAGAAACGAAAGGAAAGTAGACAGGGTCACACTCTTCTCGTTTTGGGCCGATCAGAACATTGTATAACAAACAGGTAGGGGATACTAAAACATATATTTTTCTCTTCGGCTTAACAATCAGATCTAAATATTTGTTAGTGAGTTGGTGACTAAATGATTTATTCAGAATTAGAAAAAACTTGTACGTAATAAAAATAACGCTGCAAGAATTCCTTACTCTAAGCTATACCATGATACACCAATAAGTCCTTCAAATACAAGAGCAGAATTGCGAAGAGGAGATAGGGGTTATAACCCCCTTTTCCATAACAGCCTAAAGGTGTCCAAACTCTTCCTAATCGTCCCCAATTGCATTAAAATTTTTCTCCTTTAAGCCATTTTAGTACCACTTTATTCATTGTTACGAATATGTTAAATTTTGTGCGGTTTTTGCTATTGATCAGATTGGCGCTCTCTAATCCAGTCTCCCCTAAATTAAATTGGTGCATTATTTTCAACCGAAATGACCAGCCGAGAATTTTAAGGGGGATTGAACTTTTATTGAGAAGTCGTTGTTCTTAAGATAATATGAGATATGGTTATGCAACCATGCAAAAACAATATTTTTTTAATTAGGATTATTCGGATTAGTCCATAAATTATTTATGTTTATTTGAAATTAACTGTTCCGTGTTACTGTGTGTTTCGTACGGTATAATAATAAAAACATATTTACGAAATAATTGTTCAGCAATTCTTAATTTGCATTCATTTTTTAATTGGCATGGTGGTTCCGCTTCTTTAGGATTTGGTACCGCTATATTATTTTCACAATGCTCAAACTGCTTGGATTTTTCTTAATCTATCATCGTTAATAGTACATTATCTAACAAGAGCGGTAAGTGATACTTTACCGCATCCGACGGCGATCTCCTTCACGTCGGTCGGTCAAATTGTCAATGGCGATAAAGGCACTTTATCGCTTATGCATCTTTACCTCAAAAATAAACAAAGTCATAACTTTATTGCCAAATTATTCTGTTAATCCTTTTAGAATGCTGTAAAGTACTTATTACAAGCAAAATAGTTCAATAAAGTTCACTTCAAATTTGTTATTTTCTTATTTCAGCCAAAACACTTATCCCAAAGCCTATACGCTAATTTTTCTAAAGACTGCACGAAATGATGCGAAAATTATCAAAGTTACCAAACTATAGTTACTCGCTTCCTTCAGTCTAAGTCTAGTACCCGCTCTAAAATCTGGTTGCTTATAAGCAGGAATGGTCATTTCTTGTTTTTGGGTTACGCCAATTTTCTGACCGAACTAAAGGTTTGTGTACAAACGCACTTTCTTATTTCAAAAATCTACAGATTTCCATTTATTTCTAGACAACTACTACAAGATTTTTTGCATAAAATATATATACAACACGTTTTCTACTTGCCTTGCTGGTTTTTTGCGCTTTAATCCCAATGGACCTTACAACTGTTATTATGCTCAACAGACATAGAAAAAGAAACAGTAAGAAATTGCTTATGAAAAATTTCTGTAGTGCATGGTGCGATTTGAAAAGTTTCTCGAAAATACGATAAAAAATATATTTATCACATATTTGTTCATCTCTTTGGTCTCACTACTCAATAATTAAAACCAAGTTCAAATTTAAATATGTATTGTTATACATACAGTAACTTAACCGAGACGAAAGGTGGAGGTAACATAAAAAATTAAGTATATACGGAACACTCCGATATATCCACCACTGGCCTGCATGGATTCTCAATAAGTTCATCATCTTTAATAATAATATTAGCAAATATTTTAAACGTGTCGCTTTTTTGAAGAGAAATGGAGAAGTTTATCAACCTAAAAAGTCTATGATTTTAACCAACGAAAAAAATGTGTAATTCCTTAAAAATATCAGACGATAAGTACCTATTGCTTATTGCAGAGCAGAGCTGTAAGTACCATGTGACAATCGACGAATTGACAACATCGAGGATTTGGTATCTACCTTTGTGGTGAATATTCCAGAGATACAAACTTTTACTGTAATTGAGCCATTTCATTTGAACTTGTACAGAATATATTATAGAGCTATTCGGCCAGCAGATATCGGACATCGTCTGATTTTTATCAAATATATATGCTAGAAATCCAGTTTATAACTCCCAGATCCTAAATTTTACCCAGGTCGCTTTTTCCGTCGCTCCTCGACCACTTAACAGGCAGACGCTACTACTATGCGAGCCAAGTATTATCAAAAACACGGTTGATGGAAGTCCTCAACAGTGGCAGAACAGACCGAAAAATAAGAACCAACAGCTTTTTTACCACGGCACGTTGTCATCTAGTACTATTGTTTTCTTTCCCTCCACAAGCACAAAGACAACAAAACACTATTCAGTGGACATGAAGAGGGAATTCATATTTCTGGTTGCGCAGATTATACAATAAATGTTAATAATAAACGTTAAAAAAATCCTGGTATTTATTTTTGACACTAGCGTTAAAAGTAATCCTCTTTTAACATTGCTGTCATAGAATTACATTTTAATCACTGACAACAAGCGTTGTAAACACTGACAAAAAGCGTTGAAAGGTCTACTTTTAATGGTATTAGTAGATAAACATATTCACCTTTAAAAACATGGATTACATGAAATTGAATGCTATATACATACCTATATACAATATACGAACTAGACATACCTTGGGTATCTACATTTATTCATCTACATATAACATTGACTTCACATACACCAAAATCCACACACCTGCAAACCGACAGTTATGATTATCTTTATTTATAATTTTCGACCTTGGATTCATTACTGATCCAAATTTCATTGAACACCTAAACGAAACTGTTGTCATTAACTCATTAGCTTTGCAAATTGTTAATTAAGCAGCATGTACTATAATTTACAATTAGTTACATATTAAGAATAGTACTATACAAACAAAAAATGTTTATGTAAAATACTGAAATAGGTAATATTCATTCATTGAATTACATTTCAAACTTAGTGGTGTTCCCTTGTGATTCCCCTGCTTCCCGTACTTATGAATGATCCCAATTTTTCAACGATCGCCGAATGGTAATATTGAAGATATTATATATTTATCATTCATTATAAATTACTGAATGTTATGTTCCTTTTTAAATTAAAAAATATTTAAACCACAAATATTAAATATTTAAAAAATAGTCGCAGGCATTTGTCTCTCTCAGAATATCACCAAAACTTAATTAAGCGAACTTTAATTATTAATGATAGAGGAGTTTCGGACTTGCATGGTCTTCATTTGTTTTTAAATCACAACGTTTTAACTGGTAAGTATCTCAGGTCGTCTTCAGGTTAATATCTTTACCTTAGTAAAAGTAGTTTATGTTAGGTAAGCGTATGACTGCTGCACCTATCCCAGTTGTAATCGTGCAAATGATAAGTAAAATACTAACTTAAATTTTATTTAATTTGTTATTCAAGATGGCGGAGATTCACCGAAAATATGTTTTTTTGAATATTTTTCAATTCGCCATTTTAAAAACGGCACATTTTGGATTATTAAAATTGCAAGGTTAAATTAGGATTAAAATACCTTAAAAATGAGCTATTATTCGACTCCCTTTTCCAGGTAAAGATGTTTTACAAAACGGCAGATCTCGAATAAAAAACAATATTTTTAATCAATAATAAATATTTATAATTTACGCATAGCTAATTCGAAATAATATATCTCAACCATTATCGAATTAGCAAGGAGGGACGGGCGGGGTAGGCTTTACACAAATTGATAATAATTTAAAATAAATTATAATTTTGCTGGGTATAGAAGAATTAATAAAAAACCCAAATTAATGCTGTTAATATCCTATTTTTTATATGGAAATTGTATAAACTTCATCCAGTATTTTTGTAAACCCTACACTATCAGTCGGACTGGCAGTATTACTGGCAGTCCTGAACGATATCAATCTCATACATTTTTCAAATTTGCTATTACACTATCAGTATTACTGGTCATGCAGGTTCTCCATTACAAAATAATTACATTATTATTACTATTTACTTAGTAACAAATAATTTTACATGAGTCATTTTAAGATTCATATCATGCAGGACTGTCAGTAATACTACTGTCAATAATACTGCTGGTGTAGGGTCGCCATTTGATTCGTGAATAATAGACAATAGAGAGGTTGTGAAGTACGGCAATTTTTATTTTTGCAATCGAAACTACGACTTATTTGCGAACAACGAAAATTGTAACCAAATAATCATTGGTTAAAAGATGATTAATAAGTATACTGAGCTTGCTTTTAAAAGCGGCAAGAGCCTAAATATTACATGGTCGTTGGTCACATTGCTTTAATTTGAGAATCGAGCGTGGAACACAAAAACTAGCGTTCAAAATTTCCTAAGTAATTTTTTATGTTAGGTCTTGGTTACAAGGTGGTACTCTAGCTGTTAAATAACAAATTCAGGGGCGTCAAAAATCATTATATTCCAATAAGTCTAGACGTGGGCTTTACAGTACTCGTATACACAGTTACATGTAATGTCCTATTAAACTAGATTTTTTTAAGGAAGACAAACTTGAAAATAATAATTATTGTGTCGGTGATTATATTAAAAATTTTAAAATAATTTCTTTTTGATGGATTAATTGTATTTTCGGGTATAGGCGGTTTTATCTCTTATTGAAGGACAACCTCGCTGTTTTGCGTTTTTTCGATTTAACTTTACGAGCAAGTATTGGGATTTTTTTTAAATTTAAGATAGACACGTGAATTTATTAGCTTTGATATTATAATTTGTCTAAATACGAAATAGCTAATAACATTAACTTGTTATCTAACTGGATTCATAATCCTTAAAAAATAATTGCAAAAGTTTGAAGTTTACGGCTTCGTGCATGAACAAGTTCCCCCGGATTTAAAATATTGTATTAATATTAACTTATAAGTTTATTTATTTAACACAAATTATTGAAAAAATTACTTAAATTACTCTAATTTTTCCTAAAACGTAAAAGCGTAGGTATTTATTGTAAAAAATTGATCTAATTTGTGCAAGGTTAGTTAATTAGATAATAATAAGATAAACAATAATGACCAAGCAAATTAACATATTTGAGCAGGGGTGGACTAGTACTGAAAACCAGGACCATCAAAGTAGTGGTATGCTATCATTATAATTTATTAATAATAATAATAATAATAATAATAATAATAATAATAATAATAATAATAATAATAATAATAATAATAATAATAATAATAATAAAAGCCGTCTGGGTTCCGGTTTACGAATTTAGGCCCAGGGCAGAACTTGCCTGCCGTAAAAGGCGGCTAAAAGGTTGGTGGTCCTTGCCTTAAAGGGGCCTACATTGGTCACCGGCTACCGCAGGTAGGCGTAGGAACTGATGTAGTGAAGAAACGGCTGACTCCATGTTAGGGGCGGTTTCTCAACAGCGTCTGTTCCCTATGTTAAGGGCGGCTGTATGTAACCTGGCAGAAGGTATAAATGCAAACCATTTATAACGAAATGAGTACTGAATTTCACAAGAATATGATGTCGAATTTAGAAAAATATGTACCCCAGGTGGGTTCGCAATCCCACACTGCGCAAGCAGGCAGCCTCACGGATTCTGGGGGAGGCATAAATTCAAATAGTACGAATAATACTAACGGCAGGATGCTAATACAAGCCCCTGCCGACAACCGAACTATTACTCAACATAACATCGGCGAGGAAAACATTATAATGGAGACTAGCTTGCAGCCTGACCCTGGAGTCGATAGAACTGCCGCTGGTCTACCCAGAAGAACAGAAACCGGTCGAAACAAGTGGAACCCGCTTGGAAAATGAGACTAGAAAAACAAATAAGCCAGTTACGAGCACAAAGTGATATCATTGGAGAACATCTAAGTGGAAACTCTAGCAGCAAGGTTGCTAAAAAGGTTAAAGATATGCTGAAAGCAGAGAGTATTCCTTTAGACAGTCCCGATATAAAACGGCTGCTAACAATCGTAAGAGACAACATTAGACAAAAATGTAAGGCTAAAGGCGCCCGTCTAAGGCGATACAATAAAGCCACAAAGAGGAAGGTACAAAACCACGAACCAAAAAACCTTCTATAGGACACTGAATCAAGAAGAAAATGACGTTACTCCAACTGACATAAATAAAGACCAATTTAATGCATTTTGGAGTAATATTTGGTCTGACGCGTCCCATTTCAATGAAGAAGCAAGCTGGCTCGAAAAAGTTGAAGCCGAGGCTGAAACTTTGCAAGAAATGCCTGAGCCGCAAGTAACATCCATCGACATAAGGGATGCCACTAAGAACTTGGCTAACTGGAAATCACCGGGACCTGACCAAATTCATAATTTTTGGCTCAAAACTTTCACCAGCCTACACCCTGTAATCGCAAACTGCTTTAGCAAGGCTCTCCTAAACCCCGAACACTTCCCAGCTCATCTTGCCAGTGGCAATACCTTCCTTTTATTTAAAAAAGGGCAGGTAAACGT
Source organism: Polydrusus cervinus (assembly GCA_935413205.1). Taxonomy (NCBI): domain Eukaryota; kingdom Metazoa; phylum Arthropoda; class Insecta; order Coleoptera; family Curculionidae; genus Polydrusus; species Polydrusus cervinus. The sequence goes on along the minus strand of OW284511.1, from coordinate 904,448 downwards.
CCCAAAAAATTACAGACCGATCACCTGTCTGTCAGTGGTGTATAAACTTTTAACATCAGTCATGTACTCAAAAATATACACACACTGCATAAACAGCAACCTGGTAGCTGATGAGCAAAAGGGCTGTATTAGGAAAGCTTTGGGTTGCAAGGAACAGCTTACAATCGATGCCGTTATTATAAAACAGGCAGAAGTTAAAAGGCGAAATCTAAATATGTGCTACATAGATTATAGTAAAGCATTCGATTCTGTTCCTCACGACTGGCTAAAGAAGATATTGCAAATATACAAAGTACACCCCCTAATACGTAACATGTTAGGCACCCTAATGGAGCAATGGAATACCAATCTCCATATTGGACAAGAGAAGCTTGGCAATATAAATATATCAAAAGGTATATTTCAAGGCGACTCTTTAAGCCCCCTCTGGTTCATTTTGACCATGAACCCACTGTCCTCACTACTAAAATCAACATCCTACGGATATCGTCCCAACTTAACTGAGAATTTTAGAATAAACCACCTTCTATTTATGGATGATATCAAACTCTACGCTGAAAGCAAAACCCACCTACAGTCCCTAATTCAAATAACCAAGACATTTAGCGATGACATCAAAATGTCGTTTGGATTAGACAAGTGCGCAATCTTGAATGTCGTACGCGGAAAGACTGAACAAAATCGTGGACTGCTTGAAGGCATAGATATACTAGATGAGGACAAAACATATAAATACTTAGGCATCGTCCAAAACCAACCACACAAGCCTAAAAAGGGAGTTTAAAAACAAATACAAAAGCAGACTAACAAAGCTTTTTAATACTCACCTGAATGCTGGTAATCTTACTACTGCCATCAACACCTGGGCAATACCAATACTTACCTACTCATTCGGAATCCTTAAGTATTTAGACACGGATTTGCACGAACTGGATAGGCTTACGCGCAGGCTGCTAACAAAATTCAGATTCCACCACCCACGCTCTGCACTTGAAAGAATCTACCTAAAACGAAAGGAGGGAGGAAGAGGTCTCATTAATATATATAACTTGTGCAAGTCACAAGAGACCTCTATGAGAAAATACTTCCAAGAATCGAATGGGGAAATTCTTAAAAAAGTGGTAGCAGCAGACACTGGATATACAGCCCTTAACTTAAAGCAAAACGGATTACCTAACATCATCCGCGCGCCGCCAAGTCAACAGCTTGTAACTTGGCAAGAGAAAGCTCTACACGGCAAATACCCTACTGCACTCCAAAATCCACTCATAGATAGAGAAATGTCACTGAACTGGTTAGAGAAAAGGCAGCTTCACGCTGAAACAGAAGGTTTTATAATCTCTATCCAAGACCGTGTCATTCGAACTCGAAACTATGAAAAGGTCATCTTGAAGAGAAATGTGGAAGATGTGTGCAGAAAATGCAACTGCCCCGGAGAGACGATAGAACATATCACGGCGGGTTGTGGTGCTATGCATGGCCCCCAACGCTTACCTGGGGAGACATAATCAGGTGGCAAAGATCATCCACAAGGAACTGGCCCATAAACTAGGGCTAAGGGAAAACCTTCCACCATACTACCAATACTCACCCGAGCCAGTCCTTGAATCCCCTGAATATCTCTTATACTGGGACAGGCCAATAATAACGGATAGAACAGTAGACCACAACCGTCCGGATATTCTTCTCATCGAAAAAACCACCAAGAAAGCTTTCATAATCGATATAGGTTGCCCACTAACACACAACCTCTCTAAAACCGAATCGGAGAAGAAGACCAAGTACTCGAATTTGGCTATAGAGATAAAAAATATATGGAAGCTAGATAAAATCGACATAATTCCGATCATAATATCGGTGGAGGGAGCTATGACGAAAAATTTCAAGCCCAACTTGGAAAAACTGGGCCTATCAGGTTATTTATACCAACTTATCCAGAAAAGCGTCATCCTCCAAACATGCCATATAGTACGGAAGTTCCTAAACAGTACAGGTTAAGATGAATTTCTTCTCTGTACTGTAAATAATACCAGCAATACCAACAAAAAGCTGTGAAAACTAACATTGAGTAAAATAATAATAATAATAATAATAATAATAATAATAATAATAATAATAATAATAAACGTCTTTTATTTCAATATAAATATAATTTCATTATGGTACACTCTTAAAAATAACATGGTATGGATTACTAAAACTTGGTTCTGACAACTATTTATTTTCGTGAAATCGGACTCAACCCAAAAATTAGTTTGTACAACCAAAAAAAAATTGTCGTTATTGAACTGCTAAACTAATTAATAATATTAACCAAACCAACCTACAAATTTTAGTTGTCACAAAGAAATTTTATATACGGTTAACTAAATTTATATGGTACTCCCGCTTTTAAAATTAGTTGTCACAACTATTGTGTAAATATGGAAAATTGAAAATTCTTTTTCAAGGCTATATTGCTTTTGTTAATGATGAAATCTACAAATATTGCCAAAGCAATCATTTATTTGGGCCAAACTTGAAATTTTTATAGAGTAACAATTACGTATGTAGTCACAACATTGTGTTTATTATCTTTTTTCTGTACATACTTTCTAATTGTAAGAAAGAAATTGAATCATAAATAAGTAAAAATTTTATATTTTTGTCATTGCAGTTGCACATTCGTTTGAATGAACTGCTTATAACGCATGGCAAAATTAGCAAGTTGATTTGATAGAAATAACTTTAAAAAAGTCATTTCTAAAAAAAATGTCATATGTAATTTATACTTAGTAATGAAAAATATTCCTTCCTAGGTCCTTATTTAAATAAAAAAATGCCTTGGTATTACTACTTTATTAGGTATGCGTAAACTAATTGAAATAAATTATCAGGGATATTATGGTTTCTTTAAAAAAAATTATTTCCAATGTCCTTGTTCTGTCATGTTCTTTATAATACATACTTAATATGCAATACAAAACAGAATCACTAGATTTTTAACTTATTTTACTCAACCTTTTGGGTTGTTCAATTGCTTATAGAACTGAATTGTCCTTATTTAAATTTTCTTATCTGCAACTGCGATTATTAAAAAACAAAAAATATCCCCTGGACTTTCTATTTAAAATATATCTACAGCTTTATAAAATTTGTTGTACTTGGTCAGATTAAAAAGTCAGCAATATGACGTTCTTTTATAGAAATGGAACATAGAACAAAAACAAAACAAAAAAAAATGTTTAAGTTATTTCTCATCGGGTCACCTTGCCATGCTTTATAAAAATCCCATTTAAACTTTCTAATGTACAACTGCAATGATAAAAAATAAAATGTTTACTTACTTATGATTTAACTTCCTGCCAATAAGAACGTACACAAGAAAGACAATAAACACAAATAGATTACACCAAATATTGTCACATCCATTTTCCACACGGGCACGGCCATGAAAATTGCCAATTATTGCTTTAAAAACACGAAAAAATGGACACGGAACCGCAAAAGCACCCTAACATAAACATAACCTCCTGACAGTCCTGGCTAGAATGATGTCACATGTCACCCACCGGGCAAGGGTGTCAAGTCTCTGTTGATGCCGTTAGTTATGAATAAGAAGAATAATATTACTTGAAAAGAGAAGTTAGTTCTGGAAACTAAGAATGTATCTTAATCAAAACTAACAAAATGATAGGGACTACAAATTCATAATGTGTTATTACGACAAGCTTAATTGATAAATACAAGTTTGTAGGAACCTTGATGTAACATTTAAATAAGATATATACAGAGTAAAATTCAGCTAAACAAAATATTTTATTTCTGCCAACTAATATGAAAACAAGATATTTTCTTTGTTCTGATGGCATAATTTTTTGGTAAATATAACCAAGAAAAAAATCTTTTTTGTTTTCCTAACTAAAAATAGTTATTTTTGGTAACGTAAACATGAGAACAAATAAAAATTAGTACCAAAAACCAAGTCATTTTTACCCCCCTTCTTTTTTAATATCTTCATATACATCTCTTGAAGGGGGGTATATTGTGATAAATCCAATATACACTTTGTTCTACTCCCACATGGAATTGTAAAAGTTACGAAGCTACTATGACCTAGGTCTCTTGCATGGAGAAACTCATAAGTAAAAGCTTTGAAGCACCACTTTTTAAATAATTCAGACGTACAGAACTTGAGATTGAGATGAGACTAAGAAAAATGCGAGACGAGAGTGAAGTCAATTTCCCCAATTCCCCTTGTTTAATAAATTAAATAATTCGTGTGTATTTTTCCAGCGTGCAGACCGTGGGATATTTTTCGGGGCCGAGCGATCGCGCATCTACAGTCCGCCCCTGTATTTAGAGGCTTATAATAACATAACAAAACAAGGTTTAAACTATTTGGTAAGTAATTTATTGATGACCATTAAAAATTAATTAAAATGATAAGGGACCTTGTCAAAATGTTCCTAGTACTAGTTGTATGGGTTCAATTTAAACTACAAGTTACAGGTAAATGTAAAATTTACTTGACTATGAACGGATATAATTTCATATCCATACTAGTAATAAGGACATAAAACTGACCAATTACAGTTGTCAATTACAGAGAAACCAAATTTACACGTAAATTTTACGCGTCGTTTTATGATACTTAACAAAAGTGAGTTTTAAAATATATTTAAAAAATGGTGCAAAAATTGAAGATATAAAGCCAAAATATATTTTTACTGAACTATTATTATTTTCTTATCTAACTGAAGATTTCTACACAAATGCATTTTTGTTTCAAAAATCTTCAGTTTTCCACTCATTTCTAGACAATTGTTTTAAGATTTAACGCTTAAAATATACTACATGCTATTTATTTATCCACCGCGATATTTTCTGATATGTTTTAAACGGGTATCAAACCCCAATCGACCTTAAAACTTTTATTATATGCAACAGATATACACTATTGGCAAACTCGAATCTAGGGTGCCGATATAAACGCATCAGACGGAGATTATTAGTAGCTTTTGACATGTTAAACAGAGAACACGCTATTTCCTACCTCCCACCTTCCATTCTTTAGAACACGCGGTCGAAGCAGTCGACGTATCGAATGCTCCGATCGCGTGTCCTCCTGAATGGAAGGTGGGAGGTAAAGAATAACGTGTTCTCTGTTTAAATCTACTAATAATCTCCGTCTGATGCGTCTATATCGGTACCCTAGATTCGAGTTTGCCAATAGGGTAGAAAGATAACTGTTAAATCTTCTTAAGTGGTGGAAAATAAACTTGAGTATCTAAAACCAGATAAAAGAGGCTAAATTATAATATTTCTAGAAAAAAAATTAATTTTACTTTTTAAGGTTACTGTCACGATGGTCTTAAGCTCAGGTTTTTTAAGTGTCTTATTCTGGTTTTGGGATTATGTCATTTCTACAGTATTGTAACTTCTCTTTTCATGTTCATTGTGGTGGTAATATGTAATTGTTAATTTTAATGCACAAACGCTGATTTTAACTGTTTAAAACGAATTTTGCAGCTTTTTTTTGATCTTCCGGCATTGCAAGCAGGTAACCAAGAATACATTTTAGCAAAATAATTAATTAAAATGGCTATGATTGAGAAAAATAAACTGATCATTTTTATTACTAAATATATTGCTGTTTGTGTCGTCGCGCCGCGAAAATTACCCATTTTCGTATTGTGACGGTTCGAAAAAAGAATAAAAACGAAAATGAAACTATTTATCGCTATTTATTCGACTTTTGCATTAGTTATTCTAGGATACGGCTCTCTTTTACAGATATTTCCATGGCAGGTGTTCGACTGACATTGCCCACTTGATTCCACCTAGAGCAATACAAAACAGAAATACACGGCAAACCACTGCCGCTCATCCATATGTTGTTCAGCTTAGTACTCCTCGAACTTCATTGTTCAAGAATTCTTTCATCTGGAGAACGTCATCTTTGTGGAATGATCTTCCTGAGGTCGTGTTTCCCAATGAATACAATCTTCAACGTTTTAAGACCAACGTTAATCGCTTTTTTCGCACTCGCACCGCTCCCAGAGCGCCTTAAAGGATTTTTCCTACAGTGCAGGTGTTTTATCATAAAAAAAAAATACGCGCCACCAAACCCGATTATTGTTTCCCGTATAACATTTTTTCGAGTGACAATTTCAAAACCGCCATTGCACTCATTTTTCTTATATCCTCAGCCCCCTTGACTATATTCTCCTGCCGTCATTCCCCGGTTTAACAACAACGCCGAGCTATTATTACTCTCTGGCCTGAATGTACAACGTTGCCATGAAAATAAAAATACGATGTTGCCAAATTTACAAAAAAGACCAAACTTAATACAAAAATGAAATGGTTCTGACACTGTTTGTCTGTTATTCAGCAAAAGGCAGAATGTGAGAAAAATAGATATATTCAAAGTGATTTTGTGTAAATATAAGAATTGGTCCCAATTCCCAACCCAATTTATAATGCCTGATTTAAATAATTTTTTAGTATGAAGTTCGGAAGTTGAGTCGTAGAAAAAAAATACTAAACAAGTGGATTGTCCAAATTGCGCTCGGAAGTTTTACTTAAATTTACTTCCTCGTACCTCTATTCTTTTAGTACAAACTACTATTATGCTAATTAAAATATATTGCACGAATACAAATCGAATGTTTAAGTAAGTAATAAAGTAACTCCTGAAACCCGAATTTAGGTAAGTTCGCTAGAAAGAATGATGATGATGAAACAGGTTCTTACCAAACTGTTGATGTGGTTTCAGATAAATTCGCGCTTGATATACCTATCGAATAAAGTATTTATAAAAATATCGTAAGCAAAAATACAAAAACTTACCTTAAAATTAGTATAGGTATTCCTTAAATCTTTAGAAAAAACACGAAAGAAAACTCCGAAAAGACAAAAAAAAACGATTATAAAATAAAGAGGAACTTCATGAACTTTGTACGGAAAACCGAGGTCTACAATAACTCGAACATAAAAAGCTTAGCGTTCACAAGAAGCCTTTTCTGTTCAGTATGTTTGTTATTTGATCCACTCGTCACGTTTTTGTCCAGTCGATAATACTGGCATTCCTAACAATTTTTCTTTATGGATATTGGATATACCATTTGGATTTTGAAGCTAAAGCGTCCAATATAGCAATGCTTTTAAGGATTTTTTACTTGCGACTTACATTTTATATCACTACTCAAAACTCCTTAAAACTATCAAACTTACTTCAATATTAAAGGCGTAGCTGACTCTAGGGGCGAGAGGGGGACAGCTTTTAGGGGTGTCATGTTATTAGTTATATTTTTATATCTACATTATATTATGTATTAGGGCAAAGTGAAGTAATATTTGACGAAGTGTGCAAAATATCGATATACCAGATTAAGGTTTTGAGGAACCCCAAGTAACTCAATGTATTGAAAAAATAAATATTACAGTATTCTACAAAGGGTCTGTTCTGCATCCTTTGTAAGATATTTACTAGATATTCTACCAGTATTTAGGACAAAATTGAAGTAATTAGATTAACGATAAAAATCAATTTTTACGAAAATTTTCGATATTTCAAACGCGAATTTCTTAGAAACTGCACAAACAATTTGGTGTTTCATATTTAGCGGCAAATATCATTCGTTTTGGAAGCAGAGAATCATCTTTTAGGAGCTACCAGTTAGTCCCGAGATATTAGCTTTGAAAATTTAAATAGCGGAATTTTGATAAAGTTAGCAATACTGGCTATTAAAAAATCCTGGTTCACCCTAATGGTTAAGCGAGCCAAAATATTGTCACGATAGGGAATCATAAGATCATAACATTTCATAAATCAATATATTTTCCATTTTAATATCTTAATCATTATTCGCGTTTATCGCCGGCCATTCAACGCAACATGAAACCGACGCCGAGTTTATTAAATAAATCAAAACAGTTGCAATTATGAAATGTTATACGTACATCCCGATCTAGCAATTATTGTGGCGTCATCAAGTCGGTAGAAACAAGGTATATGACCTAAGTCCATTGTCTCCCTAAAGTGGGAAAAATCGCTGACTTGATGAAACGACACATCGTTGCTAGAAATACGATCGGCGGGCACTAGTGCTCCGGTCCGTGACATGTCCACGTCTAAATTTGTGAAATTCTGGCGCCTCCACCATATGTCACGCCCAAATTTTAGGGTGTGACGAGGGACGTAAGGTAGCGCGGGACCTTGGCGACTATGAGGAAAACAAAGCGGTTTAGAAAACAAGTTTATTGAACAAATAATTATGACCTGAAGGGTTTACAAGAAAATCAAAATTATAAATCTGGATTTAGACCTTTGCAGAACAGTTAACAATAAAATCATACTTACTTAAATTTTGGGCTCATCGCTGGCGTCAACAGAATTTCACAAATTTAGACGTGGACATGTCACGGACCGGAGCACTAGTGCCCGCCGATCGTTTTTCTAGCAACGATGTGTCGTTTCATCAAGTCAGCGATTTTTCCCACTTTAGGGAGACAATGGACTTAGGTCATATACCTTGTTTCTACCGACTTGATGACGCCACAATAATTGCTAGATCGGGATGTACGTATAACATTTCATAATTGCAACTGTTTTGATTTATTTAATAAACTCGGCGTCGGTTTCATGTTGCGTTGAATGGCCGGCGATAAACGAGAATAATGATTAAGATATTAAAATGGAAAATATATTGATTTATGAAATGTTATGATCTTATGATTCCCTATCGTGACAATATATTTTTTACAGCGGCCTTATGAAAGGTTTAAACTTTTCTCAAGAGTTACATCCTGTTTCAAGAAAAAAAATAATATATAAATTTTTACGAAAGTTTTTAAATTTCGAAGGCTATGACCAAAAGAATCCGAACTTGAATATGAATAGGGAGTCAATACTGCCTACTGCCAAATTAACTAAATTAATTTTTATTTATTTTATCTTTTGGCCGCCCTTAGGTATCACCTAATGGGTTAACAGAACCTTGATTAAAAAATTTCACCAGTTGTTGGTAATTTATATTTATCAGTCTTAAGGCTCACATATCTAGAAGAATACATTCATTTCCTGCAGTTTGTTCATTTCCTTTCTCTGTAATTACTGTTATCAGATAATCCTTTGTTGTTGTTATTGGTAAATTTTCTATGATAAATGATGACGCTGTTGTCAAATGTGTATCTCTTCAAAATCAATACTTTACGCACTGATTTACAGGATTCAAAAAATACATGTCGATGAAAATTTAGTAAAAATAGGATTTAAAAAATAAATTAATATTATTTTAAATAATATTCTGAGTATTAATCAGCCTCGGATCTAAGGGAGGGGGGGGGGGGGGGCAAATCGGGGCACTTGCCCCAGGCGGCAATTTCATGGGGCGCCAAATCCTTAGGACAAGAATTGGAAATATCGAACAAATGAATCCAAAAAACAAACTTTTCCATTTCCATATGCCGGATTATTATTTTAACAAAAATGGTCACAACAATGCTACTCATTGGCAGTTTTAACAGTTTTTCTCAAACACTGAAAGGGAAGGGGCGCCACTATCAAGGTTTTGCCCCGGTTCGAAAAAATCGTAGATCCGGGGCTGGTATTAATACGCAACTTACTATTATGTAAACTTTTGTTTTATTAAATACTTTAAAACTTAAATCAAGAACATGAATTTTTTCAGAAAAAAACAATAACTTACTCTGGGTAGTAGAGAATATTCTTCAGAAAAGAAAATCCCTTTTCTCCGTCACGCCATTGCTTATTATCGAATTTACTTCAAAGTGGTCACAGCTGAACAAGCTTATTTTTAAAACGTCAAGCTCCTGAGCCCTGATTTGATTTAAGCTTTTTGTGACACGTGGGAAATAAGATTAAGATGTTAGTTCGTCACTGACCAATTTCTTATGGTTTCTTTTTACGTTTTATGCATAGAAAAATCTTAGCTACATGATTGTTATCAGGGTTTATTTTTGGATATAGGGGGCCCTATAGGCACGAAACGTAATCCGGGGCGCCTAATCATGGGGGCCCAAAGAGCCAATTTTAGGCGGGGAATGGTAGGATAACCAGCCAAAAAAAAGTGACTTAAAAAAATCCAGGACCAGGAGGGGCGGAAGATGGCAACCTAAGGTCTTGCCCCTCACAATTTCATATGGTCTCTTCCTTAAAGGGTTACGCAATAATAAATTTATTATGCTTCAATGATATATTAGTTACTATAGAAACAGTAATAATTAGTCTAAAAAATAGGACAAAAAATCAAAAGAGAATTTTAAAAGCATCTCAAATAAATATGGCATACAAAGAAGAAAGAAGCTGTTATAGATAAAAAAATAAATCGGGCTCTCCGGATCTTGCCTGCTAGACTAATAAGCAGCACAATGCTTATCGGACCCTTTGATCTATTCGCATTCATTTGTGCGGTTATTTTTTATTTATTAATATTTTTTTTTTTTTGTATTTTTGTTCTTGGACTAATTTAAATCGAAATAATAACTCTATCCAGAATACTTATTTTTATATATCATATTTTTCCATGTCGCCACCTTGTGATTAAACAAATACCTGCAAGTGTACGTCGCGCGTCGATGAGGGCTTCCGGGTTGGCCGCCATGTAATCAAATGGCAAATATCGCCCGCGACCCGCCCGGATGAAGCGATTCCGCGTAGGTCTGTTTGAAGCTTTTTATAGTTCTCGCAAAAGAATAATATCAATATTTCCTAAAATATATAATTTAAAATAATTTTTATTTTGTATATTATAAGGCGACAAACGTGTGCCGCAATATCAGGATTTTTTACGATACTTTTTTATTTTGCATACAGTAATAAATAAATGTGGATCGGCTTAGATTTTATAAAATATTTTTTTACAATAAAAAAGTTTAGCAGCATCTTAGTATTACAATAACTATTAAAAAAATATAATATATTATGTTCACATCTCCTCCACACTGGCTGTACGTACAGTGACATCTGTGTATTCGGAACATAATTAGTGTAATATAACATGCAACACTCTATGTTCTTTAAAATGAAAACATGGTGAATGTCCAGTAGATGGCGAAAAACCAGTTAAGCAAAGCACTTTATTGATTTTATGTAGATATCCAATATTCTTGAAACGACTCGCGGGAAAGAAGGAATTTCTCTCTCTGCTGCAGTATATTCTGTATCAATATTGATTAAATCACTAGAAATTTAAATGAAACGCGTTATCAAAAATTATCTTATTTTAACTAGGTCTTAGAAGATTTATTTATGGGCTTGTTAAAACCAGAAAATGTATTTATTTTTAATAAAATCTAAATACCTATCTATTAATTATTTTTACATAACTTATTGGGCATTCAATTACTTTATAATTGAGTTTTTGTGGTTCTTCATTGGATAATAGGATTTTTGTCATATTTTTTTCATTCACGTCTGAAAAAAAATAAATTACATAGGTATATTTCAATGGTAAATACAAGGTCGTAGCCAGCGAGAAATGTAGGGACTTTGCATGCAGTAGAAAAGCGAGAAAAATTTTCAAGGTTATGCCAAAAGTTCGTTGATAGTTCACCCAAGAGGAAATTTTGCATTATAAATAAATATACAGCGAGAATTAGTTTTTTTTCTCTTTATTATACGTTCTCAATATTCTGGAAAATTGCCAGGTTTTTAATTATGAACAATAATATTAAGTAAAATAATATACAGTTGTGTTAAACCCAGTAAATATTTTGGGTATTAAAACCCCATTGATCCCGCCCTCGCTGGCTATATCCTTAAATTAATACACACATGAGAAAATAATAATATCAAAACGCCTAATGCATATACACAGTATACGATGACAAAAATAAATTTCCATTAATTTTCGATTAATTTAAACTAAAGCCTGCCACATAGTATATAGTATATACCGCATTGGCAATCTCGAATCTAGGGTGCCGATACAAACGCATCAGACAGAGAATGGTGACATTTTGCAAACCAACAAAATCCCTCTAAACGCTATTTGAAATGTGATTTTTTCGGAATCCATACAAACAACTTTGTAAAAACCTGTTTCATATTCAGTGGTAAATATAATTATTTCCAGGGAATCGAGAATCCGGTTTTAGGTTTCAGCCAGTGCGAAGATTTTAGGGACTGAAAAATCTATTAGCGGGATTTTGTTGGTTTGGAAAATGTCACCATTATTAGTAGCATTTAACACGTTAAACAGAGAACACGCTATTCCCTATCTCCCACCTTCCATTCTTTAGAACACGCGGTCGAAGCAGGCACGGGAGCGATCGATACGTCGACTCGGCCACACCACACACCCTTACCCCCCCCCCCCCCCCCTTCAGAAATGTAAGAAAGTGGTTAGGTGTCTCTTTTTAACGGAAGGTTTTACCCATATGTGCCTTCTCTCTTGGTTGCATTAGAGATTTTGCACCCTAGATTCAAATTTGCCAATACGGTAGAGAGATGTACGTATACATTAACACGTGTTCGTCAAAGCGCGTTTATATCAAATGTCTGTGTGTGGATGTAAATTATGCACTCGCGATCGGGGCAGTCAATACAATAATTTACTTCCTGCATCAACGCGCGTTGATGCACGCGTACATCTCTCTGGGTCTGTGCCCGGCTTAAGAGGTAAGATAAATTATTATGCAAGTTTTTGAAAACAGTAAACTTACCTACAAATTTAGCATTGGAGAACTCACAGTCTAAAACATTATGGTTTTTAGTCAGTATTGCACATATTTTATTTGGCAGTTCTTTTATGGTTACATTGTTTTTAATAAGCTCACAAATATCTAAAACGATATAAGAATAATATTACATTTTCTACAGCAGACACACAATATAGAATAAGTAGTACATTTTAGGGATATAGTAAATTTTTCTGATACCGACAAAGGCGAAACAGAAAAAAAACAATGGGAAGAAATCCCATTTTTAAGGTGTACCTACGGAGTCATCTTAAGAAGTCTATTCGATGAGTGATACGAAAAATTTCTTCACGAGAAAGTGGTACAAATGGTACAACAGGCAATTTTATATCGATTTATCTACTGCAGGACAGTTGGGGAAAGATAATTTTAGCATCATATAACATTTGTTCTTTCGTAAGTATGTAGTTGTTCGACTATTCTGTTTTAAAAGTTAAAAGTTCTAATGCTTTGAAACAGCAGCGGCGCCAGGATTTTTGGGATGGGTGGGTACAAGAGGGCCCGATGATTTTTGAGTGGGCACTACCAAAATGGAAAGTGACTTCTAAAAAAAAAAAAGGTCGCGCTCTCCCGCCACGCTCTATTACGCCATAAGCGCGGGCAAACGAAACTTCACTCTGGTCCAAATTGCCGTCTAAAAAAAAGTCATCGTTCTCTTGAAAATAACATACGACATCCCGTTTTTCTCATCTAAGCTTTCATAGCCAAGTCTCTTTTCCCCCCGGATATTCCATAAACCGAATTCCTCAATTTTGCGGGGGAGGGGCACCCTGGCGCCGCCGCTGCTTCGAAAACAGTTATATGATATGTTTTATTAAATAAATGCAGACTTCATCAGAGAATCTAAAAATGTAAAAACATATAATTTCTTTTATTAAAATAAAAAAAATGAAATGACGTAAATAACCCTTTTCTGTTTCACCCTGGATAAACAAAAAAATAAAATTCTTGATCAAGTAAGCGGTACTCCGTATAAGACAAGAGACTGATTCGTTTGTTTACCACAACCCTGTATATTATGCTTAGTAGATTATAAGTATACCTAAACAAACCAAGTAGTTTATTGTTCAGGGTAAAATTTATATCGAAAAATTTAAGATTACCTGGGTAATAGTTGGTATATATTTTCCTATTGGTAGTATTAGAAACAATTCTATTAGATTTTGATTTTCTTAATGTTAGTCGAACAGGCTCTGGAGTATTTGCTTCTAAAATAAAAAAAAATACATTAACAATACCATGTACTTATTCGAAAAAAACGCATATAATAAAATTAAGTATTTTTCAAAATTAATAGAAAAAATAAAAAATTGTGAGACATCTTGGTCATATTACAGTTATTTAAATTAAAATTACCACATTCCTCACTGACTTGTGTCCCTTGAATTATAAAGTGTTCCAAATAATCCGTTGCAAAATCGAGGCTGTTTCTTTTATAAATAATTGTGGTCTCTTCCAAAATATCTATTGTTACTAAAATTTAAAAAAAAACGTGTAGTTGTTTTATAAAATTTATATACAGGGTGGTAATTATTTAATTGAATACCATTTGTTTTTTGTAACTGGTAATTTTAACAAAATTGATGAAATTAGGGAAAATGTGCCATTTTTCTATCTTTTTAAGATCCCGTAATTTCGTTGCCATGTTGCTTTTACAGAGTGATTTGTTAAATACTTCTAAAGTTTCAGTATCGGTTTTTTTTATGTCATATGGGTTAATTATGGTCGTTAACTTTTTTATTTTATTACTATCGACCTAAATTTTTGTATTTTGTTCTTCAGATTACGTCCAACCTTAAATACAATGATTTATCACTCGATCGTTTATTATACTTACGTTTTGGCAAATATTATTACAGTATCAGAAAAATATATTATTAAAAATTAAGTAGGCCATTTCGAAAATTATAATGTCTCGGGAAAATAATCATTTTCTTAAATTTGAAGAAATAGTCCATACTTAAAGTGGAGTGGAAATTCAGAAGGAAAGAAATAAGAACACAAAGTCTTCCTCCACTATTATATTAAATTAAAGAATCTCGTATGTTCAGAGAAACTTTTTATCTCTACATGTTTCGAATGCAGAAGCATTCATCTTCAGGAGAATGAATGAAAAAAGAAGAAACTAATAGATATCACCTTAACGGAGCATCAAAATAGTAAGTTCAGTAAATAGAACTGTGAGAAAACTAATACACACGTGGTATTGTAACAATAAAAATATATGGGATTCAGGCTCATGGCACTGTAAAAGTTTATAATATGCAGAATAAAAAATATAACATCTCTATCTGAGAAGAATGGTTGGAAAAATGTGGAAAAGAAAAAGTTATTTTCTTAAATGTTCAATTAAATTTCTATTAAAGAAATTTTTTCCAAAATTACAATCTTTTTGAGATTTTTTATTTTTTTTTTTTTATGATAAAACACCTGCACTGTAGGAAAAATCCTTTAAGGCGCTCTGGGAGCGGTGCGAGTGCGAAAAAAGCGATTAACGTTGGTCTTGAAACGTTGAAGATTGTATTCATTGGGAAACACGACCTCAGGAAGATCATTCCACAAAGATGACGTTCTCCAGATGAAAGAATTCTTGAATAATGAAGTTCGAGGAGTACTAAGCTGAACAACATATGGATGAGCGGCAGTGGTTTGCCGTGTATTTCTGTTTTGAATTGCTCTAGGTGGAATCAAGTGGGCAATGTCAGTCGAACACCTGCCATGGAAATATCTGTAAAAGAGAGCCAAATCACCAACCTGTCTTCGATGCTCCAGGCTATCGAGGGTCTTGGTCAGCTCGGGGTCGCCGATCAGACGAATGGCTCTCTTTTGAATGGAATCCAGTAGCCGAAGGGTGTGCTTGGGTGCAGAGCTCCAGACATGAGAGCAATATTCTAATGATGGTCGAATCTGGGCTTTGTAGAGTGTCAAAAGTTGATGAGGTGAGTACAACCTTTTGGTGCGGAAAAGTACACCAAGTTTCTGTGCAGCTGCCTTGGCAATTGCGGCAACGTGATCATGCCAAGACATATTACCTCCCAGATTGACCCCCAGCAAATTAATAGACGGTGCCAGGGGAATTGCGTGTCCTGCCATGACTATATCCGGTTCTGCAATGTTAACCTTTTTGGAGAAGACTGCTGCCTGGGTTTTCTTAGCATTAAATTCGACTTGGTTACTGTCACCCCAAGCCAAAATTTCTTCCAGGTCATTGTTGAGGCGCAATACTTCATGCTGCCTGCGAAGATGTGCGTCGGCAGCGGATGTTTGGGGAGTCAAGGTAAAAGATGAGATAAGTGTGCTGTCATCAGCAAAGCTATAAATTGGATTTTGGGTTTTCACTAGAAGGTCGTTAATATACAGTAAAAAGAGGGTAGGCGACAATATGGACCCTTGAGGAACACCGGCATTGATGGTGAAGGTGTCTGAGAGAAACCCGTCAATCGCCACTTGCAGAGAACGGATCTTAAGGAAGCTGGTTAACCATAAACAGAATCCATTAGGCATACCGTAGGATCGCAATTTACTTAGAAGCCCATCGTGCCAAACACGATCAAAAGCCCTAGAGATGTCCAGTACAACAGCCCGGGATTCTCCATGATGTTCGATGGTGTTGCTCCAAAGATGGGTGACATATGCCAGAAGATCACCTGTTGATCTGGAATTACGAAAACCGTATTGATGGTCGCTGATAATGTTAAGCCCTTCCAGGTACTTTAGGAGTTGTTGGTTAATAGCTTTCTCCATTACTTTTGAAATTACTGAAAGCAATGCGACGGGTCGGTAGTTGCTTGGCAGGGTCTTTTTACCTTTCTTTGGAATGGGCTGGACACGCGCCGACTTCCAGCAAGATGAAAATATTCCTTTTTGTAGGATAAGTTGAAAAGTCTACAAAATACTGGTGTAAGTTCATCGGCGCATGTCTTGAGAACAATGATAGGAATTTCGTCTGGACCAGAAGCTTTATTGACGTCGAGTCCTTTAAGAATCCGTTTAACAAGACGCTGACGAAACACGATTTCAGACATTTGCGATTGAAATGAGGGAATGTTGGGTGGTGGTTTTCCCTGAAAGTCTACAGTGGAATGCGAGGAAAACAGTTCAGCAAGTAGGTTTGCTTTATCCCCGGCTGTGGTTGCTATTGTGCCGTCGGAACGTGTTAGAGGTGGAATAGTTGACTTTGTAAAGTTTTGGCTGACGGCCTTAGCGACTGACCAAAAGGACCTTGATCCGTTAGGACTGGCAAGAAGTTTGTTTTTGATTCTCTCGTTATGATCTTCTTTGCTTTGGTCTATCATTTGCTTACATTGGTTTCGGTTGGTAACAAAGATGGCGCGATTTTCAGGAGTAGGGTTTTTACTCCACTCTCGGTAAGCCAGGTTTTTAGATCTGACAGCACGCTCGCAATTCTTGCTAAACCAGGGCTTGCCGTTAGAAGGGCGCTTTTTGGAGAAAGGAATAAAGGCCTCCATGCTAGTTAGAATGACGTCGGAGACCTCCTTTGCACAGACAGATGGATCATCCGAAGAAAAGCATACGCTTAGCCAGGGAAAGTTGCGAAAATGGTCCTTTAGGTCTTCCCACTTAGCTGATGTGTAGTGCCAAATCTTACGGGGTTTAGGAGGTTGTTCAGAACTAATTGGCAGCTCGCTTAGGGTTGAAATAAGTTTGTGATCGGAAGAGCCCAATGGTGGTTGTACGGTGACCGTATATAGGTCTGGATTTGAAGTTAAAAAGAGATCTAAAAGACTTGCAAAATCCCCAGCTCGGTCTGGAACCCGCGTTGGTTCTTCTACGAGTTGAGTTAGACCAGAACTGATCGCAAAAGATTCGGCCTCTCGGCCTTGCTCATCGTTGGTGTTTGAGTATTTAAGCCAGTTGACATTGTGGACGTTAAAGTCGCCAAAGATAGCAACTTCGGCATTCGGATGATTGGTTTGCAAGAAGTCGATTGTGTTGGCTAGTGATGAGAAGAGGGCCCTGTAATGCATGTCGCTTGGAGGACGGTAAAGGCAGCATATAAACTTAGTGATTTTTTGTGAAGATATTTTAAACCACATTACATCAAAGTCTTTCGATTCCAGTATTTCCTCCCGTTGGCAGCAAAGATCATCTCGAATGAACAGACAGACCCCAAAGTTGCGTCTAAAACGGAAGTGAAAATCATATCCAGGATATAAATAGCTGACGGTGTTCGTTGACGCTCTGACTTTTGTCTCGGTCAGTGCAAGCACATGAGGCTTGGAAGATTGTAAGTGCTGGTGGACTGAATTGATGTTGGTGTTAAGCCCTCTAATATTGCAGAAATCAATTTTGAAGTTGTTACTTTTGGGTTTGTTAACAACTGCAGGCGCCACACCATTTCCTCGTTGAGTGTTGTTGGAGGAACCCAGTAAATTGTCGGAAATGGTGGATAATTCATTGATTTCGCTTGATGAAGCCACAGGACCAGCCCCCACCCGGAGATCCGATCGGGGGGCGAGTTTACCTCCGGAATATTTTGATCTTGGAGCTTCCATCATGCTTCTTTTATTTATTGTTTATAATATTATGTGTGTATACTTACAAGTTTGTCCAGTCATCTGTCCACAATAAACTTTTCCATCAATTGTTAGTGACTCTAAATCGCAATCTAGGGTAAATCGTTCAAAATAAAGGTCAATTTTACATATATCCTAAAAAAATAGAATATTATTTTTAAAATGGAGTCAAGGTAATTTTTTCTGAATGGAAAAATATCTTTGGGAACGTATTTCCGCAGATCATAATTAAATAGCTATTAAGATTTAAAAATCAATAAAACTAACATTACATAAAGAAGCAGGCGTGTAGCTAGGGAAGGGGGAGAGGTAGAGGGGGCAATGCATACTCTGATTGACAAATTTTACCACTCTAGAAAACTATTTGTCTAGTTTAGTAAATAAAGTCCAGCTTAAGTAACAGTGTCGTATTTTTTTGTGTTTTGTTAGTTTTATTTTTTGACTAACAGATTATTTTTTATTTTAACTATTTCTTTTTTAAGATTAAAGTTTAATTGGTTTTATTTTCGCATTTCAATCACTTACACTTTGGGTACCTATAATAATTTTATTTTTAAAATAAAGTTTGCCAACTCTATAAATAAGCCAAAAACTGTCTGAGATAATACAATATCATGATTTTTATTCCACTATCATTATTACATTTATTTCAGTTTACCCTTTTGCCATTGAAAATATGCCTATACTAGTTTACTTTATACCTAAATAACTAAGAATAGTAAAACTATAATGTTACTGTACATGCATGATGCATATACTATGTTTAAAATCAGTCAATATTCAATTAGTTCCGCTATAACGCTTTGAAGCCACTCAAAGGGGTAAACTTGCCTGTATTAGTTAATGGCTCATTTAAACTAACTTTATTACATTTGGTTAATAAAGATGAGTGCAGTTTGGTTAACCTCAGTTTTAAATAATAATTTGAGGAAAAAGCATGCAAACTGTATTAAGGTCCCATCACTAAATTAAAGAGATGAGATAAATTTAAAAAAGTAATGGCATAACAATTTCGTTTGATACACGAATTCGAAGATCAAATAATCGTGAGAAGAAAAATTGTGTTACCTAAAATAAACCCTATTTTGCCATTTGTAGTCACTGAAGGAAAAGGAAAATATATAAGCCAATAAAAATCCTACAAATAATGACTCAAGTTTATTGTACATATTGTAAAAAATATTTAAAAATTTTTTAAATAAAAATAAGTTCCTGACATTCTCTAATATCCTGTAGATTCCAAATTTAAATATCCATTGATAAACATGGCCAAGATTCGGGTCAAGACCGCAATGTTCTTAATATATTTAAATGTAATTTCGCATAGAGCTGGTAATCTTTTAGAAATATTGTTCTAATGTTCTTAATGCTTAAACTGTATTTGCAACAACATCCAGGTAAATTTAATTTATCGGTAAATCGATTTAATTACAAAAAAAAAATCAAATTAACATAGAAACGTCATATTATGGGAGACTCTTTCGAGTTGTATAAGTTTTTAACCACAATTAACTAACCAGCAAGTTTGACTGTGACATACATTACATTGGCAGAATAATTTTCTCACAATCAACTGGCCCGGTTACCCTAATTTTTAATTTACTAATCAGGCACCTTTGATTGTGAGAAAATAATGCCTGTTAACGTTATTTATGTCACAGTTAAACTTGCTGGTTAGTTAATTGTGGTTAAAAATGTGTATGCAACCCAAAATATAAGATTTAAATATTTGGATGATCCAAATTTAAAACCCTTAGTGAATATGGGTGATAATGTTTAAGTTCTTTGTTGTATTTAACTCGACAGCCCTATTTTTCATTCACCCTTTTTATCTAGGTTACATTTCAAGGGCAATAATTTAATGCATACTTGAAGAACTTTATTTTTATCTTACAATTATGTAAATGAAATGTTTATCTGATTTTTGGATTTTGTGAAGGTATTGGTGCTGTTGTAATCCTGTATCAGAAGAACTTCCCGTTTTATAAGCAGAGTGGAATTATCAACCCGCCATGAAAAACTTCCTAAAACTTACCTCAGAGAATTTTCTGATAATAAATGAACAAAAGTTTGTCCTCTCCTCATTGCTGACACTGAATAACTTTTCTCTGATAACTTTGTTACACAAATTATCCGATGGAATTTCAGGGTTACAGCTGTTGGGGGTAATCGGATAGTCCCTATTATGACACTGAACTTGTTGATATGTGGCAAAAAAGCCTTTCCCGCAGTAATTAGCGTCGGTCATAAAGTTTATGTCGTGATGAGATTTTCCTTCGGTATTAATTTTGACTGAAATTTAAAAAATAAGAGGAACATTATTTTCAATAATGCAAAAAATGGTAAAATATATAAACTGATCTCTAAAATGTAGAAAAACATAACACTGGATTTCTTTGTATTTATTCGTTCCTACTTAATAATAATAATAATAATAATAATAATAATAATAATAATTTTTATTTCCAAAGTGACATAACAATATGTATGGAATCCGTCAATAAAATACATACATCAAGTGTAAATAACGCAATCACAAACAAGCAACAATTTTTAAAAAACATCAAATATAAAAATATAAAACACCGATTTATAGGTTCATACCTTACCATGCTTGTGCCCAATATTCATTCATAGTATAAAACTCTCGATTAATCAAAAAACTTTTGAGTAGATTTTTAAATGTTTTTAAATCTTTGGCGTCCTTAATGTTCTGGGGAAGCTTGTTGAAGACAACTGGCCCTAAGTTATGAGGCGAATTTTTGCTAATATTTAGTCTACTTACTGTTGTATGCAAATCATGTCTACCACGGGTAAGGTATTGATGAATATCACGATTTTGTAAGTATTTTGATTTATTCAAAAAAAATAAATTTACTTAGTAAGTAAATAAAAACGCCTGTAAGGGTGAGGATTCCCAGTCTCATAAATTGTGACCTACAGGTCGAACCGAGTGGAAAGCCAAGAATGCACCTCAACACCCTCTTTTGTATTATGAAAACATCTCTTGACGCAGAGGAGACCCCCCAAAAACAAATACCATAATGCAGACGGGAGCCTACAAAGGCATTGTAAACAGAGAGAAGGTCTCCGATAGGAAGAGCGATTCTTAAATTTCTGATCATATAACAAAGACCGCTAAGCTTAGAACACATCAAAGAGCAATGTTCCTTCCAATTAAGATTCTGATCAATTGTCAGACCCAGAAATTTTGAGAAGTTCGAGCGGGCAATGTTTTCATTACCAATCTTCAGGTCAAGGTCAATATCAAGACTTCGTCCACTTCACACACTTAAAGGAAGAACAAGTAATGGAAGCAATATTTTATATATCCTGGTTTTTTTCTGTCCCATTTTCAATTTTTTAAAGCCTTGTTTTGAGATCAAATCAAATAATAACCTAATATAAGTATAATGCTATAGAATATCGATTATATTTTTAAAGACAAAAGTTTACGGTGAAAATCTTAAACAAAAAAACAGAGACAGGTTACAGGTAAATACGTCACGGCGCTTAGCTCTGCACAATCATGCGTTTACTTTCATATTAGGATTTGCTGATTTAAATTTAAGTACCTACTATGAACATTAAAATATTTTTATTTTCTATTATAGTCGGAGCTGGCATATACTTACTATTTTTATTGATGTTCCTTACCTTGTTTATTTTGAAGATAATTTCCACAATATCTTTGTTGGTTTATTGCTAAATAATCCTTCAAACAATCGTAACTTTTTTCTATTTGAAAATCGTTGAAAAATAGGTTGACTGCACAATATCCTGGTCGTACCAGAAATCTTAAATAAAATATAGCTAGATAGCGCATTGTCTTAGAACTCCTTTTCATCTATCAGTAAAATTAACACCATTTTTAAATATTCCTTTATTAAATTTAAAAAAAATAGTACATGAACCCTTGCCTTTTCATCTACAGGCCGAGGCAACAATCGTTGGCTTTTTAAAGTGAAAAACATCATAGATATTAAATTTCATAACAATGATTTCGCTTGATTTTTTTAAAAAAGCAGGCTTTAGCAAAATAGGCCCGAGTCATTTTTCTCGAGCAGGTTAACTTCATATAATAAAGCAGGTTAAAAAAAAACAATTTTACCATTTCCGTGATACTTAGCTTAGTGGTTGAGTAACCTGCATTCGACCATGGCGGTCCGATCCTCGGAGTAGATAAACGCATAATAAAAAAAGGTATGTACCAGCTTCCAACCCACCCCATTTACGCCGGTAACTAGGCCGAATGAGATCGAATATGTCGTGGGGTGCCGCAGAGGGTACACACTCCAGAAATCGGTAGGCCATGCAATAACGGAAGAAACCGAGGATGGATAGCCCCTGGAGGGCATCGTATAACTGAGGATCATAGTTCAGAAACCACGTAAAGTTGTTGGTCCTCTTGGGAATGACACTGACAGCAAACGAAGAGGAAAAAGTCCAATTCGAAAGAAGGGTAAGACAGGACATGGCCACTTCTTTTAACAAATTTACATTTTAGGAAATAACGGAAAATTTATCTTGGCGGCCATTTTAAAAATAAATGTATGAGGTGTCACTCAAAAGGAAATTTCCTGAATAATTTGCAATAAGTATTCAATAAAAGTGACGCGTTTTATTTTAAATTTAAAAGTTGAATGTTTGATTTTTCCAAAAATTATAATTTACACTTATTTACTCCTAGCTTAGTTAAAGGATTAATCAAAAATATTGAGGAGGCGGGAAATATTTTCTGTGTAACCTGGTGTATTGAAAATTAAATTTAAATTTTAAAATCAGTTATTTAAGAAAAACAATTTAATTATTTCCCGATTTGGCGAAATTCAGTTAAGTATAGAGATTTGCCCTTCTATAAAGGGGTGCAGTAATAAAATCTTAAATAAAGTACATAATAATTTAAAAAACTCTTGTCTTACCTAAAACACAAATTTCGATTTGCAGGGTAAGCTAATGGATATCCTGCACTTCTTATGTTTCCATTTAAACTATTTAAAACCAAACAATTAGTAGCATCGACATTATTTTGCTGAGAAGATTTACACATTTGATAAAGGCTGTTTCCAAATCTTCTATTTAACAAAATCATTTGGTTTCTGTTCCACTGAACACATTGTTGGTAATTATACAAATTCGTTAATAACGTATTTATTGTTGATATTTCTATGTAGTTGGTTTCCTCTCTTTCTTGTCCACTTTGTGTCCAAGATACGTCTTTTTCTTCCTCAGGAGCGAAGAAGTAAAAATGTTTGTAGATATTTCCAAATGGTGTTTCTAGTCCATTGTTTCCCGGGGGAAACCGTTGAATTCTTTCGTTAACCAATTTTAGTTGATCAATATTGCTACTTTTGGGCCACGATACTCTATTGTTTTGATCATTGTTAAAACTAAAATTTTTTAAAATGTGATTTAGAAAGGCGGAAGTATTTCGTGTATCGGGTGATTCACTGTGAAAGTTCGTTAGAACCTTTGGAAGAACTACTGAAAATATTTTCGTTAAATTTTGTGATTTTTTTTTGTGTGCCCCTTGAACTAAAATAATTCGGTTATACCGGAAGTAGCTGTCAACAGTGGCGTATTTAGGGGGAGGGGGCTGCCGGGCTACAGTCCCCCCCCCCCCCTCGAGCCTTGGAGCTTGGGGTCTGAAAGCCTAATTGCAACCTAATTTTTCGTCTCTTTTTAAATAATGTATTCTTGGCTTAGATTACAATGGTCTTGTAGGAAACGTTTAGTTTTTAATCTTTTCCTTCTAATAGTCATGTTTTACATAGATATTAAGGTTTCAGACGCATATCGTTTTAGTTATTGATTTATGATCAATTTTATAGGAAAACGAATAAAAAAGAATAATATTTTAGAGTATTTTTCTATTATGACTTGTCTGTTCCGTTTCTCCTTTTTTAGAGCTATTTTAGATCAACAAAAATAAATATTTTTACAACAAAAACAAAGGACAAGAAAAATTAAAGTAAAAATTTTGATTGAAACATTTTTTATTGAAGAAGTGTGATAATTTATAATAAATAAATAGTGCTGGACGAAACGAACTGCTTTATTATGAATATACAAAACGGAAAAAGAAGGAGTATTTAAAAACCTAAGTATTTGTACAAAAAGCTGCTCTTAGATCTACGCTCCTAAAATACATGATTTTTGAAAAAGTCATGAATTTTGGCGTGGTGAGCGACATCTTATGTTGAAATTTTGGATTGACACCAATATTCATATTTTTCACAAATATAAAAAATGTTTTTTTTTTTAATTAAGAGCCAGCTAGGAATATCAAAAAAAAATTTTAAAAAAACATTTACAAAAACAAATTTTGATAATTTAATTTTCGAAATTTGATAGTAGTTAGGTGCATTTTAAACGAACTTTGGGCGTTTGCGCTTTTCTGCCTTCTTTACTAGGTAATAATATCATGAAATACAGTAGTTACAACTGTCCCTTTCTTTAGGAAAAAAATGTCCTAATTATGCCCATTGAGCCCCCCCCCCCCCCCGAGCATATTTTCTGGTTACGCCACTGGCTGTCAATATTTGCATTACAATTTGTTAAGATTTTAAGCGTATAAACAGACTGCAGCAACTTAGCGGTACGATTTCAAATATGTCATATTTTCTTGTGAGGTAAAATTTTTAAAAGCTTTGTCGATAAAGACATTATAAATTAGCTATGCTTCAAATTAACAAAATTACCAAAAGTTGCCCCCGTAATTATGTCTATTTACCTCCAGTACTTTAATAGAGATAATATTTCTTTAAAATTACCTGAATTTCCTTAATGATCTTTCTGCAAGCACTCCGTCCTCTGGAGAGTATCGTTTTGGACATTCATCCTGAATAACTTCCAGGACGAATCCATAATATCCATTTCCTTTGTATCCAGGACTAGAATACTTCAAAACTTTACTTTCGAAATCACGGAAGTCCGTTGTCAATTTCAAATCCGAATTGCATCCACAAATATATTTCCCGTCAATTTCCAAATGACCGTGTGGACAAGAAATTTCTGTTGGAGGCCCCAACGAGAAAAACAAAATGTTAATCCTAAGTCTACACACTTGAGAACTTGCTTTTTTGATAACGTATACGCAGTCAGTGGGAATGTTGCTGGAATAAGGAAAATTTGGACTGACCAATAAAAATATCTTTGATCCAAATACATTATTTTGGCAGCATTGATTAGGAACTGGAGGTATATAAGTTGGTCCAAGTGAAGTTCTTTTACTAGTCCATTCAACTTGGGTTATTTCTGTAGTTAAATCTGAATTGTCCCTGCTGTCAAAAGTAATTGTATTGTCGTCACTTGAATTCTCCAGGTGACAGTTATCAATTCTCGTTACCGACACCTTAAAGCCTCGATTATCTTTTTCAAATTCATTATCTGAAATAAACTTGAGTTTTAGGGATCCTTCTTCCGCTTGATAAACTTTAGAGCCATTTGCTATTCCACACAAAGCATCTTGTTGCCCGATTTCTAATCTGTCGTTTATACAGCCAATAGATGTTTTTATATCGAAGTCCAAAAATTTAATTATAAATTGGTTCGTGCATTTTAGGCCTTTGAGAAGGTAAAAACATTCCTTATCCGGGGGATAGGGTGAGGGATAGTTATCGCTGGTTAATATGAACTGCTTTTCCGTAAAAATGTTGCCACATTGGTTATTTTCTGATTCTCTAAAGACCGCATTAACACTGATATTACAAAAAACTTTTATAAAAATGGCAAATAAAAAACACCGCACCATCATTTTTGAAGCACGTTTACTTAACTATTTATTTTCGGCGAGGTTCAGAATTTTAAATGTTACATACACATTATTCTTGATAAACAAAGGTTTGGCGAAGAATCATATCCCCAGGAAACTAATATTTGATGATAAATGAAGATATTTACAGTATTTACACCTTGTGGATGTAAAGACCGTGACTGTTTATTGTTTAATTTGCGTTAAAGTTTATTAATTGTTGGACCGACAGCGAAAAACCACACTATTTGTGCTTAATTATTTGGATGAATAAAATAAATTCAGTGTTTTAGCGTAGAATGGCGTAATATTTAGTTAATTCTAAGTAACTATTGTTAGATGGTGTCTATTTCAATATAGAGTGACCCACAAATATATTTTATTTCAAGATGGGAATTTGAAACTACGCAAAAAAATCTTGCCTAAACTTCATGCCTTCAGTTCCAAATGGCTTATATATTTTTAAAATATTTTTTGACGTAATCAAAGATCTTCAATAGTAATTATACAGAGTGTTATAGAAAGCAACGCAAAATTTAATGTTCTAATTTTTTATATTACTCTTTTTAAGTTTAGAGTATAATTATGAAATAGGTGTTTAGTATGAAATATCGATTTATTTACAAAGTTGTCGGCACCATCTTCCGACTGTTAACTGACACATCATCTAACGCGCATTTTTGTATTGATGTAAAGTTTTGGTAGTCATGAGTGTGGAGTGTAAATATATAAGTATAAAAGTTTTCTGGAATGAAATACAAAAAATTTGTTGGGAAAAGTTGAACGCCAAAAGATTTTTGAAATGCAAACCTTTTCATAAAAATAGACTTTTTTTAATTTCTGAGAATAGAGTAAAATACCCTTGGAAATACATGAAAAAAGTTTAAAGGTATTTCTCAAAGCAACTGTGAAAAAAAGTGTTGGTTAACTCAACATGTAGAAGTGCCCTAAAATGTAATAAAAAATCGAAAATTTTCGTAAACTAATTTTTTTACTGCACATCTATTTTTTAGGTTTTGTCCTCAGTGCTGGTAGAATATCCAGTAATTCTTTATTTTACATGGGGTACAGAACAGATCCTTGGCAAGACACCACCGTTTTACATATTTTCTACCTATTTTTTTCAATACTGTGTTACAATGTTCGTTCCTTCGCAAGACATCCTTTGCTGGTGGCTACTGCTTTTAAATAAAACATCATTTTAGCAAAGAAGCAGTCCTCCATAGTTATACAACAATGTACCTGAGAAATGTATTTATAACAAAGAAGTTCATAACTGTATCGCTCTGAGGATGACCTCATAGAGGTTGAAACGTGGGGAAAAAAACAAACTTTGAATTTTTGAGCTGTTTTATGACCATTTCCCAACTATTTCTACCCCTAAATATTAGTCGTCAGTGGGGTCACTAATTATACCAATTTAAAACTTAATAAAATATATTTAATTTTATATATTTTTGATATGAAATAAATGTTTATTTCATATATTATTTATTTAATACGGTGTTCACTTTTATGACAAACAGAAATAGGTGTGTCTTTTAAATTTAATCTCTTAAACTGAAAATCTTTTTTTTTTTAGATAATCCTTAATAAAAACAAATTGTCCTTAACATATCTTTTTATTCTATATAAATAAAATGGTATGGCAGGAAGACCACGGTCGTTAACCATTTGGGCCCATGTGCCTAATAAAATGTATTATTGATTGATTAATAAAATGGTATATCCTATATTTGGTCATTGTCCCCTATTTCATGAAATTACCAAAATAGGTATTTTTCCTCCACTCTGTATTATTTTTATGTAACAATAAAGTGCAGTTCTGTTTTACCTTAATGGATTCTTCATGTAAATTCTTACTATGAAAACCTAAATAAATCAAAACATTAGTCATGTTGTCCACGGCAAGGTTAACATATTCAGCATTGGTTTCTTAGTGAAAAAAAAAACCTTATATTTACCAACAGTGACACAGTTTATATTTTAAAATAATATTACACAATGTTTTTTTGCTCACAAAAACCATACACTTAAAATAAAAATTTTGTAGGTATGTCAAACGTTGTGGCTAGTAGTTTATTTTATTAAATTAAAGACACCAGATTTTTTGTTTCCCTGAGCTCAAAAATTTTGTTTTGGTAATTTCTTATTTTTTTAATGATCCACAATTTTTCTAAGGATTTCTTCCCTCAACAGATAAACAACTTATTAGTAGACACATGACATGATGATAATGACCAAATTTGATATTTTTTTTTAAGAACAGAAAAATTGGCAATTGGAGTTTATGCTCCAGAGAGCATCTGCATAGTGGCTAGAACCATTGCCGGCCATTGCGGTAGAAACACACGTTTATATTTGAAATAAAATATGGCAGAATAAGATTATTCAAGGATACACTTGGCATGTCTTAACGATGTAATGACTTACTTATAATTCTTTTATGTTATGTTTCACCGATGGAAAGGTGGTATCTATGTGGTTGTGAGAAAGTTATTTTCATGCAGAAAATAAATCGAGGAAAAAGATATATTAAGCCTATGAAACTTCTAAAAAAAATTACTTAAGTTAATAGAAATTATTTTTTTTAGAAATAGCTTTCTCACATTTTTTAATATCGGTCCTAATTTAACCATTTTTTGAAAATATTAATATGGACTTATTCGCTTCAAGATAACGCAATGTTTTTAATATAAGTAGATTTAATTTAGCATGGAGCTGGTAACTTTGGAGAAGAATTAAGAAATATTTTTTAAATTTTAACATTGCCATGATTTTTCTTGGCCGTAGTTATATGGAATTTTTTGACAAAATGGCGAACTCAGATTAAATTATCTATGGTTTTATTTATGAAATCAAAAAATTAAAGTATGTTATTATTTTACTGCTAATATTTATATTATTGTAAAAAGAGATGCGGTAAAAATAAATTATTTGAAATAGCAATAAAAAGTACGTAACTAGACTCTTAGATGGCTGTGAGCGGGTGTATCATCTTGCGCTAGGCAAGAGTAACAAAAATTTCTCTAAATACAGAAATGCTCTTAATTCTAATGATAAACCGCCTACAACCGACTTTTTCCTTTATCGTGGTTATTTTTTTCTATGTTATAATAGGTAGTTTTTATTTTATTGTACTATTGAGACGTATGTGTTTATCAGATCTGACTAGTTAGAGTTATATGATGCGAGTTTTTATTATGCATAGTATGTAAATACTATTCTTTATTTTGGTAAAAACAAGTTATTATTTTTACAATTTTTTAGTTTTATCGCCTGACGACGGTCTTATATGAAGTAATTTTGAACATATTTTTTTTTGGGATTCTTACAATCACTTCAAATCATTTACTAGGGAATCTACGGCCAAATAAAAGATATTAGATTGAGAGTAAGATTTATTTCTTTAAAATATTACACGTAACAATTTGTACAAAAATGAAACGCACATTAAATGCATGATCATTTATTTCCTAAACTAACTACGAGAAAACACATTCTAACATTTAATATTTAAATAATGAGATGCCATTTAAAGTTTTACCATTGGTAAGATACTCCCAATAGATGGTCCATCCCAACTTTACATCACAAACAGATTTTCCACAGTTTGCAAATCTTTCGTGGGTAACGCGCATGTCTTATTAATAGTTCGCTTTCTGACACTGATAAATTAATGGGTTTAGTTCTCAAACCAATCACCCTAAATAAAACTATTATATTTGGCCATATATACAGGCAGCTATAGCTTCTTTATGAACAAAATACTTTGTCTATGATAATAATTATTGATCTGAGGTCTGATTTATAGACAAATTTAACCTGAGATAGGTAAGCAGACAAAAGTTAAGCTTTAGAGAGCAAAACGGGCATGAGTACAAGTCCAATTATTTATTTATTCTTTAGAAATCTCCAGGAATCTACCAGCGTTTAGAACCGGCATCTGCATCCTTGTTTTTATTTCTTTGTTTGCGTTTTGCATTGCGGTATATTTGTACTTGCAATTCTATTTTCTGTTATATTATGGATTTATTCTTATTTGACTTATAAAATTTAGTGTTTGCTTGAAGGTTGGAGACACTGATGTTTCTTGAATGATAGAAGAGTATTGAACTTGCACTGTCTTTATTTGTTTTAAATCACGTTTTAAGTGGTAAGTATCTCCAGTCGTCTTCAGGTAAATACTAAATAATCTCCAACATTTACATGAAATGCTGAAATGGTTTGAATCTGAAGCAATGGAACAAGCAAGGAAGAAATCAAGAATGTGTCTGAGGTATGCGGATGATACCTTGATTATTTGGAAGGGATATGAACTCAAGAAATTCCTACATTAATAGTTTCATACCGACAATCACATTCACCACGAAGAAAGAAGAAAACAACCAGTGACCACCTTATATCTATCTTAGACGTCAACGTAGTCAACTATGAGATTGTTTGATTAAATATTGGAAAGTCGTAAGAATCGGCCAAACGCACACAAAGCAAAAAAAGAGACATAAGCAAACTTTCCGTATGTTAAAAGAGTACCTATCTGAAAGAATAAGAAAATTGGAAGAACGATACAACACCAATACAGTATTCAGTTTGGAAGATACTATAAGAAGCCACTTGGCGGAGACAAAACCAACAATCCAAAAGGACAGGAAAAACTGTGTCTACCAGATCCCCTGCGAATGTGGCCAATCTTATATTGTTGGAATTAAGATTACTCGAATCAAGGATCAAAGAACATTGGAACTATATTTTAAAAGGAGAGAACAAAAAATCAGGTGTAGCTGACCAGTGACCATGCTTGGACGCACGGCTATTATATTATGTGGACAGAAGCCGAAATCCTGTATAAAGAATCACACTGGAGGAAGTTCAAGGAAGCTGCCATCATACATCAGAATCCAGGTTGTTATAATAAGGCTCTAATAGATATAAGAAATATGTGGAAACTCTTGTTAAGTAAATGTAGTATAAGACCGCGCACAGGTTAAACTCATAACTGCACCCCTTTCAGTGTGCCTGGCTAGTATAAATAGAGCTGAAATTACCATACTTATTTCACTTGAACACGATTGGTGATATTTATCAGTTAAAATGTTGTAATGTAATCAAATAAAGACAGTGCCAGTCCAAAACTCTTCTATTATTCAATAAATTTAGTGATTGAATTGTTTAAATATTTTTTTTTCAGTGCGCACGCTCTATTCCGGGGGAACTCTAACTAACCTTTTAGTTATACGGTTTGTTTTCTAAATATAAACAGAATTTTCTAAATAAAATGTCGAGGTTTTCACCAATGGCAGAGCTAGGCATTTTACTGAACAATATCTAAGTATAAATTCGCCAAAAGAGTTAGTCGATATTAATGTAATATAAAATAAAAATCCTCGGCCAATGTTGTTTTTTATTAATTAAACAACATGTTTTTAAAAATGCCTTTGTAAAAAAATGTAGCTTAAATATTTTTTTAAATTTACCAGGAATTTCAATAATTACTAATAAACTATAGAGAAATTTCTATGCACAAGATAATTAAATTATGTTTTATTGATCGATGTACCGAGTTATTCTTTATTTTAGAAATAAACGTCTAATTGTTAACCAAAATGATAAGTACAGCTAATGTAGATAAAAATTTATTTTTTGGCAAGGGTTTTTAACAAGTCCTTAAATTTGTAGAAAAAAATAGCCTACTCATGTTTAACAAATTCAAACATAAACTATCCTATCGTATGGTTTGTGTGTGTTTGTGCCCATTGCAGATGGCAGTTAACTGGTAACAGTGTAATACAGATTACTAAATAAATTTCACAGTACAGGTGCAATTAGCTGTTGATCCAGTGTTTTTGAAATGAAGATATGAGTAATTTGCAACTAGTAATATAAAATATTTTAACTCACACTTATCATGCAAACACATATACAATAAAGTATTATTCAACCAGTAACTCTCCGACCATTAAATACATTTCGTTAATAGACTGCCAAATATTTAAAATCAATTAATCACCAACACTAAGATTTAAATTTTAATTTTAAAATTTTTTAACTCGCTCATTTCATTTTACGCTAACTGTTCCTGAATTACCAAGTTATAGCGTATGGTTTCAGCAGCATGATGCGCCTCGGCATACTTAAATATTATTTTTCCTAGATTGTGGATAGCTGGAAGAGGGAATCGTCTGGTCTTAATCCTTTGGATTTTTTTATAGGACTACATCAATGATTTAGTGTAAAAAAAAACCCAGTTGGTAAATATGTTTAATTCGACGAGTTATGCCAGATATTTCTCCACAAGAGAATATGTACAACAGAAGAAACAGAGACAAAGGATAAGACTTTCGATATATTTAAATTGAAGCAAATCCTATGTCTAGTTTCGGAGAAATGTCCCAAGAGACTAGTTCGTATCTCTTAATTTATGTAAATTTTAATAAAAAATTTCGGCCGCTTATTATCAATTTCACCATCTTTTGGATAATACCACAACCTGAGGTAGTACAAAAATAATTTCTTCGGAAACATATTTTTCTCGAGAGCATTATACTCCCATAACAAAAAGCTAAATCCGCCCATGTATTTCATGTGCAAGTAGTATGATCTCTATCTTTATATAAACCATGTATAATATTGGATATCTTTATGGCTGACATCTAAAACCGTCAACAAATTAGTGTTCAATAAAATCATAATCATTGTATATCAATTAATCTATCGAAAAATCATGTTTACGTAATTATTGTTGTACTTAACCGGATACCCTTAGTTAGTTACTGGTTCTTACAATAGTATAATGGAAACATTGATAACATACTAAACTTATAAAATTGTCAATAGTTAATACTGTTTGTTATTAATCAGTCATATCGAATATCAATGATTTGTTCAGAACATCCCTCTCTACCCGACGAACCTGATATTCGTAAAAACAAGCGAAGCTGGTCTTTTTCTGTTACAAAAATCAACCAGTTGTCCTCTTTTTCCATTGCGTTCACCGTGAAGTGCCACAAGTAGTCGAAAAACGTCCTCTTTTTTTGGCGCGCACATGTAGGAGGGCTCATATCTAAAAGAGAAAAAAGGCATATTAAAAACAAGAGGACGTTTTAACAAACATGCATCGAGCCTTAGTAATTACTCAAACTAGCCAGAATAGTTTATTTTTTGTCTTTCGTACAAGTGACAGCATGTCTTCTTGTTTGCTTAGCAGTGCGCGACAAATGCGTTAACTACGAAGGATATTTTAAATAGTACACTAAAGAAATAGTTTGGCAATCGATTGGCGGAATTTGGCTCGTTGGCCATAGATTAGATTAGTGGGCTATTCCGGCTAACTGAACGGATATAATTTCATATAAAACTTACCAATCACAGTAGTCAATTACAAAGAGGTTTGAGCAATCCGCCTACGGTTATATCCACTCATGTAGTAAAAACTAAACTATTTTCTACTTTCGTATGGATAATTACTGTTTTCTTTACAATAAAGTGATAGGATAAGTGGGCTATTTCAGGTAACTGAATATAATTTTATATTTATTCTCATTGGGATATAAAACTGACCAGTTTCAGTGGTCAATTACAAAGGACTCGATATTACACGTTGTAAATTTTACGCGGCTTTTTATGATACCTAACAAAACTACTCCAGAGATACGCGTTTTTACAATTATTAGAAACTTTTAGAAGCAAAATTAAATAAAAAAAAATTCTGAAAATTGAGATCATTTCTATAACCTTATGGTACTTTTAGCGTTTTACATTAAATATTTAGAATTATCTATATTCTATAGTATGATGAAAGTATAATAAAACATAGGAGGATTTCCTTTTTAAACTTTTAAAAGAAAATCGAAGATTTATTTCAACTAAAAAAAATTCATGGAGTGATTTTTTTAAAAAATAAACTTGCACACCAAGAACCGTGAAGAAAAATCCTAGTTAAACCATAAAGATATAATGTTTTAAAGTAGTTATTAAAAAAAAATAATAAAAATATTTTCAAACTGTACGTATATGCCGCAACGAGCTAAAGCAACTTGTAAACAGAGTACTACAAAGCTCCGTTAAGCTGGCCCACCTCGGTTAAAAAAAAATTGCCAAAACGCTAGCACAAATAAAGGGCACCTAGCACACCAATTTTTAGGGCTAGCACACCTACAGCATGGCTTAAAAATGCTGTTATGTTCGGGGTGGGGGAGGGGCAGGTTACGCTAGCCCTCTTCCAGTCTAAATTTCTTTTCCAAAAAGCTAGCACAGACAAAGGGTACCTAGCACACCAGTTTTTAGAGCTAGCGCAAACACAGTATAGCACCAAACTGCTATTAAATTCACCATAAATAATTGGTTAATACAATAATTGGCGATTTATTTTGTATTTGAAATTATTGGTGATTGTATTAACTAGTTAATAAATAACTTGTTACTCCTGTCCCAGCACTTATAAAGGCCGCACATGCAGACCCCTTAAAACTCGCATTAACGAACACCTCACCAGATCTAACTCTGCTTTCGGAAGTCATCTCAAAGATTTCCATCACAATTTCAGCCCCCAATCTACCTCTAAAATTATAAATAACATTAGCTCTAAAGATTTCAACCGCTTAGATGTTCTCGAAGACATATCCATTAGGGACGAACTAAAAAGTAACAATATTTGCTTAAACACACAGGTAAACCTTAATAGAAATAATTATTCCCCTCCACAGGCGCCTTTAAATTAATAATCACCACCTATTTAAACTCAAAAGACATTCTAAAACCACCACATCCTCTTTTTAGATAATTAACCCCTCAGCACCGACAACTTAGCAAAAATCGGACAACCTCCTCTATCCCTCAATAAAATACCCCTCCCCCCTTTTTATACACTTTTTTACCCCAAAATGAAAAGATGTAAACTATTTAAAACATATCGAAAGTCCACAACAGGAAATACTTTTCATTAACATTTCATAACTCCAATATTTTACATGCCGTTCACCACCGTCAAGATAGAGTTACAACACATTCCCACACAAAAACTTCTCCAACTTTTCAGTTCAAGCCACTCCACTTATTTTCCATACTTGCACAAAGCCCCATAATTTTTCCACATCTCCAATAACTTTTACAACAGTTTAGTTTCCTTAAATTAATTTTTAAATTTGCCGTACTCACATTTTCCAACTTAACCGAATAATATTTTGCTTCCATTACATTCCACTAGATCAACTCAGAAACTTCCGCGCACCATGTACTTTATTAGACCTTAGGTGAATTATTTTTAACGTTATTTAGCCTCAAAAAAATTCCATTACGTTTCCATTTCATAACCTTTAAAAATATTTTTCAAAAAAAAAAAAATTGACTTTTCAGGTAGCACTGAAAATGGCCCAATAAGCCTAAAGCTCTCTGCAAATTTTAAATAAAAAATTTAATGCACTTGAATACAAAAATTGTTTTCCCTTCCACTTCAATAAAATGCACACGCCTATTTTAATAAAATATAAGGCAGTTGCCTTACATTTGATTAACTAGTTAATACAATAATCAAAAATAAATAAATCGACAATTATTAACCAATTACTTACGGTGTATTTAATAGCCGTTTGATGCTATACTGTGTTTGTGCTAGCTCTTAAAACTGGTCTGCTAGGCGCCCTTTATCTGTGCTAGCTTTTTGAAAAAGAAA
Organism: Polydrusus cervinus; assembly: GCA_935413205.1. NCBI lineage: Eukaryota > Metazoa > Arthropoda > Insecta > Coleoptera > Curculionidae > Polydrusus > Polydrusus cervinus. Next base: position 868,780 of record OW284511.1, on the reverse strand, counting down.
TTTAGACTGGAATAGGGTTATCGTAACCTGCCCCTCCCCCACCCCGAACATAACAGCATTTTTAAGCTATGCTGTAGGTGTGCTAGCTTTAAAAATTGGTGTGCTAGGTTGTGCTAGGTGCCCTTTACTTGTGCTACCGTTTTGGCATTTTTTTTAACAGGGGTGGGCTAGCGTTAGCCTGGCCCACCCCAAATAAAACAGCATTTTCTAGCTTTGCTATAGGTGTGCTAGGTTGTGCTAGGTGCCCTTTATTTTTGCTAGCGTTTTGGCAAACTTTTTTAAACCGGGGTGGGCCAGCTTAACGAAGCTGTACTACAACACTGTTTGTACGGATAATACATCGTTTTGAAGAAATGTTTGTATTTAAACTGCCGTTTTAATGGGGACAATTAATAATGCACTATAAAGGTGGACATTTTAAATTTGTGCCCCCATCCGATTCTAAAAAGTAAAAGTTGGGGATAATATTTATTTTGAATTTATGTATGTAAGAAATTTTGGGGGCGGAATGTTACATCAGTCTAATAAAAGAAATTATTGCAAACAACTAGGTATTTTTCAAGACTTTTAATAAAAAATGGTTTTTATTTAGCTCCAGGGCCCAATTTTAGGTAATCAACTCGTTTTTTCTTTCCTTTTACTTTACCCTTTGAAAGCCTAAATTTGACTTAATCCATGATAATTAAGTCATGAATAATTTAGATTTTCTAAATTAAATTTACTTTTAAGTCTGGTTGCAGAACAATTTTAAACTTTAATATTGTGACATCATAATGTGCTGCAACTAAAATAATGTGATGACATTATTATGTTACTGACTGATCTTTAAGCAATCTTTCTGCGCAAACTAGAATGGGCTACGATATCTCGTTAATTTTTTAATCTCTCGAGCTCAAAACGTGCATTTTTTAATATTAAAAAAAAATCTAAAAAATAAAATATTTCCCGAAGACTGACATCGAAATGGAGGTTTCTCGTTCATTTCATACTTGAATTAGTGAGGCAACGACATTTTTGGATAAAGCTTTTTTCCAAAATTTTTGATGTGAAATAAAAGGCGGAACCACAATTCCACGTATGTGTGTGGTATTATTTTAAATTTTCTGCTTGAATGACCTAATAAAACATCATTTTTGGCTAGAAATGGATTGTAATACATTTCAACTTGAGAGGTCTCCAAAGTTTTTTTTATTTCGGATTTATCGGAGGAATATCGACTACAGAATGGCTTCAAAATTTGATTATCATACATTTTTGTTACATTTAAAACTTCCCAACGAACGTTAAAATGGGACTAACACACTTTTCTCTCTATTAAGTGATTCTTAAACCATAATTGGCGATCGAGCCTTTTCCTTCATAACATTAGAGTTACGTAAGCAAGATTATTTTACATACCGAGAATTTTGCTGTCTTTTATATGGATATTTCCTATAGTACTTCGATCTTTTAGACGATATAGGTCGCATTGTCTCTTCATTGTCAATATCGTTTAGACTCATCTTATCAAAATCTCCACTTGTAATGACTTCCTGGCTGCTATCAGGTTTTTCTACGTACACCAGCGGGGTGGAGCCTTGGGGCCACGGAATTAACAGAAGTTTTGCCAATGTATTGCTAACTTCTTGTATTTTTTCCTTTGTCAAAAGTTCATTTGGTCCATATTCTATAAAAAATAAAAATAAATACAATGGGCTTTTTCACTACATGCCTTATCTTGAAAAAAGTTACGGTGTTGTTTTTTTATTATAAAACTATACTTGTTTTTAGTGACTATGACTATAGAAGTAATTTTTTGATATTATACAGGGGCAAGGGCCTGTCGACATATTAAGCACCGGTTCCCGCAGATCACCGAAGTTAAGCGGTGTAGAGCGCGGTTAGTACTTGGGCGGGTGACCGCTTGGGAACACGGCGTGCTCTTGCCTCAGGGAAGAGTGTAAAATGAATCGACACCTAGCCATCCTATTCACGCCGGACAGGCCGGATGAGATCGGATATCTCGTAGGATGAAGGTGCCGTTTCACACTCCCCAGTCGGTAGATCATATTTGATCGATGACCGGTTCAAGATGGCCTACGTAGTCGGCGAACCGTAAAAAAAAAAAAAAAAAAAAAAAAAAAAAAAAAAAAAAAAAAAAAGATATTATACAGCTATAGAAAATCTGCAACTGCCAAAATGAACAGGAAGGTTAATAGTGGTAGGAGTTGGTAAAGGATAAGGTCCAATCATACGTAGTACCTACACGCAAGGCCCTCCTTGGTTTACTTTAATTCAATTTTAGTTCTAGGTATTTAGGTTATCAAATACCCCCCTTGGATATCTATGGAAAAAGTATAGCTGCAAAAAGTGCCCTGCGACTGAAAGAGTCGAAATTCTGGAAGGAAACCAACTACGGGCACAGCAGTATACTAAAGATTCACCCGGGGAATAATCTACGAGACCCGACTGATTACTCTGTCCCAATAACATGCTTCGATAGAAGGTATTCTATACTCATTCCGAGTAGGGAAGAGTAGGAAGGCAATCAAAATATAACGAAAACAGATCACGCAATCTTCACAGACGGTTCAAAAATGGACGTTGGTGTGGGAGCCGGGGTCTTTTCCGAAAGTTTACAAATACAGAAATCGTATAGACTCCCCAACTATTGTAGTATTTTTCAAGCGGAAGTACTGGCAGTAGAGAAGGCGGTCAATATCGTGCAAGAACACCTTGGCTTGGGAGTAGCCTCGTCAATCACCATCTTCAGTGATAGTCAGGCGGCGATTAAGGCAATCTGTTCCAGCAGCGTTAAATCAAAGCTCGTAAAGCGATGCCGCAACAATCTATGCACACTTGGCAACCACCATCGGGTTATTCTGTGCTGGGTTCCTGGACACTCCAAAATAGATGGCAACGAGGCTGCCGATGCGCTCGCAAGAGAGGGCGCAGGCATGCCAGCTGATCTAGCAGACAATACAGTGAACAAACCACTGGGATTGGTCAAAGAGGAGATTGACTACACGGCCAAGCAGCTTGCACAGAACAGATGGACAGGGTTGACAACCTGTAGTACATCCAGGCAACTGTGGCCCACATTCGATAAAAAGAGAACCGCAGAGCTATTGAGACACAGTCGAAAAGACGTGAGAAATATTACTGCGGTTGTTACCGGACATTGCCTCTTCGGTAGACATGCCGAACGTATGCAAATACCCACTAACGACTTCTGCAGAAGTTGCAGAGATGAGGAAGAGGAAGAAAGTATTCAACATTTTCTGTGTGAATGCCCTGGCCTCGCAAGAAGGAGGTTCACTACTCTGGGTGAATCATCTTTCGATAGCCTGGAGGAACTAAGCAACTTACAACTTGGACGGCTGAGCAGATTTCTGAACAGTAGTGGCTGGTTTGAATGAGTTGTTAAAATCCTTCCGCGGTTACGTCGCATAAACCATCAGTGATCTGATGAAGGTGGGTTCTACGGAACACGTGTGGTATCACAACGGACCTAATCAGGACTACGTGAGACTGTTTGGTCAGAACCAAGGGTCTGCCACTCTTACCTAACCTAACCTAACCTAGGTTATCAAAGGAAAATGTATGTACTGCATTGTCACAGGTACCATACAAGCTTCGTAACTATCTAAGATATATTTTTATATTTAGTTTATCTCTATCAGTACTTACGCTTTCTTTTCGTCTGGAAGAAATAAAAGTGACGATGCGATGTAGCGGGAAAACATACCCATTTCTGTTCATTGTACAATATATTATTTCTTTTAACTGTTTAAATTCTAAATTATAACTAAGATAAGGCCAGCCAAAAAAAATCTTTACCTGTATACAATAAACCCATTTTAAGGGAAAGAAATATTGGATTGCTTAATCTAAAATCTGAAGAAATAATCTTTTCCATTTTATCTTTTGTTAATGAGAAAAAGCAAATATGTTATACTTAGAAATTATTTTTTTGATAGATCTTTATTTAATATTAAAACTTGTTATATCATCCAAGTCCTCTTTTCGCCCGAAGCTATTTTCACCTTAACCAGCTACTAAAGTCATCGCACTTCAAGCTAGCATAAATCCATTTAAATTGAACGAAAATATCCAGTAATTCTACTCCATCGAGACAAAAACTTTGATAAACCCACGATTTATAGAACATTTTTTGTTTTGTAAAATATAATTCCAATTTGGGGTTAAGTGCCTTTTCCTTGAATCCCTGTAAACATATCTTGTTTCTTCGTGGGAATTTCGTTTAGGGGAAAGTTAGAAAAAATAAGGGGAGTAATAATTCTGTGGTATTTTCCAGAACAAGTGTGTTTATATACAGAGCTAAGTGTGTTTTCAGGTAATATCGGTATAACAGCTTTAGCAATTACATAAGGCCGTCTTATTTATTTTTTGGCTTCTCAGTTAGGGAAGTGAATTTTATCCTCATAATAATAGCTGCTGATATAATTTAGTATAATTAATTTTAAGAACTGGATTCCTAAATAAAAATGATAAAAGTGGCCAATTTGTGCATTATATGAACAATAAAGTAGTGGAAGTTTGGTGTCGGTAATAATAAAACAAAAAGAAAAAAAAGTTAACGGGAAGTGGACAGAGTGCTGCTTTGTCTTTTGCATTAAATTACACAGAAACGCCAAAAACAATAGGTTTCCTGGGGCACAGGTAGACAAGGACAGCTATTTCGTCCTTATTAGGACTCATTAGAAAGTTAAAACCCATAATCAACTACAGAAACAACGAACATGCGTTTCCCAGATTTATTAACAAAAGAAATAAGTTATGAAAACGCCAGTATCGCCATCTATAGGCGTCAGCTTCAATGCAAAAGACAAAGCCACCGAACATGAAAACTTAGAACTAAAAACAGTCAATCATATAAACAATGTCCTCTGGATTTGGATAAGCGTAGATACTATATCATGTTTAATTTCCGGTTTAAAAAAATGGACAGGAGTGAACTTATTTGTTGTCAATTAATAATAATATTAATAATAAATGTGTTTATTTATCTTCCTCAATAAACTTTTTCTTTAATCCCCCGAAGACGTGCTTATATTAACAAATATTTTTTAAATATTTGTTAATATTATATAAAAGTTAAATTGCAAATAAAAAACGTTTAAGTATATGTATATAAATGTAAACGCAGTGTTTTGAAGATATAGGTATAATAAAATATGATTGCCAGTGCAAATGTACTGCAGTATAAAATAAACAAAAAAATAAGTACGGTTCTGAACGCTGGCCCAAATTGTGCTTTCTAAGAAAGGGACAGATGATAGCAAAAAGCTTGAACGCATACCCATTTCCGGGACACTCTTTTAGATATAACCTGTAGCCGTGGTTAAAAAAGCATTTTTTCTACTCCCACATGGTTATTGAATGTTTCCTTTAGAAACAATTGACTGTATAAATTGGCTATACCAGTTAAATTAAAGGATACAATTATTCCATATTCAAATCTATCCTTGTTAGAACGAAACTGACCAAGCACAGTGATTGGAATATTATAACTTGAGAAAGAGAGCAAATTTACACGTCGTTTTATGACAAAAGTTATGTCTGTGATAAGAAACAAATGAAAATGTCGACCTCTGTGTTTTTTTAATGGCATCTGCCAACTAACTGTCACTTTTTCTCTGAAAATTATGTTGACAGTCCCTTAAAAAAACAAAATTTATTTGGTTGCTATGAAAAGTTAACGGTAGTCAGGGACTTAACGATCGTTAATTCTAAAAAAGCTTTGTGCAACCCACTGTTAGTAAAAGAGAGGTTAAGATTATATTTGAAAAAGACGCAAATGTGTCCGAATTTTTGATTTTGATCCACAAATCTTAGTTTGTGTCTACGCACCCAATAACCAATAACCTGTACTGTAAGGGTAATTTCTATATGAATTTTTGTTTAATCGTTACCGAAAAATATATGAGATGACTCTTACAGCTTGTGGTTGGATAATCATTACATTTTATATTTATATAATTAGCGGTAATGTGGTATATTCTTGATATAATCCGTTTTTTTCTGTTAAAGTCTTGTTATTACATAATTTTAACGTACCTCCAAGGGCATCTATTTCTTCGTTAATTTCACTATTCATAGTGAAGTCTCTGTCTTGTGCTTGAATTGGGTTTCCGCATTTTAAGACTAACAGTAGCATAGAGACTATAACGAATTGGTTTCTGCTTCTAGATGATGACAATCCCATATTCTGTAAAAACAACATTTCATTATTATTTTGAGAATAATTGAGAATAAATCTGAAATTAAATAATTATATTATTTTACCATTAAGTAACATTATTTTCTTTTATAACTAAATTTGAAATAATTATTGAGCTAATTTTTTTGAGAATAATAAATACGAAATGAAAACTAACGGAACATTAACTTAAATATAGCGGTGTGCAAAGAAGAGACCAAGGGGAAATCTGTATTCATAAAACATTAAAAATGTTTAAATTGCATTAATTACATTAGATCCACTTAAAATATCTTGCACCGCATTAAATTAATTAATTTCTCTCAGTGACGTTCTCCTTATCATGAATACATTTCTGGAAGAATTGGCTTTTGAGTCAATCATAAACTAAGGAAAGCGAGGCGACGTAAATGCCGAGAAGCGAAGTGACTTTAGACTGGTATTCGAGTTCGATAAATGCTTATTATAGGCAACGTTTGGCGTACCCTTTACATATTTGGACGTAGTCCAAAATAGTCCGCTAGATTTTGGTGGGGCGAGCTTAAGAGTCCATCATTGCTTTAGGGTGTACAATGTACATTACATTTATTGAGACATACTGAACTCATTTTTGTATCGTGTACGTTTATTCTATTACCGAACACCGAAATAAATATTTCAAAATTAGTTGGAAAGGTTCGACTGTCACCAAATATCACATTTAATATTTGACTAAATAAAAGCTAATTTCATATTAAACGACGTTTATCTTGTAATATATTTTAAACTTACGGCTTTCTTTTGGAGAAAATAATTTTTAAAATTGATCAAATTATGGTATATTTTTTAAATTAAAGTTATATCTTAAAGTCCGCCACATAAGAAACAGAGTCAAAGGATAAATCTTTCAATTGCTCTGCTTTTCTTGGATGCATTAAAGAGTTTGCAATCGAGTTTTTCTTGTTATTTGAACAACTAATGGATAACCTAAAGTAATGATTACAAAAGATCTTAAGAGCTACCTACTAAGTATAAAAAAAACCGCCACTTTCGCAAAGAGTAGATATTTTGTCTGTCTTTCAATAAGCAGTAATGAAGGGAGACATTAAAAATATATTTTAAAACACTTTGTACCACTAAGATTTTATAGAAAGAGAGCTGGCGACGAATAATTTTCGCAGTCACGCTCGCACTACAATATACAATGATTTAAGGCCGCTCAAAGTCTCTGGCATTTCAACTATAATTTTGTTTAGCTATCTTCAATACAATATGTCCGCGGATAAGGTTTACAAGAAAACAAATGAAATAAAAAGTTAAAGATACGAAAACATTTTACTTATTTTTATACGTTTGTTGAAGGGCTGGGTATGCTTCAGAAGTGTCCAACTTCGACATTAGATGTCGCCCCAGCCTTACTAATGATAGAGCAAAACGTGTTAAAACTCGTTACTTTTATCATTTAATTTTTTTTAAATTGAAACTTGTATTTCGACTGAGAGTTTATTTAACATATTTTCATTTGGTAGAAAAGGGTACAAGATATGTTTACTCTTACGATAAATAACCTATTCATATTTTATACACTCCCTGTACAAAAAAATAATTTTTTTAGAAGGGAAAGCTCAATTATTTTACAAGCAACTACTTTTATAAAAAATGACTTAATATCTTTCATCTTTTGGTCCATTTGTTCTCTTAAATCTCATCCGCTCTGACTGTATATAACATAACATATTATAAACTGCTGGACAATTGCTTTGTACTCGAAATTAATATATAAATTTTCTCCAAAAATTAAATTAAAAAAATTATCTTTGTTAAATTTTGTAAACACATTGTATAATATACGAGATGAGAGTGAGATATGAAAAACTAAAAAAAAAAGAAAAAATTTACCTAATCTAAGGGCGAGTACTTTCCAATATAAAACAATCGTGAAAAATTGTCAGGTACTCATAAACCATAGACATATAAGTGATTATAGGTACGCCACTGCACATCGCAACATTCAGGTACAACTATTGTTGCTGAACATAATCAAGCTGTTCATAAGGTATAATAATCACTCTCAAAGTTTGCACGATAAACGCACAGTGAGATCTAGCTACCAATAAGTTGAAATAAAGCAAGGTTTTCCAAAAAAATCGGTATTTCTTAAAATATAGCAGATATCAAAAATTTTACAAGTTACTTTCTTTAATCTGAACCAGTGATTCAATTGACGTAGAGTGATACAATTTAAAAATATTATTGTGAAAGTTACACGCCATTAAAATTGGAGTAAAAATCATCGTCTTCTTTAACACCCTGTATAAAATTTTTTCTGACAGTTAAAGAAAATCCAACATTGACAATTGTTTCCCAAGGGATGAGTCTATCAATTATTCAAAACCGTAGGTCGATATCATATCTGGTTCAGCAAATATTAACTGTTAAATTTAGGCGAAATTTTTCTTGCTCGAAAGCATTTGTCCAGCAGTTTAGTTTAATACATAAATGCTAATATAATTTACATCAAAAGTTGAACACAAGTTAAACATTTGTTTATCCATAATTATTAAATTATAAGTAAATATTATACCAAAAGGGTAACAAATTGATGTAATGATCAAAGATTGATTTTGCAAAGTTTGAACTAATTATTTATTGAATACCCTTTCCTACTACAATCTAATTATGTAAAGTGTATTATTCTGTCGGTAGTAGTAACTATGGAGAAAATTATGTTTAGTAGATAGTGACATATTTAGATAAAAGTTGTTCAAGTGTTAGTTCAGTGAGTTATTTCATCTAACAATGTTGTCACACATGAGTCAGTTTATAGAACGCATTCAATTTGTATGAGTATAAGAGTAGGAAAAGTATGCGCCACAAATATAACAATATCATTTACATTTCTGTCATCTGTATAAAAACTGCAACAAGAATGACGCCTCTTTGTGAATAAAAAGCGATAGATAAATATTTTTTACAGATATCAAAGAAAGTAATTATTAATTTATAATTTCTTTGTAGTATTTTTTGCTGCAAAGTTTTACAAAAGACGAAAATGTAAACAATTATATTATACTTGTGGCGGTTACTTTACTACTGTTTATACACTTTCTGTAAATTCAATTAATTATTAAATGTTGTTTTTAAAATAGGCATCCTTTTTCAACAAACGTCCTCTGAGATGAATAGCATTATTATTAATATAGATAACACTTTTTACAGCTCCTTGAATTAAAAATTCAGAAATAAATAAATATTAAAAAACTACTTTTAGCTTAAAGAATGCATACCGTTAAAAATAGAATGTTTACTTTCTAGCGTTGCTAAAAATAAATGTACATTTACCAATTAAAGTGGGAGTAAATAAAAAAACGTAATTGGAAATATAAGAACCTGCTGGAAAAGCATGACGTCGTAGTATTACATTTTAAGGTACAATACCTTGGTATTGGCAGAACTGTTTAATGGACAGGATGTTAATAGGTTAAATTTTTAAGGATTAACACTATTTTATAGATAACTGTAGGATATGTATTCAAAATTAAGTGCTAAAACGACAAAGCCGATCTACTAAGTACGTGAGTGCAAGAATGAAATATCTGGACCAAAAATTGGTTTCAGGGTTTTGACTTGAGATCGTCGCTGTAGCGCAGAGTAACGAGTACTGGTACTGAATACAGAGTACTTACTTTGGTTATTAAGGAGCTGTCAATGGTTTTTGCGTTGTTAGTAGTTTTTATGTTTGTTTTGCAGATAATATTAGTTTCGCTTGTCGTTTTTGATTATTTCATAACACAATTACGTAGGTACTCGGTAGTTAATAAGATAATAAGGTAGTTAAGAAGCTCATAACGAGAGAATCAAAAACAAACTTCTTGCCAGTCCTAACGGATCAAGGTCCTTTTGGTCAGTCGCTAAGGCCGTCAGCCAAAATTTTACAAAGTCAACTATTCCACCTCTAACACGTTCCGACGGCACAATAGCAACCACAGCCGGGGATAAAGCAAACCTACTTGCTGAACTGTTTTCCTCGCATTCCACTGTAGACTTTCAGGGAAAACCACCACCCAACATTCCCTCAGTTCAATCGCAAATGTCTGAAATCGTGTTTCGTCAGCGTGTTGTTAAACGGATTCTTAAAGGACTCGACGTCAATAAAGCTTCTGGTCCAGACGAAATTCCTATCATTGTTCTCAAGACATGCGCCGATGAACTTACACCAGTATTTTGTAGACTTTTCAACTTATCCTACAAAAAAGGAATATTTCCATCCTGCTGGAAGTCGGCGCGTGTCCAGCCCATTCCAAAGAAAGGTAAAAAGACCCTGCCAAGCAACTACCGACCCGTCGCATTGCTTTCAGTAATTTCCAAAGTAATGGAGAAAACTATTAACCAACAACTACTAAAGTATCTGGAAGGGCTTAACATTATCAGCGACCATCAATACGGTTTTCGTAAGTCCAGATCAACAGGTGACCTTCTGGCATATGTCACCCATCTTTGGAGCAACACCATCGAACATCATGGAGAATCCCGGGCTGTTGCACTGGACATCTCTAGGGCTTTTGATCGTGTTTGGCACGATGGGCTTTTAAGTAAACTGCGATCCTACGGTATGCCTTATGGATTTTGTTTATGGTTAACCAGCTTCCTTAAGAACCGTTCTCTGCAAGTGGCGATTGACGGGTTTCTCTCAGACACCTTCACCATCAATGCCGGTGTTCCTCAAGGGTCCATATTGTCGCCTACCCTCTTTTTACTGTATATTAACGACCTTTTAGTGAAAACCCAAAATCCAATTTATAGCTTTGCTGATGACAGCACACTTGTCTCATCTTTTACCTTGACTCCCCAAACATCCGCTGCCGACGCACATCTTCGCAGGCAGCATGAAGTATTGCGCTTCAACAAGGACCTGGAAGAAATTTTGGCTTGGGGTGACAGTAACCAAGTCGAATTTAATGCTAAGAAAACCCAGGCAGCAGTCTTCTCCAAAAAGGTTAACATTGCAGAACCGGATATAGTCATGGCAGGACACGCAATTCCCCTGGCACCGTCTATTAATTTGCTAGGGGTCAATCTGGGAGGTAATATGTCTTGGCATGATCACGTTGCCGCAATTGCCAAAACAGCTGCACAGAAACTTGGTGTACTTTTCCGCACCAAAAGGTTGTACACACCTCATCAACTTTTGACACTCTACAAAGCCCAGATTCGACCATCATTAGAATATTGCTCTCATGTCTGGAGCTCTGCACCCAAGCACACCCTTCGGCTACTGGATTCCATTCAAAGGAGAGCCGTTCGTCTGATCGGCGACCCCGAGCTGACCAAGACCCTCGATAGCCTGGAGCATCGAAGACAGGTTGGTGATTTGGCTCTCTTTTACAGATATTTCCATGGCAGGTGTTCGACTGACATTGCCCACTTGATTCCACCTAGAGCAATGCAAAACAGAAATACACGGCAAACCACTGCCGCTCATCCATATGTTGTTCAGCTTAGTACTCCTCGAACTTCATTGTTCAAGAATTCTTTCATCTGGAGAACGTCATCTGTGTGGAATGATCTTCCTAAGGTCGTGTTTCCCAATGAATACAATCTTCAACGTTTCAAGACCAACGTTAATCGCTTTTTTCGCACTCGCACCGCTCCCAGAGCGCCTTAAAGGAATTTTCCTACAGTGCAGGTGTTTTATCATAAAAAAAAAAAAAAAAAAAAAAATTGATTACTAAAAGTACTCGATTCCAAGGTATCCAATTTTCAAAAAGAACTGATGCTGCCCACCACTGGTATTTATAGGTAGTCTGAAAATGTTCTGTCACTTCTAGAAGTTCTAGATTGTGGCAATGTGTTATGGGAGTTAAGGTTACAATCCAGAATAAGGGTGTAGGAAAAACTTTGAAGTTAGACCCAATAACAAAAAAGGGGTTAACTGATCTGATTACCGATCAGTTAAATTGGCGATATGAAAATTGACTACTTTGCCATTTTGGCTGGTATAAATAAAACACGTTTGAATGGATGAATTGAAATAATGCTTTGTTCTATCATAAAAATAAAGCACGGGTTTGAATTGAACTCTCGTGCAATTCAACAGGTGGATAATTACCTTTTTTATAATACTAACAAATTAAAAATACCTAGCAACAATGTACATATATTATTTTCCCGTATATTTTCAACGACAAGAAAACATTCGGAATCAATTACGTTTCGCACTTTTTGAACGCATAACAATAAAAACTAATTTTACGTCCAGTCTCCCTGATTGGAACGGATTTCTATATTGTGCCCTTGCACAAAAAAAACTTCTAAGGAATTGAGCTTCACTCTTCCTTTATGAGATTGAGAAAGTCTTAATCTATCATACCTTTATATTATGTACATCTCGAAAGTAAGTGTAAACCTTGCATAGAATTAAAAGATTAAAAGTACCGTCGAGACTCAATTACGGCCTTTTTACAGTGACATTTTTTCGGTTGCACTGGTTGTGTGGTCACAGCACACGGGGAGATCGACTTCAACGATCGGGAAAACTTGCATCAAATTGGATACTAAATTTGTGCCATGTTTAGGCAAGAGTAAACTTTGGTATAAGTCACCAAAAAAAACTTTTAAAAAACGGAGAAAACTTTTCGTTGTTCACCAATGTCAACAAAAACATAAACGTCACTTAACTTTCAAAAACTTAATATAATTATTATTAATTATAATATACCACAATTAAATAATTCTACAATAGTTTAATAAGTGCAAAAACTAGTTTTTGAAATAGTAAAAAAATTGTAAATAAGAAATATCAAAAATTACACTAATGTAAGTGAATTGGATTTTCGTTCTTCATTTATTATATTGATTTAATTTTTATATTTTATGTATTTCGATCGCTTACCAAAATGAGTAATGTTTGCAAGTAGTACCTTTCCAATAGAAATTATTATTTTTATTTTCTAAAACATTACTATTATTTCTAATTATTTTACTACATTACTTTGTTTATTCGTTTTTGGGTACTTATATCCTGAAATTTGATCTATTTTTAAAATTCCATATTAATATTTCTTGTATAAAAAGTATTATTTTATTCGAAATTATATTATCGATTAAGTTATTAGAGGCCATATCAGTATGTGTAGGTATTAATTAAGTTTTTATTTAGGAAAATCAATACATTCCAAGGCAATTGTCACTAATTCTTCTAATTTTGTAGCATTTTACTTATTAACCCTATATTTAAATAAACGTAACAGTGACTGCGTAGTGATCGTGTGGAAAATATTTTTTGTCGGAAAATCTTTGGAACTGTAATACATTTTTTATGATCAATTTTAACATCCGTGCACGTGAAACAGCTAAAGGGGAGAACACAACCTAAGAATGTATTGGTGAGACTTACGTCATTCACACCATGTATCACCGTAGGTGTTCAGCTTATTATAAATAATATTTTGTTAATGTCTTAAAAAAACGTATAATAATTTGAAAAACTGAAAATTGATCATGATCATAAAAAACTTAATATTGAAAAGTTTTTTAAAAACTTTGTAAATTTTTTTATACAGGTTCTTTGCTTTCCTTGATCGGTTTTTTGTCTGGAGAAATTTGACTTTTTAGTACCTTGTAGTGCCGCTGTCAAACTTAGACTCTGTTTATAACGTATGTCTGTACATTTTTGGAGATAACTTAAAATTCAAATTGAATATATTGCAGAATATAGTAGGATTATTTAAAAAATTCTTTGCAGGACTTAAAAGTGGGTGGTTAGTCCGCCATTTTGAAAAAAGGGGGTAAAATGGCTTTTCCCTTATATTTCTATAAACTTTACGTAAAAACAATTTCCAAATGAAAACGCGCTCTCGCTGTTTTTGGAGTTGCTACTCAGGTTGTGACTTTCCGTAGAGTCATAACAGGGACGATAAAAGGTGTGTTTCTTTTTGTTTGCAGCCATGATATACCCCACAATATGCAATTTAAAATTTGATTTTTTTACAAATTCATAGATTTTTTCCTATTGACTGTATAGTAAAGATGTAAAAACAGAACCACAAGATACATACATTGTAAATTATCTTCTTTTGACAGCGGCACTAAATTAATCATTTAAAATTCCTTATTATTCCTTACTAACGCTTGCGAATTAATGCTCTAATTGTTACAAGATAAAAATAATTAGTTAAAATATTAACATGAAGTGTGAATCATAAATTGTTATATTGTTAATTGTGAAACTGTATTCTTAATTTAATTTAGAATTCAAGAAAAGCATATATATTTTAAATTGTTTTTATCTTCTCGCCTTTTAATGTCATATTACATAATTAAAAAACAAAACACATCAAAGAATTAAAAAAATTAAGAAGGAAATTCCCAATACCATGAGTGTTAAAATCAAAATGAAAGAGTAAAATAAAGTTTATAAAAGTCAGCACTTATTTAGGAAATTATATATTTTTTACTGTTTTAATGATTTTTCTCAATATTTAGTTTACAATTAATTGGTCTGTAATTAACATTGATAAATATAAATTGTACCTACCTAGTCTAAACACTGATCAAAAAAGGTTAAAAAAGAGCAAAAACAAATACCGTAAACGACAAAATCCACCGACTTTCGTGTGTTCCGCGTTTTGTAACTTTCAAAAGCCGCGATAATAGTGCTATTTCGCTGCGTTCATGCGGAGCTTATATAGGATAAGGCACGTCGTAGGTGTCTACAAGTGTTTGTTCTCCACGAAGATCCGTACTAGCATCTGCGTCATGTCGGTCATAATCAAACAGGTTGCCAAATTTTATTAGAAATACCTCACCCCCTTCGACTGTCCAGATTACCAAAATCTATTGTCTCCTCCGCTTTGATTATAAACTTTACTGATAAATTAAATAGCATGCAGATTTAACTGGTTTCTAAATCTATGGAGTGGCTATGGAGAGGTGGTGATAAATGTTCCGACAATAATTGTAACAATGTAACAGGTAGGGGGAAATTATATTTTTTGGTAACAAAAGTTTATGCAGGATTAAATAGCACAAGTTTTAAGTAAACGTTCAATTTCAACGAGTCTCAACGAGATTTTTTTTGCAAATTTGGCAAATAAATACACTAATACAAATTAAAGAAATATGAGGAATGTTAAATACATTTTTAGTAACCAGTTAAGGAAAGTTCGCCACCTTTCATAACTAGTTTCAAAAGGGTTTATTTTCATAACTGGTCATAAACAATAAGACATTAAATTAACGTCAGACAGATTAACAACGTTTCATTTTAAATGTCAAAAGAAAATTACTATTGTTGGACATACAATAATACATAATATTTAACAAGGGAAATAATTGAACCATTATGTACAGATACGTTTAAGAACCATGTTGTTAATTAGATTTTTTGACCTGTTTGAAAAGCCGTCTTTTATTTTTCATTTTGTTCTCTTGAAGCAAATCCTGTTCACGTTTATTAATGGATTTTTAAAAACTTATTGAATTTGGACTCTACAGATATTGAAGAATGTGAGCAAGTTATTTTTATTGAAAAAAAATATTCTCAATGGATTTGGCTTACATCTTTTTCCTCGATTTTTCCTGCATGAAAATAACTTTTTTACGCCGACATAAATACAACCTTTCCTCTGGTGAAAAAAAATCAATAGTTTGTTAAGTTTTTTTGTAATTCACTTCAAGACAATTTTAGTGCGTTCGGGTTTGTTCTATATTAATTATCGTACCGTATTTTTTAATTTCCATTGCTTTTCTGTCTTCAACCTCATTTTTTTATATACATTTTTCTTTTTGTGTTTAGATTACATTAACTTAACAAAGGTTTCCAGATATTTCTAATGAGGGCTTACTTAAACAACCTGTGTTCTGCCTGGTATATGGTGGCAGGTTTCTTGAGCTTCTTCCAGTGTGGTTCTTTTGCAAAATGTCGGCTTTTGTCCACATGATATGATTGTCGTGCGTCCAGACATTGTCAGCTGCACATAATTTTTATTTTTCTCCTTTTAGTATATTGTTCCTATGTTTTTTTTATGGATGATGTGTCTCACCAATATAAGATTGACTACATTCGCAAGGGAACTGGTAGGCACAGTTTTTCCTATCTGGAGATACATACCGGTTGAAACGTTGTGATATAAAGACAATGCAAGTCCAAAACTCTTTATTATTTTGGACCTTGCTTGGGTGACGTATCATAATAAAGCTTTGTTAGCTTCATTTGATGTAGGACTGCAATTTTGTTACTGGAAGCTACTTCAGGTAGCTTGCTGTTCATTGAGATCGATGCTTCAAAGATTTGGTTAGGTCATTATCCCATAATGCTGTAATCGTTTAATACCTTAGTGTTCTACTCCGTGACTAGTTAAATATACGTAAGAGCCCCTAACAAGTGTGCCAGTTTACTAAAGGCAGCCAAGTACCCCAAATTTAGTATTTTATACCCGTATTTAAACAAACAGTCAAGGCCACGGTTAAAATTGGCGTTTGATGACAATAATAATAGTAGAGACTGTGTTCGATAATAAAAAATGTAGGAGTTGAAAAGAGACTGTAATCTTTCACAGTTATTTTAGATTTTAACGGTTAATTCAATTAGTAAGTATTTCTTTTTAATTCATAATAAAGTTGGCAACGCCGCGTGGCTCGTAGCATTAAACTAACCTCATTTGTGTCAATCAGTCCCTAGACGATAGCCACTGTCTTTCGTTGATGCAACAAGTCCCCACGTGGGGTAGTGATGTCTTAGGTTGTAGGAGGGAGGAAATGAGTTCGGCGAATTTCTAAAATTTATGGGGTCTTTTCTGAAAACATGTTTACGCTATTTCCGAGTTTATAGACATGAATGACAAGATTTTGCAGATGACTTAGGATACTATGTAACAACTGTTTTTTTTTAATAAGGATTATCGACAAAAAATAATTGCTTTATAATATTTTGGGTGGAAACCCTTTAGGACAAAAGCGGAATTACCATATAATAAAATTTCTTATGTCGGGTTGCATAAAAATTTTCAACAATATTAATTAACTATGCAACTTTGACTGTAACATAAATAACTTTGGCAGGTATTTTTTCCTCACTAATTTGAAAATTAAGGTAACCGGGCCACTTTAATGGTAAAAAAAGTATTTCTGCCAAGGTAATGTATATCACCATTAAAGTTGCTGATTAGTTAATTATTGTTAAATATCTTTTTCTATTTGGGAACCATAAAGTCTTCATTATGGGTTTCCATTGGGTTGCATAAGCAATTATTTTATTCATTCATTCCCTTCAAGGATCCGGACTGGGTCGGCTTTTGGTGAGCTTAGTTAAAGCCAATAGTTGTCTCGAAAGAGAAGCCAGTGTGTTCGTTCAGGGGCAGCCTAGCTCGACTGTCGCAAGGACAGAAAACGGTGAGCCAGGTAAAGGACCTGTGGAACTCTGGGCAAGGACTACAAAGATTGTAGTGTTGCACGATCGAGAGTGCAGGGGTGATTCCCCTCTCGGCACCAGACAACCACCGGTTGCTCCTTGGCAACAGACGACTTTGTGACATGAGCTCCACACCTCCAGCCATAAACGAACATCCGGGTTCCCAAGTCCCGGACCCCCCGGGGGATGCGTGAGGGTGGACTGGAAACAACCAAGACGACAGGCATGTGATTGACGCAACGAACGATGCTTGAGGGCTTAACCCGCCCTTGGGTGGTCCAATTTGATCGAATGAGAAGGCTTAATCAGCCTTAACTAGAACTCAGGGGCAGCCAAGCTGCCTACCTCTCATGTGTCGAATGAATCACCGACAAAATGAGCTAAGGAGTCTAGAAGATCAACATGATAACTGGACATCGAACGTGTCACATTGCCAAGCCAGATCACTGACGAGCACCCAGAATCAGAAACAAGGATGACCTCACATTTCATTTTAAGTGAGGCAAGGAATGTTAACATCAAATTAAATGACAGGCTAGCCATGGTACCATCACACACCCGATGGACGTACCTATCGGTAAACGATTCGTTTATTGGTAGCTCTCCACGGCAACAACGCCAGTTGTCAGACGATTGACCATCCATAGGCGCAGACCCTTTGCGGGCCGCGGCCTCAGGATGGTCGCGCGTCTCTGATGAGTCCCAGTAGGACGAAACAACGAAAGGATTGAGATGTTAACGGAAGAAGACAGGGCATACCGTTGTTAGCAGTGAGTCTAAAACCTCCGTAAACTGCCATTCCCCACTGACAAGGTGAGGGGACAGCGGATAATAGACGAAGGGGTGCACAGCGTGCAAACCCCGGACGCTCGATGCCGTGGAGAGCTACCAATAAACGAATCGTTTACCGATAGGTACGTCCATCGGGTTTGTGATGGTACCATGGCTAGCCTGTCATTTAATTTGATGTTAACATTCCTTGCCTCACTTAAAATGAAATGTGAGGTCATCCTTGTTTCTGATTCTGGGTGCTTATCAGTGATCTGGCTTGGCAATGTGACACGTTCGATGTCCAGTTATCATGTTGATCTTCTAGACTCCTTAGCTCATTTTGTCGGTGATTCATTCGACACATGAGAGGTAGGCAGCTTGGCTGCTCCTGAGTTCTAGTTAAGGCTGATTAAGCCTTCTCATTCGATCAAATTTTAATATACTATTACGCAACCCGCCAACAGACAATTAGCGATCAGCGATTAATATTAGTATTTATAGTAAATTTTTAAATTTAAGAAAAATAATTTCTTCAGTAAATCAAAAAGTCATCAAATCCATTATTATAATTTTAAATTTTACTTCATTATAATGACAAGCTGCCTTATTGTTAGGTATTCGGAAACCATTCCGAAAAATGTATAAAAGGGATTGTGTTACAATTCATCATTGTACGATGCACACTGTTTAGATTAACACAATATAATTAGATACGATGAGCACTTCTTACGGTACTGGACAACAGCGTAAACCATGATATTATGCAGTTTTTGAAGATACAAAGTATTGAAACCCGTAAATTCTGGTGTAAAAGCACATGGCAGAATTTTTTTAAAAATCGATTTGCTATACATTTTTTTAAAATAAATTCGTTAGAATTGTAGGAAAAATTATTTTTGAAAAATGAAAAACACGTCGATTGACGTGCTACATTTTGACACTATTTTTTTTTTTACCCCTAGTATCAGGTAAAACATAACCAACTTAATTTTTTTTAATGGGATGATACTACTTATGATACCTTTTTGGAAAGATGTTTTAAATAAAAAATTCAATATTCGATTGTTTTTACTTTTAATATATTTAATATTGTAAAAAAATTAAATTGGGTTATGTTTCACCCCCTTACGAGGGTTGAAAAAAACAAATTTTTGTTACAAAACATCTTAATCGACGCGTTTTTGCATTTCTCACAAATATTTTTATATTTTTTTCCAACATTCTAGCGACTTTGTTCCAATATGGGACAATGAAAATAAATTAAAACTAAAAACATAGTATATTAAATTTTTTTAAAGATCATTTCCGAAAAGGTGTCATAAGTGATGGTATCTTCCCATTTATTAAAATTAAGTTGGGTTATGTTTCACCTTATACCGGAGGTTAAAAAAAAGTGATTTGTGCCAAAATGTTGCTCATACAAAATCTCATTCGACGTGTTTTTCCATTTTAAAAAAATATTTTTTCCTAAACTTCTAGCGAATTTGTTTCAGCTAAAGCCCGCCCTGTACACAAGATTTTGAGTAATATAAATTTCTAAAAATTATGATCCACCGATATTAAAAATCTGCTCTCTGATTTTAATAACTAAAAGACTTAATATAGTAAGTGGCACTTTAAAACTTTCTTTTAGATTTTAAAACTAGATGTCAAAAAAATAATTAATCAAGCGAAAGATAGAGTAGTTCAATTTAACTAAATAAATAAATCCAGTTATGCATTTATGTCAATAACATGTGACAAGATAATTGATAAGCTTTATGCAACATTTTGCCCTTCCTTTACACTTTATTTCTGTAATACTTATGGGCAATTTTTGTTGGATAGCTGCAAAATAAAAATGTCAAGCACAGAAGTTTATAAATACCTTAAAATTACACATTAACAATGTAGTCATCATTGGCAGAGAAAAAGAGGATTCCCTTATGTGTTTATTATCCAAAATGTTAGTTTTTGATGTTTCACTATAAATTGATACACTTTACTTGAGTGAATGGAATACGGAAAACAGAAACATAGTTTAGCAATAGTGTGTTTGAAGGTTGGAGACAATGATGTTTCTTGAATGATAGAAAAGTCCAAAACAATTCTATTATTAATAATTGAGCAAATAAAGTTCCTAATCAACTTTGTATCAATAATGCGCTTAAACATCTAACTAGGAAATGACAAAACAATTGTTGAAGGATATAAAAGCATTCTTCAAACACTTCCTATCTTCTTTATAAAACTACTTCGTTGCTCTTTGCACCCTACGTGTCTGCCTTTTATATAGGCGTCTCATTTCTGGAACGATTATGTCATTGAATAAGAAAACTCAAAAAAGAAAGGTTTTTGTTGCATGTCGACAAGGTGTTCCTTTTTCTGCCAAAGTAATTTTCGTAGAATGATCAGAATTAAATCATTTTTATCATTCAAATACGTTTACTCCTCAACATATTTAAGAAAAAGTTTGGATAATTCTTCTAGTTTTTTTTTCATTAGAACTAAATTCAACTAAGTACCTAAAATATTCCCCATATTTAATACGGCATTGATTAACAGAAAAAATAAGTCGACTAAATTGTATACAAAGTACAAACCCCTTAAGTGGATTTAGTAGTAACGGTTATCTTATTGTTGAGAGTAGAAAAAAAATTGTTTACGAAAAATTATTTTAATAAAAGTTGTTAACGATTCCTTACAGAATATTGGCAAGTCAATATAGTGTTGCTAAATTAAATTTTTTTTAAATATATACCTATAATACATATATAACAAAAATTATCAGAGGCCGTCAGACCATTCGGTAGTGGTTTCTTCTTCTATCATTCGGCAGCGGCGATCCGACTGGTCCAAGCTAAGCAGATCAAAGAGTTGCGCGGTGATGTATTTTATTTTATGAATTGAAAAACTGCCGATTGTCCCATACCGAGCAGACCGATCCAAGTGGATTCGGTGCGCGCGCCTTGCATTATTTCTTATTCTTATTCCATCATTAATTAAATTAATGAAACCCATGGCAAATTATAGGTTTTTAGTTACTTCCTATAACATAAAAAAATGGGAACAATAATAAAATAATGTTAGAAATATCAAGTGTAGAATTTCTACTCTACAGTGTGTCCAAAAAAGTATGCAACATATGTAAAAGTTTTTTATTACCGATTTCTCAGAAAATTTTATTCATGATAAAAGTTGGTTCATGCCTTGAAACTATAAATGCATATTTCACATTTCACCTGCGGCTAATAGTTAGGGAGCAAATGCCATTTTTTCGAAATTGCATTAAGAGTAAAGTACCTTAGTTATTAGACATACAGCCACATTTTATATGGAAATGTTATTGCAAATTAAAAACATAGCCCAAATACGAAATTTGAGTTACTTGTCTCAATTTTTATTTTATTTTTTCTAATCTCTAATTTCCCCTAAACGGTACGCCTCTGGTCGATTTTTTGTTTACGCAATTTTAATATATTTATCAAATAACTTAAACGTGGGTTTATAATAAAAATGCATTAAGTAGTTGCAAACTTTTAAAAACTTTTCAATGAACCGGGTCGGTTTAGATATAAGCGTGTTGCACGCCTACTTAAACACATTTTAGCCAACTTCTGTCCGAAACTAAATTATAATAAAATTCAACCCTATTCATAGTACCTACTGGAAATAACTACCAATTTATTTGTCATTTTCACCCAGTACGCTAAAGTTCAAAAACCTACTTTAAAAAAATGCATATAAAATTTGAGATTAGAAAAAAAATAAAAATTAAGACACTTAACTCAAATTTCGTATTTGCGCTATGTTTTTAATTTGCAATAATACTTTCATATAAAATTTTGCTGTATTTCTAATAACTATGGTACTTTACTCTTAATGCAATTTCGAAAAAATGGCATTTGCTCCCTTACTATTAGCCGCGGGTGAAATGTGAAATATGCATTTATAGTTTCAAGGCATGCACCAACTTTTATCAGGAATAAAATTTTCTGAGAAATCGGTAATAAAAAACTTTTACATATGTTGCATACTTTTTAGGACACACTGTATACAAAATAGCACCATGTCCTTTGGGTTTGTTGTTTAGATTACTGGATATCTTATAAATTGGAAATTCGAAGAATTTGTCCATTTTTTACTCAAAAAACATGATATTTGATATTTTGTAAGAAAGAAGCCGAGACTTATTGTGTCTTTTTTACAAAATATTTATAAACTGGGAATAGCTGATATCACGTTATGGCAGCTCAGTGGCAGAGCTGTCGCATTCGGCCTCAAGTGTCTCATGTTCGATCCCCGGACGGGTGTATGCCTAATAAAAAAAGTGTACCCAAGATTTTAGAGGTAAGAATGCAGTATGATACTAGTCAACTTCCGAATACGATCCGCTGATGTTTGATAGTCCTGCCCTTAGGAGACCAAAGGATAAATCAGTGCACACGGGTGGTTCGGATCCCACGTAAAAGACTGTAGATCCTGTCTGACTGACATTACCCAGACGTTAAACAAAAGAGATACAAGAGGCCTTTTGGTTGCATTATAGTGACAATATAAATCTACCCTCCTCCAACCAACCAAAAGATAGGGTTTCTAAAAAAAGTGAAAATATAAGCCTTTATTAAAACACGAGTTAGTATGTATAATTGTACGTCTTAACTTAACAAATCGTCAAACCAAGAACGTAAGAAAATAAACATAAAGAAAATATCGACTTTGATTAGTAAGAGTTTAATCTTGCTACAAAAATGAAAATATGTCAACTTGACAATTACAGTACAAAATGAAAATGTTTGTTCCTAAAATTATTAATGATACTATGCGTGATGTCTACCTAAATATTCTTAAAACAAAACTTGTGTCAATATGCATAATGGTTACTGAAAAAATATGTTAAAATGATTATGTCGCATTTAATGTTTCTGAAATATTATCTTCGGGTACTTTCGTTGTTTCGTCAATTGTTTTCAGGACGCCAATGATTTGATCTGCTAGAGCATACATTTCTTCAACAGTCTAAAAAAGAAAAACAAATAAATTTAATTAAGTAACGATTGAAAAGTTCATTACCAATATTAATTAAAAATGTAAATTTCATTTTATGCACTTTTTTGGTTGTTTAAAAACAAATTAATTACAGTTCTACAAGAAATGTAACCATCGGTTAGCTAGGAATGGTTAGATTAAGTCGTCAGAAAATGTATAGTCTGTAGGTTCCCAGTTGTATTTTTATCGTGTCATTGTCATGGTTATATGACTATTCCGATAATATGTAGTATGTAAAACAGCATTCGAGTAATTTTATAAGGCCTATAATTCCAAAACGATTCAAAATAGGGACAGTGACATATTGATGTAAAGTTTGTTTCTCTACAAAACGTGAGTTGAATAAAACTGAGGACATTACATTTGAGAAAATTGACTTTTATGCACAATTTATCTACATACTGACAAAATTTAAATAAACTACGGTATCAAAAATGTAAAGATTAGTTGTGGAATTAAAAGATCTACGTTTTTGTCAAAAGTTAGCAATATTTGAAATGTTCATTCTCATTGGTTTTAACATTCTTCCCGTTATGTTTTTAAATATAAGATTAATTTTATGTTTATTTCAAAAAACGGTTAGAGATGGGTGTAGAACATCAATAATAAAAGTTACTAAATTGGAAATACTAAGTTGGCCCAAACTTTCGGTAAAATCTGAAGTGATACAGACTTCAAAATATAATGTTTATTTTAAAAGTTTAAAAGAAATTGTGCCTACTTAATTTTAAAAAATATAATTTTATGGTATATATCGGCATATTATGTTTGATTTAAAATTTAATTTTAATACAAAAATTACGATTTTTTTATATGTATTTATTTTTATAGTCTTAAATATTAACTACTTAAAAAAATATGTGACCTTATAATAAACCCGTTTTTAGGGGTTTGATAAACGAGTTATAATAAATAAAATACATACATGATTATAAATATTTAAAAAAATTTTTTTTTTATGATAAAACACCTGCACTGTAGGAAAAATCCTTTAAGGCACTCTGGGAGCGGTGCGAGTGCGAAAAAGCTATTAACGTTGGTCTTGAAACGTTGAAGATTGTATTCATTGGGAAACACGACCTCAGGAAGATCATTCCACAAAGATGACGTTCTCCAGATGAAAGAATTCTTGAACAATAAAGTTCGAGGAGTACTAAGCTGAACAACATATGGATGAGCGGCAGTGGTTCACCGTGTATTTCTGTTTTGCATTGCTCTAGGTGGAATCAAGTGGGCAATGTCAGTCGAACACCTGCCATGAAAATATCTGTAAAAGAGAGCCAAATCACCAACCTGTCTTCGATGCTCCAGGCTATCGAGGGTCTTGGTCAGCTCGGGGTCGCCGATCAGACGAACGGCTCTCCTTTGAATGGAATCCAGTAGCCGAAGGGTGTGCTTGGGTGCAGAGCTCCAGACATGAGAGCAATATTCTAATGATGGTCGAATCTGGGCTTTGTAGAGTGTCAAAAGTTGATGAGGTGTGTACAACCTTTTGGTGCGGAAAAGTACACCAAGTTTCTGTGCAGCTGTCTTGGCAATTGCGGCAACGTGATCATGCCAAGACATATTACCTCCCAGATTGACCCCCAGCAAATTAATAGACGGTGCCAGGGGAATTGCGTGTCCTGCCATGACTATATCCGGTTCTGCAATGTTAACCTTTTTGGAGAAGACTGCTGCCTGGGTTTTCTTAGCATTAAATTCGACTTGGTTTCTGTCACCCCAAGCCAAAATTTCTTCCAGGTCCTTGTTGAGGCGCAATACTTCATGCTGCCTGCGAAGATGTGCGTCGGCAGCGGATGTTTGGGGAGTCAAGGTAAAAGATGAGACAAGTGTGATGTCATCAGCAAAGCTATAAATTGGATTTTGGGTTTTCACTAAAAGATCGTTAATATACAGTAAAAAGAGGGTAGGCGACAATATGGACCCTTGAGGAACACCGGCATTGATGGTGAAGGTGTCTGAGAGAAACCCGTCAACCGCCACTTGCAGAGAACGGTTCTTAAGGAAGCTGGTTAACCATAAACAAAATCCATTAGGCATACCGTAGGATCGCAATTTACTTAGAAGTCCATCGTGCCAAACACGATCAAAAGCCATAGAGATGTCCAGTGCAACAGCCCGGGATTCTCCATGATGTTCGATGGTGTTGCTCCAAAGATGGGTGACATATGCCAGAAGGTCACCTGTTGATCTGGACTTACGAAAACCGTATTGATGGTCGCTGATAATGTTATGCCCTTTGAGATACTTTAGGAGTTGTTGGTTAATAGCTTTCTCCATTACTTTTGAAATTACTGAAAGCAATGCGACGGGTCGGTAATTGCTTGGCAGGGTCTTTTTACCTTTCTTTGGAATGGGCTGGACACGCGCCGACTTCCAGCAGGATGGAAATATTCCTTTTTTGTAGGATAAGTTGAAAAGTCTACAAAATACTGGTGTAAGTTCATCGGCGCATGTCTTGAGAACAATGATAGGAATTTCGTCTGGACCAGAAGCTTTATTGACGTCGAGTCCTTTAAGGATCCGTTTAACAAGACGCTGACGGAACACGATTTCTGACAATAAATTTATTAAGCAGAAATAATTTGCTCACAGTCGAAATTGCATGTTTAGTAAATGATGAATGAACCTTATGGAATATGTCGCCGCAACTGCGCTAGTATGCTAAACTTAAAATTAAATAACGTGAGTCTTTTGTTCTATTGTCATGAAGAAAATTTTTGTGATGCCCCTTGTATTTATGATAAATTAGTACTTGTTACTATTTCAAAATTTACATAATATTGATTGTCTAAATTCTGTGATTGTATATATCTCTTACCTCACAAGACATTAATTGTTTAACCAATGAATCTTCATATTTAATCTTATCATAATCGTCAGCAGACAACATATACCCGGACTCAATATCTTCTTCTTCACTGGGTCCCAAATGACGTTCCACAGGATGACAAAGCTTCTCTCCCAAATGTCGGAACACGTGACCAGATTCAATGGATAGACCCGATGGTGGATCTGGAGTATCGTCCCAATAGAGATAAGTAGGAATTTTAACTCTGTAGATCTTAAGCTGTAAATAAAGATACATTAAAGGGTTTTTTATTTTTTTTACTGTATAATAAACAATTAAACATTAAACTTAATCAAAAAAGAAAATTATTATGGCTGATAGTATTGTGTATTTTGCATTAAAGTTCACAGGGACGTCAAACCAATGGATTTTCTAGGGGTCTATGCAACTCCATTGCTTGCGAAATCGCGTTTTCAATATTTATTTAAAAATAAATAAGTAGTTATTACGGGGCATCGCCATCTAGCAGGAATCAACTTATCGCACCACGCAAATTGACTAGAAACGTGAACTAAACAAAAAGCAAGACAACGGTACATCATACATCTAATATAATATACGGTACGACGTTTTGCGCTTCATCACAACAGTCTGCAATTCGCAGATTCACGTATAGATCGTACCGAAATACCCACTATGGGGCGCGCTATCCGTTAACAAAACTCGTGTACGGACCCAAAACTTCTACTAAATTTTATCATTGTAATATGTAATTTAATAATATGTCTTAACCAAGTAATAATAATAATAATAATAAGAGTTTATTTTTCAATATTTATAATATAATACATTTGTTTATTTATCTTCCTTAATAAACTTCTTCTTTGATCCCCTGAAGACGTGCTTGTTAGGGGCAAATCTTAATATTTTAAATTATAAATATATGAGAATATTAAAATATTTTGTTTAAATATTTGTTAATATTATATAAAAGTTAAATTGTAAATTAAAAAAAACTTTTTTAATATATGTATATAAATATAAACGCAGTTTTTTTGAAGATATAGGTATAATTAAATTTTGAAAAATATATTATTCATAACAATATCAATTAAAACATTTCCAAAAATATTTTTAAATTATCCGTTTCCAATATCCATGCTTTTATTTCGACTTTATATTTTTTTAATGAAATATATTTTTTAATTTTTGTTGGTAAATAATCGTTTAAATAAAAACATAAATATTTGAAATTTTTTTGTCCTATGGACTTATTTATTTTAGGTTTTATGGTTATTTCATTTTTATGACGAGTATTATGATTATGGTTTTTAAATTGTATAAGATTTTTATTTTTAAATATATATATTAAGATATTGTAAATGTAAAGTTGTCTAATGTTCATTTTCTTTGTTTCAGAATATAATTTTATTGAAGGATAAAGATAATCTTTATTAAATATAATTTTTAGAAATCTTTTCTGTAATATTTCTAATTTTTTAACTAAAGTTCTATTTATTCCTCCCCAACCTAAAATTCCGTAATTTAAATGAGTTTTAACTAAAGCATAATATAATATTTCCAGTTGTTTTACGTTCAAAATTTTTTTAATGTTTCTAAAAATAGGTAGTAAACTTCTTAATTTTTTAATCAAATATTCTATGTGAAAATTCCAATTTAATTTACTGTCAAAGATTATTCCTAAATATTTTACTTGATTAACTTTTAAAATTTCAATGTCATCAGTTATTTTAATACTATTCATATTTTGTGGTACGTTATTTGGATTTAAAGTGAAAGGTAGATAATTGGTTTTATCAAAATTAATGGTTAATAAATTTTTATCAAACCAATTTTTTATTATTTTAAAATCTTTTTTAATTTTGTTATTTAGCTGAGGTCATACTATTTCGAATTTATGTTTCGGCTTTTGTCCTTCGGGAAAATTCCTTACATGCTAGAAATAATTTTTGACATTTGACGAGTTAAATTAGACCGAGAATTAGACTTAGTCGGCAGGAAAAAGACATTTTGAATTTTCACAAAACGTTTAAACTTAATTTAATACCTTATTGGATAGGTTAATTTAAAATATAATTTCTTTCTGCTGCCGAGGTCTACCATTTCAACTGGTGAAATATGTATTTGGATGAAAAATAGATAACGAAAGAAGAAAAATGGTAAAAACTGCATATTGCTTAATTAAGCCGGAGATACAAGAAAAAATATTATTAAACTTGTCCTAAAAGTCATCAGTATCGCCAGGGCAAAAAATATTTTTCGAAAAACTCTTTAATAGGTTTATTTGCTGCAGTATATTTGACTGATATCCTCTTTTCATTCGCTGGCAAGTAAATATTACATATTGTGACATCTGTAAAATACTACCCAAGTTAATTTACTGACAATAAGAGAAATTTTTATTTAGGATTTGAAATGCTATAGTCGATTTTAATCGCAAGTTTCAAGTTTATTTAAATACATTTGTATAATAAATTATAATTTTTTTAACTGAAATACGGGTTTCGACCAGAATTTTTTAATACAGCCGGCACACAGCAAGGCTACTGGTGTCGGCTTCCGTGATGGCAGCCTAGTAATTTCCTAAATATAATGCGTAAATTTCATAACACCCTGTATTTAACAACACCTGTCTAAAATGTTTTAAATTGTTGATAAAATATTAAAACATGTCGTACGAGTATCTACTTTATCTAAACTCAAAAGTCGTAAGAACATTTTTGATCTCGAGCGTTTTGCAAAACGGCAATAAGTTCTTACATCACAAGAATTTCATTTTCTAAAGTAAGTATAGAAATACCAACTGCCTGCTCTACGACCTATTTACTTTACAAAAAAGGGATATGTTCTATAAAAAGTGTGCTACTTTTTCCGGTGTTTACCTTCGCTCTCCTCTCGGCAATCAGCTTATTGCAGTGATTTTCTATTAGCATTATCGGGTGACGCGCCATATCAGGAGGTGCTTGATTCAACGGAATTTTTCCTACGAGAACCAGGTTTTTCACTCTTTCCATTTCTTCTTCCTGTTGAACAAATTAAAATGAGAATTGTCAATAACTATGGCCAACGAGATGCTTTAAATGACGTTTGAAAGAGTTTATGATCTCAAACTAGACATCTACAAAGCAACTAAGTCTATAGTATTCCGTTCAGTAATGCCGAGCCAATGAACCAACAATATATTGTTATCTGAATCTGAATTTTATGTTCATTGTATATGCCCTATAAACTAAAATTTCATAAAAAATTCAATTTTTTTTTTGCGAGACAACTAAAATCTTTAATAGGTATTTTTTAGTTATTTGGGTGTAGTTTACTCCAAAACAAAGTATTTGTTTAGAAAAAAAAGGTGGAATTTGTTCCCCAGTGTAATTAACTTTGACTTGATTGTGTTCTTATAATTCGAGTGTCCCGGTCAGCTTAATTCTTGATTTACTGATCAGATTACGAAGTAAATCGTTTCTGCCACTGTCAGTAATGTTCATGTCCATTCAACAAATTTAAGCTGTCTGGCTGGACCTTATATTGTTTTTTTGTGCAATACAATAAGACTTCGATTAGCCAATCCGATGATTTGGCAAAAATGACGACTGTGGGAAAATATTGACATTGTAGCTCTAATTGTGACCATAACAATGACATTGCTGGTTTTGACCATCACAGTCGCTATTTAAAATCACGTGATTTGGATTGACTAGTTTGAAAACTTCTATAGTTGCATAATATGTATTTCTTGGATATTTTAAAGACTCTTACCATATTTTGAATAACTTTTTAAACTTTTTTTGAATGAATAGTTTTGGACTTCACCCAAAGACAACTGGAAATACTTACCAGCTGGAACATTCTAATGTAAAACAAATAAAGACAATGCAAGTCCAAAACTCCTTTATCATTCAAGAAACATCATCGTCTCCAACCTTCAATACTTAAATAATACAGAACGCAAAATGTGTTAGTAACGAAAAGAATGTAATAAAACAAAATTATTCCAAATGCTATATTGTATATAACATGATGGAATAATTAAATTTTTTTTTCGTCACACCCCACAGTAGTAACTTTTTTTCAAGCCACAACTTTATTCGATAAGGAAAATTGAATTTTTTGTAATCGTGCGTAAAATATTGAAATTGTTTCTCATGTTTTCAAGATATAATACAGGGTGTCAAAAAATCTGGAATATTGTAAATATTAACAAATCTAATATGTTTGGAAAATTGATACATCCATGTAGTTAAAAAGGGAACAACTGGAAGAATAAAATAGTTTCTTCTTCTGTACAGGTCAAGTAAAAAAAAACTAATTTTGTATATGATGAAATAGAATGTCCTGTATATTTTTGACATGTTAAAACTCTCATTTAACCCGGTGATTTTTAGGGTCTTATTCCACTGCAGTTACAAGTAACCAACTCCCTCTCCCCCACTACGCGTGTACTCCCTACCTCCTGCTAAAGACTACCCTCTTGCGTGCCCTTCTCCTAAGCCAAGCATGGCCTTACAACATCAAAATAAAGGTGAAAGACTAAAGGTTTTTCAAAATTTGGAAACAGGTTTATCGTAACTAAATTTAAGCCACCTTTATAAGATCAAGTCTCTTCACACATACACTACTTTCTTTATTTCTTACCCCTTCATCTTCCAACTAGTTGTTTTTACAACATTTAATTTTTTTCAATTACAGTTGGTACCTCTGACAGCATCCCGTTTTATTGTTGTTGGAACGTAAATACCACAATGCTAGTCAAACTATAAAAGTATATTTTCAATTTTATTAGGACAAGGGGAGCCATTAGTACTCCAGACAACAACAATTTTAATTACATAATATTAGAATTAAATGTAGTGTCTAGTGGTCTAGTGTGTTTTACTGTGTGTGTCACGCTTTATGTGTCCTTACATGGGAATTCTCACGTCTTGTAAGTCTTAGGATTTAAGTTTATTTATTTACACTATACCTACTTACTTACAGCTACGCCCTGATTATGGCATTGAAAAAAGCCGAAACGCGTGGGCGATATTAATAAATTATATAAAGAAGGTAGGACTTTACTTCCCTCATTTTTCCAAACAACTAATATTAGATCGTTGAGTTTGTTATTTTAGGGACTAGCGCCCTCTACACGGAGGGTGTTAACCGTGCAAATTTAGACGAGTACGTTCATTTCCACGCGTAAACGTTTGTTTCTATTTGTGCTATAAAGGCAGAGTTTTGAACGCGCGATTTTACAAAAGCCATCGCGTCGAATATTCCCACGCGTAACTTTTCTTTTATTAGATGGAAGGTATTAACCGCGTGAATCTATCTAAATACTTTTTTAATATTTTTTAATTCTTTTCAGCATACTGGTTATTTCTGCTATTATAATTGCAAGTATTTTTTATTTTCTATAAAATTAGACATTTTTTTTCAAGCAAGAAACGTCTGATAAACCACTTCAAATACTCTTAACCGAATGCGAGAGTGTGTTTGTATAATAGATTCTGTAACGAGGTAATAAAAATTTGATCCGAGTGGAAGATTCCGAACGCGAGCGTAGCGAGTAGCGAATTTTCATTCTAACCGAGTAGCAGACTATATTTTCTCCACGACCAAAAATACTATTCGCAATATTTGTAATTTCAGGTGGCGTATTATCCAGTTACATATCTGATTCATCCGATTTTTCACTCATATCTTGTCTGCTGACATTGACAGTTTCGAAATTCATGGCAACCTATGTCGTTTAGATCAATTACAGAATATTCATTCCGTATCTTGTTATGGAATAAAAATACATGCAAAACGCATAAGAAGCAAGTGTTTCAGAATAAATATTCCAGCTCAAGAGCGAGAATTTTTATATTCTATTATCAAAAATGACTTTGGAATTATGGCATTCAGTAATGGCCGTGGAGAAAAATAGTACAACTTTAATACCACAGTTTTACGCATGCGAATAACTGTGCAATCTATCGCGAACGCAATCGCGCGGTTTTGTCACGTGGTTAAGATTCTACGTGTAAAGACCGCTGTCTTACTCTTCAAAAATATACAAGACCTTCTTTTAAAATAAAAAAATCAGTGTTTTTTCTGACTAATTTTATATAATAACAGAAACGGGCTCGTTCTTTCTAGGTATGTCGTTTTTAATTAAATTATATATTTACAAAAAAGTGAATTTCAGTAGTTGAGTATAAAAACATTCTGTAAGTATGTATACAGAGTAGCAATATTTCATAACATATTCTACTTAACTTTTTAATATTTTTTAAAAACCAATTTACTATTTATTAGTGTTAGGTCTACAATTTAAAATTATTTAAATTTGAAGTTATTTTAAATTGTACAGGGTATCCCAAATATTTAGGGCAAATTAAGCATACTTTCTTTAATGGAACACCTTATATATTATATTATTTTATAATGCCCATACAATTCTATGCTTATATATTTCTAAATGTATTTGTTTTTGAGATATTGACGTTTGAAATATGCATTGCACTTGGATGTGCTAGAATTTTAGTTAGTGAAAAATTTATTAACATTTTTTAATTTAATTAATTTACATACAAAAAAATTAAAAGTGATTAAATTTAATGACCTAATTTGGTATTAACCTAATATTTTTACTTTCAGAATTTCAAAGCAAAATTTAATAGAATTTTATTAAAAAAGAATATTTAATCTTTTATGTCGCTTCAAAAGCAGCTATTATATAAAAAGGTTTAACAGTGAAACGTAGATTGGATTATATTATCAAATTAAAAAGACCGAATAGGTCGAATTTCGTTAGAAAATTATTTAATATAATAAAGTTATACGTAGGATTAAGTAAAGGAAGTAATCAAGCGAAACTACCGGTATCTATTATAATTATGTTCACTTATTATAATTTTAATGGGTTTGGTAGTGAAAACCAGCCCTTAGATCATCACTCTTTATCCATTAAATTCCGTATCATTATCAGTTATTACTTTTAAAAGCTCTTCTCAACTACAAGCACTGGCCAATTTCAAAATGATGCTAAATTTATTAAGAAAAAAATTTGATTAGGTACTTCTTTCATGAATCTTGAAACTTCATCTTTGTCGAAAATGTTGGCATTTTTTGTCGTTTACAGCTATTTTGCTTATCGCTCGGCGTAATTATTCTTGGAAAATCAAATTGGCTATGATTCAAAAAACGACGTTGTTCATTTTTATTAATAAGTAATATTGATTTTAGTCTGTTTTTATGCAAAATGCCGACTGTGAAAGAAATAGATATAAACTTGATGTTTCTAAAGTGATTTTCTGTAAACAGGTACAAGAAATGGCCCAAATCGACAAATATATTGCAGTGTAATTTGACCCTTGGATTTTCCAGCGAGATGACTTTTTCTTCAATTGTTTTTTTTATTGTCTTCCTCCCAAGTTAAAATACCTAATTTAAATAACTTTTATTATAGGTTCGTAAAAAATAAACTGTACCGGGTGGTCAACTAAGAATGGCCGCCGGCCATATCACACAAACTAGTAATCGTACAGCATCCGGGTAAATTTTAATAAAAGTGCCCAAGAGAAAATGCTGGAAATTATTTTAGAGTTTGTAAAATACCTGCAAGGGGGCGTACCAGCAATGACCAAGGAAAAAATTAGGATTTTTATCGTGTTTTAACTAATTGAGCGGTATAGAAAATATCTGTATATTAATCCTTACATATTTCCTGATCCTTTTTTTCCTACACAATTTTTCCGATCTAGTAAAATAAAGTGGTGGGGGAAATTAATTTTTTTCTAAAAATATGCCACGGTTACTCCGGTTTGGCATAACCGATTTGAACAAACTTAGTATCCTTTAAGAGAGCTTTATTTACCCTATAAACTGCACTTTTGTTTTTTTATCCTTGATAAGTAAAGATTAAGCATTTTCTAAAAAAAGTTATATGCAATGATACATTTGTTTTATCATGGTATAATAGAGAAATAAATCCTTAACATTTCGGTAAAAACACAACTTTGTAACTTTTTTACAACGGGAGTTATTAAGAAAATTAATTACATTATACGAATTTTTTCTTTTTATGGGCGTTTCAATTTTATCTATAGAATAATTTTACTACACATAAATAATAAATAAATAAAAAGTTATGATAATCTTTAAATTACAAAATTTTTAAAACGCTTATATTTTTAATTTTTAAAATATAATACTTATGCGGTTATGCCAAGCCAAAGTAACCGTGGCATATTTTTGGAAAAAAATTAATTTCCCCCACCACTTTATTTTACTAGATCGGAAAAATTGTGTAGGAAAAAAAGTATGAGGAAATATGTAAGGATTAATATAGATATTTTTTATACCGCTCAATTAGTCAAAACACGATAAAAATCC
Source organism: Polydrusus cervinus (assembly GCA_935413205.1). Lineage (NCBI taxonomy): Eukaryota > Metazoa > Arthropoda > Insecta > Coleoptera > Curculionidae > Polydrusus > Polydrusus cervinus. Next base: position 834,217 of record OW284511.1, on the reverse strand, counting down.
TAATTTTAACCTTGGTCATGGCTGGTACGCCCCCTTGCGGGTATTTTACAAGCTCTAAAATAATTTCCAGCATTTTCTCTTGGGCACTTTTATTATAAAAAAATTTACCCGGATGCTGGACGATTACTAGTCTCTGAGATATTGCCGGCGACCATTCTTAGTTGACCACCCGGTACAACTCGAGTGGATTGTCCATATCGCGTTCAGAAGTTTTTTTTCCGAGGGCCCGTCCATGCGTCGGATGCACTTAGGCCAGGTTTGGCCCATTGTGCTCTTAAAAAGTTCGTACTCGTCTTACGTACTAAATTTACTTCCTCGTACAATATGGACATTATAATTATCCATTCTTGTTACACAAACTATTTACCTCCCGAACTTTGATTCTCTTGTCCATTTGTTCTTCATAGTCCTCAAGTATTCGCTCCTGCAGTTTTTGCATATATTCTCGATCGGTAAGGTGGACATAGTTTGATCCCATTAACTTTTCCAACTTAGACCTGACTTTCGGAATGTTGAATCTTAAAAGAAAAAAATTGGTTATTGATATAATTAAAATTATCTTGCATATTTCTATTCGGACGAAAACACTAAGTACTTATTATTTTCTACATTTCGGCATATCTTCTTCAAAAGTTCATAACCGCAAAATAGAGGCAAACGATTCTATAAAATAATTTAGGTTCTGATGATGGTTTAGACCCAAATAAACCGAAATGTTAATAAATTAAACTGGTTATTTGATTACCAATTTATTGAGCGAAAATCTTACAAACATATCTACCATATTATTACTTAAAAAAAAAAATAAAGTTGTTTTTGCTTACAGTGGAAAGATCGATCATTGTAAAGAATTAGTGCTCCCTGCATATTTTTATGGTTGTTTTGGGATGGTGATTGTGGGTGGGGATTTATTTTCTGATTAACTTTGATTGAGTGATCTAATTTTATCACGTCTTTTGAATTTGAAAAGCTATATAAGGTCTTATAAGATATGTTTTGGAGTGTGTAAGTGTAGTGTTATAGTTTTCTATTGTATAATATTTTTATAACTATTTACTTGAATTCTAATTAATAAAGACCTGCGTACAGCATCAGCTCCTGCAGGTTCTTGTAGTTCATTTGCTATGTAATTAATTTTTGTGAATTATTGTAACCATTTTATTTTTGATTGGTAAAATAAACTTTATTATTATTATTATTATTATTATTATTATTATTATTATTATTATTATTATTATTATTATTATTATTATTATTATTATTATTATTATTATTATTATTATTATTATTATTATTATTATGTTTTCAGTGTTCTGTTTCTCAGCTTTTTGTTGGTAAGGCTGGTGTTATTTACAGTACAGACAAGAAATTCATCTTAACCTGTACTGTTTAGAAACTTCCGTACTATATGGCAAGTTTGGAGGATGACGCTTTTCTGAATAAGTTGGTATAAATAACCTGAAAGGCCCAGTTTTTCCAAGTTGGGCTTGAAATTTTTCGTCATAGCTCCCTCCACCGATATTATGATCGGAATTATGTCGATTTTATCTAGCTTCCATATATTTTTTATCTCTATAGCCAAATTCGAGTACTTGGTCTTCTTCTCCGATTCGGTTTTAGAGAGGTTGTGTGTTAGTGGGCAACCTATATCGATTATGAAAGCTTTCTTGGTGGTTTTTTCGATGAGAAGAATATCCGGACGGTTGTGGTCTACTGTTCTATCCGTTATTATTGGCCTGTCCCAGTATAAGAGATATTCAGGGGATTCAAGGACTGGCTCGGGTGAGTATTGGTAGTATGGTGGGAGGTTTTCCCTTAGCCCTAGTTTATGGGCCAGTTCCTTGTGGATGATCTTTGCCACCTGATTATGTCTCCCCAGGTAAGCATTGGGGGCCATAGCACCACATCCCGCCGTGATATGTTCTATCGTTTCTCCGGGACAATTGCATTTTCTGCATACATCTTCCACATTTCTCTTCAAGATGACCTTTTCATAGTTTCGAGTTCGAATGACACGGTCTTGGATAGAGATTATAAAACCTTCTGTTTCAGCGTGGAGCTGCCTTTTCTCTAACCAATTCAGTGACATTTCTCTATCTATGAGTGGATTTTGGAGTGCCGTAGGGTATTTGCCGTGTAGAGCTTTCTCTTGCCAAGTTACAAGCTGTTGACTTGGCGGCGCGCGGATGATGTTAGGTAATCCGTTTTGCTTTAAGTTAAGGGCTGTATATCCAGCATCTGCTGCTACCACTTTTTTAAGAATTTCCCCATTCGATTCTTGGAAGTATTTTCTCATAGAGGTCTCTTGCGACTTGCACAAGTTATATATATTAATGAGACCTCTTCCTCCCTCCTTTCGTTTTAGGTAGATTCTTTCAAGTGCAGAGCGTGGGTGGTGGAATCTGAATTTTGTTAGCAGCCTGCGCGTAAGCCTATCTAGTTCGTGCAAATCCGTGTCTGAATACTTAAGGATTCCGAATGAGTAGGTAAGTATTGGTATTGCCCAGGTGTTGATGGCAGTAGTAAGGTTACCAGCATTCAGGTGAGTATTAAAAAGCTTTGTTAGTCTGCTCCCTTTTTTTTTTTTTTTTTTTTTTTTTTTTTTTTATTATTATTATTATATTGTAACAAATAATGGTCAGGAAAAGAAATTATATTCTTTATTATATTTATGGTAAAAATTTGTAAATGAGATTCCTGTTCAGCAGGCCTGTTATTAAAATTAAAAGATGTTAAGTCGAGCAATCTGATTACATGACGTGGGGTTTTAGGAAAAAAGGCAAATTTCTTTTTTTTCTTTTGACGGTACATAATATGTACCATAAAGTAAGAAAAAAGAAAGTAACCGCGTTGTACGGTACTTCCCCAAGCGCTCGTAGAAACACCATTTGATTTTGGCAGATTTTGTATATAATTTTATAACAAATTTTTCACATCCTCATGCATAAAAGTACAACAATTCATTGATCACTAAAATTTACTTACCCTAAATCATTTCAAGGTAATAGAGTCATAAAATTAAATGAAACGTCAACAAACTACATACTATTTTAAATGAGCCTAAACGGGAAACTTATTTTATGGTTTCCACTTGCATACTGCCTTCTTTATTGACCTAATATTTGAAATAACTTTATGTTTTGTTGACTATTCATGCTCGAACTGATAAAATAACCGAAATGAGATAAACGAAATGACATTTTGGCATCGCAGAAAATATAATACTAGTATTATATTATGTGAAACACGCACATTGTGTGAACCACTTGGCAGAGATCCACATGCTATTTACTAGTCATAAAATCGAATACTTTTTTTTTAGGTTATCATAAATGATTAGAAATAATTATGATACTCTTTTAGGTTACCTTGATTATCACCTTGGTTCGAGCAATTTCAATATACAAGTGTCACTAGTAAAGTTTTTTTTCTAACAATAATAGCAAATGTTATTTTGATAATTTTATTGTTCTCGTTGACAGATTAATTTGTGTCACCTGTGCGGCAACCACCTTCTCACAAGTTTTTAATTAAACAAAAGCAAACTAGAAGATACTTTTGTTAAACACTTCACGAGCAAAAATGTTTTTCATATGGTACAGACTTTTCCGCCGAGTACTGTACGGAGTGGATCCGAAGATTTTTTCTAAATTATTTTCCAAAGTCACCAGCTTAACCAGAAATTATATCTACGTTTTGATGTTATTTTAAAAATTAATAATAGTTGAAAACCGATGCTTCCTAACAAAATAATACAAGAGTATAATATAAGTTTTAAAAACAGTGCATTTAAAATTAAAAAATATTGGTAATTAAAATTATAGGATAACCATTACCTTAAGTCTCACTTCGTGCGAGGCTCTAATCCTCTAAAGAAGCATGTTTATATTACATTTTTGTAAGATTCTTCGATGTACTTTACGCCCTAGAAATATTTCTGGCTAATTTCGGGACACACTGTATATTCTTCAAAATCGATCTTTACAATTCTCTTCTTAATGATAAAATATGCAGGGTGATTCCTAAGTTGATACTTCTTTTTTAGCTGTGTATAGAAGGCATTAAAATAAACAACATTTTCAAATTCATTTTTTCAAAAATCTCAAAAATAATGTAACTTGTCCGTTGAATAACATTAAGAAAACTTCTGGGTGTAGGATAGGCCCGCAAGGGAAAGCGTTCTGCGTATAATCTCGAAGAAACATCTGCACTTTTACGACACTCACAGTAAATTAGCACCATATCTATTAGTTCATTGTTTTCAAATTTTACCATTTTCACGTATCACCAATTCAAAATTAACTTGCTTCAGAAAAACACACCGCAGCGGATTTATCAACCCTACCCGTATGACTAAAACTAATAAGAGATAAGGAAAACAACAGAAACTATAGCGGGCTATGTTTTGATGGCCAGGCCAGCACTTAGATTTTTTACTTCTCTATCTCGCCTATTTTTGAGTTTTTTGAAAAAAGGTATTAGAAAATGTTGTTTATTTTAATGCCTTTTATACACAGCTAAAAAAGAAGTATCAACTTAGGAATCACCCTGTATTATGTAACAAAACAACATACCTATGTTAAATATTATATCATTACAATTAATTACATAAATATTAAACATAATTTAACATTGGTGTCTGTTTAAAGGTTGGAGACAATGACGTTTCTTGAACGGCAGGAGAGTTTTGGACTTGCATTGTCTTTATTTGTTTAGAATCACTACGTTTCAACTGGTAAGCATCTCCAGTCGTCTTCAGGTGAATACTGTATTGAAGACGACTGGAGATGCTTACCAGTTGAAACGTAGTGATTCTAAACAAATAAAGACAATGCAAGTCCAAAACTCTCCTGCCGTTCATAATTTAACATAATGTTTAAACGGACTGATGGTACCATTTTAAAATCAAACACGTATAATGTGTGTGTGTAATAATATGTGTTTGTGTTTTTAATATAAGACCTAAATATACCTTTTTTCCTTATTTTGTAAATAACTGAAAAAATTATTCTAAAGCATATTAATAAATAAAATATTAAGTTCATATAATGGACAATTTAAAATAAAAACAATTTTTTTCTTTCGTATATTAAATATTTTACGAAGCTTCGGAAGTCTGGGCTCGCGTTATCAAAGCATAGCCGCTATATTATTTACTTGGAATAAATTCGAAGAAAAATTTTATGCGATAAAAGTAAAATTATTCTAGATAGCGATGGTTACAAAAATGGATGTGGGATCTAAAAAATAATTTTATAAATATAGGTATGCGACGTATAGCTATTAATAATAGCAACAAAAAACGGAACAAAACGTAACAAGGACGACGATAAACTGGAAATGGATTATAGTTATTAGTTAAATAAAATTAAAAGAAAAATGTCAAAAAATGATGGATGTACTAATTATCTCAAATAATGTTTATTTAATTACATTGTTTTAAATTAAATATTATGCAAACTTGTCTTTGTTTTTCTTCGGGTTTTTATTTTTCAAAGACTACTGCATCAAGAAGTGCCATATTTTAGTCTTACCAACTGGGCGTTATCGAAAAAAAAACATATATTAACTAAGTCAAAATTACTGTCAGTGATTTATCGCTTCCAGTGCAGCGAGAAGTATATAGTAAGAGGAAACAATTCCAGCATTTTTTTTTTAAATTATAATTGTGCAGAATATTTATTGAATTTTTTTCCCCGACTTCGCACAACCCGGTGCTCTCTATATGTAAGCGATAAGTTACAGTTTTAAATAAAACAGTTTTTTTGCAACGAAATTAAATGCAGCGAGTTTCAAATAAGTACGATCCTAAACAACATTTTTAGCCAGTAAAAAATATAGCTTTTAAGACATTGGAAGTAATTCTATATTAATTATTATGTGATATTGATCCCTAATAAAAAAGGCACAAATAGTAGTTAAACATTAATGTGGCTTGACAGGGTCTCGATTTTTTATTAGTAAAATTAAAATTTTATCGTATTTTATTTATAGTAGGTAGCTAAAAAATTTTAAAACTATAAAAAGGGAACTTACCGATATTGTTAAACTATTGTTATTGGGTAATTTTCCTTTCAGATAACACCGTAATGATATAAAAAGATAATTTTAGATGATGACGTTATATGGTATTTGATGAAGAAAGAAACCTTAGGATTAATAAAAACTTCTTTATATATAGGTAGTAGAAAATTAAAAACCAAAAATGAAAATATCAGTTATTTAGGTACTCGGAATATTTACAATAATTTTCTGTCGGCAAAATATTAAGCCCCAAAGTAGGCAACTCTTGTGCCTAGATTCGACCAGCTTCGTATTTCCTACCGTTTTCGAGGTCCTTATGTTCCCAGGTAGGCACTTTTAATACCACGTAACGAAGTCATATTATTTTGTTATTAGGTCAAAAATCAATCATTTATATTAGAGCCAAATTAGATTGACCCAAAGATAGTAAAAACTATCCTTTTATATATTTATATACAAAAGGTAAATATAAATACTTTCCTGCTTGGAAAAAAAATTTCAATGTGCTAGGATGGAGTGAAAAAATGTTTTCTCCAGTCTGAATTCCAATAGTACTAAAATGTTTTTGTCTTCAATTCACATTAGTCTATTTCCTTTTGAGATTAAAAAATATTTCGAAGGTCCGACGGGAATTTGGAATTTGAGAATTTTTGGAAAAGTTTTGATGTCTTAGCCTCAAGATGTTTTGATGTCTTATTAATATAAAAATAAAGCTATTAAATGACTTTTTTAGCACACTTTCTCCCTTATTATAAACATCAAAACTCTCTAGTAAGCCCAGAACATTGAAAATTCGAAGACCAAATTTTTAAAACTAAACTAAAATATTTTCGATGGCCATGCGGACCCTCAAGATATATTTTTATCTCAAAGATCCAGATACCTATGTAACACACAAAGGTAACTTTTAAGTACTATTGCATTGGCTGTATTAAATTTTAAATTTTCGCGTAGTTTTCGCTCCACCATACACACAATAATGTGCATTATATTAGCAGTTCAACTTTAACTGACAAATTCATTCATTCGTGCTCCATTCATACATACAAACGCATAAAGCCAAACCTACTAACGTGGTAAACGTACAAATGCATTGTACGGTTGATATAATGATGAAAATTTACCACTAAAGGCCTAAATTTTACTACTTACTGCCGTGACTGTTCGTATTGAGTTACGCTATAAACGCGCCTAGAACGAGCGGAGAAATGACAAAATCACACAAAGTTCCTGGAAATTATTCCCCATGTCGTAAGGAAATTTGTGGATTACTCATAGAAGGGCCTGTTGCTCAGTGTCGCCCATCGGTGAAAGAATAATAATATTGTGGTTATACGCAGTGACGTACAGTCCGTTATCTGTTTAGGGTGAGAGCGTTTAGATTAAATTCACCTGTGGCATTGTTTCACATAATATTAAGTAATATATACACCCATAAAGTCACCATGTCATAAAAATGTATTTTAATAATATTTCGCTCGTACCTGGCTGTCATCATCAGACCTATAAATATTATTACCTATAAAATATTATATATAAAAACTAAAGAAATACCTTAATCAACTATATAGAAAACAAGAAAACATTTAAAAATATAAAAATAGCAATACCTGCATAATAATATAGCAAATATGTTAAATCTTAAAATGATAAGTAGTGGGAGTGTAACAATATTCCCAAGATTGATGAAGAATTCAACAAGCACAAATTTGATGTCACTGGACCTATGTCTTGTAATTAATTACTACTATTTTAAAAATGAATGGTAAAAAAGTGACAATATCGTGTTATTTATACAGAAAGAAATTTTATATTAAATATGATAAATATTTTAAATTAAAAAAGAGGATGAAATATACAGCGAAAAATAGGTTTTTTTTTCACTATGTTCTATCCCAATATTCTCAAACTTTAGAAAAATCTTTACCGGCATTATTATTTTATAATCGTGTGTATACTCTTGAAATCCAGTAAATATTTCAGCTGTTGCAAAACTCGGTTATTATTTGTTTTATACGGTGAATTTTTTTTTCTTAACTTACTTCTTTCTTACGTTAAGTCGAGTGTTAAGTACTTTAATGTCAAATATTTTGGAGCCATTACAGATAAAATAAATACATAAAGAACTATTTGAACAAAAACAAGGATTTTCTCAAATCTATTTCATAAAGATCGCTTGACAATGTTGCCAGTGTCAGGTTGGAGACAATGATGTTTCTTGAATGACAGAAGAGTTTTGGACTGGCATTGACTATATTTGTTTTTAGGAACAATGTTTCAACTGTTAAGTATCTCCAGTCATCTTCAGTTGAATACTGAATCAAGTTACCTGTGCTTTGGAATTGAAAAGATAATTTGTTTTGTCTTTGTCAGGTAGCTTTAATAATGTCACACTTTGTTAAATTGATGATTGATGACTAGGTCTGTTTTTAAATAATTTATTGTGACATTACTGATTTTAAGCTTTACTATGATCCGAGAACTATTATTCTCCTAATGAATATGACTCATTATATTTTCTCATAGCTAAAATTTGTAATAGATACTTTACAACATCGAACATCTCTGAGAATCTGATATGTATTGTCAATTATCTGATTACGAGAAATCACCTTCCATGTTATTGTTGTAGAATCAAAAAATAAAGTTACCAGCTTTCAAATAGATTGTTTCCATTATGGCCAATAATAATTAGCGAGGTAGAGAAAACAGCTTTCTAAGGTTAATAGTTGGTCAATAATGGCCGCTCTACAGATTAATAGTAGTTATTTATTATAAAATTATAGAATGCAAAGTTTTAACATTTTTAAAATGGCATAGAAAAGATGATTTATTTTCAGTTTTTGCAAACTTCTATTAATAGTAACTAAAACTTATGTATGCTATTGCTTTCCAAAAACTCCAAACGTTTCGCGTTGTCAATATTTTCATGGCAGCGATTTGGTTTACAAATTATTTTAATTTGTTTTCCCAGACAGCGAAGCGTCAACCCTGCCGGAACTTATTAACGTCTCTTCGTATTACACCACTTTTGCCGCAGAACCTTCATCTCATTATCCGCGTGATGTTGATAAACAAAAACACGAAATAAACACCGAAGTTATTTTAAATTTACCCCATAGGGCACTTCAGAGCACGTGTACGTTGACAAAGGTAAATTATTATTCGCCGCAACTGTCAACACTAATATACTAAACCTAGCATTTTTTTATAAATATACTTTTCGCCGCCTTGCGTCGACACCTGCTATTTCTAGATGACAATATGTATAATTGCAATAAAATGCAAATCTTTGAACTAAATCAGTTACTTTACAGACTTGGTGCTGCTTAGACATTATACGTAAAAAGTTTTTATTTCATCAATACATTTTTACGCTATAACCTCAACATCTTTTTGATTCGAGTTCCTAAACCGGTAGCTTTTGTGTATTTTTGGTTCCCAGTACTAAAAGATGTTTGAACGCCCTTAAAAAGACCAATATTACCTAGCTTTGTAGCAGAGTAGCAGAAGGCTGTCACCAAATCACTCCCGTGAAAAAAGCCAAATTTTCACTTTGTTCTATGAATAGGCCGGTATTGTATCTCACTCATTTCTTCTCAAATCGCAAAAGATATTGGCTAAAATTTAGCATTCTTCAGTTATGACTTCATAAAATTTATGCTTACAAGTGGATTTTAACACTTTTTTAAACTAAGAAAAAGAAACTTTCAAATATAATTAATTACCCACCAAATGTTGCTCCGGATTCAAGATATCAGTTATTCACCATAATTACTACAATATTAGAATTTTTCCACGAAGAAAGTCTATTAATTATAACAAGAAAAGAGCTTGTAAAGGAGGCGGCTCAATATTGGACATAATCTTATTTTGCAGAAAAGCTTGATGAGATTTATGATTGAGGCGGTTTGGTTGCGCGAATTATACGAATCCCCAATTTGTGTGTCTAGTACGATAAAGTCGGGAGTAGCTAATGTACTGGAAATCTTTCATGCACACAGTGGGCCGTATTCTAATGAAAAGAGATAGTAAACGTTGTAACGTCAACAAAATGATAGCGTGGGCGAATATAATTTAATTCTTTAAATGTAATTTTATAAGATAATCACGTCCAATGGATAAAGTTACATCTCATTTTAGATAGTTCTATCTTTTTTGTTGGCGACATTATTAGTGAACCTTATTTTTTTTTTGGAAAATGGCCCTCGCCTTTTTTTGCAATACTTTTTGGCAGAAAAGAAGGTCGCTTTTTGAAAAAATTTGCCTTTTTCAAAATTGTAAGCACAGGTGTAGTTTCCATGCATTTATGATAGCTATTTTTACCGACTGAAAATTATTAACTGCTAACTCCAGCCGGTCAACCATGGCAGAGTTAATATAACTTAAAAGTGAATCTGGCTGAGGCATATCAATGTATTCCTTTTCTTCGGAAGATCAACATTTGACTTTTTCCAGGGGCCTTAATGGTTTCATGCCTCGCTAAGGTAATTTCTCTCCCCATGTGCCTGCTGAAAATCTAAAGTTATCGTTTTTTGCGAAAGAGTACTAATGACGATACGCCATCGTCATCACTTTTTACAGGTTTTCTATTTTTAGCCAGCTACTTCAGATAAAGGAATTTCGTCGACTGGATAAAATATTAATGTTCTACAGATTTCTACTTCTGCTGTTTCATATACCCATATGATTGCCGTCGAATTAATGCTCGTATTTTTGCTCACATACCTCAGTCAGGATAATAACTAGTTGTTCCAGAAAAAATGGCTTCCAGTATTTTAAATCCTTTGCCGCAAGAAGGTTCTAAAGGAATTGATTGCCATTAAATTTTCATATCTAAGAAAATTTTAGCTGGATATTCAAAATTTACTTAAATCTAATAAAGGTCTTTAGTTACCAAGAAAATAACGGTTAGTTTACATATTTTTTAAAACAGTATTTACTTTTGGCCAACAATATGTGAACCACATTATTCGTAATGCGGTCTTGCCGAGACGTTTATTTTTGGTTCTATTTTTATTACAGAATGTGGGAGTAATTTGACTAAATGAATATTTTTACTTAGAATAAACATATTGCAGAAAATGGCTTTCTGTAATATTTTCCAGTAATTTAACCTGATTGGCTGTAATAAAACGGTAAGTAAGTAAAAAACTAAATTCGGATTTGTTGTGGCAACGTCAAAACTTAAATAACATTCACATTTTTATTTTCGCATTATTTAATACCGTAAAATACTACTTGCACTATACAGAAAAATACCTTCTGCAGTGATTTTTCAAGATAAAACGTTAATAAAAATAAATAGTTTGTTTTTATTACATGCTGCATTATTATTGCGGAAATTTTTTGAGTTATTATGGACCATTTGTTATCTATGCAGTGCAGATATCATTGTTGTTACTATTGACATAAATCTTATTACAACAATAATAATTATGTCTTCCGAAAAGAAAAGGTGCCGTCGTGACTTCTTATATTGTCCCAGCCAGTTAAAAATAAATAGACTCTTAAATCCATGGTTCCATGAAATGATTCGCATATGATCAAACAAATGACACAAAATGACTATATCTATTGTGGTAATCTCATCTTTGCGAATTCCCAGCGAAAAAAGCCAGAAAACAAGCACGCAAATTTTATGATAAAATAAAAACCTTTAATTTGCTTTAAAAGTCCTAATTCTTTCTGATCGATGCCCTCTTCGTAACATCCATAAATATTGCCATAAAATTGCCTCGAGGCGACGTCGAGTGACACCGCGGAAGGTACGAAGAGTCACAAGCGCCGCGACGGCCTTTACAGAGGTGAACGAAGCCACTTAGTTGGCGCCCTGATTAAAATTCAGGCCACTTATTCAATTCTGGCATCGTGGATTTAATTTATTTGTAATCTATTTATTAGATACCGTGAACATTGGAGTGGGATGACCCTGAGGTTAACTTGTCTAGTAAAGAGAGAATACCTATAACAAATAATAATTTATAATTAGAGGCCGGGTCTTAATAATATATTCCAGGGACGGAATCTGTATTTCTTCGATTAGTGTTAAATTTATTTTGTAACTTGTTTAATTATCTAATCTATAAAAACAAATATATTATTCATAATTAGAGTGAATAGTAATGAAAATATATGAAGTTATAATATACAGGGTGACCATCTGTCAACGCAGGATTTCATAGCATCTATTTTAACTTTTTATTATTTTTCAAAATAAGACTCATAGTGGTTTCTTAATCTAAAATAATTTTAAATTATACAGGGTGTCCCAAATAGTCAGGCAATATCAAACATACTTACTTTTCTTTAATGGAATACCCTATATATTATTGTCTAATTCCTTATGGCCAGGTTATACCTCAACTAAACTAAACTTAACTTAACAAAGCTAAGATAATTAAGAAATTAAAATACTACATTCATATGGAACCATTTATACATACAATTAAGGAATTAAACTAAACTAAGAAGTTGGTCAACTTTTAACTTTCTTAGTTAAGTTTAGTTGATTCGGCAATTTTCGTGCGACGATCGGCATAATCCGTGATTTCCGTCATTCAATAAGTGAAGGATTGAAGCATAAAGAAGAATTTTTGATTTCTGCACGTAACCCTAAATTTGTGAATATTTTGTGAATTTGTGTTGACATTTGATTTTTCTTTTCAAATATTAAGATTATTTTGAATATGGTGTTTAACGACGCAACTTTAATCGAGTGGTGCAGCAGTTTCCTTCGATTTATAATAATAAATAGGTAGGCTGCCATCAGCATGCACAATAAAAGAATAAATATATTTTTTTCGTTCATCTTTGAGAGACTACAAATCAAATGTCAAAACAAAGCAAACCGATAATAAGAAAGGTTAGGTTAGGTGCACTTTCTTCTTCTCTTATTGTGAATATCATTAGGTGGTCGAGTTGATAAACACTGCTCTTTCTTTCTTAATTTAATTTATCTAGTTTGGTTCTAATTTAGTTTAGTTTAATTGAGGTATAACCTGGCCATTACAAAAGTGTACGCTTATTTTATATAAAATGTCATATGTCTATTATTTGTATTTGAGATATTGACGTTTAAAATATGGCATTTTCAGACTTCGACCGGTTGTAACATTAAAATATTTATATTTTCTTAAAAACGTGAGCAATTAGCTATGAGAAAGTTTAATACTTTGTTATACGAGAACGCAGCTCATATAGTATCGTGAATCTATTGTCTCCAGTTTAAAAGTGTATTTCGTCGTCTATACCGAATCTCAAATACTGGAAAAGTGTTAACACAGAAAATCAAGTGACCTTTTTACCAAATTTTTTTGTGAATTAATTATTAGTGCCGTAAATAAAACAAAACGACCCCAAAACCAAAGCTAACCTCACTTTATTACACTCGCGCCAAACGCTATTAATCTCAGGTTCTCGAAAGCTGTGTTCCAGAATACTTTCGCTTATCTCATATCTCAACTTATGTTTCAACGCACATACTTAGTACTAATATGGCCTCAATAAGCAATAAAAACTTAATATTTCCCTGCTGTGCTAGTAAGGAGTTAAAAATCAGGATATACTGCTGCGTGATATGTCACTCACTTGTCCATAAATCCTGTTGGGAACGTAAAAAAGCATGGATACATATTGATCAACACAAAATATACTGCTCAAAATCCTGTGAGGAGAATGCTGTAACTCACAAGTTCACACAAGATATAATAGCCGAACTTAAGAAGGACAACGACAAAATGAAAGCCATCCTTAAACAAACAGAAGGATATCTTCAAGGATCTGGAGACGATGATGTGTTTGATATGGAGGAACACTATAAAAAAGAACTGCAGGAAAAAATAGACCAAATAAATATACTTAATAAAAAAATAAAGGAATTAAAGAGGGAACTGGAAAACAAATCAATAAATTTAATTAACAACAGCACCCAAACATCTTTTACCAGTGAAAATATGGAATTCCAAACCCCGACAAGCGCTGCTGTCACCTCTGAAACACAAACGGAAATTAGTGAAGATACCATTGAAGAGGCACTGCTAACATATGCTCTAACACAAATTCGTAGGGACAAAGCTACCCAAACTGAACCCGAAGACATATTAAATGGTACTCTACATGTCGAGAATAATATGCCAACAAAAAACCATACCAACTACAAAGATCTTACTTCTTCCAGAAGACCTCAGATACTTGTTGTGGGAACAATATGGTTAAAGGCTGTGCAGCCCTATTCAAAAAACACACAAGTTGCAATATAGACATCAATGTACAATATACGGCAAATGCCAACCTTGAGGATATTGTAGATACTTGTCGGCGTTACAACTCCAAAATGACTAGAAACGACTTCCTGGTGGTGTTCACCGGTCCAGAAAACTGTAAGAAGGGAAGGCCTGCTAAAGTGGAAACAATGAATGGTCTACTATCCAACGCCCTAAATACAAACATGGTAAAAGTAAGTTCAGCATACTACACTCATCCTGCAAGACCAATCCTAAACAGACTCATATCAGAACAAAACATTCAATTATCAGAGATTGCCCAAAAAACACAACATGTACACTTCATAAATGCAAATGATTTTTATGTTACCCAAAGCTATGTCGATAAACACATGGCATATCGAAACAAGGATAGACTGGTGGGGCACATATGCGAAAACCTTATTGTACCTGTCTGTGAGGACTTTTACGCACTTACTCAACATAAAATACTCCTCGAGCGACTTAGCGCCCTAAGATATCCACCAGAAATAAGATCTAACCCAGAAGATATTACTAGTGAAAACCTAAAAAATCACACCAGCGAGGCACCCAACAATAGACACTCAAAAACTGTCACCGAAACAAGTGCTACTCAAAGAACCAATTTAAATCGGTTTTTTCGTGAAAAATGTTATACCACCGGCGACTGATAAAGAACCTACACCTGAATCATCGACCACTGATACAGATAGTAAAGGCCTTACTGTGATGCATTTTAATATTCAGGGATTATCAAACAAAACCGACTACCTAAGTGTCTTACTAAACGAAGAAAAAACTGACATTCTCTGCTTATGTGAACACTGGTTGAATAGTGAAGAACTTAAAATAGCTCAAATTAGAAATTATAAACTGATCTCATCTTTCTCAAGAACGAATATCACGCGCGGAGGAGTTGGTATTTATTGTAGGGACGATATAACCCTAGTACCGGTATTTTCTACCAAATGTATCGAAAAAAATTTTGAAGTTTGTATAGCCTCTTTTAGTTTAAAGAATGGAAAGACTCGGCGTAAGATCTATATTATTACAGTGTATAGAACACCAGATGGTGGCTATGATGAGTTCATCAGCGGTTTAACCTCTCTACTTCATGATATTTATAACAAGAACAACTTGTATCTAATCTGCGGTGACATAAATGTGGATTTCCTGAAGGCTAGCCTAAACAAAACCATTTTACTAAATTTACTGGCTGAATTTAACATTACTCATTTTATTAATACACCAACCCGGACAACAACACATAGCGCAACCTGCATTGACAATATATTTTCCAACGCAGACATAACTAGGGTGAGTGTTATGGAATCCTATATGTCGGACCATACCTACCAACTTTGCAGACTAAATCTACCTTGCGAGAAAATATTGAGCCCTACTTTATATAAAAGAACTCTTAATAACTCGAGTATCGATTCTTTTAGATCTATTCTTAGTGGGGAGGATTGGTCCGAGATATACAACACCAATGATTTTAATGCAAGTTTCCGCATCTTTTACGAAACCTTTATCTACCACTATAATTGTGCGTTTCCAATTCACAAGCACAAACCCAAAAAAGACACCAAAAAATGGTACTCGCCCCAAATCAAAGATATGCATAACCAACTCTGCGAAATGGGAACATTAAACAAGCAACTAAATGACCCAGCTTACTCCTTGGCGTTTAAAAACTTTAAAACCCTTTACAAAAAATCCGTAAAAAAATATCAAAAACAGAAAAACAACTCAAGACTCTTAAACACCAAAAATATAAGTCGCGAAAGCTGGAAAATTATAAATAGGGACAAAAATAAAAAAGATAGCTTCGCTGCTTTAAGCATAAAAAACCCACAAGGCGAATCAATACCCAATCTAACCGAATTAGCCAATTGTTTCAATAACTACTTCATCAGTTTATCTGACACAACCACACAACGAAGCAATAACCAAATACATCTCCAAAATTATAGAAAAACACTTTTTTTTGGCGCCAACAACACCAAATGAAATAATTGACATTATAAACAAGACATCTTCCAA
This sequence comes from Polydrusus cervinus, assembly GCA_935413205.1. Classification (NCBI taxonomy): domain Eukaryota; kingdom Metazoa; phylum Arthropoda; class Insecta; order Coleoptera; family Curculionidae; genus Polydrusus; species Polydrusus cervinus. The sequence goes on along the minus strand of OW284511.1, from coordinate 817,901 downwards.
ACCTGCCCAAGGAGTTGATGACATCAATGGTAGGGTTCTAAAAGCTGTGAAAGAGCACTTAGCCACACCCTTGTCCTATTTGATAAATCAATCTTTTCTTGTGTGCTTATTTCCCAGTTGCTTAAAAGAATCTAGATGTGCTCCAATTTTTAAAAATAAAGGTAATAAGGACGACATAACAAATTACCGTCCTATATGTATACAAAATCAATTTTCAAAAATTTTTGAGCTTGCCTTTAACAAACGCCTAGTCAATTTTTTGGAGGAAAACAAAATTTTAACTGAGGTCCAACATGGATTTAGAGGAAAAAAGTCTACCAACAGCGCAATACTTGACTGTCTAGACTTTGTGTACGATTCACTTAATGCCAAACTTCACACACTTGGCCTCTTTTATGATTTAAGCCGAGCATTTGATCTATTGGATCATTCCATTCTCCTGGAAAAACTTTACAAAGTAGGAATTCGTGGCAATTCACATGACTGGGCTAGCTCTTATCTGTCGAATCGAACACAAACTGTAATGATTGAAGGTAACAAATCCACTACCCTTTTAACCAGTCTCGGTGTCCCGCAAGGGTCCATCTTATCCCCAACACTGTTCCTAATCCTCATAAATGACCTTGTAACCTCTTGCCCGACCCCAAATAAGACCATTATCTATGCAGACGACACTAATTTCATCATAGCGCAGGAAAATTCACAAAACCTTATCAACAAAGGAAATATTGCATCGGAGGAATTTCTCTCCTGGTGTGAAAACAACTGTCTCAAACTAAATGTCAGCAAGACACAATGTGTAAAGTTCGTCACCTAAAACTTAACAACAGATTCCAATCCACTTTTGAAAATACGGGGAAAGTCAATACAGGTCACAGACAGCATGAGGTTTCTGGGAGTCATAGTGGACCTCCTATTGGTTAAGTGCAATAATCCCAAAAGTGAAAGAATAGAGAAAAATCTGATTATTTCAATGTCACCTGTAAATAACAGAAATGTCAAATATCTCAAATATGTCGCAGTGTTTTAATTTGTCTGAGAGATTTTTGTTCAATTTTTTTTAGTCATCTTTCTTTTTTTTTTTTATGATAAAACACCTGCACTGTAGGAAAAATCCTTTAAGGCGCTCTGGGAGCGGTGCGAGTGCGAAAAAAGTGATTAACGTTGGTCTTGAAACGTTGAAGATTGTATTCATTCATTGGGAAACATGACCTCAGAAAGATCATTCCACAAAGATGACGTTCTCCAGATGAAAGAATTCTTGAACAATGAAGTTCGAGGAGTACTAAGCTGAACAACATATGGATGAGCGGCAGTGGTTCGCCGTGTATTTCTGTTTTGCATTGCTCTAGGTGGAATCAAGTGGGCAATGTCAGTCGAACACCTGCCATGGAAATATCTGTAAAAGAGAGCCAAATCACCAACCTGTCTTCGATGCTCCAGGCTATCGAGGGTCTTGGTCAGCTCGGGGTCGCCGATCAGACGAACGGCTCTCCTTTGAATGGAATCCAGTAGCCGAAGGGTGTGCTTGGGTGCAGAGCTCCAGACATGAGAGCAATATTCTACTTCTTATAATAAAATGAATAGTCCATCGTTATGTTATCCAATTTTGTTCCATTACTTAAATAATTTTTATTTATTGAATTATTAATGTTTAAACTCACTGCAATTTCTTTAAATAAAAGAAGCTTTACTTTTAAAGAATAACATACGATAATATTCAGATAACATACGATAATATTCAGATAAACAATTCCAATAACATAGATTGGTTAGATTGATTTAAATTATAAACGCTAACTCCAGACACGACTTTGTTATGTGAAGCTGTGTTAGCAGATGCGTCGTCTTTTTGTTACCAAACAGTATGTATTACGTGTATAATGTCCAACATAAAATTATACGAAAACATGTATTCTTATCTTGTGAGAATTAACTTTTAGGTATTAGTATTTAGTACTTTTTAGTACCGTTTAGTGCTATACTTGGATAGTATTATACTACTGGCATATTCGAGTTTAGTAACTATATTGGACTAAATATATTACCCTGTAAACCGAATGTCTTTAGGTTCAGATACCCTTTAATCTAAAAAGTTTATTCTATAATATTAAATAAGTTTTCAGATTAAATAAAGGTATAATAAGTTTTTTCCCCAAAATGACACCTTTATTACTGAAATAATTTCTTTATTCAGGTTACAATGATTAATTTTCTACTCGTCCGAAGCACGCTATATAGAAATAAGTTAATTTTATACTTTTACCTACTGTCGTGTAATACTTTGAAAGAAACTCTTTAGACTAACAATACAATAAAGTCTAATATAAGTGTCTAAACATTATTATAATCTAATTTATGACTTACTCGCACTGAACCAATGGAACGATCACCTTTTTCAAAAATATTTTAACTTCCTTAACATTGTCGTGATAACCGAACTTGGAAGCCTTGGATACTTTCCTACTTATAACCTTATTTTCTAACTCCTTTTTAGTAAACTCCTTACTGTAATATTTAAATATAACTTCAACCCATTTATTCATGGAGTCTTTAATTTCATTTTCAGTTTTCTTTCGTCTTTTATCTATTAAAAGGTTCAATATATCCAAAATATTAAGTTTGGGTGCGGTCATTTGTAGGCCTGTGATAGATTGTGTAATTATGGCGATCGAACTATCTCTTCTGTGACATTACGGTGCTACTAAACCATTTCGGATGCCGGTGAGTGACTGTTTCCAGTTTATACAAAAAAATAAAGGCAAAATGTGCCTATTACAACACAAATAACTTGATGCTAAACTAATTCTTTCGTGGCCATAAATTGGAAGGAATAATGGCGTAGACTTTCAACACGAGAACGATAATTTATGTACAAAATTTGATATTCCGTCGATATTCAAACGAGCTCACTTACAACTTGGGAGTAGTAAATATATTAAATGATTCGTAGTAAGTGATGACTAATGACACAAATAAAAAAGTTTCGAGAAATCAAAAGTTCGTTGCTCCGACTTGATCAATATACTGTGTTATAAATGGTTATTATAATGACAAGCATTTTAGGATAAATCGTTTGAATCACGCAATATTATAAGATAAGTTTTCACTTACTCGCAATGAAACTTAGGAACTTCCAGATTTTTTAAAAAAAATTCAACTTCTTTGATATTATCTTTAAGATCGTATTCTGAAGTATCCGATATTCTTCGCCTTGGCACTGCATATTCCACGCTTTCTTCTACGAATGCTTGTTTATGCTTTTTAAAGATAACACCTGCCCAATCATCCACGCTATCTTTAATTTCTTTGCAATTTTTCGTTCTTTTTTTGTCTATTAATGCGCTCAATACACCTAATATATTGCTTTTGCTCATGACTGCTGTAAACTACCCTGATTATGAATTAATTGCCAATATAAATGCAATTCGATATATCACTGTCACTCTTTTTTCGTGATTCGTTAATAAGCACGAACCAGCCTGACTTTTGTAGATTACTTTTTAAATCATTTTAAACTTAACTGTGAATATTTCTCTTTCGTTGAAGACAGCCCGATTGGACTGACTCATAAAAGTTGATAACAACAAACTGTGATATGCAAAAGGTGCTTATTAGAATACAAAAGAATTTAAGTGCAATGAACTTTTCCTTTATTCGTTTTTCACACGAAAATTACATAAATTTGCCCTAAAAGGGTTGAAAATTCTAAAATAATATTTCTTTGTTGTGTGTAAACAACTTTGGCATATCATCGATAGATTTCCATGAAGTATATGTATTGTGTTGTTTCGTTATAATATGCTTTATAATTTAAATTATTCAAAAGAAAATAATAGTTAAAACAGTGGCGCCCAACCAACTTTTCTGCAGATTATAGTATATCCACTTAAGTTGTAGCCATATGGAAAACTCTTTTATTGCTAGTTCTAAGGAGAAAAGTTATTCTTTATTAAAAGTTCTGCATGGTCTAAAATCTAAAATGCAACCATCAATTATTATTTTTCAGTCTCATACGAAGTTTCTTAAAAAATATAAATTTCGCTCAAAAGTAAAGTCCTACTTTTATTTTCGACAATATCGGAAATTGTTATAAAAAAAGTTGATGATACCTTACTCCTGACCAAAATTCATATTTATTGACAAACCTCGTATATGACGGTAGAAATTGATGTCTGATTATTTCATTTTAAGTTAGATCATGCAGAACTTTTTATGAGAATGCATTTTTTTCTTAAAAGTATATTAATAAAAAGATTATGAAATTTATTTCAAGTTAAACACCAAGCGAAACTATGAGCGCTACCTTATTGAGCAGCCCTCTGATGGATGGGCTGCTATTTGAAAAAAATCGAGAATATTCATTTAATTTTTTTAAAAAGCAGGTTGTTATTCTTGAGCAAGTTGGTTTCAAACTATAAAGTACTTTGAATTGAATCATTTTAACGTTTTCATGTCCTACTCTTTACCACTTACCTTGTTTTACCAAAGTTAGGAAACAAGGGAAAAATGACCTAAGCGGCAATTTTTAAAACAAATGATAATGTGTGTTAAAAAGAGAACTTTCTATAGAATTTTAGCATCGAATAAAATTGGCTGGTTTCCTTTAAAACTGTTGATTGGTTCTGATTTGGCTCTGAAGGTTTTAATTGGCCGAAAAATGACATTTTACACACCTATTAACGCCTAAAATGTTTAAATCTTTATTTCTAGAATTACTGAAAAAATTGAGAGGGTAACGATTTCTTGTGTAATAAAGCCAAATCTTTTTAATAACCGTATATGGTAGTTCCTTTACCTAGATAAGCCAACTAAACCTTTTAAACTTAAATAAAAAAAAGTCCTAACATTTTTTTAGCATTTGTCGCACGAAAGTAACGTTTTCGACTGATTATAGAATAGCGTCTTTAATTATGAATGAATGAATGCTGCAGGAGCATATTTTTCTTTTAACTTCAGCGGGGACTTGCTTAAAGTAATTCTGAAAATCAAAAAAGGAGGACACGAACCCACTGCTTCCCTTGCTAAATCCGACATTGCAAGTTTGCCCAGAGTTTTTCTCAATATGAAGGGTTAGCTGGTAATTTTTGGGATCGTGAAGGGTAGAATGGTGGTTTTATTACAACAATTGTAGCTAATAGGAAGAGTTTTGAGATTCCTCTATTCTATCATAATGCAATAATGAGTTAATAGAATGTTCCAAAAATAATTTAAGAAAACAAGTCGCAGTTTGAATTTTTTTTTAATCACTTTTTATCTGAGAAGTTTTGCGAAAGTTAGGTACTATTTTTTAGAATTGTTTGACAAGAAATAGAATTGAAGTATTATGAAGGGTTCTGAAACGCTTGCTAAAGGGATTCTGTAAACAAATCTGGCAACACTGCGACATTATATAGTGGGTACTTACGCATATTGTACGCTCTCTTTTTCCCACCATTGTACAATTTTCTTTCTCAAAAGTGCTAAATTTGGCTTCTTTAAAACGGCAGGAGTTTTTTTACGATCACCACGACTCTTCCGTTCCAACGATTTATCGGAGCGTTTGTCTTCGTCGGCACCCTCCGAAACTTGAGGACCTTCAGGTTCCTCGAACTTAACCATTTTGATAATTACACTAGTAATTTGTTTTCACAAAAATTTTTGAACAATAAGTGATAAATTTATGCTCTCAAATTTTGACAAATAATTTGACAACTAATTTTGATTATTTACTTAAACAAAACACAACCTTTTTTGTTGTATCCGACACAGAATATAATTATTTTATTTGGTTGCACTTAGGACCGCATGTAAATCATTCTATAATGGCACTTTCGCTCTCTCTGTTTCCTAATGTAGGTACATTTGTTTTAAAGATTGCTAAATTAAGTTTAATAATTAACGTACTTTCTTTCGGTTCCGTTGCGTCGGTCCCGCTTAAGTTTGTATTTTTCTACAGTCTTTTCAGGTTCTATAAACTTAACCATTTTGGTATCGTATTAATTCAGATCACTGATAATTTTAAATAACAAAATACTTCCTTATTTAGTTCAAATATCTATAAACAACTTAAATTTTGACAAATAAATTAACAATTAATTTTAGGTTAAAGCAGTGAGTAGATCCATTAAGGTCATAGAGGAATGATAGGTCGTCGCTGTCGCTATTTATGGCCTTAGCACAGAGTCGAATTATGACGTCCCAGGCTATAATATTTTGCATGCATAATACTTTTCGATTTGAAGGGACAAAGAGTAAGGGCGACCAAATTTTCATCCACTTTTTTGACGACACTTTAACAGTTTTCGGAATCGGTGAGGTTTAGGGAGTGACGAAGCGCGTAAGGGATTTAACAAACTAATTTAAGGTTTTTCTTTTAAAACAAATAAAGACATTGGGTACATTCAAGCGGTCCCAGCCGCGTAGTTTTACACTTAGCAGTGGTGACCGCTGTTTCTAAATGTTTCAGCTTTAGTAATAAGAATAACCAAATTTTTAAATTTTATTACTATTAAAACTTGGAGCTTTCTACGCTGAGCAAAACACTCAGCTGCTATCTAAGCAGCGGTTCATTCAATTGGACTTTTTACTAAGCAGCTCAGCCGCTGCTGTAACCGCCTGAATCTACCCAATGCAGGTCCAAAACTTGTAGGTTAAAAAATGAAAAAAAAAATATATTGAAATTTTAAATTAGTGCGGTTTGATGCCGTTATTAAAAAGTCCAACCTTCCTTCAACTTTTGACATATTACGATTTTTATGCCTTTAATTTCTTCTTCCCTACCGCCTCTGAAATTTTGGCCACAATCTTTATTTAGTAATTAATAACATAAAAGCAGTTTAAAAATCGTTTAAATTATTTGACAGCCGATTTGAATTTTATTATAATTTCTTAGTTCATACCTACTAAGAAGATACTATTAATGTTAAAAATTCGGGGAAAGTTTCTCATTGGCTAGCACATGAGAAAGCTTATAATACTGCCACCAAGGGTGCTTTTCTTTTATGGATAATTGCCAATTCATTTGGCATGCTTTTGTTTATATGAATTACAACGCCTGAGAAAAAACAATGGTTTTTGCCGATTTAAAATTAAATAAAATTTGGATATTTTTTTATTAAAATAAATATTAAAACCTATGTAAGTTATAATATATTATCAACATTTACAAAATATACAAACAATAAGGGCATTGAATAAACTAAATCCGTAGTCACATGCATCCAGTGTTCAAAAATGTATTTCATGTCGGGCATTTTCACTATAAAAGAGAATCTTTCGCTGGGTTCGATTCCCAGCGGGGACATAAAACTTTTTCAAATTTAAAAACTCTGCGAGCCGATAAACATTTCCAGTATACTTGAAGTAGTAGTCCATACTTAAATTGGAGTGGGAATATAGAAGGTAAAAATAAGAACACAAAGTCTTCCTCCACTGATATATTATAGAAATATTTAGTCAACTTCTCTACATGTTTCGAATGCAGAAGCATTCATCTTCAGGAGAAAAATTAAAGAAGAAAGGGCCAGCAGATATCACCCTAACTGAGCAACATAAATATAGGTTCGGTATAAAATGAATGAAGAAAACAATACACATTGCATTGTGAATAAGAAAAGTATATGGGTTGAGACTTAAGGTACTGTGAAAACTTTAAAGGTGGAGTGAAAGATTTAACATCTTTGTGTGGAAGAACTGTCGAGAAATCAGAATGAAGTAAAAGGGAATGATCATTAAGCAAGCTATTAGCTAGTCATTAGAGAAAACCATATTTTTTTGGAGAAGTAAATAAAAGTGTGAGGAAGAAGACTTAAAAATTCATTGGAAATTTAATTTAATTTAAAACCTTTGAGGTTTACATCCAGCAATTATGTTTTAAATTAAATTAAATTTCCAATGAATTTTTAATAGTCTTCTTCCTCACACTTTTATTTACTTCTCCAAAAAAATATGTTTTTCTCTAATGACTAGCTAATAGCTTGCTTAATGATCATTCCCTTTTACTTCATTCTGATTTCTCGACAGTTCTTCCACACAAAGATGTTAAATCTTTCACTCCACCTTTAAAGTTTTCACAGTACCTTAAGTCTCAACCCATATACTTTTCTTATTCACAATGCAATGTGTATTGTTTTCTTCATTCATTTTATACCGAACCTATATTTATGTTGCTCAGTTAGGGTGATATCTGCTGGCCCTTTCTTCTTTAATTTTTCTCCTGAAGATGAATGCTTCTGCATTCGAAACATGTAGAGAAGTTGACTAAATATTTCTATAATATATCAGTGGAGGAAGACTTTGTGTTCTTATTTTTACCTTCTATTTCCAGTATATTTTTAATACACTTAACATTTATAGATATTAATGTTTGTTTGTTACGTTTCTTTTTATGAAAATTTTATTCTTATGTACTGATCTTTTTTCAAGTCACAGGCATATCTTTATTTAGGTCCTAACGAAATAAGACCTGAAGATAAAATAGTTAACTTACACTTTAACATTTTTTTCACACGGGATGGATACAAAATGGCGGCACTATAAATTAACTAATGGGACCATCGTCGCGCGGTCGGATCATCAAATCGTCGGCTGCATAGGACTCCAGCTTAACTATTATATTTAAGTATTATGTAAAAGTAGTGTATTTTTGGTGTAGTAAGTATAAAGGGTGATTTCTAAGTTGGTATTTCTTTAACTGGAGATCGGTGTTATCAAAATAAACCAAATTTTCTAACTATTTTTTTTTAAGTAATCCAAAAATAAAATACTTATCTAGTCCTATGCATCGCTAATAAAGTCTTTTTGTTTACTTCCCTTCTAATCAATCACGCAGTATACCGGCCAATTAGTTGACAACTTGTGGCGTAGTGTTTATGTTTTATTTGTTAAACCGTGTGAATGGAACATTATAGATATAATAAACGATAGTGGAACTTTATTTATAAGCATCGGATAAAAGTTGTGTATCTTTCTTACGCCAAAACAATAGATTTCCTAGGGCTTCCTGGGACCAGCGGTGGCGCCAGGAAATTCGCAATGAGGGGGAACATGCGAGTCCAATGATTTTAGGGTGGGCCCTGCCGAAATGAAAAGTGAGTTAAAAAAAAAAGTGCTCCCTTGCCGTGAGAGCTTCCCGGGTGAAACCGGGTGAAATTTTTCCTTCCCTCGGTCAAAACTGACTTCTAAAAAAAAAGGCCTCTCCGGATGTAGTTCATACCACTACTTTACATTTTAAAATTACTACATTAACCCCCCCCCCCCCCCTGAAAACTCCACAGGCACACGGCTTTCTTAACAAATAGCTTCGCATGGGTATATTGGTGCGATCTATTTCTGAATCAGCGTATTGCAGAACGTTATGGTCAAGCGCAAAATGTCGTCCCCTATACTAGATTTGAGGCCTACTATGTCTGGGTTTTTTGTTCTATTAGTTCACGTTTCTAGTGGATTTGTCTTTTGTATTGCAGTTAATTCTTGCTAGATGACAAGGCCGCGTTTTTACTACATGTTTATTCTTAAATAAATATTGAAAGCGCGGTCTGTATAGTTGCTTTCAGATGAGTCCCAATAAGGACGAAATGGCCGTCATTGTATACCGGGTTCCAGGGCATCCATTGTTTTGCCATCCCTGTTTACTTTAATGCAAGAGACAGATACAGAATTTTTATCCGCTAGCCTCTTCATCTTTCATTGATCGATTGACAAAGTGCGGCTGCTGATTCGGCTTTATGAATATTACGCTCCGTCACGATACAGTGGTTAGAACATTGTGTAAAAATATGTGTCTCATTATTGGATTCTTTTAAAATTATTATTTAATTTAGTGACTTTTGTACACAGTACACAGTTAAAAAGGAAGTATCAACTTAGATATTATCCTGTATAACAGACTGTAGCAAGCTGGGCGGATTCTTACTTTTTTTACTAAAAGTATTATTATCAAATTTTTCTGGTGCAAATGTTATGCTAGGTTGGAATTCGAACTAACTGTGGATTCGTTGGTGGTGGTAACAGTCTTTATCTAAACATAAAAATAAAAATATATTAGATATATTTAGAAAAATTATTTATTATAGTATTTGGACAAGAACAATATAATTTTTCCTAGTTGGTATCTATATTTTATTAAATAATTTATTTCGATTTTAAGCAAACTTTGGTACAACACAACTACCTAGAATATGAAAAAATAAGAGACGAAGGAGATTGTATTAATACACTCCGTTTTTAGTTTATTAAGTAGATTGTTTCTTGGGCTACTTAAGGCCACTCGTATATTAGTTCAGTTAAACTTAAGTTTATGCGCGTATATTACTACTGTAGCTTGCAGTTTAAACTGAACCTATACAAGTGGCCTTAGTACAATATGTTTGATCTTAGGATTAGTGCGTTAAGTAAAGTGTTTGTATTTTAATATATTATATATTTTCTGGTAATAATAAATAGTTGTTAAGATTTACGCTCAAGCTGTAATTGATTTCCATTCATAAAAAAATGCTACTTTACACACTTATTGCATAAGTAAATATTAAATCAAGAGCAATTAGTCTTACTGATACTTTTCTTGTTGGAATACACATATTTTTTTAAACGCTTACCTGTACTTTTGTTTCAGATCTGCTCTTTCGACCTAAACCTAACAGGAATTTTTCTATGGCAGGTATTGGCGATTCAAAGGCCAATACCCAAAATATGGATAGTCCGAAACATAGAGCAAACATGCCCCAAAACGAGTAAGCCTAAAATAAGTAAGTCTCTCATTATTTTTTTAAATACCATATTATGACAATTATTACTTAAAGGGAGGATGTTCTTAAATGAGCAGAAAACATTAATTTTCGTGCAAGGAGTTTAATTTTTCCGTATAATTTCCAGCAACTTTTAACACACAGCCCTACTGATAAACCATGATATGGCGTAACGCGTCTAGGGATGGATCTGACGAAATTTTAAAAAAATTGTATTTTTAATTTAAATAATAATTGTTTTACTTATAACTGTGACGGTTTTTACGCTAATAGCCAGTTTTTACAACAATCTCAAGCTGATCAGCGCTTGCAAACTATTTTAAACCAATTGGAAGCGCGCTGACTAGTGCGTGATTGCTGTAGGAACAAAGTATGTAGTAAGTAAATAAAGATACGGATTATAAATACTTACCACGTTGAAAAGTGAGAAATAAGCAGGTTGCCTTTTTGCAAAAGTCATCATGTACACTAATGTTAAATGCAACAAATAAATACTGTAGGTGAATCTATTTAAAACTGAAAAGATTGGAAGCGATAAAATTAAGTTTATCGGCCCTAAAAAAAATAAATGTATTAAAAAATATAGCTGATATAGGCTTCCACATATGCAGAAATTTATTGAGGCCAGAACTTACTGGCGCGCCAATCAATGAATAATGCCTATCTCTTATGGCCATATTCGCCTTAGGTGCGAAAGTTTGGCTTATATTTTAAGCTGGCTTAACGCATATGAAAAACGGAAGTTAGGCGCGCTTAAGTCATAAGCTAAGCTTCCGTATATACGGAGAATATGGCCATTAGTGGTGTACAAGTTGGAACTTAAATATGTAAGCCCGTTTATTCTAGTAAAAGTTTACATGCATTTAGAATCGATATCTGCACTGAAAAATGACAAAAAGTAGTTAACTCTCTTGACCGTCAATTATGAAAGGCAAGAAAGATGATTATTGTTTAAGAGAATTTCTATTGTCACAAGAGAAAAACTATCTTGAAAACCCCTTAAACAAATAAAGCGATTTATCTTGTTTCAAAAGCCTTGGAATTATTATACTATTTAAGGTATATCTTTTTTCAAATCTTTATTTGAACTACTATCCAAAAAGCAAGTGACGAAGCAATAGGGAACTTTCCAAATTTTTTTTATTACTTCATAATGTTCAGTCACATGATGAAATAGCATATGCAAAATATTGGCCGTCTAACGCCACGGAGTATGAATCGCCGCTCTCGCGAAATGTATTTTAGTCGCATTTTGATAAGATTTGACGTCACACCCGCAAACTTCAATTTAGGCAATTAAAAAAAATTACTTTGTGAACATTAAGGCTTTTGATAATGTTAGATTACGCTGAAGAGCATTATTTTTCAAATTTAATATTTAGGCAAGTTCCATATTATTGCGGACGGAATATAGAAGCAATAAAGGTCTTCTCAAACCAACACGGAACTGCGGAAGCGAAACAGGAACGGGAAAAAAACGATTGCGGGACAATATTTTACATGCGAACTGCCGCATTGGTTTGTGCAGTTGTATATTCCGCTGTAGAATGTCCCGCAATTAATTCGCTCCCGTTCCCGCTCTCGCAGTCCCGTGTTGGTTTGAGTGGAACTTTAGGCGGTCAAGATGGCGTGACAAAATTAATATTTTTATCATGTTCTATGAAATGAGTTTAGAATTGTACTTATAATTCAAAAATGTGTTTAAAGTTCAAAAATCTGCATGACATAATAATATACAAGGGTTCCAATTTGAAATAAGAAAAATAAATTGATGTAAAGTTTGCAAAGTTTGACACTAAACTTTGGACACCCTGAACAATTCGTAATAATCAAACTCGGTTAACGAAACTGTGAGACCTTATTTATTAAGTACCTTTGTATAATTTTATTAACGAGACATTATTTTTAATTTTTATTAATTTTTAAAACCAGTGGTGCAAAACTGATTTTTTTTAGTTTTTATTTTTTTTCGCCTATAATACTAAACCGATTTCATTAAAATTTTAGGGGTATGTAGGCAACTACAAGATGCATCCAAATAAGTAAGAAAATATATGGCATGTAATCTAAAAAAACATATCCTTATGACGTCACACTTTCTTGGAACACCCTGTATAAACAAAAATATTTTCCTGAAATGCACCCTAGGATACAGGTAAAGCCTGCAAAACGTCATAATCCTAACTTAATTAATAAGTGAGCTACAGAAGACGGGAGGTGAGGCGCAGGACCCTGTATAATAAAATGATAATAAAAATTGCGCTGTGGGTGAAATTAATTACCACCATTACCGCCTGTAAATTTGCCCTCGCTTGTGCAACATTAAAGATTAAGATCTCTTTACTGGTGTCAGTAAGCTCTGGTGCCACTAAATCTTGGCATTTGTAAGACCTACTAAAAGCTAGCTTACCTCCGTAGCCCAGACAACAGGCAAATATAATCCAGGTTATACATAATGCCCAAGCAGGTCTGGCAAAGGTGTTGTAGAGGGCATTCGAATAGGGGTGGTATACTTCATTGTTAAGGTCATCAATACCAGCGAAGATGCATACTGGTAGAATAGTAAGAACTATTATCCAAAGTACTCCAATCAACCACTATAAGAAAAATTGTTAGTACTTAAACAACAATATAGCGTGTTAAATAAAGTCTGGAATACTAGAGAAATTTTAAAAACTATACCGAAGGATTGCTTGATTTTAACACCGGATCATTTTCGTTTACAAGTTAGACCAAATATTTTTTAAATCAATTGATGATTGTGTCTGTTTAAAGGTTGGAGACAATGACGTTTCTTGAACGGCAGTAGAGTTTTGGACTTGCATTGTCTTTATTTGTTTAGAATCACTACGTTTCAACTGGTAAGTATCTCCAGTCGTCTTCAGGTGAATACTGAATAAGTACGGTAACTACAGCTCTATTTATACTAGGCAGGTGCTGTGACGCATGACTAGTGGGCGGAGTCATGCGTGTTGCTAGGTGATGACGCATAACTGGATGAGTCATGCTTGATGAGTCATGCTCGATGACGTCATGCTCGATGAATCATGCGTTTAACTCTTGGGTGGTCTTATTCTAAGATTACATTTACTTAACAAGGGTTTCCAGACGTTTCTCATGTCTAATGAAGGCTTACTAAAGCAACCTGGATTTTGGTGTATGGTAGCAGCTTCCTTAAACTTCCTCTTCCTCCAGTGCGGTTCTTTTTGCAGGATTTCCGCTTTTGTCCACATGATATGATGGCCGTGCGTCCAGGCGTGGTCAGCCGCACCTGATTTTTCGGAATAATACCCGGATTGATGGGCGAATGGGCGATATTGAGTGGTCTGACAAATTTCCAGCCTAGCCTTTTATTTGTGGTAATTTATTTAAAATTAGTTTTCCTATTTCCTACAATTACAGACACGATTTTACCCTTCCTAGGTATGCAGTAGCTATTTATAGCTATAACTATAACTTTCAAAACATTCCAATATTCCAGGCTTTCTTGACACCCTGTATAAAAGTAACATATTGAAAAGAAAAGTGTCTCTTATAAATTATATGGGTACCTTAGGTAGAGTAAACTTCTGAGGGACTCCGGGCCGAAACTTTATTTTTGCTATAATATATCCCATAAACCCTCCTATAAACCAAGTTGCTGCTCTGGTGTGTGTTTTCATGTAGTATTTTTGAGTAAAATCTGCTGCATTCCTGAAAAAAATAAGAATTTATGAATACCTTACCCTATGAATACGTTTATTACGTACTAAAAAGTTTAAAAAACTACTTTAAATTGCTGTCTAAGTAATTTTAAAGATATTAGATATTAAGAGGAATCGGTACACCTTTAAAAAGAGCGTTTTTCACAAGTCTATTTATCGATTGAGAAAAAAATTTTGTATATAAAAGCTAAAAGAAATTAAATAAAGAATATTGCAAAGTTCTTTTGGTTTGTCATAATATGTATAATGTATTAAAATTTAGTAAGGCTGTATTGACTTTCCCATATACTTTAATCAATTCTACACAATTCTTATTAAAATAGTTTTTCAAAAACAGTTACGGTTATTTTCAAACCTACAGTTTAATGTAAATATGTTAGCGTCTGTAAATAATTTTTAAATTGAAAAATGTTTTTGCCGGCGTACAGACTCGATTAAAATTGAAAAAATTTTATGCCTCCACTGGGAATCGAACCCAGAACCTCATGATAACATGTCAAGCGCGCTGCCAATTGCGCTACGGGGGACCTGAAATGGACAAACCAAAAGGACTCTCTAAAATTCATTGTTTGATTTCTAGAGACTTTTATATAAAACATTTTTTTTTAAATCGATTAATAAACCCGCAAAAAGAAATATCGTTTTATAGGTATACATAGTCCTCTTAACGACAATATGTTAGGTTGACTGTTTTTTTTTTTTTATGATAAAACACCTGCACTGTAGGAAAAGTCCTTTAAGGCGCTCTGGGAGCGGTGCGAGTGCGAAAAAAGCGATTAACGTTGGTCTTGAAACGTTGAAGATTGTATTCATTGGGAAACACGACCTCAGGAAGATCATTCCACAAAGATGACGTTCTCCAGATGAAAGAATTCTTAAACAATGAAGTTCGAGGAGTACTAAGCTGAACAACATATGGATGAGCGGCAGTGGTTCGCCGTGTATTTCTGTTTTGCATTGCTCTAGGTAGAATCAAGTGGGCAATGTCAGTCGAACACCTGTCATGGAAATATCTGTAAAAGAGAGCCAAATCACCAACCTGTCTTCGATGCTCCAGGCTATCGAGGGTCTTGGTCGGCTCGGGGTCGCCGATCAGACGAACGGCTCTCCTTTGAATGGAATCCAGTAGCCGAAGGGTGTGCTTGGGTGCAGAGCTCCAGACATGAGAGCAATATTCTAATTATGGTCGAATCTGGGCTTTGTAGAGTGTCAAAAGTTGATGAGGTGTGTACAACCTTTTGGTGCGGAAAAGTACACCAAGTTTCTGTGCAGCTGTCTTGGCAATTGCGGCAACGTGATCATGCCAAGACATATTACCTCCCAGATTGACCCCCAGCAAATTAATAGACGGTGCCAGGGGAATTGCTTGTCCTGCCATGACTATATCCGGTTCTGCAATGTTAACCTTTTTGGAGAAGACTGCTGCCTGGGTTTTCTTAGCATTAAATTCGACTTGGTAACTGTCACCCCAAGCCAAAATTTCTTCCAGGTCATTGTTGAGGCGCAATTCTTCATGCTGCCTGCGAAGATGTGCGTCGGCAGCGGATGTTTGGGGGGTCAAGGTAAAAGATGAGACAAGTGTGCTGTCATCAGCAAAGCTATAAATTGGATTTTGGGTTTTTACTAGAAGGTCGTTAATATACAGTAAAAAGAGGGTAGGCGACAATATGGACCCTTGAGGAACACCGGCATTGATGGTGAAGGTGTCTGAGAGAAACCCGTCAATCGCCACTTGCAGAGAACGGTTCTTAAGGAAGCTGGTTAACCATAAACAAAATCCATTAGGCATACCGTAGGATCGCAATTTACTTAGAAGCCCATCGTGCCAAACACGATCAAAAGAGATGTCCAGTGCAACAGCCCGGGATTCTCCATGATGTTCGATGGTGTTGCTCCAAAGATGGGTGACATATGCTAGAAGGTCACCTGTTGATCTGGACTTACGAAAACCGTATTGATGGTCGCTGATAATGTTAAGCCCTTCCAGATACTTTAAGAGTTGTTGGTTAATAGCTTTCTCCATTACTTTTGAAATTACTGAAAGCAATGCGACGGGTCGGTAGTTGTTTGGCAGGGTCTTTTTACCTTTCTTTGGAATAGACTGGACACGCGCCGACTGTGTTCTTTATGTACTGAAATGGGCGTAAAAGTACTGAACTTTCAAATACCCATCATCAAAATTCTATCATTCCATTTTTTTTATTTTGTTTACTTTTATTTATTTACGGATTACTTTCCATTTATAAAAATGTTATTTACTAACTTAACTTAACCAAATAACTAAGTTAGAGTAACACCACAGAGACGGGTACAAAAATACAGAAACATCACAGTTTATTAAAGAAATATATACCTATATGGGTTACTCTGTAATGCTGGGAGTTCATTATTCCAAGTAACCAAAAAGGTGAATACCATGGAAGCAATAGTTCCGCATAACATTATGGCCAGTCCTATGTAAGGTTTTTTGGGTAAAAACAATAAAAATACAGGAGAAACTAGATAAATCTGCCAGTCGATGTTCAGATACCAAGTCTGAGATACACACTGAAACAGAAAAGCACCTTTAATAGGTTTTTTAAGTTAGTGTAAGATCGGTTCTATTATTTTATTTTTTACAAAGAAAAAGAAAGATTGGATTTCGGTAGAAATCCTATCACATCCGGTAACGAGCAGTGGTGCCAAATGCATATGGCACAAATTCTGTATTTTATTTTATGAAAGCTGTTTATTTTTACTAAAAAAAAATCTAGTTATATTTACTCTAAATTTGGACGTTCTTATGAAAATATTTTTATTATCAATATAACTTTTAAAACTCAGGTTATTAAGCATAATGGTCTTAAGAGCATATTTTAATTATTTAGCATGTATAGTGTATAGTAAGCATGGATACCGCGAGTTGATGTAAATACTATTTGCTAAAAAAATACGTAAAACACTTTAATTATGTAGTTTACAAGTTTTCTCTGTGATTATCAGTCGCTCCAAGCAGTGTCCAAGGGAATTCCGTAGCTACACGCATTTACAGTTTTCATGATGTTTGGTCCACGGAAGCCAGCCGTCAGCTGACGCGCGTTGCAGGTTTCGCCACTGATGTTAGAAAGAGAGAGATATATGGATCATAAATAAGCTTAGAAATAGACTAAAAGTTGAACTTTCGTTTTACAAAGAAACCGTAATTGTTTTCGAAACATTGTTTTAATAAAAGTTGTTTAGAGTTGTAAAATATTATTAAGGGTTGCATTTTTGTTAAATAGTGCAGGAATGGGCACTAGAACAGTTCGAGGTGGCCCCGACCCACTCGTTCTTTTAGTTACGCCAATGAACATAGATATTAAATTTTTAAACAACTTACCATTTTTTCTACGTTAACATAATTCTCAATGTACAACAATGTCGACCACCAATACTTGCTACAAGCATCAGAGTATTGAACGGTTTGTGGGTAAAATGGTCCCGAACCCAAATATTTGATTAAAAATATACTTGCTAAAACAACTGGGATAAGAGGAGGAGTTAACCTGTAATATAATAAAAATATCATTACATAAAAAACTGGTTATTAGGATTTAAAAGATTTTTAAAAATTTTTTTTTTTTTGGTCGGCTTAGGTTGATTTTGAAATCGATAAAACTTATTATTTAAGAACTTACCTTAAATATCTATGTAAATAATAAATAATAGGGTTGAATTTGTTTCCTTGATGCATGCTTTTTAAAAAACTGTAGACTACCAGAAATCCTGTCACTACAAGGAACGTATCCACAGCATACAGCCCATTCATTAACCCCAAACTTTGTGTTTCCTTCAAATACTAAAAAATACATTCTACCTTAGTTTTTATATTTCTGTCAGCATAAATAATGGTTCATGAAGAGTTGGCAAATCGCACTGCCCGTCCAGAGGCGCCGACAGCGATGTAGCGTGGGTTTTAAACATAAATAAAATATAAGCCAAAGAAAACCATTAAAATTATTGCTTTCCATTGTGTTGTTAAAAATATTTTTATTAATGGAAATAATTTTTTTACACTTCTCAGTATGGCCAGGATCCAGGGTCAAGTGAACGCAACGTTTTTAATATATAAAATATAGTTATAATTTTGCAGGGAGCTAGTAACTTTTAGATAATTTAGAAATATTGTTTTGATGCTGTTAATTATTTTCCAAACATGGATCCTCGGCCGAATTTTGTATAAAATGAAAAAGTAACGGAATAATTTCTTTCAACAATTCCAAATTTTATAATTTTTTGAATTACATTTTTCTAAATCACGCCTAAGCTACATAAATATTATTACAACTTACCTTTCCAACTTGCTGAAGATTAAACATCGGTCCTATGTATAAACTACCAAAAACATGTCCTACAACTACCCACATCATACTAATAAATCTTAATCCATTCAAGCACGAAAATTCTCCTGAATTCTTACTGATTTTAAATAACCTTTTGTAATTTGTCTTTACTGAGAATGCTATTAGAACTGGGTGAAGTTTTGCTGAAATAAAAAAACAATATCTTTGCATATATTTTTTTAATTTTCGGTTATATTTTAGAAAAAATTCTTCATTGATTTGGAAAATTTGGGAAAAAAGTACAATAATTATACAATAGAGAGTTTATAAAGTTCTTTAACAAAATATTAAATAGGGATTATTACGATTGTGCTCTCATAGAAGTCACCCTTGAATATATAAAAAAGTAGTTTATAAAGTATATCTCTCTAATATTTTGTGCTCTATTTCTATATCTATCTATACCAAATTTTGGTAATAATTCGTTAAGCAGTTTGTCCGTTAGCATGGGCCTGCTGCTGTTCATATTCGGTGGTTTTATCAAAAATTAGTTTCAATTTTGTTTTTTAATCAATTATTTTAACATTCTTTATAAGTCTAAAATGATTTTGAGAATTTTGAACATTTAAATAATAACACTTATTGCACTTGGACAAGCTGTACCATTTTAACGGCGCATCTTAAAGAAAAAATAAATGGATACATTTTTAACTTAGTTTTTTATTATTTTCCTATTTGTGTCATATTTTATAACTTTATGGGTAGAAAATAAAAAGTTACCCTTTTGTCAAAATATAATAGATATTATTTAAAAATTTTGGTAACATTGGAACTTCCAACAGAATTTACTAAGAAATATATAACTTACTTGTCTCTTGCCGATAGATGTCGCAAACTGTACAAACTGTCAAAACTAGGATAAAAAAGCCAAAGTAACAACTAAAATATAAGAAAAAATGCATTAAACATAGAACTAAATATACGAGGACACTAGACAAATGTTATTTAGAAAAATTAAATAAAATTTAAACTTTCAAGCTTGCTAGATGAAACTACGGTCCATAGCAATCAATGTTGTGTTGTTTTTATTGTCAGTATCTTTTTTCTTTTTTAGTGTTGAATTTTTTTGAAACATAAAAATATGCAGTTATAGAAAAATAGAAAACACTTTAAATAACTTCTTCGCAACCTTGCTCGACTTGTGGACCGAGCCGAAGGCGACGGACCAAACTCTAGCGCTCGTTTACAGAGTGTCGTTTTAAAATCTTGTTTTTTAGTAAACTAATTAATTTGAACAAGAATGTGTTTTTTTTTAAATTATACATACATGGTTATTATAGCACCTGCATCCAAAGGAGGATTCAAATCCTCTTTAGTTTGACATGTGATAGCAAAAGTCTTTGTCGAATCCACCATATTTAAAATATTTCTAACGTCATTCTTGTCACAATTATGTGGAATGCATAAAGCAATAGATGGACTAAGGGCATTTTGCATCTCAATTGTACTGTCATATACCGACTAAAATCAGATGTAATTTAATAATATTTACGAATAATGGTTCCACTAATATTAAGTAACTTTCAATTGTTATCTTAAAAGCAAATAGTGAAATTTAAAAAAAAAGAAATATTTTTGTGGTACATCGAATGGTTACTTGGAATTTGAAGAATAGTGAGAGAGACGTTATATGCCATTTCATAAAAAAGTGATGATTTGATGTTTACCATGAGGCTGGCACAGGAGTTAAAAAATTCTTCCTGTTCATGTTATCTCAAAAACTTTTCATTTGTCAATATGAAAATATATTGTAGATTATTAAAAAAACCAAACCACGTGATTTAATATGGCGGTTGTGGGAAACAAGCATTGAGTCATCCGTTAAATGTCCGTTTTATGATCACCTCTACCAACTATAAAGCAGTATTTACCATCAGCCGTCATTTTTGAACTTAAATATGCATAAAAATAAAAAATATGAACATGTTGTTTTTAAATTATTTATTAATGTATGTCAGTTTGACAGATGTGATAAGAAATGACAAAACAACATGCGTGTCATTATAGCTACCTTTTCGTTTCTATGGAAACTTTACATCCCTGGAGATTATAAGAAATTATTTAATTCTTAGCGATTAAGAGATGCACTCTAGTCCTTCTGTAAAAGGACTAAAGTACATACTGTATATAATGAAAAAAGAAGAGATTATTATTGGATGTAAATTATAACACAAAAAAAATCAATAAATAGAATTATAGCATTACCTGTAATTGTATTAAACTATCATTTGTCGCTTCCGCTGTACCATTTACTACAGCTAAACAGTACTCTCCTTTAACATCTTGTTTAGTGGCTTCAATAGATAAACATTGATCGTAATTTCCCATCCACGCCACATTTCTTGTAAGATATCCTGCAGTAATTTTGCCACTGGCATCAATCACTATACAAAAACATCAAAACAAAAAAAATTTAATTATACAGAGAGATTAAGATTTACAATTTTACCATCCTGATCAATTAAACATAGTTATTTATAGGTTGGAGACAATAACGTTTCACTGCGTTTCAACTGGTAAGCATCCAGTCATTTTCCGGTGAATACTACAGTACTGAAGTGTGGTATAGTTTAGATACAGTTAATACTATAGTATTCATCTGAAGATGACTGGAGATGCTTAAAACGTAGTGATATAGAGACAATGCAAGTCCAAAACTCTATTGCCGTTCATAGTTATTTATATTTCATAGCACCAAATTAATAAATACTAATAAAAACTTGTGGTGCTATTTATTTTATACATAAAAGGTTTTTATCTTAGAAATTAAACGTATAATGTTAAGGCGAAAATAGATGGTTTAATTTGGTTGAAAGATTCGGTTAATTCAAGCAAGTGAAACCGTGTATTTGAACGAGTGTTCAACCAAAATGACTGTAAATTTTCGCCTTTAGCAATAAAGAACTTGGTGATTGCGTATGATATTTTTGTATACAAACACAGTGTTCTCCATAAACATAAGTTATACCATATCTTCTAGAACTATCTGAATAAGTAGGGTACAGTTATTATGACGTCACACTTTTTTGGAACACCCTGTTTAAACAAAAATATTTTCCTAGGATACAGGTAAGGTCTGCAAAATATCAAAATCCTTACTGAGCTAGGAAGTTAGCTAAGTGAGCTATAGAAGACGGGAGGTGAGGTGCAGGACCCTGTATATACACTGACGTTGCGAATTAGACGTGCCAGAAAAAAAAACAAAAGTAATAAAAGATAATAATAAAAACTCTTTCGAGTGTTTACTTTACAAAACCTAATTTATTCTATCGATAAATATGAAACTTGATAACGCCAACATCCAAAAATGTGTTTATATTTTCTGAATGAAAAATACTAAATGGTACTACAATACACCGATCGGTAGGTAAGGTAAAAGTGTATAATTGCAAGTTAATGCTAATTCTATAGGTTCAATTTTAACGTTGAAAACAATTATATTGTATTAGTTGTAATATATTCATAGCTTTGTAAATATTATTTAATTATTGTTGTTTAGTTGCTAGAAATAATAATTTAGCAATAATTACCTTACTTAATTTTTTTTTTGTGTCAAGGAGAAAACTCTTTATGGGCACCGGTTACTTGTTCTACCTTTCACCGGTAGTGTGCGAGTCTAGAGGCTGTCCTCTTTACGCACTAAAACCTCCCTCCTTACTTAATTAATACAAATATCAATTTTATTATTCTTTAAAAATAATGTTACAGAAGTCGATCGGTGTTAGTACTATAATTATGTAAGCATTACACAACATTAACCACCTATTGAAAATGATTCGGCTTTTCGATGTATCAGTGCTTAAGTTATAAACCAGACGAAGTTTGTGTAACAAACAGTAGGAATATGAAATTTCGTTAGCAACGGCGGCGCCAGGAGAGAGCCTGGGTAGGCACTGGCCTACCCTAGAAACATGGGTGCCCACCCTAGTGCTCCCCAAAAATTGAGGCATTCGGTTTTGTAATGAAATATCCGGGGGGAAAAGAGACTTGGCTATGAAAGCTGAGATGAGAAAAGCGGGAAGTTGTATGTTATTTTGAAGGGAACGATACCTTTTTTTTTAGAAGTCGCTTTTCATTTGGGTAGTGCCCACTCAAAGGACATCGGGCCCTCTTGTGCCCACCCATCCCAAAAATCGGCGCCGCTGCTGTTCGTTAGTGAATCGATGTGGTTGATCGGTAGCAAACGGGTCGTTTACATTATTTTATAACACTATCTAGTAAATGTAGTAGAAGTATTGTCTCCGTAATAATAATATCAATTAGGAAAACCAATTTGCGGCTATCGGACAGTGTTGTACGACCGTTTCATCCCAATTAGGATTAATTGGAACCTGATGCATCCCACAGACTTATACAATTCTACAAAACACAATTATGCAGTCTGTGGAATTAGTATATAGCTTTCAGATGAGCCCTTATAAGGAAAAAAGAGCCGTCATTGTCTACCTGACCCCCAGGGAATCCATTTTTTTAGCATTCTTGTATACTTCAATGAAAAGACAAATACTTAATACTAATAAAAGCTTAAAATCTTTACAAGTGAACAAAAAACCCCCAGAATATATTATAGTCACATTGTCTGTATCTGCGGTCAAGTGGAAAGGTCAAAATTGTGTATAATGATCCCCGCTCAAAACAGGATAATTTTCTTTCTTCAATAATTACTTTAAAAAAATTAAATTTTACTTTACTTTACTAACGTATTTATGTAGCTTAATAAATTTAGTCATAAATAGAAATTTTGACTTTAAACTCGAAAATTAGAGTTTATATAAATACCTACTTCTAGTTTACTTGTTAAACTCATAAAAACGACTGAATAGTTAAATCAAAATCTAACATTTTTAGATAAAAATGGTACCATAAAAATTCTGTGGTTGACAATTTATAAAAATATTAATATCTCAAAAACGGTAAGCTTTGTATATAGGAAACATAGAAGCGATTTTGACTTTAATCAATTATTACAGGAAGGAATGAAAGTAGGGGGGACAGTGGTCCTCCACGTTCCCTCCCCACCCTGACGCTCCGCTCATCTTCAAAACACAATCATTATTTATCTCCTGATAACTCTTTTAAGTGTTGACTGTTTTTTGTTGAAGTAATTTCTAAAAATGTGCAGACTACGTCAAATAGCTACAAATAACAAGGAGCCTAGGTTGTATAAAGATTTTAAAAAATATGTAACTAACTAGGTAACTTTGACTTTGATATAAATGACATTGACAGGCATAAACTTTGGAGACGCCTTTGAAGAAAAGTTGCGGCCGACAATGAATGTCTGCACTTTGTATACCTGTAAGATTTTAGTCTCTTAATAACAACGGTTAAGACTGTTTCTACTAACATAAAATTGAATAAGTTATATTACCAAAAGTTGGTGAGCGAATATCACGTCCTCTGTAGCGTAATTGGCAGACCGCAAGAGATTCTGGGATCGATTCCCAGCGAAGATATAAAAAATTTTCATTTTTAATCTTGTGTGCCCGCCAGCAAACATTTTTCATTTCAAAAATAGGCGCGGAAAAAATAGTTAAAATTCTAGACGAAAAGTAAAGTAAAAAGACTCGTGTCGGTCGGTTAGCACTTCTCCTAAATCAATTACTCTATTTCCTTCCTAAACTAAGTTAAAACAGTGTGCTTTTATTCTCGAGCCAGTCCCAGAAATAGACCACACTACCCATGGATTATAGAAAACCCCCCGTGTAAGGCCGACTGAAAATGAAGTTCAGTCTGGTCCGATCATGTATATATTTTTTAAACAATTTAGCAATATTATAAGCAACCTTTCTTACGTATTTTATTAATTTCCCTGGGAACGGCGAAATGGCGACGGCTAAAAGTCCTAAAATACAGTCTGTATATGTAAGTACTTACTTTGTAGTGCCCACATTCCATCGTCAAGGCTTTGTAGATTGTTCAAAAACAATTGAAATTGCTGGACACACTCAACATTAATTGCCAAGTTTTGATTTCTCGATTGAACAATAACATTTTGAATAATTTGACTCACATCATGTTCATCGTAATTTCTAGGCAGCTCTAAGCAATTAATTGTTTGAAAGATGGCTATATTTACGATTAAAAAAAATATTTTAAACATTATGTTATTATAACCAACGAGATTCACTCAACCACTAGTTACTTGCTTTTAATTTTGT
This sequence comes from Polydrusus cervinus, assembly GCA_935413205.1. Taxonomy (NCBI): domain Eukaryota; kingdom Metazoa; phylum Arthropoda; class Insecta; order Coleoptera; family Curculionidae; genus Polydrusus; species Polydrusus cervinus. Next base: position 792,948 of record OW284511.1, on the reverse strand, counting down.
TATTATTTTATATAAGAATATGCTTATAAAATCAAGATAAATATAAACTGATATTTTTTAAGTGTTTCTTGTCGATATTAATCACGTAGGTACTTAAAATTATTTGTGTGTTAAATGCGTAATTTTAGATAATTTTTTTGGGGAGGGGGGGGGGGGGGGAATGAGCAAAAAAAAATACTTAGAATAGAGATATTAAAAGGTGTTTTATTGTTTGATTTAATTGGATATGAGTATGTATAATGATATGAATAATTTTATTAATCTAATTATGTATTATCATCTGCATACCTAATCTGGGTCTATTTTATACTTTTATTTCTTAATGTTTCCTACGGCAGTAAAGAAATAAGAACATTGGTTCTTCTTAAAACTGTAAAAAAACGTAGTGTTTTAACAAAGCACAATATAAATTAAGGGTACCTTAAGGTAGTATATTATTGGCTCCCCTTTTTGTTATAATTTATTAGAACGATTTGCCAGGTGCATGTAGAAATGTTATTTCTTTGTTCAATTACGCAAATAATACAAACGTTTTTGTACGAAATAAAAAGTATATCAGTGGTTGATTAAATAAATCAAAACATTAATTTTTTCCTATTAGGAAATAATTTCATGCCATCCTCGATGTCGATAGGTCCCAATAATGCATTATATTTCGAACACAGCAAAATAAAATATCTATATTTTTTCTCTTGGGTAAAGTGTTTTGTGTAAAAGTAAAGTTCTTGGTTTGTAAATTATTTTTAAAATAGAACATCATGTGCCTCTTTTTTAAATATTACTCAATGATACCTGATATTTAATCAGGTTTTATTGAGTAAAAATGTAGAAATTCTTTCAATTTAAGAAGTTAAACTCATCGATTAGTAAAATATATAATGTTAAGATGTTTCTTCTCATGTTGTTTATGATTATAATTTACGTAATACGTGTTCGTTGCTATAGAAAGGCGTAACATAGTATGCGTTGAACATGCATTTTTTTTATTAAAAAATGTCTTACTATTATGTAAATGGTAATTTTTTATTACTGCTTTTTGGTAGGCGGCTTCTAAATATTGTAGTATTATTCTTATTAACTCAAATATTTAATCATGACTCATCTACATCCAGTTTTAATGTCATTTCTAATTGTAAATAGATCCTTAATAAATGAATTATTTTATTTTATAGTGATAAATATGCGATTATCTTTACTGGAAATTGATAAATATATTTAATTTAAGTGTACGCACCTGTAAGCTATGCTAGAAACTAGCGCTTTTTATTAAGGGTCATCGCTAAACTTGGAGAAATAGGTGTAAATACAGCGAAGGCGAATATGCGTTGCGAGTGAGTCATAAATAGATGCGACTTAGTAGGCGATGTTTACTATTCATGGTTTTTGCATCTAGAATGGAGTACCGTGAAGGCGTGTAATGCTTAATTTATTTTTAAAATGTGTATTGGCAAAATATTTAAGAAAATCCTCCCCCACCTCCTGTACAAAAACGAAACATACCTACCTGGTAATGGTATATAATTTTCTACCAGAAGAACATTTTTGAATTGTGATATCTGTATTTTATTGCTTCTAGTTAATATCCTAATTTTTGAAACATGTTCTTTACATAAATTTATTCTATTATTTTAATGTTTATATTGATACTTTTTTGATTTTCCATCAATAAAAATTGATGGTTTAGACAGACCTTTAAATTTTATTCTATTATTTTGAGTTTAGTTTGTTTAATCTAATGAAAACATTTACAAACGTAAGTGTTATTTTTGTTGATATGTAGAGACTAGTACTCTGGATATGTATGCGAGAGAAAATAGTTGGGAGTTTCTAAAAGTCATGCAATAAGACCTATTGCGTTAAATGTTTAAATTTTTAATAAAACCAACTTAAGGTTTAATATAAAACAGTTTTTACAGAGTTTCTTTTGGTAGAAAATGACAACCAAGGTTTCGTTTACTCTTACGCAAAATAAAGTTTTTGTATTTTTTATGCTGCATGTATCAAAAATTAATTTTTTTATATCGTAAATCTTATTTATTTTAGTAAGTGATTTTTTTATAAAGAAAGAAGACGTTATTTCGTATCTTTCACTTTTTGGTTTGTTTGTCCTCTTTTAAACCCCATCCGCGGACACACTGAACTACATGAACATCTGTATTATGGCATTATCACAGTCTGAGTGTTATCTGTCCTCTTGAATTTTGAACCAACTGTAGATATGTCGCCGATAACATTTTTTTATCTACAAATAAAAAAATAGAATGTGGACTGTGGACTCAGTTAAAGCAACACCACTTAAAAGTTTAATACTTCTCATTTTTCGCTGCAGTTTTGTAGATTACACACTTACACAGGGTAGACCAAAGGTAATGGACTTGATGAAATGATTTAAGCACGTTATGTTCGGAAAATATAATTAATTTACAAAAATCTAAAAACGATCTGATGTAATCGGTGTCGCAAGGTTAAAAATAACGAAAGAGATAGACAGACGTGCCATAAAAAAGCGATACATATAAAAATTAAACGGCAAAAAAATGTCATGTTTACAAACTCGTCGCTTTGACAATGTCTCCTCTTATTGAAAGTGACTTCTAAATGAACGCTGTGGTATTTAGAAGTAAAAATTTAGTTCATACATCAAAACGGTAGATCTACCACAAAACGTTAGACCTGGATGGATTTAACACAATATTTACAGCATGTAATGCGCCAGGTAGGTACCAAACACTTTTACGAGAAACACTCACCATATTTTGACTAAGCAACGTTGCAATATTTATAAGTATCAAAAGAATTTCCACTGGAATGCAACAGGTATTATCACGGATGGCCAGTAATGCCTAAATTTCCTAGATTACCACTGGAATACCAGAATTACCATGGAATTTCTTGCGACAATTTCATGGCACCCTGTATTTGTAATTTTTTGAACCTCAGAGAATAATTGATTCGGTCTTTTTGAAGAGGTCATCTCCAAAATTCTGACAAATTTAGTTTTAACTAGTTTATACATCCATAGGTATCGAAGGAAAGTGTTTACGAAAATGGAAGACATCCAATTTACCTAAGTGCCTACTTTTTTTGACTCTGGCAGGCATCGATATTCATTTTGCAGACGTCCCATTTTCAAAATGAACGGCGTTAATCTATCCGGCATTACCTCCCTACTGTCCACCTTTGGCTATTCCAGATCCTGTAAATAACCTTACTAAACAAGAAAATATTCTAATCAATTTAAAAACAATTATCATATAACAAAAACTTCAGTAAACTATTTCAGATACTTATAAACCATTTTACGCAGAGATCTGTAAATGGTTAACTATCAACGCTAATACAGGGTAAGAAGAAAAGTACTTACCATTACTTTTATACATTTTTAAAGTTTTTGTTAATAAAATAAACAAATAAATTTCTAGTAAATAATATTTTTTTATGCATCCAAAGAATTTTCGCCTGCGGCGCTTTTTATTTGATTCATGTCGCGAGATCAACATTATTTGCCCCAACCTCTTCCTTCAAGACAAAATTCTAGCTTCGCCAATGATGGGCGCCCACAGGCGGGGGAGGTACTTTCTGGATTCTGGAATTTTCACTTTTGATAGGAGAAGTTTTTGATACCGCGGTCACGTTTTTTTTTGGCTGGTTACCGTTCCTCTCCCCGCCTTATGTGCACTCATGATTAGGGGTCCCGGATTACGTAACGGGCCTGGGGCCCCCTATAACCAAAAATAGGCCCTGGAACAAGATAATATTTGTGTTTTAAAAAGTTAACCATGAGCAAGGTTTTTTGTTTCCCCTGTAAAATTATCAAAACTAGAGTTAACCCCCTTGTCAAAATGACCGATTCAATTATTTCCGGAATTAGGTGTGCAAATTCCAAAAAACAGTTACTAATACAATTTAATTTAAGATAAATATAACATCATTAATCTAAGATTATTAATTGAATATTTTCAATATTAATACCTTAAGATTAACTAATCCGCCTGTTTCTCTTTAGAGGAACGAAAGTATATAAGACGGTTTTAAAACATTTTAACGAAACAAAAAACGCTTTTGAAATTGTAATTATACTTACCTGTATTATTGTTTGTTCTGGGGGACTAATGGTCACTACTTGTCGTTTCCAACATTTAGCAAGCTTGTTATTTGAACCTACGGCTAAACGGGGGTTCCGAACCACGATCTTCGGTCATGCGAGGGCTATCAACCCTCAGTTTATGGCCATGGCATGAGCTACCGATTGGGGAGAGTGTACCTTCTTCCGCAATGGAGTGAATTAGGATATGATACATTTTACAATCTTTCCTGCATTCTTAAACCTACTAAAATTCGGACATACTTTTTTATTGTGCGTTTGCTCACTCAGAGAATCGAATTCGGACTTCCACGGTCAATTCACCACTGAGCCACTGTCGCAGTTTTCTCACCTGTATATTTTTCCCAAATCCTGCTTTTATTAGCCAGTAGGTGTTTTTCTATAATAACAGGAATTGGTGATTCACAGATCAACATCCATAATATAGGCAGTCCAAAGCATGGGGCAAACAGGCCCCAAAATAAGTAAACCTACAAGTTTATTGAGTTATTTTAATTTTTTTTAGTCGTCATATAAGAATGATTTAAGATCCTTCCATACCAGCGTAAAACGCGGCATCGTTTTCTGACTTATCTACTTAATAGGATGACCGCGTATTATTAGACGATGCGTTATAAAACGAGTACTTTAATATACTAGTGTGTGGCGCTCGCACGTGATTATTATAAATATTGGTAATTTTTCGTAAAGAGACGATATAAACAAATGGAGTCTTGGTCCAAGCAGCTTTTACTGGAAATCATTAAGCTGTTTAAGTCATAAAAGCCACTATGTAAGTCAAGTAACTGAGAGTATACTTCTTCGCTCATACTTAGATAGTTATTAGTAGTGCTTTGGATATAGTATTAGTATAGATGTTCCCGTGAAGGTCCTAAATTGGGGAATGTCGACATGCACCGGTGAATGTCGACAAACACAAATGAGCTCTGGTCAATGTCGAAAACGATAGATTAAAACTGGCTTTTTAGCGGTTTCTTTAGTTCGCTTCCGTTGTGTGGGCTTGTCACAGGCCCACGAAATGTATTAGCGACTGTTGTTGGAATAGAGGATTCAGACTTTTATAAATTAGCAAACAAAAATGATACACCTTAAAGCAAGTTTTTACTCGTAATCAATTTGCAATTTGTAAAGAAAAATTAGGTACTTTTTATGGATGAGGTTTCAACTCAAGAAATGAAAAGAAATGTCGCTAAGAAAAGCAGCTTCTGCTAAATAGACTGTAATCTATTTTCTTTATTTTTACTTTCAATTAAAAAAATAAAATGTTCATTAATATACGTTTGTTACATTAATATTAGTTGTGTTTGTTTTAAGTTGAAAACTAGCTTTATATTTATTGGAAAATTTTTCCCATCTTTTAATAGGTTTACAAAAAACCTATAGAGTTTTATTTTTGCTTTCAACATACACCATGAGTACATGATGAATGTTGACATTCGCCGGTGTAAGTTGGAAATAATGATATTCGGACATACGCCAAGTAAGTTGGTGAGTGTTGACATTCACCGGTGTATCTCGACATTCACCGGATTTCGGACGTTCACAGTAACATAGATACATTAATGTTACAACAACAAAGATATTTAACAATAATCAACTAACCAGCCAATTTAATCAAAGATGCCTGATTAGTAAATTAAGAATTAAGGTAATCGGGCTAGTATGATTGTGAGAAAATTATTTCTGCCAATATCATATAATGTCACAGTCAAACTCGCTGGTTAATTAATTATGAATAAAATTCTTTGTGCAACCCGACTTAAGTATTTAAGACCACGCATCAATGATCAGGTGATACTGTTGCCGTTTACTATGATAAGTTCAGCTTCCCCATATTTGTGAGCAACGTATCTGGGGGTTCAGCTTGATCTGAGCAATTCAGCCTCACCATCTATTGCGACCTTTTAGCTTAGTAAATATTTCCGCGTAACAGACTGATGACCTAAAAATTGTATGTAAAAATAATGTATTTATTTTCTTTATAAATGTGACAGTTAATAAAATGTTTATTAATTATTGATCTAAACAGATTTTTATCTTAAGTAGGTAATCAATGTAATCATAAAATATTTACTTAACATAATACCAAGTGTTTATCATGGAAATTGATATTGCTTAAGTACGCACACCTGTAGTATACTGAAATAGCTCTTATGACTTTGCTGAGAATTATCACAAAGAGCGCTATTTAACGACAAGGGCGGATTTAGCTTTTTGTTATGAAGCGAGGTTGAGGGGTAATGCTTTTGTGAAAAACATGTTTCGGGGAATAGTACATGTATTCAATTTATGATCATGAATCTAACATAGTCACAATACTTCAGTTTTGCTTATTACAGGATTTTATTTTTATGATACATTTTTCGAACAAACGTATGATCTGGCGATGAAACCCACTTTCACCCTTTTTAGCAGACCATTTTGTGGATTTCTTAAAGCGAGACCCATATTCCAAGCTTCATAACTAAGAAACAAATCTCATTTTGGTTCAGATATGCAAATGATTGTCTGACTTTCATCAATGGTAACATCCCAACCGCAAATGGTATTCGTATTTATTTCAATACTCTGCATCCTTCAATAAGATTTACTTTCAAAATTGAACGGGACCCTGTATACATTTTTAGATTATAAATGTCTAGATCCTCACCAGTGCATTATTAAGGTTTTCATTGTGAGTACAAAAGTTTGGTTAGCTATGCACAAGTGTTATAACGGGCTGAATATGTTTTTGGACTAATGCTGTTTTATTATCGATTTTGGCTTAAATCACGTAACTAAATAAAATGATGCTATGGCATTGACTATTATTGTCATTCAAAATGAAGTTGTTTTGCATAATGTCGTCATTTTGGCCAAGGCCTACTGAATTTGTGAAAAGTCTATAAATGTTGACTTTTTATTAGGAGGGTTTCAAGTATTTCCCTATACTAGGTGCTTTTAGAATTTAACTTCAAATATTAATATTTATTTACCATTTCCTTTGCAATTTATTAACTGTATTATTTATTTGAATTTTAATAAGCTTTCTTTGTAATTAAAGCACCCACTGAAAGACCTCATTTAGTAATTAAATGAAGTTTAATAAATCCCGATGTTGTTTTCTTAAGTTAATTAATTTTTAAATGCTAATTAACTTCTATTGCTAATAATTATAAGACTTTTTGGGAGAGTTTAAGCCGTAACAGCTTAAGCCACGTACATTTTAAGATTTATTTTTTTTTATTCCAAAATTGTACTGAAACTTTTTATTAACAAAAATGTTTTTTTCCAATTTAAAATGTATTTTTCACGCAATTTAAGAGCTATTTAACAAAATATATTTTTTAAATGATGAAGTAGAAAATTCGAATCTGACAAATTTCTATCAGTACATTAGCAAATAAATGTATTAAAGGCATTTTCTGTCAATGTTAGAGCTAGAAACATGTTTTAAATAAAATTACCTATGCAATAACTGTTAAAAAAATATCAACAGACAGTAAACATGCATGCAACATGACAGTAAAATTTGCGATGGTAGGTATTATTTTATTTAATGTCTAAAAAGATGATCAAACAACGATCTGTTAGCCGCCAAACATTATCCTAAATCCCTTCTTACATTTGTCAGTTGATATAGCGAAACTCTATCAAACGGCTGAAAGTGAGTTTTTCAGTTGTTCCAGATTTTCATGCCGATCATTTTTATAAAAAGATCAGGAGACCTGGCTAGTCTTATTAATCTTAGTATATATAGTTGGGTCCAATATCATATTCTTGAAAAGCGTTGAGAAGATGGTGCCCTAATACGATGGAATTGTGAGCTGGACAGCCGTCCATCTAATTCCAGACCTGATTTTCACCAGCGACATCTTTCAAATCCAATGCAAGATCAATTTGTTTTTGCAACAGATCCAGAAAACTCGCAGATGTTAAAGTTTGATCCAGAAAAAATTGGCCCAATTATACGGTGTCCAAAAATCCCCGTCCAAACATTTCTCTCTGAGGATATTGCATTCGTATAGCGATAAAACGATTATCGTTTTCTTGACTCTAATTATTAAAGTTTTGATCATCGGGTTTATGGTTTAAGGTAAAGCAAGACTAATTGGAAAAATAAATATTTCTTAAAAAATCTGTTATGGGTACAGCGTTCCATCATTTTAAAAAAAGACTTGATCTTCATTCTTTATCACCTTTCCACAACTCCTGGTGTTTCTCATACTTGTATGAAAGGTATTTGTGTTTCTGTAACAGTTTTATAGAAACACAAATACCTTTCATACAAGTATTGTGATGTTTGCCTACGGTTTTTCCTAGAGTATTAGTACTAACTATACCTTTATTTTCTTCGACATAAAACCGTTTATTTAGGTCACTATCATTACCCTTTCTTCCGACCTATAGTTTTCATTTTTCGGCATTTACTTTACAGTATCTTTGGATTGAAAATTTTTAATTATTTTTGTTATTGTTGATCTGCCTAGAATGGATCCATTAGGAAAACAAAATTAAAAGTTTTTTTGTAAATCAATACACTGGCAAATATTTGACCACCGGCACCTCGAAATTTACAGGGGATATCCCATGTGTCCTGTCGGCCGCATCAGCTGGTATAGTATACATAGAAATAGAATTAATTTCTTGTAAATACATACTGAAGTAAATATATTTTAAAGTCTCAAAAGTTAAAACAAATTAAAAAGAGTCATTTGGTATGTTCTTAAATCAATTAGTTAACAGAACCTAATATATATTATAAAATTTCAGTAAAAATGAGAAAATATATAAACCAAATAATATCCCCTCAATCATGCATCCATTTGATACCAAAGTAGTATACAATTGCTTCGTGTTTCTTATTAGAATTTTAATGTAACTGGCATTGCTTGATCCTACACATAGCCATAATCAGTAAACTTAGGGACATTACAATTTTCAATAAAACACTTTTTTTCTTGTAATTTTTATTTTTAGCAACATTTATTTTACAAACAAGTGGTTAATTGAAGAAATTCCTGATGCAGTGGATCTACTTCTTCAACATTGTTTCCTAAAAATTATTAAAGTATTTCTTAAAAAAAAGTAATGTTAAAGAAATATATCCTGAATAAGATGTATGCTAATCAATTTCTACCATTTACTGAATTTAATCTACCTCTTTTTTTCATTTTCACTTCTTTATACCAATGTATCCTTATAGTTTTATTGGCAGGACCCCAGTCTTTTACAGGCTCTAAAGAATCCTTAACTCTCTAAAAATAACAGTAGCTAGGTATATAAAAATATTTTTTATAAAAATCAATGGAGCCATGCTCAAACAAAAAAATACCTTTATAACGTCACTAAAAGAACGTGGAGATTAAAGAAAGTCTACATTACCAAATTTAGTTAAGCTTATGCCTTAAATAGTGACAATACATTGAAATTGTTGGACTTAACAGACCGTAGCGTAAAAAATTTCCGAAAGATTTTTTTTTATTATAGTGAGCAATACTGCCGTGCTAAACTGAAGCGTCCTAACTGACAAAATTTAAGATTTTTGGGTGCCTACAGTTTTGTTTTAACTAATTTACAAAACTAAATCGTCTTATCTCATTTTATAGACCGTCAATTTATATATTTAATATTGTCCTATCTACAAAATCATATTAAATACTAAGATATTTTGTCCCAACCAACATTCCACACCTATCTTTGTCGTAACTGTACACTTAGGACAATCTCGTTTTGTACGTCCATGATTCTTAAAATGCGATTACATATAAAAATGTCTTATCTGGCCGATTCAAGGCATTACATTTTCTTAATAATAAGGTAGTTAAGACAGGAATTTCGATCGCAAATGCTAGAGAGAGAAACCACGGGGTAGATTTAACTCGAAGAAACACCCTGGTATCTGCCCTGGCTCTAATAATCCAAAAACTCGACTAAAATTTACACAATACACACTATTGGCAAACTTGAATCTAGGGTGCCGATATAAACGCATCAGACGGAGATTATTAGTAGCGTTTAATACGTTAAACAGAGAACATGCTATCCCCTACCTCCCACCTTCCATTCTTTAGAACCCGCGGTCGAAGCAGGCACGGGAGCGATCGATACGTCGACTCGACCACACCACACACATATCCCCCCTTTTAGAAATGTAAGAGAGTGGTTAGGTGTCTCTTTTTAACTGAAGGTTTTGCCAATATGTGCCTTCTCTCTTGGTTGCATTAGAGATTTCGCACCCTAGATTCGAGTTTGCCAATAGTGTATAATATACATATTAGCAAGTCTTTGTCCTATCTATAGCTCCAATAAATTTGTGTAAATACTAAAGAAAAGTGTCCTATCTTACAAAAGTCAAATATCTAATTAAGTTAATTTACTAATTAAAAGGATATTATAATCGTTTACCTATTAATAAACTTCAGCTTAAGTATTGATTAATTTTAACACAGTCTAAGGGGTGGCACATAAAAAAAATGTAAAACATAAATATCTCAAAACTTTATTTTATTCAGTTAGGACGCTTTAGCTCAGCAAGGCAGAATAGAGCTTAACTAGTATTCTATAAACCTTTAATACATTTTAATACAATTAATTTAAAATAAAGTTTTAGGTTTCCTCTCGACGCGACGCCGTAATGAAATTTCTTTGTTTTTTATCAATTTGATCTCTATAGTCTATGGAGTTATTATCTTTTCACCTGAATAGGATCCATTACAATGTAAATATATACTATTAAAAATACACTTTTTCTAGAAATAATTAAAATACGCTGCGAAAACCCATATTATGAGAATATGTCCGTCGTTCTTTTAGTTGCCAGTCGTGCGACCAATTATAATGGTAACCAAAGCAAATGACGGATAAAACGTATCACAATTATTTTTCGTTCTGATATTGTTTCCACATTGTTAGGCGACCGACGCGATGCCGCTTTTCTCTATATTTTATGTTATTTTGGATGTTTTTATATGTGTTTAATCACACATTTGATAATTGAGATACCTAGATTTAGTATATTTATACTGCAAAAAATAAGTATTTGGCAATCGATCAAATTATAACAACAATTATACTATAGTTTCCACGCTACTACAGTTTCTATCAAGTTTTCCCGTGTGAAGACTGCCTAAGGAAACGCTTCCAGTTGATCTCTAAAGAACGGGTAAAGTGTGCGTGCAAGGAAAACCAGGCAACATATTTTGGTACAGAATTATCATTTTAGAGACGTCAAAAATATTTGTTATAAGGTGCATCCAATGGGGAACAAGCAAGATAGAGAAATATTTTTCATTATTGCCACATTTTAACAAGAGCTCAAGTTACTAATTGAAACCACATAAACCAAAATAAGCAAACTTTACGCTGGAATAATATTCTGTAGCCAAAGATTATTTCCTTATTGGTTTTTGGTGTGGGTGACAGTGGCGGCGCCAGGAATTTTGGGATGGGAGGGCACAAATGGGCTTGATAATTTTTGAATGGGCACTACCCAATATAAAAGTGACTTCTAAAAAAAAAGGTCGCCAGCCTCCCGACGCTCTAAAACGCTATATGCAGCGACAAACAAAACTTCCCTCTTGTTCTAAGTGATGTTTAAAAAAAAAGGTGGCAGGCACTCATGTTTCTAGGGTGGGCCGGTACCCACTCTGCCCCCCCCCCCCCCTGGCGCCGCCGCTGGTGGGTGAAAAATAATAAAATAAAACATGTAATTTTTAAAATAATTTAAATTTAAAATAACTTTGTATAAATTTAACGACTTTAGAAGCAATTAGGTTAAAACCGGTATCAAAAGATATCAATTTTTTTTAGCAACACAAGACAATATGAGTTTAAATTTAAATTTTAACTACGTCCATGCCGCAAATAAGGAAACAGTCTAGCGGGGCGAAGAGCAAGTATGTTTAGGGGTGACTTTCTCTTTTTTTGACTTTTTTTTCTATGAATATAAAAAAATTGTGTTCTATCTACCCACCTGACATAAATCACCCTCTGTTACATACAGCAAATGATAGCCCATGTATAATGGTATCATTGCCATGGATGTGAAACAGGTTGTCCACCCAATATTCACTGCCCATTTTGGAAATTCGTTGCCATTGTATGATACTTCCGTATTATGGGCAATTGTTATAATAAACATTGTCTACAATTAAAATGATTGTAATTTTAAGGATGAACTAAACAAATAGTAAATGGTATAAAAAGTGCATTTTATAATATCTATAAATAATATAAGGTAGGACTGAGAAAACTGCTTATCGTTATTGTTCGACAAGGCATCTATACAGGGAGTTATGGGAAAAACCCACAAACCCCAATATTTCTCAGTAATTCCCTTAATATTTCGATTGTTTGTGTCTGTAATTTAGATAATTAATTTCTGTAAAAAAGTTGGTAGGTAAAGTAGGTCTCTATAAACTCGAATAAAAATTAGGCCGATGCCAGTGATTGCTTAGATATGGCGACGCCGTAAAAATGTCAATCGATATTAGATATCTTGTTAATCAGGATCAAGGACCACGAAATACCTATTTAAAAAATATTTTTAATTCAAATTAAAAACAAATTATGATTATAACATACTGAACTTACTATTAATATTAACGGTGTTGTCACCTTCCAACTTACTATCCAAAACCAAGAGATTTTCTCCTTTATCATAAATTCTATATCGGCTACAAAATTCATAACTCCATAAGTCCAACCGACAATAATTACTTCTACTATGGAGATTAGCATTACTGTGATGGACGCAGAATACCAGTCCAATAAGGACAGCCAGTACATCCCGCTCTAAGAGGGAAAAATAATTTTTTGTTTTTATATAATGTAAGTTTCTTGTTTTTGAATTTCTAATAAAAAATTATTTGAAAATATTGTTTAAAGGGGGTGTGCATCAAAAATTAAAGTTTTAGTACAAAAAAATCTAAGAATAACGGTTCAAACCTCGTCATTCTATGACTAACCAGTGCTGAGAAATAGCGGGTTAAAGTTTTACGCGTCGATTTCGTGACGTCACAAAAGCTTCGGCTAGCGGCGCGGCGCTCTGTACTTTGCTTCCTTGCACGTGGCAATAGATACGTTCTTTATTTCGTACCGATATGTTCCAGTCTGTGCCCAATTTATTGTGGAAAGTTTTATTTATAACTAAGGAGTGCTAGTATTTGTGTAATGGCTTTTGGTTTTGAAGTTTAGTAAAAATGAGCTTAAACGAATGGAAGAAGAAAATCGAGCAGTCAACGTACCAATAAGTAAAAAATAAAGTAAATTGGTGTAAATGCTCGGGCTGCGTATTAATGCCGACTGAAAAAGAGTGCGTTTGCGTAATGGGAAAATTGCAAACACCATATAACTTTAAAAGTGTCAATAAGGCGGTAATCTGAGCTAGTATAAACTGAAAATTTCCTAGTAGTAGCTGAAATTCTTCCTCAATTTGATCATTTGCAGAATTGCCCTGTTTCTCAATATTTTCCAGCACTTCAGATTCACTGTCACTAATGTCAGAAGAAAATTTAAATTAAGAGTCCAAGCGTAAGACGACGAATTAGGTTGCAATTAGACTTTTAGACCCGAGCTCCTAGGCTCGGGGGGGAGGGAGGCTGCAGCCCAGCAGCCCTCCCCTAAATACGTCAATGAGAGAGATTTTTGACAGTGAACAACATGGAGGTTAACAACCCGACGAATACTAAGTGCTAAAACTTACGTAAATTCCTTGCACTATACTGATTTATGCAGCGGCCAAGCTTTTGTAACGTCATTCGCTGAAATATAACATCTTTGAAGAGGCATATTTACGTTATTATTGGCGATAGAAGGGTGGGGTTTGGACTATTATTCTTAGTTTTTTTTTAAATAGTGTTGTTTTTTGGCGCACACCCTCTTTAAGTGTAATAATGACAGTTAAAAAAGAAGAATGATTCCAGGAATCATCCTGTATAGGTACCGAATTATTCTCCAGCGTGGGTCGCCTGGTTTTAGAATTTGAAAAATATATTTATGACAAATCTAAGTTGGTTGACATAATGTATAACTATATAATATATCACTTCCGGTTTAATCGATTTATTTCTTGTGGTGTTAGTAATACTTACGTTGGTAGTAATTATTGTAGAACACGCCCACATTAAACAACATGTTAGGAAAGCTATGGCCATCTTATATTTTCGCAGTTTAGGAAATTCGTCCGTGACACTGGTTATAATGGCTTCAGTTGACACAAACTAATACATAAATATAAAAATGATTAAAAGTTGACGCATCATCAATCGTATTTATATGCGTTTCAAGTAATGAGATCTATACTCCAGGTTCAAAATGACTGTCAGTGACTCTTTGCTTTCATATCGAGAGCAGCGGGTTGTAAGAAATCAGAGGAAAAACATTTAATGAAAATAAATATTCTTCTGTATTTGAATTTCAAAAAGATATTGAAGTTATTAAAGTAACCGCCATAAATATAACATTTTTATATACATTTCCATCTTCCGTAAAAACTTAAAAAATTTAGCGACAATATCACCAGTTGATACTACACAGAGATGTATTCAGTAAATTTATATAATTGATATACTTATATTATATATACTTTAAATTGGTTCATATTTTATCCTACCTTTTATAATAAAATAGATTACTTTAACACCCTTTAATTTCTTCGTCCTCTACAGAAATGAACAAATTACACTTGTATCAAAACAATAAAACTAACCCTGTAGAACGTAAAATGTTTCAGTAAGAATCTAAAAAATACGTATCTGTAAATAATAAACGTGGACCAAAGAATGTCCTATCTAATTTATTCTACTAAATTGACCTTCAAAGCCCGTTTTTCTTCTTTTTGACTTAATCAGTTAAAAATCCACATTACCATGCAAAACTCGACCAATCAAACGTATTTTTAATCATTTGGCTCTACTCTTATCTATTTCTAGCTAGCATTCCCTACATGATCAGACTGACATTTCTGAATGATGTCAATTCTTCGTCATTCTCGCATCAGTCTTTTTTCTAATAAGAATTTACATCATTCCGGCCATCAATCCTTAAAATTTGTCCTTACACAATTATTATTACTGTCATTCCTTGAGCAAAATTGTCAGTCTGAATGATAGTGATAGATTGTTGGATCCCTTTTTACCGTGATATGTACCGTATTGTCAAATTCGAATCTAGGGTGCGAAATCTCTAATGCAACCAAGAGAGAAGGCACATATGGGCAAAAACTTAAGTTAAAAAGAGCCACCTAACCACTCTCCTATATTTCTGAAAGAGGGAATATGTGTGTTGTGTGGCTAAGTCGACATATCGATCGCTCCTGTGCCTGCTTCGACCGGGTGTTCTAAAGAATGGAAGGTGGAAGGCAGGGAATAGCGTTTTCTCTGTTGAACATGTTAAACGAACGCTACTAATAACCTCCGTCTGATGCGTTTATATCGGCACCCTAAATTCGAGTTTGCAAATACGGTATATACGCTTCTTGTTTCACAAAGCGGCGGAATTTTTTGCTGGAGTTTTTACACAGAAGAAAGAAATGTAAATAATGGTATATTTGTGGCGCTTACTTTACCTCTAACTTCGTACAACCCGCTATACTCTATATGAGAGCGATGAATCACTGACAGTAATTTTGGACTTATAGTATTTATATTACACAAATAAAAACTTAATGATGTTCATATATACTTATTTTTTTTTTGAGACCCAACTATTCTCTCTTGTAACTTTCACGTAATTGAGGTTGTTAAGTTTGTTATTTCAATTTTTTTTATGATATATTGCGTTTTGGTATTGATTTAATAAAAATATATTTACTCGTTTTATTGGTAACACACTATAAAACTTTATTTACTCCTATGCAAAATAACTAAGCTAATAATAATTTGAATAAAGTGTAAAGTGAATCCGATTATATATTTTTTTAAATTTGGTCATTTGCCCTCTTCTAAACTTCATCAGCAGACATAATTATTATAGTCCTGGAAAATATATTTTAAACTTATTATGTGTCTTTCTGTGATCCAGAAGTACCGTATCCACCCGGTATAACCTACTATGGTAACATTGTTAATAAGGATAATTGTGGTAATAAATTAATCGTAGATATGATCTAGAATTCATGACAGCCAGAGTTTTGTGTAGGTGGTATATATTAGCTGTTTCCCTACTGTTATGAATAAATCACAATATTTCCTAAATAGTCAGATTAACAACAAGCCCAATACATTTTCGTTACAAACAAGATGGGAAATATTTTATTAACCAACCAACAAGGATATTTTACCATTTTGTCCTTTGGTGGTAAGATTTTAATTGAAATGGTCCAATTTTATATTCTTACTCTTACATTTTTTTCCTTTTACTACATGTTTACCCGTCTCATATAATCTCATGAAAAATATTTTTGATACGCCGAATCCGTAATACTTAAGTTATCAAACCTTCTACCTATTTTACTCTTTTTTCATTTAATAACATTTTCTCTCTTACTCCTGGATCTAAAAGAGGGAAAACGAAACAGACAAGTATATAATAGAAAAATACTATAAAATATTATTCTTTTTACTCGTTTTCCTGTAAAATTGCATCGTAAATAATTAACCAAAACGATTTGCGAAAAGGAAAAGTTTAAAAACTAAACGTTTCCTACAAGACCTTTGTAATCTAATCGAAGAAATCGTCCATATTTCTCAAAGAGACCGGATATAGATTTAAAGGAAAAAAGGAAAGACAACAAAGTCTCGGTCTCAGCAAATATAATTGTGTGGTTACACGTGTTTCACCCTTTCGGGCATCATCAGACCTAAAACAAGGGACCTAACTAACAGATACACGAATAATTAAAAACCACTAATTACCCAGAATTTAAAACAGAAAAGAAACAGTTACAACATATTAAAATTTAAAAATGTAAATAACAAAAACAAAAAATCAAATGTCAGAGAGCAGCCGGGTCAATTGGATCAATAAATCCAGTGAAACGAATGCGACGGGATCTAACTATGTTCAAATGCCTGAAAATATGAAAGAAGATGAGAGCGTAGCCAATCTGTTCTGTGCATTTACTGCAGTACTGTTTCTTTTCTGTTTTAAATTCTGGGAAATTAGTGGTTTTTAATCATTCGTGTATCTGTTAGTTAGGTCCCTTGTTTTAGGTCTGATGATGCCCGAAAGGGTGAAACACGTGTAACCACACAATTATATTTGCTGAGACCGAGACTTTGTTGTCTTTCCTTTTTTCCTTTGTAATCTAAGCCAAAAATACATTATTTAAAAATTTAAATTAAGAGTCCAAGCGTGAGACGAAAAATTAGGTTGCAATTAGACTTTTAGACCCGGGCTCCTAGCAGCCCGGAAGCCCTCCTTTGCCTAAATACGCCACTGGAATTACATTCTTACCACACTACTTAATCCAAGAAAAAACAACATTAAAAAAAACAGGATTGCCCACAAATTTGGCCAAGGCAACATACTGATGGCCTCAGGATATGTTATAAAGGCAAGGCCAGGTCCACCGGCAGCAACAGAAGAAACCTATAAAAAAAACAATATACAGGTAAATTTGTAAGATATACAGAAATTTAAGGGCATATTTCTAACCTAATAAATACATTTTTTTATAAAGAAGAAGTCTCAAGCTATGTAAACGTGTCGGCGCGTGTCTATTTAAGGGAGATATCGCTTGGAGCGATTTTTACGATGATCGCAAAGCGATCATTATCATTGCGGGTAGATAATCTCTAGTGCTGATCGCCAGCTAGATTGCTTTGCTTAATAGTCACTATTCTATCAGTAGTATACGTAAAAATAACCTACCTGACTACAAGTTGTAGACACAGTTGAGCTGAGTGAAATAGTTGTGAAATGTTGAAATACCACTTTAAAAAGCAATTGACAATGAAGAGGTTTTAAAAGAAGATTTCTGAAATCTTTCATTTTAAGAGAAGTATGGATGAATAATACTTCAAATATCGTTCGACTCTAGCAATGGTTGCTTGAGGAAAAACAAATCAATTACAAGGCACACCTAGAAAGCAGTGATAGGATTGCTTTATTATCGCTCTGAGATCATCGTAATATTGAAAAAACACAGAATCTCTTACTAGTCAGGTGGAAGCAAACATTTAAGAAAGCATGAAAAATAAATTTTCAAACCACCTGAAAGTGCCTTAAACTATAAGGTTGTATTTTGTTAGATCTCTAACAGTGTTAGACAAAATACAACCTTATAGTATAAGGCACTCTCAGGTGGTTTGAAAATTTATTTTTCATACTTTCTTAAATCATCGTAATAGTCGCTCCAAGTAAAACACCATCTTTGTTAACTACATTTAACACGAAGCCTTTTAAACTATAGATTTCTTAAAAGAAGGTAGATATTTGTTACTTACCGGAATTCCAGTTTTATGTGACATAAAACCAAGTGTTGAAAATACAACGAAACCTGCTAATATACTAGCTCCACTATTGCATAAAGGTACTGTTATTGAATCTCTAAAAAAATTATTTTATTAAATGTCAATATTAGGATAAACTTTATAGACCGGAAGGAGTTTTACTCTTCCACATTTTCTTTCTTTATAATATTAATACAGATATGCCCGAAACAAACAGTACTGGAGCTAAGTTGGCGGTGTTTTTATGCGTGCGCTGTCACACTCAAGTTAGTTAGTTAGACCTGTCAAGTAAACCTCAAACAAGTAATTAGTAGGGCCTAATTGTTAAAAATGGTGTTAAGTACAGAGGAGAAAGTGTTTCTGGTAGAGCATTATTTTCGCTCATACGGAATGGGCCGACATAATGGTGCAAGTTTGCTATACGTGTCTGATCAATTCACACAACGGTTTAATAAACGTTCTCCAAGTAATGCTGTAATTTTGAAGGTTATTGAAAAGTTCAGAAATACGGGTAGTGTATTGTGCCAACGAAAAGGAAACTCGGGGCGTCCCAGGACAGTTAACAACAACAATAACCATGAACGTGTTTTTGAGCAAATCTTACAAAATCCGAAAGTCAGCCAGGCAAGGACAGCGTTACAACTTGATTTAAAAAGAACTTCCGTTCAAAGAACCCTGAAGGAGCTGGGTGCATGTTCGTATGTGATTCAGGTACATCAACAACTACATCCTCGGGATTATCGCAGTAGAGTGGAATATTGCGCCAGAATTCTCGCGTTACAGTATGAAAATCCTGTATTTTTGAAAAATGTTTGGTTTTCAGACAAAGCACACTTTCACTTGTCAGGCTATGTGAATCGTCGCACAAATCGATTTCTGGGCTTTGCCAGACCCGATGAGGTTCAAGAGGTTCCTTTACATAGTGCAAAAGTAAGTGTCTGGTGTGCTGTGTCCGGACACGTAATCATTGGTCCGTACTTCATCGAAGAGAATGGTAGGCAAGTCACACTTAATCAACAGAGATACAGACACATTTTAACACGATTTATTCCTGATCTACGTCAATTCTGTCGTGCACGTAACTTGGCATTTCGAAACCAATTTTTTCAGCAGGACGGGGCAACTTGCCATACTCCTGCCGCAATTCGTCAATTTCTTCAAGAACATTTTCCAAGCAAATTCATTTCACGATTTACTGACTTCCCTTATCTTTCACATTCTCCAGACCTCACACCTCCAGACGCATACATTTGGGGCATGGCTAAAAAGAAGAGTTTCCTTCAATATTTTATAGGCTATCCTCAAAAATGACCATTTTGTTAGAAACACAAGTGGCAACGTACCAAAGGATTAATATTCTAAACGGAAGGCAGAGCGAGATGCGATTGAAACATATTCTACCATTTCTGTTTGCTTTGTGATACTTAATATTTTTACTCTTCTAGCTTATTAATAGGATATGGACTGATAACGCAATTCCCTCCCGGTATAATTCAAAAAACAAGTCAATACTTACAGTTTATTATTATTATGAAAATTATTGTAGCTTGCCATATTCACTATTCCACCCCATCCTGGTCCTAGGGAGAAAAATATTTGAACAGCTGCATCACACCAAACCTCAAAAATAAAGAGTTTTATTATGTAAAATCTTGTAAGTATTGAGGAACGGATGTTTGGACTATATTATACAGTGTCTGTCCAGATTTAGTTAACATGGGAAACCTTTTTATTTTCAATTTTAGCGCAAAAATGTATTCTTCATAAAAAGTTTAGCATAAAAATAATAACACTAAGAAAGTTAGGTTATATTACACAGGATTCGTATAAAAGTTATATTATATCTTAAATCGCAGAATTTTTAAAATACCGTGTTGTGGATAACAGAAATAACTACAAAAATTTAAAATATGCAAATCTAATTGACCTAGAAAACGGAATTAACCAGGCTTATTGTAATCAGATGTCACCAATTCGTATGGAAAATTCCTTTAGAAGTTAATTAATTAAATGCATAGAAAATGATGATTCTGTCATTAGCCTAATAATTTTTTTGATACTTCTTATTGTCTTTAAAACACAAATGTTTGATCTATAAAATTATTTTCTTGGGCATCGATTTTTTAAGTTTAATCACACATTGTATAATACAGCTTATATCTTTTAGTAATAAGATTAGTTTTTGTCAGAACTGAAGATTTTTAGGAATATTCTCTTCCCAGACATGCATTTTAAGTTTTTGTCGGACTCTGTAAAATATAACTTAAATTTATTAACTTCATTATTATTTTTAAGTCAAGCAAAACGATTTATTCATTTTTGGGCTAAAATTTAAAATAAAAAATTTTCCCATATATTAACTAAATCCTGGTAGGCACTGTATAATATACATACCACACCATATCTCTTAAACTAATTTACATATTGGCATATTTTTTTTAATCCATGAAAAAATGTTAGCGGTGGATATAATAATTTGGTATCCGTTTAAAGCGTATATAAAATTGATAACAAGCTATTTTATTTTTCAGGGCACCTAAATCTTGAGGCGTAAAAAACAAACTTTTAAAACAAAAAAAAGTTTTTTATTCTTCCGGTGTATAAAAAGTTATTAAATAACTTTATAATTAGTTTAAAAAATTAGAATGCCCTAAAATTCAAATAAAAGATTATTATGATTAAAATTAACACCAAACAGTTTTTAAGAGTTGTATGGTAATTTCATAAAATATCTTCTGCTTGGTAGCGATTATAAAATTTAAGAATATTAGAACATTCTTGGGTTTTATATAGCCCTTAGCGCCATCTCTTGATAGTCCCACACCAAAAACCCAAAAAAAATATTAGATTAAAAAATATTTTCATTATAAATACTGTAAAAAACAAATAGCTTTAATTTTGCATAATAAGTAGCAGAGTAGTACATTGTATACCTACCTAGTAGGAAATGCTGAATATTCCCGGACGACCGTAAAGATTGTATGTCGAGGCGCAAGCCGAGGCTGACAATACGGAGTCCGGGAATGTGGCTTTTTCTACGAGGAATACATACTATTTGTCCGTAAATCGAAAATTATTAAAAGGGCATAACTCATTACAATCAAATTGTTGAAATTTTGAAATAAATATTATTAACTTTGTTCACAAACAAAGGATTTTTGTTGTAACTATGGAAACAGTAATGTTGAATTGTCAAGCTTACCACATTTTAGTTTGCAAGTAGCCGTACAGAATAGTAAATTCTGTAACGAGGTTGGAATGAAAATTTGATCCGAGTGAAAGATTCTGAACCACGAGTATCGAATTTTCATTCTAACCGAGTAGCAGACTATATTTTCTCCACGACCAAAAATACTATTCGCAATATTTGTAATTTCAGGTGGAGTATTATCCAGTTCTATATCTGATTTATCCGATTTTTCACTCATATTTTGACTTGCACTAAAATTTGTCTGCTGACATTGACAGTTTCGAAATTCATGGCAACCTATGTCGTTTAGATCAATTACAGAATATTTATTCCGTATCTTGTTATGGAATGAAAATACACGCAAAACGCATAAGAAGCAAGTGTTTCAGAATAAATATTCCAACTCAAGAGTGAGAATTTTTACATTCTATTATCAAAAATGATTTTGGAATTATTGCATTAATGGTCGTGGAGAAATAAGATTTCCTATACAGTACAATATAGTATATTACATAACAAGTGATGAAAGTGATACTTTTCAAGCGAGGAGATAGTTAGCACGAGGCGTCAGCCGAGTGCGGAAATTCTCCGAGTTTTAGAATAATCACTTTCACACGAGTAATGTACACTATTTTTTCTACGACCACAAAGAATTATTAAAAAAAGCCTTTGATTTGTACCAAAAAAAATATTTCAACTCTAGAGTTGAAATTAGCATACCTAGGATTATGTTCCACTTAATATCTGGTTTAATATAGTTTGTCAATAGGCTTTTCCTTTATTCGTAGTTTAACATTTTCATTTTTTCATATTTTATATATCATAGGAAGACCTAATCCTGGATTGACTTAACCAGAATGAAAAATTTTAAATTTCAAGGAAATATACATTAAACCAAAATTTAAAAAATCCACCCTACAAGGAAGATTTCAATTCAAAATAATTCTATAAATTATTTAATGTTTTTATAAAAAAAAGATGGGATTTGGACCTGTGACCTCCCGTTCTGTAGACAAGAGCTTTAGTGTCTAAACTATGGCGTCCATGGCTACCAGTTAACCAGCGCGACTTGTTTTTTCTTTTATTAACATTTTTTATAATTTCACATGGCGTATTTTCACACTCTAATTCTAAATCACTCGACAAATACATGAAAAATAAGTTAAAACACTTTACAATTACTGATTTCTAAAATTTGTTCTTTTTAATAAATAGGGGTGGTCAGTCAAATTGACATCATATGTTTAAATTAAATAGTGTGCCTTGTATTACCACTCTAGAGTTGAAATATTTTCTTTAAAAAAAAAAGTTTCATATTGTTCAAAATTATAGATATAATGCAAGCGGCAACGACGGCCTTTTTTTTAAAAGTAACTTTTGATGGGGGAAAAGGGGCCTAAAACTTATATAGCACCGAGCCCGTTATAAACTTGATCCGGCCATGAATTCTTAATACATTTTACACCATTTAAAAAAAACTAAGAAACGTTTTCCACTTACCTTAAAATTGGTAAGTTGATCCCACTGAGGATAAATAAAAAAATAAACTCCACTCATTGCTCCGGGTAGGGTAAGTCCCCTAAGTAACAGGACCAAAATTATGAAAAGAGGAAAAGTAGCAGTAAAGTAAACTACCTTTCCGATGGTTTTAACCCCGTTACTCATACATAAATAAGTAACAATCCACGCCAAAGTATTGCAAGTGAATATGGGCCAAACTATATCACCCATATCGTCAATGCTGTCTGAAATATGCAGTATTTCAGAACTGAAACAAAAATATAATCAATGTATCTTGAAAAATCCCAGTTGACTCCGATTTTATAGATTTATGATAATTATGATAGTTACCTACCTGCCCTTAATGTAGGGGAAAATTCGACCATTACATGAGAAATACCTGGATCTATTGTACCAGATGTACTTTGTAAGGGGTTTAAATACATATAACATCTATCTTAAATTAGTTGTATTTCAACCGTTGATCCGTTTAGAGAGTTTTGAGCCACATGTCGCGAGTTTGTGTAAATAGGCCAAATCATTTTGGTTATACCGGGTGTCTCATTATTTCCATAATAGTTCTCAAAAAAAAATGCGAGAGGGCGCAATTTATTATAATGACACATTTTTTGATTTTACTCCGAAAAAATAAATCATACGGTATAATTATGATACCATAATTGAAAAGTAGGTAAAATTTGCTAGAAAAAATATTAAAACCGTAGCTCGATATCTCCGATCGTTTCAGTGTTATCGCCAATAGAATAATTTTTAAAACTTTAAATGAAGAAGCGGTTATATATTTTTTAGAAAAAAAGTGGGACGCCACTGATATTTTTCCATGCGGATATTATTTCGAATTAGCCTGGTCAATTCTGTATAAAAATGGACTCTTGCGTTTTTCTCCTCAGGCACACTTTCCTTAATTAAAATAATTAAATTAAATTAGCTCTACTATTTATTATTATTATTATTATTATTTTTCTCAATGTTAGTTTTCACAGCTTTTTGTTGGTATTGCTGGTATTATTTATAGTACAGAGAAGAAATTCATCTTAACCTGTACTGTTTAGGAACTTCCGTACTATATGGCATGTTTGGAGGATGACGCTTTTCTGGATTAGTTGGTATAAATAACCTGATAGGCCCAGTTTTTCCAAGTTGGGCTTGAAATTTTTCGTCATAGCTCCCTCCACCGATATTATGATCGGAATTATGTCGATTTTATCTAGCTTCCATATATTTTTTATCTCTATAGCCAAATTCGAGTACTTGGTATTCTTCTCCGATTCGGTTTTAGAGAGGTTGTGTTTTAGTGGGCAACCTATATCGATTATGAAAGCTTTCTTGGTGGTTTTTTCGATGAGAAGAATATCCGGACGGTTGTGGTCTACTGTTCTATCCGTTATTATTGGCCTGTCCCAGTATAAGAGATATTCAGGGGATTCAAGGACTGGCTCGGGTGAGTATTGGTAGTATGGTGGAAGGTTTTCCCTTAGCCCTAGTTTATGGGCCAGTTCCTTGTGGATGATCTTTGCCACCTGATTATGTCTCCCCAGGTAAGCGTTGGGGGCCATAGCACCACAACCCGCCGTGATATGTTCTATCGTCTCTCCGGGGCAGTTGCATTTTCTGCACACATCTTCCACATTCCTTTTCATGATGACCTTTTCATAGTTTCGAGTTCGAATGACACGGTCTTGGATAGAGATAATAAAACCTTCTGTTTCAGCGTGAAGCTGCCTTTTCTCTAACCAATTCAGTGACATTTCTCTATCTATGAGTGGATTTTGGAGTGCAGTAGGGTATTTGCCGTGTAGAGCTTTCTCTTGCCAAGTTACAAGCTGTTGACTTGGCGGCGCGCGGATGATGTTAGGTAGTCCGTTTCGCTTTAAGTTGAGGGCTGTATATCCAGCGTCTGCGGCAACCACTTTTTTAAGAATTTCCCCATTCGATTCTTGGAAGTATTTTCTTATAGAGGTCTCTTGTGACTTGCACAAGTTATATATATTAATGAGACCTCTTCCTCCCTCCTTTCGTTTTAGGTAGATTCTTTCAAGTGCAGAGCGTGGGTGGTGGAATCTGAATTTTGTTAGCAGCCTGCGCGTAAGCCTATCCAGTTCGTGCAAATCCGTGTCTGAATACTTAAGGATTCCGAATGAGTAGGTAAGTATTGGTATTGCCCAGGTGTTGATGGCAGTAGTAAGGTTACCAGCATTCAGATGAGTATTAAAAAGCTTTGTTAGTCTGCTTTTGTATTTGTTTTTAAACTCCCTTTTTAGGCTTGTGTGGTTTATTTGTTGGTTTTGGGAGATGCCTAAGTATTTATATGTTTTGTCCTCATCTAATATATCTATGCCTTCAAGCAGTCCACGATTTTGTTCAGTCTTTCCGCGTATGACATTCAAGATTGCGCACTTGTCTAAGCCAAACGACATTTTGATGTCATCGCTAAATGTCTTGGTTATTTGAATTAGGGACTGTAGGTGGGTTTTGCTTTCAGCGTAGAGTTTGATATCGTCCATAAATAGAAGGTGGTTTATTCTAAAATTCTCAGTTAAGTTGGGACGATATCCGTAGGATGTTGATTTTAGTAGTGAGGACAGTGGGTTCATGGCCAAAATGAACCAGAGGGGGCTTAAAGAGTCGCCTTGAAATATACCTTTTGATATACTTATATTGCCAAGCTTCTCTTGTCCAATATGGAGATTGGTATTCCATTGCTCCATTAGGGTACCTAACATGTTGCGTATTAGGGGGTGTACTTTGTATATTTGCAATATCTTCTTTAGCCAGTCGTGAGGAACAGAATCGAATGCTTTACTATAATCTATGTAGCACATATTTAGATTTCGCCTTTTAACCTCTGCCTGTTTTATAATAACGGCATCGATTGTAAGCTGTTCCTTGCAACCCAAAGCTTTCCTAATACAGCCCTTTTGCTCATCAGCTACCAGGTTGTTGTTTATGCAGTGTGTGTATATTTTTGAATACCACTGACAGACAGGTGATCGGTCTGTAATTTTTTGGGTCGTTTACCTGCCCTTTTTTAAATAAAAGGAAGGTATTGCCACTGGCAAGATGAGCTGGGAAGTGTTCGGGGCTTAGGAGAGCCTTGCTAAAGCAGTTTGCAAATTATGAATTTGGTCAGGTCCCGGTGATTTCCAGTTAGCCAAGTTCTTAGTGGCATCCCTTATGTCGATGGATGTTACTTGCGGCTCAGGCATTTCTTGCAAAGTTTCAGCCTCGGCTTCAAATTTTTCGAGCCAGCTTGCTTCTTCATTGAAATGGGACGCGTCAGACCAAATATTACTCCAAAATGCATTAAATTGGTCTTTATTCATGTCATTAGTTGGAGTAAGGTCATTTTCTTCTTGGTTCAGAGTCCTATAGAAGGTTTTTTGGTTCGTGGTGAACTGTAGGTTTTGTACCTTTCTCTTTGTGGCTTTATTGTATCGCCTTAGACGGGCACCTTTAGCCTTACATTTTTGTCTAATAGTGTCTCTTACGACAGTTAGCAACCGTTTTACATCGGGACTATCTAAAGGAATATTCTTTGCTTTCAGTATATCTTTAACCTTTTTAGCAACCTTGCTGCTAGAGTTTCCATTTAGATGTTCTCCAATGATATCACTTTGTGCTCGTAACTGGCTTATTTGTTTTTCAAGTCTCATTTTCCAAGCGGGTACCGCTTGTTTCTTGGTTGTTTTCTTATCAGTTCTGAGATATAATGCCTGACCATTGAGTTCAATTACAGTTACTGCTGCTGCATATAACCCACTGTGTAATGTCTCGAGGTCCTCAGTTGTATTTAAGGACGTTCCTGCTGCTAGGTTTACTCTCGCTAGTATTTCGTGGGTTCCTTTCTTGAATCTTAGCTTAGGGATACTCGGTCTCAAGGTCGGGTCACTATTTTCAAATAAGGACAAATTTTCCAAATATTTTTGGTTCGTATTGTCCGTATCAGCCTGTATAGTTTGATCTTGTTCATGTATTACTTCCTGCTGTGCTGTTAGTTCTTCCACATGCTGAAGGTTGTGCAACGTTCTGCCAACTTCACGCCGTATTTGATCTATTTCAGCTTGGGGTAGCAGGTGGTTAGCATAAATAGCTCTTTGACGGCACGCTACATTTTGTTCCGTGAGTTTTAATTCCGGATATATCTGGCTTATTTCTCGGTGGAGTTTTATTCTCCAGCCAGGGCGGGGGTTATCTTCACAGTCGTTAATCAAGAGGAATGCTTTGATAAATGTTCTATTCATGTCACGAGTCCACTTAATTCGACCGGTTTCTGTTCTTCTGGGTAGACCAGCGGCAGTTCTATCGACTCCAGGGTCAGGCTGCAAGCTAGTCTCCATTATGATGTGTTCCACGCCGGTGTTCGGTTGAATAGTTCGGTTGTCGGCAGGGGCTTGTCTTAGCATCCTGCCGTTAGTATTATTAGTACTATTCGAATTTATGCCTCCCCCAGAATCCGTGAGGCTGCCTGCTTGCGCAGTGTGGGATTGCGAACCCACCTGGGGTACATATTCTTGTAAATTCGACATCATATTTGTTTAAATCCATATTGACACATTTCGTCAGAAATGGTTTGCATTTATACCTTCTGCCAGGTTATTGATACAGCCGCCCTTAACATAGGGAACAGACGCTGTTGAGAAATCGCCCCTAACATGGAGTCAGCCGTTCCTTCACTACATCAGTTCCTACGCCTACCTGCGGTAGCCGGTGACCAATGTAGGCCCCTTTAAGGCAAGGACCACCAACCTTTTAGCCGCCTTTTACGGCAGGCAGGTTCTACCCTGGGCCTAGATTCGCAAAACGGAACCCAGACGGCTTTTATTATTATTATTATTATTATTATTATTATTATTATTATTATTATTATTATTATTATTATTATTATTATTATTAATATTATTATTATTAACATTGATAATGAATAATTGTGTTTTATAAAAAATGTTAGAAATGACCACCTTTAATGGGCAAGCTTCCGCCCGTCTAATTTAATTTAATTATAAAATATTGTTTCTATTATTGACCGTTGTCAATAACGACGGTCAATAATAAAGGCTTCTGGCAAGGGGTAAAGAAAAACGATTTTCAAAGTTAATAATCGGTCAATAGTAAGTGATTTTAAAACTAGTAGTGGAAAAAATATATTTACCGGGTACGCTGTCGGTAACATCCAAATATTTTAAGGGTCTAAGGGAATAAAGAATATTCCTTCAATTTATTAAAAATATCTTAATGTTTTAAAATAGTTTTTGCTATAGGTACTTACTTAAAAAATTCATCGGCTGAAGTTTTAAATCCACTTAACGATGAGTTGGATTTTCGCAAATTCTCTAATAAGTTCGCATTGGTATCTGGATCTCCAAGCTAAAAAGGATCTTGTAATATATCAAAATTAAAACTAACAATTATTTTATTTTATTGTTAGCTCTAGAATGCACATTAATATGGGGACACCTATTTTTAACTAGTAAAATTTAGATAAGTCTTAGTAAGAGGGGCGGCTCGTCAACAAGTGCGCTCGTGCGCGCGCACTGCCTAAGAAAGTCAAGCACCAGCAAAAATAAAATTTATACTTATTTAAAAAAATATTTAGGTAACTGAAATAAAGAACTTGTATAATATAACAATGGCGAAGGCGTAAGACTTCAAGCGCGACCGAGCGCGCGGGCAGACTCACCGGCTGTGTGCTTTCGCTTTGTTGGTGTGTATTTGTTCGGCGCTCTTATGGATGGAGTTTCGTGCGATTTTCCTTATGCGGATTGATCGGGAATATTCGGTTAATCGCCCGATGAGAGGGCGTCGCCGGGCGCTTTCTGAATACACACTTCAATCATTTAATATGACTGTTTTATGAGTTTTTGACGCGATTAGATAAGTTTGGAGTTTATTGACGGTGTTGTGGATGTTTTTGTGTTGTTTTTAAGTTTGGAGTTTATTGACGGTGTTGTGGATGTTTTTGTGTTGTTTTTAAATTAATAATGGCTAGTAGTTTGGATTGTGTCACACGAAGTGATATAGTTATGGACCAAAATTCTGTAGAGGACATTATAAATAAATTTTCGACATTCGATTTCCAAAGGAAAATTGACATAAGAAGGTTAGGAAGGCCTACGCCGGATTTAAAATTTATTAGACATTTACAAAAAAAAACAAATGGATATGTGGGTGTAATATTAGAAACTCACTGTTTTGTTTCCCATGCTTTTTATTTTATAATATAAACATGGACAAGAACTGGAGCCGTGTAGGCATTACAGATTTAAATCATATACAAAGGTGAAAAGGGGCGTGGCACCTCGAAAAATTTTCGCCTGCGGCGCATTTTTGCCTGTGCGCACACCCTACGATAAATATCACGAGCCGCCACTGTAAGACTTTACCATATTTTGTTAGGGTTTGTTCTATAAAAAATACCTAAATCAATAAAATAATATCAAAGAAGTATAAATTAAAATTGCTTTTATCATTTGCTATAACTTTTTAGAATTAAATATACTATTATACACTTGCGTGCATAGAAATTGTCCCACTGAAAACTTTAAATACCAATATTTTTTTTTGAAACCAGAAACGATTGATGAAATGTATTTTTATGAAAATATATGAAGTCATCATATACAGAGTGGCCAACTCACAGCGTCGGATATCATACTTAACTTTTTAAAAGAAAATAGTTATTGGGAGCTATTCGTTTCTCAATCTAAAATTATTTTAAATTATACATGGTGCCCAAATAGTCAGGGCATATCAGATATACTTGTTTTTAATGGAATACTCTACATAGGTTAGGTTAGGTTAGGTAAGAGTGGCAGACCCTTGGTTCTGACCAAACGGTCTCACGTAGTCCTGATTAGGTCCGTTGTGATACCACACGTGTTCCGTAGAACCCACCTTCATCAGATCACTGATGGTTTATGCGACGTAACCGCGGAAGGATTTTAACAACTCATTCAAACCAGCCACTACTGTTCAGAAATCTGCTCAGCCGTCCAAGTTGTAAGTTGCTTAGTTCCTCCAGGCTATCGAAAGATGATTCACCCAGAGTAGTGAACCTCCTTCTTGCGAGGCCAGGGCATTCACACAGAAAATGTTGAATACTTTCTTCCTCTTCCTCATCTCTGCAGCTTCTGCAGAAGTCGTTAGTGGGTATTTGCATACGTTCGGCATGTCTACCGAAGAGGCAATGTCCGGTAACAACCGCAGTAATATTTCTCACGTCTTTTCGACTGTGTCTCAATAGCTCTGCGGTTCTCTTTTTATCGAATGTGGGCCACAGTTGCCTGGATGTACTACAGGTTGTCAACCCTGTCCATACTCTACATATTATATTATTTTCTTAAGCCTCACAAAAGTCTACGCTTGTTTTATATAAAATATCTTATATATTTGAGATATTGATTTTTAAAATGTGGAATAATATTCGGACTTTGAGAGGCTGTAACATTGGAACGGTTAACTTAGAGAAAAATGGCTCTTACCTCTCTAACGTAGTTTTTTATTCTCTATCCAAAAGTTACTAAATAAACTAAAGACGGAAAGATGAAATCCATTTTTCCCTAAGATCAATCGTTTGAATGTTACAGCCTGTCAAAGTTGGAAAATGCCATATTTTAAACATCAATATGTCCAAAACAATTGAATTTAGAAATATGATATTTTATACAAAATAAGCGTAGAATTTTGTAAGAAATTGGAAAATAATTTAATATGTAATGGTGTTTCATTAAAAAAAAATGTTTGATATGTTTGGGATACCCTGTATACTTTAAAATAATTTTAGAGTGTAGAACTAATACCTCCCTATAACTCAGGTTTGTTAAACAAATATTACCTTAATACATGCATTTGTGTTCCAAGGATTATCACACTCAGCCCATGGCAGCTTTGATTGAAAGGAATAAAACAAAAAGAGTATTGGGTAAGCGTATAAGGTTACAAAGTATATTGTAACAATAAAATTTACAACGATAATTGCAATTCCAGCTCCTAAAAAGTTATTTAGATATTATTAATTATATTATTTCAAAAGCACATTTTTACATGAGAATTGAGGGCATTTTATAAAGATTGGTAACATTTTGCCTACAAACAAAATTCTGCTAATCGATTTTTCAGGCGCTAAGATCTTGGCATGCGCAATATCCAGTATAAATAACACATCTTAAGCAGATGATGTATCTACGCGAACATAAGGATTAATACGTATTAAAACGTATTAACGATCATTTTCGTGTATTTTTATGGAATTTTTAGGAGTTGTTTTGTGGTTATTACAAAAAAACTCTTTAGAATAACTTAGGGATCTTTATAAACTACTATGTTAGATATAGTGCCATTTACGGGTTGTGTAATTTCTAACCTCTCCCCCTCTACTCTGTTTAATATTAACATGATCCACAAAATGATGTGAATTGCAAAAATTTTGTATCCGCCGGGTCACTTATAAAGGTTCGGGTTTTCCGGCTCTAACAATTTTTCCGGGCCTGTCGGGCCCGATGGGCCGGACGAGCTTCACAGGCCCGCCGAACTTTTGTGGCTAGTCGGCCTCTCGGGTCAGCTTTAGTTTGCTATTTTTTAAAGAAATATTTGTAAAATAATTTTCAGGCTGTAATAATTTTTTTCGGGTCTTCCGGCCTTGTCGGGCCTACAGGATTGGTTAACGGGCCAGCAGATTTTGGTTAACGGGCCAGCCCGGACAGCGTCGCAAAATTTCCGTTCAGGCTGGGCCGGGTCGGGAGCACTTACCAAAGACCAAATTTTTGAGTACCTATTCCTGTATATTTTTATTAAAACGCATTGAGTTATATTCTTTATGTTTTACCATTGAATCCAAAATTGCCAGTAAAAACAGCTTAGTTAACAAAGGAACTGTTGCACAAGGTTTTTGTTTTTTTTAATGGAACACTCTGTATATTTTTTATAATCATGAAATTTCCTAATTTTAAAAATATATAAGTTGTGTCTAATAGCTCAAGCCGTTTTTAAGATATAAGCGATAAAATTTTGGAAATCTGTTATGCATTCTAGTTTAATACGTCTAGAATGCTTTGAAAAACAAAAGCCCTATAATAACGATGCATTAAAATATCATGTTTAGGATAACTTTAGAAGGCCTTGGAAAACAAAACCGTGTTAATAGCCCGCTGTTCAGTGTTCAGTCGGCAGTTTTGGTTTTGACTGTGAAGCCATTTTGTGTACTAAGAAAACTGAAATGCAGAAGTGTAAAAATATTTTGATAATTCAGCAAACTAATAAGTTAGCTGTGATGCAAAAGTGCAATATAAATGATTTTTAACGATATCATTCCAAATGTTACCGATTTACTGCGCTGACGCCGAAATATCGAAAAACTATTGCATCCAAAGTAAGAATTTTACCTAATAATATATCAACTATTTTTTATAATAATAATAATAATTATTATTATTATTAGAGCGCCAACGAGGAAGCTTAGTAAGCTACTGACCTGACAGAAAGCCATTTACTCGAGGTAAAATTATTATGCCAAAAAATAAAGGTCGTCACTTATACAAATAAAAATACCTTGCGTCATTTGAATTTATAAGAGCATTACTCCAGCTGACGGTCTTTCAGAAGTGCTTTTTCTCTTGAGAGAAAGGGAAGGATTCTTCTTTTTATGAGAACTTTCCTATTGTGGCCGCACTGTGCATGTTTCTTTCGCCGTTTTGACCGCTTCTCCTTACTTTTAATAAGATGTGATCAAGAATACGGGAGATTATTATCACAAGTTTAGAGAATAGAAATCCTATCCTTACTTTTAATAGAATGTGATCAGTCATTCAAGTTTAAGATAAGGGAGATCTTAGGTGAATTTCACACTCCCTTTTCTCGAAGTGAATGGAGTGGGAAGATATCAAGAAAGGAAGTTGAAAGAAGAATAAAAAGTTTGAACAAATGATGAATAATGATGTAAATATATAATAAAAGTAACAATCAAATATAACATATTGTGGTTGAATGAGAAAAGGTTAGTTTTTTAATTATTGTTTAATTGGATATAAATACGAAAAATAGAATGCAAGATGTCAGCAACAATTAAACCTGCAATACATGCTTATATCAACTTACCTTTAAATAAAGGTGCAATTTTGAAAACAGTAAGGCATCCATTGCTAGAAAATTGTCCAAGACTGGTTTCTAAAAAATACAGAGGCACTCCACAAAAAAATAGCATTATTAGATATGGAACTAGAAAAGCACCTGCAATCAAAAAATAAATTAGAATGGGATACTCTTCTTAAAATATCTGGTTTGTTGCCTATATTAAAAATATTTGAAAAGTAGCCGAGGGGCTGATTTTTTGGATGTCCAAAGTTAAAATCAAAATATGCTTTAATGTCAGAAAGAACAATTCTATCGACCAAGCTTTTAGAAATTTTAACGTACATCAAATAAAATATAGTAAAAATTTTAATATTTCGGGAGGACAGTCCTTGTTTAAGACGCCATCCTATCTTCGTTTCCACTGAAAAAGTCACGAAGGGTTTGAGAAGACCAACGATTTTTTTTTTGGAGACTTCAATGGTGGAAAGGCCTGGTGCATAGAAGCATAAAAATAGAACAATGTGTTTAGGAAACATCGCGCGACAAAAAATCGATGCACGGTCATTACTAACCTCCTCCACTTCGATAACATAAATAAGGAAATCTCCATACATTTCCAATTCCAATACAATATCCCAAGGATGACAATATGAATTCCGTTTTACTCGCCCATTTTTCACGTTTGTACTCTTTCTGCTGTCCAGGAAATTGTTTTTCATTATTTCTGCCATTAATATCTTTTTCAGCTTGCATTTTAACAAGGATATATTTTTTGCGTGTGATGTAAAACGATTCTGACAGTTGAATTGTTTTTTAAATATTTATCTATTTAATGGTCATGTTTTTATTGATGTGTATATGTACCTACATCCTAAAAGCAGTAAAAATAAATGTTTATTCAAAAATTTAATGAAAAAAAAATGTTCTTTAAAAACATTTTAAAAAGTTTGAGATATTATTTTTTTAATTAGGGATATTATAATAGATATCAGTACTGACGCATACCTATATTCTTATAGTTTTCTGTGATTAACCAAAGCTTATAGTAACAAAACTACTAATTAAGTGTCTAGCAGATATTAAGAATATAGTATAAAATAACTATTTATTTATTATTTTATTTTGAAAGCGACTTTAAAGTAGTGGATTAATATTTTTTAAATTACAATATTTTTTTCGGTATTTCCTATTAACATAATTATATACAAATTTGGTAACATTTAAATTTGTATTACAGTCCTATTATCATCCTAAATGTTTTGACTAGTAATCACAATATGGATATAGGTAATTTAATTTTAGTCCGTTACTGAGCATTTCCATCCTAGGCCGGAAAATTAACTTTCTTGTACCAATTTCTTTATCTATAGTATTTACTTTGTTTAATACATAAATATCAAATATACTTTGTTTGCCTAACATAAATGACGTTGGCAGAAATTATCTTTTTATAATAAAATTGGCTTGGTTAGGTTAATTCTTAATTTACTAAGAAAGCAACTTTAATTGTAAGGAAATTGTTTCCGCCAATGTCACAAATCGAATGGCCTTGTTAGTTAATTATTATTTGAAATTTTTATGTAACCAACATAAAACATTTATACCCGTATTCACTAAAGGGTTTTAAATTTAAAACGGTCCTAAATTGACAGTTCAGGGTTTAAAATGACAACTGTCAAAATAAGTCATGTAAGTTTTGTATTGTACATTTTTTTTTGTTTTTTTAAGAATACAAAGTAGTAATGGAACCAAAAATATAGCATAAATATTACAAGTATTTATTAGAAAAACGATTTAATTGCAAAAGATCAAATTACCACAATATGCAACATGATAATATAATATGCCACGATGAAAACACAATCGGGGGACTATAAAGTCTAAATATTGCGATATCCTAAATTAAAAACCCTTTAGTGGAGGGATATGTGGAAATACGGGTGTTAATACACTCTTAAAACTGGCCGTCTATAGCATACCAGAATCTTAGTTTCCGTAACAAGAAAAGTTAGGTAAAATAGCCTCACGAGGAAAGTTAGTAACGGAGACTACATTTTATAGCTAGGCGGTTTCCGGCATTGCTTACCAGTCACTTTTGTCATTAGCAAACTAACTGCTTGTGTCTGTTTAAAGGTTGGAGACAATGATGTTTCTTGACTGATAGAAAAGTTTTGGATTTGCATTTTAATTTGTTTTACATCACAACATTTCAACTGGTAAGTATCTCCAGTCGTCTTCAGGTGAATACTGATTCACCTG
Source organism: Polydrusus cervinus (assembly GCA_935413205.1). Taxonomy (NCBI): domain Eukaryota; kingdom Metazoa; phylum Arthropoda; class Insecta; order Coleoptera; family Curculionidae; genus Polydrusus; species Polydrusus cervinus. Next base: position 757,433 of record OW284511.1, on the reverse strand, counting down.
AAGACGACTGGAGATACTTACCAGTTGAAACGTTGTGATGTAAAACAAATTAAAGACAATGCAAGTCCAAAACTCTTCTATCATGCATGACACATTTCTGTCAGTACACCAGCAAATAAATGTATTAAAGGCATTTTCTGTCAATGTTAGAGCTAGAAACATGTTTTAAATAAAATTACCTATGCAATAACTGTTAACTTTTCTATCATTCAAACTAACTGCTTGTTAGGTTAAATAATTTATTTGTTGGGAAAATGCATAAAAAATAATATAAGGTCATATTTTGTCAACACTGTGTTAGATATCAAAATACAAATCAGATTGCACCACCAAGAAGTAAAGACTTTACTATTAGTAAGATGCAACCACTTGTAGATCGGTTTCGAACTCTTTCGTTCTCGTCCGTACAGGGTATAACGACAGTCTTAATTTACAATAATATCAACTTTCTAGGTTTGTGTATAAGATAAATATTTAAACGTGTTGTTGGTACTAGGTAAGCTAATCTGTTTATTGCAACATGCCCACTTGGTTACCGATGCTATAATACAGTTAAAAGTTATATTTAGTTTCCAAAACTAAAGAATTTTCTTTAAACCAACCAACAAACTAAAGGATTATTGTTATGTATACTAAAGTCTAGCTAGCAATAAAAAATTATCTTGAGCGACCAATTTATTTTTTAGAGTGTAATTATTATAATTAATCCCAATAGAGTTTGCATGCGTGAACTTTACCCCACTGGTAATTTATGGAAACTTATACAATATTTTATATTTACCTCTTATTTAGAGAATTATTGATGAACTCATATAAACACTAAAAAGAATATTTTTTCTTTAACCGACAAGGACTATACACTTACAAGTACCCAGTATCGTAAAAGATCAAAATTGGATTGAGGGCGAGTTAAGTGAATAAGTAGAGCATTATTAAATAAACAGTAGGTATAGCACCAATATACATACTTAAGTGAAGTTAAATTGTTGATAATGCAATATCGTAATGCACACTAATCAACAAATAACAATATTTTGCATCTTTATAGTATGCGGATATGGGGTAATTAAAAAATAAGCTGCAATATAAATAATCCACTCGAGCTGTACAATATATTTTTTCTACGGCTCAGTTTTTAAACCTCTTACTAAAACTTTAAATCAGATAGGTATTATAACTTGTGAGAAAGATGATAAACACAATTGGAGAAAAATGTATTTTGTTGGTTACTCCATTGACCAAATTACACTGTAACATATTTGTCGAGTTGGGCCAATTCTTATACAGGGTGTTATGGAATTGCCCAAGTTATATTTAAATGGGTGACTCCTTGGGTGTCCTAGAAAAACACTCCATGGTTTTTTTTTTTTAAATCGACCATCAAAAAGTGGGGTAAGGACCCCTCAGCCCGACGCCAATGAATAAAAGTCATGAATTTCTCAATGTAAAAGAGTGAGAGATACGGGGAGAAGCATAGCCTGCAAGGGAGAGAGATGGGTGTCACAACGTTGCCAAATATCAAACTGTCAAAATCAGGTGTTCAATAAAGAAAACATAATATGGTTTTTAGGCGAACTTACAGCATCAGCTGTTTGTGTTAAGTAAACAAGAAATTGTTTTTTAACCAGTTCACTTCTTAGCTAAATGAAAATAATAAAATAAGGAAATAATACGGCATCATCATCAGCTTTGTCTCTTTTGACTTTTTACGATCGCATTTTTTCTCAAAAGAAGATGTTATTTCAAGGAGAAAATTACAACCCCGCGTTTCACGGAGACAACTAGACGAAATAAAAACACGTTTTTACATAATACAAGACACGAAAAGGCTATTTTTTCTTCCAAGATCACATTCTTGGTGCATTCGCATTGCTCTCTCATTGACCATGCAAATTAAATTAGTGATGAGCGAGTTTCATCGATGTTTTGTTTCGCCAGTCCCTGGCGTGCTGAAACTCCGCCTCACCAAAGTAATTTCTAAATAAAAAGATGGCGTCAAATATTAAAACGCAGTGTCAAACATCAAAGGTTAAAAATCGATGCTTTCATCGTTGTTTGTGACTCTTATTCTCGATATCAAAATATCGAACATCAGTAAAAAAACACCGATGTTTAGAAAACCATCGATACACATCGCCCATCACTAACTAACTAAATCGACGCCAGCGCTATAGCGGCGTCCTTTGTAACTGTAGGTAATTGACACTGTTGACAGCTTAAACTTGTTTGCGTTGTGGGAATAACGAAAGGTTTTGTCGGTTTTATTGAAGAAAAGAGAGACATATAAACAAAAACAAGTGTTTGCGTAAGGACGCCATATGAAGTAAATAGTTTAACAACGAATTTTCAATGTGGACTTGCTTAAATAACGGGTTTTTGTTATGAAATAAGGGTTAGTTTTCGAAGTGTGAATCTCAGATTCGATTTAAAAGACTTTGTTTGTTTTATTATGTTTTTTTTGCCAGGTTTTAAGGATTTTTGCTGAGGTATGTTTAATTTTAATTTTTAAAAAGTTTGAATATAACCTAATAACATAAGGTCAGTGAACTCTTATTTCGTAATTCACTGTCATGCAACATTGTTAAATCACAGACCTTCCTATTTTAGTTTAACAGTTCAAAATCAAGACAAACGCATGTGGGTACAGCAGGGAAGACGTCCGAGATCAAACACACAAAAGGTGAATTTTCTCACTTATTAAAGCAAAGCGACATTTAAAAATATTTTTTCTTCGAAGGTTATCATATCAAGATTTACAGGTTCAAATATACCCGGGAAAATACATAACACCCTGTATTTACACCAAATCTTTTTGCTGAATACATATCTATCTTTCTTACATTCCTATTGCCTATTGCACAATAACAAACAAAAGGCGATATATTTATTAACAAAAATAATTTTTTTTCTAAACCATAGCCAATTGCATTTATTGATCTGCTGAAGTATATTTTTCGTTGCTTGCTTACACAAGAGTAATAACGCCGAGAGACAAGCAAAATAAAAAATTAAAAACGGCCTTTGTGCATTAATATTAGCTTTTAACGTTGGGTAAAGTTTTTAAAATAATTACCAATTTACATACTAGCAACACTGTAAAAGTGGAAAATGAAATGGTGAGAGCGGCCACAAAAATGAGCAAATAAACTAAATAGGCTTAAAAATTGTAATTAATTTGTTTCTAGAAATCCTATAATTTCGTGTGTTTTATGTACTTATCTTCATTATCCGCCATTTAAGGAAGATTTACTAGTTATGTTTCTATATCTATTACGCATAATAGATTCAATTGGGGTTGAAAATATTAGAAAGTTGTGGTCGAAAATTATTTGCATCGCAAAAATCCAACAAGGGTAAGAATAAAGGTCAAAATTATACTTATATAAATTTTTTGCTTTAAATCTTATGGCAATTGTCTAGAAATGAGTGAAAACTGGAAATTTTTGGAATAATAAATGAAACAATTATGTACAAATCTTTAATTTGGTCTCAAAATACTTAACAATAGTTCGGTACAAACATAATTTGAATTTAATAACCTGTAATGGCACTACTGCTAGAAAGTAAAAATATTGATATTATAGTATTTTAACCCCTTTCTTTTAATCTTACAATACAACAAAATACAATATTAACCTTAAGACGACCGGAGATAGTAACCAGTTAAAATGTTATCGTTATTATTCAGTAACGTAAATAAAGTCTATAATGGGCGATATTCTTAGGATACACAAAAGTACACTTAATTAATTACCACTTAAATAAAAAACACAATGTTATAAATAAATGAAAGCATTTTTGAAACTAAGGCTCGTGTTGGCAAAAAAGTGAAAACCTATTATTATTTTAAACAGGCCGTTGTACCGATAAGTATTAACCATCTGTCTTCTATAATTTTAAGTTTAATTGACTTCACACTCGATCAAAAAACTCTTAGAAACATTCTACGACACCTCTCCTAAAAAAACTATTATTTGTTTGTTTTATACTATGTATTGTTTTTTTTTCTGCTGTGGCTAATAATTGTATCTTCGATTTAAATGTACCAATTGGAATGTTATATTCCATAATGTATTTAAAGATAAATAAATAAATAAATAAAAGAACTCACAGAAACTATATTTTTACAGGAATTGGAAAGTGCATTTTAATATTGTAGGCCAGCATTTTTTAAATACAAATGCACTCACAGGTAGGTAATCAAATAATTTATTAGTACACTTTACTGGAGCTTCTTATATAACTTAACAATGTTCCGATGTAGGTATCTACCCGAGAAGCTTCAAGTAACATGTTTATATTATTTATATGAGTATCCTACCAAAAAAAGGTAAATTTGAATCTCTTTAAAATACTTCATTTAAATTAGTTTTCGGATTCGCGTGTAAACTCTCGACGAGTAAACACCTGCCTGAGTTGTTCCCGATTTTTAACTAAATACAGTGATTACGAGTATATGGAGATGGTTTTTCTTTGAAGTGGAACTGAAGCAGAAGTTAATTCCAACTTAGAAGCAAAAATACCCACCAAAATTGGTTTTGTTGTGCCAAAGAAGCCGCATCTAAAGTACTTGTTAATTTAACATAATCAGCGTACACCACGTATCCTTTTTTATCAGTGGTAAGAAACCAAAAAACTGCAAGGTCAAGAATTGCACTGAGTACACGGTCCCAACCGGCCGGTGCCCACGCTGCTTGGCGCCTAAACACAGGCAACCAACGAACCAACGCAGCGATGATTACTGGACTATCGAACTTCATAGACACCTAAACTAATACTATGAGCGATAACAAAAACGCTGCTTCTGACTACAAAAGCAGCCAAAACAACCCAGAAAGTAATTTAACAGCCCCCCATAACACTGTCTTACAAGAAAATAGCCAAAATCAAACTAATGCAACCTCTTATTTGACCGCCGCAAAATCGGTACCTAAACCAGTTTTTCCCAAAAAAGATCAAGCTATCGTCTTTCATGCTGAGGAAAGCCTTAAATTGTATGATTATGTAAAATCAATAGGATACATTATAGGCCCTAAAAACATCACTTTTGCATCTCGAATCTCAAACAATAGAATATGCATATATCTATCAAACAAAAATCTGGTTGATCAACTTATCAGGACACACCCCGTCATCACAATAGGAAATTTCCAACTAAACATACGAAGATTAGTTTCCCCAACTAAAAGAATCGCAATTTCAAATATCAGCCCATCTATTCCACATGATACCGCAGAAACGGCCATCAAAGGTCTAGGCCTTAATTTAGCATCCCCTGTCTCGTTCCTAGAAGCAGGCATCCCCACTGATGAATACAGCCATATACTTAGCTTTAGAAGACAAGTCTTTGTCTTTCCTCCAACAGACGTTTTTGAGTTACAAACATCTCTAATAATTCCTTATGATGGACATGAGCACAGAATTTTTCTTTCCACGGATAAAATGGAATGTTTTATCTGTAAACAAACTGGACATATCGCAAATAATTGCTCAAACCCACCTCCAGTCACATTACAAATAGAAAATCACTCAACGCAAGCCACCAGTGACGCTAACACCTTTAGCATAGAAGTTCAGCCAGATAAATCTCTAACTGTCCATATACATTCACAAAAAAGACAGCTTTCAGATACTTTAACACCAAGCGAAAACTCTACCCCTCAAGATGAAGCCTCAAACTTGACCTTCCCGGGAGTCTCAAACATGCCACCACCCACAACCATTCCTAAGCAACAAAATCCTCCCAAACCAACTAAGAAAAAGCGAAAAACTGAACCCAGCTCAGAACGTCTACTTTCAGAAAACACTAAAACTATAATAAAAGAGAGATATCAAACCACCCCTAAAAAATTTATTCTTCCAGCTGACCATTTTATTGCTTTCTTGGAAAACACCTATGATAACAACAACCCTTACCAAGAAGCTTTACAATTCACAAATGATGTTAAATCTCTTCTGTCCAATATGTATGATATCTATCCATTTTTAAATGAAAGGTCCATTAAAAACAGATTTACTCGACTAACCAAAAAAATTAAAACACATCTTGCTACTGATGAACTAGAAACAAGAAGCATTTCAAGCGTTTTTTCACAATCCTCTATAGATCTAAGTGAAGAAGACATACATTTAGACAGCACTCAACAGTCACAAGAGTCTGCATACTAAAAATTAAATTCAACCTGATACAATGGAATTGCGACGGATTCTATCCTCGCATACATCGTATACAACAGCTAATTTCCGATTATCTACCTGACATAATTTGCTTCCAAGAAACAAACTTTAAAGATCAACATAAGAAAGCTTTGAAAAATTTTGAAGGCTACCATCAACTCAGAACTGAATATGCTCGAGCTAGTGGAGGAACGTCAATATTTGTATCCACCGATCTTTTTTCTCAAAAGCTTCCAATTACTACGGATCTGGAAGCTATAGCTGTGAATGTTTGGTGCCCGAACAAAATTACAATCTGCAACGTCTACATTCCACCTAATCATAATCTAACAGAAATACAAATCCAAAACCTCGTAAGGCAATTACCCAATCCATTTATTCTAGTAGGTGACTTTAATGCTCATAACACAATGTGGGGATCTGAACAAACATTTGGAAGAGGAAAAGTCATGGAGAAGACAATAAATACTACCAACCTTTGTCTCTTGAATACAGGAAACAACACTCACTTTAACATAGCATCGGGAACATTTTCATCCATCGACCTTAGCTTCAGTGATCCCAGAACAGCAACCACACTTAACTGGCAAGTATTGGACAGTTTGTATGACAGCAACCACTATCCCATAATTATTTCAAACAATGTACCCAAAGCAAACAATACTGTACGCAAATGGAAACTTGCTCAAGCCGACTGGGTCAGCTTTAGTTCCTGTATCAAAACTCAAACAGATCAACTAGAACTAGATGACAATATCGATCAAGCCACAGATCAGTTAGTCAAATGCATAACATCAGCCGGCCGAGAAATATATCGGTACACATGAAATAAACTTAACAAGAAAAGTCGTCCCGTGGTGGAATGCGGCTTGCAAAACTGCTGTACAAGACTGCAAAAAGGCCCTAAATAAATATCGCAGAACGCGAGCTCAAGATGACCTAATTTGTTTTAAAAAGCTGAAAGCTAAGTCCAGACGCGTACTTAAAGAGAGCAAACAACTATCCTGGTGCAAGTATGTGAACACAATAACAGTTGAGACACCTCCTACCCAAGTTTGGACTAAAATCAAGCAAATGCAAGGACATAATACAAACTCAAAAATATCTGCTATTAAACGTGATGACGAAATTATTACTGACAGCCAAACTATAGTCAACATACTTGCAGAACATTTCAGAAAGAAAGCAAAAAATAACAACAATCCTCAAATAATGCACACAATTCAACCAAAAGTACTACCACACTCTGACTCACTTAATCTCCCATTTACACAGCAAGAACTCATCCATGCTCTTTCTACATGTAAAAACTCGGCTGCAGGACCAGACAATATTCCTTTTATCTTTCTCAAGAACCTCTCTACTTCAAGCTTAGACAAACTCTTAGAATTTTACATAAAAATATGGTCTAGGCAAAAATTTCCAACTTTGTGGAACCAATCCATTATACTACCTTTTAAGAAAAATAGTGCAACTACACCAGATATAAATTCATTTCGACCCATATCACTAACATGCACAATGTGTAAATTACTGGAAAAGATGATAAACAAACGCCTACTTTGGTACCTGGAATATAACAACTTATTAAATCAAAATCAATCAGGATTTAGACCTCATCGAAACACTGTTGACAATCTAGTCGTTTTACAAACTGAAATCGCTAATGCTTTCTCTGCAAAACGAGACGTCGTTGCTGTGATATTCGATATAGAAAGTGCATTCGACACAGCTTGGAAGCCAATAATCTACGACAAGTTAAAAGAAATCAACCTAACCGGCAATATATTAAAATTTATACAAAACTTTCTCTGTAATAGAACTGCCAGAGTGTCTGCTAATGGAAAAATATCCCACCATATTTCTCTAGAAGATGGAGTGCCACAAGGAGCAGTTCTTAGCACCACTTTATTTAACCTAATCATTAATGACATTTGCGACGGGATTCGGTCGCCAATCAAATATGCCCTTTATGCAGATGACCTAATTCTCTACTGCACAGGCAGAAATCCTTCAACTACATGTACCCTACTTCAAAATGCAGTGAATGATCTATTTAACTGGTCAGAGAAAACAGGATTTAGATTTTCGACCTCAAAATCTAAAATCATAAGATTTAGCAGAAGAAGAACAAACTATATCCCCCATGTAACACTGAACGGGGACCCCTTAGAAGCAGTAGACAATCTTAAATTCTTTGGCCTAACCTTCGATAGTAAACTTACCTGGAAAAAACACATTCAGGAAATCAAAGCGGATTGTCTGAAACGTATGAATATACTAAAAACACTAGCACACCGCCAATGGGGAGCAGAAGAAACAGTCTTGATTAGAATATACCGAGCATTGATTCGTTCCAAATTAGATTATGGTAGTTTAGTCTACGCGTCAGCCAGCAAATCTACCCTAAAAACATTGAACACAGTCCACAATACTGCCCTTCGTATTTGTCTAGGATCCTTTAGATCCAGCCCCGCACACTCTCTTAACTGTGAATCACATGAAATCCCCCTCTCTTTTCGTCGCGACCAACTTCTTTTAACATACTCTGCTAGAGTTTCTGCTAATCCCAAGAATCCTGTTTACAGTTTTTTTAATACTGATCAGATAATACATACTAACTCCTCTAAACATCCCCACTCAGTTCCAACGATATTAAAAGAGCTCCTAGAGACCAGCGACCTCTCTAAAACATGTGTCAATCCAATTTCAGCAATTCCTCCATGGACCAAAAAGATGCCGTTTATTAATAAGTCCTTATGTAAAGTCCTTATGTAAATATAAAAAACATGAAACCCCCAACCCAACACTCAAACAATCCTTCTTGGAACTTATTAATACCAAAAACCCCGAAAATATCCTATATACCGATGCCTCAAAAGACGACAAGGGAGTAAGCTGCGCAGTTACGACCACAGAAACAACCATAGCAAGATACCTGCTTCCTAGGTTCTGCAGTATACATACCGGGGAATTATATGGGATACTTATGGCACTTAAAACCATTACAGGTGAGAATAAGGCGGTCACCGTATGTACAGACTCACTTGCCTCGATCCACTCCATAGAAAATATGTATACTCAACATCCACTGGCAGAAAACATTCATATATCTGCCAACAACTTTCGGACCAAAACATCCAGATAGGAATCGTTTGGACACCATCCCACGTCGGTATCAGGGGCAACGAAAAAGCAGACCAAGCTGCTAAGGAAGCTCTGAGTTTGAACCTGCCAATCCAAGAAATCCAGCTTCCAAAAGATCTGAAGAACCGATTCAAACAAAACATCTTAAACAAATGGAAAAACCACTGGAACCAGACAAATACGAAGCTATCAGAAATACAACCTAATACTGCATCTAACCTGCCCCCCATGAGTAGGAGAGATGCAGTCATAATCCATAGGTTAAGAATTGGACACACCCGCGCCACCCATGGGTACTTAATGGACTCTGGGGACCCACCTTTATGTGACTATTGCAACACAACCTTAACAGTTCGCCATATCCTTCGGTGTGTCCCAAATATACGGAAAACAGGCAAACCAATCACATAGCAGCAGACCTCAAAGAAACCCTAAGTTCACCCAGTCAACATCAACATGTGATCCAATTTCTAAAAGACATTAATATGTACAACTTGCTATAAGTCTTCTAATATTTTTGTTTTACACACCATATTTCGGTTAGCCAACATATTCTACAAATTATAGTATTTATATCTTTGTAAACGTGCCAATGGCCACAGCAGCCGAGGCACTATAATATAATAAATAAATAAATAAAATTAGTTTTCAAATATACTTACATATTAAGCAATTATTTAGGCTTCTTGTTTTGGTATAATTTTATTATAGGTATGATACAGATAAAAATAAAATGGCCTAAAATATTATTGATACACAGATTCTTGTGTTGCTTAGAATTATCACTATGTCCTTTTATCATCGTTTTTATTCTTTATGCATTTATTGTGGCACTTTGATTAAAACAATAAAGTCTATATTATGACTTCTATGATTAAAATGAACTGGTCACCTCCCCGCACTGAAAATATTTTGACATTTATAGTATCGTTGATTGCTTGTAGTGATCAAAAACTATGATAACTATTTTTTAAAACAGAGCTTTTCTAATATAATACAACTTAAATAAAACTCCACCTACTTTTCACTGTTCAGTCAATGTATTAAAATTTATCACAAAACCTATTATGTAGATATTCCGAACAACTTAATAGGAAAGTGAAAATATTTAGGTTTTTTCCTATGTATATAGTTTATTTTTCAAATGATTCATCATTGCCACCATAACCTGTTATTTGTGTTACTTACTTATTTTTTGTTTCAAGTTCATACATAATACAAAATGAAATGTTAAAAAAAGTGTTTGTAATAACTTAAAAACAATAACAATAGCTATTTATGCCATCAGTTACGAAATGCCCAATTTTGTGTAACGCGTGAGATCTCACAAGTTACACAAAATTTCATTTCGTAACGTATTGCATACAAGATTTTTTCTAATTTTGAAGAAAGTAATAAAAAAATAAAATTTAATATAATTGATAAAAATTTGGAAAACATAAATTTAGTTTTTCTTATTTTGACATATAACTGATGGCATAAATAGCTATTGTTGCTGTTACTTCATGTTAGTTGTCAGTTTGACATTTTGTAAAAAAGTCTAGACGGAAGGTTTTTAACGAGATTGATATATTTTTAGTTTTATTTTTTTTAAATGAGTCATTCAAGTTCTGAAGAGCTACCAAGCGATATTGAAGAGGCAGCAGGTAATGCTCTATTATCAGTAATTCCCAAAAAGTCAAAGGCAGTTTATGATTTGGCATACGAAAAATTTGTTACGTGGTGTGATGAGAAGAAAATTAAACATGTTAATGAGAAAGTTTTACTTGCATATTTCGAGGGTAAGAAAGATCTAAAAGTTTTCACATTATGGACACTTTATTCAATGTTAAGGTCTGAACTAAATCTGAAAAGGAATATTGATATTAAAAAATATACAAATTTGGTAGCATATATTAAAAGGCAAGCGGACGGGTACAGTGCTAAAAAGTCAAAAGTTTTTATTAAAAAAGATTTTGCCAAATTTTTATTGGAAGCTGATGACAAAGAATACTTAATCGCTAAGGTTGCAATGATAATTGGAATGGCAGGAGCATGCAGAAAATAACTTTTCTTCCAGTTGAAAATGTTATAGACGAAGGAAGCCATTTTCGTGTTGATATCCCACCTTCAAAAACAAAAGTTATACGGCAGTGTGCAATTACCACTGGAGACATTGAAAATACGAATCTTGTTGAAATATTAAGAAAATATATTAAGTTGCGTCCCCAGATTTTTAAACACAACAGATTTTTTGTAAAATGTGCGAATGGAAAATGTACCAGAAATCCTGTGGGAATTAACACATTTAGCAGTCTGCCAAAAGTTATTGCACAATTTCTTGGTCTTTCAAATCCTGTTCTATATACTGGCCACTGCTTCAGAAGAAGCTCTGCCACTTTCCTAGCAGACAGTGGCGCTGATCTTTTAAAATTAAAGAGGCACGGAGGTTGGAAATCTAGCTCTGTTGCGGAGGGATATGTTGAAAATTCCATGAATAATAAAAAACTTATAGCGCAAGAAATATTTGGTGAAACATCTAATGCAATGTGCGTCGCTTCCCAAATAACAGCAAGTTCGAGCAATGAAAAAAATATGTCGTCGGGATTTAATTTGAATAATTGCAATAATTGTGTTATCAATATTATTTATTATAATAATTAATTAATTTATAATTTATGTTTTTAACTTGTATTATAACAGTTTAATAAATAGAATAATTCTTTTTGTCACTAATTTTGAAATACATTTTTCGTCACCAATTGCATAAAATTTTACTTTATGCAACTAGTTACAAAAAGTAAGACGTTTCATAATGTCAATCAGTTTTAAAAAGTGTCACTTTATATGTCAAAATTAGAAAAAGTTATTTTTTTAAGTTGTAAAAAGAATATTGTGTTTTTCTAAGTAATATATTTCGCTTTAAGGGTGGGTTTTTGTTTTTATGCCGTAAGATTTAAATTGTTACATTAACATTTTAGTTTTAAGAGAAAGAGCACATTTTCTTCATTATTATATTTAATCAAAAGGGATGAATGGCACAGATCTGATCTGATTTTTTTTATGTCAAATTGTCAAACTCCACTACTATCGATAATTTGAGATCTCTATCTCCAAACTGTTTAGACCGCAAATGTTTGCAATGGATTTTCAGGTTCCTTTCATGGCCTTCTAGATGTTTAAAGAGTAAAACGGTATAATAATAATTGCTTTTATTGTTTTTACGTATATCGTAAAAGTACGACTTTCAAAATGTTCTAGAGAGTGTGGAAAGTATTCCTTATCTTTAAAAATAATCTCTATTTATATGCAGTATAGCTGAAAAGGTGATGGTGGCCAAATTTGTATTTTACAATAGAATCATATTTATTCGTACAACCGGCCATAAGGATCATACAGACGTACGGAATTCATTCGCCATTGATGCCATTTGATTATGATTACACGAATTTGATGTTCCCTCACTATTCGCGTAGGTATGAATCACCTTTAAGAAAACTTTGAATATATAAAAATTTTATTAACTATTTATTACCTATTTTTACATACAAGAATATGGAAGGTAAAATTACATTATAATAAATAAATAACTGTGTAACTTACAAAAAAATTTCAGAATCTAGTTTATAATTCCTTTATGATATTTTAGCCAGCAGCAAACTAATGACAATGACTAAACGATGTTTTCAACTAACTCGACTGAAACTACAATGTTACGTGACTCACGACGAAAAAATCAAAGCACTAAATAATGTTTTTTTAAATAGGACCGATATTTACGCTGGTTATTATATTATATATTATAACACCTCTTGTTCATTAACTGATTGATTTATTTTATTTTCGAGCTCTCAATCATACTATTAGGAATAAGCTAACAAATATTGTATTTAGAATTATACTAGTTTGTTTATATTGTAATTTAGATCAGTTTGAACGGCTATGCCGCCTATGCTGGTAGATCTATAATAATGATGATGACGATGATGATGATGATCATAATATTAATAACATTAATTAGATTAGCATTAATTAGAAAACAACTAAATTAAACTTTAAAAATGTACCTAGCCGTTAGCTAATTTAAAGCAACTAATATAATCAGTTTTTTTTTGTATAATGTTATAATTATTGCTAAATTAATTAAATTTGTTTCATAAAATTTATATATTATTTAACATTAGGCAGATAGCTAGTAGTTTAAGAAAGTTACCAGATCTAAAGGACTATACGGTGGGCAAACCACTAGGATTAGCCAAAGAGGAGATTGATCGCACGGCGAAGCAACTTGCACCAAAACAGAAGGACAAAGCTAACAAACAACCTGTAGCACCTCTAGGCAACTTATTGAAACACAGTCGGAGAGACGTGAGAAATATTTATGCGGTTGTTACCGGACATTGCCTCTTCGGTAGATATGCGAATGTAAATACCAACTAACGACTTCTGCAGTTGCAGAGATGAAAAAGAGATGACATTTTTGAGAAAATTATGTTTTTTTGACACCCTGTATTATCCGTATCTAGCAGAAAAAAACTCATAGAATAGTTTTTTAAATAAAGTTATTACAAAACGTAACATATTATATTTGTTATTAGGTTTTACAAACAAAAACAAAAACTTAATTATAGGTACATAAAAGAATACAAATTAAGTAGATATTAACAATACTAATTCTAGACTTAATGAAATAATACTAATACCAATTTAATCCAAAGCCAACTTGACAAGTAAGTATTGTTGGAAGTGCTTCTTTCTTGGGTCCTTCAATTTCACTAGTTTCTTTCATTTTTAATAATCTCTCTTTGGCTTTTTTTGCATCTAGGTTTACATCGTATTCTATTGCCTAAAAAAATATTTAGATTTACAAGGTGCTACAAATTCGTGTGCGTACAAGGGGCTCTCGAAAACGGTAAGAGATACGAAGATTGTTAAATTGAGGCAAAGTTGCGTATTTTGGATCTTGATAATTTGGTGAAAGAAAATTGTAAATATTCCGAGATAAAAAACGAAAAAACCCGAAATTTTTGGTTTTGGTTTTTAATTTCTTGCGCCTTCATTATCGACTTGGGAAAAACAAAAATACTTTTTTATAGTCGTTTTATTGTGTTCTACAAATTCAATTTTTCTTTCTTTAGTCAATTTTTTAAATACGGATCTGTCATTTTAAATACAGTTTTAGGGATTTCTAAGCTTTAGAAATTTAATATAATTTAAAAGTTTTTGAAGTTTTAACGTTTGCCTCAATTTAACCAGCTTCATATCTCTTACCGTTTTCAAGATCCCTTGTACACACACGAATTTGTAGCACCCTCTATACAGTCACACTGGCACCAATAATTGTTTTTTATAGCTAAAAGATTTTATAAATATATTTTTATAGAAGTCGGCAATGCCGCACCAACATTGTGATTATCATCCTCCCTTCTAGCTCTTCCCCACAACACGTTATTTCTCTTTGAAACTCCTACCTTAATTGATATTTTTCAACCGAATAACAATTAAATTTTGTCATCATTATCACAGTAATTCTGAGTTGCCCAAGGACAATCTTACCTCTTAAGATTATTTACAGTTCCTTTGATATACATTTTCAATTTTCTTAGTGTGTAGATCGAAATATTGTTACATTACCTTAAACAATCTTACCAGTGGCGATTCGTACTTTAAAAATGTACCCATTGGTTAAAATTAATAATAGCTTATAGAAAAGCAGGACTACAATTTTTCAAATAAATTAAGTACTTTTGAGTCTTTTAACTCTACGATATTTTTATTTCGTATTTATAGGAGTTCGACTACGGAAAGGCTCCGCTATGAAGCCTTAAGCAGAATTCATTTGCTTTAAATTTGAAGAAGAAAGAATTGCAGTTGCCCTTCAAACTTTATGACGGTAACAAGAACGTCTTCAGAGGATTATAGAATTGACTTACCTTTAAAGAACCATTCACTCTTAAAGCCGTGTCTCCAATCTCAAAGTGATCCGCCCAATAGAAATCGATTGTGTCATCGCTCCAATTAATGCTTTTCAAGTCGCAGTAAAAACTAGCCACAGTTACCTTTTTTATAACCGTTTCTGTCGGGTCTTCCTCGGTATCATCCTCTCGTTCTTGAGTAGGAGTATCGATTTCTTCCTTAGTGGCTTTCTTGGGGTCTTTTCCTTTCTTTTGTTTTTCTTTATCTTTCTTGTCTTTAGCTGAGAACGGAGCAGTCTAAAAGTTTGAGCGAATTGAATATGGTGTTAAAACAATAAATCAGATATTTTTATTAAATAATTAATTGGTTGCCGTTCTGCCCTTCTTTCGAATTAGGCTTTTTTCCTCTTCGTTCGCTGCCAGGGCTATTCTCGAGGGGACCTACAGTTTAACGTGGGTTTTGAACCACGATCCTCAGTCATGCGACACCTCCCAAGGGCTATCAACCCTTGGTTTATTGCCATTGCATGACCTACCGATTGGGGAGTGTGTACCTTCTTCCGCACCCCACGAGATGTCCGATCTCATCCGGCCTGGTTAATGGCGTGAATGGGGTGGGTTGGGAGATGATACCTTTTACACTCTTCCCTGAATTCTTAAATCCACTTAATTTCGGACATACTTGTTTTTATTGCACATATGCCCACTCCGGGAATCGAACCCGGCTCGCCGCGGTCGAATGCCAGTAGCTCTACCTCTGAGCCGCAACCGCGGTTAATTTATTGGTTATAAACCGGGTGTTTGACACATTAAATTTACACCCATAAATTCGTTTAGTTTCTTAATAAGTGCGCCAAGTGATATATTTTCGCACGTATTTGGGCACGCTCGTAGAAAAATATTATTAAATGTCACTTTGCTAAATTTAGTGAGATCGTCATTTATTTTTGTGATGCCGCTATTATTGGAGCAGTTCATTGCACACATTATAAGTTCCCCGTCTTTAATCAATCTACCCCTAAGACCATAGGGGTAGCCTAAGTTTAATTATGTAATCATTTTATCATCTTATATATTTGTGAATTATTTAATTACCTTACTAAACCTACCTTTAAATAGATAAGCCGGACAGGTACAATACTTCTAAACGTATCTCGAAATTTTTGTAAACTGTTATCAGGGGCGTTAACAAAAATAGGCGGAAACTCCATTATCTTTGACCAGGAAATTCTTTCTGTTTTACACCATACATTATATTCTTCAAAGCTTTTTTCATATTCATTATCTCTCAAGAAGTAATCTTTTTTTTTACTTTTTTTCAGTTCTAGCTCAGATTTCGTTGCTGTTTCTTTTTTCTTTTTTTCTTTACTCTTCGCATCTTTACCTTTTTTCAAACCTTTATCGCTGTCTCTGCTGGTTGTGTCACCACTATTTCCTTCTTGATTAAATATATTTACTGATTCTTTTTTCATGTCAATCATTTCTTTTGGGGTCTCGATTAACAAGGGAAAATTTATTTCCAAATAAAATACTTGTTTGATTTTTATCTAAAATAATATGTTATAAATTAATAAACAATTTTTTTTTTAATTTAATTTATATTTTCAATTTCGTAGCCAAAAATAAGATTGTGGTCCAGACACCCCAAGCCTTGCTAGGTAGCCTTGTGCGGCATTGCTTTCCCCTGTGTCGCAGTGGCTCTGAGGCTGCCGCGTGCAGAAGATTTAATTAAAAACCCAATTATCCTAGAGAAAACTATTTACATTTGACCATGAGGAAGTCTGATATTTACAGAATAAGAATGTATACACTGTAGCAATAAAAGGGTTATAGACCTGCATTAAATATACATTGTCCTAATAATACAGATTGACCCAAAGAGTGTGATAACAAAAAGTTTTATTTTTGTAAATGGAACTGCCAGTATTTTTTTACATATTTAGGTTTGTATTAAAATCCTTTAAAATTGCTTAATATTTTATTTCTTTTTCTTTGGTAGTTTTAAAACAATGAATTAAAAACTAAAAGTTTTACGGCCCTGGAAAAAAAAAATAAAAAAATTAATGAGATTTATGACAAGGGGTCTAGATGTATATTATGAATATAATAGTGTCTATCTATTTTATATGGGGTTTAAATGGAGTTTTATTATTAAAATTAAGCATGGCCACTAGACTAAACTATACTAATTATTCAAAATGTATGTCATTTTCTTCTGTGCATAAGTCAGTTTCTTGAGAAGCATTGAATAAAGTACATAGAGTGTATTATTGAATATATGTGTCCAATATTAAGGTGGCTCCTTTGATTTTTCTACCCCTTAATTGTTACAAAAATGGGACTAATTTTTAAAGTTATTTGTGTCGATGTTTAGTTAAATTGTTCTTACATCTTTAGGCGGTTCTTGTAAGCCCATAATTCTATAACATTTAAACATGATGTGTGGCAATATTTCTTCTTCTGTCTCATTATTAACATTTATGAAATCTTCATTTAAAATCTTCGTGAAGTCTAAGAAGTTCAACTCGGGAAAACAGGTTAAAACTTTGTTTTTGTAGTCGGGTATAACCTATAAATTAACCTTAAAAATAATGATAAATATAATAGTTTACCATGTTTTTTTTATTAAACAGGTATAGTCTGACACACGGTAACTTAACCAGGGCGAAATGCGAGGAAATATAAAAAAATAGATATAAAATTTGAAGTCAAAGCGGGTTTAATTTACTCTTATTATAGTTTAAATTAAAATAACATAAATATTTCTATATGATTTTTTTTAAATCTATTTTTAGTAGTGAGCCAGCTGACAATATAGGCAACTTTTCCTACATTGGGTGGGTGGTTTCAGAACCGTGTATCTGACAATAAGTAGTAGTAAAAGCAATCCTAAAATTATAATATAGTGAAATATGTAGTACATTTATAGCTGCCTTACTATTAGCCGAAGAAAGGCGAACATTTTTATTTTTGTCATTTTAGCAAGTGTGATATTAAAAAAGTCTGGTACATAAAAACAAGTAGCTTCAAATCATTCCAGATACAGAGTGCTATGATGCATTTCTATGCGCGCATATCTGTGTTATAAACGAGAAAAGTCATCATTTGTTTTTATTTTAGTGTTGGCTTGACGCTGCTGCCACTGGATAAATTCTAAAGAAAAGAGTGGTAAAGAACGACTTATGGGATTTCATCGTCAAACATCCTAAACTAACAAAATGTAGGTAGGTACAAGGTACAACCATAATAAATATAAATCGTTATATTGGAAATTTCCCAGGAACGTGTGGCAAAATCTGATTTTATGGTTCCTTACCCAATTTTTACAAATATGGAGTAAATATCTTGAAATAAATTCGATAGTCCCAGTTGTTCTTGTGTAAACATAATAAAAGTAATGCATACACAAAAGCGATGATAGACCCTTTATTATAAGGCTTTAATTACATATCACCCTGTACTACGCCAAATAATACTATTAATTTTTTAATATTTCTGGATAATTTTAAGAATAGCGTCATGCCTTTTTCCTGCTTAATAATATATATAATAAAATAATTTAGAGCGCCGCCTAGCGCGCAAATGTTAAACTTAAATTCTTAATAATCAATACGCTTGATGGAAGCCCAATATCTCTTGTATAGCACAATAATCTTGTAAAATATGGATTTTAGGTTACAGAATACTAACCGAACATTGATTTCCTTCCAGGGAAAATGCTTCCAGGAAAGTCATTTTCTTTAAGCTGTTTAGTACAGAGTTTAGGTCATAGATATCGTTATCCGATAGATCTAGGCTTCTCAAAGAACGAAAGGTTTTTCTGGTGGCGAGTAGATGTAGGTTGCTATCTAAAAATCGGTAATCCTATTTAAAAAATCCAATTCGTCAGGTAATTCAACCGGCCGTTAAAATATTCTTTAATGTGAGTAAAGTTATAAAAAAGAAGTGGTCAAGACATAAATAAATATGAATGTATGACAATAGGATTTCGTATTATTTGATGTTTTCTTTCATTTAACACCCCACTTAATTGGGTACGAGTTAAATATACAGGGTAATTCCTAAGTTGATACTTCTTTCTTAGCTGTGTATAGAAGGCATTAAAATAAAGAATATTTTCAAATACCTTTTTCAAAAAACTAAAAAATAAAATACCTATGGATCAAATAAGGTCCTGCCTAGCTTACCCGTTGAATAACATTATGAAAAATTCTGGGCACACTTTGACGACACTCACCGTAAATTAGCACCATATCTACTAGTTTATTGTTTTCAAATTTTACTATTTTCACGTGTCACCAATTAAAAATTAACTTGCTTCAGAAAACCACACCTCAGCAGATTGCCAAATAAATAACTGACCACCAACGCGTAAATTGCATGACTAAGAGGACAAAAACAACTTGACCAGGCCCGCACTTAGATTTTTTTACTTCTGTATCTCGCCTAATTCTAAGTTTTTTGAAAATGTTGTTTATTTTAATGCCTTGTATACACAGCTAAAAAAGAAGTATCAACTTAGGAATCACCCTGTATATAATAAATGAAAAGGGTCGTCTTGAGACTAGTCCTGATAAGTGCTGAATTGAATGAAAATGCTACATCAAGTTTTCAATAATAATTATAATCTTTTTCAGCGCTACCATATAAACAATAAATTGGCTAATAATAAAATGGTATAATTAAAAATTACTTACTTCCAATGGGCATTACAAAGGATAGTCATTATGAGCAAACATGAAAAACAATGCATTACAAAAACAAATTACAAAACACATTTAACTAACCAGCAAGTTTGACTGTGACATAAATGACATTAACGGGCATTACGTATTCACAATCAAAACTGCCTGATAAGTCATTAAGTAACTGGGCCACTGTGATTGTGTAAAAATATTACCGCCAATGTCATAAAATTATGTCACCGTAGATCGTTTTAAGATTAATTATTTCACCGGAATATTGTTTCAAATAAAGTTTTGGTTCTATTAAAGAACCAGAGTATATAGTAAAGTACTTATTATTTATTTTAAGAAGATAATAAATACTTTCCCCCTGTTTCTAATGTTCATAACTATGAGACAAGACAAAATGAAGACATTCTAATTACTAACTATAAACTATCCACCTACAAGAAAAGTCCGCATTGCTTTAGTAGTTATATTTTTAATAAACTCCCAAATAATATTAAATCAGAACCCTCTTTTCGTACTTTTAAAAAGTCTCTTAGGTGCTATCTTCTTGAACACTCATTCTATACTATTAATGAATATCTTGGTGGTTAATATTTGTACTTCTACATTGGGGTGTCCACCAATAATATTTTAATTTTTGTCTCGTGTAAGTTTGTTTATAGATTTTGTTACTATACTTTTGTGCTACTGAATGTTTTTAAATTTGATAACCAAATTTTTTTTTTTTAGACTAACTATATAGATTTATATTTAAGACATTGTTAATGCTTGTAAGAGTCTTCTTAACAATAAAGGATAAATAAATAAATAAATACTTTAATTTCATAAGAGAGCGCTCTTGCTCCATAGCCCTTGTCAGTGGCGAATTTAAGGGGGGGGGGGGGGCTGCCGGGGCACAATTAGGTATTTATTTTTAAAGAGAAAATCTAAAGTAAAAATTATAATTGAAACATTTTTTATGGAAGAAGTGTGATCATTTATAATAAAAAATAGTGCGGGAAGAAACGAGAATGCTTTATTATGAATATACACGCAAGGAGGGGTATTTAAAAACCTAAGCATTGGCACGGCACCAAAAACTGCTCTTAGATTTACGCTTCTAAAATACATGATTTCTGAAAAAATCGTGAATTTTGTCGTGGTGAGCAATATTTACTTTATTTTTAATCATGGACCGAGCCCGAAAAACGCTGGTTAGAGTCATACATACGTCTTATGGTAAAATTTTGGATTGACACCAATATTCATATTTTTCACAAATATAAAAATGCTTTTTTTAAATAAAGAGCCAGCTAGGAATATCAAAAAAAACATTTTAATCCAACCATGCAAAGGGAGAGAGGTAATAATTTAATTTTTAAAATTTGATAGTAGTTATTGATAGTAAAAATTTTTCTTTCTCCTGCGGCGCTTTTCGGCCTTCTTCACTAGGTACAATATCATGAAATACATGTAGTTCCGACTGTCCCCCTCTCCAGAAAAAAATATCCTGCTTACGCTTACTGACCCCCCCCCCCCCCGAGCATATTTTCGCCACTGGCACTTGTTGACAGGCACCAACTGCTTTTAAGGAATAAAAAAATTAATTAAAAATCAACTGCGCGCTTCTCGCTATTCCCTGTATATAATAATATAGAAATATGTAAGTTTTAAACAAAATCCGTTGCAAAAATGCACCACCCTATCCAAGTTAAAACATTAATTGAAGTGCAAACTCCGCTACATTTAACGCAGATTACCCTGTTTCCAATTCTCCTTACTACAGGCAATAAATCAGAAATCATTAAGCGACAGGCCAATTACCTGTCACCTGCTGCCTGACGAGAACAAGTGACAATCGCTCATACTCACGGCCCACCGGATTAGTCTATTTATCACTGCCTTCCCCATGTGCTCTATTGACGACGTGGCCCCGTAATTAGGGCCTTCGTCAATAGATTGGTTGTGTTCATTTTAATTTATACAAGGTTCCTGGAGTATAAAGGATTAGGTTCGGTGTAATGCGGTTTTTACCCGAGGAAAAGGGTTTTAATTGATCTTAATGGAGTTTCTTTACAATAAACCAATATGTTCTTATATTAAAATTATAATTAAAATAAAAGAAAACTTGAAATTCCAAACGTCCTAGTTGGGTTAGAATTAAGTTTTTTCATAAGTCTCGTCTATTTGCCGTCACAGGTTATCCTAAATCCGGTGTAAGTTCCAAAAAAATTTTAAACATGTTTTCGCTCCACACCAGTGTAAGTTTTCAAATAGTTCTATATTTCAAGGTACATACCTATTTCTTGGTTTGTTTTTTAAGTGATAAAACATTGGCTTTTGGACTCTTTAATTTCTCCCCCCTCCGAAAACATCTTTTTCGAGAGCATCCTCATCTCCATTGCAACTGTTCATATTTTTACCAAAATAATATCCTGTCATTCGAATATAGATAATTATCATTATTGAATATGATTTTTTGTTCAAATAGGAACATTTTTTATATCTACTACTATGACAGCCATCAAGGGTAGTAATTTAAATTTTATCCGGCAACACAAAATTTTATTTCACAAATTACAAAGTTTAATTAATAAAAAAAAATTGCTGAATTTTTATGAGTGCGCCACATACAAAATAAAAACGGAATAAAATATCAAAAGTTTTCAGCCATAACATCGGGCCAATTATTGTTATTATTAATTAAAAATAATAATTGGTTTAAAAGTCAATAAAGCATAATAAGTGCTCTTTATACACTCATATTTTATATAGCCGCAATTTTTGTGTTTATAAGCTGTATACAAAATTTTCAATTAAAAAGAGGCTGGTTTAACACTAGAAGGATGCATTTCTAAGCCGTAATTTTTTTAAGCTCACACAGCTTATTTTACCGTAAATAAGCCCTAAATTTTGTTAGATTTTTTTAATTTTTGGAAAAATGCTGTCCTCATTTAAGGACGCTGGCGTTTTATGTATAAAAAAATCACTATCTTTTAGATATATATATTTGTGAACATTTTTTAAATTCGTTAAAACATGAGGATACACATAGTAAGAACCTTTGTGGATTGAACAGTTACCCTTTGTAACTCAGACGCTTAGTTGAAAAAGCTGGATAGTCGTAAGAGTCGGTCACACGCAAAAAAAGAGACATAACCAACACTCAATATTTCGTATGTCAAAGAAGTATCGGAGCGAATAAGAAGACCAGGACAACTATATCATATTAATACAGCATTCAGCTCGAGAGACACTTTGAGAAGACACCTGACGAAGACGAAATGTGATCAATCTTTTATTGGTGAGACACTAAGACTACTCAAACTAAGGATCAAAGAACCTAAGAACAATACGCTAAAGAAGAGACCGAAAAATCAGGTGCAACTGACCAAGCCGGGACGCATGGCCATCATATCATGTGAACAAAAGCCGAAGTTCTGAAAAAAAGAACCACACTGGAAACGAGAAAGTTCAAGGAAGTTGCCACTGTACACCAGAACCCAGGTTGTTTTAGTAAGCCTCATTAGTTGTAAGAAACTTGTAAAAACCTTTGTTAAGTAAATGTAATCGTAGTATAAGACCGAGCACGAATTAAAATCATGACTGAACCCATCTCAGTTAGGCTGCACCACCATAAATAGATCTGTAGTTATCGTAGTTATTTAGTATTCACCTGAAGACGACTTACTAGCTGAAACGTTGTGATTTGGCAATAAATGAATACAATGCAAGTCCAAAACGCTTCTATCATTTAAGAAACAGTGAAATCACAGTTCTTAAACAGACACATGAGGGTGCAGAGTGTGTAATGAAGTATTTCACCAATGAAGTATGAGGTTTGCTTTTACAGTTATTTGCTTCTCTGTTTTTTGATTTTATGATTGCCCATGCATACGCCATCTGGGATATTACTGCGTGATGTGGACGGTAAAGTGAAAGATTTTCCTCGACCAACAAGAATGTATAAAAAATGCCATGCCCATTTTTAGGTAAGGATAGGCGATTCCTTTAAGAAGATTTTCTTCGTTTCCTGTTCGTTTCCATCATTCACAATAGCCATATCAATTAAAAGACACGGGTATCACTTTATTCGTCGTACAGTTTCCGAGTAATCCTCATAAACTGGAGTGTACTCCATTGGATAGCTGTATTCTCTTCTAACAATTTTTATTTGATCAAAATAGATAGTAGAATTGAAGGCAGAGACAATCTTCTCCATCAGATTCATTTCTATTTCTGTGACTTCCAAATAATCGTGCTCTTCAATGTCGATAAAAATAGTCTGTTTCTTCTGGAATATCATTTATCTATATCATCTTCATCAGTTAACTCGTCGACTTATGATAGTAATGTCGCAGCATCTATTTCATTAGATTATAATAATTTCTAGTTGGAAAATACTGACCGTATTTAATAAGAAAAATATACCCTATTAGCCCAGCGTCCTCGATTAATTATGGCCATATTTAATAGATTATTATAGGCTAAGTACTGACAACTAAAAACTAATTTATTTTGAAACAAGCTTAGATGTAAATTTAAACGGAATAGATGTAATCAAGAGTAGATGATAATCGACATAAACGTGGACATAAGATTTTAAAATCTTGTTTTCCTCTTTAGTTTTTTTTCTGAACATTTTTTTTTTATAACATTTTATCTTATCTTCAAAAAATTGGTTTAAGTCGAACAGCTGCCGGCGCCAACGCGAACGCCAGGAAGGTCTATAAACCACTGTAATATAATTCCATTATTTTAACGCCAGCGCAAGCGCCTTCAAGTTTATAAATTACCCTTAACCTTTTAAAGGAATTTTAACGTTTTCGCTTAAATATTTCTGACATTAATTTACACTAATCTAACTTGAGACAGCCTATATCCTGATCCTAAACAAAATTAAACATCTGCTTATTCCACATTAAACTAAATTTCTACTTAAATCCCTTATACGCCTTATTACTTATTAATCAATAAATTACAAAACTTAAGGTTAGGCCCGACTACTTCAATTAAAATGTTACTTTGATTTAGTGTCTGCCAAGATTTTCTTACATAATTGATGTAATAATAAAATTTATATATTCGTTGTATCTAATAAGGACAGAGCAAGATAAAGATATCATTCTCATAACGTTAATAATCAGTAAAAAATAAAAAAAAACTTGAAAAAAAAAGGTTTTTTCTTGCTTTCTAAAAGACAAATACCACTGGATGAGTTCTAAAGAACAAGTGACATACATGAATGACATGTGTAGGCTTTTATTTAAAATGTAAAGTAGTAGAACTACCTCTTCTAAAATAAGATATAAAAATTAAATCTACCTTAGAAATCCAAAAAGTGGCACAACCATTTTAACAACAACATTAAATACAAAACACAACTGTGCCAAAAGACCGACTTTTTGACTGATCTGGTATACTTAATTTTGCAATATAATATATTTTTTAAAACCCTACAATTTTTCTACTCAACATCTTTCGCTGGCTATTTTTATTTAAAAAACAATCGACCGTTTCCATAATATATAAATGCGACACTGTATATTAAATGAATATATTTACTTACCTTGGTAACGTACACTGATCCCTTAAATTATAAAATGTGGAACATCCACTTGAATAAATGGAATCGGAATATAGTTTATGTTAGAAATTTGTCAATTTTAATAATATCAATATCCTATGAGGTTTTATGCTCGATATACCTATAAAATGTCTACGAGGTGTTGCAACAATTTTCTCGCAAAGTTGGATTCGAAATGATTATGATGTTGCAATAAAAAGTATTGGTAAAACAAAAAAAATGGAAAATTAGAAATGTTCAATTTTTTATCGAACATCTTCAACATCCAGCAGAATAGCCTAAATTTATATAACGGTAATTTGTATAAGTTTATTAGTATTTTAGACACATGCATAACAAAGACAATCATTAAAAAACATTAGGTAGGTATCTTAAGAAGGACACAACTTTAACAAGAGCATTGTTGTAGGTAGAGGTGAAGGCGAACAAAAAAAATACAGGACCAAATGGAACTAAAAATTTAAATTTTTTCAAATTAAAAAAGTTATATTTAAAATTCCGGGAGACAGGCCAGTTACCCCTTAGAACATACCCTCCCCTCTATAAATCGGCCTCTGTTATTTACGTGCGTATTTGATAAAAGTTTGTGCGATCTTTTGAGATTGATTTCTGTGAGATAATATTTCCTTGAAATTTTTTTGTTTACTTTCCATATTTACCCGTTAGTTGTGAAAACTGAAAGGTGGAGTTTAAAAACAGAGAGAACAACATAATTGTGCTAAAATCACCATAGATGATATATAACATTTCGTTGTGCCAACTAAAATTTGTAAGTTAGGTTGATTCATGTGATTTATAAGTTCAATAACGGCGTTTTTTTTAGTCGTATAGATTTACTTTTAGGTTGAGTCCCATTTAAAGAAAAAAAAATGTTTTTACAACCAAATTTTGGTAATTCAAGTTATTTTTAAGGGTGAACAAATTTAGTATTTTAATATTTTTTGGTAGAAATTAATCATTTATACCAAATTGGAGATATTTGGCGATAGCGGAGGGTAAGAACGGTGTTCAT
This sequence comes from Polydrusus cervinus, assembly GCA_935413205.1. Lineage (NCBI taxonomy): Eukaryota > Metazoa > Arthropoda > Insecta > Coleoptera > Curculionidae > Polydrusus > Polydrusus cervinus. Next base: position 730,943 of record OW284511.1, on the reverse strand, counting down.
TTCACAAAGCATTATAAATACTTGAATATTACACAATTAAAATGAATGTAGAACAACACGTTCCTACTCCACGGTAGCCAATTGAATACAGCCTTTATTATTTTAGTATCAATTGCGAGAAAACGACACGGCCGTCGCAAATGGAGAATAGGTAAAACTTTTACTAGGGGTAATTCTTCCCTGCGGCATATATATCTGTCCGTTCCCCGGTGCCCCTTAATAATGTAGACGTCCAGTCGGACTTGACTTGATGCTGTCGTCTAAGGCTTGTCTCGCACAAACCTTATCGAAATGATACGAAACAAGCGGCGTTGCCAACTGTACTGGTATTAGGGTAAAATAACCTAGATTGAGGCAGATACTGGTTAAAAAATCTAAAATACTATTGGTTTGAATATAAGCACACCATTACACAAATTTAAATATTTTTTTTATGAATATTATGATTTTTCTATATTTACTTCTATTTGAGCAACTATTTCTTTTTCAAAACTTCAACATTAAGTTAATTAGCCAAAAATATTTAAAAACGTTTTTTTATTATGTGAAAAATGTATATATTTTATATTTTTCAGTGGCGGCTCGTCAGGCGAACGGGCTCTTCACCAAAAAAATAAAATAAAACCAGGAGAAAAGTTTTTCGACAATATTAAATATTAATGTACCAATACAGCTACCATGTTAGCCCTTAAAAAATAATTATGTTCAAATTAATAATATTAATTTAATCCGAATGTAGCTATGCATAATAGGGCCACGGGTAACTCCGATGGACAATAATTATAAACACTCGTGCATTTTGGCGCGCCTCAGCCGACCGTGTCCGTTAGCTCAAAGCAAGGGAAGACCCAACGCCCAACATAGCTTTCATATTCACTGTTGCTATGGTTACGTGACGTCAGTCACGCAAACAGCATGTAACAATTTGCATTATGATGAAGGGCAGTTTAAAAATAGATCAGTCGTATGCACCATTGTTTTAGCATTGGTTCGCCTAACTTTCAGGTATTTATTTTGAGGCTTCGCGAAACTTACGGTTATAGATATCGTTTTTACGTGATTTACTGTGTGATTAAAACGTTTTGTTTTCATTTTTCAGTTAATTCAGTAGTGTACGTACCTACTTAGTTGTGTTTTTTCAAAATGAACCCAATTAATGACATAGTTTGTAATTTGTTGGAAACTCCATTCAGTCGTTGGACAGATGAGGATAAGGTTTTAAGTCAATGTTTGTTTAAGTACCCGCACTATACCTAGCTCTTCACCATTTTTTAAGACCGCGAGCCACCACTGGCTTCTAATAGAAATCTTAAGGTTCTTCTATTTTTCTTTAGTTAAATTTCCAGTACTAGAATTTTATTACTTTCACTTATTCCACCACAAAATTAAAGAAAATACGTAGTTTCTTCAATTTTGCACCACTTGGCTAACATTTGGTACTTTTCAACAATTTTAAACCATTTTGCTTTTAACATTTTCCTCCATCGCAATTTTTTAATATAGGGATGAAGGAGTATTATTTCTTGGTATTTAATAACCAGACAATGCACTTCAAGTATGAACTATTTATTCAGGTAATTTAATATAGCACCGACTAAACAATTCTATTGCCAAAATGATCACATTCTATAATTTCTATAATAGTAACTTAGTCCATTATACAAACGCTCAAAAATTACCACAATTCTTAAAATCCGGCAAGGAGCAACATTGTGACTGTAATGACATAGACGTCCAGTACGGCTTGACTTGATGGTTTCGAGAAAATGAACTTCTCAATTTTTATGTAGTGGTCTTTAATATTTAAGCAGTTGCCGGACCGCGGCCGGCCATTTCTCAATGTCCACTCTCTATCGATTATGCATATAAAACTAATAGTACAGAAGACGACGAAACGCTTTAGGAAATTGCAACGTGAAAATTTGATAAGGGAAGGTTTCTATTTGGTAAATGTGGGTTTATTTTTAGGAAAAGCACTAATGTTGGGTTACAGAAAAATGTTGAACAATAATTAACTAGCTAGGCAACAACACCACTTTGTTGGGCAAAAATGTTTTACTAATAATTAAAATTATCTGGTAAGGGCGGGTTTTTCAATGTTTCATTAAATTACCATGACATAACAACCTCATATAGATGGGAGTGGGGGAAGCTTAGGGAAGCTATACTCCTAAAAATCTAAATTAGCTTCCTCAAAAAATATTTGATCATAATCACACACATTTTAAAACACAAAGTATAATTAAATTTGAAAAAGTTTCCAGTTGGATTTTCTAGAAAATTAAATAATATTATAATCACAGCAGCACACAAAGCTTCTATCTTTGAATTTTAATATTTAAAGAAGGACGGATCAGTGCAAAAATGTGGCAACTGCTTTTGGAGACGAACTAATATTTGTTGTAATTTTTCGATCGATTTCAGACACAAGATATTGTATTATTTTATGCAATAAACGACGGTGCGCTTCGAAGTCACGTCGGTTCTTACGTAGCGAATGAATCATAGTGCGCCTATCTATTCGGCTTTCTTTAAATGTTGAAATTCAAAGCTTCTATGGTCATAGCTTACCTTAGATTGGAAATATTAGAAGGATTAAAGACTAGTTATTTTATTTATTTTATTCCATTTATAGTTATGGATTTCGACCAGTTTCGCCATGTTTCGTCTGTGGCTTTTTGTTTAAAGAAACCCGAAGTATGAATAGAAAGAAGGGTAGTAGGAGCCTTAAGAAATATACTAAAAGTAAAAAAAACAAAGCAAATTATTAATAAACACCCACATTCCCACAAACCCCTATTTGGTGTTTGGGCGAGCAAATAAATGTATCTTACAGAATCTTCAATATCATCCTGAAATGTGACCTGCATCAATGTAAGCTTATTGTGTAAGCTCAGTCAAAGAATTGTTACAAACGACCGAAAAAAGTTTTGTAAAAAAAGTGTGTTTCTTTTTTTGCGGCCAAAATTTCGTATATAGTCCGGTCAAATTAGACCAAAAAATGATAGTGAAGGTACATAAATTTACAACAAGCTGAAAATCAGTAAAAATATTCAAAATACAAATATAAAGAAAATTTGAAAGTTCCCCAACATTCCCGTGTATGGAAAAAATTTGACTAGAGGTCAAAAGTCAAAAAAATTACTTTTTCGCGATTTTTAGCAAGCGGTAAGTTTTATCATAAAAATACTTTAGACAAAAATTGTACCTAGATCATAAAATTATCTATAAAAAATATACATCTCTAGAGTTGTAATATACAAAAAAAAATTCTTAAGCCAATCTTAATAATTTTAAAAGCAAAACTTTTTATAAGGAATAACTTTTTTTCGATTCGACGATTACAACTTTTACAACTTTTTGAATCGTTACCTATATCTCAGAAACGGTGGTTCGTAGGAAAAAAGTGTTTATACATTTTTTATGGATAATTTTATTATCTACAATTTTTGTCCAAAGTATTTTTATGATAAAAATTACCGTTTTGCTAAAAATTGCGAAAAACTCATTTTTTTGACCTTTGACCTCGAGTCAAATTTTTTCCATACACGGGTATGTTGAGCACCTTTTAAATTTTATTTATAATTATTGTATTTTGAACATTTTCACTGATTTTCAGCTTGTTGTAAATTTATGTATCTTCGAATGTGTAATTTGACCGGATCAATAGTTTTTGCATAAGGTTGATTAAACTGAGAATATAGAGAAAAAATCATTTCACCCCCTCCCCCTTTTCAGGATGGCGGATGAACCACTAACTTTTAAGATCCGTAAATTGAGTTTATCTATGCTCAGAATTACTGAGAAAATAAGTTTTTTTTGCAGAAAACACCAATATTATTTTTTTGTAAAAAAAAAACATTGAAGACAGCTGAGCTGCTGGAAGAAGCGAAATTCATGGACGAAAATAGGTCAGTTCCCGATTTTATATAAATATATACCCCCCACACTAATGACAATGGTTTCGTCACAGACGAGGAGTCTGGACAACAGGACCCTAACGATCCCAATCAATAGGCTAAATTCGATGCAACTTTTCTCAAAAGCTATCACTAATCTCTAGGAAGAAAGGTGTAAACATGAAACAAGATTCTAATAAAGAAAGTAGCCTTATAGAGAAAACACTAACTAGAATATGATACATTTAGAACGGTCACCAGTTTTTCACTTATTTAAAGAGTTGTGAATGGATTTAGGTCTCCTTTTATTCAATATCGTGTTGTAATTATTTTTTTCTTTTTGAGGAGTTTTTTTCATTGGTACCGTTGGTTTAATTTTTGCTTTTTTCCTCGTGTTGATAAGTACTAGCTTGTGCGTGAAATTGATTCGAATTTAGCCTATCGAGATCTTCCTCTTCAGAATACTCGTCTGTGGCGAAGTCATTGTCATCAGGAGGCGATGTATATAAAAAGTACAATACAGACGTACGAACCGTTGTAACATAACAATGAGTTGTTTATTAAGTAACCTAATATACCTATTACCTAAGAATCACCAGATAAAAATTAATACAAAGGTTAAGAAACACACTATCAAAAATAAAATCTGGTATTGGCTTATTTTTGTTCCAGAAGCTTAGCAATATTATCTAAAAAAAAATTGGGTGTTTTCAGCAAAAAAAAAAACTTATTTGCCTTATGAGTCGTTAAAAATCCAAACAAGATCGAACTAGGCAATACACCTTGCATATAATGTTTAAGGGATTATCCAGCAATAAACCGTTACTGCAATAGAACTAAGAAACGACTTATATTTTAAAAATAACATACATTTTTTTGTTTCAAGTTTTAAAAACATGCTCATAGGCGTAGTTAGACGGTCAACACTGAGGGTGCTAAAGTCCTAAATAAAAAGCAGATTGTGTATTTATTTACTTGCAATATATTTAAAAATGAAAACGAAATAGGTATTTTATTTTACCTTAAAGAAAAGTTAAAGAGAACTATTACGTTCAAAACTAACTGCATGCATGTATATCTAGTACAACGTATAACCTATCCACATTGCATTAAACAAAATCAGTATTTGTTAATTGAAATACTTAAAATTAGCCTATGGCCTATATATTGTAAATGTAATTTTTTTTGGGGGTGCTAATTTAGATTTCGGGGGTGCTTAGCACTCCCAAGTGCCCCCTAACTACGCCTATGATATGCTGTAGATATTTTTGTTCAATTAGGTATTTAATATAAAATATTTATCAGTATGCCTGACTAGGTACGTCCATCAAAAATAAATATCAATAAAAAACGCTTTAATTAACAACACATGCGGTCCAACCTGACCGAACCTTCTCATAAAAATATAAAGCTATTCCAGTAACGGTTTAATGCTGGATAATCCCTTTAACATTATATGCAAGGTGTATTGCACATTACAATGCTTGTAACTTAGTTAAAAGCTACTTGACGAATAGAACGCAAATAGTTAATTCTAATGGAAAATTTTCTGAGCCAAGAAATCTCTTGTGTGGAGTACCACAGGGCTCGATATTGGGTCCTTTGTTGTTTTCTCTTTATACATCTCAGTTTTATACACATCTAAGATATTGTTTAGTTCATTTCTATGCGGATGACACACAGATCTATATATCATATACACCTGATAGCATTGAAGAAGCCAACATGAAAATAAATGCCGACTTAAGAGCCCTCTTAAATGTTTCCCTTTCTCATTGTTTAAGTCTGAATCCCGGCAAGTCTCAAGTCTTATTATTTGGGAAAAGTCATTGTAGAGATACATATGTAGACCGTGTTAAGGTGTGTGTTAATGATGTTCAGCTGGAACTCTCTGGGGTTGCCAAGAACTTGGGTTTAGTTATGGATACAGATCTCAGATTCTCTGCTCACATTAGCAGTTGTATTAAAAAAGCGTTTGGCAATTTGAAACTAATTTATGGTCAGAAAAATCAACTGAGTGCGTCACTTAGGACAATGTTATGTGAATCTCTAGTCTTGTCACATTTTAATTATGCGGATGTAGTGTATGGTCCTTGCCTATTGGACGAGGATGTTCGTCGTATTCAGCTGATACAAAATTGTTGTGTAAGATTAATAGGTGGCATTCGAAAATATGATCGTGGTGTTTCTGCCAAAATTCGGGAACTTAAATGGTTAAAAATGGACGAAAGACGGGTGCTGCATGCTCTTACTTTATATAATAAAATTATATGTAGAAAGTGTCCAGATTATCTTTATCAGAAAATTAAGTTTCGAAGTGATTCACATAATTTTGATTTACGTCATAAGCTCATTATTACCCCCCCCCCCCAATTTATCGAACAAATTATTTTCAAAGATCTTTTTCGTTTAATATAGCAAAATTGTATAATAAAGTTAAACCAGAATTAAAACTGTTTACAGGTTATAAGTTCAAGCGATTAATAAAAGCTTCAATAGATAGCTATATGTAATAATAAAGTCTACTGTAAATTTTGATCCTCATCCAGTTCTCTCTTAGGTGCATATCTGCAATAATTAATATGTATATTGCTAAATATCAATATAAAAATCAACAATTTTTTTTTCAGTGTAACATCGCGGTTTTTTTTCTTGTATATACCAAATTGCTTGTCAGGTTTTCTCTGCATACTTTGACTGCTTGCTGTGTTTTGTATTATTTTCATTTATTTCTTCATATTTTGAACACAGCAGGCTGTTAGGAGTGTGATACCTACAGTAATATTAATTAATAGTGGTTAAGTATATTTAGGTTAAGCTAGGAGGCCCAGCCTCAACTTCGCCTTTTGTGAAAATTCTCCTTTTTTTTACAATAAAGTCTTTTATTATTATTATTATTATTATTATTATTATTATTATTATTATTATTATTATTATTATTATTATTATTATTATTGCCTAGTTCTATTCTATATACCTCAAATATGTAATTTAATTTTCTAACTATCTCCAAAAACGTACTGATTTTTCCCTGTTGACTGTAGTATTATGTGTCATGTATGCATTTCTATTTACTTATTTATGGACTAATACATCTGGCAACATGGTACAGGTCAGTACCATAACGCAGTAAAGCCTGAGTGACACGCGTACGGCATTGTCTCAACTAAAGTGTATTTCTGAGTACTACTAATAAATCGGTAATCATTAAAGCTAAACTAGTGTATTCTTTATTACGTCCTGGTTACTGATAAACAGTAGAACATCACATGGTGACAGCGTTAAAGTACTTAAATGCTTCATTTTTGTCGGTACTCAGACATCGTGGTTTGGATAGCAACAGTGCGGGGTGCGGGAACAGTCGAGAGGCCAGCGGTCTACGGTACTAAGCATGTGCAACGTTGCCGGATGAGGACATCTCTAAGGGCATTACGGAATATTTGAACATTGGTTTCAACAATAAGTTTAAAAACTAATTAAAATACAAATTATATCTACGGAGGAATTCTGAATAATGTCTGATCAGGCTAGAGCTCCGGAAACGCTTTGTTTTAGCGGTGATATTGCTAATAACTGGAAGTTGTGGAAGCAAAAGTTCGATCTCTACCTCGTTGCGAGTGGAAAAAATTCAAAAACAGATATTGTAAAAATTGCAGTTCTCTTAAATCTGCTTGGAGATGATGGCATTAAAATATACAATACGTTTGAGTATGCTGAAGGAGAAGATAAAGACAAATTAAATGTGATTTTGCAAAAATTTGAAATTCATTGCAACCCAACTAAAAATCTTGTTTACGAGCACTTCAAATTCTTTAAACGTGAACAGCTGCTAGGGGAAACCATTGACCAGTTCATTACTGCTCTGAGACAGTTGGCATCAACATGCGATTTTAAAGAAAAAGATACATTAATTCGTGATCGAATTGTCCTGGGAGTTAAAGATCCGCGTATTCAGCAAAAACTTTTGCAATATCCAGATCTTGAACTTATCGAAGCAATTAATATTTGTCGGTCAATGGAAGCCAGTGTAGTGACTCAAAAAGAGATATCAAAGGACACAGTTACAGTGGGTGAAATTCAAAGACATCGATTTAGTGAAAATGATAATAGTGCAAGTGCAGTGCATTCTAGAGGATACAAGCTAGGTGTACCGCCCTATAGACGTCAAGGACACTACTTGGGAGTATCATATCCAGAAAACAATCGGCACTTTGAAGCTGGTACTAGCTCAAACAGTCAAAATAGAGGTAACCTCACAAATTGTAAATGTTGTCGTCAACAACATGAACGAGGTAAGTGTCCTGCCACAAATCCTTTTTGCATCTTATGTAATCAAAAAGGACATTATCGCAGATTCTGTTCGCATTACAAAAACGCGCGTATTCATGAAATTGTTGAGGATTTTGAAGACTCTGTGGACTCTGCTGGTTATAGCGAAATGAACAATATTAACATAAATAATGACTATGTAGTGTGGACTATAAATAGCACAGAAATCGACTCAGTAGAATGGTTCGAAGAACTTTATATATCCGGTACAAAAATAAGGCTAAAAATCGACAGTGGTAGTATGGCTAATACACTAAACAGTTCCGATTTCAACTCGTTAAATATATCGTTTAAAAAACTTCTAAAACCATCTACATTATGGTCATATTCAGGCCATACAATTTGCTTGTTAGGGCAGATCTACTTAGATTGTAAATTTGGTAACCGAACAGGAAAATTTTTATTTTACATATTGGACTCGGACATTCCACGTTCCATTTTGGGACTATCTGCATGTCAATTTCTTGGAATACTTCCGAAAAAATCAAGTAGCATTTCTGGTCTAAATCATAGTAAAATTAATAATGTAGATTCAACTCAGAACTTACTAAACAAAGATCATAATGTTTTCTCTGGCATAAGAAAGGTTAATAAACAATACTCCATTACGTTGGCGGAAAATGCGCCACGGAAAATTCCATTGGTTTTGAAACACACGGTCAAACAAAAATTAGATGAAATGGTCGCTCAAGATATTATTGCGCCTGTTGAACCAACCGATTGGGTTCACCAAATTGTAATCATACCCAAACCGAATAATGATATAGGAAATTGCATAGACCCAAGAAATCTGAACAAATATATAAAGCGTGAAGTTTTAGAAATTCCAACACAAGATGTTCTATTTTCACAGTTATCTGGTGCCAAGGGGTTCAGTTTGCTAGATGCAATTCAAGAAAAATGTCGGCAATGGAGACCTGGAGAAATTGTAACTAAATCAGGACCCAATGATTTTATTTTTGAGGCTGGTGACGCCCAGTCCCGAAGAAATAGGCATCACCTTAGACCAATGCGTCACAAATCCATATCCATGTTTCAACCAGAGACTATAATGAAAAGCGAGCCCATTAGTGAACCAAAATGTGACATTAATTTCCCGAGGCCTATTGTAAACAATTAAAGGACTTTCCGAGAGACTTTCCATACCCGAGGTTGTGGTGCGGTTCGAGCCCCAGATAGGTTAATTATGTAAACTCTCAAAATATTATTTTTCTTTTATTACAAGGGGCGTGTCATGTATGCATTTCTATTTACTTATTTATGGACTAATACATCTGGCAACATGGTACAGGTCAGTACCATAACGCAGTAAAGCCTGAGTGACACGCGTACGGCATTGTCTCAACTAAAGTGTATTTCTGAGTACTACTAATAAATCGGTAATCATTAAAGCTAAACTAGTGTATTCTTTATTACGTCCTGGTTACTGATAAACAGTAGAACATCACATTATGGAGTTATGGTTTATTTTGTAATTTAATTTGAAAGTCATCATTAAGCATTGTTTATAACTTGATACGTAAGTAAGCCTATGAACAGAGCGCTAATTAAATTTTAATCATTAAATTGTGTTTTCGGTATACATAATAAATCAAAGTAATATTCTAATTAAAGTGCTCGAGTTTAACCTGAAGGTGTGTAATTTATTGATTAATTAGAAATTGGATACGTGGGGCTTTAGGCAGAGGTTTGACTGTATTTCCGAAATTATCACATGGCCCGAAACAGATTAGTGCATATTAGAGCGGGAAAACTTTTGAGATATTCTAGAAAGGTATAAGTATAATATAAAATCAAATAATTATTACAGCATTAAATTAGCAAATAAAAAACAGTTTTAGCTTTTAAAGAAATATCTAAATCTATTAAAATATAGTGTCACCGATAGTCCACATCTTATGAGATTTTTTTATCGATTTATTTTTCCTAGCTTTATTTATAGAGATGGTTAAAAATATATTTTTTATCCGATTGTGTCAAAAAATGACGTTTTATAGATTAGATATTTGGACGAAAAGGTAACCTTTTTAATAAGGTATTGATTATTGCGCTGGTAGCTAGGCAACCTTTGTCGTCCTAGTCCGAAAAACATTTTGTCGGACACTAAAATATTTTCAACAGTTTATTTTATTCATTTATTTACAATATTTATATTAAATGTACAATTAGAACAATTTTGAACAAGAACGGGGTGATGTAAATTTGATTTTGAGGATGTGTTATTATTTTTGGTCTCCGTTATGATATTATTCTCCAATGTTGAACTCGATTGGGAGACGATTGCGACACCTGAGTCGAGACTGACTGCAGGTCAGATTGTGGAATGTTGAATATTTTCTTGGTCAGCTCTAACTTATTACTTAAGGAATCATCTATGTAGCCCTCGGCTACTCCCGAAGACTTCCAGCCTCCATGCCGTTTTAGAGATGTTATGTCTGCTCCTGCATCTACAAGTAATGTGGCCGATGTTCTTCTGAAACAATGTCCCGTGAATTCCTTGGCATTCGGCAGTTTTAAGTAAGATGCTATTTCCTGAGGTATATAGAGCCAAATTTGTGTATACCGACAACTTGCTTATGGCATTTTCCATTGCGATAAGACACAAAAAATCGCCCATCACTCATATTTGTTGGACGTAAAGCCAGATAATTTCTATAATACTTTAGATATTCTCCAGTCACCGTAAATGATCTCGGTTTGTTTGTTTTATTATAGGGAATTTTTATTAACAAAGCCGTTCCCAAATCTTGTATGTCATCAATTTTCATATGAGCCAATTCTTCTCGACGACATGCGCCCGCGATTCCAAAAATAAAAAGCAACCTGTAATTAGGAAAATTGTTAGTCAGAAATTTAAAATACTATTATATAGTTACATTTACCTTCAACATTAAGTATTTGTCATCTGGAGCATGGCAAAGGAATTTGTGAACCTCTTCTCTAGTTAGGATCCTTGATTTCTTTGGACATTATCCAACACTTTTTTGTTTCAACAATGCTCGTAATCTCATGTATTTAGATATATTGTCACGCCCAGATTTTAGGGTGTGACGGGGGACGTAAGGTAGCACGGGACCTTGGCGACTATAAGAAAAACAACGTGATTCCGAAAACAAATTTATTAAAAACATAAAAATAATAATTACCTGAAGGGTTTACAAGAAAATCAAAAATAATAAACAGTTTGGATTTAAACCTTTAAATTTTAAAATAAAATTCTACTTACATTAATTTGGGCTCATCGCTGGCGTTCGTGTGTCTTGAGGACCAACACAATTTCACATTCTTAGACGTGGACATGTCACGGACCGGAGCACTAGTGCCCTCCGATATTTTTCTACCAACGATGTGTAGTTCCATCAAGTCAGCGATTTTTCCCACTTTAGAGAGACAACGGGCTTAGGTCATATACCTTATTTCTGTCGACTTGATGACACCACAATAATTGTTAGATCGGGATGTACGTATAACATTTCATAATTGCAACTTTTTAAGATTTATTTAATAAACTTGGCGCCGGTTTCATGTTGCGTTGAATGGCCTGTGTTGAACGCGAATAATGATTAAAATATTAAAATGGAAAATATATTGATTTATGAAATATTATTGTCCCCTTTCGTGACACATCCCCCGGTCTTAAGAGAGCTGGCCCCCAGCGATGGCAGAAAGGAAGTAGAGTTTACATTATTTACTTTAAAAAATTGAACGTAAGTGTATGAAAAAAATTCTAATATTGAGTCAAAAGTTGTCTCTACTTCCCTTCTTTTATGAATGAATATATTATATTTATAGAGAAAAAATATCAATGAATATCAAATGGTAACAAACTTTATATAAAAGGAAATATCTTAACTGTCCCTAAACACTTTTCGCTTACACTTGGTCACTACACCAAAATGAAGTCCATGCCTGGGTACGGTCCTGTCGTGTCGACAATGGTTAGATAGTGGGCCAACGCGCGGTGGGGTCCGTTGGCCGGATGGTTGAAGCACGCCGTAGCTGTGGGTGCTCCACTATAATATTCTGTTTTACATTTACCACTGCACGTAGCATAGAATACTGCGACCACAGAGTAGATGACTTCATAGTTTTCGATAATTCCGCCATATAGACCAAGAAGACGTTTTCGGAGAACGACTGTATATTTTTTTCTTGCCGGTAATCCATAAATTTTTTATAAGCTCTTTCATATATTTCCTTAGATTTTTGTGGCAACAAATGTAACATTACTTCCTTGGCAGTTTCTTGAATGTCAAGTGGTGTACCTTCTATAAGATCATCGTCTATTTCCATTTTTAATTGTGTTTTTCAGGTTTTAAAACTAGCAGAACACGAAAGATTAGTTAAAACTATCGCCTGATTGATAAAACGTCAGTTGATAATATTAATTTAATTATTTGTTAGATCCATGGATACGCATATTACAGGTTTCATTGTTCAAACATTCAAGAGACAAAAAATTACAATGCAAGATGAAATATATTGGGTTTCTTAATTTTTACATTATTTTATAATCCGAGCAAAAACACAATCGGATAAAAAATAACGTATGTTATACGGACGAAAATGTATTTCAGACTATGCGGGTTACTGGCCTCGGCTTTGCCTCGTCCAGTAATCTCCCGCAATACGTCCGAAATACTGCATTTTTCGTCCTTGTAACATAATATACTATTTCATTCTCCTTGCTACTTTTTAGTTTCCATAAATTGTTGTTATATTTTTCAGGTACCATCATCAGGAATATTTTTTTAAATAGGAACCAGTATTTTTCAATGTAGTTTAGTATACCATGTATCTAATAAAATAATACTACTTTAATCAAGTATCACTATTTCGACCCCAAAAACACATTCAATCTATTCGTAAAGGGCAGCAGATACACCTAAGATTAAATGACAGCAAAGTAACATAATTTGGAGCCGAGTAACATGTCTTTAAGAAATTTTTAAAATGCGGAGCCCTTCCGGAGATATTCGTAAAACACCGATAATAAATTTTTGCTTGTGTTATTTTTATGGCGTTATTGATAAAAGTTCGTTTGCCGAGATTTGGAGTCCGATGTTTCGTCTGTTTTATCATCAGGTTTGTTGTTTAAATAATTATTTATAACTTTTCTTGGAATTTTGTAAACTTTAATTATCTTAAAGGCAATCATAATTTTCATTTTACCTTTCAAACCATTAAAAAAATCCTTTACAAAAAAACTTGGCGATAGCGCACAGTAGACGAATGGTGATGATGATTAAAACAAAACGAGGCGTTGGATTAAAAATCTATTTGCATCAACTTGTAGATGTTCTTCTATACAGTTACCATGTTTTCATCATTAATTTTAACTACATAGTAAGAATTATAGTAATTTCACTTGTAGTCTCAAAAAGTAATATTACCAATTTTCAACCAAAGTAACGCAGCAATATGCAGATAAAAAAATTAATAATACCTACTGTCTAGTTCTGGTGCCAAATATGAAAAGTTTGAGATTAATTGGATTATTTATACTTTTATATAAACGGTTATTTTTTTGCCCAATTCGATTTTAACCTAACCTCAATAAAATTACGATATTTATTACTTCTTATCCTATACTTTACAGTATTCACCTGAAGACGACTGGAGATACTTACCAGTTAAAACGTTGTGATGTAAAAAAAAATAAAGACAAAACTCTTCTACAATTTATTACTTACATGAGTTTTTTTATACATAATAATATATTGCACCTACAATGTACTCAAACCCAAGAACAAAATTTGCTAGATAAACATAACGAAAAAATCTACAAGATATTTCACCAACTTCGTATATCTTGTTCAGGACTAATATCATAGCCCTAAGCTAAGTGAATAATAGTCCGGTTTTCAGATAATTTAGTTTGGGAAAAAGCATCTGTCGGAGAGCTAATAGTCTGTGGAATAGGGCCTATTTATCAATAAATGTTTGTTTCGCACCCCTTATAAAGCTTGCTTTTTTGTTTATGATGATGAAGTTTAAAATTGGTTTGACTCAGCTCATCTCAACTTTTATTAATGCTACGCTAAGTCTATTAATTGATGTTAACAGTTCGCTAGTCGCGGCAGGCAACTACGACTGAGTAGCGACGACCGATTTGCCATATCATGTACAATGGTTTTTTGAAGATTGATAGCAGCAGAGATGTAGCTTTTAGGAGGACAACAAACATTTTCAAGAACCATTGCTGCCATATGCTCACCGTCTGACGTCATGTGCGCTTTGGACCGTTTTGAGCTTGGTAAGTATTATATTATCTTCTAGTGTATGTTTGAAGGTTGGAGACAATGATGTTTCTTGACTGATAGAAGTTTTTTGGACTTGCATTGTCTTTTATTTGTTTTAAATCACAGCGTTTCAACTGAAGGAAGCGGAAATTCAAGGAAGCTGCTACCATACATCAGAACCCAGGTTGTTTAAGTAAGCCCTTATTAGATATAAGAAATATCTGAAAACCTTTATTAAACAGATCCTAGAATAATACTGCGTACGAACCAAAGGCATGACTGCACCCATCTCAGTTATGCTCCAGTGCACCTAGCTAGTATAAATAGAGCTGTAGTTACTTTACTTATTTAGTATTCACCTGAAGACGACTGGAGATAATTATCAGTTGAAACGTTGTGATGTAAAACAAATAAAGACAATGCAAGTCCAAAACACTTCTATCATTCAGTAATATCTTCTGTTTGTTGTATCATGGTCCTAGTCGCCAGCGACCTTGGAGGAAAAAGTGCGTTGCCATATTGTTGTTTTTTGAAAGATTTTATGCATGTTATTTATCTCCCACATCTTGTTAATACTTTTATTCGACAAACAAAGTTCAGGTGCGCAATGTGCATTTTTTTTTACTTCAGACTGGAATACATTAATTAATGTCAACAGTTTTAGTGTTTGATCCAGTGGCGGCTCGTCAGGTGAAGTAGGTGAAACAAAAAAAAAATGGTAAACCAAGAGAAAAGTTTTTCGATACAATATTAAATATTAATGTACCAATACAGCTGCCATTTTAGCCCTTAAAAAATAATTATGTTCGAATTAATGATAATAATTTAATCCGAATGTAGCTATGCATAATAGGGCCACGGTTAACTCAGATGGACAATAATTGTAAACACTCGTGCATATTGGCGCGCCCCAGCCGACCGTGTCCGGTTAGCTTAAAGCAAGTGAAGACATAACGCCCAACATGGCTTTGTTATTCACCGTTGCTATTATTACGTGACGCCAGTCACGCAAACAGCATGTAACAATTTGCATTATGATGAAGGGTAATTTAAAAATAGATCAGTCGCCTAACCTTAAGGTATTTATTTTGAGGCTTCGCGAAACTTACGGTTGTAGATATCGTTTTTACGTGATTTACTGTGTGATTAAAAAGATTTGTTTTTATTTTTCAGTTAATTCAGTAGTGTGTTCGTACCTACTTAGTTGTGTGTTTTAAAAATGAATCAAATTAATGACTTAGCTTGTAATTTGTTGGAAACTCCATTCGGTCGTGGGGCAGATAAGGATAAGAGGGACGTTTTGTTACACGGGTTTTTAGTTAATGTTAGCTCTTCACCATTAAGATCGCGAGCCGCCACTGGTTTGATCTAGAGAAGTAGATGATCATTGATAGCTATTTAAACATACGTAACAGAAAAATACAATTACAAATAAAAAGTAATTAATATTCATTATACCTTCTGCTGAAATGCAAGAAAAATAAACTAGAAATAGAGAAGTGCAGTTACACGACGTAGTCCTATTAGCGCACCGCTCCATATATAAACATTTTATGATTTAATGTCTCGCGTACGCTGACGTGCGCCCTCGTTATTAATTATTATGACCTCGTAAAGGGGATGTATAAACTTTTATCTCGTTTTGTCAGACTTTGTTGGTCCATTGGGCCGTGTTCGGTGGCCGCGATGCATAAAATGAAATGTGTGCAATTTTTTGTGCTGCTAATTTTTACAACGCCCTCTGGTGACATTTGATATAATGACTGTGCTTATATTTCCATTTTTATAATTAATATTTATATGCATAATGTGGGAATGTAGGGTTTCCTAATTCTGTTTAAAGCCGTAATATATGATCGTGTATTTAGTTACATAAATACATTTTTTAAATGGTAACGAAATGTCGCAGTGAGAAACATGAAATATCCAAAAGGGGATAAGAATGGAGGGGGGGGGGAGACGAAGACAAAATACAAAAAAACATCCATTTGTCATCAAAACATTGACGTGTCATGTGAAATTTAAAAAAATAATAATTTTATTTTAATTTTAAAAAACTGAACAATTTTTATTATTATTTCCTGTATTTAAAAAAAATTGTAAAATTTCGGGTATACCTATATTGGGAGTTTGACAACTTAGATTCTGGCTTTAATGAATCATTGTCAGTTAAATGGCGCCATTCTTTACGTGCCATTTTAATTTATTTTTTTTATGGACAAAAAGTTTTTTAGCACTTAGTGTCTTGGTGTTATTTTGCAAATTAATAGTTAATTTATTATACAAATGGCAGATCCAGAATATGTATTTAAATTCTATTTGCTGTTAACCAACAGTGGTACTATATGATCAGTCTAAAATGTTTTAATGTATGTCTATTATTTATTAGTCTCAAAAATAAATTTATCTAAAAGTTATAATGGAAAACGGGAGGTATGTAGTTGTAGAGGTATCAACTTTTTCATGAAATAAAAAGGTATTTACCATAAAATTAATTAAGCTACATTATTCTAATCAAAAATCAAAAGTTTTATTGTGTAAGACAGTGTCGTTGATGGCTGATGAATGCTATGACTATTTAAATATTACACTTAGGCCCGGTGGTACCATTACGTCCTAACCTTAGTTCAGCATTGAACCAAGCTCAAACTTCTAAATTTTTGACAACCACTTTACATTCTTGTTGTTGTTGTCAAAATGAAGTTTAAGTTTGGTTTAACGTTGAACTAAGCTTAAGCCGTAATTGTGCAACCGGATCTTAGAGACATGTACTTTTACACCAAAATTTACCGTGCTTTTATCATTAATCTTAACGACATAGTTAATAGTGGTAATTTCACTTTAAGTCTCACGGCGAAATATTACCTGTCACAAAACAAGTAATTTTACACAACACTGAGATGTTTCAAAATATTTGTTACTACTGAATGTTATAAGGCATGTCACAACTATGGAACGTCAAAACGAAAAAAAAATAACAGCATTGATTTTTAAACTATGTGAAAAATCTTGCCATCGTGATTGTGGGCGTAAATGTCCGTTATTAACTCCTGTGCCTAACGGGGATTGAAAAACCTTTTTGCGGGAATATTCTCCAATAATGGGCCATTAGGCAAAAAACACAAGAACGCAATCAGCACTAATTCAAGCATCGGGAGCTACCCTTTCAGCAGCCGCCGCGTGTAAATTGCGAGGTGATGTCTTATATATTATATAATAGAGAGGACCGTGGCGAAACAGGGTTTTCGTTTCAAAACGCCAATGATATATTCCTTCGTCATTAGTCATCATTTCTCAATTACGTTAATTACGACGGCCCTATCTCGACGGATATTACACTCGCCACACGGTGAAAGGTTTTCGGTGACACGAGCGCCGCCGCGCCCGCTCCATTACGTAAACTCATAAATTTTGTAACGGACGGGGGACATTTTCGGATATGCAGGTGACATTTTTCGTATTTTTTAATACGTATTATTTATTTTTTACTGTTGCTAAATTAATGTGGGCGAAAAAAAGAACTTAAGGGTTCGTGATTGATGTTGAAAATTGTTTACTCGAGCCCTACATTTATAACCTTTACTTAAATCCGATAAAAGCAATCGAGTTTGTTTATCGAGAGATACTCTAAATATTAGTTTTTCTACTCTCACATGAACATTTGCTGGTTCCTGAAATCAAATTTACACGTTGTAAATTTTACTCGTCGTTGTATGATACACACAACAAAAGTAAGGTTAAAAATATACTTCAAAAAGATGCAAGTCTCTCCGACAAATTTGCTATTTTTTTTATTTCAATCAAAACATTTATCCTAGATCCTATGTACCGGGTGGTCAACTAAGAATGACCACCGGCCATATCTCAGAAACTAGTAATCGTACAGCATCCGGGTAAATTTTATTACGACAAAAGTGCCCAAAAGAAAATGCTGGAAATTATTTTTAAGTTCCGCATTTTGCCGCAAGAGGGCGTAATTGAAAAGTAAATTTAAAAATATTACATATCTCCGAAAATTTCACATTAAGGTATATATTTGGTTACACCATTAAAAAGCTTGAACAATTATGCATTATTTTGGTCTTATACTCATTGGCGTACCCACTTTAATAAGAGGTTGTTGAAAGTGTAATCAGTTAAATCGCTGTAACTTTATAACGACTTATCCAATTTTAGCAAACTAAAGACTGTTTGAAAGGGAAATGTATTTACTTTTACTAATCGTATTTAGTTGTCCCTAATAGTTCTCAAAAAAATGTTAGAGGGCGCAATTTTCAATAATAACACATTTTTTGATTTTACTCCGAAAAAATAAATCATACGGTATAATTATGATACCATATTCGAAAATTAGATTAAATTTGCTAGAAAAAATATTAAAACCGCAGCTCGATATCTTCGTTCGTTTCAGCGTTATCGCCAATAGAATAATTTTTTAAACTAAGCGATTATATATTCTTTAGAAAAAAAGTGGTACGCCACTGATATTTATCCATGTGGATATTATTTCTGATTAGACTGGTCAATTCTGCATAAAAATGGTATTTTGCGTTTTTCTCCTCAGGAACACCGTTCTTAATTAAAATAATTAAATTAAATTAGCTTCATGCATGCCTATTAAGTGAAGGTGGTCATTTCCAACAATTTTTATAAAACAAAATTTTGCATTATCAATGTTAATAATAATAATAAATAGTAGAGCTAATTTAATTTAATTATTTTAATTAAGAACGGTGTGCCTTGAGGAGAAAAATGCAAGAGACCATTTTTATGCAGAATTGACCAGTCCAATCAGAAATAATATTCACATGTATAAATATCAGTGGCGTCCCTTTATTTAAAGTTTTAAAAATTATTCTATTGGCGATAACGCTGAAACGAACGGAGATATCGAGCTGCGGTTTTAATATTTTTTCTAGCAAATTTCATCTACTTTTTGATTATGATATCATAATTATACCGTATGATTTATTTTTTCGGAGTAAAATCAAAAAATGTTTATTATTGCAAATTGCGCCCTCTAGCATTTTTTTTGAGAACTATTATGGACAACTAAATACCATTGGTGAAAATGCATACATTTCTCTTCCGAATAGTCTTTAATTTGCTAAAGTCGTTTAAAAGTTACAGCGATTTAACTGATTACACTTTCAACAGCTCCCCCCCCCCCCCCTCTTATTAAAGTCGGTACGCCAATGAGCATAAGACCAAAATGATGCATAATTTTCCAAGATTTTTAATAGTGTTATCAAATATATATCTTAATGTGGAATTTTCCGAGATATGTAAAATTTTAAAATTTACTTTTCAATTACCCTCTTGCGGCAAAATGCGGAACTTAAAAATAATTTCCAGAATTTTCTCTTGGGTACTTTTGTCATAAAAAAATGTACCCGGTTGCCGTACGATTACTAGTTTCTGAGATATGGCCGGCGGTCATTCTTAGTTGACGGTACACAACAATTTTTCCTGTGAACGAAATGGTAGGAAGATTAAAGATATAAAACAAAAATATATTCTTACCGAACTAGTATTTTGTGACTAAAACTAAAAATTTGTGTAAAAATGTTAACTTTCCTATTTCAAAAATATTCACTTTCCCGCTCATTTCTAGACAATTGCTAGAAGATATAAAGCATAAAATGTATATTCAAAATGAAAGTTTGTATTTGTCTTTGTTGTTTTTTTGCGGTGAAAACAATATTGCACCGCGATTTTTCTTTTGTTTTCTCATTTTTTCGACGGATATTAATATCGATAATCGACCATAAACTTTTATTGTAGGCAACAGATAAAAAAAATGTCTAGTAAATATTTCCTAAATGGTGGAAAATAAGGATGAATACATAAAACCAGATAAAACAGACAAAATTATAAGATTTCTAGAAAATAATGAATTCCAATTTTTACGGTTTGTGGGCGGTATCTCTACAATATTGCGAATTACCATTTCCACGTTTATTACAATTATTTTGAAAAACTCTAACATACCGTACGTTAAAAGTTAATATTAATACACAAAAGCCGTTTTAAGTTTTTTAAAATGAATAGTACAGCTATTTTGCTGATCTCTAGACCTTATTATTCTTAAGCAAGCAGACAATAAAAAATTCAATTTAGTAGATTAATAAATCAAATTAGATCGCAAGATTCGGACTGATCCGAGGCCTACAATTAAACATGCGGTTCAAGGATCTTAATCTTAATACGATCAAGCGTCACTCACCGACAGATTTCTATTGGAAAATTTGGAGCAAAGGATCCGCTACCCGATTCGGTGAATCCGATCTATGCACTCCGATGTCTCAAATTCCAAAAAAAGACTTGGATTGTGCCAGGAGGTTAATTTGAGTCACCGAGTACAGCGTATAATTTAATGGTGATTTATTCCAAACTGTAGTATTTAATATCAGCCATCTAGAACAGTAAGTTTTTGTTCTATAAAATATTCCAGCAATCTATCACACCCCCATATTAATTTTCTTTAAAGAGCTATTTATAAGGGCTTAACCCCATGCATGAGATTCTAATATGTTTCTAATTGTATCAGGGGCTGACGCAATATAAATCACTAAACTTTGACCAGAAAAGCAATATAGGCCTGTTTAGACTGACACAAAGCTTAAGAGAGATGCCTCTAATATTTCGGCCTTTTGGTTCACTCTTGATTAATGACCATCTGTGCAAACAAAACTGTTTGTAACCATTTCAAGAGGTCGACACTAATTTGAATTTTAAAATATTAATTATCTTTCCATTGTGCCACGATTTTCTGTATTTCTGTCAGAGGTCCTTTCTATTAATTAAAAGCAAATTTAATTTTACTCATCCATAACAATTATTCACTTTAAGGACGAAATAACCATCTAAACGAATTTTTAGGTTCTGGGCTGATTGGGTGTGTTTTAAATTTGTAATTTATTTCCGCAGAAGTATTTTACAATGTAGTATGATTAATGTATTTATTAATTTATTTCCCCTTATATAAATATATAAATATTCTTATTAGTGGCGACTAGTAACTTAGAAATGGAGGAATTGCACTAATTGGTATAGCGTAATAGTAAAAGTTTTGTGTCCGTAATAACAATAAAGAAAATTTTATACTATCGGACAGTCCTATGCATTACACAGGGATGCCAAAACAATGAGCTCGAAAATGGCGGCCTTATTAGGACTCATCGGAAAGTCCTAACCTGATACAATTCCACAGACTGCGAACTCGCGTTTTTATTATTTATTTTTTAAAAAATAAGTGGTAAACATTCGTCATCGCCATCTAGGTATTAACTTAATCCAAAAGGCGAATCGCCTAGAAACATTAGGTAAAAAAAGCAATACCTACAACGGTACGCCACATATCTAGTACAGAGAACGTTCCTACTAGATATGTGACATACCGTTTGTTCTGCTTTTTCTTTATATAGTAAGAAAAGATAATATTCTTAGGAAAAATAGTAAATCATAAGTTCTTCTATTGTAATGATATTTCATTTTAAAAACAAAATGTAAATCATAGTTTTTTAAGTTGTAAATTTCCAGTAAGTTTACATAAGCATAATTTTTTTAAAAAAATATATGGTTCAAGGATATAAATTCAATAATAAAGTAAGTACTGCGATTGCGTCATCTTATAGGGAAACATGCATACACACTATTTATTTTGTAATTATATCATGTATTTTTATAGAATATGTTATATTTAAGTTAAGTAAATTTAATTTAAAAAAATGCATAATAAAATAGATTTAGCTAAAGCATTCGCAAAGTCACATGATTTTATAGATAATTGAAATAATTATTGCATAATATATTGCAGAAGACTTTTCATTCGGCTGTAAAATCGCATATTATTACCATAATAATTCTACTCCCTTGCATTTAAATAAAAACCCATATAGTTTTTTGCAACAAACAATACGGTATCAAAAAATAGTATAAGGTACTTAATTACTGACTGGTTGCACGTCACAACTCTCAAATATATAATTATAACAGAAACAAAAAATAATATAGCTATGCTATTATTAATTTAGAAGTCCTGTTAATTGACATTGAAAAATTAATAAAATCGTTGTGACAAACTTTGTAGAACTTTAATTTTACGTATTGAGAGTGATTTGAAAAAAAGTTGATTGATAAAA
This sequence comes from Polydrusus cervinus, assembly GCA_935413205.1. Classification (NCBI taxonomy): domain Eukaryota; kingdom Metazoa; phylum Arthropoda; class Insecta; order Coleoptera; family Curculionidae; genus Polydrusus; species Polydrusus cervinus. The sequence continues at coordinate 708,329 of OW284511.1, read as the reverse complement.
GTACAAATCTATATTCTGTAAACATGTATCATTATTCAGAAAGAGAACAAATTATATTCTGTCTGATTTCACTTTCGACACAGTTGAAACAATATACGAGTTAATCAACGACATGACTCGAATCAAACATTACATCAGAAGCTGTGACGTGCATTCAGCCAGTAATGAGAAGGAATAGTACAATTTAAAAATACATAATATAATTTCTTAGTGAGGTAGGTATTAACTGTATCTTATAATTTTGGCAAGTTTTCGTTTATTATTAAAAAAATATATATTATGGTAGAAGCTGTCACTGCTCTTAAAACGGTATATGATTTATGTTCATGAAATAAAATTCGTTTAATAAAATGTTTTACCTTAATTAATTCTGAATAAATATACATTTATAATTACAAAATTTTACTTACCATTTGTTAGCCTATTTCTTCCTAATCCCAAGTGCATAATTGTTTTTGGCGCACACTTCGCTAGATTTTTTAAATCGCTGATAAAATTGTCGAACAACTCTAAAAATTTGAGCTTTCGTGGTAAAAAAACTCCAGAAATGTCTTCAATATAATTTCCACATAAGTTAAGAATTTGAATATGTATAAAATTTTGTAAACTATTGTCAACTTGTTTAACCTAAAAAAAATGTCTGGTTATAGAAGTTATTTAAATAGACAACTTTGACTGTAACATTAATGACGTTGTCAGAAATGATTTTCTCAATCAAAGTAACCTGGTTAATTTAATTCTTGTATTAGGCAACTTTTATTGTAAGCAAATATTGTCCGTCAATATTTTTTATATAGCATAACCAAAGTAACCATGTTAGTTACGTTTTGTTTAATATATTTGTGCAACATAAAGAGTAATATTTTCATATTGAGCTGATGTTTATTAAATATTGATTAAATGATGTTACAACAAACATTAAAGGAAATTAAACTAAGAAATTAGTGGCAGCTCGTGGCCCAATGTATATTTATATAGGAAACCCTTTCGAAAAAAAGCACGTTTTCAGGATATTGTCACGTGGGGAAGAATTAAAGGCGACAAGTCTCCATAACACCTACTTTATTATATAATGAAACGGCAGTTAAAACGGTTACATAAAATTAGGTTCTACTTACAACAGCATATTTGACTAGGGACAAGCTCTCTAGGGCAAAGGGCTGATAATTGGAACAGGACTCTGCGCTGCTACTGACCCAATATTAATTATCTGGACCGAGTCGTATCTGCCCAAAATGGTGTCGACCGAAGGGTTTCTAACCAAATGCTCGTGGCTTGAATGGTCTTGACCAAACTGGTCGAGACCCGAATGGTCCCAACCCGAATGGTGGTGATCTGAGTGGTCTTGACCGAGTGGTGTTGACCGAGTGGTGTCGACCGAGCGGTGTCTTTTGCATAGTACCGGCCTGCTATTTATATCAATCAGTATCAATAAACTTAACCCAGTTATTGATTGGTAACAAAATGCAAGCTCGGCAATATGCTAAGATAGCATCCTTGTAGTTTGCTTGTTTTAATAACAAATAATTGGGTCAGTAGGTATATTTAATATTAACTTTAAATAATAAGAAAAAAGGGAATTTAAGAAAGAAGGATATGCCATATGTCTATATATGACAATATATCAATTTAAACCTACTGTTGTTATGAAAAAACTTGTTAAAGGGTAATTATTAATATGGGTACATAAAATATGTATAAAAGGTAATTAAAATATGTTTTAACCCCACAGTATATACATATCTATTGGAAAAAACAAGCATAGAAGTACACATTAAGAAAAATCGTACATAGATTAACCAAAATTTCAATAATCCTCAAATAAATGTGTGAAGCTCACAAATAGATAGCCAAAACACTACAAATGAAAACAAACTTACCAAACAACTGTTAAGAGAAAGTTTATCAAGACATGCTTCCAAAAAATGTAAATCAATAACATTACACGTATTTACGGCTTTCTTTAAAAGTTCCATATAATCTGGAAGAGCTTTATTTCTTTTGTAGATAATTTCCAAATCATGATTTGTGTATCTTTTAAGTTGCCATTCTAATATTTGCATTTTATTTTCGTTAAGCGCACTGCAGTGAATTTGTTTTTCATTCAATTCCCGTAGAAATGGCCCAAAAACTGTTCCACTGAGCTTGTTGAGTAAAGCAGTTCTAAAGGAAATATCTAAATGATGAATTTCCTGCATGATTTTTTCTTTTTGTTTAAATATTTTTTCTTCGTTTGTCCACCTGTGAATATTTAGGTACCTTGGTTCCGGTAATGCTGTTATTTTTGTAGTTTGATCCATTTTTCTGGCTTTTTACTGATAATTTAGAACGTTTCTTATAAAAATTATTAATACTGGAAAATTTTACTAATTATTTGCTATTATTGTTATGTTAAGTTGACATTTAATTAAATTGACAATTAATACAACTAAAAATCGAATTGTACTTGGAAAAATAAAATTGAATCGATTTTTCGTCGGCCGCATTGTTTATTTCTTATAATTAACTTAAAAAACCGCCCGTATTCACTAAAGGGTGTTAAATTTAAACCAGTGAAATATTTACATTCTATAGTTTAGCAGTTGTGTTTTTACCGTGGTATTATTTAAATTTGCCTGTGAGGCTTTTGTGGTAATTTGATGTTTGCAGCTATACTGTTTTACCGATAAATAATATTACCGGGACGTATTAAAATACATTTTTCTTTACAAATTCAAGGAAACCCCAAAATAATATTTTCATACGACTGCTAGCGTAAATAGCAAATAACATACTACCTATTATCCAATTAAATTTTACGTAATGCTGTAAAGTAAATCGCACGTTTCTTGTCGTACCCGGCTACTATCACAAACGCTGGGACAAAAGGATAAAATATGTTCTCATAAGTTTTAATAAATATGAGCGTAGGTAAAGTATGGTACATATTTCGACTTGTAATACAATTACATACTCTAACTTTTCTATTCGTGCCTAATATGCTATCTATAAGACTCATTACGTAATGTACTATTACGATACAAAACTTAGTTGCCTTATTTTGACACTTGTTATTTTAAACCAACTGACAATTTTCTAGTGAATATGGCTGTTCAGTTTTCATAAACTTTTTAACAAAGAAATGTAAATAATATATTATACTATTGTTATAGACAGACGAAAGAAAATATAAATCGCAGTTTTAATGTAAACAAATAATATTTTTTGAACATGATGTGCTTAAGCCCGGTATTCCTGGTAACTTTACCACCTATCTAATTTGAGAGAGATTGATATAGCGAGTCTTAGCATTTTAAATAAAAAATGTTAATATATCTACGTGCGTTTAAGCAGTTATGAAAAACGTTTATTACTAAATCTTGATACTTTCATAAACTATTAAGTCTGTAAAAAATAGGATTATTATAAAATTTTACGGTTAGCAAATTTCTAAACAGCTTTGAAAGTTCTATAATTTAAAATTTAATTTCCACCGAGTCTTTCGCCAATACAAACCGATGGGTAATTGTTAATTTAAAAATAATTATATTCCAAATCATATGCGCTCCTCAGCACTAGACCATCGAGCAAAAACACAAACACAACAAATATTATATCATTTATTCTATAACTCTTCTTAGGATTGAAAATTTGTGAAATTTCAAGTTTTTTCGACTTTAGGGTTGTAACCTTAATTCTAATAACAAATTTTAACCCTTTAGGAAAATGTCATATTATCTGATGTAAAGAAAATTAATATTACTCTTTTTTTAAAACTAGCCATTTTTTAATACAAATTGTAGATGCTATATACGGTATTTCCATTAAGTTCATTCGATGATGAATAGAATTAGACAAAATATAGTCCCAATAATATTTTTTGCAGACGACGTTAGCTAAGCACGGCAGTAATACACTTATCAATTTGTTATTTTCTTCATAAAACTGAAGGTGTAAAAGTAATTCGCCTTAATCGTTTATTAGAGGAATCTTAGAACAATACACTTCTCTACGCTTATCAACTGGCAGCTTTAGTATTATTATTCTAAATTTGGCCAATTAGAAGATTAGTTCCAAAATAGCTTTTCATTAATGACGCAATTAATATGTGAACTTTCCTTTATCCGAAACTGCGTAGTTTAATCAGGCAAAATATGGAATGCGGGACGAGTTGACGAAATAGGAGGGTTCAAAGTGCGAGGACAGTGACGGAACACACGTTTAAAATTCTGCAGATATAAATGCATTAAATTGTCAGTTCGTTCGCCCGGTAAGCGATAGGTTTGGGTTCGATTCCCAGTTCAGGCATAAGGCTTTTTTAATTAAAACAAAAACTCGGCGTTTTAAGAGGTTAATAGTTATTTTTTTATACAAGAAAGATGAATTTACGAGCGATTAAATCGCGTGTGAGCGTGAGCTAATTTCAGGAGACCATAATGTTATTTTATTGTCCTGTGTATAACAGTGTTTTCCATAGCTCAAATAAGGATGTTTTTGTGCTTTTAGTATGAACAACAATTTAGAAACGATTTGAGGCGATTTTAAGTTTGGGTAAACTTTTTCTTTAGTAGGCATCGATTTCTATGGACTTTGATTATTAAGTAAAGTCAGCCCTCTAACTGCTATAATGGAAAATAAAACAGTGGCTGCTTGTTATTTTTCACAGTTTTTTATTTCAGTTTCCTGACACGCGTGTTTCGATCTTTTTACGGATCATTTTCAAAGGTAGTGAGTACAAGAGCTACTAAATTTTAAAATAATACCAAAATAAATACCAATAATTACAACACAAAAAAAAAATTTAGTAGCTCTTGTACTCACTACCTTTGAAAATGATCCGTAAAAAGATCGAAACACGCGTGTCAGGAAACTGAAATAAAAAACTGTGAAACAAAACAACAAACCACTGTTTAATTTTCCATATAATGGAGATTTCGTTTCACCAAGAATGTAGCCCAGCTCAAATAAGTTATACCTCTAACTGTCATTGTGATGTACACATTTATTTCTTCTGTGGTGTTGGTCAGTAAGGTTTTTGGAAGAATTAATAAGTGAAAACGATGAAATGTCACCACCTGATATTCGAATTCAGGCGTCAGAGGCCATTGCCAAACTGTTACCATCAAAATATCGTTTTTTACTGAAAAAATAAAGTTTTTAATTTATTCATGCTGTTAAAGTATCATTTAATTTACCCGTGCGGTTAAAATTCTATTGTAACTACTATTTTGAATAGATTAAAAACCCGTATTAACTTAAAAATTATGGATTTTAAAAAAGACAGAAATTTTAAGTAATACATTTTAAGTATAAGAAATTATGTTAGGGCGTAGTGCCATCTATCGGGGGAAAACTCGGCTAATTTTAAAACTTTTTTCCACGATAAAAGATGGCACCTCTATGGTTTTATTTAAAATTGCGTTAGAGGTTATATGGAAAGAAATCAGACACTTGCTCCAGTAATAAATTAAAATTTAGTTGATTAGATTTGTGATTTTAATCATGTCAGGAAAAATTCAGGAATGTTAAAAGGAAAAAGGTAAATGTTACCTTAATAAACCTTTAACGTTACATTAAAACATTGTATGATAATTAAATTAGTTAGTAAACATACTATCAAAAGCAATGTAATGTAAGAAAGAGAAAGATAAAAGATTTAGTATATACTTCTGTAATAATTAAAAACATTTTTTTTTTAAATCCTAAAATATCATTACAGAATTTTTTTTTTGAGGGTGAGGTGAAAGTGGTGTAAAATATAATAGTCAAAGAAATTATATTCTTAAAATTATATAAAAGTAATATTTACTTTTTTCCTTTTACTTTTATACCAACATGTATGTATCGCTCCCAATGATCAATGTTGCTACATTCGAAATATGTAGATATTCTAACTAGGTACCTACTTTTTAATATATTAGTGGAGAAATACTTAAAATGCTACTATTTCTCGTCATATTTCATTCATATAATAAAAATTAACAATTAGAACAATGTAAGCTGCCAAATTTAACAATTTATCACCACCTAGGCGCTTTTCTTGGTTACGGTATTAATACCCAATGAGATCTAATATAAAAGTTGATGCTGGCTCCTTGGCTCCTAAACTTAACGATGCAGAAAAGGTTAATTTGCAATATTGCTAATATGACGATGCCATAAACAAATATTTCCTGTTCTAGCTCAATATTAAATTGGTTAGACTAAGCCAGTAGCAAAGGCAGTAAGAGGCTGCAAGTGCTCCTTCCCCCTATTGTCGTCAAGAAAATAGATAATTTTCTCTATTTTAAAATTGACGAACATTTTTCATAATATTCTGAATTTATAATGGACAGAATAATTAAACTTTCTATTGGTCTTGGAAGCATACTATGGAGAACCCATTATAATATCAAAATGGATATTTTCACTTAACAATTGACCTTCCACCCATAAAGAAAAATCTCGTCTTTTCGAATCATCTTCCTCCTCCAAAGTGAGGTTTAAAACTTTTTTTTTTCAAGATCTGCTAAACGTGACTTTTTTACAGATTCTAATTATTTAGTTCGATCAGGGTCATTACAGGAAAACAGACTGAAGAGCTAAAATTGAAGATTTTTGAAATACAAAAATGCATCAGTACGCAAATCTTTAGTTTGGTCAGAAAATAACAATAGTTCGGTAGAAAAATATTTTGGTACTATACAATTTACGCACCATTTCGTGGACTCTTTAGGAAAAAATTATGTATGGATAGACTTTGGGAGAAAGTTTTTGATTTAAATTAAAAAGGAACACATTTTATCTGGCAGATTTGCATGTTTTAAGTATATTCTTATTCTCACTTCTGTCAAGTGTCAGAAATTGACTAGTTTCTTTGTGATGTGATGAGGTTGGTCAGTTTCCTATCCTGATTAGGATGAATATGAAAACATATCCGTTCAATTAACCGGAACAGCTTACTTTTTCACTTCACTTTAGTGTAAAGAAAACAACAAATTTGTATGTGGGAGTAGAAAAATACTTTTTTCTACATTTTGTTGATACTGACGAGTCGTTCTAGAAAATAAATATGGGGTAAAGGAAAATGTAAAGGGGAAGCCTTTCATTAGTGCGAGGTATCTGTTGTTGTTTTAAGCATGCCTTTATCTAATCAGACAAAAGACCGACTAACTCTCGTTAGAGCTGTCCTTTCGTGTTTTACTCATTTTCTAAACCGTCAAGCCAGCGCCATTATTTTAAATAAAATTTATTGGGGGCCGCCACCTTTACGAGGTAAAAATATATCGTAATAAACGAACGAATTTATTTGGGAGTTTAATATGATTTGATCCTTAGAAAATTGAACCGAAAAAATTAGCATTACCGGTTTATTACAGACTTTTGTCTATAGTTTTGTTATTAACGTTTGTCAGGTTTTATATTTATAAGTAAAACAATAAGAATAGTATAAAGTAAACACTCTAAATAGTAGTTTGTATAGAAAGAGTGGATATGATATCCATATCGCACAAGGAAGTAACGAGGAGTGTTGTAAGTGTTTTTAATCTTCTTCGATTTTTTCGGAAAGGATGTTTGGGGGGAACATAGAGCTGAACCCCTTGTTCGCCTTCTTAATAGCACCCCTTATAAGACCAATACAGATAATAGCCAGACTTTTTCATACAACAATTATATTATAAAAAAATAAAAATAAAAGATTCAAAGCTTGAAAAAAATGCGCCTAAGGCAAAAAGTTTAGGAAATATAGATCTTTTTATCAAAAAATGCATCGTTTCCAAAATAACCTAGAAAATCTTTAAATCGGGAATGTAACGATGTCCCAAGCGATAAAGTACACATTTTGTTTTGGAGGGAACTTTTTGCTTTAGTAGTTCTCATGCTATCCTTCACATTTCAAGACTATGAATTTTATTTAAAATAATACAAATTTGGTCTTTAAGTATATTACTGAACTATTAATAGAGGGTGGAATTTTTAAATGGAATAAATTCACTATTAGAAAGCTTCTTTATTTGCTAAAAAAATACAGAATAACGGCTGTGCTTATTTTTAGCTTGGCATACTTTTTTGCGTCTTCATGAAATTTACCTCTCTTTTAGAGGTAGAACTTTTTTTTTAAATGTAAGGGTATTATGTGATATTGTAAAAAAGGGAACACGGCCCACTTTAGTTTTGCATTTCGGTAAGGTAGACTCGATTTGTTTTATTGTAAAAATTGTTGGAAATGATGCCAATTTCCTAATCTAAAGTAAGTTAATTTTTGAAATTATGTACCGTATCCGAGGTTATTTGGTGAATTTCGTGTATAAGTCGTTGCCTAAGTTCCTCTATATTTTCTGGTTTTGTTACGTAAACTTTGGGTTTTAGATGACCCCCAAACAATTCTAAGTTACCGAAATGCAAAAGTAAATTCGGTCATATTCCCTGTTTTACGCCTTTCATAATACATACCTTTACATTGGAAGTAAAAAGTTGGGGGTGGTTTTTACCTCAAAAAGAGGTGTGCATATGATGAAGACCCGAAAAAAGTATTACAAACTAAAAATAAACGCAGCCGTAGGCCTCTAGTTTTTTAGCAAACAAAAAGACTTCCAAATACTAAATACATTCCAGTTCTAAATTCCACCCTGTATATGCTATTTGCAAAAGCTCCCATAAAATTACTGAGCTATGTGGTTTACCTGTTTATATATTTTATTCGTGTTCATTCATTAATTTTAAATTCTAGCATAACTAACAACCCGACTAGTACCTTTAAACTGCCTGGCACATTAAAGGTATTTAGGTGCCTATTCATCATTGCAGCATTGCAGTAGTTACGTCGTTCTTTGGCTATATTTAAAGCAAAATAATTCAGCTGGTTCGCACAGTTATCCCGAATATGTTAAAACATTTCTAGTAAATTTAACCAATAACATTTAACTGGATTAAGCAGGGATATAGTTGAATAAAGAGAATGCATACAATTTGGCTAAAGTGATTTGGAACAAAGTCGTTCAAACTTTGATAATAAATTTCAGCTTTAAATTGAATCCCTACGATGCCCGTATAGTAGAGCCTTCTTTAATCAACATATATAAAAAGTTTATTAAGAATTTAAAAGTGGAATAATAAAAGAAAATTGCGAATAAAAAGCAATTATAAAAATACACTAACAATCTGGTCTAATTGTAAATTATAATTTATGAAATTGTATTTGTTCTATTTCTCTATAAATTTAGAGAAACTTATAAATTTATTTAAAATATAATTGTACTACCCTACAGGTAGGTCATTATTAACCTCCAATATTTAAATAAAAAAAACCCCAAGGAAAGGGTCTTTCAACAATCCCGCAGATACTGGGATGGTATTTCAAATGCAGACTTCATATTTTTAGACAAAGTTTGAACCCACGGACTCACGTTCGGGAGTTCTGAGTAACATCCGCGTTAACCCGATGCTACCCAAACCTATTTAATAAGCTTATTGCGTAAACCATTTTAGCCTATTTAGATTACGTCATAAGTTGTATTATCGTGATAGAATAGTTTTGGACTTGCATTGTCTTTAATTTGTTTTACATCACAACGTTTCAACTGGTAAGTATCTCCAGTCGTCTTCAGGTGAATACTAAATAAGTAAAGTAACTACAGCTCTATTTATACTAGCTAGATGTACTGGAGCATGACTGAGATGGGTGCAGTCATGCGTTTAATTCTTGTGCGGTATTTTAAGTTTACATCTACTTAACAAAGATTCCCAGATATTTCTTATATCTAGTTAGGGCTTACTAAAACAATGTGGGTTCTGGTATATGATAGCAGCTTCCTTGAACTTCCTCTTCCTCCAATGTGGTTCTTTGTGCAGGATTCGAGCTTCTGTCCACTTAATGTGATGACCGTGTGTCCAGGCATGGTCAGCTGCCCCTGATTTTTCGGTTTCTCCTTTAAGCGTGTTGTTTCTGTGTTCCTTGACCCTAGTTTCAAGTGGCCTTAGAGTCTCGCCAATGTAGGATCTGCCACATTCGCAGGGAATCTGATAGACACAGTTTTTCCTATCTTTTTGACTTGTTGGTTTCGTCTTCGTCAGGTGGCTTCTTAAAGTGTCTTTTGAGCTGAATACCGTATTAATGTTGTATCGTTGTCCTAGTCTTCTAATTCTCTCAGATACTCCTTTGACATACGGAATGTTGAGTGTTGATTGTGACTCTACTGGCTTCTTTTGTGTATTTGACCGATTCTTGCGATTTTCCATTAGTTTATCAACTAGATGCCCGGGGTAGCCATTTTTGTTGAGGTTGGTCTTGATGTAGTTAGTTTCCTATTTGAGGGCTTCATTTGAATTACATTACCATGTAAATGTTGACGATTATTGGTGAGAGAGATGAGCCCATCGGTAGTCCGTCCACTTGGCTGAAAAACCTATCTTTTTCCTGAAAGTAAGAATTATTCAGGCAACATTCTAATAGTTCCATGATGGCCTTGATAGGTAGCAGTGTTCTTTCTTGTAGTGTCTGGTCTTCCTCAAATCTGCTTTTAATAACCTTTAGTGCATCTTTTACAGGGACGTTAGTGTAGAGACTTTCGACGTCGAAACTGACAAGTTGATCTTCTGGTTGTACTTTCATCCCGCCAATAAGTTGTACGAAGAGTTGAAAATTTTTCACAAATGATGTGCTATTTCCTTGGAGTGGTTAAAGTAGGGGTAGTAACTACACTAGATATAAGAAATATCTGGAAACCTTTGTTAAGTAGATGTAAACTTAAAATACCGCACAAGAATTAAACGCATGACTGCACCCATCTCAGTCATGCTCCAGTACATCTAGCTAGTATAAATAGAGCTGTAGTTACTTTACTTATTTAGTATTCACCTGAAGACGACTGGAGATACTTACCAGTTGAAACGTTGTGATGTAAAACAAATTAAAGACAATGCAAGTCCAAAACTATTCTATCATTCAAGAAACATCATTGTCTCCAACCTTCAAACAGACATTGTATTATAGTATTATTGATGTAATAAACTCATGTCGTAACTAATTTTTATTAAAAAACAGCAATTTTTTACTATTTATTTATTCAAAAAAATGCTTATTTATTTTAAATATTAAAAGTAAAATTAATACCTGATGCTGATGACAGCACCTGTCTGTGTTTTGAACGTTTTGGATTTTAAAAGAAGTGCTTGAAGTACTTGTTAAGGAAATATTTTCCAAAATTTCTTCCCCAACCCCTAGTATCTTTGTCTTATCTGGGTCTTAGATAACATGTTGTATATCACACGTACGCCAAGGTTTATTACAGCACTCGTTTGGTTACCACGTACTCGCTCTACGACCTCGTCGTGGCAATATTCCCCACTCGTTACTGTAATGAAGCTCATACCGTACTAGTAATATAAATAACCATTAAAGGAATGAACGCGAAATTTTTAAAACAGTGCCAAACTTTTAATAAATTTCCGGGGCAAAACTTGTTAGTTATTTTCTTTCGACAGAAAAATGTTTATTGGATATTATTTAAACTTAACTGGAAATATTGTATAAAACTACTGGACTAACTAGCAAAACGTAATAATAAAATTATAAATACGAAAATATCATAATAAAGCTACTTAAGTTTCATAATGCCAGTTTTTGTTAAGAGCACTTGACCATTATACTGCTACCGGCTCAGCCAGTTGGACGTAGCTCTACAACACAACAGCCTCTAAAACTAACAGTGACGTAGAATTTTTATATTTTAAAATTTTTATTTCTGGAAACTAAAATCGCAAAGAACTGTTGTTTGTAATCTGGCGATTGTTTGTTTACCACGTCCTGTTAATTCATCTTCGTCAGAATCTGTCGTTCAATAACAAACATAATTATATTTTTAACTTAACTATCATAACCTTATACTGGGTTTTTCAATGCTTTAACATTCTTTACAGGATTGGTAAGACCTATGCTTGGTGAATATCCATAATAAACGTAATAAATTAAATAAAACATAATTCGATTTTGAAATTTTCACTTCTATTGTTTGTTCATTTTACCAAGCAGAAAGAATACAGTCACAAACAGTCAACATTTCGCTTAAATGCGTTTCAACTAAAATAACAAACTAAAGATTATATGGTAAACTATTGAAGTAGGGTTAGGAACAAAAAGCCCTATCTTGGCCAAGATAGGGCTTTTTGTTCCTAACCCTACTTTATCATGTCCCTTCTGGAGAGTAGATTCGACTTCGTTAGTAAACTATTGGTTTCCAGTTTCATCTTCAAATGATATTATTATAATAATATGTATTAAAGCTAATACGTTTTTTTTTATAAAGTTAATAGATAACAAAAGAAGAGACTGGAAAGTTCTAAATTACAATAAGTTAGTTTGAGGTCTCTCCTTATTTTGTATACTTTCATACTATGTACTATGTAGTTGTGAGTATATTAATATGACATAATTAAATAAAATAATATATCGCCGCTAGTGACTTATTCGGACTAGAAGTCGTTCGTTCTCCCATCTAAATATTTGCCTTTTTTAAAAAGAACTACATAAACTTCCACTTGACGAAATACAATTGACCGTCCTCGTTATTCTGTATCGCCTATTTTGCCCTCTTATATTTTCAATTTATTGACCTTTTCATTGGTCAAATATTTCAAGTTGATATGCATGAGAATTCTACAAAAGAGCTACTTATCAGTATTAGAATATTTGAACATTTTTCGTTGTTAATAATAACTAATTCGTAATATTTTATTAATGTTTTTTTTCCTTTTTTAACCTATTTTATTATTAGGCAATCCAACGATGTGTCAAAATGGAGCTGGATGGCAAATACTGCTTTGTAATTGGTACACGTGACCATAAAAATAATGTTGCTGGTGGCACTTAACTGGTGACTCAATGCTTTTTGCCATCCAACCGCCATATTGAATCACGTGGTTTGGATTCCCTAATAGACTTTCGGCAATATTATGAAAAGTGAGAGCAGCGTACGAGGTAATATTTGTAAATCTTAAAAACTGAGCTCTATTACGAACCTCTTCAAGATATATTATATTTCTGTTAATCTGGGTTTTAAATTAAAACAAAATTTCACAGTCATTTTAAAACTAGTAAAGCTAAATATTTCAAATTAAGTAAGCTTTTAACTAAAACATAGATATGAGATTCTGTAACTAAGGTTTTTTTATAAAGGATTTTTAAAATTGTCCCAATTTGGCTATTTATAAGTCAATTTTTGCCAATGTTACTAACGCGTAGAGAGTCAAATTTGTCTAATAAGCCACTATCCATATTTTTAGTCGTTTTGAACTTATGCGCAAATTAAAAAAGTTCTTAAGATCACTCTTTATATAAAGTTCAGATAGAAAGAAGATATTATTTTTGTAAGCTTTGACTGAAATAATTTTCAAGTTCAACTCACAGTCAAAGCCTACTAACTTTACAAAAACAATGTCCTATAGATAGTCGCAGGTTGGTTGGTTGGTTTAAGGCGGGGGTTGGGCGTTCGGCCCAAGCTTCTTGCACTGCAGCCTAGTGGCTTATTGTGCTCCCCTATCTTGCTAGAAAAGATTTGTTCCTTTTATAAGGTCCAGCAAATTCCTACCAAGTTTGTCATGTGGGAGGTTATCCCCACATTGAATGTCTCCGAAGATTCTGAGTCTTCCTCGGGTCAGTGCTTCGCAGTTATATATGATATGTGAGGCGGTTTCGTCCTCATCGCCGCAAAGCCTGCATTCAATGGGGCCATTGTAAATTCCTACTCGGTGTAGGTGTTTTCTTAAGCAGTGGCCTGTTAGTAGGCCGACCACTTGTTTTAGCTGGGTGCGCGTTAAAGGCATCATTCCAGTTGATAACTTTTTGGAGGGTTTTCCAATTGTGGCCCTCGCTTGGGTATGACCAGGTATCCTGTTCCATCGGGACAGGTGTTGTTGTTGTGCCCACCTGTCTGATGCTGTTCTGGTTGCCTGTTTTGATATGCCAAGAGCGGGTTCAGGGCCCCTGAGTTTTTGAGATGATCCGGCTCTTGCCAGTTCATCGGCCTTTTCGTTGCCTGCTATCCCTGAGTGGCCAGGAACCCATAGGAGTTCTACCTTGTTGTTCCTTGCGGCCAGGTTTTTCAGGTCGTTTAGGCACTCCAGTGTGATCCTCGATTTGAGTCGACTGGAGTTCAGGGCCTTGAGGGCAGCTTGGCTGTCGGACAGAATGTATATCTCTTGGTCGTGGTAGCCCTTTTCGATATTTTTCTGTACAGATGCTTGTATAGCACGTATTTCTGCTTGGTATACTGTGGCGTAGTTTCCCAGGGGAATGCTGATTTCCATTCTGGGTCTTTCCCCAAATATACCTGCGCCTACTCCGTCGGCCGTTTTTGATCTATCAGTGTACCAAACCAGGCCCCTATCTAATGACGGTGGTGTCCCTTTTGACCACATGTCAGAGTCGCACCTAATGTTAAAGGGTCTGGTGAAGTTGTAGACCTCTTTCATGTGGTCTGTTTGCATCTCCAAGAGCTCGTCGTTGATTAGATCCGCGGCTCTTGTGTGCCCTATTCTTATGGGTTGTTGTTTCCATTCCCCATTTATTTTCATCCTGGAGGCGCTACAGCTGGCCTCCTTTCTGATGTGAATGTCTAGGGGTAGCAGTCCTAGTATTACTTCCATCGCTGCGGTGGGGGTGCTTTTCATTGCACCACTGATGCACAGGCAAGCCAGTCTCTGCAGGCTGTTTAGCTTGGTGACTGTCGTAGTTTGCTGTGTTTTCGTCCACCATATTACAGATCCATAGATAGTCAGAAGATAATCTGCAATTTTTTCGAATAATTAAACATGTTTGCATTTTGGACGAAACAAAAATCTGTTAGATTACTAATCGTTTGTTACTTGGGTTAAAACGCATTTCGGTTACTGTGCAGAATTCTGACGCATGACAGTTTCCGACTGTTTCTAACTTTGGTTGGAACGAAGCTATCATGATCATATAAGGGCCACTTAAACCATCCGCTAAATCTCTGGCTACCGCTACGGAAATTCCCGAATTCAAATAAAAAACAACTATCTAATAACTTATTTTATTCTTGCCAAAATTTTGTCGAAGATCGGAGATAAACCCAAAGAAAAGTGTGTGGATTAGTCTACGAAAAAGTCGACATCGAGTCTTTTAAGAGATAAAATCTAATGTCGAACGAATAAGCTTGGGGTCTATTACTTGTCACAAGGCATACATTCTGGAGGTGTTAAGCCATCAGAATAATTTCTTTTATTGGGCATGCCAATATAAAAGGGATTTAGGATAATGGGTGTCAGGTTTGTAGCAGTGACAGTTATAAAGGAATGCGAATTATTTTTCTTTTTTTGGACGAATTGGGAGAAGCATGTTTTTTTTGTTGATATGAAAGTGCCAATAAAATTAAGTGTTTTCAACAATAGTTATTATTTTACTTAAGATGTTCGGTACGAGAGCTGTTACAGCACGATATAGTTATTTTATAAATCAGAAACACTATAAACATATTAAATGAAATAAAATAAATATTAAATTCTACAAGACTCTAATTACCACATGGAAATTATTTTTTCGGGTCCTAATAGTCAAACCGTTTTTTGTTAGCCACTTTAAATTATCCACAATATTTTTTAAGAAAAAATGGACTAAAAATTGAAGAATTGAATATTTTCTTTTAACAAACTATGGAGTTTCAATAAATTTTTTAATTATTATTTTATTAATGAATATTCCGATTTCAACCTCCTGTCAATTTGACTTTAAAAGAACTCAGAGGGTGAGAAAACACTAATTTAATTTTTAAATAGTAAGTACTTTTTTTACTATTATTGTTTTTTCTAACATTTTTAGTTTTCTTTGTTTCATATTATGCAGTGAACAAGTAAGGCTGATGGTTCAAAATTAAAATATATATGACACAGTTGTCCTATATATTTTAATTTTAAACCATAGAAGTTTTGGTTTTATTTTTTGTATTGGTATTTAAATTGACGTTTAAATTGCAGTCAATAACGTTGATTTATTATTTCCTGTTCGATCGCTGAGATTTCGTGACGCGGATACGGTTAGTCCTTGGATGAGCGACCGCTTGGGAACACCTCGACTATATCTTCGATTTCGTAACTAATAATATTGTCATTTAATATAACTTTATTAGTTTTAAGGACTACAACATAATATACAATCTAGTCAATTTCAACAAATACATTTTTTTAATACTTAATTACATTGTGAACCCGTTTTTTTCTTAATAAATGTGCTAAAAATGTGAATCTGGGACAACATATGCGGATGCCCTATACGTCCTCATTATTTCGATAATTAGGGATTCCCTGTCCTTCTGAAATGAACGTCTCGTTAGTGAAAGATTAGCGTTGTGCGTGCCAAGGGTGTCTAATTCTATCTAGTTTCTTACCCTCGTATAGGGTACATCGGGGAAATATACGTAATGAGATTTTTTGCTATGAACTTATCTCATAGAATAGAGCAGTGGTTATTTTGGAATATATGAATCGTCAACAAATTACAATGAACGACCAATTTTTATTAGGGAATTCTTAAAAAATTGTATTTTTTGGTACCAAACCTCTCAAAATTACATAATAGGTAGAGGTTTTTTTTTAAATAAAACAAATTTAGTATAAAAATTATTCTAAATCTATTTTGAGTATACCAAAACGTTGCTTTGTTTGGTTAGCCCGAAAGTAATAAAATCATAAATTTGCCACACGTTTGATGCTATATTTTATCAGAACCTACGATTCGATCTCAATCGTTTTTTTTTGTATTGTAGTTAGGTTTCTTACACGCGCAGTATTGAGTTTTTACACAGTAAATATAAATATAATGTTTTGACAATTCTGTATATTTTTTATAACTTAAATTATTTTTCCAACACAAGATGGTAGTCATGTTGCCATTGCATCACCAAGCAAATTTACAGTCAATGTTGGTTATTTTAGATTTTTTTCTAAAAACTATGTAAGGCATATCTCTCCCGTACTTCCCCTACTTCTGTAATTAGGGCTAGTTGAAACTGCCAGCATCGATGTTCCCAGTAATTTGTCTTTAATGCCTTCGTTACTGCTTCATATTGTCTACTCTGAAACTTTATAATTGCTGGAATAATGAAGTCAAATAATCATTTCTAGAAGGTATTAATGAGCGAGGAATAACATCAAAGGGAGATTTCGGTTTCAAAGTTTAAATGAATCGGGATAATCATTTGAAAAATTGTCTTCTTTTATTTGAAACGCAAGGGACAGTAATTATATTTGAAGCGTACATAATAAATGGAGGTTATCCAGTGCTGACCGAAAAATATATGATCATCCCATTTTATAATAAATATACTGTACTGGAAAATTCCTACAGCTGAAATCAAGAATAGGTATGCCATCACTGCACTGTTGGGGGAATTCTTCACTCGGGACTTTAATTATGACATTTACCCCTCCAAATATATTAAACGTATTTCAAGGGTGATTATTGGGGAAATCTAAAGCAATTATTGTATATTTGACATACAAGTTTAGTGTATTTCACAGTGGATGAAACGTTAGACGTTTATGGAAAACAGGTGACACTTTTCTTCAAAAATTTGACTGCTCAGATAAACCGACGTGATCTATCGTTTTAAAATATTTTCAGTAATATGGCGTTACCGCTTCTGCCCGAAATAGGCGGCCACATCGTTATTTTAAATGGAACACCCTATATATTATATTATTTTCTAATACCCTTTTTTTTTATGACTATTTAACTAGAGTGTTTTACACTGGCAAAATGTCATAGCAACGGCCGGTCTTCTACTGGCAAAATTACTACCTGCACCTACCTGGACAAAATTCACATGTGATTTTTGCCGCGGCAAAATTTTAATTTTTGATTGAAAGAAGTTTTGTTACCATGGTTCTGTTAATTATTTAAAATGTCATTGTATTATTTCTTGTTAACAAACGTCAAATTATTTTAGTTCAAAAATGAGTGTTTCTGAAGAAAAAAACAGATTTGGAATACAATCTATTACAGAAATTAAAAAGGCAGTGTCGGAGAATATACCTCCAAATACGCGTATCTCCAAAACTTCCATTTGGCGACAGTTTTCGCAGTTCTTATTGATAAGAGATTATAAGCTTGAAAAGCATACTCCAGCCGAAGAATTAGCAAAAATTATGGAAGATTATGCTTACAACATAAAAAAACTAAATGGAGAGGACTACAAAGAGTCAAGTATCAAAAGCATATGGAATACCACGGCGCAGATGCTACAAGAAAAGTATTATCAAGAATTTAATATAAAAATAGACCCATTTACCGACATTCTTTTTAAATCAGCCCGTTTGGCAAAGGACTTAAAACGAAAACAACTTCAAGGTAACCAAGAAAAAAGAAAAACAAGTTCGAAAGCCCTTACAACACAAGAATTATTGGAAATGATAAAAATTCATGACGAAGACACCCCAGACGGCCTACAGAAAAAAATATTTCACTTATTTTCTTTTGAACTTGCGTGGCGAGGCAACGAAGCAGTGAACTGCAAAGTACATTATTTCCACCAAGAATTAGACCTAAATGAAGAATTTACGGGACGTATCGAATACAATCCCATATTTTCAAAGACTACACAAGGAGGTGCAAAAGCCTTGGCCAGTAGCAAATGGTTGGTAAAAAACAACACTAACAAAGATCTTTGTCCTATTCGTCTATTTTTAAAATTATTTGAAAAAAGAAATACCAATCCAGAAATTACAAGTGACAGGCTCTTTTTGACAGTTCATCCAAATTGGAAAAAAGGAATTTGGTACAAAAACATGCTTATTGGAATAAACAGCATGTCGAAATGGACCAAAATCTCAGCAGAAAAAATCGGCGTAAATACCAAAAAATTTAAAGTAACAAACCATTCACATCGCTCTTCCACTATTTCTGCCCTTGCAAAAAATGGCGTTGGTGAGCAAGAAATTATCAAATTAACAGGACATTCCCACGCCAATTCTTTGAAGCCTTATTTGCAGTTAGACTCTGAACATCATTTAAAATTAATTGCAAACTTAAGAGAAAAAGCACCAGATCAAGTAATATCATCAAATCAAAATCAATCAAATAATGCACAAACGTTTAATTATCACAACTGTAACTTTTACATCAATAAATAAGTAATTTTTTTGTTTTATTCTTAAATAAAAGTTTTCTAATTTTATTGTTCTTTGTCTTTTTTCTAGTTAAATAGTCATGTCGAATACCACTCGAGAAAAAATTGTGTAAGCAAAATTGTTCTCAAGGATTTATTTAAGTTTGTTGCTTTTAAGCAACAAACTTTCATACCTTTCGAAAATTTTGCCGACAAAATTTTATCTCTTGTGATATTATATATGATAAAACACCTTCACTGTAGGAAAAATCCTTTAAGGCGCTCTGGGAGCGATGCGAGTGCGAAAAAAGCGATTAACGTTGGTCTTGAAACGTTGAAGATTGTATTCATTGGGAAACACGACCTCAGGAAGATCATTCCACAAAGATGACGTTCTCCAGATAAAAGAATTCTTGAACAATGAAGTTCGAGGAATACTAAGCTGAACAACATAATATGGATGAGCGGCAGCGGTTCGCCGTGTATTTCTGTTTTGCATTGCTCTAGGTGGAATCAAGTGGGCAATGTCAGTCGAACACCTGCCATGGAAATATCTGTAAAAGAAAGCCAAATCGCCAACCTGTCTTCGATGCTCCAGGCTATCGAGGGTCTTGGTCAGCTCGGAGTCGCCGATCAGACGAACGGCTCTCCTTTGAATGGAATCCAGTAGCCGAAGGGTGTGCTTGGGTGTAGAGCTCCAGACATGAGAGCAATATTCTAATGATGGTCGAATCTGGGCTTTGTAGAGTGTCAAAAGTTGATGAGGTGTGTACAACCTTTTGGTGCGGAAAAGTACACCAAGTTTCTATTCAGCTGCCTTAGCAATTGCGGCAACGTGATCATGCCAAGACATATTACCTCCCAGATTGACCCCTAGCAAATTAATAGACAGTGCCAGGGGAATTGCGTGTCTTGCCATGACTATATCCGGTTCTGCAATGTTAACCGTTTTGGAGAAGACTGCTGTCTGGGTTTTCTTAGCATTAAATTCGACTTGGTTACTGTCACCCCAAGCCAAAATTTCTTCCAGGTCATTGTTGAGGCGCAATACTTCATGCTGCCTGCCTATACAATTCCACGCATGTCTTGTACAAAATATCATTTGTCTAAATTCAATTGTTTTTGAGAGATTGACGTTTAAAATATGCCATTTTCAGTCTTTGACAGGCTGTAGCACTGTAACGTGTTTATGTCATTGGAAAGAGAATTTTCTATAACATTTAATCATGGAATATAAATAGAGGGTTTTTATTTAAAATTAAAATTTGATTTCACTTTCGGTTAAACCGGAAGTGGTTTTAAAGGTTTGAATTGACCGAAAAATGGAAAATTGCAAATTAACACACTTACCAATTCCTAAAAGTGCTAAATTTTCACTTATAAAGTTACGTATACCAAGTATACCCAACAATATCTGACCTGTACATTAGATGAATTGGTTTCATGAGCATTAACGCGATTGGTTTCACGAAACCGGTCACGTGGGTCGACTTGACATCATTAATCATTTATTTATGTTCCAAAATTATACTCATTTTGATATAGGAAGAATGGATGGCTAGATTATTGCCTAATTAAATTCGAGAATGAATAATATATATAAATATTGTTTATTAAGAAGTTGTTGATTAACTAGTCAGACTAACCAGACTACCCTTCTCACTTATTATATATCAATTCTAACAAAGCATTTTAAATTTTACATAATACCAACTCTGGGGAATTAATTTTTAACTGTGCCTTTTAAGCTACATAAAAATATTTATAATGTGATAATGTAAAGCGTGCATGTATCCAGTTTTAAGCTTCTAAATTCTGTTAATTCCAAATGTGCGAAAAAGTTCTTGAGTTTTCGGTGTTTATTTTACAGTTAAGGGCGGATTAAGCCTTATTGTTTTAGATTTACACATGGAATCTCATGTAAAATAGGGGCATTAAAAGGCTTTTTAATGCTAAGCCATTAAAAGTTACGAAAATTAAACAAAACCCAAGTCCGGTTCCCGGTGGTTTTAGTATATCATTATGCAATTCATATAATCTCTTTATTGTGAGAGATTGTCGGGCTTGTGTGTTTCTTAATGCTTACGAATAAATCAGTAAAACCATAATAGAGTACAGTAGTAGTAACAACTTTTTAAAATTAAATCAAAAAGCACGGCAATGCATGTTTAAGCCATTATTTACCAAATTATTCTATAACAGAGCTTTTTAGTATGTAGCCTATCAAAGCGTAACAAAATTGTCATTTTTGAAATGTCCAATATCTTGCATAAGTTAAACTCAAGTTTTAGAAAATCTTGTTGCAACTTTACTTGATTTTATTCGAAGAATTTAAAAATATATATTAATATTTTTTTCGTTTTGCTCTTGTTTGCCAAAAAATGTATTTGCCTTTTAGTCCCTTTTTAGTTTTGTTGTAAATTTTAAAGAACAATTATATTTCTAAAAAAAGTCATACAGCATTGAAACGAGATTATCGATTTGACATATTATATTTTGTCATGATCCATATTATGTTACCACTCCCACGTATATATTTGCTATGTCCTTTACCTAAAGTGATAAATATGCTATTTCAGTTAACTGAACCGATAAAATTTCATATTTAGTGTTGGTAATGATAAACAGTATTACAACCTTAAAAAATAAGATGTTCCCTTTTTAAAGAATACAGTCTTTACTAAAGACGACTGGATGGAGATACTTACCAGTTGAAACGTCGTGATTTTAAACAAATATAGACAAGGCCAAAACTCTTTTAGCATTCAGTGAAGAGATTAATTTAAGCTTTAATTAATTGCTTAAATTACTTTTGCTACGAAACTTTTAATTATTTCTTTGTCAGGTTTTTAAAGTAAAATTTAAAAATGCGAGAAAGGTAAAAAACTATTATTAACTTGATATTGATTGACTGAAAGTACCATTACATCATTGCACTTTTTTACGATTTTACCTAAATAAATAAATTTAACAACTGAACGAGAAAATACTGTAACGATTTAAAAACTATTTGATTTTCGAAAAAGTTACACTATTGTGACAAGTATGATTTCCTATTATTATTTTTCTTATTTCTATGAGTTTATTAGAGGTGCTGGCATACTTAAAAAGTATCCAACAATGCCAGTAGATATCGCTACATGCAACATCCTTCTGATGGCTGTTTAAAGGTTGGAGACAATGACGTTGCTTGAACGGCAGTAGAGTTTTGGACTTGCATTTTCTTTATTTGTTTAGAATCACTACGTTTCAACTGGTAAGCATTTCCTGTCGTCTTCAGGTGAATACTGTATTATGAGTGTAGTATTCACCTGAAGACGACTGGAGATGCTTACCAGTTAAAACGTAGTGATTCTAAAAGACAATGCAAGTCCAAAACTCTACTGCCGTTCATCCTTCTAATGAGTTTTGTCATGAACTCCTAAAACAGCAGACCATTTTTCTTTTCTTTAGTGGGATCCTAGCTCTATACTACTGATGAGACACGATATGGCGAAATGTGTTTAGGGATGGATCTGGCGAAACAAAAGGAAAAATTTATTTTGACGTTAAATTAACATTATTAATTATTTTTAAGTGAGTTGGCCACGGCCAGAATCTGTATTATAGAATTATTTAGAAGAAATTCCACAATAAAGTTGCCATAATAAACCCGATTTCTAAACGTATAAAATGCTTCAGCATAGTTTTAAATTGCACTTTAAAATCCCCACGCTGAAATAATTAAAAGCTTTATAGCAAAAGTTATTTTAAGAATTAATTAGAGCTTTCAATTAATCCCTTCGAGTTGCACACGAATAGAAACATTAAATATGGCGGAGGTTTTCGAATTAAGCTACTTTACTTATTAGGTCGTTTAGATGGATTAACATCAAAGGCTGTACGATTGCGGCTTAGGAAAAACACTTTAAAACTCATTTCTGGTACAAATTGTGTTTTTGCTTTAGCATTTTATGAAACTCATACTAATTAGCTAATTATAGTCTTTCTGCAACTTTTAATGTCAATGCAACTTATTAAAAAGGAAGAGCATAGACACTTGGGTAAAAATGTCGCAATAAATATGATTTCCCAAAACATACAAAGATAATAAAGAAAAGAAATTAGGGGCTAGCGGACAGGTATTGGCAAAAGTGTTTAAGATTTCATTAAAAGAAATACAAATTTTAATTTTCACTCAAATCCCAATACCTAGATGCCTAATAATTAAATAAATAATATATGGCAAAGATGGTTTTAAATGGTAAAGTAGATTATCTGGCCACTAAGTACAAAAAATTTAGAGATAAAAATTATAACAATATTAAGATATTAACAGCCCATCTTCACCACTTACAATTAAACTGATTGCATTTTTTAAATCCGTCATTAGAGACTCTGATAGTATGAAAAGAAAAAAATGAATTTATCATTCGAAGAGGTAAAAGCGAGGTTAAAAGGAACTTGAAGAAAAATGAAATGAAACCCCGACCCGGTACCCGGTTAACAGGTGAAATTGAAAATATATTACGCGAGGTGAGCTGTTATCTTTGTACACATTCCTTACCCTTACAGGTTTATACCACATTACAACCCAATAAGTCCTTAGGATTTAATGAATTGATTGTATTAAAAGGGTACAATAGTACCATTATCGAGTTATAAGATACCAAAGAAAAAAGTAATTTTGCAAAGTAAATTTAGAAAGCATTTCGCGACTGGAATAATTAAGGATCAGTTCAGAAATTAGTTTACGTATTTTTTATGCGAATAATTGGGTATTCTACCCATTAAGGAAGAATAAAAAACATTAACAATTATTGAGTAGTACTGAATATGACGTATTTAGGTTAAAAATCATGATTAGAACTTTTAAAAAAATTGTATTCTCAGAATTCAGTTTTACACTAACCGACTTAAAGTTTGCTAAAAGCCCATAAACAATTATAAGTTCAATTACAAAAGTTATTTTGGAATTAATTGGAGCTTTCAATTTATCCCTTTGCAGTTGCACTTGTAGAGAAACAATAAATAGGGCAGGACTTTTCCAATTAAAACTACTTCTCCTGCAGGAGCAATCTACACAATTTGGATTTTAGTTAACAAATTAATATAGAAAACATGTTAAAATCCCTTTACAATTTAATAAGGGTATTTTTAGTTGACAGGATTTATTATTCCCAGTGTCGGCTCTTTAATAAGGTCATTTAGCCAATGACCTTACGCATTAATTCTCTTTTCATGTCACTTAACATATTCCGTTTAAAATGCATCCGACAAAATCCAATAAAATATCCCTCGTATTTACACTGCACACTGCTAAGCAAACCAGAGGAAATCAGTAGCGTATTTAGGGGGAGGGGGGGGGGGGGCTGCCTATGAGCTCGGGTCTAAAAGTCTGATTGCAACCTAATTTTTCGTCTCACGATTGGACTCCTAATTTAAATCTTCAAATAATGTATTCTCTTTGGTTAGATTACAAAGGTCTTGTAGGAAACGTTTAGTTCCTAAACATTTCTTTCCAACCATGCAGAGGGTGATAGATAATAACTTAATTTTTAAAATTTGATAGTAGTTAGGTTAATTTTAATAGAACTTTGGGCGTGCCCCGAAAATTTTTCGTCTGCAGCGCTTTTCGACCTTCTTCACTAGGTACAATATCATGAAATACATGTAGTCCCGACTGTCCTTCTCTCCAGAAAAATGTCCTACTTACGCCCACTGAGCCAACTTCATAACTAGAACTAAAACTTAATTTTTTAATACATTTTATTAACATTTATCTTCCTCACACTTACATTCACTTCTTTTCCATAGTTTCTGAAATTACTAGCCCACAATTCTCTTGTCGTAAATGATTCTTCACGTTTCCATTCATTTTAATTTCATATCTGTAAACAGTTTTTCTTACACATAGTTGTTAAATCTTTCATTCAATTCAAATTTAAACTCTTATAGTGCCCTAAGCCTCAAAACTACATATTTTTCTTTTTCACAATGTAACGTGCGTATTGATTTTCTCACCGTTCTACTCATTGAACCGTTTTTCATCTAACCACCCGAAACCAATGTAAGCAAATGATAGACCAAAGCAAAGAAGCTCATAACGAGAGAATTAAAAACAAACTTCTTGCCAGTCCTAACGGATCAAGGTCCTTTTGGTCAGTCGCTAAGGCCGTCAGCCAAAACTTTACAAAGTCAACTATTCCACCTCTAACACGTTCCGACGGCACAATAGCAACCACAGCCGGGGATAAAGCAAACCTACTTGCTAAACTGTTTTCCTCGCATTCCACTGTAGACTTTCAGGGAAAAACACCACCCAACATTCCCTCAGTTCAATCGCAAATGTCTGAAATCGTGTTCCGTCAGCGTCTTGTTAAACGGATTCTTAAAGGACTCGACGTCAATAAAGCTTCTGGTCCAGACGAAATTCCTATCATTGTTCTCAAGACATGCGCCGATGAACTTACACCAGTATTTTGTAGACTTTTCAACTTATCCTACAAAAAAGGAATATTTCCATCCTGCTGGAAGGCGGCGCGTGTCCAGCCCATTCCAAAGAAAGGTAAAAAGACCCTGCCAAGCAACTACCGACCCGTCGCATTGCTTTCAGTAATTTCAAAAGTAATGGAGAAAGCTATTAACCAACAACTCCTAAAGTATCTGGAAGGGCTTAACATTATCAGCGACCATCAATATGGTTTTCGTAAGTCCAGATCAACAGGTGACCTTCTGGCATATGTCACCCATCTTTGGAGCAACACCATCGAACATCATGGAGAATCCCGGGCTGTTGCACTGGACATCTCTAGGGCTTTTGATCGTGTTTGGCACGATGGGCTTCTAAGTAAATTGCGATCCTACGGTATGCCTAATGGATTTTGTTTATGGTTAACCAGCTTCCTTAAGAACCGTTCTCTGCAAGTGGCGATTGACGGGTTTCTCTCAGACACCTTCACCATCAATGCCGGTGTTCCTCAAGGGTCCATATTGTCGCCTACCCTCTTTTTACTGTACATTAACGACCTTCTAGTGAAAACCCAAAATCCAATTTATAGCTTTGCTGATGACAGCACACTTGTCTCATCTTTTACCTTGACTCCCCAAACATCCGCTGCCGATGCACATCTTCGCAGGCAGCATGAAGTATTGCGCCTCAACAATGACCTGGAAGAAATTTTGGCTTGGGGTGACAGTAACCAAGTCGAATTTAATGCTAAGAAAACCCAGACAGCAGTCTTCTCCAAAACGGTTAACATTGCAGAACCGGATATAGTCATGGCAGGACACGCAATTCCCCTGGCACCGTCTATTAATTTGCTGGGGGTCAATCTGGGAGGTAATATGTCTCGGCATGATCACGTTGCCGCAATTGCCAAGGCAGCTGCACAGAAACTTTGTGTACTTTTCCGCACCAAAAAGTTGTACACACCTCATCAACTTTTAACACTCTACAAAGCCCAGATTCGACCATCATTAGAATATTGCTCTCATGTCTGGAGCTCTGCACCCAAGCACACCCTTCGGCTACTGGATTCCATTCAAAGGAGAGCCGTTCGTCTGATCGGCGACCCCGAGCTGACCAAGACCCTCGATAGCCTGGAGCATCGAAGACAGGTTGGTGATTTGGCTCTCTTTTACAGATATTTCCATGGCAGGTGTTCGACTGACATTGCCCACTTAATTCCACCTAGAGCAATGCAAAACAGAAATACACGGCGAACCACTGCCGCTCATCCATATGTTGTTCAGCTTAGTACTCCTCGAACTTCATTGTTCAAGAATTCTTTCATCTGGAGAACGTCATCTTTGTGGAATGATCTTCCTGAGGTCGTGTTTCCCAATGAATACAATCTTCAACGTTTCAAGACCAACGTTAATCGCTTTTTTCGCACTCGCACCGCTCCCAGAGCGCCTTAAAGGATTTTTCCTACAGTGCAGGTGTTTTATCATAAAAAAAAAACCTATAATTTTAATGCTTCGTTAAGGTGATATCCACTAGTTTATTATTTTTTCATTGATTCTCCTGAAGATGAATGCTTTTACATATGTAGAGAATTTTTTTGAAATCAAAATATTTCATTAATATAGCAGTGAAGAAAGAAAAGACTTTGTGTTCTTATTTCTTTCCTTCTAAAAAATTAGTTAAAAAATTACAACTTTTTGAAATAATATTTTAATGCGTTCGGTTATACTAACGAAATAAACGTTATATTTTCCAGCACATCTACAATAGTGTGGCAAATAATATAGATAATCCTAATTTAACTGGTAAAATAATAAACTTCAAAGAAGCGAAAACATGAACTAACCATTAAAATTTGTATTACAATATAATATGACGTGTATTGAGGTTATAAAGTTGCCTGAAGATATAATTTAACACTTCAATACAGTTTAAATTTTAATAATGATTATGGAACGCGGTTACAATCAAGCGCCATGTGTGCTTCTAGAAGTAAATGAAGGTAGATGAAGCAAGGGTTGGCTTATTATAGATCTGTTCTACCCTTTCTACTACAACAATGTTGCCCTTCTTGACCGAAAATAACGTCATTAAAAGAAATGGTAGTATATCGCATTCTAATTACGGAGATGGTGAAGTGCCCCTTAGTTTCCACTAAATGAAGACACGTATCTGTCACCATGCAAATTCAATCCACCGATAATAATGACTGCGACGCGTGGACTATTTCTTATTGAACTAATTTGGCAGTGGTTAGCGAACCGCCGACGTCGAACGCGGCTTCAGCTCTTCTAGTTATATTTTTAGAACAGGCCCTTAGACGACGCTTCTGCACTTTATGTTATTATGTGTGATTTAACGATGGCAAATATTATTTTGTTTTTTGTAATTCCGTTAACAATATAAAACAAAATAATGCTTTTTCATCGATATGATATTTTAATTTTTCTATTTGGATTTGACACATTCTTGGTTCAATTATTTTCTCTTGGCTCGCTTTCAAAATCATTCCCATGTCCCATAATACGTTTTAAGTAACACTCTAAAAAATGTATTATTACCGGTTAACAATAAAATATTGTGAAGCAAAATATTATATTTACAATAAAGTAGAGAGTTTAGCGTCCGTATAAGTAAATAGAAAAAAAGTTTTTTAGCGGCAGGCGGACAAAGTGGTGCATCTATCTTTTGCATTAAAGTACACAGGTACGCCAAAGGTAATGGGTTCCCTGAGGCACAGGTAGACAATGACAGGCTGTTTCGTTCTTGTTAGAACTCATCAGAAAGCCATAACCTGTAAGCAACTTCAAGTACAGCGAGACTGTTCTTTTAAGGCATTTTTAGGAAATAAAAACGCGATGAAAACCCAGTAACCCAGTAAGATGCACCACTTTGTCCGCCTGCCGCTAAAAAACTTTTTTCTATTTACTTATACGGACGCTAAACTCTCTACTTTATTTTTAAAAACACGGCATTGTATACGGAATGGATCGGCACCCAGTGGGCCACAAGGCGCAATCTGTATTTGAATCTACAAACCCGTAGAAAAAATTTAGTGAAGCGTAAAAGTTTCCTATACTGGTGTTTGTTGGCCACCGTACTTTGGTTTATTAGTTCTATGTTTTCACGTTAGATGGCTATATCTTTTGCATCAAGTTGATTCCTACTGATGGCGTTACTGGGTTTTCATCGCGTTTTTATTTCTTCAAAATGCCTTAAAAGAACAGTCTCGCTGTACTTGAAGTTGCTTACAGGTTATGGCTTTCTGATGAGTTCTTACAAGAACGAAACAGCCTGTCATTGTCTACCTGTGCCCCAGGGAACCCATTACCTTTGGCGTCCCTGTGTACTTTAATGCAAAAGATAGATGCACCACTTTATCCGCCTGTCGCTAAAATGTGTTTTCTATATTTACAATATTTATTTGTATATCTATCAAATTTCAGAAAATAAAATTGTTATCGTAGTCAAATACATATCGTCATATTATTAAAACAATATAGAACGGTACCGTACAACAATATTTTATGGCAATAGCATGGAATTGACTATATTTTAAATTTACTCTAACAAACCTAGTTAGTTAAAAGAATTCTAACAATTATTATTGTTATACCTGTGCATTTCATTATCATGACTCGTAGGTTTTCCTCCCTGGCGATCAACATAAAGGGCAAGTTTTACTTTTTTGCTGTTTAGTTTTTCCTTGAATCAAACACTTACTTATATTTTTTTATCAAAACATGTAACCACCTTAATTTAAATACGTCGTAGGTATTATTACAGTATAGGGAGGTCTTGGTGCCCAACATAAATTCACAGAAGTGTGGTCTTGTGGACCAAATACAAAATTAAGCCGTGACAGAATTAAAAACAAATGAAAAGGTACATATCCTATGCGTATTATTTCCTTTTCCATCATGCGACATAACTCACTTCGTCATCTTGTTGTGAATATAGCTGCAAGCAAAGCTACTTCTGACAACAACAACAGATAAAGTACCCAGACGTCAAGTTCTTGAAGTTATAAAAAATAAAAATTCACTTTTGTAGAAACAAAATACAAATGTAAAATTAGAAATTAGATTACTGCCGCCTCGTCCAAAATATGCTCTGCCAAGTCCAGCTTTTACAGGACATCGCGTGATGTTTGGCGATGTTCTTTTTACCATTTTAATGTTAGTTATTCACATATAAACAGAAGTAGCGCAACGTTCATCTAGCGCCACCGTATAATATATTTTTATGTTATGTTTATGTAGGTAACCTTAAATCATAATAAAAAAAATTGTGTTGATTAATTATATTTGTGTATAAAATTAAAAATTAATAGATTAAGTAATTTTTGTGTTATGGTTTTACAATTTTTTTTATAGATACGTTTTATAATAAACATAAAAAATTGTTACTAAATAGTTTTTTTCGAATTCGATTTGAAATATTTACAATTTTTTTAAACAAATTATTAGGTCCAATACGCAATTTTGCATTAATTTATCCATCTTCATAAACCGTTTTCAAGATCCCCTTATATTTTTATCTTTAGTTCTTGGCGCTCTAAGCAAGTGAGTAAGCCTATTTCTTATCAGTAGTTTAAATTTATTATTGTGGTATTAAGAACTTATTTTATTACTTAAACCCATAAGACATAGATTAACCCGAAAATGAAAAATTCCCCCCAATACGAAACAGAGTCCTTAACTAGCGCTCCCTAATTGCGTGTGTTCTCTATTGGAAACTAAAAGGTATTAGCAAATTAGAGCTAAAGACAAAGTACTGTAAACTAACGAAGGCTGCCTCTCACTGAATAGAGCCACGATAGGCTTTTCAAACTGCTTTGTAAAGACTTAGTTCTGATACTAATTACCGGCACCAATTAGTACTAATTAAATACCGGGCTGACCTATTATCTGCACCACGGTCTATACAGTGGTTTAAAATATTCTTCTGTGTAAGTAGGAAAAAATTTACTAAAACAAAGAAGTGGGGATATTGACACATTCGTACCATCATTTTTTGTTCAGTGCTTAGTTATTTTTTGTTTTACTTAAAAAGCGATTAAATGTCAGTTTTTGAGAAAGAATTTTATCAGGTGATTTCTTTGCATCTTGACTTTTATTTTAGCGCATTTAGAAGGGTTTAGCACGCGGTGATATCTAGTTTTGATGTCGGACACTATACTGTGTTAGCTTATCGGTTTATTAGAACCGAAACTAATAAATTAGGGGAAAAAGAGTTTCATTTTCCATCGATTAATCAGAATCGGTCAATAGGGCCGTTTTAAAGAACAGTAGTGGAAAAACTTTTTTTTTAATGTTATCACAATTCTTCCAAAAGTTTGTCCACGCCACGTATTTTTTGTCTCTTCTTAATCTATCAATTAACTTTTTTAATAAAAGGTTAATGGCCCTAGTTCAGTCCAGCTTTAAATGTACACCAATTTTCTATTATATTTATTTGCAATTTTCTACATTGTTTGGTCATTTTCCGGCCTTCCTTTCACGAACTCCTGATCCGTCGCTGCAATTCAGTCTGTTTTAAAAGGCAAATTCCTAATCGGTATAGAAAGTGTAAAGTTTTCTGTCATATTTCTTAAAGTTTACAAAATAAATATGGTATTATTTTTACTTTGTCTTTATAAAACGCACATCCTTACCACTGTACGACGCACAATGTAACATTTTGAGAATCTAACTGGACAAAATTATTTTTGCTATTGTGAATGCCTTAAATGTGATGTATTTTTTTTATATTTATACAGTGTTAACGCATGATTAGGTGAAAACGACTGACATTTTTTTAGTTACAACTTTGTCTGATTTTTACTCCTGCTTAGTGTTTTTTATGTCATGATTTTAGTTTTGAAAAATCAAATATGCCTTAAAAATTGACTAAAAAGTTAGTTTTTCCACTACAAGAGTGCGTTTTTTTAAGAGATACAAATAAATATTTTTAAGAAAAGATATTCAAATAGAAAAACTGAGTAAAAATAGAAACTTTTAACATATTATTCCTATTTTGATATTTTTAATCATTTTCATTCCACCTTTCGTATTAAAAATATTTAAACAACTCGTTAAGGAAAATGTTTAAAATAATGAACCTATTATCGTTAATTTATTATTTTAAAGAAATTTTCTTAACGAAATTTTCTAATATTTCCAAAAGAAGCGGTGAAATGAAAATAATACAAAATATGAAAGTAAGCATAAAATTTTATATTCTTAAAATAAGTTTTTAGTAAATTTCCAGAAAATTCTTGAGTTTTCGAAAATAAAATTATGACATAAACTAGTTTTTATCCAAGCAGGGCTGAACCCCAGAAGATGAAATTTTAACTCAAAATATTTCGTCTTTTTCACCTATTCAATTCATGCGTCGATCCGGGGACACATTGTATAACGCAACACTTAAATTAGCTCAATTCCAATGAAAAATACTATTTATCCGTATATGAACTATATTTTTCTCTATAACTAGTACTAGTATCGCTAGAATCAGAACAATCTGGTTTAAAGATACTATAGAAGTGTATTTTCTGACTTAAAAGAGGGCTGATCGGAGTACACTATCGTTATTTTTTATTATTTTGTGTATTCAATTCAAAATGGAAGATGCTGGCCCACCCGGCATCGCCCGGTGAGATACCATTGCATCAGTTTACGCGGCGTGAAGTTGCTCTTTGAGTTAACGTTTCGTCGCTGTGCTGATGTTTCCGGTTTCCAGGGTGGGGCCGTATGAAAGAAGCATGATGGAAGCTCCAAGATCAAAATATTCCGGAGGTAAACTCGCCCCCCGATCGGATCTCCGGGTGGGGGCTGGTCCTGTGGCTTCATCAAGCGAAATTAATGAATTATCCACCATTTCCGACAATGTATTGGGTTCCTCCAACAACAC
Source organism: Polydrusus cervinus (assembly GCA_935413205.1). Classification (NCBI taxonomy): domain Eukaryota; kingdom Metazoa; phylum Arthropoda; class Insecta; order Coleoptera; family Curculionidae; genus Polydrusus; species Polydrusus cervinus. The sequence continues at coordinate 675,908 of OW284511.1, read as the reverse complement.
TCAACGAGGAAATGGTGTTGCGCCTGCAGTTGCTAACAGACCCAAAAGTAACAACTTTAAAATTGATTTCTGCAATATTAGAGGGCTAAACACTAACATCAATTCAGTCCACCAGCACTTACAATCTTCCAAGCCTCATGTGCTTGCACTGACCGAGACAAAAGTTAGAGCGTCAACGAACACCGTCAGCTATTTATATCCTGGATATGATTTTCACTTCCGTTTTAGACGCAACTTTGGGGTCTGTCTGTTCATTCGAGATGATCTTTGCTGCCAACGGGAGGAGATACTGGAACCGAAAGACTTTGATGTAATGTGGTTTAAAATATCTTCACAAAAAATCACTAAGTTTATATGCTGCCTTTACCGTCCTCCAAGCGACATGCATTACAGGGCCCTCTTCTCATCACTAGCCAACACAATCGACTTCTTGCAAACCAATCATCCGAATGCCGAAGTTGCTATCTTTGGCGACTTTAACGTCCACAATGTCAACTGGCTTAAATACTCAAACACCAACGATGAGCAAGGTCGCGAGGCCGAATCTTTTGCGATCAGTTCTGGTCTAACTCATCTCGTAGAAGAACCAACGCGGATTCCAGACCGAGCTGGGGATTTTGCTAGTCTTTTAGATCTCTTTTTAACTTCAAATCCAGACATATATACGGTCACCGTACAACCACCATTGGGCTCTTCCGATCACAAACTTATTTCAACCCTAAGCGAGCTGCCAATTAGTTCTGAACAACCTCCTAAACCCCGTAAGATTTGGCACTATACATCAGCTAAGTGGGAAGACCTAAAGGACCATTTTCGCAACTTTCCCTGGCTAAGTGTATGCTTTTCTTCGGATGATCCATCTGTCTGTGCAAAGGAGGTCTCCGACGTCATTCTAACTAGCATGGAGGCCTTTATTCCTTTCTCCAAAAAGCGCCCTTCCAACGGCAAGCCCTGGTTTAGCAAGAATTGCGAGCGTGCTGTCAGATCTAAAAACCTGGCTTACCGACAGTGGCGTAAAAACCCTACTCCTGAAAATCGCGCCATCTTTGTTACCACCCGAAACAAATGTAAGCAAATGATAGACCAAAGCAAAGAAGCTCATAACGAGAGAATCAAAAACAAACTTCTTGCCAGTCCTAACGGATCCAGGTCCTTTTGGTCAGTCGCTAAAGCCGTCAGCCAAAACTTTACAAAGTCAACTATTCCACCTCTAACACGTTCCGACGGCACAATAGCAACCACAGCCGGAGATAAAGCAAACCTACTTGCTGAACTGTTTTCCTCGCATTCCACTGTAGACTTTCAGGGAAAACCACCACCCAACATTCCCTCAGTTCAATCGCAAATGTCTGAAATCGTGTTCCGTCAGCGTCTTGTTAAACGGATTCTTAAAGGACTCGACGACAATAAAGCTTCTGGTCCAGACGAAATTCCTATCATTGTTCTCAAGACATGCGCCGATGAACTTACACCAGTATTTTGTAGACTTTTCAACTTATCCTACAAAAAAGGAATATTTCCATCCTGCTGGAAGTCGGCGCGTATCCAGCCTATTCCAAAGAAAGGTAAAAAGACCCTGCCAAGCAACTACCGACCCGTCGCATTGCTTTCAGTAATTTCAAAAGTAATGGAGAAAGCTATTAACCAACAACTCCTAAAGTATCTGGAAGGGCTTAACATTATCAGCGACCATCAATACGGTTTTCGTAAGTCCAGATCAACAGGTGACCTTTTGGCATATGTCACCCATCTTTGGAGCAACACCATCGAACATCATGGAGAATCCCGGGCTGTTGCACTGGACATCTCTAGGGCTTTTGATCGTGTTTGGCACGATGGGCTTCTAAGTAAATTGCGATCCTACGGTATGCCTAATGGATTTTGTTTATGGTTAACCAGCTTCCTTAAGAACCGTTCTCTGCAAGTGGCGATTGACGGGTTTCTCTCAGACACCTTCACCATCAATGCCGGTGTTCCTCAAGGGTCCATATTGTCGCCTACCCTCTTTTTACTGTATATTAACGACCTTCTAGTAAAAACCCAAAATCCAATTTATAGCTTTGCTGATGACAGCACACTTGTCTCATCTTTTACCTTGACCCCCCAAACATCCGCTGCCGACGCACATCTTCGCAGGCAGCATGAAGTATTGCGCCTCAACAATGACCTGGAAGAAATTTTGGCTTGGGGTGACAGTAACCAAGTCGAATTTAATGCTAAGAAACCCAGGCAGCAGTCTTCTCCAAAAAGGTTAACATTGCAGAACCGGATATAGTCATGGCAGGACACGCAATTCCCCTGGCACCGTCTATTAATTTGCTGGGGGTCAATCTGGGAGGTAATCTGTCTTGGCATGATCACGTTGCCGCAATTGCCAAGGCAGCTGCACAGAAACTTGGTGTACTTTTCCGCACCAAAAGGTTGTACACACCTCATCAACTTTTGACACTCTACAAAGCCCAGATTCGACCATCATTAGAATATTGCTCTCATGTCTTTAGCTCTGCACCCAAGCACACCCTTCGGCTACTGGATTCCATTCAAAGGAGAGCCGTTCGTCTGATCGGCGACCCCGAGCTGACCAAGACCCTCGATAGCCTGGAGCATCGAAGACAGGTTGGTGATTTGGCTCTCTTTTACAGATATTTCCATGGCAGGTGTTCGACTGACATTGCCCACTTGATTCCACCTAGAGCAATGCAAAACAGAAATACACGGCGAACCACTGCCGCTCATCCATATGTTGTTCAGCTTAGTACTCCTCGAACTTCATTGTTCAAGAATTCTTTCATCTGGAGAACGTCATCTTTGTGGAATGATCTTCCTGAGGTCGTGTTTCCCAATGAATACAATCTTCAACGTTTCAAGACCAACGTTAATCGCTTTTTTCGCACTCGCACCGCTCCCAGAGCGCCTTAAAGGATTTTTCCTACAGTGCAGGTGTTTTATCATAAAATAAAAAAAATTCATTGTTTTTACTGTCATACGGGACCTGAAAAAAAATATAGAGAGATATGGGCTTATATTATTACTTATATATTACTTATGATATTTTAATAGGCTATAGCATCCCAACTGTGGATTTTAGAGAAAAAGGTTTGCTTTTTCAGAAATTAGATTTTTATTTTCTACATAGTTATTTTTAAAATTCTAACTTGCGCTTTAACCGGACATTCCAAAAATTCATCCGGTATAATTGGAAGGATATAAAAATCTTAAGTAAAGAGGTTACATCAAAAAATATAGGCTCGCAAGTTTCAAGAAAATATTTTCAGTGGTTCTTTCGGTCGTGAATCACCTTGTATAGAGAACGGGTAATTTCTAAACTATAGCTAGGTACTACATCAGTCAAAAGCTCTCTTCAGCTAATCGCACAGTGTCCGATTTGACCAATCTAGCAGGACAGAAATGTATAATTGCAAAGTTCAAAAAATTTAATCGTCGATATTAGGTAGGGCGTTAGTAATTGGGATAGACACTTTATCTACTCCATTTTTATGATGTTATAAATATAAATATTGCATGTGGCTTTAGAGACTTTTGTCCCGTCAGATTCGCAAAATCTTCGCTGTACGACGTATCTAAGGTATCCTATTCTCTTCTGTTCTTATAGTTTCATCATTTGCTGTAATTAGTCGTGGGTTTTCTCACTTTATATTATTTCAAAAGACTCTGTTTTGCCTTTTGAAATTTGCTTTGTTTTTGGATTTAATTAGTTCTCGTCTTTCCTTTACGGAGTTTAATAAGGGCTTTATTTTAATTAAATTAATTAGGAAAAAGTTTAACTCATTAGGAGTAATCAAAGTTTTGTAAATAGAAAGTTTTTTTTCAAAGGGGGTGTAGAAAGTATGGGTTTACTCCTTTTTTTAAAGTAAAATCCTTAATTTTACAAGGCTAGACATTTATTAATTTAAATAGGACAGCGACAGTGACGCATCAATATCGCAGTTGATCAACTGATCGTAAACAAAATTGTATTTTTTTTTCGACAAGAGACAATATAGTTTACTCAACCCACCCTATCGTTTTTCGACAGACGACAGCCGTAATTTGTCATCGATAAGCGGATATCATAATTTCCCCAGATTTTTAGTGAGCCAGAATTAGCCAATACGTCACGTTGTGAATTGTCAAAATTGTATTTTTGTGCTCTTGACTTTAAATCATTATGGATCATGGATCCTAATAATTTTGGTGTGCCTGGCCCGTCAGTTGATGCCATCGAATAAATCAATCCAAAATATAAGGTAATTTCAAACCCTTTTATTAATTGTTCTATCGTAACTATTCGCTAGTTGCGGTACCCAAAGCATTATTGACCACCGACATTATTCGGTAAATATCTATTTTACGATTATCACTCAAAAATTATTGAATTTTTTAGAAAGATGAATTAAAGGACTAAAAGAAAGAAAAGCTTAGTTTTTGATTTTTTTTTTTCAAATGCATTCCGAAAACTTTATGATACAATTTTCTAATAGTGCTGCTTGGCTTAATAGGGTTTTAAATAATATAAAATGATCTAGAAAATAATATCTGATAAAGTATTGTATGCATTTTGTTAAGTAAATGCGACCGCGGTAAAATTTGCCGTGTTAAATTGCCGTTCTTCTTGATCGGCAATATAAAAAAACTCAAGAAAAGTATTGCTTTATTAAAAAAAACAAAAAAAAACAGTAGAGTGATGATTCGAGTATTATTTCTTGTAGTTACTTATCTAGTTTCAAATGTTTTATAGTAAATCAATACAATCGCTGCGCCCCAGTGCAGTGATGAAGTTAAGTTTTACATTTGTGAATATAATATATAATAATTCATGTCATAATTAATTATTTGCATTTTTATTTAAAAATTTTAATTTTTACTATATTACTTACTATTGTTCTTGTATGTAACAAATGTCTAAAAGCTTTGTCGATCTTTCCGACAATAAACTATATTTTGACTATCTAGCAAAGATTGATAGTATGTTTTCTTGCTAGTATTTAATATGTAGAAAATGTGAAGGCCTGAAAAAATATAGGCATGATAATTATCTTATAATGCTATATAAACCTATTTTCCTTTCAACGAAGTTTAACGGACGTATTGATGCGAATAATTGGCAATAAGAACCCTTACTAACTAAAGCAAATAAAATATATATATATACGTCCATACAGTAGCGTATCATATTCTTACACATATACTTATATGCAAATATCTCAAAGTATCGTACAATTGACTGACTAGTTGTCTTCAGTCCCAGAGCAACGTGAAATACGATTTTTAATTCAAAAGTCGATAGCGATTTTACCTTAGATTTGCAGGTTAACACAACCCCCCAAAATATTTAACAAAGAAAGAAGAAATTATTTAATAAAAAACACAAATTAGTATTCCCTACATTCCTTCCTACCACCAGAAATACCGCCACGATTCTATAGCCGATCTTTAGCTGATTAAGAGGTATTGAACTTAAGTTCATGAAGTTTTATTGTCCAGGACCGATATTTTGTGTTTAGAAAATCATTCTTTTAAATTTAAACTATACTCTTTTGTCAGAAGAGTATACAAATCTTTCACATTAAGATCTACTTCCTCTCTTTCTTTGAACAAAATGTTTAGTTCCGTATATTAAACAATGCGTTTTCTTATAACTAGAACCAGAAATGGAACTTAATATACAAGTAATATCTAACTTTGTTTTGCCAAACCAGATCATTATTTTAACATAATCTCTAGAAATAAAATAGTATCAAAAATTAAGAACATATTTCTTAGAACTAGATAAAAGTCATGGTTCTCTTGGATTTAGGTAATAGGTATTCTTTTAATTGAGAATTTTTTTTTCGGTGTAGAATGGTTATCGCTTCTATCTCGCTGCAGTTGTTCGCTTGCCATCGCGAATATAATAAAATAAATCCAAACCAAACCTTAATGCACCCAAAAAGCAAAATTTACAAGCTATGGATCCATATCTATCTTTACCAGAATATCAAGACTTCCACCAAAATATTACCGCATAGTTACCGGCACTCATCTAAGAGTGTCATAAAAAAGCTAGTGGTACTTAGCCGTTTTCCATTCCTCTTTTCTTGTATTAACAACATATTTTATTAATGTTTATTGAATCTTAAATATAATTTTAAATTTTTAATAATCAAGGTGCATATTGCTACAATTTTTAAGTACCTACCTATATATTATTCCTTATTTTTATTTTAGCATATACATGTTGGCCCACTTTTAACGCATGATTTCATAACATCTAAACTATCTAACTTTTTTTATAATTTTCAAAAACATACAGGAAGGCTTAGTTCTACAATCTAAAATTATTTTAATCCCAAATAGTCAGGGCATATCAAACATGCTTTATTTTTTAATAGAGCATATTATATTCTAAATCCCCACAAAATTCTACGGCGATTTGGTATAAAATATCATTCAATTGTTCTTAAAATATTGACTTTTAAAATAGTATGGCATTTTCAGACTTTGATAGGCTATAACATTAGAACAGTTCATCTAAAAAAAAAAAAAGGTTTTCACCTCCCTATTATAGTTTTTCTATTCTCCATCTAATTGTTACAACTTTCACGGTTTAAAATGTTAAATCGGAAGCTGAAAATTTTATAAAGGGATTAAAAAATTAAGTTAAGGAGATGAAAACCATTTTTCTCTAAGATGAACGTTCCAATATTAGGGCCTGTCAAAGTCTGAAAATGCCATACTATTTCAAAAGTCAAAAGCAATTGAATGACCAATCACATTTTATACAAAATAAGCGTAAATTTTTGTGGGAATTGGAAAATAATATATAGGGTGTTTCAGTAAAAAAAGTATGTTTGATATGCCCTGACTACTTGGGAAACCCTGGAAATAATGAAATAATTTTAGGAAGGGATTCAAGATGCAAGGGCTATAATATTATAGCTAGCTAAACCATGGTTAATATAATTTTTATTCCACTAATAACACATTTTTTAAAAAGTTTGCAAGCTACCGGGCTTAAACTCACGACCATTGGATCCATAGTTCGCCGTTTTGCTGTTTCGGCCACAGGACCATGTTAGAAATTATGGTAAAACCAACTCAATAATAATGTTAGATGAAATTAATTGCAGATTGCATTATTTATAAAACTGTTATGCATGCGTATATATTTTGTAATATTGAACAAATTAATAACATTGTACCATATAGGTACTCATAAATGATATAAATATCAGTAAATTCAATAAATTGTGATTGATCAGTACTTTATAAGGACGCCACAGAGAAATCTAATTTTTATAACAATGTTGTCAACTAATGGGAAATATCCGGATTCGTAAAAAATAAAGATCCAAAGCATAGAGGGATGATATGTCGGCGTTGTCTCCGATGGGAAAAGGAACATTTTTCCACACAGTGTTATATTTATAGGATATTCTTTAGGATCACTTGTGGTTGTGTGCATTCATGGAATTTTGCTTCAAAAATGAGAAATTTTATTTTAAAAATTGCAACACTGTGTATCAGTGACAGTAATTATTATGAAATTTTACCGTGCAGTTAACTGCAAATATTCATGTGGGAGTAAAAAAAAATACCTATTTTTTCAATATTATTAATTATACAAAAATTTTAGGTACCTACATATTTAAAAGATGGCTTCTGTAACTTTTATCTATTAAGTTACCTGTGCTTTGGAATTGGCAAGATATTAATGTAGCGTTATTAGCCACTTAAAGGTTACGCTGGCTTTGTTAACCCTCGCCGAGATCTTCCCGGTTGGGAACCACCACAAGGTCTAGCAACGTTTGGTTTCGGTAAAAAATAAGTATTTATGTAATTATTATGAAAACTTCGACTTACCAGATTTTTCTTGCTGGGAAAAATGGACACCTAAAACGGCGCGGTACCGTCGATCGTTCATTGGTATCTTGGTTTTGTCTTGTCAGGTGGCTTTGTCGCTTTGTTAATGTCAAGGTCAAGTTAAAAGTAGATTAGGTTACGACTTTTGAGTTAATCATATTAGGCAATCCAACGATGTGTCCAAATGGCGGCTAGCTGGCAAATACTGCTTTGTAATTGGTGAACGTGACTATATAAATAATATTGCTGGTGACATTTAACGGGTGGTTCAAAGCTTTTTACCAGCCAACCGCCATATTGAATCACGTGGTTTGGATTCCCTAATTGAAGTGACAAAGTTCGTTTCTTATTATTGTATTCTGACATTACTTAATTTAAGTTTTATTACGACCCGAATACTACCCTCCTAATGAATATGGCACATTATTTTTCTCATAGCCTATATTTTTAATTTACAGTATCGAAACTTTACAATCGAACATCTCTAAGAATCTGATATGTAAAGTAAAGCCTAGTTCTCAGAACTTCGTTCTGTCGCTGGCGACTCGTGTTGTGACTAATAGAAAATGAGTATTTGACATGTGACTCCAATACTCATTTTCTATTGGTTACATCACGTGTCGCCAGCGACAGAACGAAGTTCTGAGAACTAGGCTTTAAGTTACCTGCTTTCAAATTCAAATAGATTGTTTTCATTATTAACCCTTGGTCATAATAAGTGTCAAGGTAGAGCAAATCGATTTTTAAGGTTTGAGTCAATAATAGCCGTTTTATAGGTTAGTAAGTAATTTCTTTTAAAAAAAATTAACATCAATAAAAGAAGTGTGGCTTTGGGAAAAATATTGGTTTTATGTTTATTTTCAATCGAAAATTATTAACCAACGTTAAAAAAAAACATAAAACCAAAAAGAAAATAATCTTTGGAAACAGCGTATTATTCTTGGGTAAAAATTTGCTTATATCACGTGGTTTTACTCAGGAACTTCTGAGGCATTTAATGGAAGTTTGAATATCAGCGTTTGTAATTGTGACAAAGAGAACAATAATTCCGTTATCATTGGTCCTAATGAGGTTTGAATGTGCCACCATGCCCATGCATTATTTTATTGTGTAGAAAACCCTTATCACTTTTCAACACTTTATACGATTTTTCTAAAACGACCAGAAATCCGTATGAGTGTAACTGCCAGTCTACGGGAACTTTAACCCTATTACTCAAGCCATAAATCAATTTTAACAGGACGCCTCTGGATAACGAATTCGTCCGAATCACCTGGAGGAGATATCTGGCAGAAATAACGATGTTTACGTACCGAATAGCTCTATTAGTCCATATTTATTGTATGTATAACGAGCTGGTCCAACGGCACCGTCCAGTCATGCACAAGATGACCGGGCGACGGACACGGGCTGCTCTGGAAAACAGAATATGCCGCCCCCGGGAACACGGCTTGTTTTTAACCAATTAGGGACACTTATTATTCACAAAAATGCAAAACTGAAATGTTTTATGAAAATGTTATATTCTATTTACGTGTATGAACATATTTTAGACGTACCGATGTAGAGATGATGTTTATCATAGCCATAGTGGCTTTAAAATGTTATTATTGTTTTATTTAAATTTTTTTTTATTTATATATGTCAGTTATTCATAATATAGGTACCCTTTGGAAAATCATTGTTGGTTTGTCCAGGTTAGAAGTATACAGGGTGATTCCTAAATTGATACTTCTTTTTTAGTTATGTAAAGAAGGCATTAAATTAAACATACATTTTCAAATACCATTTTTCAAAAAACTCAAATATAAGGTCCTTAAATTCATTTATTACACTACGGATCAAATACGGTTCTGCTTAACTTGCCTGTTGAATAACATTAAGAAAACTTCTGGGTGTAGGATGAGCCAGCAACGGAAAGCGTTCTGCGTATAAGCAGTAGCCGCACTTTAACGACACTCACCGTAAATTAGCACCATACCTACTAGTTCATTGTCTTCAAATTTTACCATATTCACGTGTCGCCAATTTCAAATTAACTTGCTTCAGAAAAACACACCGCAGCGTATTGTCAAATAATTCACCACCGACCCGTAAATTGCATGACAAATAAGAGATAAGACAAAGAACATAAAATATAGCAGGCTACATTTTCATGACCAGGCCCGCACTTGGATTTTTTACTTCTGTATCTTGTCTATTTTTAAGTTTTTTGAAAATATTGTTTATTTTAATGCCTTCTATACACAGCTAAAAAAGAATAAATATTTAATGTCAAGTGTTCTTTGGAGAGCTAAACAAAATTGCGTGTTTGTTAGTACCTAAAGACTTTTCCATCCTTAACCTATTTATCGTCACTTTTCTCTATTTAGTTCCGATTTTAGCAATTTTTCCAAATATCCATCTCACTAAGGTTTTGTTGCTCAAAATAAATAGCAAAATTAAATTCAATTTAAATTGTAAAAAAAGTATGCTTTTTTGGCTATATACCTAGTAATAGACATTTTTTTATCTTGATTAATTCACTTTCAGCAGAGCTTATGTCATTTTCTTTATGACAATGCAGTTTGATTTCATTGTCAAACTTATTTAACAAGGGGATTTAGCCAACTATTAGAGTTAAGTCGATTTTCTTGCTTGTAGAGCGTTTAGTAATGACCAGTGACAAAAGTTGGAGAAACTTGCTTATCGCGTCCGATATTATAAGATAACCATACCTGGTTTTTATTTTATAAAAGACCTTTAAACAAATTTTAGTTTTCCAGTAGTTAAAATTATTGGTAGGTATTTGACCCTTTATTCATGATACGTTATCATTAGTTTTGGGGAGGGGGGCAGCAAGTAATACGAATAGAAGCTCTACTTACATTAAGAATTTTCCTACGTCCACAGTAAATTCGAGATGGAGAGGCAATAATTGTCCACTATTCCCTTCCCTCTGGCAACGACATTGACTGTCACAGTCACATTTTCATCTCAAACATTTTTTTATTTAAAGAAGTGTGAGTTCAATTATAGTTTTTTGTTTAAATTATAACTCTCAAAAATATTGAATGGGTTTTAGAGGGATATAGCTGACATATTTTCTGTATGAAAATATTGAACCTCTAAACCAGGGCCGATTTATCCATTGGGCAAGAAAGGCAGCTGCATAGGGTGGCAGGTTGATGGAGGGCGGCAAAAAAAATACAGAAAAATTAGTTTTTTTTTAATATATCCCAATTCTGAATATTCTGTAAAATTACTTATTTATTTATTACTTTATTGATAGTAAGTACATTTTTCGAGGAGGTCAACCTTTATTCTTCCCACGTTGTTAATTTCGCTAAGACCAAAGGTGTTTTACGATTCTTGACGGCATGGCGAAGGAACAACTTTAAAACTGGAAAAAAGTATGAACTATGAATATGTGGTGTTGTGATCAGTTGGTTCAACCTAAAACGTACATTTTATATTGGTCCTACTATGAAATTATTTATCATAGTAGCCATGGTATTAAATAAATTTGTTATCCGTGATTGCCATTCTCGAGAAAATTGTATCTACTTTTTTCTTTAATATTAATATCCTTAAAAAATATGAAGCAAGAAAGCAAGCTGGTTCTTTAATTCACCCTTAGTTAAGGAATATTTCAAATAAGACATTAAATCATCTTTTAACAGAAAAATTTTGGAAGGTATATAAAAGACATAGCTTGAAGAGGAAAACAAAACCAAAAAATAGTCTATCCTGTGGTTCTTATAATATATGAAAATAATTTTAAAATGTACATCCAACAGGCCCCTATTCACCCAGAAAAAATGTGTAGCCAACACAAACAATTTAGCTATAATAAGCCTTGTCGAATAGCGTGAATAATCCTGTATATTAAAAGAAATCTTTTTAAATTTGGACTCACAAATTTTGAGGAGTGTATCTAAGAAAGATATTTTCATTAAAAAAACTAATTTTAAATATTTTTAATAATTCAATAAAATTAAACAATAATTTTAATGGTTTTCATTGCCTTATTTATTTTCCTGCATTTTTTTTGCACTTTCTCACACCCACATAAATACCACCGTTCCTTTTGGAAAAATATTTAATATCTTGCTTAGTTTTTTCGTAATTCGTGTCAAGCAAGCCACTATTTTACATGGCAAATGTTAACACGGTCGGATTCACTTGCCGCGTTTCTTCCTGTACGTTTTGCCGTTTGCCATATAACAATTGCGGATAAAACAACGAGATTTTAGCGTATTTTCAAATACACAGTGGGTGGAATAGAGTCGAGCAAGGTCGCTGATTTTACGCGTATGGAGAAAGGAGCAGCCGCAGAGATTTCGGTACTGAGCCACAACCGAGCGCATTACATGTTGGGGCGTGAATTATTGTCAGAAAACGAAGGCGGTAAGAAAGTTGCAGGCAGTGTTGCTAATCCTCCTAAATTATCGGTATATATCTACCAAATTTATTTATTGTTTCCCGATGAAAAAAAAATTATCGTATTTTGGCAGGGGGGGGGGGGGCGAGCGGCTCAAGAAGGAGCCGCCACTGACCATTTTGCTTGTATTTCACCTGAAATATTAGTATCATAATAAACAAAGTCTTCCATGGACCGTATGACACCAATATTAGCAACCCTTCTTATCAGTGTCAAATTTTATATATGAGATATATACCTATAATTAGATACTAACAAGCCTAAGTAAAAAAAAATAATGTATCGTAAGATAACAGCATATTTCATGCTCCTAGCCTGTAAGAGCCTTCGGGTAAAGTCTCGGGCTAATATAATTAGGCCACAAATACTTCACGCCTACAAAAATAATGACTACTTCCCCACTGTTGACGCTGCACTGGTTTTCAGTGTCTCGGTCGCCCCCTTTAATTAACACAGAGTGGTTCATTAGTGCTTATTCATTAGAGCAATGAGTAATTAGCAAACTCTAATGAATGCCGTAATAATCCAGCACTGAGCACACTTTACTTTCAGCACATTTTGTCTAGAGTTGCTTCTATAATATTTGTTTCAAAAGAAACAAAATATTTTAAAAGATGTTTAGATATACTTACTAATAATATATGATTTTTAATAACATTGATTTGCAATAATTGAGGGATTTTTATAACTGTAGATTAATTTGGTAATCGTTCTACCATTAAAATGAGACGCAACTCTTTAAATCACTTCATAGGGATCAAACAAAGCAAAATCTGCATAATGTTTCATATAATACCTAGAACCCACTGTTAAGAGCATCCGCCCAATATTTCTAAATTCTTCTCCAAGGTTACCAGCTCCATGCCAAATTAAATGTATACATACTACCGGGTCCGCCAACGTGGCGGGGATGGAAGATTAAATCATTATCGAGGAGCTTATCAAAAATACTAAACCAGCATAAGGTATCGACTTAAAAGCGGCATATTTTAAAAATATTTTACATTATACAGGGTGGCTCAAAAAAGTGTGGCGGACTAAACTTGCATTTTTTTAAATGGAACACCCTATATATTATATTATTTTCTAATTCCCTATACAATTCCACGTATATTTTGTATAAAATGTCATATGTCTAAATTCAATTGTTTTTGAGTAATTGACGTTTAAAATATGGCATTTTTTGACTTTGACAGGCTGTAACATTGGAACGGTTCATCTTAGAGAAAAATGGTTTTCACCTCTCACCTATCTTAGTTTTTCATTCTCTATCCAAGGAAACCAACCTCCGATTTACCATGTTAAACCGTTTAAACCGTTTTAACGGTTTAAAAATTAAATTTTGGTCAGGCTGCAGATCATTGTGGTGCATTTTTATTTCTAGTTTTTTATTGTTTATTCAAAAATGTCCCCTTGTGATTTAATTGTTAAACTAGTTTTACGTAAAACAAAAAAAAATGTGTTCCATAGGTACTATTTTAGAATTTCCTTTCCATCCAAAACCATGGATGCACGAGCACCCATAAAAAAATCAGTAATAGATGTTATTTAGAGGTCACTTTTGATAGGAGGAGGGTTTTTGTTTATGTTAGGGACGTTTTTTTTATTTAGAAGTCATTTTTCATAGAAGAGGTTTTCTATTACTTTTTTTAGATTTTTTTTGAAAACTTTTTTGATAGAAGGACTTTTTTTTCTTTTCTAAAACAATTATATATATATATAAGGGGAGGTTTTCTATGGCATCAAAGACGACGTGTTTTTGTAAGTCACTTTTAATAAGAGAAAATTAATTTCTCAGACCCATACATATTTTCAAAAACCAAAGTGCATTCGATAGATACAGGGCGAATAAGTAAAGATATAATATAATCCCACAGAGGAAAGTGCCCGGAAAAGGTATTTGCCGATTTTTTAGTTATAATAACATTTTTTGAACAGCGTTTTGACGTATTTTATTTCCTTAGGTACTATACCCCTAAAAGCATGTGACTAGGGTGGCCACCTCTCCAGGTCTGACCTGGAGTCTCAAGGTTTGGTTTGGAGAGTTGAGAATTATAAAACCGGGAGCTCCTGGTTATTGCAGGGGCGGCGCCAGGGAGGGGGGGGGGGCAATGGTGGGCACTGGCCTACCCTAGAAATATGAGTGCCCACCCAAAATTGATGGATTTGGTTTTTTAATGGAGTTTCCGGAAGGAGGATTTAGCTATGAATTGTATGTTATTTTGAAGAGAACGATTACCTTTTTTTTAAAATGATTTTTGATATGGGTAGTGCCCACTGCATAGACTCCAGGTCAACAAAAATAAAAAGGTGGCAACCCTACTTGTGAAGAACTATTAGAAATATGATAATGCGTTCACATATATTTTTATTAAAGTTTCTAAAAATTCTTATATTCTGTGTGCAGAATGTCATCAGCAAGCCCGCATATTTTTTATTGTTTTAAAAAATAAATTAATAAGGTGGGTCAAATTTGTAGGTGGGTCATCGATCAAATGGTCTTATGGACAAGCCGCACCTCGTCATCAGTCATCACTGCCAAAAATCAAGAGCTGTGCCTTTTTTTTTGCTGGATAGTTTGAGGTACGTATTAAAAGCTTAATTTAATATATACAACAATTTTATCAACTCATTTAGATATTTAAAGCGGAATAAGGCAATTTCAAGAGCAACTTGAGTTTAACAAACAACGGCAGTTATTTATAATTAATTGTAATATAACAGTTTGTCACTCAAGGCATGTTCAAACAGGTTTAAGCTTAATAAACGAAGGTACACAACCTGGTCGCATAATATGTATCTTTGCCTTAAAACTAGTAATTAAATTTAATGTAATCCAAACATGAGTTGATTAGGTAAACATTTAAGCCCAAAATAAATAGAAGAAAGCTAAATTGCGTGTATTATTCCTGCAAAGGTAATAGTGTTTAAGTTTGCTCGTATTCCTGCAGAATTAGTTTTAGTTTTGGTCGATTTTTGTTTTGAATGGGAACTTTTAATACTCTTACACTGTTTACTTATGTAATTCGTTTCGGGAAATTAACTATGAAAATATAAACTAAAGATAAAAATATTCATATGCAAACGTTTGGTGTAGTACACAGTGGGGCCCCTTCATAAGGAAATTTATTCAATGAACTCCTCCAGTGGCGTAGCCAGAAAATATGCTGTGGGGGAGGGGGGGGGGAAGCTCAGTGGGCGTAAGTAGGACATTTTTTTCTGGATAGAGGGACAGTCGAGACCACATGTATTGCATGATATTGTACTTAGTGAAGAAGCCAGAAAAGCGCCCCAGCAAAAAATTTTCAGGGCCACGCCCAAAGTTCATTTACAATTATTCATCTAACTACTATCAAATTTCGAAAATTAAATTATTACCTCTCCCCTCTCTGCGTGGTTGGATTAAATTGGTTTTTGTAAATGTTTTCTTTTTTAATTTCTTTTTATATTCCTTTATTAAAAAAAAAAACATTTTTTATATTTGTGAGAAATATGAATAAGTATTGGTGTCAATCCAAAATCTTAACATAAGACGTATTTATGACTCTAACCAGCGTTTTTCGGGCTCGGTTTTTCATGATTAAAAATAAAATCAGTATCGCTCACCACAAAATCATGTATTTTAGGAGCTTAGATTTAAGAGCAGTTTTTGGTGCAAATGCTTAGGTTTTGAAATATTCCTTCTTAAGTGCCGTTTTGTATATTGATAATAAAGCATTCTCGTTTCTTATTCCCGCACTATTTTTTTTGTTATAAATTATCACACTTCTTCCATAAAAAATGTTTCAATTAAAATTTTTACTTTAAATTTTCTATTAAAAAAAATACCTAATTGTTTTTTGTTTTTGGGAAAGGGAAAACGGAACAGACAAGTATATAATAGAAAAACACTATAAAATATTATTCTTTTTACTCGTGTTCCTATAAAATTGCATTATAAACCAATAACTGACACGATATGCGTCCGAAACTTTAATCTCTTTATAAAACAGGACTTTTATAAAAACTAAACGTTTCCTACAAGACCTTTGTAATCTAAGCCAAGAATACATTAGTCCAAGCGTGAGACGAAAAGGTTGCAATTAGACATTTAGACCCGAGCACCTAGGCTCGGGTGGGGATGGAAGGGGGGGGGGGGGGCTGCAGCCCGGCAGCCCCCCTCCCTTCCCCCCCTAAATACGCCACGGAACTCCTGAAATAAATCTCTTCTCAGGTCAACTCATGAGATATTTTTTAAATTTGTAGAAAATATTAAGTTCCAAAGCACAGAGGAATGGATAGGTAAGCCGCGTCTCCAAAAAAGTATTGTATTCGTGGGATATCCTTTAGGACTACTCTTGTGGTTATGATCTGCTAAAAATAGGATTTAGTGCATTCGTGGGATTTTTCTTTAAAAATAGGAAATTTTATTTTTAAAGGTGGCAATACCCTTTATCACTAACAAGAATGAATATGAAATTTTATTGGTACAGGGAATAGTCCATTTATTCCTTCACTTTAGTGTAAAGGAAACAGCAAATATCCATGTGGGAGTAGAAAAAATAAAATCCGGTGATTCCCAGTTCCGGACGAAAAAGAAAATGCATTGCCATCATTAAACGCTTTGCAAGCAAAAACATCGACTTTACTCAATAGTTGGCAAAATTTTCTTGTTATATGAGCTTGACAATCCAGTTGAACTATCGCACAGAAACAAATGACCGAAAACCCTATTGAGGGCGGAACAACCAATGATTGAATCTAGATAGTCACAGAAAAACGTCTTTGCTCTTTTGTCGTTTGTTTTATGGCCCTGTGAGGTTTTTGTCTATTTGGGTGAATTTAGAAAACGAAAATGGGAAAAATATTTCAGCTTTTTTCTTTGGAACAGTTCATTATTGTATGTCTATTATTGACATGCAAATTAAATTAATCTATATGAATACTTTTGTATAGAAAAATAAATAAAATCGAAATTCTTTAAAATGTATAACATAATAGTTTTTCTATAATATTAAATAATTAAATACGGGGTGTTTTATAATTGAATGCTAATCCTAAAGGACAGGATGTTGAAATTAAAAAAAAAGCAAATTTTTTCCTCAATACATATATCTCTAAAACCACGGTGTATTTTTCTTTCAATTTTGGTATTTGCAAAGTATGCATAAAAATCCGGTATAAAGGTTTTTAAATTTCCATCAGTGTCGTCCAATATTTTTAATCAAAAAAATGATAGGCCACTGTTTTGTTTTTAAAAAATATTATTTTTAGAATTGTCCTCAATCTTCTCATAAAATGGTTTCTCGACTTTTTTTCGTCTTAAAAAATAAAATAAAGTAATAAGTACGCATCAAAATATATTTTTTATTTTTAAAAACTTTGAATTTTGGACAAAAAATATTAAAATTAATGTAACTGTTAAAAGTACCTGTTTCTTGCAAGTATGCAAGTTAATCATCTAAAAAAGAAAAAGAAACTTAATCTTTTCAAAACGGCAACTTTTAGATTCGTAATCTAAAAATACAATGTCTAAAAAAATCATTAAATTTGGCGTTGTGCCAGGCGCGAATTCAGGGGGGGGGGGCGAAGGCAGTTTCGTTCCCCCCTGAGCCTTACCAAATGGGTGTTTTTTTACTGTAAGCCTTAAAAATTGTAAGGCATGTGAAGGGTCAGAATTTTTTTAGAAGTCACTTTTAAGAGTAAGAAGATTTTTAGAGCCGGGATAGACTCTTTTTTTTTTAGAAGTCACTTTTTTTTAGTCGCCTCCCCCCCTTAGCCAAATCCTGGAGCCGCCACTGCGTTGTGCTATAACAGGTAATTATCAAAAAACACAGAAAATTATGGATCAGACGAAAACTTACCCAAGCGAAGTTTGATCATACTTATCTGTTACAGTACTTTCGTTTGAAACATTTCTTTCATAAAAATATTTCTTACAGCTTTTCTTAAGCATGCAATGACATTGTTGCAAAGAAAAGAATATTTTTAATTAAATTAGTTTAAAATCTAGTTAAAAGCGAGTACAATAAAAAGTGCCTTGTGAAGATTCATTATACTACGTCGGTGTGACAAGGCCCTAATGAGCACTCTTGCCTGGTTGTACAACGTTAATTAACAACAGAATATGATACCCGAGTTGGTTTTGGACAACGAGGCCTTTTAATGTTCGAGTACTAACCAAAGACAGATGTGACATTCTCTTTTTGCTTAATAATCGCTATAATAAAATGTTATGATGGCTTTATAATTCGAAAAATCCTAGAAATATTTTTTACCTTTATACAGGGAGATTCCTAAGTTGATATTTCTTTTTTAGCTGCGTATAGAAGTCATTAAAATAAACAACATTTTCAAATACCATTTTTCAAAAAACTCAGAAATAAAGGACTTACATTCTTTTATTACACTACGAATCAAATACGGTTCTGCCTAACTTGCCGTTAATTAACATTAAGAAAACTTCTGGATGAGACCGCAAGGAAAAGCGTTTTGCTTATAATCTCGAAGAAACATCCGCACTTTTACGACACCATATCTATTAGTTCATTGTTTTCAAATTTTACCATTTTTCACGTATCTATCAGCAATTTAAAATTAAATTGCTTCCGAAAAACACACCGCAGTGGTTTGCTTAACACTAGCCGAATGACTAATACTAAGAAGAAATAATAAAAACAACAGAAACTATAGCGGGGTATGTTTTTATGACCAGGCCCGTACTTAGATTTTTTACTTTTCTATCTCGCCTATTTTTGAGTTTTTTGAAAAAAGGTATTTGAAAAAGTTGTTTATTTTAATGCGTTTAATACACAGCTAAAAAAGAAGTATCAACTTAGGAATCACCCTGTATTATCCAATTAATATCCAAGTTGTATGTTATATAAGGGGAAACTCTTCCGTGAATTATCTTCTTTTATAATAATTGAAGACACCAGTGGATGAAGGGTCAAACATTTAGGAAACATTTTTGGTGCCTCGCCTCAAAAAAAAAACATTTTTGGTGCCTCGCCTCAAAAAAAAAACCTTTTTGGTTTTTCAAAATTTTTTCAAAATAACTATTTTTTTAAATATTTTATTTGAGCAGGTTTCTGAATGGTAATGGCTGGTTTGAATAAGTTGTTAAAATCCTTCTGCGGTGTACGCCTCACTAATCATCAGAGATCTGATGAAGGTGGGTTCTACGGAGCGTCGTGTAGTATCACAACAGACCTAATAGGACTACGTGAGACTGTTTGGTCAGAACCAATGGTCTGCCACTCTTACCTAACCTAACCTAAATATTTTATTTGCAATGACTTTGAAAAAAATACACGAATATTAAAAACCGATTAAAAACCTGGTAAAAAAAACTTCTTCATGAAATATACCTAATAAAAATAGAATTAAAAAAAACTTTATCATAATTTAATTTTATTGCCTGTTGCATTAGTTTAAGACTGGGTTTAAATAATATTCTTAATCCTAATTGAATTTCTTGTACGTGACTGACATTTTCATTAATCATTAAAAGAAATATGCAATATTATTTGCCGTAATCTTAGGGGAACCCACTGCCCCCTCCGGGATTTCATGTTTACTGCACCTATTTATTCACAATAATGCAATTAAAATACCATTTTGATATCAATTGCATTGGGCTAATTTGCACAAAGGGTTTAAATTTAGCGGATTTAACGTTGTTATAATTCTCTTTCCTCGCTTAATTTATCATATTTTAAATATATCTATGGTGTCTTTCATCTAACTCTACAGTGTAAGTCACAGTAAGACTTTCTCGTAAACGCATATTTCACACAAAATACAACTCGGATCATTACAAAAACCCACAGCAAGATGTCAATTAATTTGAAAAAGGCGCCAAGGTAAGAGCAATTTTGTCAATAAACCCGACGGAAAAACAAGACGCTCTCCTCATTCGAGGAAAACCCTCATAATAATGGGGAGTAAGAGTCTCCTTTTTAACAGTTAAGGATCTTGTACGTGGTTCACTTATAATGATCTACCGTGATTCATTAAGCGGGCATAGCTCATTAATGTACGCTAAAGGCGAGACGGCTGTAACTCAGTGGCGTACATATGAAAACTGTCTAAAGTTAAAATATACTATTTCTACAAGCATGAGTAAAGTAAAACTATTCACAAATATGATAGATAAAGAAAGCTTATATAGGGTGATTCCTAAGTTGATACTTCTTTTTTAGGTGTGTATAGAAGGCATTAAAATAAACAACTTTTTCAAATTCCCTTTTTTTCAAAAAACTCAATAATAGGCCAGATAGAGAAGTAAAAATTCTAAGTGCGGGCCTGATCATGAAAACATAGCCCGCTATAGTCTCTGTTGTTTTTCTTATCTCTTATTAGTATAAGTCATACGGGTAATGTTGAACAATACGCTGCGGTGTGTTTTTCTGAAGCAAGTTAATTTTAAATTGTGTGATACCTACGTGAAAATGGTAAAATTTGAAATGAATGAACAAATAAATATGGTGCTAATTTACTGCGAGTGTCGTAAAAGTGCGGATGTTTCTTCGAGATTATACGCAGAACGCTTTACTTTGCGGACTCATCCTACACCCAGAAGTTTGTTTAATGATAGAATAGTTTTGGACTTGCATTGTCTTTAATTTGTTTTACATCACAACGTTTCAACTGGTAAGTATCTCCAGTCGTCTTCACGTGAAGACAAGAAACATCATTGTCTCCAACCTTCAAACAGTTTGTTTAATGTTATTCAACAGGCAGAACCGTATTTTATTTATAGTGTAATAAATGAATGTAAATACTTTATTTTTAAGTTTTTTGAAAAAAGGTATTTAAAAAAGTTGTTTATTTTATTGCCTTCTATACGCAGCTAAAAAAAAGTATCAACTAAGGAATCACCCTGCATATGTATTTTAACAACTTTAGACTATTTTATGTAACAAGAGATGCGTTTGCAAGTCTTTTTTACCTAAATTTGTTTGGAATTCCCAATATTTTTCTGTTCAGTATAGATAAGACGTGTGCACTGTGCAGTACCCAATGAGTTGGAACAAATTAATTTGAAAAGAGTCTAAATTTAAGAAGTTTTTAGAAATTCATGAATAATATGGCCGGGATTCGGGTCAAGAGAACGCAATGTTTTTGGTTTAATTTAATATAATATACAGGGTGTTATTTAATGATATGTACTGATTTTAATGGATAATTCCTGAACCAATTTTAAGTCGAAAAGTTCACATACGCATATGTCATAAAAGGCTTTGTTTTCGATATACAGGGTGTTAATTTTTAAAAATCTTATGTATCTTGTTAAATTAGTGGATAACAAAAATGCAAAGTTTAAACAAAAAATTTCTACAGAGTAAGAAAACACATTATGTAAGTAACCAAAAGGTATTTTGTAACAATTAATTAACACCTGAAAATTTTCTGTAACTGGTTTTAAGGTATAATTAAGCAATTGTTACCTTAACAATTTATTGCACATTGTATAATATAGCTTACATTTTAATAATAATAGTAATAAGATTAATTTTGTCGGGACAGAAATTTTTTAAAGAATATTCTCTTTCCAGACACGATTTTTGCATGCGATTTTTAAGGTATTATTAGTGTTTGTTGCACCCTGTATAATATAAATGAAAACGGCAATATTATTGTTAAGACAAGCAAAACTTTTTTCAATGAAAACAATTTTTCGAAAAAATTGACAATAAGAATTGAAGAAGAATTTAGAAATATTAAGTTACTGTTAATTTTTTTGTGAGATAAAAATTTAAAAGGAACCCCTGATTTTGCTTTAAAAGTACACCTGATAACTCTTTTTTGCAAAATTAAAATAGGATGAAGAAAATATTAACGAAAAAATAAATTCTATATCTTAAAACGGATTCATAAAAAAAATATAAGCGAACAAATATAAACATGTGAAATTATTGACAACCTTATTATTTATTAAAGTCGGTTCAAAATAGACCTTGTGTGGTATCCGTTTTTAAATTTTCACAATTTTTATTTCTAATTTATTATCATTGATCTTTTACTTTTACCACTAATGTGTAAAGATTTATATTCAAAAATTGTATATTTTAAAAATGTTGTATAACAAGAGAAAATCAATATGAATCATAATTTGTAATCATTGTGACCATATTTTGTGGTTTAAGCACTTAAGTTACAAAAAACTTAAATCATATCTTAATTATTTTACAATCCGAGACAAAAAAGACATCACTGAGAAAGGCCTTCATTAAATATTTCCGACTTCGACTGAATCTTAACGAGTATACAAATTCGACTTATTTTCTTTTTCTCGTTATTACAAGAAACCCGAAACAAGAAAAACATAACGAAGTGGACACCTTCTCTTTATCTCTGTCTGTGTCGTATAAGTAAAAGAGAATGCAAAATATTTTTTTACAAGAGAGGTTTAGCAATAATGACAATATCAAAACGTTATGATATTTTAATTTGTATCATTTTTAGTCGAAAATACCTCTCTCGTTTTTGTCACTTCGTCACAATGTTTGGGAAAATATCGCATGTAATATGTTAATTTATTAGTTAAAAGTTTCACTTATCAAAAATGCCACTGAAATTTTACTTTTTGGGTTTTGTGAAATATTTCAGTTTTAATAATTTTAAAACACAAAATATCATTTGAAATTTTCAAACAGCCCAACCTTATTATTAATATAGATTTCATTTTTTGCTTTTCCTAAATTTTGCGAATTACAAAAATGTTCTAGTGGAATACATTCATTCCATCCAGTATCGTATTTTTGCTAAACATCTCCACTTTCGAGTGACCAGAACGAAAAGAATGGCTAGCCTCATCAAAATATAACGAAGTCCTTTCAAGGGACCAAATCACATTATAACTAATTGAAGTGGGAGTCCAGTAAAAAGAGAGCTTGGCATTTTATTGAGAGGGTTTTGTATGCAGACCTCTGTTTGGTTACTTAAAAAGTTTAACTGGGTGTACTAACCAACCTTTAAAATTTTTAGCTCAATAGGTTATTGCGGTCGGTATATTTTGTAAATGATTTTACATTTTAAAAAATATCATTTTTTGTCTTGGTTATAAAAAATTATATTTTCTCGAATTTTTAATTGAATTATTATTAAAACACTGCATTTATACATTTATAGAAGTGGATTTTATAACATTATTATGATATTCGGTGAATAACTTTTTTAAATTTCTATTTAATTAACGAAGAGTTAGACGAAGGCAAATCCAGGCGGTACTGTCATACTTATGGTAATTTAACCTAGACGAAAGGGAGAGGAATTACAAAAAATTACGTGTCAAATTTAAAGTAATAGGCTTGCGTAATTTATTTTTGCCTGTATAGTTTCATTTAAAAAACATTTTATTGATTTTTTTTTCTGTTATAATATGAACAGAACTAAAATACCAGTGCAATGCTGTTGTCCACCGAATTAATTATGACTTGCTCCTGATGAAGATTTGTTTTTGATAAGGTTTAGTTTAGGACATTTCCTATTAAGACTTGTCTGATTTTGACTTTTATCTAATTTTAACTAAATATATTTTTGCAATCGGTTCCAAAGAACATTGGTTTTTGCTGTGTTTATTAAAAAATACCAACCAACCAAATGGCACAAAACGGTAAGATTTTGATAAGTAACTAATCATATATTATTGAATTATTATATCGAGCGACACTGATAAAGTGATACTAAGATGGTATAGAAATCGTGTGAAAAGAATAATCAGAAGTCTGTTTCTTTATCGACTGAGTAATTAGGCCTTCCACATCCACAAATTAATTTTTCTTGGGGAGGTAGACTTCTCCTACTTCCTCTGTATAGCAGCTACTCTTAAGATATTAGATTACCACGACGTCTTTTTTAATATAAGAAATAATAGTTGTTTAAATCATGGCAGTCATCATTTCAAGGCACTTAATAGGAATAAATTCATTTAAAAAAAAGATGCTGGTAAAGAGAGTTCTTTCTTTTTTACACTAGGAAAAACAGACTACTAAGGCTGACATAAGTTGATATAAGAGGTCGATTTTCAGATAATACTATTCAGCTTAGCCTTCAGTGCAACTTGTTGGTTGATGTAATTTTTCCCCCTTAAGACCATTATTGTTATAATTTTTATCCTAACTTGAGTACCTACATTTTTCCCCAATCCAGCCCTTTAAAAAATTAAATCTAATTCTATTAGTATTCACAAAAACAATCATACTCTTATTAATTAATCAAAAAGTCACATTTTATTAACTCATTTTTTAATTAATTAAATGGACTAATTCATTAAGGAAATGGCTGCTGCTAGATTTATAACACAGGTAATGAAATTAGAGTTGTACAAATGTCATTACATAAGTGTCAGCACGCTCACTATTAGCTAATAAAATCAATCCGGCCGACGCCACCGGTAGGTAATCTTTCTAAAATCCCCTGTCGGGTTAAATTGAACGAACATTTATAGAACATTTGCTTTTGTTCAGGTTCGGCATCACGTGATGTGTTCATTGTTTTTTTTTTTAATCCTACGAGGTGACTATAAAACCAACTTAATTATTTGAGTAAATGAATCGCCCCCCCCCCACGCGCAATTTCTTCAATCAAACCAAAAACCTTTCTTTCTTCTTCTCTATTTTGGTTAAGACATATTTAATAGGAAGATTGAAGAGAGTTTAGAGACAAGAGGTCGCGACTCTTGAGAAATAAAAGTACCCCTAAAATACCAATGTTTTACCCCTTATTTTCAACAACTATATAGAAAGAACTAAAGGAATGCAGAGAAATGGGTGATTTTTGCCTATGGGTGGGGAATGAGAGGTTATTGGCACCATCCCTCAATCGTGATCTAGGTCTTGCATCGAAACCTGTTTCAATTTTACATTTTTCTCTCTTCTAATGCTACTTATCTCTAGAAAAAAAGAGATGGTTTTAGGCGATTTACGAGGGGGTGTTGTGTGTGTGTGTGTGGTGTGGAGAACTACAATATTTTTTCGTATTTTTGATTCTCGAAAACGGAAAAACAAGTACGTTTCACTATTTATTTAATCCGCTAATGTTGAGTTGTGTAAAAACTTTAAACAATAATCAATTAATAATTGGGGGCAAAAGTTAGAGTTCTATCTTCCTTCTTAAACTAAGTTTAGTTTTAGTTTATTTAAAAAAGGAAGATGTGACTTTATCATTTTCCCTCAATTATAAACCGTGTCCCTTCTTAATAGTAGTTACTACTTAGTTATAAATCAACTAACCAGAAATTTGGATTGTGACATCAGTGACAGTGGCAAAAACGATTTACTTACAATCAATGTTGCCTGCTCACTAAATTAAAAACGAAAGTAACCGGGTCACTTTGATTGAGAAAATAATTTCTAACAACGTCATATATGTCGCAGTTAAAGTTACCTGGTTAGTTATAATTATTGTTTAAAAACTAAACGTCAGAAACAAACGGTTTGTCAATAAAAATAATATCGGTGACGGATGTACATACATATGTATATTCCACCAAGTTTCCAAGTCGGAAAAGTTTCAAATTAGAACACTATGTTGTATTATCAAAATTAAATTGGCTTTTCTTAAATTAGAGAAGCCAAAAATGTTTAATTTACAGTGATTAATTTTATTTTTGATAATCCTTATATTATCTCATCTCAACAATGATGTAATTTTTGCATTTTTCACGCTTGTGCCTAGGTAAATATTTTAAAAATATTTGTAGAAGTTCGGCTGTCACCAAATATCACATATTACCCTATCACATTTGATCAAGCAAGTACAAATGAGGTTTAAACATTGTTTTTTTGTAATATATTTTAACTTTTGGGCTTTCTTTGGGTGAAAATAATTTTTAAAGTTGGTCCAATTATACTAACACAAATTTTAAAATATTTTGAAAACGAAAGGTATATCTAAAAATCCGCTACAGAAGAAACAGGTTCAAAGGATAAGTCTTTCTATATATTTAAACTAAGGCATATCGTATGTATAATTTAGGAGACATTCAGTGACAGCAGATGGCAAAAAGTAGATTTATTTCACATGCGATGATGAACTCTTAATAATCCCACAAACTTTGATTTTCTTTCCTTGATATATCGTTATTAAAATGATATCGTTATACCGCCACCATCCAGCAGTATTCTGCAGCAAAGAAACGATAAATAAGTAAAGGGATATAGATTTACCCTACGCCTCGCCTGTCTCTAGCGATAAAACGGATCTCATTTGCGACGTTTTCCATGGCAGTATTTACTTAAAATTAGCAAATTCCATTTTAGGGAAATATTGTCACTGCCTGATTATAAACATAACTTCCAGTAATTGTTCGGTGTGATGTTTGCATTCGGCTGTATAAATTTACATTCGGCTGTTGAGTTATTGAATACTTATTGCACGGGGACTAATAATGAATCTACCGCGGTAACTTTGTCGGTGAAGCCCTGTTATCAAGTCGGGATCGTCAAATATTGTTTGTTTGTTTTAATTAACAATGTGTACACACATACACACGCAGTGGAGCCCAAAGACAGATGGGGGTTTTATTAATAAATTGTTAGTTCGCGAACATTCATTAGGGAGATATACAAGTGCTAATTACTCAATGTATACGGTCTTCGTTATCGTTATTTATAACGGCGAAAAAACAACATTTAATTAGATTATTCATTACGGTGGCGGAACAACTTTAATTGAAGTTTTAATTAAACTGCTACATATGACAAAAAGAGATAATAAAACAATTATCATTCTCTTGTGCGGTATAATTAATTAATACTATTTTTATTTTTAGATTTTATCAAATTAAACGATAACAGAAATATACGATTTAGATAAATCTGTATTCTGGATAACTCTGGATATTGTAATTTGAGAATGTTATAGACAGGTCGCTTTTTAATATATGAGATAGTGAAGTGATTTTCCCCGTAAGCACGGTTCGTTCCCTGGACAAATCTTACAATTAGCAATGTTCCTCAATTGTTTTTTGTTGTACGAATTTTAGATATCCAGCTGCCTTCCTTTCTATTTAAATTTAAACTTTCTCTTAACAATCAGAATAGTAATTTACGTTACAAGACCGGAAAGAAGTGTTTTTCAGGTCGAGACAAGAATTTCCAGGGCGAGCCGTAGGCGAGTTCTGGAATCTTGGGGAGACCTGAAAAACACAAATTTCCGGTTGCATGACGTACAATATTTTTTTTAAGACCGACACTTTTATATAATACATTTTTTAATTCTTTATATTTTATTTGACATAAACAACAAATTCATCAAACGAACTGTCACTCAACAATACATTCGAAATTTTGTTACCTTAGTAACGAAATCAAAGTAGATTTAATTATCAAAGAGCGATTGGAAAATTGACGTAAGGGACTTGCAAAGGATTTTTCCGGTCCCGAGACCGGCAAAACGTTATTTTCTGGACGAAAAATTGTCCAGAAAGTGTATATTTTCTGGTCGGTCTTAAAAAAAAGCTTTTTGTGTTGCCGTGATTATCAGGTGAAAATATTTACCTGAAGACGACTAGAGATAGTTATCAGCTGGAACGTGATAAAGACAATACAAGTTAAAAATTCTTGCATCATTCAAGACACATCATTGTCTGTTTGACTGTTTCAATGCAACAATGCGAAAAGAATATACAAATTAGTAATTCGATAAAGTTTTTTGCTCTGTACAACATGAGGGGTGTTTTGATACAATTATTAAAAATTTGCCATGAAAATAAGGCTTTTTAAAATATTTTTCTCGTATTCCTCTAATCAGTAAATAAAATTATGCATGACTTTTCAGAATAACAGGGAACAAAAAAGCCGTAAATTTACCATACGTTTATTTAATAAAATTTCTAGCAAATATTCCGTCGAATATTTAAGTATTCAAGCGAGACAAGTGTTCCGGGAGAAAATTAGATTTTCTACGAATTTAGTGCATTTATGTGACGTGAACATTTTGTGGCTTTTATCCGTAATCTGGTTTATTTAAGAGACAAGAAGCAAATTAGGGGTTGATCAGAGAACATTTAAGACGACAGATAGGGCTGCGAGGGCAAATTTAAACATCGACAATTCGGGGCGGCATCGCCTAACGAGGGTGATTGGATCAGCTTGAATCGGTTTAGATTGAACACCGGAAGGGCGGAGAAAGGAGTTTTATCCGAACGATACCTGGCGATTTGAAATGTCGTGGAGAGAAATGAATCAGTGTCTGATTGAACATACATTTTGGTGTCGTTATTTTTCTTCGGAAAAACTTTTGCGATACAATTTACAGTAAACGCAACGGGGATGATTAAAAATGAGTTCAGCAGATTGGTTTATGTTTATCAGAAAGAATAGCAAATGAATTAAATGAATATAAACCAATTATAAAATATAAATATAAAAGTTTTTGTTTCTTTCTTAATAACCGATTAGAAAATCGGTTTCTTGATCACCAAAAAAAAAGAAGTTTAATAAATGACTTATTATAATAATTTAAAATGTTGCTATACAAATATTAGTGATAACTGGACATCGAACGTGTCACATTGCCAAGCCAGATCACTGATGAGCAACCAGAATCAGAAACAAGGATGACCTTACATTTCATTTTAAGTGAGGCAAGGAATGTTAACATCAAATTAAATGACAGGCTAGCCGTGGTACCGTCACAAACCCGATGGACGTACCTATCGGTAAACGATTCGTTTATTGGTAGTACTCCACGGCATCGAGCATCCGGGGTTTGCACGCTGTGCACCCCTTTGTCTATTACCCGCTGTCTCCTCACCTTGTCAGTGGGGAATGGCAGTTTACGGAGATTTTAGACTCACTGCTAACAACGGTATACCCTGTCTTCTTCCGTTTACATCTCAATCCTTTCGTTGTTTCGTCCTACTGGGACTTATCAGAGACGCGCGACCATTCTGAGGCCGCGGCCCGCAAAGGGTCTGCGCCTATAGATGGTCAATCGTCTTATTGTTGTCGGTGATTTATTCGACACATGAGAGGTAGGCAGCTTGGATGCTCCTGAGTTCTAGTTAAGGCTGATTAAACCTTCTCATTCGATCACAAATATTAGTGTTTGATTGAATGGAAATAAATTAAAATATAATTTGTTTAATACACCAGAAAAGGTAGATTAGAGCATGATTAGAGGATATTCAAGATAACAGACAGGCATTGATTATTAAAATAATTAAAATCCGTTCGTTTGAGCATCAACAATCTCACAAACTCCATATCGTGGATAATATTAATAATTTCTAGGGTAGTGACATCAGATTTTGGACTATCAGAAAAATTTATTACATAAAAATCTTAAACTTAAGGAAGAAAATAATCTTAAGGAATCACTGAGAATAACATCTAATATTAATAGACTTGACTTCTACTACAGTTTAAGTGTCTGATCAGTAAGCACCCAGAACGTGGTCTGTTGGGGCGGGCAGCGATCTTATATTTATATTATGCAGCTTTACATTTAAAACAACCTCTGTCGGCGCCAGTTTTGACCTCGACGATAACCGATATAGTTGTGCCTACTGATTTATAGATTATAATAATTAATTTTATTAGTTCATGTAATTCCTCGAAAAAAACTTTTTACATGCGAAACTATTGAAAGAATCCTTCTCATCATGCAAGGGCACTTCAATACAGATTATTCACCAAACTCTTCTCTTTACTTATTGATATATCATGCACCCACGAAGATCTTGTTTTGTTTTTGTAAGATGAAGATACGAAGAAGAATTTGCTGTACGTCAGATCTAGACATTGCGATCACAAAAAAAAAGCATATAAATTGTCAAATGATATTTTATCCTTGGCCTGCGCATCAATCACGATCACCTTACCGTCACGAAAATTGCGTGATAGCTGCCCGCTGCGACAGACCGCGACAACCGTCAATTAAAAAAAAACTAATAAACAGCTGATTTATCTATCTATAATTAAAAATCATAACGTTCTTGCGTACCCCAGCTTGTCAAATTGAAAGACCTTTTTTTTGCTTAGCCAACTGAAACACTCATGTACCTACTTGATGATGCACCGAAATTTAAATAACGAGCGGCATCTATTGGTGATTCCGGAAACTCCAGGAATCCAGCCGTGTACTATATGCCAATGGGTTTATATAGTTTTATTCTGTATTCACTTTGCAACGGCAGCTATTTCAAAAACATATATTCAGCTGCATCTCTCTACTCTACATAATATTATATAACATCTTATTATATTTTCACTTTAAACCGTAGTAAAATAGCAAACACCCTATACAAAATTTAGCGTTTATCCGTATATGAGGTCATATCGCCCGCCTTGCTCTATGCATACCTAAATAAGGACCGAACGTTTAATCGCGCAACATTTACAACTTTACATTTTGATAAGACATGAATATTTCCCAGGGTATTATCGTTGAACGTTGCTTAAAATTCTATTTGGGAATATTATTAAAATATGACCGCAATAACACGTAGACGTGGTGGGGTGAATTATTTTGTATTTAATTTTTAAAAAAATGTTACATACATTCTCTAGCTAAAACGTGTGACAAAGTTACAATTACACAAAAGCGAAGAACCAGACTATTACATTTTCTTTACTTAAAGATAAACACAACAGTGGCGGCTCCTCCACTAAATTTTCTTTTCACGAAACTAAGTTTAAAAACCAATTAGGCAAACTTTTTTAGTTTCTTTTACTGCCTCTAAAATATACGGTGGCGGAAATGATGTCTTACACCGATGCTGTGAAAATTCTATTATTCTGTCGTCGGTAGTCAAATAGCCTCCAAAAATATGTCGCATATGATGAGAAAGATAATTTGTTATCATTAGCTTTAGCTAAAAATAAAACATAAAAAGGTCAAATATAAACCAGTAAATAAATTAAAACCGAAATTAAAAAGGAAAGAAGTGTATGTGAAGAATACCATACTTATGTCTCAATTACGCCTCAGATTCAAAGCTGTTTTACATTTATTTTCATACACAACGATAAAATAGGTTACACAAAATACGTGGCTGACGTGGCGGTGGCCGGTGAAAACAGTGTAGACGGGGTTGGTAAAAAAACCTCAACAGCGGCATTAGATTTTTTTCCACCATCTTCCTAATAAAATACCACAAGCCAAAATAGTGTAGAAATATATTTTTAATAATTATTTAATGACCTCTCCCCTCATGTCAAAAAGCTAAATTTTCCATTGCCCGCAATCCTTGAGTGACCAGAAACCCATAGAAAATCTTGTTCCTGGTTGCTAAGTCTAAGTATTTTGACCTTGAGAAAAATATAATCTTCCAAATAGCACTAAAAAATGGTTTCCCCTTTTACATTATTAACAACACTTTTCATAGAAAATCCCGAAAATCTGATGATAATGCTTATACCAAATTTGTTCAAAAAGAAAAACTTTCTTTTAAACGCTTTGTTTCTCTTCCCTTCCTGGAAAAAATATCCACCATTTTGGGACGTTCTTTGAAAAAACTAAACAAGAATATTTTTGTCTGCTACCGTTCAGTGGGAACCTTATCGAATCTCTTTTCTAGACTCAAAGACAAAATATCAACCCTAGACAAATGTGGGGTATATTTGCTCTTCTGTGACTCCTGTCCGGCGGAATACGTGGGACAAACGGGTCGTTCATTTAACAAAAGAATAAAAGAACATCTCAGATCTAGTAGATTACAACACGACAATAAATCCCCTTTTGGTACACATCTTAAAGCAACTAATCATTCTTTTGATTTAGAAGAGAATTTTAGAGTTTTACATCATCTAAACAAGGGACAAAAACTGGATGTGTTGGAGAATATAGAAATTGCCCTGTCCCAATCCCGCTCCCCACATAATCTAAATGAACAGGACAATTTTTCATATCGTAATTATGTAGCTGCGGTTCGTGTTTTCAGAGATTAATTATTTAATTCAATTTTTTATTTTATTTTAAGGTTTCAACCCATATTTACCCCTCCTTTCTTTTTGTAATAGTACCTTCGGAACTGCCTCCTTTTTTTCCTTTTCTACTTCGCTGTTTGATACAATAATGTTTTTTTTTATTCTATATAAATAAGATAAGGTTAAATTTATTTAGTCAGATATATGAACTGCTAGAATGCAGCGAAATTTTAATTTTAAAAATTTTTTCGATTGTCGTTGTCTTTCCAACTTTTTTTAAAAAGTGTAAATGTTTTTTTAATGTGAAATGATGTTTTTTTAATTGACTTGTTGACTAGGGTGCGTCCTACTTGTAATCTTTATGTGATGACCTTATTATCTGTAAGTTTTGACATTTTTTATTATTTTAATTTTATACAACTTGTTTTTTATTTCTTACAGTATGCCCTGATGATGGCCTTGTAGGCCGAAACGCGTAGGTGGTAATTTTAATATATTTTTGTAAGAAGGAAGATAGGGCTTTTTGTTCCTAACCCTACTTTTTAAGGAGTCTTATTACCTATAATAGATAAAACCCATAATACAGTTAAAGAAAACTCGCCTATTGATTGGTCGTTAAGATTTAATATATTGTGTCTCAACGCCAACATCAAACAAAGCAAGTAGCGAGCAGGTGAGCCATTCCGGTAATTAGATAACAAAAATTATTTTAACAACAAAGCGTAGAAAGCTTTTTAATTATATTTACTGGCGTACTTATTAATTAATTAAATCTAATGTAATAAGGTTTAATATTTTATGCGGTCCATTAACAATGCAGCGTTTTTAAAGGAGGAGGCTTCCTGGGCAATAAGCTAATGGAGCCCCGAATAAATAATTCATTGCGACGTGTGATTATATTTATGCTTGCAACATATTTGCCATGTAAAAATGCTTTAGCGAAATTAAAATGAGGATATAAAAATATGAAATGTCGTACTTCAATTTTTTCACTCGTTTCGCGACATGAACATAATAAACACTATGGATATCAGGGCTAGATAAAACCAAAACAAGTTTTAACGTAAATCGAAAGTATTAATTATGTTATTTAATATTACAAAAAGGTAGTCTGGTATCATAGAACCATTATAAGATGGCGAGTAACTACTTCATAGATACCGCCAAACAAAAATCATAGAAGTTAGATTCATGTACGAAATTTGCTTTTCTGTAACTACAAATCTTGTTGGTTGGTTTTTGGATGTCAATCCCTATTAGTCCCCTTTTTCAACTTTCTTTTAATAAAACTGATAATCTCCATTTTTTATTTAAAATAGTAGTTTGTACAACAAGAGATGGATATGATGCCCATATCGCACGAGGAAGTAAATTAAGCACGACGCTGGTAAACAGAGTGTATAATAAACAATACATTTGCGTTCTACAGTACATTTTTTTCTACGACCCAACTTACAAGTCGTCAAGTATTATATGTATAACTTGTATAAAAGTTGATAAAAACCCAATTGAAGAAAAATTCACCTCGTTGGAAAATCCACGGACTAAATTACACTGTAACATAATAATTGTCAATTTAGGCCCTTTCCTATATTTACAGAAATCACTTTATGGCCATCAGGTTTTTATCTATCTCTTTAACATTCGCCATTTTGCATAAAACGAAATAAAAGCGATATATTTATTAATTAAATGAAGAATGTCGTTTTCTAAATCATAGCTAATTTGATGTGTTGGTAGGCTGCAATGTATTCTTAGTTTCCTATTCTCGTAAGAATAATAACGCCAAACAATAAGCAAAATAGGTGTAAAATTCGTTTTAACATATTAAAAACGGCTTCTGTGCATCAATGTTACCTTTTAACATTCATGATGGTATTTTTTCCAAATAATAATCAAACTCTATAATTCATAATTACACAACAGCAACACTGTAAACGTAATAAGAGAAGTGATAATACCGCCTACGAAATTGACGACGAAAAAAACAACGACATAAGACTTCAACTGTCTAATTTAATTTTTTATTTTATTTTTAACAACGGCAAGCAAAACTTCCATTTTGGTAAAAATATATAATTCTATAAAAATTTGTTTACTGCATAGAATCTGGAATAAATGTATTAATTCAAATAATCAATAATAAATCTGACAGATTTGCATGTTCTTGAAATATATTCTTAACATCACTTTCTCTTAAATGTCAAAACGATGAGTAAAAATTACGTGTAAATTGGGGATCGTTCTCAAATATAATGATCTTACCACTGTCATTGGTCAGTTGCATATCCTAACAAGGATGGATATGTAATTATATCCGTTCCTATCCTATAACTGGTATAGATAATTTATCTCGTCATCAGTTGGTAATAAAGGAAACAGACAAAATCCACGACGTGGGAGTAGAAAAAATATTTATTTTTGTAGCTATAAAAGGCACCATTATACTTTTGTAAATCTCCACTATATTTACATATGGTAATTTATCGCCAAAGGTAAGTTATAAAACAAATTAGAGCTCGATCGATAGGACTAATAGCGATCTTGAATTATGGAACAGTCCGACAGACGGGGTATGTGAACGGCAGCATGTTTTCTATCCGCTGCACGCAACGTTTCGGTGGTAAGTACTGTATTTAACACATTTTTTCGTTTTATTTATTCACTAAGCGCTCGCCCCACGTACAATTGGATTATTAAAATTTCATTTTTTCAGTGGCTATTTATTTCGATAAATCGATTGGTAAATTAGAGATACATAACTAGCTGGCTTTTTATTTATTTTTTCAATGTATTTTATTTTCTTTACTGTAAGTAATAATATTAATGACAATTTATGTAGGAAATATGGTTTTTAAAATACAGTACAATCGAGATAATATGCACTCTTATGAACGACTCAGTAATATGAACATAATATTTTTTACATTGACCACTCTGTAGTATGAATAACACCGTTCATACTACAGAGTGGTCAATGTAAAAGGAAAATCAAAATGCATTTCTTCAGTTTGCTCAATTAAGGGAAAAAGCAGAAAAATCTTGATATAAATAGTAGTTTGTACAACAAGAGTGGATATGATGTCCATATCGTACGAGGAAGTAAATTGAGCACGACCCCGTAGGCGGAGTGCTCAAACTTCCTAGGGCAATATGGACAATCCACTCGAGTTGAACAGTATATTTTTTCTACGACCTTATGCTAAAAAATGTAAAAAAAAGTTTGTAGGTTGCCGGGCTCGAACTCACGACCATTGGTTCCATAGTCCAACGCTCTAACGTCTGGACTATTGAAGCGTTTAGATAATTATCGGAAAACCAACTGATAAATGATGCTACATGAAATTAATTTTCTATGCATATTCAGCAGGTTGCATTATTGATAAATCTTTTATAAATGCGTCTGGATTTTATTATATTGAACAAATTAATAACAAATTGTACCATATGCATTTAAATTATATAATTTAGTGTCTTGAAAAAGAAGGCGGAGCCTCAGTAAAAATAATATACTGTGATTGGTCAGTACTTTTAAAAACAACAATGGCTTCTCTGTAATTGACTACTGTGATTGGTCAGTTTCATTACCTATCTAGGATGGATATGAGATTTTCCCGCACAGTTAACTGGAGTAGCCTACTTTACTCGCCACTTAAGTGTAAAGGAAACAGCAAATTTCCATGTGGGAGTAGGAAAAGATTAGTTAAGTATCTTAGGTTAGGTTATTGTATCAATACACACTATGTAGTATGCTTGGTACAATAATAGTTGTTACATATGTATTTTTTGTAAACTTCCCTAATATAAACGTTCCTTTAATATGAACTCCTTAGAATTTTTTGTGTTCACGTTACCGAGATTGTACTACAGGGTTTTATGGATTTTGTGGGTGCACTATATTTAAATGGATACAGGAGAATATTGCAGGCAATAAATTCGCCGTGTTAAATTGCGGATGTTCTTGGCCCGAACTACAAAAAAATTAAGCAAATTATTGAGTTTTTTTTTTCACCAATTAAAAGGTGGCATCAATGTGGGTGTGGAATTTTTTTCATGCAGAAAAAATTCCAATAAAGTAGTGTAAGCCAATGAAAACCCTAAAAATAATTGTCAAAGTGCATTGTATTGTTAAAAATAAAGAAATGACTTTCTGACACTCCAAGTTCTTTAGAGTCCAAATTTAAAAAGTGTTTAATAATGTATTAATAAACATGGGCGGGATTCGGGCCAAGAGAACGTAATATTTCTGGTGGTCTAATTTAATATTTACTGCTGGTTGTCTTGGAGAATAATTTTGGTTGGATGCCAAGGGAGATATATCATGATTTAGCTAATTGAAGAAATTAAGTGAACTGGAGTGAAAGTATGTTAAAAAAAGAAAGCGATCGTTTTCTAGCGACATCGCTATCGATATATGAATATTCGTACCATGTTTAAGTGTCGATAGAAAAAACCGGGTGCGATCTGTAGAATCGACTTTCTGTTAAAAACTGGTAGGGATTTTATACTTGTTATATTGGTGGCACTACACTTTTTTTTATTATAACCTCAAATACATATATTAAAAATTTACCAGTTAAAAAAATTTAATTACGTTTATTAAGCTTGTTTTTAACATTTTTCGTATATTGTAAACATAAGACTGAGAGACTGTGTACCTTAGATTAGTAGTGTGTCGCGTACCTTTTAGGGGTAAATTAAATTCACCCTCAAAAGGCACTAACGGCTTACGGCAGCTCTTCGTCGGATGAACAAATGGTCGTCTGCAAGCGACGCTTATGCTTTTTGGAGGGCGCCACTCAGTTTCCTTTACGAAAAGGGTTTATAGAGCCTTTCTACTGAGAAGTAGACTCAATTTTTGCGAAAGGATGGTATTAGAGTTAATAATAAAAAAAAACTGAGATAAATTCCAGTAATTTTAATGAAAACTGTCATTCTCTTCTTGACACGCCGATATATATGTATATTATGCCAATCATATTAAAAATAAAAAACTATAGAATGCTTGTATTCTGAACCTGTAAATTAAAAATTGCCCCAAGGCTTATTTACTTAAATTTACCGAAACCTCGTTTATATCAATATATACATAACTATTCTTTGGCCAAAGATACCCCCTGCTATGTACATTACTTACAATAAACCACCTGTAATTTATACCGACTTTTAGGCGAATAAAATAAAAAGGGAGTCAGAAAACACGCTTACAAGATGGTTAATACATTATATGAAAATTTCAAAAACTGATACGATATCATAATCTTACTGTTAATAAATGATTCAACTTGACCGGAAGTTATATTGGTAAAAATAATATAAAGGAATAAACTGGCCTTAGATCCAGGGCAAGTAGACTCTCAGGTACTGCTACAGCGGGTAGTGGTGGGTGAAGTACATTAGCCCTTCAGTGGGGTGTTGAACTGAGGCTACTGGATCACCGAAGGTCAAAGCTCAACGACTTGGTGAGATGTACGACACAGCTCTTCAGGCGATAACAAGAGATGAGTGCAAATTTACGTGGAAATGAGCCCCATAATACGACCCTGTAAATCACACAAAAAATAACCAAATACCCAAATTTAAGAAGGAAATTTAACTAGCTTACCTCTTATCTGAGGGAATTCACACACCGACAGCACATGGCTCCGTTCCAAACAATTAGGGGTTTATCCCACGTATTATACGAAAAGCAAATAGAAAATAAACTTTTAGCAGGTTTTACACATTCTGCATATTTTAATTTTTAACAAAATTGTGCGTTAACTTGCACGATATCAAAATTGGAATTCAATCACCAAAAGTGACCACTCAGCCCGGATTCCGGAGCTCGAGAGAGCGGCCTCCACGTATCGAACGAACCACGTCCCTCTACGACCTCCTGCATCTGGTGTACAGAAAAATGAGTGGTGGCGAATGCGCCAGAATAATGAAATATATACTGAAAATTATTACCAAACGTGGCGTTAAATTTATAAACGCTACATTGCCTCTCTCCAAAAAGAAAAAATGAAAGGCTCCTAGGTAAGCTTTACATTTTTTTTTGAACTAAGACTATCCATACTATCGACATTACAAAACATGTCACAAAGATATTAACATGAAAAGATAGAGTTGTCAACATTTTTTCCTGATAACTATCGCGTATCATACGTCCTAAGGGAGTCATAATCGGTAGGTCACAAATTGGGTAGGTCACTAAATCGGTAGGTCTACTTAAATGCGACAACTAATGGATAGTAGGACATCAATCTAAAGGAAAGAAATACTAGAAATATCACAATCTTATAAACTACTAACTATATACAGATATACAACCTATAAGAAGGCGGAAACGATTTCCTATAGTCAACGACTATAATCAATTATGAGGAAGATATGAATTTAAAAAAAATCAAGGATCTAATTTCACACACCCTCACGGTATAAAACCAAACTACTCTATAAAAGGTAGGACTGATTATTAAAATAAAGTCAGGAATACTCAATAGAACTGAAGTTGCGGCAATGCCCTCGTGCGTCAGTCCCATTTACTAAAACTTGACATGGCACCACACCAAGGAGCGGTGAGATATACTAAGAAGCTCTTAGCAAAGCATAATCCTAGGTAAGATCTAGGAAAGAACTTAAAGAATAAGGTAGGTAACGAAAAAGTAATTAGTTTAAGTTACCCTCGAGTAAGATAACTAAAATTAATAAAGAATAAGGTAGGTAACGAAAAAGTAATTAGTTTAAGTTACCCTCGAGTAAGATAACTAAAATTAATTTGCATAAGTAAACCACGGTTAGTTAAGTAACCCAAAGGTAAGATAAATAACCCAAAGGTAAGGTAAGGTAAGTAGTTTTGATAAGGAAATTCCTTATCACACAAAAACCACTCGCGTATTTCGCAGGTAGGTAGGTAAATTAGGAAGAAAGAGAACTTTGGTCGTCCTCTGACGAATCATCGGAGGATCCACGATAAGGTAATAAGTCCTTAGCATGCCATTTGCCTGCTTTAGAACCATCTAGATTCTTTAATTCATAGACTAAAGGAGATAACTTTTTAGAGACAATAGATAAGATATGTTTAGGACTGAGTTTTGCAGCGAATTTGTCTGCAGCTTTAGACAACATTTTATTCGGACGCCATACTTTGTCATTCACACTAAAACTTACATCCCGTTTTCGGAGATTATAGGATTTGGAATTCCTTTCATAAGCAGCATGCAATTTTTGACGAATCTCGTCGAATAATTTCCGAAACTCAACTAAACTTTCGGCGTAGGTATTCCTATCACCAGGTAAAATTTCGGACGATTGGTCCTGAGGAGGATTATTATAATAACCACCAGACAAAGGAATATGTCGGCCAAACATTAAATAGGAGGGAGGAAATCCAGTTACTTCGTGAACTGCGGTATTAATGGCCTGTCTAATTTCGGCAATATGTAAATCCCAATCTTCGTGTTTTTCTATATAACATCGAATAGCTGTAGTGACAGTTTTATTGTTTCTCTCAACGAAATTACACTGTGGTGAATAAAAGGGAGTGAACCACTGTTTTACGTGATATTTTTCACAAAGATTTTTAAGGTTCTGACCAGAGAAATTTGGCGCATTATCGCAAATAAGAATCTGAGGGACTCCAAAAATTAGGAAAACCTGATTTTCCAGAAGATCTACAACAAAATTAGATTTAGAGTGCTTAAGAGGAAAAACAAAGGTGTATTTAGAAAACCAATCAGCGGCTACAAGCAACCATTTATTACCTCTTTTCGAGCGCGGGAACGGACCAACAAAATCCAACGAAATAATCTGACCAGGTAAATTAACTATTTTTTCTTTACCCATAACACCAATTTTAGATAAATTAGAATGCTTCTGAGCTCCGCACATTAAACATTTACGAATAAACTTTAACACGTCTAATCTCATGCGTGGCCAATAGTACATTTCTTGTACTCGGAACAAGGTTTTACGAAAACCAAAATGTCCACTGGTGGGGGGATTATGACAAACTTCAATAACCTTAGTACGCTGAGATTTGGGAACTAGGAATTTCCATTCCTGTTTATTAAAAGGATAGGAGGTTCGACAGGGAATAAATTTCTGTATCGAGTCGCCTTCAATACGCCACTGCGGGTATTTTTCGGGACTCTTACGAATTTTATCACAGAGAGATACATACCACGGGTCAAGAGTGGTTAAATCAAGAGATAAGGAAGATACTTGTATAGGTAAAGTCTGAGAGGTAGATGGACTTTCATTATCTAAGCCATCAGGCAAACAATAAGGGATACGACTTAACGCATCTGGAACAATATGCATAGAGCCTTTTCTATGTTGTAAATCAAAAGTGTGTTGCCTTAATCTAAGCAACCAACGACTAAGTTTACCAGAGGGAGTTTTTAGATTATTCAACCAGAGCAAACTGAAGTGATCGGTAATCACGGTAAAACGAGTACCTTCTACCCAAGGCCTGAATTTCTCAATGCAGAAAATAACTGCCAAACATTCCCGTTCGGTTACCGAATAATTCCTTTCTGCCCTAGATAGAGAACGGCTTGCATAAGCGATAACTTTCTCCTCTCCATCTATAAACTGTGTCAACATTCCGCCAATTCCAACATCGGAAGCGTCTGATTGAACAAAAAATCTTTGACTAAAATCCGGCTGAGCCAGGATAGGTGCACTCACTAATTTTTGTTTAATAGATATAAATGCAGCTTCAGCCTCTTCGTCCCAAGTAATTACTTCTTTTTTCTTTTTGCCTTTTAGAAGAGAATTTAAAGGACTTACAAGGGAAGAAAAATTCTCAATAAATCTGCGATACCACGAACACATACCTATGAAACGCTTAACTTCAGTCGAAGTTCGAGGACGGGGATAGTTTAACATACAATCGACCTTGCACGGGTCAGTAGCTAAGGAATTATTTCCAACAATAAAACCTAAATATTTTAACGTGGTTCTAAAGAACTGACACTTTTCGAGGTTAATAGTAAGGCCTGCCCCTTTAAGTAAATTTTTTGCAGTTGTTAGTAATTCAATATGGTGTTCCCAAGTAGGAGAACAAAGTAAAATGTCGTCTAGATAGGAAAATATATGTGGTTCATATTTAGGACCAAAAATTGACTCAACTAATCTTTGCTGCGATTGTGCCGCGTTGCACAACCCGAAAGGAACAACGTTAAACTGGAAGTGTCCTCGACCAATTATGGAAAAAGCAGTTTTTTCTTTAGAAGCGTCATCTAAGGGAATTTGCCAAAATGCCTTACGCAAGTCAATAGAAGATATAAACTTAGCATTACGCAAATTATTTAGGATACGATCAACGTGAGGTAAGGGAAAACTATCATGCTTCGTCAAACTATTCAAGAAACGTCCATCAAAACAAAATCTATATTCACCATTAGATTTTTTAACTAAAAGTGTGGGAGAGCACCAAGGACTTTGAGATTCCTCAACCACGCCCAATTCAATCATAGAATCCAACTCTTTATTCAAAATCTCTTGCATATAAGGGGATTGTAAGTAAGGTTTCTTTTTGAATGGTGGGCTATCACCTGTATCTATAGTAAGTTTAATTTTATTTGTTCTTCCCAACTTATCCTTACTATCAATTTCCTTAAACGAATCTAATATTTTTTGAGCTTCCAATTTTTGACTCGGCGATAAATCATCCAAGGTATAAAGTTTAGGAATACAAAAATTTCTATTTATTGTTGAGGTGGTATTTATTTCGAATTGATCATTATGAGTACTCCATCGATTATTTTTAAAGTCCATCACTAAATTAAACTGTCTTGCAAAATCAATCCCAAAAATAAATGAATGAGTTACGGAAGGAACAATTAAAACTTTTATAATTTGACAATTATTATTAATAAAAATAGGTAAATCGGCAATGCCAACAACTTGCTGCCGTGTACCATCAGCAGTACAAACATTGCTATTATTAACAGAATGAATTTTAATTTTTAAATTTTTCAAAATTTTTATTCCATGAGACCCAACTATGGAAGAGTTAGCCCCAGAATCTAATAAAACGGTGATCGTTAGATCATAGAGACGAACTGAGATATAAGGTCTGTCATCATTAACTTTTTTTGTAAACAAAGGCAATACTTCGTTATTTAAACCAGGTGTTTTATAAAATTTAGAAACAAAATTAAGCCACTTATCCCAATCAGCTTTATCAAAACAAGGGATCGTGGTTGATTTTCCATCAAGGTACCGACCACGGGCAGTGCCTGATGAACTAATTAGTTTTTTGAACAATTTTTACAAGAATTTATTTTGACATTTTGTTCGCCACAGCGGTAACAAAAAATGTTTCTTTTCTCCTTACAGGAGTTGTAGGTATGGTTAGGTAAACGACAATTAAAGCAACAGCAGTACCTTTAGGTACATTCTGAAAATCCTTTTTATCGGTATTATCATCTCTTTCAGACTCTTTTAAAGTCTTAGAAGGGTTGGAGATATCTCGAGAAAATTTCTTTTTTCGATTAAAATGACAATCACGAGTGTCACACGGTCGTGAACCACTCTGTTGATCGCAATCAGATAAATAAAATAAGGAAGGTAATTTTTTAGAAGTAGTCCTGGAAGCTTCTTCCAATCGTTTACATAAGGTAGACAATTCATTGACAGTGTCAATGGAATGTAATGCAAGTTGCGATATATGTTCAGGTAGTAAATTTTTACGAAGATATTTAACTTTAGTTACTTCCGCGGGAGGAATAGATAAGCGGAAAAATAAATTTTCTAAGTGAGCAATAAAGATAGTTATTGATTCATTTCTTTTCTGTTTTCTCTGTCTAATCTGTTCCCAGATATCGTCATCAGCATAGGGAGGTAAAAAATATTTCTTTAAACGGAAAACTAATGAGGGCCAATCAGTAATTACAGATCTAATACTACGAAACCAAATAAATGCGTCGCCTACGAAAAATTCGACAGCTGAATTAAGCAATTCAGCTTCTGTAATATTACGGGCTTGAGCTAAATCAGAAACTCTTTCCAAAAAATAAAAAACACTTTTTGTGTCCCCATTAAATTTAATTCCCCAAGAAGATATTGGCTGTTTATTGGCTGTACACGTAACTACAGGATTGACATTAACTACAGGCTGAGTATTTTGATTTAGATTAATCAAATTTGAAGCAGGTACTACATCCGAAACTTTTTCATCTAAGTCTGACTCTAATTTAAGACAAGTTGCATAAGACTCATTTTTAAATTTAATGATGTCTTCATCTTCGCCTTCAGGAATAACAATTCTTTTTGCACGGCCACATAAATGAGCTAGCCTTGATTTAATGCGAAGGTAAGTGCTATCCGAAGAGTTTCCTTCAAAATCAGAAATAATATTTTCTATAGAAGCAATGCTTTGATTGATTTCAGCTTTTTGGCTTTCAAACTCTTTTAGGACATTATATGAATCCATAAAAATTTGACTCCCAGGTACATTAATTTCTTTTTTCAAAAGTCTAACCAAAATCTTTCTTTTTTCAGCAACGTTACGTTCCGTATAAATATTTCTAATGTTTAATTCATAGTCGAGCTCAAAATCTAATAAATGATTAATTTGAAATCTATCCCAAGAAGCCATCTTGAGAAATTTACTTTTGAAAGAACCGACAAGTTATTTAAAAAATTAAGCCAACTACTAAAATAATTACAAGTCTCGAGGAAATTTTCTATTAAAATCAATAAAAACTTTTTAGACTTCCGGTATAATATTTAAAATAATCCCATTCTGTATAATATAAGTTATACGACGTAAAAGCAAGCAAAAATTAATCGGGTATTATA
This sequence comes from Polydrusus cervinus, assembly GCA_935413205.1. Lineage (NCBI taxonomy): Eukaryota > Metazoa > Arthropoda > Insecta > Coleoptera > Curculionidae > Polydrusus > Polydrusus cervinus. The sequence continues at coordinate 631,988 of OW284511.1, read as the reverse complement.
ACCCAGAAAACTTCTTTTGAAAATATAGAAAATTTTTAATTACTAATTAATTGTTAATTAATTAATTGGATAATTAACAACGTAGCATTGTTTTATTAATATTTAAAAATATGCTCCCATGTAAATAATATAAAATATTATCTACCTAGAATGTTTCTTTTAAACTCGTTCTCAATACAGCAATAAACATTCAAATCTAAATCGTAGCCTTTTTTTTTTTATAAACAGATACCACAAAAAAGGTGTACTTGAACAATGATGATTTTACTCGTCGCGACGTAGCGGATTAATTTATATTTGCATTTATTTTATTTAAGGTAAAAATGATTTTTAGAGAACTATATTTTAAATTATTTTTAGGATATAAAAGGTTATATCTTTTTAAAATAAATTTACGAGAAACCCGTTATGAATATAATCCTATATTAGAATGTAAAATTTTATTTTATTTGTGCATAGGTATTTTCTTAATTTAAGACAGAGAAAGACAGAAATAGAAAGATCAAAATTACGCAATATAGACGGTAAAACCTAAGCAAAAAATGTAAAAGGTATGCATTTAAATGACATAAAACCTGAAAGAAAATTGGAAAATTAAAAATATTTTTCAATTTTGAAACTTATCTCAGTATAAAGAAAATTAATTTTAAAGCACAAGCTATCGATGCCCCACGCGCATGGGCGCTATTCTTTGTCGCGTACCTTTTAGGGGTAAATTAAATTCACCCTCAAAAGGCACTAACGGCTTACGGCAGCTCTTCGTCGGATGAACAAATGGTCGTCTGCAAGCGACGCTTATGCTTTTTGGAGGGCGCCACTCAGTTTCCTTTACGAAAAGGGTTTATAGAGTCTTTCTACTGAGAAGTAGACTCAATTTTTGCGAAAGGATGGTATTAGAGTTAATAATAAAAAAAAACTGAGATAAATTCCAGTAATTTTAATGAAAACTGTCATTCTCTTCTTGACACGCCGATATATATGTATAATATGCCAATCATATTAAAAATAAAAAACTATAGAATGCTTGTATTCTGAACCTGTAAATTAAAAATTGCCCCAAGGCTTATTTACTTAAATTTACCGAAACCTCGTTTATATCAATATATACATAACTATTCTTTGGCCAAAGATACCCCCTGCTATGTACATTACTTACAATAAACCACCTGTAATTTATACCGACTTTTAGGCGAATAAAATAAAAAGGGAGTCAGAAAACACGCTTACAAGATGGTTAATACATTATATGAAAATTTTAAAAACTGATACGATATCATAATCTTACTGTTAATAAATGATTCAACTTGACCGGAAGTTATATTGGTAAAAATAATATAAAGGAATAAACTGGCCTTAGATCCAGGGCAAGTAGACTCTCAGGTACTGCTACAGCGGGTAGTGGTGGGTGAAGTACATTAGCCCTTCAGTGGGGTGTTGAACTGAGGCTACTGGATCACCGAAGGTCAAAGCTCAACGACTTGGTGAGATGTACGACACAGCTCTTCAGGCGATAACAAGAGATGAGTGCAAATTTACGTGGAAATGAGCCCCATAATACGACCCTGTAAATCACACAAAAAATAACCAAATACCCAAATTTAAGAAGGAAATTTAACTAGCTTACCTCTTATCTGAGGGAATTCACACACCGACAGCACATGGCTCCGTTCCAAACAATTAGGGGTTTATCCCACGTATTATACGAAAAGCAAATAGAAAATAAACTTTTAGCAGGTTTTACACATTCTGCATATTTTAATTTTTAACAAAATTGTGCGTTAACTTGCACGATATCAAAATTGGAATTCAATCACCAAAAGTGACCACTCAGCCCGGATTCCGGAGCTCGAGAGAGCGGCCTCCACGTATCGAACGAACCACGTCCCTCTACGACCTCCTGCATCTGGTGTACAGAAAAATGAGTGGTGGCGAATGCGCCAGAATAATGAAATATATACTGAAAATTATTACCAAACGTGGCGTTAAATTTATAAACGCTACAAGTGGTAGGCAAGGGCCTGTCGACATATTAAGCGCCGATTCCCGCAGATCACCGAAGTTAAGCGGTGTCGAGCGCGGTTAGTACTTGGGCGGGTGACCGCTTGGGAACACGGCGTGCTCTTGCCTCAGGGAAGAGTGTAAAATGAATCGACACCTAGCCATCCTATTCACGCCGGACAGGCCGGATGAGATCGGATATCTCGTAGGATGAAGGTGCCGTTTCACACTCCCCAGTCGGTAGATCACATTTGTGGTCGATGACCGGTTCTAGATGGCCTACGTAGTCGGCGAACCGTAAAAAAAAAAAAAGGTTAGTAGTGTAAAAATATTATTAGTAAAAGACCAATTCCAATATTGTGTATCGAATAAAAAGTTGCGTACATTTCACTTTTCTTGATATGATGTTATATTTGGCTAGCTTACCTCAAATTTTACCCCACGGACCGCTACACCTGACCACCTATCCACAGTTCATTTAACAGATTATCTAGTAAACTTTGTATACAAGATATTACATTTTAAATAAAATGTCAGTTACCAAAGAAAATTAAGTTTTTTACCCCTTTTTGCCACATTATATTACACAATTTTTCTTATTCGTCATAAATTCTAAAGTTGGGTAAATTTTATTTTTATATCTCAGCGTGTTTTATAAAAATACGAATGAAATTCATACCTCCAACATCTGCCGTAAAATTTTATCAACGCCGTTGCACTTTTTATTTGCACACTTAGGAGAATCATACACATGCACGAAACATGATCTGCTTAAAAATATGTCCGTACAACAAACTTAAGTTTATATTTTGGTGTGTGCAGCCGACAATAAAAACGAAATTAATTTAGTCCACAGTTTTATTACTTGTACTTCGCGATAATAAAAAGTTTTTGAACGTAACTAGCCAAGTGTAACAGAGCGCTTTTATTTTTGACGCGAATTTAACAAGTTTTATATCAAGGAACAAAATTATTTCGCCGCACAAAAATTTTACAATGCACGAATTCTTTCAGAAAATGAATCACCATAAATTTAGATCAGAAAATTAATATTGTTTTATATACAGGGTCGCATTTATGTATGGAAACGGTCGATTCTTTCTTAAAGTATGATAAATAGTGAAAAATGTTAAATTGAAAAGTTTTAGGGTTTTTATCAATCTATTTTACTCCAGAAAAAATAAGTATACAGACTCAGTCAAAAAGTCAAGAAAGAACAAAGTTAGTGTCTTTCAAATGAAACACGCTGTATATTATTTTATGTTTCAATTATTTGCAAAAATCTAAAAAAATTGTTAGGCATACCTAAACTTATCCATTTTTAAGATTCGAGTTTTAAATATCATTTGCTAATAAATCAGAAAAGAGACAAAGTTTTAGCAAACAAAAATTTGGAATCCTATTTTATAAGGTGCTCAAAGGTCCACCGTTTACCTTTTGGCAGTAATAAATTCGTAAAAAATGTTTTTCTAGCGTATCTAAAAGAGTATTGGTAGAAATACTGGTATCATGCAGTATTAACCGGAGTTAGTAACCGGATATAGTCATGGCAGGACACGCAATTCCCCTGGCACCGTCTATTAATTTGCTGGGGGTCAATCTGTGAGGTAATTTGTCTTGGCATGATCACGTTGCCGCAATTGCCAAGGCAGCTGCACAGAAACTTGGTGTACTTTTCCGCACCAAAATGTTGTACACACCTCATCAACTTTTGACACTCTACAAAGCCCAGATTCGACCATCATTAGAATATTGCTCTCATGTCTGGAGCTCTGCACCCAAGCACACCCTTCGGCTACTGGATTCCATTCAAAGGAGAGCCATTCGTCTGATCGGCGACCCCGAGCTGACCAAGACCCTCGATAGCCTGGAGCATCGAGACAGGTTGGTGATTTGGCTCTCTTTTACAGATATTTCCATGGCAGGTGTTCGACTGACATTGCCCACTTGATTCCACCTAGAGCAATGCAAAACAGAAATACACGGCGAACCGCTGCCGCTCATCCATATGTTGTTCAGCTTAGTACTCCTCGAACTTCATTGTTCAAGAATTCTTTCATCTGGAGAACGTCATCTTTGTGGAATGATCTTCCTGGGGTCGTGTTTCCCAATGAATACAATCTTCAACGTTTCAAGACCAACGTTAATCGCTTTTTTCGCACTCGCACCGCTCCCAGAGCGCCTTAAAGGATTTTTTCTACAGTGCAGGTGTTTTATCATTAAAAAAAAAAAAAATCTTTCTTGCAAATCTTCACTAATTTGTAGCCTACTTTTGTTCACTACATTTTGTTATAACCCCACAGGAAAAAGTCAAGAGGGATCATATCGGGACAACTAGCTGGCTATTCAATTGCATCTCTTCGTTCAATCCATTTATCTGGAAAAGTTTCCTTTAAATATTCCCGTCCCACCCGTTCAAAATGTAGAGGAATCCCTTATAGTGGAAACCATAATTATTCAGCCGGTAAATTGGAATTATTATAGTTCGGGAATAATCGTCTGAGCTCTGAAAGAATATTCTATTGCGAAAGAAATAAATATCGTTCAGAGTTTAAATTCCCGTGTATAAAATAGGGACCTATTCACCTGGACTTAACACCATGGGCGCCCATAGAGGAAGCACTCCTGGGAAGGCAAATAGATTTCGACATGCCAAGAACTTTTTTTTAGAAGTAACCCCCTCCCTTCTATGAACGAAGTTATATGGACACCCTTGCTAAGCACTGGCGATAGCTTGGACAGATGACATAAAAAAAATAGCTTGACCGGAAATATAAACCTAATCATTAACACTATTGGTGAAATATAATTTCGATAAACCACTTCATTAAATTTTAAAAAATATATTGTCATTAAAATAATGTAGATTTAATTAAAAATACACCTTTTATGGAAATACATCGTTATATAATTATTCTGAGTGGTTTAATTTCATTAAGGGCGACATCTAATTTAATTTATTATAAAAGACATTAATTATTATGTGGTAAGGCTCGTAATAATATGACAATCTAATACTGGGGTCTGACATGACAGTTAAAAATTGTTGGTATTTCAAATAATACATTTATTATACCTACTTAAATTAAATGAACGAAAATGCTTCTTATCATTGCAAGACAGGTACACTGTTAGAAAAAACAGTCAAATTTAACCTTTTTTTTAAAGTCCCAAAATGTCCCCTGACTCTTTGGTTAATTAATTCAAAACCGCCTTCTCCAAGGGTACCAGCTCCATGTTAAATTATATCTATATATTAAATTAGAACAAAAACATTTCGTTCTCTTGGGAATGTTATTATATGTTGTTTGGTTGACACATATGTCAAAGAAACCTTGAGAGTCAAAGTTGCCCCGGTTTACGGTACAAAACGTTCATTATATACGTTTTATAATTCATACTTGCAGTAATTCATTAGAAAACTGGAGACTTTTTAAATAACAAAGTGCATTGGTGCACAAATCTTTAGTTCGGTTAGAAAATAACAATAGTTTGGCAAAAATATATATTGATTTTATATCTTCAATTTTCGCACTATTTCGTGCACTCTCACCACATTTTGTTTTCTGGTGAATCTACATTTTGTTTAAATAAATACGTAAATCAACACAACTGTAAATATTGGTCAGAACAAAATCCGCATTAAGTAGGGGAGATCTGGGTAAGATGACGAATGGGGTAAGATGACAAACTTCTATATTTAAATAACAAAATTAAATTTTGAAGTGCTACTACTGGCGTCATTTAGGTACCAATGCCCCGCATTAAAATAGTTGCGCAGGTGTCCGGCCCGCTCACTACGGTAGCAGTCATACGTAAACAGCTATTTCGATAGTATCACTTGTAATATTTGCTCAATTTTAATAACGATATGTGCATTTTTGAGGTAACTGAAAAAACCCAAGTTGTTACCAGCAATTCTTTAATACTAATAGCTATGGCCAGTAGTAAAAATATTTTTATTTAGTTTCTGTTTAAATTTTAGCATCAAAATTTGATAAATTTACACACTGGGGGTAAGTTGGCGGAGGTAAGATGACGAATTTATCATCTTACCCCATACAAACAATATATTAAGCGACATTTTTTTATGTCTATTGATGATTCCGTATTGTTACTGGTTAATAATCACAGTTCCCATATTTCCATTCCTGGAACCAACTTTGGCCGAGCAAATGGAATTGTACTGGTAGGGTTTTCTCCCTTCACAACCCAACGACTACAGCCATTATACATTTCGTTATTCGGACCTTTAACAATCAAATGTGTGATTCGTTTTTTAATCAATCATCGAGGAATTGCAATAACCGACAAAAATATGTAAATAATACTATAAGCGACTTCAGAATTTGTGGTATTGAGCCTTTTTACCCTCTGGTTTTTGACGACAGTGATTTCGTACCTTCAAGAATAACTGAAAGTATTGAACAACCTGAAATGAACGGTATCCTTTTGATATAAACAATGATAATGGATAAAGGTCGTCAATAGAAAACGTTAAATCGTCGTCGTCGTCGTCGTCTAATAAAGAGGATCAAATACCTCTGAGTGTGTTGGCTAAAAAAATAAAATCTGTTTCTACACCCAAACAGACCACATTAATAGAAACATTTAATATTTCAACCAAAGATCAAATTGAGATACCTATACATCAACTATTTCTAGACAAAGACACTTCAAATGAGTCCATTCCTACTATTTGGAACGTTAGGCCAATTGCCATCTGAAAATTGGTTGCAACGTTGTAAATTGTCTATGGTAGCACAAGGCATGCAGCCGTCATGACGGTGTTGGCAATTTTCATTGTGATTTTTGTGCATAGTCATCTTACCCCAATAGGTTCGTCAACTTACCTTAGTATGGGGTAAGTTGACGAAAATGACATTTTTTTGTTTGTTGGTTATTTGCAGAAAACTCCTTTATATTTTCATACTTTTGGTAAGATCAACATTACCTAAAGTTATAAACATGTTTTTAAGTATTTATATTTAACTTTCAAATTCATTCATTTTCTTTGTATTTTCATTTACTCTTATTATCGCCATCTTACCCCGATCTCGCCTACGTAAATTAACATAACTGTAGGTATTGGTCAGACCAAAATCCACATTAGATGAAATATATTCACACCCAATACACCAATGTTTGGTGTAGAATTATTAGTGGACACATCCACATTAAAGGTCCTGCTAAATAATTTGAATGAATAATAAAATAAATTCGGTAATACTGCATGTTTTGTAGTACAATTAAATGTACTAACGCCTCTTTTCAGGCCTTTTGAACGTGCAAGAAAAACTCAAAAAAACACGAATCCCAGTTGTTATGCTTCAGTGAACCTAGCAAGAATAAATTGAGCTGTGGTTATAGAAGAGACCATTGAAAATTTATTTATAAAAAGGTTGCCGACGTCAAGCAGTTTAACCCCAGCATCTACTTGACTACCTGGCCCAACAAATTTTTAAAAATGGGTTACTCTACACGAAATTTAGTTTTACTGATCGAGAGACCATGAGAAAACGTTAACAATGTATTTTTTCGGCGCTCGTGTAAAAATTTCTCTATCCAGAGAATCACCCATCTAGGTGGGAGTCATCCGACATAAAATATTAAATATATTGGTGATTCTCTGGATAGACATTTTTAAACGAGCGCCGAAAAAATACATTTTTCACGTTTTTTCTGGCTTCTCGATCAGCAAAACCGAATTTTGTGTAGAATAACCCATTTTTTTAACTTGTTGGGTCAGGTGGCCAGGTAGATGCCGGCTAAGCTGCTTCATGTGGGCAACCTTTTTATAAATGAATTATCGATGGTCTCTTCTATACCATACTTTTTTAGTATTCACCTGAAGACGACTGGAAACACGTACCAGTTGAGACGTTGTGATTTAAAAACAAAAAATTATTAGATATAAACATATTTTTCAAAATGCTCCGACTAAAATTAAGGCTATAGCGTTAAATTTTTAATAAGATAACTCTATGTCCCTAGATATTTTTATGAGCCGATTGGCATTTGGCCCATGCCGAATACCATCATATACATTATAACACCCCGTATTATAGGCCCTATGTTGTCTGGCTTTCACTTTTCTGTGGATATACGAAGATAAAACCAGACTGATTTCGATTTTAGGTTCTCGGTTGACGTTTACATTCCATTAGATACTAAACGTCCCAATATCGCGTACAAACTGACTATGATCACTATGCATTAATTTGGATTACTTTGTGCTAAGTACACAGTTCCCGAGAAAAAACAGCGGCGGATCATAAATTTTAAAATTTTTGGGAAGTTAAATGAATTTGAAAAATTACACAGAAATAAAAAGCATTAAATATATCCATGGGCGTCCATAGGTAGGGGCAAGGTAAAGTAGTTGCCCCCCCCCCTGGATTCAGAAAAGGGACTTGAATATACTGTAGTGATCATTTTTTTTTTCTGTGGGAGTACTTTTCATAAGAGGATAAATGACGAGGACTTTTTATTTTAAGTCACTTTCGACAAGAATGGCGGGGCGTTCCTTTAGCACTCAATTGGAAGAGAAGTTTTACAGTTTTTTAGGCTGGTGGCCTCCCCTTGAAATGTATTCTACCGGCGACAAAGTATTTTATATTCCTCGAAACTAATATTATTATCTAGTAGTAAATACAAATTGTGATTGGTCAGTAATTCAACGAGAAAGATAATTTTTATACCAATGTTGCTAACTCGTGGGCAATTTACGGATTCGTGGGGAATACTAAAATCCAAAGCATAGGGGAATGATTGGTCGGCGCTTTCATCAAAGGAAAATGGGACTTTTTACGCACAGTGTTGTATTCATGGGATATCCTTTAGGATCACATGTGGTTGTGAGCTAATACAAAAAAACGTTTTCAATATTTTGTGTATTCGTGGGAATTCTCTTCAAAAATGGAGATTCTATTTTTAAAGATTGTTACACTGTTCATCAGTCGCTTTAGTGTAAAGAAAACAACAAAAAATATTCATGTGGAAGTAGAAAAAACTACATTCTGAGTTCTTGAGCAGAAACAGGATACGTCACTGATGCCCGACAGCTCGGCGTTAAACTATAATACGGGAACGCAAACAGTCGACCGGCATTATTCTGCCTTTTAATAACATTCAAATAAATTAATTTGCTAATTAATTTACGGAAGGCTTTTCAACTAAGACGAGGCTGCCGCTTTCCAGCAACGTTGATGCTTTTCAAATGTCAAAAGATGATTGTAATGGGATGGCGGTGTTTACTTAAATTAACGAAATTCTATTTTAATTATGTTATATATTTTAGATAGAATTTCGTTAATTCGGTAAATAGTATCCATACAGATATCGGCTGAAAAATAACAAAATAAATAAAACCTTATAAAATGTTTAAGTGGATCCGACTGCTCTTAAATTTGTCGTGTTAACTTGCGGTTCTTCTTGACCCAAATTACAAAACACTGAGCAATTATTCATTTTTTTTAGCAATGGAAAGGTGGTATCTAGGTGGGTTTTTATGCAGAAAAAAAATTGAGTCGATTTTCGAAAGTCCACTGGATCGTTATGTGTGGAGGCAGTTCAGCTAGTTTGGCAAAGTAAGAGGATTACAAGGTCAACCCAAGAAATTTTGAATAATATACGGAAAGACTGGTCCTTTAATGAGAAAAGTCGATGGGAAGTAACTACAAGGAAAGTGTCGTAAAAACTATATGGAATAAAACTGCTGAAATGGCGCAGCAGGAATTGTATTTTAAAGAGCACAATCGAAGTATTGACCCTTATATAGACGCAGTTTTTAAAAACGCTTCGAGAAAAGCCCAAAATGATAAAAGCACTACAAGCATTAACTATACTATACTAACCTTGGAAGGTGCAAGTTCTAGTCATCTGACACGAAAGGAAACTGAAAAAATGTAATTTCGTACGAACGAAAACTTGTGTAGTTCAACTGAGGAGAGAGTAGTGTTGGTTGCCCAAGAATTTGTTGCCTTTTCCAATCCAGTGCAGTGTCTCGCAATGACAAATTATTATGTGCTATACCGTTTTCCTGTTTTGACTTAACAGTCTGCAGCTTAAGTATCCGTTGTACTAAGCAGACCCTGTCAGAATACCTGTGATGGTTCTCAGCTGATTCAGCCTCATCGTAAGTAGCTGTCTCGTTAGTTTCGGGTTTGGATTCCGATGAAAGATTTACTATATGACATAGACATTTTTTTTTTTTTTTTTTTTTTTTTTTAGACATATTTTTATTTGACCACATTTTTGCAAATTACAAATTGTAGCAAGTCACATAAAATAAAATATAAAATATGAAGCATCGTTAAGAAATGCTTCTAACTATATAAAAGTGTATTTTTAAACACATATTCTTGTATAAGAAAAGTAAACAAATTTTGTAAATACACATTATTAACAAACACAAATTAAAAATCAAAAGTTGAAGTTCTTGAATTAACAACATCAAGGTATTCTTTTACTGAGTAAAAAGCATGTGATTCAAGAAATTTCTTAACCACAATTTTAAATTTTTTTTCAGTGTAGTTTTTAACTGTTGCAGGAAGCACATTGTAAAGCTCTATTTTGAGCGAGTTATTTACAGATTTAGTAAGTCTATACCTGTTTGGTCTAATAAAATGAGCCGACCTGGTACCATAGTGGTGAATATCTGAATTTAGCTGAAAATTATTTTTATGAATTTCAATTAATTGGTGCAAAATAAATAATGATGGAAGCGTCAAAATTCTCAAATTAATAAAATGTGGTCTGCAGTGGTCCAGCACACCAACGCCCGCAATAACTCTTACAGATTTTTTCTGTAATCTAAAAATACTTAAGGAATTGGATGAGTTTCCCCACAAAATGACTCCATAAGAAAGGTGGGCGTGAAAAAGTGAATAATAGATATTTATCACTGACTGGTGATCTAGAAGTGCCCTTAATTTTCTTATTAGAAAAATTGCAGATGACAATTTGCTCCGCAGAGACTCGATATGAGGAGTCCAACTAAGAGTGTCGTCGACTATTAAACCCAGTACCCTCACACTTTGACCCTCCACAATGTCACGGTTTGTTGAAACTATCATTTCTTGGGTTTTATTTGTGTTAAGTTTTAGACAGTTTTGTGTAAACCACACATTTGCCCTCTCAGCCAGAAGAGAACTAATTAATTTTAAGTCTTGGATATTTTTGTGACGACACAACAGAGTTGTATCATCTGCAAAACAAAAGCATCCATAGAGAGAGAGAAAGGAAAACAGGTCATTCATATATATCACAAAAAGAAGAGGCCCAAGAACAGATCCCTGGGGTACTCCATTTTCGATTAATCCGAAATCCGACACATCATCATTGAGAGAAACACACTGTTTTCTTTGAGACAAATATGATTCTAGCAGGCTTAAAGGGTTACCCCTAACTCCATATCGATACAATTTCCTAATCAATAGCTTATGCGAAACACAGTCAAAGGCCTTGCTCAGGTCGCACAGCATCAAATTCACATGTTCTCCCCCCTCGAGACCCTCGACAATGTCATGCACAATCCGAACAACCGCTTGGACAGTGGATCGACCCTTCCTGAAGCCGTACTGGGAAGCACTAAGAAGACCATTGGCTTCAAAATAGCTACTGATATTATTCTTTATTATAACCTCAAAGACTTTCCCAAAAATTGGTATGATTGAAATCGGTCTATAATCAGATGCCGAGTCTATACTTCCCTTCTTAAAAATAGGTACTACCCTGGCCAATTTCAGCGAATCCGGAAATACACCCTGTTCTACACAAGCATTATATAGAAATGTCAGGGGCTTGATAAGTTCCTCACTAATATGCTTTAGAATTATGCTATTTATATCATATATATCAGATGAAGCTGAGTTTTTAAGAGACATGATCGCGGTTCTAACGTCGTCCTCAAAAACAGGTAAAAATGCAAATGACCTTGGAGCTAACGGAATGGAATCAATAAGCTTTTCCTGCAAATCTTCCCTAATAGGCAGTGCCTGAACTATCTCAGAAGCAATATTTAAAAAGTAGTCATTAAAATCACTAGCGCTTAGGCTAGTCCTATTATTAAAATGGTTCAATTCCTGTCTGTTGCACCAGTAAATTGTGTATTTCCTTCTGATCCATCGCTTTATGGCATCTAGTATTGTATAGCTTGGGACTTTTCCGAGTCTTTTTTGCAAAATCGTCGGCTTTTTTATTTCCTGTAATACCTTCGTGTCCTGGTACCCACTGCAGTATTACTTTATTATCTTTTGCCAGGGCCGCTAATTCCTGTTGGCATTCCCATACCAGTCTTAATGTTACCTATGCTCTCACCGGATACAAACATTATGATTATCTCAAAATATTGATTGGTAATACATTGGATAATTTGAAAAGAGTTTGCGATCATGGGCAAAATAAGAAAGAAAATCATTTAAGAAAGAGTGTTGAAAATAGTGAAGAGAGTAACTCAAAAATTAAACTTATTTTTCACAGTCCGTAATCAATAAAGAGGGGATGTAATAAAGAAAAAAATAAATATATTTTCATTCAAAAACCTAACCCCGTTCTATAGATACTTACACCGGCGTATACAAGGGGGGGGGTAATAGGGGTAATTACCCCCCCCCCAAGATTCGATGGAATTGACGAAAAAAAAATCACATGGAGAGGGTTACTTTTACTTTATGATTTAGATAAATAATAACGAAATATTATTAATAATATAATTAATAATGTCGCGGTTATTGTCAGAGTCTAATATTATTAAAAAGAGGTCGGCCCGTCTGTAACGTGCCATGTACTGCTGCGACGTGGCTGCGCCATTCTAACCATAAGTATCATCAAGAAGCAAAATTATATGCTTTGAATTTTTTGAAAAGTTTTGAAAGCCCCGAACAAAATATCTGTAATATTTTAGACACAGAGCGCAACAAAAAAGTTTTAGAAAATAGACAACGGTTAGTGCCAATAATTGAATCTATAATCTTTTTAGGAAGGCAAAACATACCTTTAAGGGGTCATAGAGACAGTGGTTTTTTAACATTTTAGTCTGAGTGCTCTCAGTCCCCAGTAAACGAGGGCAATTTTCGGGAATTGTTAAGAATTTCTTGCGGGGATGAGATTTTAAAAAAACATTTAGAAACGACCTCAGCTAAAGCTACATATATAAGTGGCGTAATCCAAAATGAACTTATCAATTGTATAGGGGATGAAATAATTGAAAAAATTGTAACAGATGTAAAAAAAAGTAAATATTATGGCATCATGTTTGATGAGACGACCGATATTAACCACACGTCTCAAATGTCAATGAACGTAAGATACATTCAAGATGGTGAACCTCAAGAAAGTTTTCTTGCGTTCATTGATTGTTACAGCTCTAACTACGAAGGCGAAGAATCAGGATCTTCTTCTTCTATCGTGGAACCTAGCCTTACTACACATCCATCAAAATATTACAATAAAGACGGAGTCCATAATACACCGTTTTGTGTTTTCGAAAAACAGAAAATTAGACTTTGTCTTGTAAAAAACGTCTTTTTTGTATTTTTTCTTAATAAAAACTTAGATTTTAGGATTGATTTGTTTACTTTTTGTTTGTTTTGTTAACCAATAAATATTAAATACTAGCAAGTCATTTCATTTTAGTAATTACTTAAGCGTTGTTAAATTTTTGTCCTTACTCCTTAAAGTTGCTATTATCTAGTATTCTAGCCGATGAATTACCCCCCCCCCCCCCCCCAGACGCATGAGCTGGATACGCCGTTGGATACTTAGTACCTATACTTCATAACATATTTAAAACTCTGGAAATAAATGAATTGGTTAAAACGTTATTTCTTTCCCACACGTACAAATCCTGCAGTATAAAACGTTATAATTGTCCGGCTTATTCTTCCCTTTTCCACTTATATTTTTACAGATTCTCTGGAAAAAACAATAACACGGAATGTCCTGGAAAATAATTGAAACTGGAGGAAATGCCTAGTTACGTGCGCGATATTTACAAAAGGCGTTTCTAATTAAAACGGATGAGAATCCCGCAAATATTGTTTCATTTCATTGTTTACTTTTTATTAATTCGAGCAAGCAGACAATTTGAGGTTGTTAAATATATACAGGTTGCCGCAGCGGTATCGCGTAATTTCAACTATATAAGGTGGATCACTTAAAACAAACCTTTTGGTAAGCCGATCGATAGTTACCAGTAAAAGCGAATTAAAGTTATATTGGCGAAAACACTTTACAGCGGTTTACAAAACTGCAGTGAAAAATATTAACGGTTCTGGAAACCGACAGATTCGCCTTTGTTGAAAAGAATTCAGTAAATTAAGAACCCCCCAGACCAAGGCGGTTTCGCCGCGGTGTCCAGCGGTAAATGGCGAAACCCATGCCGCCGCTGCGATAGTCGAACTCACATTTCTCGCTGTGACAGCATTTATTTTGACAGCGTTGTCTGTATAGTTTTCGCCGCTCACCTGTTTGATCGTTGTGATGACTTCGACTGTTGTTTTGACATATTTTTGCAGGTTATATTCACATAACTATAGAAGTGAATAGCCAAAAAAGGAGGAACGCGGTGTAAAGTTGGTGTAAAGCTCGGTGGCCACCGCGTTGGTGTAGGGGATCCAATTGGCAGATATTTTTCTTTAATTATTATCTGTTACACAAGATAATTTTTTATGAAAAATAACAACAATAAATTGACTTTTATTTTAGAATTAAAATAATATGTACGTAGTTTAGAGTGAGGGGAAGTGAGAGCAGAGCAATATGCTGTTCTTAACTTTAAAAAAACAAATTCCTCCCTTCTCATCCGGTCCACTCTATTTTGATGCTCAAACTTATTTCTGCAATGCAATAACGCCTATTACAACATTAAGAAGTAGACAACCAAACAATATTATCTATCATTAGAACTTGTGTTTTACGGTCTTACGCATGTTTTTTTTTTCGCGATGCGGGTTTTTGTGTTTTAAATAATATCGCGTGATTGGTTGTGTACAATTATTTACAGTTTAAAATAAATAGTGTTTTTATTATCAATTTTTTAAGCCTTTTTGGGGAAGATAAACTTAAAATATGTGGGAATGATATAGAAAAATACTCACTAACGTTTCTCATTTTTTCACCCTAAAATACAATTTAACTCCCATATTTATCTTCTGAACCTGGGTCTAATTTACCCCGCTACTTCTATGTAAGCATTATTTCTCCAATTATTTAACTTCCTCAAAAGCTCTATGAGGGTGTCACTCACAATTTCCTATACTATATAACTATATTTCTCCTAAAGATGAACGTTTATACGTTCGAAACATGTAGAACTAACTAAAAATGTATTACTGAATATCTTAGTGAAGGTTGACTTTGAGTATTATTTCTCCCGATTCCAAGTATGGACTACCTCTTTAAATTATATTCAATATATAGATTCCAATAGTTTTTTGATATTTGAACAATGTTAACGTCCCTTTAAAAGCAACAGCTTTTTCTGTAGACTATTATTCTCATGTACCAACCATATGGTCATAGTTACCTTTTTAAAAAGTCCCTTAGTATTACGTATTAGCCCATATAAACTTTTTATTAGTATGTAGAAATATAATATACAGTTATCTGAAAGCTTTTGACAGGTGATTAACCGCAAGATTTATTGTCATAAATTTAAATGATATAATACCACATTATTCTACACAAAATAAATTTGGACCGACATAATGGAGGTTTATATACTTTATTGTGAGTTTTATTTTAAAATATTATAATTGCGTAATTTATTTTAATTATAGGGCCGTTCGCGTTATGTGTGTTAAATATTTTAATTAGTGGTAATAAGTCGAATCGTTAATGTTATTATTTTATTTTTAAAGTGAAAAGTTTAAAAATATATAAAATTATTAAAATATTAAAAAGTTATTTTGTTTATTTTTTAAATATTATTTATTAAATTTATAGGTAACCTTTCTTCGCATTTACTTATTTCTAGAGATCATATCGCGATAGAAAATGGCGTTTCGACAGTTGAAAGCCACAGATGACATTCACAGCTGATTCTAGTTCCGCCGAAAAGTTACTAGATTTAGTGTGGACCGTAACAAGTTCACATGTCAGTTCACGTCCTATTATTTTCGTTGTTTTTTAATATTTTTATGGCTGTTTTTTATATAGTGTGTGTTTAAAAACATTTGAGATATTTTTAGACTTTTACATTGCAATTTTCTTGGAGTTTATTATTTAAGTTACCTCGGTGAGTACATTGTAAGATGCTGTCTTCCATATTTATTTTAATTTGTTAGAGTTTTTATTGTAATGATGCAAGTGTTTCTTTTTGTTTTTTTAAATTGTTATGTAGGCAGTTAACTTACTTAGACTTAGAATTTATAATTTTGAACGTGTTTGCCAAGTTGTTGTGACATTTTCTTTTGTAGCTCAATTTGACTGATAATAAAGTATTTCATTTCATTTCATCTCCAAAAGTTTCTTGACAACTTTAGTTAAGAACGATGATTTAAATAGAAAAATTTGTAAAGTCTTCTTTGATAAATTAAAATGGGAGATAAGGAACTTAATATTTAAATATTTTTTTAGTTTGTTAATGGAACATAAAAATAGTCCGGTCCTGTCTTTTTAGCCAACCTCTAAACGTAAAATAGACCAGACGTCAACAGGGTGCCATAAATGACAAGTGACTTGGCGTTTTCTTAAAAAAATTTGACTATATGAGCCTGTTGGAGGTGCTGAGTATGCTTTGGTAGTGTCCAACTTCGAGACTGATGGCGCCGTGGGCTCCATACGACATTTTTTTTACGCCTGAACTATTTGATATAGTTGCGTGCTCGTTTCCTCTTTT
Source organism: Polydrusus cervinus (assembly GCA_935413205.1). NCBI lineage: Eukaryota > Metazoa > Arthropoda > Insecta > Coleoptera > Curculionidae > Polydrusus > Polydrusus cervinus. The sequence goes on along the minus strand of OW284511.1, from coordinate 615,148 downwards.
GTAGCCTCACTAATGAGCCATAAGATGGCGAAACGCGCCCGGGGATGAATCCAGCAAAATAAAAGAAAATTATTATTCTTCTTTAAAAATTAAAGCAATAAAAATCCTTAAGATTTATTTTAAGAATAACATTTTCCATAATGTGAAGATTGTGAAGCGAATATGTATAATATAAAGGCAACAGGAGTCCTGATTTAACACATTAACGCTTCTCCAATCAAGTATTGGGTGTTTTGAAAGTTCTGCTGTCATAGGTGGCTTAATCAAATTTTAATTTATTTAAATAAAAATAAAGAAGCAAAAAATAGAAATACATTGAAACAACAAGTTACATGAAAAAATAATAGACGCTAAACTTTGGCTGCAGGTATGGTCCAAGTGCCAAACCAATATTAATAAGCAACTGCAAAGTTGAACCGTGAGTCTAGAGATGAACGACCTTTAGCACAGCGAAACGATCCAAAATCGAATCGTTGCATCGTGCAACTGCTACTCGCTACGCTACGCTCTTTATTCCAAGAGGTACGAAGATCTTTATTAGTATAATGAGTGGTATTTGTAACCTTGTTCAATAATGTTTATTTCAAAATATTGAGCTCCATAAACTTTTAAATCAAACTTGTAGTAATTGACACTGTTCAGATGAACGGGTCACTAAGAGTGGATAATTTTAGTTATTGATCTTTTAAGACCCAGGCCACTGACAAACACAAGATATTTGGTGACTAAAAAGATTGCCATTCTTACTTGTCTATGCAACAACGCATGTATACGCAACGCTATGCGAGTAAACCACCCCTCATGACTAGAAAACTCATCCAATGTATCGCAAGAGATTGGCCAAGTTCAATTATATTATTTAGACATAAAAAAATTTCCTTTCGGAGAAAATAACGTATAGGACTCACAGGGTCGTTTCGTGACTGATTCTCATCCCGTATTTATTGTATAAATTTGAGATGATAATCGTTACGTTCCTTTTTTAACAAGTCCAAGCAACGCTACTGGAAAAAATCCATCGCCATAAAATGCTTAATGATAGATATATTTCAAATCAATCTCCATGCAATCACATTTCCTGAAATATGAAAAAATAATGCCGCACTTGACGAACCAACGTCAGAACGTCAGTGTGGCTCTCATTGCCCATTAGCGAGATTGAACCCCCCCTTGCCCGCCCCCTCCGCACTTCCGTTTTCCGTTCTCTCTATCTGCTTTCCCTCTAAAAGAAATTGTTTCCTGTAAGCCGGGAAATGAATTAATGCATTTCAAACATACATTATTGATCACCCTTAATGCAATTGCCGCCATCTAGGTAACTAATTGTAATTTCCAAATTGGTTTTCCGTTCTTTTCCAATTAACTAAAAAATGCGTGTAAGCGGCGCATTTACAAATTGCTTGGAAAAAGTTTAATTTCATTAATGGCTTAGGTAGTTTCTTTTTTTAATTAAATCAAGTACTGGATGTATTATTTCGTTGGTATTTTGATTATTATTGTTTGTGTTGGTAATTTTTGTTTTCTAGAATCTTAACGTTGGACAATCAGAGTCAAAATCAATTATGTACAGTACAATGACGGCGGAAAGAAACCGGTAAATAGCTGCTACATAACTTAAAATAATCAATATTTTATGTGTGTAATTTGACGTTTTAAAAAATATTATCATACAGCCTTAAGTCTTTATACTCCCATTAAAAATAACCCTAATTATATACAATGTAAGACAGAGCAATTAAATCCGAACCACAACGACACCGGACAAACCATATCCTCCAGTCTTAATTGGCCTACCATCGATTGTATCTTTTACATCTGCACAATGAGGCAATTAAAAACTCAATAGCGCCATACATTTGCCTCCCAAACTTGCAATGATAATTATGGTGTGACTTTAACAGTTATTGCATTGGGTACTCGAATAGTGTGACGTTATCGTTTACTACAAGTCACTAATTAAATACATAACCATTTAACTAGAAACCATCTTAACCTGTACTGTTTAGAAACTTCCGTACTAATAACCTGTAAGGTCAAGTTTTTTCAAGTTGAACTTGAAATTTTTCATGAGAGCTCCATCCACCAATATAATGATCGGAATGATGTCTATTTTTTCTAGCCTATTCTTGATCTCTATCGCCTAATTCGAGTACTTGACGTTCTGCTTCGTGGTGGAATCTGAATTTTGTCAGCAGCTTGCGTAAGTCTATCTAGTTCGTGCAAATCCGTGTCTGAGTACTTAAGGATTTCAAATGAGTAGGTATTGGAATTGGTATTACTCAGGTGTTAATGGCAGTAAAAATAGGTTGTCAGCATTCAGATAAGTATTAAAAATCTTTGTAAGTCTGCTTTTATATTTGTTTTTAAACTCCCTTTTTAGGCTAGTGTGATTTATTTGTTGGTTTTGGATGACGCCCAAGTATTTATGTTTTGTCGTCGTTCAGTATAATATCTATGCCTTCAAGCGGTCCATGATTTTCTTCAGTTTTTCCTCGTACGACATTCAAGATTGCGCACTTGTCTAATCCAAACGACATTTTGAAGCCATCACTCAATGTCTTAGTTACTTGAATTAAGGACTTTAAATGAGTTTTGCTTTCGGCATAGAGTTTAATAATACTGTTGATTCTCTCCGTATATGTTTTATTTCGGTTATGTAGTAATGACACAGCAATGTCTATGTAAGACTAACTACTAAACCATTAGAAGGTTAATGAATAATACAATAAAAAAAATTATTGAATTGAGGTTTAACGTGTAGGTATATACAGCGAGATCAGTTAAGGGTACGGAGCGGCCATATCTCGGAAACTACTGGTCATAGAAATTCTGGAAAAAAAAATGATAACTAAAGTGGCCATGAGAAAATCCTGGAAATAACTTTTAAGTTCCGCATTTTGCCGCAAGAGGGCGTAATTGAGAAGTAAATTTTAAAATTTTACTCTCCGAAAATTCCATTCCACATTAAGGTATATCTTTGATAACACCATTAAAAAGCTTGGCCAATTATCCATCATTTTGGTCTTATGCTCATTGGCGTACCGACTTTAATAGGAGGGGGAGAGCTGTTAAAAGTGTAATCATTTAAATCGCTGTAACTTATAAACGACTTATCCGATTTTAGCAAACTAAAGACTGGTTGGAAGAAAAATGTATATGCACTTTCACCAGTCGTATTTAGTTGTCAATAATGGTTCTCAACAAAAATGCTAGAGGGTGCAATTTGTAATGATAACACATTTTTTTATTTTACTCTGAAAAAATAAATCATATGGTATAATTACGATACCATAATTAGGAAGTAGAAGAAATTGGCTAGAAAAAATATTAAAACCGCAGCTCGATATATTCGTTCGTTTTACCGTTATCGCCAATAGAATAATTTTTAAAACTTTGAAGATGCGAGTGGGACGCCACTGATATTTTTCAATGTGGATATTATTTCTGATTAGCCTGGTCAATTCTGCATAAAAATGGTCTCTTGCGTTTTTCCCCTTAGGCACACCGTTCTTAATTAAAATAATTAAATTAAATTAGCTCTACTATTAATTATTATTAACATTCATAATGAAAAATTTTGTTTTAAAATTGTTGGAAATGACCACCTTCATTTAATAGGCATGATTGCCCCAATTAATTATTTTAATTAAGAACGGTGTGCCTGAAGAGAAAAACGCAAGAGACCATATTTATGTAAAATTGACCAGGCTAGCAATAGCAATATCATCCACATGGAAAAATAGCAGTGGCGTCCCACTCGCTTCTTCATTTAAAGTTTAAAAAATTATTCTATTGGCGATAAAGCTGAAACGAACGGAGATATCGAGCTGCGGTTTTAATATTTTTTCTAGCAAATTGCATCTACTTTTCGATTATGGTTCATAATTATACCGTGTGATTTATTTTTTCAGAATAAAATCAAAAAATGTGTTATTGTTACAAATCACACCCTCTAGCATTTTTTTTTGAGAAATATTATGGACAACTAAAAACGATTGGTGAAAGTATATACATTTCTCTTCCAACCAGTCTTTAGTTTGCTAAAATCAGATAAGTCGTTTATAAGTTACAGCGATTTAAATGATTACACTTTCAACAGCTTGCCCCCCTCTTATTAAAGTCGGTACGCCAATGAGCATAACACCAAAATGATGGATAATTGTCCAAGCTTTTTAACGGTGTTATTAAAGATGTACCTTAATGTAGAATTTTCGGAGATATGTAAAATTTAAAAATTTACTTCTCAATAATGCCCTCTTGCGGCAAAATGCGGAACTTAAAAATTTTTCCAGGATTTTCTCAAGGCCACTTTAGTTATCATTTTTTTTTCCTGAAAATCTATGCCCAGTAGTTTCCGAAATATGGCCGCTCCGTACCCTTAACTGATCACGCTGATATATGAAATTTTATCTGATCCAATTAAAATTAGCGACACTCACCAATGGACATAATTAAAGCACAAACTCTCTAATAATTGAAATGGTGCGCTATTAATGCAAGACTGATTCCGTCCAACTTGACAGTCTTGATAGCTGAAAATGAGAACGTTAATTAACAATATAGATCGTGACTATAAATAAAATGGAGTAATCCCGTCGACGGCGGTCTTTTAATTATGTAGAACCCCACGGCCGGGGGGCGGTCATTAGTGCACGCCCGGGGGGCACGTGGGGGGCTGAAAGATGGCCGGTTTCCGCTTCGTTCTGGTCAAGAACATCTGCCCCGACTATAATTGCTTCAATTTCGCGCAAGAATCGTTTTTAATTGTTCGTTAGTTACCATTAGGAAATGTATGATGGAAGAGGTGTTCTGCATTTTAATTGCCATCAGATATTGGTGCTGAAAATAGAGGATTTTGGAAAATGAAGGCAGAGGTAGATCATAACCTAGGGCATGGGGGGTGGCTACAAATAATTTTAAAATAATCGCATTCGATATTTTGACAAAGATAAATATTAAGAAAAGGTGGATCGGTGTTTGTCATTAATTACCAGAAGTAGGTACTTATTTTGTAGGTAGAGTTTTAGAAATCACTTCAATAACCGCTGCACTTTTTAAAAGGCTCATATTATAGTACCAACCTTAACACTATTAGATAGTTTTATTATTTACAGAAATGGTGAAATTTGGTGGTAGATAGTATTATCCAAAACGCAACGTCACACACAGGCGAACTTTAATCTAACCTGGGCCATAAATCGGGAAAACCAACTTAACAATTATAAGTTAAACTCATTACACCATTGTATTATCTGTTTTAAAAATAATTTTGGTTTAAAGTTTGTTGTTGTGAGTTGTGCCGATTTTAATAAAATGCCTTTAAATATAAGAATTTTCAATTGTATTTCTTTGAAAATTTTTTGGAAAAATTGTGCAAAACTGTTATCGAACGTATTTTTAGTTGCAAGTAGAATCTAAAAAATTTTTAATAGTTTTAAAAATTTATTGAGTGTTTTTTAATATTGATATTTTAAATTAGTGTACGTAGTCATAATAATACAAATAGATGTGACGAAGTAAAAGGAAAATCTTTAGTTGTCAAAAAAATATTAGTTTGTGTTTGCGTCGAGAATTAGAAAAATCTTCAAATACTTTTACACCCAAATTGTGTTAAAACTTTAATATAAAGAATCCTAAGTAAGATTTAATTAATATTTTCTGTGATAATTGGCGAAAATTAATTTTTAAAGAATTATGATATGCATTTTTATAAATATACATTTACTTGTATAAGCATAAATTTAATTTTCTGAACAACTAAGAAGAGACGCGAAGTAATGAAAAAATTTAAGAAATAATCAAAATCGTCTTTTCCATAAGCGTGCAGGGTTTTTAGACATATTTATATTATATAGCTTTAAATAAGCCTACCATTTACCACTTTACATCTTTTAAAAATGTCCTATATTTCTAACTATATAAAAATGTCTCAGAAAAAGCCTAAAAAAATCCCTTTTCTTTTAACTACTTCTTTCTGAAAACGGCATATTCTTAATAATTTTAAGTCCGTTTTTATAAAATATAGGATTAATAAAACTATGTTTTTTATTGCAGGATCTTCATCGACATCAGTTTAACTCATCGAGTGATTGCCACTTTAAAACCATTCAAGAAATGTTTTATATTACCCGAGTTAAAACCATTTTTGTCTCATAAGACTAAGGTGATATTTCTGATTTACAAAAGTTGTGGATATTTTAGGAAACAAAGGAAAATTGATCTAGGCGGGCATTTTTACAACAAATAACAGTGTAATGTAGGGTTAGGAATATAAAAAAGATAGAGCTTTCTGTTCTTAACCCCACTTTACCATGTCCATTCTGGAGAGTAGTCATGACTTGAGAATTTTCTATAGAATTTATGCACCGAATAAAAATGGCGAATTTCTATTTAAAAGTTGACTTCACTTCCGGGTAAACCGAAAGTTTGAATGGGATGAAAAATAGTAATTTAAACACTTAGTACCTTCTAAAGTTGGTACTTCTAGAATTACGAAAAAAAAACCGATATAACATTTGATTGAAAATCGGACACATAGTACATTGGGAAACTAACCAAACACATCGTAAAGCGTCTAATAAGTAGGATAATTTACATAAAACCTTTTAAATCGACATGAGCTTAATGGAAACCATTCAAGTTAAGTAAAAACAACATCACAAAAGAAACGTTTTAGGCAAAGGGTCAGGGGGTAAAAATTTAAATGAAGACATCTCTCAGGCTGATCCTTAATGGAATGTAGGTATATATAGTGATGGCTGCTCCGGAAGAACTCCGGCATATCAGAGAGGCACTCAACTTAATGAAACGAGTAATCTAAGAGCAGCTCTTCGCCTAATCCATCGCAATGCATTCCTTGGCGTTTTAATATTCATTCGAAACACTTGAATCTCGTCCGGACTAGACAATTGCGGAAACAGCACTTACACTAACTATCTTAAAAGGTGTAAGAGAGCATGTACACAGTACATAACGTTTTTTTTTTGTTTGATTATAATGCAAGTTATGATAGCTATGACTTCAGTTTTTTTAAATATTTCTTCCTACAACAATAAAAAAAATGTCCATTCTCACATGGATATTTGATTTACGCGAAATGGTGCCTAAATTGAAGATACTAAACCAAAATATATTTTTACCGAACTATTGTTAAGTATTTTGTGACCGAACTAATGATTTGTGCACAATGTTCACTTGTTCACTTTTCTTATTTTAAAAATTTCTAGTTTCACACATTTGTAGTCTTTGTAGACAATTTCTGCAAGATTTAAAGCATAACATGTATATACAAAATGAACGCGTGTACTTGCCTTTGTTGATTTATACTCAACAGATATAGTAAAATAACTGGTAAATTTGTCTTTAATAAAGAAAAACACATAAAACCAGAAAAATCCTAAATTATTATTATTTATTATACAGGGTGTAATCCGTAAATTCTTATATGACAACATTCAACTTCAATTTACTGGAGGACATCCAAAGAAAGTGGTAAGACAAGAGTAATATATTATTATTGTGTTTATTTATATTTAAAATGTGAATTAATTGAGGCCAGTAACCTGTAATTACTTGTTCTAAATTTAAAAACGAATCCTTATCAAAATTCGAGACTAGCACGACCATAATAAAAACAATGGCCCATCTACGAATAAGACTTTTGTTACAATTAACTACATCACAATAAATAAACACAACTGTGTCAAAACAATTTATAACATGTTAAAACATTTAAATAGTGCAAAGGTAAATATGAAACCGAACGAAGAATGAACTACCGACTTTATTATTTTATTTAGACTGGATTATCATTTGTTCTCGATCTGCGCAGCGACTTTCAGCGACGCGGATATTAATCTAACTAGCTCAACTTTTCCTCATAGGCGTCCAGAAAATCGGTCTAGTGTAAGGGGTTCTTCTTTTTAGATGGACGTTTTAAAACAAATGCAGTCTGGGGTGCTTTTTTTATACCCAAGGTGTCTAAGCGTCAATTCCATTAAACCCATATTTTAAGTTACATTGTCGTTTTTCTTACATTAAAACTTATTTTTGCATAATTTTTATTTGCGTACCATTATTACCCGACATGCTGCGCAAAGTACAAAATTTGTTCTCCCTTTATTGGTTATATTTCCTCTGCTCTAAATAAAAATAACTACAGTGATTGGCAAGTTTATAATTAGCTAGTATTGTAACTTACTAGTATAATATTATTAACTTAAGCTAAGATTTTATCCTCCTTATTTTAGAGCTTCTACAAAACACATCTTTCAACTGAGCCATCACTAAAAATTTCGTTTAGGTCAACTAGTCTTTAATGCGAAATTTACTTGTGAAACATTAACCAAAATTAAAGCTAGAGGCCCCATAATCTATTTCGTGCCGTTTGAAACAAAATTTACAATCGTATTCCTCGGAAATTGCAGAAAGTTGGAACAAAAACCTTCAATTAATTAGCACCGAGAATTAAGCTGAATTAAGCAAAAGCATTTCGGCCCATTTAATTCGTCAGTCAGGACGGCGGCGGCGGTATTCACACAAAGCCGGGCCCCGAGATTTATGAATTGGCTTACTTGGAAGTGTCAATTCGGCCCAGTCGGGTCCTGTAGTAAGAGTGCGATTGTCAGTGGCGGAAACTCCGAAATAAAAAAAATTCGGTAAAATTGATTTTTCCTTCCCTGCACTCCAATGAAAAATTATCATGAAATCCAAGAGAATTTGGAAATTAATTGCTATTGTACACGGAGCAAAAAAGTATGGAAGATTGAAAATAATTAAAATTTTGTGAAAATTGGCATATCTACAGGGTGATTCCTAAGTTGATATTTCTTTTCTAGCTGCGTATAGAATGCATTAAAATAAACAATATTTTCAAATACCTTTTTTCAAAAAACTCGAAAAACCCAAAAATTTATTATACTACAAATCAAACCCTAACTTGCCCGTTAAATAACATTAAGAAAACTTCTGGGTGTAGAGAAGAAACATCCGCACTTTTACGACACTCACAATTAATTAGCATCATAATTAGTTCATTGTTTTCAAATTTTACCATTTTCATCAGTTTATTAAAATTAATTTGCTTCAGAAAACCATACCGCGCAGTGAATTACCAAAATAAATAACTGACGACCGATCCGTAAAATGAACGATTAACAATACAAAAAACGAAGAAAAACAATATAAAGTAAAGGGCTAAGTTTTGATTACCAGGCCCGCACTTAGATTTTTTACTTCTGTAACTCGGCTGTTTTGAAGTTTTTTGAAAAAAGGTATTTGAAAATGTTTATTTTAATGCCTTCTATACACAGCTAAAAAAGAAGTATTTATCAACTTAGGAATCACCCTGTATATTGAGGTGGTCTACCCTCAACGCAGGATTTCATAAAATCCTTAACTTTTTAAGATTTTTTTTTATAAACAGAGTTATAGGTAGGTAAAATTATTTTAAATTGTACAGGTTGTTTTAGATCGTCAGACTATAAGAAACATACAATTTTTAATGTCATCACCCTATATATTATATTTTTTCTTATCTTATAAGCTTATTTTGTATAAAATGTCATATCTCTAAATTGTTTTTGAGATATTGATATGATTTAATATATTTACGGCATTTTAAAACTATGACAACATGCTGTAACTTTGGAACGATTCATCTTAGACAAAAATGATTTTCACCTTCACATCTTAGTTTCTTATTATCTGTTATTAGCATTTATTATAGTAACCTGTCATAATGTTTATTTATTTATTTACAAGTAGGGGTACAATAGACAGTAAATTTAATAAAGCATCACGTTGTGGTATTGGCTAGTGTAAATAAATAATGTAGTGACCTATTACTAATATTCAATAATTATTTAATAAAATATATTCCAATGAATTATTAATATCCTATTTTATATTAAGCTAATTTTATATAAGTACAGGAAGTTATGTCAGTCCATGACTTACTCATTCGGGAAATATAAATATTGTGCAATTGTGCCAGTGACTATTTAATTTAAGACAACACTGCCTTAACATTACAACTGCCGGTTTAAAGAGTTAAACCAAAAAAACGATTAGATGTCAAATTTATTCGGCTTGATTCCCAGAATTCAAAAATGTTATAAAGAATAAGATGTTTGGTTTAAAAAGTAATTATCGTTCCGCGGTTTTGCGCCAGCCTGCTAGAGTCAAAAATAAGTGGTAAGTCATTTGGTATCTTTCAACGTTTGTTACAACAGTTTTTGCGAATTTTTAGTAAAAAGCCAGCTCTTATAGTTTGCGGCGTAAGAGGCAATAAATGAAAGCCCTGTATATAAGGGTTCGTCAAAAGTACTTATAGTATAAAACTAAGGGTAAAATATGTTTAGTCCAAGCAATAATACTAAAATAAAACTAAAAGCAAATGATTTTTGTCTTGTATATAGAAAGTCTAAATTATATCCGGGTTTGAACTAGGTTAATGTCTTACGATTACTTTTAAAGATAGTAAAACGAAAAAATCCAAAATTAACCCCGATAAAAAAAATTATTTTAAAAACACTACTTTCAAATGGTTCCTGCGCCACTGGGGTAGTAGGCAAAGGGGTTAAGCGCCGCGAGAAGCCCCTGATTAATTAGCCCTCCATGCGAGGGAGCCATGAAAGTTTACCAGTTAATTAGGGAAGTCGCTCATTCCCTACCTACGCTATTTAAATTTGTCCAATTTTACATTTGAGGTCGCCCGGGGAGTGTATATTTAATTTTTTAACAATTAGCATAAAGGGAAAAGTGAATTGAATTTTTGCTAATGTATGACTTTAAAACATTATTAAAATATAACATACAGAATGTCCCAATAGTGCCATAAAGTAAAATACATATCTATGGTTTAAAAGCGGTTAGGAGGCTTCTTCTATCCTAATGTCAGAAAATACTTAAGAATAGTAATATGTGCAAAATTTTTATATTTACCTGTTTGAAAAAGAATATCTATCATCTAAATGTATCTTAAATAGGTGATGTGTGCTGTTAAGAAGAGGTGACATAGGTTTCAGCCACCATTCCCCCAAATTGTCCTCTTCGAGCAAAGTAAAGGTAAAAAAACACTGTTAAAATTATAATTATACTAAAAAGCAAAACGTTCAAATATAACAATCAATCAGCAAGATTTTGCATGTACCGATATCTAGTGCTATTGTTAAATATTTTTAAAGCATACCAGCATCTCTTACACTGATAAGGTTTAAGAGTATACTACCGGCACTAGATGTCACTACATGTAACATCTTGCTGATTGATAATAATATTTTTAATAAAATTCTTGCCTGCGGTGTTATAAATTTTCTATTCTTCTAGCTTATTTTTGTAGTTTTTACTAATAAATGCCACTATTTTTAGATTATTCACTTACTTGCGACCCTGGTTTTTCCTTCGATTTTGTAACAGCGCTACTGAGCCCCCTAACTAAAAATATATCAAACTTTTTTCTTAATAGTTTTTTTTTTTAACTTAATAAAATATTTTACATATTTTTTTAATTTTTGAACCAATTTTTCTCTACATTTCATTGCCGCCTCCTGCCCCGCTCTTCCTCAAGAAATCAATTATTAGGTAAAAAATGTACCCATTCCCCTTCCTATAACACCTTCATTTTATTTGATATGTTGTATAAAATGTGACGTTTCTCTCACTTTGACAGGCTACAGCCTAGAATGCAGGCACTCACTCCTAAAGCAATAATTATTATTTCATTACAAACATTCTTCAAACATAGTTTAACAAATTATCGCATAAATAGGCACCCGTAAATTTCGATAAGTTTTCAAAAATAAAAATCTAAATATTTCTATAGACGTGCAACGTTCGTCAACCCTCAAAAATTACTCTAAACTAGCCCAGAACCTTTTTTTCTGTCTTTTTCTTGCAAATGTTAACATGCCTTTAGTTCTCTCTTGCTCACTGTAATATAAATCACAATATTATTTGTTATGAAAATGGAATAGACTGACATTATTGTTGAAAGAAAATAGTATGTTTTATTGTTATAGAAAGAGAACTTCTCTAGTGAGCCTCGTAGAAATTACTAACGATTTAATTATTTTCTTTGTGTATGAGACAGTTATAATATAATTAAAAAATACATTGATGTAAAACAAATCTCTTTAATTACATTTTTTTAGTCTCAGCTAATTCAATTAACGAAATAAGAACTTTAATTAGCGTTATTGTAGGAGCCTAATAATTTAAAGTGGAAAGCATTCTTTTCCGTCGAAGGCTCCGAAGCCAGCTAATTAATCACGTTGCTTCTCATCACTAATGGGGTCCAAATGTTCATTTCACCTAATGTTCAATTAAGCTAATGTACGTTTGCATCTCTTGGCGTATTCCCGTCTTTGTCCTTTGCTTACTTTACCTAATTGCCCCTTGTCGCGTAGTCTTTTCCAATATTGCCGATTCTTTTAGTCATGTCATGATGCTTTCTATTTAATCTGTGGTTTGTTGTTGTCGTAAATTTTTGGGATTTAAAAAATTGTTGTTTTTAGAATGTCTGTCACATGAGGGAGTTGTTCCCACCATTCGCACTGCAACTGCTGTAGTAGCTCAGTGATTGAGTTGCTGGCGCTCGACCATGGCGGTCCGAGTTCGATACTCGGAGAGGGCATACGCCTTGGCATACGCTTAATAAAAAAAAAGTATGTTCGGAACTTTAGTCGATAAAAATGCAGTATGCTACTCGTTATTCCTAATATGGGTCCATATTGTCGCCTACCCTCTTTTTACTGTATATTAACGACCTTCTAGTGAAAACCCAAAATCCAATTTATAGCTTTGCTGATGACAGCACACTTGTCTCATCTTTTACCTTGACTCCCCAAACATCCGTTGCCGACGCACATCTTCGCAGGCAGCATGAAGTATTGCGCCTCAACAATTATTATTTTTATAATTATTATAAAGAAGAGTTGAGCTTGAAAACCTATAAACTCTATTATACTTAAACTAATAGTCTTGAGTATATCCAATCGCTAAATGTCAATGGTAAATTTTTAAAAGGTTAACAAAAGAGTGAGAATAAATGTAAACTAATAGTCTGCAAAAAGAGTCATGTCAATTCTATTTTTAAAAATGTTTAATGATTCCGCACCAATAGCCTCATCAGGCAAGATGTTCCAGAGATTAAAGACTCTATTTGAAAAGAAGAACTCCCGGACTCGTGTGAAAAAATGTTCACGTCGAAGCTTCAATCGATGACCTCGCAAGCGATTGTCTGTATTAAGGGTAAAAAGGGAGCTTAAATCAACAGAGAATAGGCTGTGAAGTATCCTATATGTAAGGATAAGATCTCCACGCACCAATCTATCCATTTCAGAAATGAGTCCAAAAATTATCAGTCTGTTCTCAAAAGTTGGTCTTACAACACCATACGGCATCCTAGTGGCAAATCGCTGCACTTTCTCAATTTGGTCTTTTTGTTGTTTTAACACAGGCCACCAGACACCAAATCCAAATTCAAGAATTGGGCGCACATAAGTTTTATAAATTAAAGAGCTAGTCCGGATATCAGGACGTGAAAATATTTTTTTTATTAGAAACAAAGACTGTTTAGCTTTTTTACACGCATTATCAATGTGTTTACCCCACGATAAGTCACTGCTGATCACTATCCCGAGGTCCTTTTGTTGATTGACCTTCATAAGCACAACGTTGTTAAGATGGTACTGTAACTTAGGATTTGTACGACCGAGATGCATAACCACGCACTTTGCTATTATATTTAAGTCATTTTGCAAAGTTTGCTTTAGCGGGTTACAATATAATTTAGTATCTTCTGCATAATTTGATACTGTGCTGCCCTGAAGTGCGCTGGTAAGGTCAGCTGAATACACCAAAAATAATAACGGGCCCAAGACCGATCCCTGCGGCACGCCACTCAAAACTGGACGCAGCGGAGACATACTGTTACCTATCCTAACGGAAAACTCACGATTTTTTAAAAAAGCCTCTACCCAGCGCAAGAGATCGCCTCTAACACCACAGCTGTTCAGTTTATACAGCAATCTTCGTTTTGGTACCCTATCAAAGGCTTTAGAAAAGTCAAGGTAGGCGATATCAATCGGTAAGATTCTATCAAGGGAGAAAGTCCAATCATTAAGGCACTTTAGAAGGTTAGTGGTAGTCGATCGACCTGGTAAGAATCCATGTTGTGTTTGAGGTATAACTTCATTGGTTAACAGAAAGTCCAGCAACTCTTTCACCAAAATTCTTTCCATGATTTTCACCTCAGATGGAGTGAGACTTATTTGTCGGTAATTTTCAGCAAGGAATTTATCCCCCTTCTTGTGAACAGGAATAACTGTCGCAGTTTTCCAGGCAATCGGAAGAGTTCCAGAATCAAGTGAGTTCTGCATAATTATAGACAGTGGTGTGCTTAAGGCAAATGCGCATCCCTTTAAAATAGAATTGGGTAGCCCGCCTGGAGCAGAAGAGGAGTTTGGAAGTTCACTCAATTTCTCGAACACCTTGACTTGTGTTATGTTGATTGAGTTAATAACCAGGTTGTTAAAAGTCATATTTGATTGAGGTAAAGCACCGGGAGGCTCAGTGGAATAATTAGTACTAAAGAAATCAGCAAATATGGATGCTGTCTCGAGATCACTAGTTGTCAGAATTCCATTTATATCATTGACACGGGGAGAGGAAACAGTTGAAGAGACAGAATTTCTTACGTATCTAAAAAACTTTTTTTATCAGTCGAAGAAATGAGCTTTTTTTCAAAACACTTTTTTGCCTGGGTTATGCTCCAGCTAAGTTGATTAGAATATTTTCGGTGAGCATTATAATCAGATTGATCTTTGCTACGCATATATTTTTGCCACATACTTTTTTTTTGTTTGATCATGTTAAGAATTCTGAGGTTGATCCAAGGTTTATCAGGAATACATTTTACAGCAACTGTTTGGGAGAATAGGCTAGCAAGGCTAGTTATTGTCTGATAAAATAGGCCCCACTGCTCATCCACCTGTTTGTTTAAAAACATATTGGGCCAATCGATGTACTGGATATTATAACTAAGCTGCTCATAATCTATCTTCTTAAAATAGCGGATCTGGCATTTCTTGGAGCTTGCATTTATGTATTGTAGGTTAAAATCAAGCACAATGTGATCAGAAATTCCCACAGGAGAGTGATATTCAATTTTGCTCACCAAACTAGCCGATGACTAAGTCAAGTGTGGATGGGTTTTGATTTTTGCGGAATCTTGTGTGTTCAGTCACCAGTTGGACAAGCCCATTGTCCCTTAAAGTTTCAACTAGAGGATTTTGATCCTCAGCAGGGTTTGGCCAGACCAACTCAGGGAAATTAAAATCACCAGTGATAATAACATCTTTGCACAGCTTTGAAATTATGGCTATATTTTCCAGAAGTTTATTAGTGTTATCGGCAGAAGTATCAGGGGGTCTGTAAATTGATGAAAAACACAAGCTATATGGTGTTTTGGATATCTTAACGCATGCGATTTCTATTCCAGGTGAGTCAAAATTAACCGTAGTCACAATAGCATCACAAAATATGTCATTTTTAAGGTATATACATGCACCACCGCCTCTTTGATCAGCCCTATCCGCCCGATAAACAGTATAGCCTGGCAGAGCAATTGCAGCGTCTGGAACAGTAGGTTTTAAGCAAGTTTCTGTTATAGAGATTATTCCGGGTTTTTTAATATTAATTAGCGCACAGAGTTCGTTAAATTTTGCACGCAATGAAGCGATGTTGGTATAAAAGATGGGAACATTTAGGATCGTTGGTTTTTTGAATCGTCGGTTGATATAATAGTAGGAACACCCTTTATATATTTAATGGTCAAGTTTTTTTCCGTTTTTAAGCGCTCTTCTAGCTGACCTTGAATTTCTTGAAGATGCTTAATCTGGCGAGGTGTTTTATCATCCTTGATAACTATTTTGGAAAACTTTGTATTGACAAGCCCCTTTTTCAATCTAAGAATTCTTCGCGCCTCAAATTTATTATTAAAAACGATCTTTACTGGGCGGGGACGTGTTGCAGAGGCAGAGTAACGACCCACGCGAAATATTTTAGAGAATAATAAATTTTCATTGGGAGAAATT
The DNA here is from genome assembly GCA_935413205.1 of Polydrusus cervinus. NCBI lineage: Eukaryota > Metazoa > Arthropoda > Insecta > Coleoptera > Curculionidae > Polydrusus > Polydrusus cervinus. The sequence goes on along the minus strand of OW284511.1, from coordinate 599,051 downwards.
GACTTTAGAATGTTTTTAACTTCCTCTTCATCATTCCGGTGTGCGATAATAGCATCTCCTGTTGTTTCAGGAACCCCAAAAATAATTACATTACTAGCACGTAATTCACGTTTAGAAATTTCCTGACACATATCTTCAAATTGAGATTTGTTAGACTTTTCGATGTTAGCAATCCTCCTATCAAAACTTTCCTCGGGTGACGAAATCTTTGTTTGAATTAAAGCAACTTCAACAGATAGTAGGCTCTTTAACTCTGCCTTAAAAGAATTAAAGCTATCTAGCAGTTTGGAAAACTGATCAAGAGAGCTGTCACATTTGTTGCAGAAAACTCTCAAATTACGCTTAGTGCTCCGCGTAGTTCGAATCTCCTCATCATTCAGCTTGGTACATGCTGGGTGCATTGAACCATGGCAACTGTCGCATGGTATCGATGATGTACCGTGCTTCAGTTGGTTGTTGCAATTGACGCACGCGCTCATATTTGTTTACAGTGAAACGAAAAATGGAATCCACTGACCTGAATATCTGTTATGATATTTTAATTATCCTTATATCAATTCAATAGGGCTGCTTCGGACACTTTTAGCACCATAGACGAAATCAGCATCCACTCAAATTGTAACTTCTCACACTTTCGGCAATTAATGATTAACTTTTACCACGAAAAATACTGAATAAGCTAGAGAGCAAACTAAACGACCGTACACAACAAGACGGCAAACAATGACCTGGAAAAAATTTTGGCTTGGGGTGACAGTAACCAAGTCGAATTTAATGCTAAGAAAACCCAGGCAGCAGTCTTCTCCAAAAAGGTTAACATTGCAGAACCGGATATAGTCATGGCAGGACACGCAATTCCCCTGGCACCGTCTATTAATTTGCTGGGGGTCAATCTGGGAGGTAATATGTCTTGGCATGATCACGTTGCCGCAATTGCCAGGGCAGCTGCACAGAAACTTGGTGTACTTTTCCGCACCAAAAGGTTGTACACACCTCATCAACTTTTGACACTCTACAAAGCCCAGATTCGACCATCATTAGAATATTGCTCTCATGTCTGGAGCTCTGCACCCAAGCACACCCTTCGGCTACTGGATTCCATTCAAAGAAGAGCCGTTCGTCTGATCGGCGACCCCGAGCTGACCAAGACCCTCGATAGCCTGGAGCATCGAAGACAGGTTGGTGATTTGGCTCTCTTTTACAGATATTTCCATGGCAGGTGTTCGACTGACATTGCCCACTTGATTCCACCTAGAGCAATGCAAAACAGAAATACACGGCGAACCGCTGCCGCTCATCCATATGTTGTTCAGCTTAGTACTCCTCGAACTTCATTGTTCAAGAATTCTTTCATCTGGAGAACGTCATCTTTGTGGAATGATCTTCCTGAGGTCGTGTTTCCTAATGAATACAATCTTCAACGTTTCAAGACCAACGTTAATCGCTTTTTTCGCACTCGCACCGCTCCCAGAGCGCCTTAAAGGATTTTTCCTACAGTGCAGGTGTTTTATCATAAAAAAAAAAAAAAAAAAAATGAAGACCGAGAAGGGGCGTCGTAGACCTCTGGGAAGTAAAAAGGATAAACTAGTGCAAGATATGGTTTAGATTCCAAGCATAGGTCCCGTCTGACTGACAATACCCAAGAGATAAGGGATTCAATGAGTCTGTTAAACCTACGTACACTTATTGGCTCTTCCGCCAACCAACAATGAATAAAAAACCTTCACCGCCACCGTTTGGTCTATTGTGGCTTACATCTCAGTCAGATTTCTTCAAGTAGATCTAGCTTTTTAATAGTGACGTTGATTATAGTGTTGGGAAAAAACTTTTTCACCAAATAGAATAAACCAGATTGTTCTAGTTGCAAATCATATGCACAACACGGGGTCCATCGTTTGGGTATCTTCTATGCAGCGGCGGCACCAGAGTCGACAGTGGCTCACCCTGAAACTAAGGGTGCTCACCCATGACTCAACTATGTGTAGGGGATTAATTTAGAAGCAAGTCTAGTTTATTTTTAGAAGTCACTTTTGATTGGGGGAAGTTTCGGGGAAATAGGGAGGATTTTGTGCCCCGCCTAAAAAAATCGATTCTGCTTGCGCCTACCCCTGAAAATAAATTAAAATAATATATTAATAATTTTGAAATAAATTTATTCAACTAACAAAAAATGTTCTTCCTTGGACTTAGTGTACCCAACTATTTTATCATTCAATTAAAATGCCGAAGCCATAAATCATTTAATTGCTTCTACCCAAGGGCGTCGATAAGAGGGGGAAGGGGAAATTACCCCCCCCCCCCCCACCCAAAATTGCCTACACTTGACGAAAGAAAACAAAAGTGTATTATCGTATGTTATTGTTTGGTTGTGCAACTTATTTATATGAGCCGTTCAGAGGAAAAGTGGTATAACTGAAAAAAATTGTATTAGTAAGTTATTCTAGTATTTTCGTTCCTAGGTGTATGATATATTCACCTCGATATTCACTAAATAAGTGGTATAAGTTAAATTTTAATAACAATTTTACTTGCTATTAAAATTTGCCTTATACAACTTATTTAACGAATAATATTATACTCCTAGGAAGGAAAATACTGATACAACTAGCGCAAAATGTATGTGCTATATCACTTTTCCTCATATATAAAAATATATATTTTATCCTCATGTAAAAATATATATTATTTTCTAGTTCAAAGCTTTTTTAAAAAAGGTTACTTTAGAAAGAATACAAGAATTATGTTTATTTACATTAAATATTATAAGTTTTGTTACCTTATAATTCTTTTCCTCAATATGCCAAGGGGCAAAGGCATACAAACAATAAAAATGTTTTGAAAATTTATCTTGTTAATTTGTTACAGAAAAGAAAAAATTATCGACGCCCTTGCTTCTACCTTTACTATAACTCTTTCATTCAATGATGATACTTTCCACCTTACACCTGGTGTACTTATCAGATTTTCATCACTGGTCCCTTTCTACAATTATTTAGGCGATATGTTTGTTTAAAATCAAGTCAAGTCAGTCAAGTTTCTTTCCTTTCTTGAAATTAAAGTTATTCGCCTAAAGATAAGTGTTTATAGACTCGAAATATGTAGAGATTCTAACATTTAAAACATATTTCTAAATATATCAGTGAAGGAAGACTTAAAGTTTCTTATTTCTTTCCATTTATTATTTAGGTTATGGCAACAGAGTTGCCACCGAAATTAAATGACAGTTTTTACTGTGTTTAGCTGTGTAAAGTTAGTTATTTTGTAAATAACATGAAATAATTGAATTAAACAAAGCTTATTTTCCCCGTCTGCTATCGTTTTTGATTAAATTAAAAATCTACGAAGCTATTATTAAAATTAAACTTTTTCTGAGCAATTTGTAAAAGCAATTGCATTAGTATTCTTATTTGGTTTTAATCTAACACTAATGATAAGTAAACTGAAAATGTAATTAATTCTATTAACTAGTCATTTAGTAGTCATATAATTTATTTGAAAAGACACAGGTTGTGATGTGACAATGTTATTTTTCCAAGAAATTCTTAGCTGATAATTACTTTATTAATTTTTGAAAAAGTCGAGCAGAGCAAGCAGATCCATATGTTAAGAATATAGAAGACCTGCAGCAGCACAAGTAATATACTAAAATATAACTTAAAATGACAAATCACCCTGTATCATATTTTATAAACTAAATTATTGGAAACCTAATGGTATAACACTCAGACCAATTACCCTAGACTAGACTATACTATTTAGATTTGACCATGAGGACGTCCGATGTTCACAGAATAAGAATTTACGCACTGTAATGATAAAAAAGATGTGACGCAACACAATGTTGCCGATCTACACTAAATAGATAGGTAGTAGGTATAAGAAAACGAACGCTGGCAATATCTTAAAAACAATTGAATTTAGACATAATATAACATTTTATACAAAAAATACTTGGAATTTTATAGGGAATTAGAAAATAATATATTATTTAGGGTGCTCCATTTAAAAATTGTTTGTTGAATATAAGTATTATTAAACTATTAAAACTTGAGATAGTATACAGTGTGTATACAAAATATATTTGTAATTTTGTAGGGAATTAGAAAAATAATATAGTATATAGGGTGTTCTATTTTGGATTTGCCCTGATTTTGTGTGACACCATGTATAATTTTTAATAATTTTAAATTGTAGATCTCTTTATAACTTTGTTTTTGAAAAATAATTAAAAGTTGGGTTGAGTAGTTTAGATACTATGGAATTCTGCGTCGAGGGCGGGCCTCTCTGTATAGGGTGTTCCTTAAGGATGTGCTTATATTTTAGGGTGTGATTCCTCAAGTCATTTTATGAAGAAAAAGTCATTCATATAAACATATGTCCTAAACGGCTTAAATTTTTTGCTACAAGGTGTTGAATTATTTTTTTAATGCTTTTTCTGTAATATCTCCGAAAGTACTTTAGATAATATTTAAAATTTTGGCATGTGCTAATAGGACATAAAACCACATGTTTTAGTTATAAAAGTTATTTTTTTGTCCCACCAGTGGCGTCCCTGCAAACATTTCCTCTAATATTTAAAAAAAAGTGGTACGCCACTGACATTTTGTCATGTGGATATTATTTCTGATTAGCCTGGTCAATTCTGCATAAAAATGGTATCTTGCGTTTTTCTCCCCAGGCACACCGTTCTTAATTAAAATAATTAAATTAAATTAGACGGGCGGAAGTATTAAATGAAGGTGGCCATTTCCAACAATTTTTATCAAACAAAATTTTGTATTATCAATGTTAATAATAATAATAAATAGTAGAGCTAAATTAATTATTTTAATTAAGAAAGGTGTGCCTGAGGAGAAAAACGCAAAAGACCATTTTTAGGCAGAATTAACAAGGCTAATCAAAAATAATATCCACATGGAAAAATGTCAGTGGCGTACCACTTTTCTACTAAAAAATATCAGAGGAAATGTTTGCAGGGACGCCACTGGTGGAACAAAAAAATAACTTTTATTACTAAAAAATGTGGTTTTATGTCCCATTAACACATGCCAAAATTGAAAATATTATCTAAAGTACTTTGGGAGATATTACAAAGAAAGCATTAAAAAAAATAATTCAACACCCTGTAGCAAAAAAGTTAAGCCGTTTAGGACATAATTATGGTTATATGAACTTTATTTCATAAAATGACTTGAGGAATCACACCCTAAAATATTAGCACGTCATTAAGGAACACCCTGTATATTAAATTAGACCAAAAACATTGCGTTCCCTGGGTCCGAATACTGGCTATTTTTAATAATGAGTTTTTAAATTTTTTTTATTTGGACTTTACAGATAGTGGACGCTAGTTATTTTTAAATGAAAATAACTTGCCCAAACCCACATAGACACCGCCTTTCCATTGGTGAAATAAAAAAAACTGGATAATTTGCTTTAATTTTTTGTAATTCGAGCCATGAAGAACGGTAATTTAACACGGTAAATTTTAGCGCGGTCGGATGCACTTAAACAGAGACAGAAGCAAAGAGTAACTATTTTTCGTATAAATAATAATCAAAATATGGATTACTTAAGAGGACGGAAAAGCTGAAAATTAAAAAAAAAATTAAGCGGATTATCGATGTTATTTTTGCGACCGTTTGTGGCTGATTATGTACCAACATCGAGGGAATATTTTACACCGCTGAATCACTAAATCGCAGTAGTTCTAATTAAGTTGGACGTTGCGTCCATAAATTTCAGCAGCGGCCAATTTATGTGAAACGCAAGGATGAAAATAAAAATAAGACCAGAATAGCATCTATTAATTGACAGAAAGCCGCAAATATATATAAACCCGCCTTGACATTAGTGCATGTTTTGAAAACTCTAATTAGTTTCATGATTTGTTGTCATAAATTTAATTGATGTGACACGATAATATCCAATTAAATAAATTTTGGTATAAAGACGCTTATTGTAGGTATAATAATTATTATAAGTCGTTTATGGTACGTTAGTATGTGCTAATTGCATGATCAATTATTATTAATAAAAAGATAATTATGATCTCATAAGAAATGGTACACAGACATTTTGTATTCAGGTTTAGCCAGTGCCGGCGCTTCCTTGAGGCCGCCACCCCCCCCCCCCCCCCCCCTCCTTCTGCCCGCTGAAAATACGATAAATTTTATTGTTTAGTTCTTCGATAAACGATAAATAAATTCGATTAATTTACCGCTAAATCGGGAAGATTGACAGCACTGCCTGCAAATCTCTTACAGCCTTTGTTACCTGGCGATAATCCGCGCTCCATCATATTATGAGCTACAAAAATACCGAAATATAAAACTTGTATTTTAATATAGCTTAAAGTATGTTTGATATTGTTAGACGTTCTTGACTAAGCGGTATTAAAATGTTAGGCGTAATTGAACAATTCAATATTCGGTTATAATAAACTTTTCGCAATAATAAATTTATCACAATATTTTAGACGTTAAATTTTTTTTAAATATATTTTTGCTTATATACAGTCGTGGTCATATAAATAGCACACTTATAATATTTTAGAAAAAACTAACAAAAACGGTGATATTCAGGAATTTAATTATCAGCAAGTTTGGACATGCATATGACGACTATTCATCCAGAATGAATTTACAGAAATATTGATTTAATATATTCACTGTAATATTACTTGTTGAGCAGTGGACAAATAAATAGAACACATTCCGATATTCAGTAAAAACATTTGAAATTTTGATATTTCTGCAGCAGTAGGTAAGTAAGTATTTTTTTTTCTTTTGATGAATTTTGATTGTTAAGACAATTTAAAATCATTTCAGTGGGTAGAAAAAAACACTGTGGACCAGAAAAGCGTGCATTTTGTTCACTTAAGAAATAATCCACCATTTCGTAAATATTTCTATCGGTTTCCCAGATTCCATAAAATCTTAAGTGTTCCAGAAAAATTGTGTACAATGCTCTTGCACTTTACGCAACCACAAACAGCACAATGAATAAGATTGGGGCTCCGAGAAGACGTAAAGCCACCAAAAGAAAAAATAAAGTAATTTAAAAAATTAGCACTGCCAACCCTTTTCTAAATTCCAGGCAAGTTAGACAAAAGATAGTGACCGAATATAGTGTCCAGCTATCGGCTAGAACTGTAGGGAGAAGGCTAACTGAAGTAAACCTTCGGGGATACATTGCCAGAAAAAAAACACTTGTGTCAAAAAAGAATCGATTGAAAAGATTACAATTTACCAAGAAGTACCTACTTGGGTAGGGATGTAAATTTCTAGAAAAAAATCTTTGGAGCGATGAATCTAAAGTTAACTAGTTTGGAATTGATGGCAAATCATATATTCGACTTCTTTCAAATAAATGTGTGGATCCGTAATATGCCATTAAATCCGTAAAACATGGAGGATGAGCGAGTGAGAGAGAGGATGGGGAGCAATGTTATGGCATGGGGAGCGATGTTATGGCATAAGGAGCGATGTTATGGCATAGGATTGGACCGCTTTACAGAATTAATTGTATTATGGGTCAGTTTTAATACAGAGACATCCTACAGAATGTCAAGGAACCCTATGCAGAGGAGATTATGCCCCTTACGTTTATTTTTATGCATGACAATGATCCCAAACATTCTGCAAGACTTGTCAAACAGTGGCTTCCGGACAATGTGACTGATGTTTTGGATTGGCCAGCCCAAAATCCAGACATCAATCCTACAGAGAATTTGTGGCACCATGTAAAACGAAACCTTATAGACAGAAATCCTTCGGAACTTTGGAAAAATGTCCAAGAGGCCTGGATCTAGATTTCAGCTGCATATTGTAAAACTTTAGTGGATTCAATTCCATCAAAACTTAGAGCTGTTATTTAAAATAAGGGATATCCAACAAAATATTTACATTGTTCCCTATTTTATTGGACAAAAGTGATTTTTTTTTAAGAGTGTGCTATTTATATATCACAATGTTTTTAGAATTTATTTTTTGTTTTGTTATTGGTTGGAATAAAACTATTTTTTTTGTCACGTTATTAACAAGGAGAACAAATATAACATATACATAATTTACCGTACAATTTTTAAGTCAAATTCTTTAAAATTCAAAGTGTGCTATTACACGACTGTATACAACCACTATCATAATGAGCAACTCTAGTCCCCTTTCTGTCAATAATTCCACCATAATATCTTGCCTGAAGAGATCCCATATTTGCAAATTGTGTCGAAATGCAGGAAAGCAGAATCCATCTGGTGCCCCGAGAATAATACTAAACACGTGAATAGCGGCGTGCCGCGTTTTCCAAGAATAATAAATATCAGATTAAAGAGAGTAAATCTAAGAATAAAATAAATAAATCTACCAAAGTTTATTAGTCCAGTATAAGCACTTAGGATTGAATTGAAGAATAAGATAATTTAATATTGAGAATTAACATTTATTTTAAACGAATATTAAATCTAAATACAAACGTTTCAAAGTAAGGACGACAGCTCTTAAAAGTCGATACCTTCTTGATCAAAATAGTTACTATTTTTACATTAAATATATTATATACCTATATTTGCTTGAACTAAATGTTAAATTACAAGCGTTTACTTGATTAGTGATTAATTTTATGTTCTGTGTAGGTAAATGAATATTATTTCTAAGTTTTTTATGTATCAAACATATGTTTCTAATACAAAAATTAAAATGAGTGGTAAACATGTTAAAATAATTCCATTTTTTGCCATTCGCCGTCACTGAGCTTTTCAATTTCGAAATAGACCATCTTCAGAAACTATTTTCATCCAATGTAAGCTTTAAAATAAAAATCGATTACATCATAAACAACTTTTAATCCTTTAGCTGTCCAGTGGTAATAAATTTATATTTGTTTAATTAAATTTTATTGAAGATATTTTGTTACACTGAACACCTGCCACTATTTTTGAAATATTTATCTTGACTAAATGGCAGAAAGGAAGTCAAATGTATAAACATTACTATATTATTTATTAATTATTATATGTATCCAAAAATCATCATCATCATCATCATCATCAACCAGCCCTCTGTGTCCACTGTTGAACATAGGCCTCCCTAATCATTTTCCATTCCAATCGATTTTGTGCTGCTTGTATCCAGTTGTTGCGGGTCCTCTTGATATCGTCCGACCAACGCGTAGGCGGTCTTCCTCTACTTCGACTGTCCGTTCTAGGTCTCCACTCAAGAAGCCTCTTTTCCCATCGGTCATCTCGCATCCGTGCAACGTGGCCAGCCCAGTTCCACTTAAGCTTCGCAATAGCTCCAACGACATCGCTGACACCAGTTCTTCTGCGCAAATCCTCGTTTCTTATGTGATCTTTTAAGGTCACACCAAGCATGGATCTCTCCATCTTCCTCTGGGTAACTCTAAGTTTCTTAGCTGTTGCTGTTGTTAGTGTTAGGGTTTCTGAGCCATATGTCATCACTGGCAGCACGCACTGATCGAAAACCCTTCTTTTTAGATTGACGGGAATGTCACTCTTAAAAACGTCTTTGAGTTTTCCAAAAGCTGCCCATGAGAGAGTGAGCCTTCTCTTTAGTTCACATGTCTGATTATCCCTTGAGATGCTGACCTCATGGCCAAGGTACACAAAAATAAAATAAATAAAATACTTTATTTAAAGATTTAAATTAAGAGTCCAAGCGTGAGACGAAAAATTAGGTTGCAATTAGACTTTTAGAGGGGAGGGGGGTGCAGCCCGGCAACCCCCCTCCTCCCTAAATACGCCACTCTCTGATAGGTTCCCGCTACTAGTAATATCAACTTTAAAGTTTTTGATTTGGTTGCGATTCCAATAGCACCGACGAAAATTGCTAGTAGGAAAATGCAAGGCGCGAATACAAAATACTTCAAAGCGAGGATAGATCCTTAAGAACCCTTACTCCCATAATATAGTATATCGGTACACCAAATTTGGTTAAAATCGGTTTAGTGATTTTGGAGTCATTCTGCGAACAGACGGAAGGACAAAGTATCCTCGCCTATAGGCAGTGGCGGCTCGTGATATTTATCGTAGGGTGTGGGCAGCAGGCAAAAATTTTTCGAGGTGCCACGCCCCTTTTCACCTTTGTATATGATTTAAATCTGTAATGCCTACACGGCTCCAGTTCTTGTCCATGTTTATATTATAAAATAATAAGCATGGGAAACAAAACAGTGAGTTTCTAATATTACACCCACATATCGATTTGTTTTTTTTGTAAATGTCAATATTAAAATGTCTAATAAAAGATCGACCTTCTTTTTTCTTTTTACAAGTTTCATTTAATTTTAAATCCGGCGTAGGCCTTCCTAACCTTTTTATGTCAACTTTCCTTTGGAAATCGAATGTCGAAAATTTATTTATAATGTCCTCTACAGAATTTTGGTCCATAACTATATCACTTCGTGTGACACAATCCAAACTACTAGCCATTATTAATTTAAAAACAACACAAAAACATCCACAACACCGTCAATAAACTCCAAACTTATCTAATCGCGTAAAAAACTCATAAAACAATCATATTAAATGATTGAAGTGTGTATTCAGAAAGCGCCCGGAGACGCCCTCTCATCGGGCGATTAACCGAATATTCCCGATCAATCCGCATAAGGAAAATCGCACGAAAATCCATCCATAAGAGCGCCGAACGAATACACACCACAGTCACAGCACACAGCCGATGAGTCTGTCCACGCGCTCGGTCGCGCTTGAAGTCTTACGCCTTCGCCATTGTTATATTATACAAGTTCTTTATTTCAGTTACCTAAATATTTTTTTAAATAAGTATAAATTTTATTTTTGCTGGTGCTTGACTTTCTTAGGCAGTGCGCGCGCACGAGCGCACTTGTTGACGAGCCGCCCCTCTCCTATAGGCTATAGGAGACCTAATAAAGAAAAATAAAAACAAAAACTTTTCGCAACGCTGTTTAAATACATGTTAAATTAAAATTCTGAAAAGCATTTCACAATTTTCCAAAAGCTTTTGATTTATTAAGGTAATTTAGAACCATATAAAACTTTATTAAAAGTAATTAAGCATAAAGCTCGTGCCCTCAAGCCACACACACACGCATACTTGTTGTTTTGCTCGAATAAAAATTAAAAAAGATTAAAAAATACCGCCGCAATAATTAGGTTTAAAACGTTACTGGTTTGAAATTTACTGGTTTTAAATACATTTTTCATAAAGCAAGTTGCGTTTTATCGTTAGTTTTAATATGTTGTTTAAAAAAGCGAAACTTATTATATAATTGACATATTTAAATTTAAAAGACTGTATTTCTTTCAAAAGGTAAAGTTTTTTTTCTTAGAAATCTTGTACTTTTAAATTTTATATTAATAATATTTACGTTGGGTTGCACAATAATTTTTTAACCATAATTCACTAACCAGCAAGTTTAACTGTGACATAAACGACATTGACATGCATCATTTACTCACAATCAAAGCTGCCTGATTAGTAAATAATTAATAATTAAGATAACTGGGCACTATGATCGTCCGAAAATTATTTCTGCCAATGTCAGGTATGTCACCGTCAAACTGGTAATTGTTTTTAAAATTATTTGTGCAACCCGACATTAGTATCTAATTTTTTTTTATTATACAAGTTCTTATAAAAATAGGTTATTATAAGCGCCAATGGAAAAAGCATATCGATTCGAATCTTAATATTTGTTATGGTAACATTGTCAACATTCGCAATTTGTTCAGCTTTAACTACACTGTCGATAGCAGCTGTAGTAGAAAAATAAAAAAATTACTTTAGTTAACTTTTAGCTAAATATAAATATTAAAAAAAAGGAATATTAGTTTTTATTAGTGGCCTTGGTATTGAATATGTAAAGTTTGTCCAACATACTACTAAACACTGTAAAATCGGCCCGTAATATGTAGTAAATTTCTGTTTACTAAGATGCATATTTTCAATGTGCTTGTATGTACTTCTTTTTGTATACATATTATTGCATACACGTTAAAGAAAAATTAAAATTTTAATATAATGCGCAGAAAAGTCCATTAAGATGATATGTAAACAGATCGAAAAAGAAATTTTTTACATTTAATTTTATAAATACCTACCAAATGTAATAATTTTTTTTACAATTTCTTGTACTATAGAAAAATGTAAAATTACTGGTATATATTGGGAGTTTTAAAATTTTAAATCTGGTGTTTCTTCATCGCGGCATCATTGTCAAGTTGATCGGCTCCATCTATCTGCCATTTTATATTTTTGCAGTGCGGCCTGCAATGTTTTATAATACATACTGCGTGTTTTTTTGTATAGTTTAGATACAAATTTAAATATTTTAGAAAATTTAGGCCACCACAATTATTTATTAAGATAAGTAAGTATAGTTAATTTATTATACAAGTGCCAATTCAGTATTTTTAACTTTTATAGTTCAAATAGTTCACTTTTCTTAGAAAAAACAATTTTTTCTGTTTGCTGTTGACCAATAATACTACTATATCAGGCTCGATACCAGGTGAATTTTTTCATAATGCTAAAAGTAAAAATTATAGATTAATAGGTGCGCGTTAATTGACTTTTTTCAGCCAGTTCAAACATTTGAATAAAAATCCACCATATTTATTCGATACTTAAATTCTATCGAAAATTATCTAATTATCTTTTCAATGACATGTCGCCCAGTATCTATTGTTATAAAAATTTTCGCCTAGATAAATTTTCCTTTGTTTCCTAAAATGCTGAAAAGCGATAGTTTTTAGTGCGTGCAATTAGAGAAGTTTAAGATTTTAGAGACATTTAATCATTTATGCGGGTAACCTCCCCAATCAATATACCAATGTAATAACTTTTAATACTTGGTGCGAATACGGTAAACTATTGCACTGCATTTGGCCAAGATACCAATCAATAACAGTGACAGAAATACTCAAAATGGATTTCTAAAAGTATTTTTTTTAAAGTTTAAAAATCCACGCATCGGCGGGTCATAAATTTCAAAAAACAAATTATGAATTTTCCCGATAATATTAAGCAATACGAAACTTCCCTAGTTAATTTAATAAAATGCACTGGTATACAATTCCTGATATGTCTCGCTTTACAATATTTTATTGTTAAGTGGAACCGATCGCGCTAAAATTTCCCCTGTCATCATTGTGGTTTTTTTTTACTTGAATTACAAAATGTCTAAGCACATTATTGAGTTTTTTTACCAATGGAATGTATGTGAGTATCAGAAAGTTATTGTCATGCAGAAAAAATATTCGAAGAAAAAGATATAAGCCAATGAAAACCTAAAAAAGAATTACTAAGGTGTGACAGTATCAAGGGCGTCGATAGGGGGGGGGGGGGGTAATTCCCCCCCCAAAATTGACAAAAAAAAGTTTTTTGCCTACAGTTGACGAAAGAAAACAAAAGTGTATTATCACCAATTTTCTTAATTAATTAAAAATACATAATTAGTAATTCTAGTATTTTCGTTCCTATAATATATCATACACCTATATTATAGGTGTATGATATATTCACCTCCATATTCACTAAATAAGTGGTATAAGTTAAATTTTAATAACAATTTTACTTGCTATTAAAATTTGACCTATACAACTTATTTAATGAATAATATTATACACCTAGGAAGGAAAATACTGATACAACTCAGTAGCGCAAAATTTATGTGCTATATCACTTTTCCTCATATATAAAAATATACATTTTATCCTCATGTTAAAATATATATTATTTTCTAGTTCAAAGCTTTTTTAAAAAAGGTTACTTTAGAAAGAATACAAGAATTATGTTTATTTACATTAAATATTATAAGTTTTGTTACCTTATAATTCTTTTCCTCAATATGCCAAGGGGCAAAGGCATACAAACAATAAAAATGTTTTGTTTGTTAATTTGTTACCCCCCCCCCCCCCAAAAGAAAAAATTATCGACGCCCTTGGACAGTATACTATGTCTATACTGTAAAAAATAATTTAATTATTTTTTTTTAATCAATGACACTGAGTGCAAATTTAAAAAGTTTTAAAAATCCATTAATAAACATGGTCAGGATTCGGGTCAAGGGAACACAATGGTTTTAATATTCCATATATTATATAGATATATAATTTCGCATGGTAACTGTGCAGAAGAATTTAAAAATATTGTTGCGAAGCTCTTAGCCGATAACATTTACAATTATTATTGTTAGAGTGCATCTACTTAGAATTTTCCAGTAAAATTCAAAGCTCTCGTCTTGCTAAATAGCTGAAATAACTTGCATTTATTTTGTATTATATTTTCTAATTACATCGATTACTCTATTTATCTTGCATAATTAATTTCTGAAAAAGCTCATCTCTTGTGGCCGGATTAGACCTAGTTTACGATCCAATATGTGTTACGAGCTCATCATAACCGTAAAAAAGGGAGAATAAATCGAATAGAGATCAATAAAGTGCCACTCGCCGAGATGAAACAACAAATTGGAGATAAGAAAATGGGGTAAGAAATTGGCTGTATGCTAGTTGAGGTTCGTCACGCGGGTTATCCGGAACACAACTCTACTTTGCAATTGCTTTCTATTGAATTATTCAATGGTCACAAATTTGATGGCTGCAGACTTGGAAAGTTATTCTGCTGGGAAATTGTTTGATATTTTTCGAAGCTATCTAGAGTAGGTATATCGTTTGGGGTTTTAATATAATAAATTAAATATGTCTTATACTGAGTATCAAATTACTTACAAAATTACTAAATGTTTGTGTAATGTCCTTTCATTTTGACGGTTTATGACAAACTTTTTAAAAAAATTGCCAATCCTCCGATGAAACGTGCCTAGGTATAAATTCGACAAAATGAAAGAAAAAATCATTTTTCTGGCATTATTGGATGCTGACCAATAAACCGACAATACTAGAGCTACCTAGCAGAACTCTTGAAATTGTGACGATTGTTTTTACAAGTTATCTTCTAATATTTTACTTACGTCTATACGTTTGTTAGAGGTGTAGGGTATGCTTTTGTAGTGTCTAATAACGCCACTAGAGGCCGCTATTGGCTACAGCCTTCTTTTCAGTGTACCATAAACTGTTTGAACCATTTCCCCTTTAATTAGTCGAATTCTACTTCTAAAAAGAGTACGTCTGGCAGGCCTAACCCCAGATTCCAATCTCCATACAAGATACTTTTTGCTGCGATGTATGGGTAAAACAAAATGATCTCATCTCTCCCTCTCTTATCAGGTAAGCAATCAAAAACAAACAGGTCGTAGAAGAAATAACTGGGTAATTCTACTTTGATATCATTCCAAAGCCCTTGAAAGCAAAGCTTTATATACAGCTACGCCATTGCAACAAGCTCTTTACCTAATCCATTAACTCGCATATTTCAACATCGTTCAGCATTCAGTTTACCAACAAGCCTGTTTATTTATTAAGCGAAGGATTTCATTACATAAGTTTGAAGGAAGTAGGAAAATGCAACAGGCCCCGGCTCACATGAAAAGTGGTCAGTGGCGCCCGAGGCTTCAACCCTAACTTATTCATTACAAACCCCATTACTTATGCCTTTATGTTGCTCATAGTCTTTGTGTATGTTAAGTAATATGAGCACTGACCCAACCCCTTTTAGGAACTTTCAAATTCATTAGAGTAAAGGTTTACTTTAAACTGGAAAAATAAATGTTAGAACTCGTATAATGGTGTTATGAATAATGGAACTTGAAAAGAAGATGTTAAATTAATGATACGATAACATTTTCTTGCACTTTCCGTATAGAAAAAGGTTATTAAATGGTTAGAAAAAATGTTTACAGTGTCACCGGGTAATGTTTATCATGTGGGCAATTTTTGTAATAATGAATTTAAGAAAATTTCGACTTTTTGGACAAGTGATGCAAAATCCCATTTACAGTGACCGCCAAAAAATGTGCAGTGAACTAAATTTTGTATTCTAAATAGTTTTTTGGGTTTTCTTCAAATTTATAAAGAAAAACGTATGTATTTGTGTTCTTTAATAGAACTAATACTGTATTAGCAATAACAACCCGGTCAAATTATTTATGTATAAGACGATTTAATTACAAAAAAGTTAAATTAAGACAAAAACTACGTATGTCATATAAAATAATGCCAGGGTCAAAACACATTGCTAGCGGCAGAGCTGTGAAAGTTACTTCAGAAAAGTAACTAGTTACTTTTTCGATATTTTTGCCCAAATGTATCTAGATACTTATAAAAAATAGTTACTTTTACCTAAAAGTAACTTAGTTCTTAGTTACTTAGTAAAAGTAACTAGTTACTTTTTCGATACTTTTGCCCAAATGTATCTAGATACTTATAAGGAATAGTTACTTTTACCTAAAAGTAACTTAGTTCTTAGTTACTTAGTAAAAGTAACTAGTTATAGTAACTAAGATACTTTTACAGTAACTAGTTACATTGATTGTAACTACGATAATTTTAAAGTAACTAAGATACTTATTTAGTAACTAGTTACTTTGATTGTAACTAGTTACTAAAAGTAACTAAGATACTTTTGACTAACTAGTTATTTTAATTGTAACTACGAACCTCTAAAAGTTACCAAGATGCTTTTGAACTAGATACCATAAATTTACCAGGTAGTGATAATTCATTTTCCTGTACACACTACCACTATTACCATCAGAAAACTAAACTAAGAAGTGTTAATTCGAACAACGAACAAGTAAAATAAAATGCTTTCCAAGAAATTTCGCGTTCCAATCAATTTGCTGTTTAACGCTCGCGACTCGCCGCTCGTCCCTTCGTGAAAATCTGATTAACGGCCGCCGATCGTCCCTTGGTCATCATCTGATGGTGTGCATTATTTGTTACTTTTGAAAAGTAACTTGTATCTAGTTACTTTTTAGGAGTAACTATACACTTAAAAAGTAACTAGTTACTTTAAAAGTAACTTAGTTACTCCTATAAAGTAACTAGATACAAGTTACTTTTCAAAAGTAACGAAGTTGCAGTTACTTTTGGCATGGTTCAAAAAAGAACTAAGTTACTAAGTATTTAGTTACTTTAAGTAACTAGTTACTAAAAAGTATCTAGTTACTTAAGTTACTCACAGCTCTGGCTAGCGGATGCATAACACTTTTTCAATTTTAAAAACTTTGTCTTTACGCCTCTAAACATTTTCATGCAGACAAATACACCTATATTTAAAATAGTATAACTTTTTCGGAAACGTGTTGGTTCGAAATATTATTAAATAAAAAGCACCAATGTAAGCAATAAAATATCTTACTTTTAGGTGATTTCATTGTTGTTTGGTTAAAATCGAATGGGCCAAAAAATAAAAGGTAAGAAAAAGTGCAAAAAATCAAGTTTATCAAAAACTTTTTTTCATTTGCATGGGATAAAAAATTGGAAAATAAGGAACCTTTGTATTGGCCATTTTTCAACAACTACAGGTAAAGTAGTTTTTTTTTACTTTTATTTATGGCATTTTGCACTATTTTTAAAACAAAAACTGTCCTCAAATTCAAAACTTTTTAAAATGTTTTTTTTTTTTATTCAACGCTTTCATGTGTCTCTATATTAAAACTAGTCTAAAAGACTAACCATTAATTTTACGCTAATAAGGCTTAAAAACTAGGTACTTATCTAAAGTCAATCCAGTGATATCCCATAGGTTTATCTATCAATTATTTACTGTCCCGCACACTACACAAGATCAAATGGTTTGGTCCTCTTCAATCTCCGGACTTGGCCTCGGTTGTCAAGCAGTTGAAGGGCTTCCACGTTGTCATGAAAGTGTAATCGTGCCTCATGTTTGACAGCATACCTTCTAATCTCTTCTTTAACATAGGGCATTTTTAAATCACGATGAATGTCCGCATTGCGCACATACCAAGGGGCATTTACAATATTGCGCAACACTTTGTTCTGGAAAGTCTGAATTATTTTTATATTACTGTCTTTGGTACATCCCCACAGCTGAATGCCATATAGCCACACTGGTTTAAATATCTGCTGATAAATCAATAACTTATTATATATCGACAATTTGGAATTTCTACCAATAAGCCAATAAAATTGTTTATATTTCAGGTCCAGTTCTGTCCTTTTTCTTTTAACATGTTCTTTCCATCTTAACTTGGCATCAAGAGTTATACCCAGATACTTTGCTTTTAGGTCATAAGGAACAATTTTACCGTTGATGTTCAGAGGAAGAGGCTGTGTTATTTTTTTGTTAGTAAAATTAATATGGATGGATTTTAGTTCGTTAAGTTTAATCTTCCATTGTTTGGTCCATTCTACTATAGAGTTGCTAGCTAATTGCAATTTTCTAGTAGCTCTTTCTTGATCATGATCAGTTGCAAGGAGAGCAGTATCATCGGCAAACGTAGCCAGGGTTGTATCTTCTTGAGTTGGAAGATCACTGGTATATAATAAATATAGAATGGGACCTAGGACACTTCCTTGGGGTACCCCGGCTTTTATTTCCTTTAGGTCGGAATATTCGTCCTCTTGCTTTATTCTAAAGAGCCTGTTTGAAATATATGATGTTAGTATATCTGCATATTGCTTTGGAAGCATTTTATTTAATTTATACACTAATCCTTCGTGCCAAACCTTATCAAAGGCATGGGCGACATCTAGGAATACTGCACAGCAATTACTTTTTCCTTCAAGGGCACGTTCAATGACATCTGTTATTCTATGGACTTGATCAATTGTTGAATGTTTCTGTCGAAACCCAAACTGATAATCTGGAATTAATCTGTTTCTTTCAATCAGAGGCCTTAACCTCTTAAGCAGAATCTTTTTAAATAGTTTTGCTACAATTGGTAAAAGTGATATAGGTCTATAAGATTGGACATCATTTGGCGGTTTCCCTGGTTTCGGAATCATAATTACTTCTGCAATTTTCCAGCAAGAAGGGACATATTTGAGTCTGAAGGCTGCATTAAAGAGGTAAGTAAGCATGACAACTCCTTTTCTAGGTAATTGCTTCAATATTTCACCAGTTATCAAGTCAAATCCTGGCGCTTTCTTTGGATTCAGATTGTTTTTAATCTCCTCGGCAACTTCCTGTGAATTAACAGGGGTGATGTTTTCCGAAATTAAGTTGTTGAATAAAGGCAAATTATGTTCTACTTGAGACTGATTAGGTGTAAAAATTTCAGCTAGATGTTCAGCAAAGAGGTCTGATTTTTGTTTATTGTCTTTAGCCCATGGTTCCCTGCCTCTTCTCACAGGTGGAGTGGTGGTGGTGGTGGTGAATTCCTTAGTCTTCCGGGTGGCTTTCCATAGAGAGTAGTCGGTATCCTCATCTGCTGTAAGATTTTGCAAGTAGGAGTTCATAGATTCTTCTTTAATTTTCTGTATCTCTCTCCTGAGCTTTTGTGTTTTGTTATTTAAAATTGTTTTATATGCAGGATCCCTTGTCTGTTGCCATCTTCTCCTTGCTATTCTTTTTTCTTTAACTAAATCTCGAATCTCTATAGGGTAGTTGATACCTTTGGTGTTGTGTGTAATATCTTTAGTATTATTGTATGCTGCTTTTTGAAAGAGCTGTATACAGTGTTCAGCCTCTTCTTCAAGCCGTTCAGTCGTTCTCAGATTAATATTCAAGTTGATGTTTTCTTCTAGCTCCCTGCGAAATCTTTCCCAGTCAGTAGTTTTATTGGTCAGTGAGGGGCGAGCCGCTTTTTTTATAACCGTTTCACTCAGAGTTAGAATGACTGGTGAGTGATCTGAATCTAAATCGAAATTTTCTTCTACTTCAATAAAGTTAGGTGAAACCTTCCTTGTAATAAAAAAGTCCAACAAGTCTGGAATTTTGTTAACATCTGTGGGCCAATAAGTAGGCTTACCTGAAGAGTGGGTGTTGCAGTTTCTTTTTCGAATAGCTTTTCTTAGCTCCCTACCTTTGGTTGTCGTTAATCTAGAGCCCCATTCCACATGTTTGGCATTAAAATCTCCACCAATAATGAACCTTTCTCCTGAGTATTGTAGTAATGTTAGGTAGTCCTCTTCTTTGAGATTATGACGTGGAGGACAGTATACTGACCCGACTATTAATTTTTGTTTTGTTGATTTAATACCAACCATTGTACATTGAATGTACCGATCAAACCCGTTGTAAATTACTTTCCTCAAAATGATTAATTGATTCCTTAATAATTACCCCACTACCGCCCTTCGCTTGATTGTCTGGATGGATAGTATGATACATTTTATAACCTCTAAGCTTAATATAAGATTGACTTGTCATGTGAGTTTCTGATATAAGGCATATATCTATTTGCTGTGAATTCAAAAAAACTTCTAGTTCATGTCTTTTGTTTAGAATGCCATTGGCATTCCAGGTAGCTATTCTTAGGTCTTTAAAATCCATTATTTCCGCTTGAGTGTTGCATCACCGTTCCTATCTTCTAGTCTATCCAAACGTTTTGTTACTTCGCTCAGTGTAGCCATCATATTCTGCAGCATTTGCATAATACATGGTTCTTCTTTACGTGATGATAATTCGGATTCTGTTTTCTTATTTTCTGCCATTTCAGCGTAAGTAACTTCACTTTTCATTTTATTGGATGTAAATGACCGTCTTTCTGTTTGTTGATTATTTCCTCTAATCACATTTTCACGCCTCTTCTGTAGTTCCTTAGCGACTACACACCCCCTGTAGTTGGCTGGATGGGCTTCACCGCAATTAAAACATTTTGCTGGAGTATTCTTGGGCTTGGTACATTCTTTTGTCAAATGATTACCAGCGCATTTAACACAATAAGAATTTCTTCTGCAGAATTTTTGGGTATGGCCATATCTCTGACAGTTTTTACATTGTGGTATCATCCTGTTAGTTTTAAGAGCCTCAATTTTAACTTTCATATTACACAAGTGCTGGATAGCAAATACTTTTTTAATGTCTTCTGTGGTATCGAACGTTAGTACAAATAGTGGTAGTTTAATGTATCCCTTTTCTGTTTTTTTTAATTTGTTATCTACAGATATAATTTTAAAACCATTTTGGGCTAATTCATCAGAAATATCCTTAATTTCCCATGTTGGGTGTAGATTCCTAACCATTACTCTTATCGGTCTATCCTGTTTATTTTCATAGGTATGCCATTCTTGTGCAATATCATTCATATGTTTGGTTAACTTACGATATTCATTTGCATTTGCAACGTTGATTTTAAGTTGCTTATTGCTCATAAGGGCTGCTTAGGGCTCAAAATGTATTAATAAAAAAAACCATGAGGCGGACTTTATGCGGTCCGCGGTGTCATTGAACGGTTATTTTTCATTTGTAGTACCTACCACCAGCTGTACTTCACACCTCGCGGTCAGATATATATATGCTAATATTATGGTTTTATATTGCATTTACGA
Organism: Polydrusus cervinus; assembly: GCA_935413205.1. NCBI lineage: Eukaryota > Metazoa > Arthropoda > Insecta > Coleoptera > Curculionidae > Polydrusus > Polydrusus cervinus. The sequence continues at coordinate 577,690 of OW284511.1, read as the reverse complement.
AATAATTACTATATACGTCCGCGAAGAATTGCACTCTTACAACAAATTAAACTAAACCCCAAAATTGAATTATTGAACATTTTTCATAGTAAACAAAATATTTTTACTTTAGCGCTTAATTACCACGGAGATAGTTTAGATGTGATGACTTTTAGGACGGAATACAAGGGTGACATGTTTGTCAGCTATAAATACACAATCATTTAGTTGTCATATCCCATCATAGTTTAAAGCAGTAAAAATTTCCAAGCCTTATTTTTTTTGCTTAATTTTATGCAGATTTTCCAAAAAGCTTTTATCGTAAACTAATTTCTAATTTCCAATAAAAACTTTTAAAACGACCGTTTCGGAGCGTAATTGATGGATGCCATAAAATCGGATGTAAAAGCCGAATTTCCTAATTGAGGACGGGAGGAGGATCAATTTCTGCTTTATGATGGGTGTGAAGTTTGATATAGGAAAGCAATATCACAGATTACTTTCCTTGATGAGAAATGAAAATCCAAAACGCATTAAGGAAATTGGCACTGCTTTTATATTAATGTTAATTGCTTGGTGAATCCATTTCGGTTTCGAATTGATGTTCAAATACAGGGGGTATATTATACCATTAGCCAGTTTTTGCCAACCAACAAAATCCCGCTATTCGATTTTTCAGACGCTAAAATCTCGGCAACCACTGAGCCTGATACCCGAATTTTGCCGCTCAATATGAAACTAGTTTTTACCAAATTGTTTTTGTACTTTAAGAGGAGAAATTTTCTTTTGAAATATCGTTTACCAGGATTTTGTTGGTTGGCAAATTTGGTTACTACTTTATAATAGTACAGCTTCCAGGCAATAGCAGTAGCGGCTCGTAAACATTGAGTATGATACGTTTACTATATATTATAGCTGTCTGTCACTCAAATTTATATTTTCTTTCAGGTTTTTGACCAAAAACACATTGACAACTTTTTGGTGCTTAGATTCATAAATTAAAGAGCGATATGGTAGCTACTATCATAAGCGTATATAGGGGGAGGGGGAAAGCCCTATTAGGTATCTATCAAAATTTATCGTTCATGAGTACTTCGCCTCCCTCCCCCTATCTTGGTTGGAATTCCGAAGCTAGTTGAGAAGTGATGATGGTGTAGAGAACGGCAGGACCCTTTTAATCAAGGCGTATGAGCACGCGGGGGGTAATTTTTTTAGCAGTCCTATCGGGAGGTGTGAAGGTGAAGAGGTTTTTTTAGTTATTTTGAATCAGAAACCCGGTGGGCCCTAACTAACACTCTATGGACGCTCTTGGGTAATACATTTTATAATTTTAAAATGATCGATATTTTTTGAGAAGCGATAAAATAATAATGTGCCAAAACTTTAAATAACTTTTAGCATGTGATAAGGGCTCTTTATACTGGTCAAAGAGGGAATCCTAAAGATGGAGCTTTATCAATATTTTCAAAACCATTATAGTAATACCGATCATATAGAGACCCTAAATAAAATGTAACTAAAAGCGACGGAAAATTATCTACATTTATTTTGTAAATGTGTTTACCAGTGGCGTGCGGTCTATGCTAAACACAATTGTGTATTTTTCATCAATTTTTATTTATATTAGCCCTATTTATTTCTAATTATATGTAATTTATACCAAATCCAGCTTTAATTATTAAGAGGACCACATGATACATATACTAAGACGGTGCTGTCGACTTTGGCCTCGCTTCCCTCGCACCTTAGATGTTTTGAAACAGAACTATACGGGGTTTTGTTGGCCTTTAATAATGCAAGCGAACGTTTAAAAAGGGAACTCTAATGGTTTTTCTCACCAACAACTTTTACAAAAACATTAACTTAACTCTAACAGCGGCGAACTATGGCGCTTTTCCGCCTAGTGCCCCTTCAAAATAGACCCTAGCGCTTCCTTACATGAACATCTTAAGGCACGTCATTGATATTTACTAACCAAAAACGGTCAATCCCACCGTCATTATCAAGATAACTGTTTGCGCATCGCTTAACGTCCATACGCATCTACAGACGCCCTAAGGGCCAATTTTCTAGGGTAGATTTAAATCGCAAGGATCAGTTTAAATCGTAGATTGTCAGAAATTATCATTTTATAATGCAGGATTGACAGTAAAATTTTGAAAGTGATCAACGTGGTCATAACTTGTTATATTATTATAACTCTTAAATAAAACGTTGCTGTAAATCCCACATTACAACCCGGCCATTTCTGTAATAATTTAAACTGAATCTTTTCGTTTAACTCGACTTTATAAAATTGATACTTAGTGTTCAAAGATGATGCCAAAACTTCTTTGGATATGAAATAAATCGGTAAAAAAGTTTTACTTCGTGCAACCATTTTTAAATTATCCCTCGTATGCTGGCCCTCGTCTCTCACTCCTCGCCTCCACTTTTCTTAATATCTAATGGACATTAAATATTTATAACACAAAATAAATTGATTTTCGGTCCTTGTTTAACCCACACTTCAAGGTTAAGCAGATCTTGAAGCTTTTAAAGTAATTATTATTATGTGAGTGCTTTTCAGTCGGTATTGCGGTTTTCCTTAAGGAGAGAAAAGTTTTGATTACTTTTAAAATAAGCAAGATAATATTCTTTGGGAAGAGTATATTATCTTATAATGTCTGTTTATCAAAGGTAATGCTTTAAGCGATTATTATAAAGTATCGTTATAGTATTCCAGGAACGTGTTAAAGGTTAAAAATTAAAGAGGCAAGTTTATATAGAAGCGTATTACCAAAAAAAAAAACAAATATTTTATTTTACTTTCACATTTCTTTATTGCACAAAAATGTTTAGTTCTGTTGACTTACAGTGGAGCTGTTGAGATATTTATATACACACAGTGTTGTGTAGAGAAGATTGCAAGCTTACTTTACCCTATATTATAGAAGATCTATTGCATCGCAATGAATAAAATGATTAAAGTTTCCTGCTGCAATGTGTCATTTCAAGCATATTCATAAACGCGGCAACGATATCAGCAAATATAAAAAAAATTAATTAATTTCAATTTTAATAACATAACAGTTCTCTATTGCGTGTACCGGGTAACACAAGAAATCTGGTTATACCGAAAGTCAACTTTAAAGTTTTTATTGAAAATCCGCCATTTTTTCAAGGCTTAGATTCTATGGAAAATTCAATGACATATCACACATTTTCATTTGTTTTAAAATGGCCGCCAATATAAATTTTTTTGTCTCCTATAAAATCCACGACTTCGGGAAAACAAGGTAAGTAGAAAAGAGTGGACTATGAAAACGTAAAAATGGTTTATTTCAAACTACTTTATAATATGAAATAAACTTGTTCGAGAAAAATGTATACGTTGGGGATTTTTTATTTACAACCAGCTTTTTAAAAAAATTAAGCCGAATTTCTCGATGTTTTCAAATGGCAACCTATTGTTATATGTAGACTAATAACATGCAGTACAAAAAATAAATATCTTTTTGTCTTCTTAGTGTCGATTTAACGGTAAATTTTTTGTTTTTAAAATCCTATAAACCAGTAGAAATACCTGGGTTAATCGTAGTAGCAACACCTTTATCCATTAACCCCCTTTATTCGTTAAATTAGTTGTGCTATTTTATGATACTTGTCTTGCCGTTCGTTTAACTTATGTCAAATTAGGATTAGCTATACTTTTCCCTCGATCAAAAGTGACTTCTAAAAAAAAGCGTCTCGTTTTTTAAAACTTCTCTTTCGATCAAAAATAACTTCTAAAAAAAAGTACCCATGTGCGCAAATTCATGCCCTAAACACAATTGGGTGAGCACCCTTAGTTTCAGAGTGGGCCAGTGCCCACCCTTCATCCACCTGGCTCCGGCACTGTGTCAAATATACAGGAATGAATTTCTAGTATATTTTAAATGCCAAACAATATCCATTTTATTTACGCAAATATACGTATATGTACCTACTTTCTTCCTGGATCATTCGCTGACTAATCTACTAAATACTTACTTATTATATTATCTTTGTAAAAAGAGGATGCATTAATTTTTCTCTAGACAGAGAAGTTGACATGTCTCTGATATTCCTTATAAAATGAAATAAATAAAATTAAACAAACCAATTCATGAGAATTAACAATACTTTATTATTTACAAAAATAACAACAACATACCAAATAAAAATTCGCGATTGTTAATTTCGCATCACTTTACAGTTCTTGAAAAACAATCACTTATTTTTTTACAGAATCACTGAGAGATATTTACATGTTTTTGGGGTGTAATTGACAACAACTTAACAATGAAGGTATTTTAAGGTTTTTCGTTAAGTACATAGGTTTTAACATGTCAGTAAAGGATAATCTAAAATGGTCAGACTTTTAATATTTAAACATTTTTTGTAATAATAAGGCGAATATTATAAGATCCGGAATTTATCCCTGGATTTTTTATTGGCCATTGAAGTAGATCAATAGTTAAAACAATTTTAACGTAGTCATTATGAATTAACATACTTATTATGTTTATTTTGAAAATAAAAAAATCTGAAATATTTTTTATTAGTAATAAACTTAACATTTATTGAGTTATGGGGTTTCGGTATTAATAATCTAAATACCGATATTCAAAATTTTCTATTTTTACAAAATTTTAGTTTCATTTAAAATGTTTGAGAAAACCCGTAATTTTCAATGATGGTTAAAATGGCGCCCTCTAACGACCACCGCAAAAATCAAAAGCAGATAATTATAATTTAAATGATAGTTGGAGGGTTGAAGCCTGTTTCTAAACGAACAGTTGGTCATAAGTTTTTCAAGATTACAAGACATTTTTTAAAGTTTGATACTGAATGTACTGAATTAATTTTTTTATGAAATAATTATTAAGGGGAACAATAAGACACTTTAGGTCTTTCTCACGCAGTATAAATATTAAAAAACGAAATAATTATTATTATTCTCTACTTAAAAGTTTTGGACATTACATTATCAGGAGTAACAAAATATATTTTAAATAAAATAAAGGGAATTGGTGACTATTGTCAACATATTATCAGATTTAAAGAGAATATTTTTTGTATTTAAGGAGTCACAAAAAATTATAAAGAGGTTATAACTAAAATTTTAAATTTGGGAAAACGTACATTATCCATTGAAATTTCTCCATACAAAATGCCTCTATAAATTTAAAGTATAAAATCTATATTTATACTATTCTTTCCGAAATTTATGTGTTCTCCAAGAACAATCATTTTTACTATAATATATAGCATCAATTCCACTATTTATCTTTAAAAACTTTCTGATTTCGTAAATACAAGTTAAGAAAAAAAATTAAACGTAGCTCCTCAAAAAAAACACAACCATAATATAAACAATGGCTATAAATCCAATCTACAATTAAAACTTTTGCCGCAATTTTCTACATCAGAACACAAAACACAACTGTGCTTAAAAGATTTTATAACATGTTTTTAGGCAACTCAATATTGAAAATTATACACGAACATTAATAAGCAACCAAACATGGACGCCATTATTCATTATCAGATTGAAATCGTTAGAGACGGTGAGAAGCCAGTGGCAACTCGAGAAACACCAGTCACCATTCAAACCCAGTTCCGTTGATGCGCCCACACTGGCGTCTGCCCAACTCGGTGTAAGGGGTATTTACCCAACTTTTTAGACAGTAGGTTAAAAAAAGGAGTGTTTCTCTAGGAGGAGACACCCATTTAAATAGAATGCGTCAGTTCCATAACACCCTGTATAATACGAATGTAATTAAAATTTAAAACCTGGTTTAGAATGGTAGAATACAGGAATATTTTAATTTGGTATTTAATGTATTTATGTCAAGTTGTATAAAGATTTTTAACCACAATTAACTAACCAACAAGTTTGACTGTGACATACATTACATTGGCAAAAATGATTTTGTTACAATCATACTGGCCCAGTTACCTTAATTTATAATTTACTAATTAGGTACCTTGATTGTGAGTACATAGTGCCTGTCAATGTCTTTTTTGTCACAGTCAAACTTGCTGGTTAGTTAATTGTAGTTAAAAATATTTATGCAACCTAACATTAATATTGTATTTTGTTACCCAAATTGTAAAAAGTAAAACCTTTCTTAGCAAAACCCAAGAATGATTTATGTTATAAAAATGAGCTTTTAAGAAAAATATGAAGATTTGCAAACTAACTATAAATATTAATATATCCACATATTATACACAATATGGCGCTAATATAAACAAGCGAATCATGCAAAACTATCCCCAATATGCGTTTTGAATCGAGGCCGTGGAGTTTGCGCAGTAAGGTAGAATGGTATCGATGGCCACAACCATTTGACAGAACTGGAACGGCTTTATTTATAGTTTGTCGTTATTCGTCGCCTTATTTTGATCTTCAGTGTGATTTCAGGTGTGATTATTTATAAAACTTGTTTTGTTTGCAATATTTTACCCCAACTAATATGGTAACGTTAAATAAATTTTTGTAAAATTGTTAAAAGCCGGTTCTGTCGAATATTTTGGTGAATCTACATGCAAATTTCTGAAATAACTAAACGCCCAGAGTGGGGACATTATTGAAGTGTGGTATTTTGGTATTAGCCATATATTGTATATAAAAGTATAGTGGAGAGGAATTGTTTTAAAAATCTGACCATTTTTTCAGTAAACTCGAATTACGGAGATTTTTCCAATTTACATTATAATTTTTCTTTCTTGTAACAAAATTGTCTCTTGGTCACAAATTAAACAGAGTTTATATCACTTTAAAAGAATGATATGCTGGGAAGACCGAACCAAAAATGCCAATGAGTGGAAATGCTGCTTGATTATTGCACGTCCTGACAGCGCCCGGCTACCACGGAATAACTGAAAATAAAAAAAAAATGTTTATTTTAAATATGACCCATTGGTACCTGCCATAATATTGTATTACCTAACAAATGCGGTAAGTGATACTTTACCGTACGGTACAACAGTTGATCGAACGACGTAAAGAGCAGATCGGTAACCACCGAGGACGGTAAAGACACTTTGCGCATATGCTTGGTACCACATTTTATCTACGATCTATCTATTATAGCTTTCAAGCGGATCTGTTGTCCATATCGCACGAGAAGGTACTTCCGAACATGACATGGACAATCCACTCGAGTTATATAGTACATTTTTTTCTACGACCGACGAAATTTATTTTTTAAAAAAGACAAGATTCGAACCAACAACCTTATAGGGTCCAAAGGTCTTACCGCTCAGCTAAATGCTCTTGTTAGAATATAATATAGTAAAAGTAATTCAATAATAACTCTACTACATTAGTAATAAAACTAATATGTAGATACGAACATATTATTGTGCTAGGTATATTGTATAAAAATCAGGGGTCCAAAATGAAAAAGGAATTTTTTACGCCTTTAGGACCACTGACTTGTGGTGGTGATCTGTGATCTGCTAAAAATAAAAAGTTTTTCAGTATTTTGTGAGTTCGTGGGGTATTTCTTTAAAAAAAGAAAAAATTTCTCGTGGGAAAGTTAATTTTGAAAGGTTGGCAACACTGTTTATCAATTAACTGTGATAAGGGTCAATAGATTGTTACAGTAGTACCTAGAAATAATTGAAAATATTAAGAATATATGGTAAAAACAAGAGTTTTGATTTTTAATGATCTCCCAGACGAACGCGGTGTGGTGGTAACGGCGATGGTGTCGGTAAACACCTAGCGGTACACCGCGTTCCTTTTTTTTGTCTTTTCACACCAACGCGACGCGATGCGATTTTTATTGTTCTGTGAATTTAATCTACAAATATATGTCAAAACAACATTCGAAGTCAGCGCTACAATCGAACTTTTAACACAAAACACGTGGCTAATGTGCCGATTAGCGGCGAAAACAGTGCTGATAGCGTTGTTAAAATAAAACGCTGTCACAGCGAGAAACGCGACTTCGGCTTCGACACCGCAGCGGTGTGGGTCGCCCAATTTACCGCTCTGTGTTCTATAGCATCGCGTCGAAACCGTCACCGCAGCACCGCGTTGGTATGGAGGATCCTTTGGGCTTACGCAATTTGATATCAAGTTTTCAAATTTTGACGTTTGTTAAAGTTCTGATATCATCTTTAATATTATTAAATGGCAACTTAGGTTATGGTTTAATTTTGGTACAGAATAATATAATTAGAGACATTTTAGTTAATTAAATCATTATTTAATTTTAATACTAAAGTTCTCTTTAGCATCTTGAAATATTAATAACGTCGAAAGTGTGTATTAAGTTTACGGACATAAACGAACTGAAATTTTAATGGAAAAAGTAAATTTTCTCCGAGGATAATTTCATTATAAAGACGAGAAACAAAGTTTATAATCTCCGCAAAGGCTCATCAATATGCTTTTTAATGTAATTTGCCTGGTTTCTCGGGCAATTAATACTTTGTGGCATTAAATTTGTAACATAAAACAATACTTTAAACGCATTTAAATATCAAAATGGAAAGCGGGCGCATTATAGAGCTTTTAGGCCCATTTTGGGCTCATTTTGTATATAAGAACCGGCCTTGGAGATTGTGTTTGTTGTTTAAAAGCAGTTTTTGTTGAATTCTAAAGGCCATAAATTTAGGTAACGTACGTATAACTCTGTGCCCCCTGAAGACGTATTCCTTCCTGAGATAATTTAAAAAATCTACAAAGCTCGCCTAGAACAGAACTTTTCGCAGTACATAAAAAATTCATCCATAAAATATTTGATAGTCTAGAGGACGAAGAATATTGTTCTAAGGGCCAAGACAGTAACAACCAGGAACTGTGTAGGATATGGATATTTTTGAATTGATTAAATTCATGTTATTTTGAAAAAATTCTGCATATCTTTAAAACACAATAATACCCATCAAAACTGGTGAAAGCCTTAAAGTCAAAAACTCGATATTGTTGAGTTTAAATAATACCTGGGGAATATAACGTAAGACAAAAAAGTCCTTAAAGTGTGTTCTGGAATTGATCCTGCATATCTTCTAAAAGAAATATATAACGGTAAAGTTTTTACGTAATTTAGGCATGCGGGATCAATTTTACAGCATACTTTAAATACTTTTTTCTTATTTTACGTTATTTTATATAACAGGAGACATAAACTCTGTATTATTTTAACGATATACATTAAAGTTAAAATAGCAATCAAAAGGGTATAACTACATGGTGGTGGGTCATCGAAAACGAAATAAAGACATTTACTGGCAGCTCAGTTCCCAGACACAAAATGAACTAAAGTACATGGATTTTACATCTCTATAAAGGAAATCGAAATACCTTTAAAATAAGGTATCACCGAATCCTCTTTCCATTTAAAATTTGGGGGTGCCACCCCCGCCCAGAGGGCTGCAGGTGTTAACATGATTTTTTGCCAATAATGTGTCCCCCTCGAAACCACTAAACAAATTATTGATTTTTTTTATCAACGGAAAAAAAACCAAAAGTGGTATCTATGTGGGCGTAGAAAATAAATTATTATTATTATAAAATAATTACTTAGGTAGTATTGTAAAAAATACTGAGAATTATTTTTTTGTATAGAAATGACTTTCTGACACTCTATAATATCTGAAAAAGAAGAAGAAGAAAAAAGATAAATTTAAGAAGTTTTTAAAAATCCAATAATAATCATGGCCGGGATTCAGGACAAGAGAACGCAATGTTTTGGGTCCAATTTTATATACAGATGGAGAAGATATTAGAAATATTGGTAAGATGCTCTTAAAGTAAACTGAAAATATTGAAATACACGCTACTCCAAAATATATTGGTGTAAATTTGTAGACTTTTATTAAATTCTGTATAAACGAAATAAATAGTTACAAGTGACCGAAATTGCACACTCGGTTTATCGACTTAAAACCTAAAACAGCAGTACGCGTTTAAGTAAAATATTTTTTCATTATAGCATTAGACCTAAAAAGCTATACGTAGTATTCTTTCCCCCAAAGAAGTTTAGATTACTTAGGGTGGCGTCGCTTTAACACTTAGTCATAGTACTTACACTTTACATTAGTGTTGATCCTTTTTTTGGAACTAAAAGAAGCTTTTAAGACTAATGCAGCAGTAAAAGCATTAGGTTTCTAGTGCAATTCGTTATTCTCTCAAATGGAGTAGGTAGGACGATATTGAAATAAATCCGCTGTTTCAGTAACAAAAATAATGTTACAATGTTTTTGAAGAATTAAGTGGATCCGACTGCGCTACAATTTGCCGTGTTAAATTGCAATTCTTCGTGGCCCGAATTATAAAAACCGAACAAATCATTGAGTTTTTTTCACCAATGGAAATGTGGTATCGAGGGTGGTATCTATGTGTACAGAGAAAACATTATGGTTGTATCAAAGAGAAACTCATTAAATTATTGGCAGACTGTATTTTATATTCCTGAATAACTGTTTTATTTGTTTTATGCTTAACCGAGGGTTGTTTTATAATAACGATTATCATTTGAAGATCTCATTTGTTTTGTATGAAAATGTCACTGGGTTTTAATGATACGATATATCATAGCCATAATAGCATATTAAAACATAAGTTTTATAAGACAAATTCTAGAGCACGCGTTGGTTTAGGACACGAGCCGCGTAGCGGGGAGTGTCCTAATTAGACGAGTGCTCTAAAATTCGTCTTATGGAACGAATATTTTATAATACTTTTTCTATTTGGGTCATTTTTAAGGAAATTCAAATAAAAATTTAGTTTTCAGTCAAAATTTTTATTTTTTTTGAGGTTGGCAACACTAACAGAAACAGAAAGTTGGTGTGGTCACAGAAGAGAAAAGGGATTAGTATGGTGCACAAAACACGGACTTCTCGCATGGTGTGCCATGAATTTCAAAACGGTATTGTGTTGTTACCAAAATGAATAAAATAATTGCCTATGCAACCCAATGGAAACCCATAATGAAGACTTTATGGTTCCCAAATAGAAAAAAGTATTTAAATTTAAACACCATTGGCTTTCAATAACAAGCTATGATTGTGGCAAAACAAGCCACAATGCGTTCAAATAGATTTTCCCATGGGGATATGTAATTTCTCTAATGAAAATGGAGATCTCGTATTCCTAAACTCATTTCGTAAGGAAAATTTCCAATAAGACCACTGGAACTCCAGTTTATTATTTCCCCAAGTAAATAAATTCCACCGCTTAAAGAATTGAGGCCCACAAGTAAATATTCCATTACACAATGCACTAATATAGAACTCGCTTAGAAAAATACTATAGGAGGCCAGGCGACGACGCGACAGCAGCCAAAAGAGAAATATGTCCCTCATCCACGCGAAGAAGTGTTGCCTACCTTTTTTATGATTAAATTAAACATAATAATTACCATTGAAATAAAAGAAATTAAATTTATTTTAATATTTCCAAGTAACCGATTGGATAATATATAATCACTTGTTTAAAACAATATGTAATTTATTTAAATTACAGTATTATTTATTATATAAATTAGTTATGCTCTTGATACAATATTGTTTTTTGGTTTTACAGGTAATCTTAAAGTTTATCGGTTTTTAATATATAGGTACTGTAATTGGAAAAAGTCTTAATTGATTAAATATTATTTAATTATTTAAACAAGTCAAATGTATAATTTTGTAATATTTTAATTTCATTGATTTAAATGTAATCTATTGTATTAAGCTTATTTTTTATTGAAACAATTTAAAGGCAGTCAATAAACATTGGTGTTAACATAATTTTTTTTCTGTGTCACAGATGGCCAGGATTCGCGCCAAGAAAACGCAACGTTTTTGGTCTAATTTATTATACATATATAATTTCGCATGGAACTTCTAACCTTGGGGAAGAATTTGGAAAATGGAAACCAACCTCCGATTTACTATGTTAAACCGTTAAAACCGTTTTTTTGGTTTAACATGGTAAATCGGAGGTTGGTTTCCTTGGATAGATAATGAAAAACTAAGATAGGGAGGTGAAAACCATTTTTCTCTAAGATGAACCGTTCCAATGTTACAGCCTGTCAAAGTCAAAAAATGCCATATTTTAAACGTCAATTACTCAAAAACAATTGAATTTAGACATATGACATTTTATACAAAATATACGTGGAATTGTATAGGGAATTAGAAAAGTATATAATATATAGGGTGTTCCATTTAAAAAAATGCAAGTTTAGTCCGCCACACTTTTTTGAGCCACCCTGTATAATGTAAAATATTTTTAAAAGATGCCGCTTTTAAGTCGATACCTTATGCTGGTTTAGTATTTGTGATAAGCTCCTCGATAATGATTTAATCTTCCATCCCCGCCACGTTGGCGGACCCGGTATATTTCTCTTATTTATTTTTACCTATGTGCGAAATTCTAGAAAAAAATTGTTAGGCACACAACATACCCACATTTAACCGTTTTCGGAATATCGAATTTTGAATATAATTAGCTAATAAATCAGAACAATAAAAAGAAAATACGTTTTAGTAAACAATAATTTCGAATCCTATTTTACAAGATGCTTAAAGCGCGTCCACTGTTTACCTCTTGATATTAATGAATTTGTCGAACAAACATGTCTAGCAAATCTAAAAGGATATTAGGAGAAATACTGGAAATTTTACGCATTATTCTCTCTGGCAACTTTTCTATAATTTGTGGCCTGTTTTTGTATACTAAGTTTTTTATATGACCCCACAGAAAAAAATTAAAAGGGTTTATATCACGGTACCGTTGGGCATTCAAGCACCCCTTCGTCCAATCTATTAATTAGAAAGAGTTTCTTCTAGATATTCCCGCACGACCCGTCTAGCCCCATTTTGTTGAAACCATATTTGTTCGGTCGGTAAATTGGAATTATTATATTAATCATATTTACATTATATAACAACCAAAAGAATTAATTTAAGGTTCATTAAAAAGGTGAAATTCGGTGAGCGGAGCAAATGGGGAAGCAACGAAGACTAAAAATTTAAAATAAATTGAAAAATTTTGAAAATGCGTTCATTTTAAATAATATGTTGTGTAAATAGTCAAGTAATAGATGTTACTACATCTTGAAATTCGTTAGGCGGAGCAACTGGGGCTACAAGGCCGAATAAAAGTACACAAAAAGGAAAAATGTAAAAAATACCTTATAAGCAATAAAATAAGATGTAAATGGTCGAGTAATAGATTTTGAATAGAATTGCATTATTATAGAGCCTTCTATGATGGTTTCAGTTAAACGCCGACCGGTGTAAGGAAACTGCGTGTATGAAACGAGAAACTAATAATTATTATGAATAGTAAGAAGTGAGATTTCCATGGCGTCGAGTTGTTCTTAGTTCGTTATATTAGTTATTGTTTTGTAATCAGTGTTTTTTATTAGAACTAAACACAATTTATCTCGTGCATGCGTCCCAGCAATATCAGTCAGATTGTCTGAATTCTGCAATTTCTAATAACTTGCAATGTTTAATTTTATGATATTATCTTGGTGTTATTATAGAATAGAGTACACGATACATTTAGTAGATAGTAGATAAAACAAAACGCATAATAATGTGAATTTCTATAAAAATGAAATTCTCTTGATTTTAAATATTTATTCTAGGGTAGGCAATGCCTTTTTACCTACATTGTCTGCACGCCACTGCGCCGTTACTCTATTTACACCTGTTTAGTAAGCTTAATTATAAAGAATGATTTTTTTTCGAAAGTGAACACACTGTAATAATATATTTAAGATCTCACTGTCATTTAATAAAGAGAGCTTAATTAACAATATTTATTTCTACATAATCGCTGGAGAATTTACAAAACGCGGCAACGTAGGGTAACGCTCGTCTTTTCAAGAGCAATCAAATCCTCATAACATGTTTTAGCGCTGGCAACCAGGAATACATAATATGATTTATAGTTTAAGTAAATGTTCATAGACTGTTAGTATAATTGAATCCATGTGGTTTCTCTTATAAAATAGCTTACATACCAGTTAAACAATCTTTTAAAAATATGGACTATGACATATATTCGGTACGTTCTCCACCATCAGTTAGATAGATCTAAAATACTATACGTGGAATTAAAGTCATTTATAGCTTTCAGTCGACGAGTCCGAGTCTCGCCTGTCCATTACGTGCGGCCCTGGTTAGGGTAATATAATTTACTAAATTAATTTTGGATTAAATTTAATCTCATATAATTAAAGCATCGGTTGTCTGCGTTAAAGGACTACGGGCACAGCGAGCGTGTCGGCCATTTTCTCTTTGATTGAAAATGTAATTACTTTACGGACATCAAAGGACGAAATTTTTATTTTATGAATCTTTTAAACGTTTTGGACTAATTAAAATTGTGGTTGAAAATTATGTAAACAAATAATTTAGGATGCTTTTACTTCGTTTTTAGTTTCTGTTCTTTCATCGAATCCCAGACAAAAATGAGCCATGATATGGCGGAACGCGAAGGGATCTGCACTCTGCTTCAGTTTTTATTGGTTTGGTTCTGTCATTCTAGAATACTTTGGAGATGTCAAACATGGCCGTTACTAGATAGCTAGGGGCTACAGCCATCTTGGTAGGTACTTACACAGTTAACTGATATTTAGTACACCACTTTTCTTTTTTTAGAGTCTTTAGGTCATAACCTAAGCCATAATATAGAGAAACTCGTCTTAAAATGGATCTAATAAAATAAAAGGGAACTAGACCCTGCACAACAGAAATTTAACTACCCGACCAGGCCCATCTACCAAGAATAGGAGAAAAAAGTCCAAAAATCCTCCGATGTGCTATAGATTAAATGTCACACATTTATATGTTTTATCTATTTAACTGATGCTATTCAATGGTGAAATGGTCAATTACATACCGGTTGTGTGTTAATTATCACTTTTCATAGCCATTGAAAAAAAAGGTTTTGTTTAAAATAATTTTCGTTTTGAAATTCGTATAGCTTTTCTAGGTGATTTGGAAAAAACGTTTTTGTCATCCCAAAAGATAGACCACTAGTAGCCCCAGAGATAGATCTGATCTGATTTTTAATTTTAGAACAGAAATATAGTAAAAACCTGATTAATTATACCCTGACGTCATATAACTGATAATTGCTTGCCAATTCATTTACACAAAATTTACATTTAGCTCATACTTGAAAAACAGTTCTCGTTCTACGTTACATAATGAACAAAAACATATTCCAGTAATTGGGTGTGTTAAATTTTGATTTAATTAAGGCTTGTTATAGATATCTGACAATTACGTGGCATTGTGTCGTTGGGCTTTGTCTCCCTAATTAGACAATCCGTTGTTTCAAAACGAAGCTAAAAATGGCAAGAAAGACTATAAAGTATACAAACAAGGCCTCATTAGACCGATCGACGAGGTATTTTAACAATGGTTCTTTGAGTGGAATAAGCGCATTGATCCGCCGAAATTGCTAATTGACCAGCGATAGATTTTGCAAAAAACACTATGCATTGGTGCCTAATTAATGTAGTACTTAGTTCACATTAAAGTCACGTAGCTCATGCCAATTATTTTTTGTTCAATGGGCGTAGGAAAGGCCAGTCTTTTTTTTGTTGTTACGAGAAAAAGTTTTTAAAAGTGTACAAACACGTTTCTGAAATTAAATAAAAATGAATTGTGAAAGGCTTTAAATTGCTCCGAATTAGAAAAATATAGAGAATACAAAACAGGATTTCGATGGATACTATAGAGCAATTATTACTTTTAAGTATGTTTTGCAATAGCTTATCTTAGCAATGTAGACAATAAAAGAACTTATTTCACTAGCAGCCGTAATTTTCAGGAATTTGTTGTCTGACTTCCCACACCTTCACATTTGTAGCCACTGTCTCATTTCAAATATCTTAATGTATATTTACATATACACGGCGAAGATACACAGTGAATACCCTCTTTAATTCGCCAGAACCACTTAAAAACCGTGCTCACCCTTCCGACCGCGATATGGACAATCCACTCGAGTTGTACAGTATATTTTTTCACGACCCAACTTACTAGTTTTATTAAGATTTTTTTTTTAAATCAGTGATCGGCAATTGAACGTATGACCACAAGATCCAAAGTCGTACCAAATGTCTGCTTGGACAAATGGAAATAAGAGTAAACAGAATTTAATAACAATGCTACATGGAATTATTTCCCTACCTTGGATTCCCTATCCATTTAGCCTAAGCTAATAAATAGATGCATTATTGATAATACTATTATAGATGCGTATATACAGGGTGATACTTCTCTTTTAGCTGTGTATAGAAGGTATTAAATTCAACAACATTTTCAAATACCTTTTTTTTTAAACTCAAAAATAAGGTACTTACATTAATTTATTACACTATGGATCAAATACGGTTCTGCCTAACTTGCCCGTTGATTAACATTAAGAAATCTTCTGGGTGTAGGATGAACCCGCAAGGGAAAGCGTTCTGCGTATAATCTCGAAGCAGCAGCCGCACTTTGACGACACTCACCATAAATTAGCACCATATCTACCAGTTCATTGTTTTCAAATTTTACGATTTTTACGTGTCGCCAATTTAAAATTAACTTGCTTCAGAAAAACACACCGCATAACCAATAACTCGTACCGACCCGTAAATTGCATAACTAATAAGAAATAAGACAAACATATAAAATATAGCACGCTACGTTTTGTTTACCAGGCCTCCACTTAGATTTTTTAATTCTGTACCTATCTTGCCTATTTTAAAGTTTTTTGAAAAAGGTATTTGAAAATGTTGTTTATTTTAATGCATTCTATACACAGCTTAAAAATAAGTATTAACTTAGGAATCACCCTGTATATTTTGTTATATTGAACAAATTAATAAACACATTGTACAATAGGTAATATACATAAAAACTAATAAATACATTTTTTTAAAAAGGCGGAGCCTCACAAATTGTGACTGATCAGTAATTCAATGAGAAACAACATTTTTATAACAATGTTGCCAACTCGTGAAAAATTTCTAAACTTGGGGTGAACATTAAGTTTCAAAGCACAGGGGAATAATAGGTTTCTAAAGGGAAAAGGAATTATTTTACGCAAAGCGTAATATTCGTAGGATATTCTTTAGGACCACTTGTGGTTGTGATCTGCTAAAAATAGGACTTTTTCAGAATTTTGTGTATTCGTGGGATTTTTGTTAAAAAATGGAAAATTTTATTTTTAAAAGTTGCATCACTAACAAGAATAAATATGAAATTATATGGGTTTAGTTAACTGAAATAGCTCATTTATCCAGTCACTTTAATCTAAAGGAAACAGCAATATCCATATGAGAGTAGAAAAACATGTGTGTGCAGCAATAATACTTTAAACAAGACTGATTTAAATTAACTTAATTCGGTGTACACCTCAATGTAAAATTGTTTTAATAAAAATACATTACTACACAGTTTTCAATAAATGTAATCTTCAAGCCAACAAAAGTTAATAACTCGTTAACTCCCACTTTATTTTTCAACACCATTCTTTAATTTTCCGTTTATACAGCAATAAGTTAAAAGCGAAATTCCTCTTGCATTCCCATCTAATTGCAGTGAAGCATCTCGCTTGCAAACCACCAACTGAGTAATTATTTTCTCTTACAACTTTAATCATTATTAAGTTATTTTAATTACACTCAAACAGACTATTTATTTTGTTTGATTTTAGTTACGGAAAACGGCGTTAGAGCGAACGCAGTTTTTTACAACTTTAATCGAATAGAAGGTAAAAATAAGAACACAAAGTCTTCCTCCACTGATATATTATAGAAATATTTAGTCAACTTCTCTACATGTTTCGAATGCAGAAGCATTCATCTTCAGGAGAAAAATTAAAGAAGAAAGGGCCAGCAGATATCACCCTAACTGAGCAACATAAATATAGGTTCGGTATAAAATGAATGAAGAAATCAATACACATTGCATTGTGAATAAGAAAAGTATATGGGTTGAGACTTAAGGTACTGTGAAAACTTTAAAGGTGGAGTGAAAGATTTAACATCTTTGTGTGGAAGAACTGTCGAGAAATCAGAATGAAGTAAAAGGGAATGATCATTAAGCAAGCTATTAGCTAGTCATTAGAGAAAAACATATTTTTTTTGGAGAAGTAAATAAAAGTGTGAGGGACTATTAAAAATTCATTGGGAATTTAATTTAATTTAAAACATAATTGCAGGATGTAAACCTCAAAGGTTTACGAATAAACGTAATTAAAGTGGAAAAATAAACATTTAATTTTACAAAATTCTAACATTTTGGCTTTATGGAAGAAAAAAATTTTTTTAATTCAGCTCGACCGCTACCGCGTGCTTTTTTTTGGAAATTAATAGTCTTCTTCCTCACACTTTTATTTACTTCTCCAAAAAAATATGTTTTTCTCTAATGACTAGCTAATAGCTTGCTTAATGATCATTCCCTTTTACTTCATTCTGATTTCTCGACAGTTCTTCCACACAAAGATGTTAAATCTTTTACTCCACCTTTAAAGTTTTCACAGTACCTTAAGTCTCAACCCATATACTTTTCTTATTCACAATGCAATGTGTATTGATTTCTTCATTCATTTTATACCGAACCTATATTTATGTTGCTCAGTTAGGGTGATATCTGCTGGCCCTTTCTTCTTTAATTTTTCTCCTGAAGATGAATGCTTCTGCATTCGAAACATGTAGAGAAGTTGACTTAATATATCAGTGGAGGAAGACTTTGTGTTCTTATTTTTACCTTCTATATTCCCACTCCACTTTAAGTATGGATTACTTCTTCAAGTTTTAATCGAATAGTTTTTAATTTTTTTTTTAAAGATTGCATTGGTGTGCATCAGTGTATGTAAATATAGTATGATTTTTAATAATTTTAAACTAACCTACTTTAGAAGAAAAGTTTCCTTTCATTTCGTTAGATCTATCCTTAGACGCGTTCCGTCATATCACGGATCATCAGTAAGGTTAGGATCTAAGGAAAAAAAGGAAAAGTGGAAACATATTTTGTATTAAATTCTTTATATGAGAAGTATTTTATCTTTATTTTAACAAAGAGGTCGGTGCCACGTGGCGGCGCCATACACGCCAGCCGTTTTAAAGTAAATATATAAAAAGGTTTTGTTACGCACTGTGGTTAAATGTGCATTGTTTTTCTTACCTGTAACGATGTTGGTATCTAATATTCAGTCCCTACTTCTGCGCGGCCGCCCCACTTTACCCTTCCGGACTGTCGGCGCCGCGGCTGAGCTTTTGAGCAATTTGTGCCAGTCTTGTTCGCATACCAGACTTCCTGCGAGCATATAATACCTAAAAATAAACATTTTGTTTTATGCACAGGAATTACATAGGAAAATATATAAAAAGATTGTTTAACCCCTTATTAGTATTATATATTAAAATGCTAGTAAGAAATAATGTGGCAGGAATTACCAAAATCAGATTATAACATTTAAATTCTAATAAAGTGTATTCAATTTCACGGGAAACTGCTAAAACATAAACGATTCTTAGACCCTACATGATCATACGGACTGACAGTCCTGAATGATACCAATCCTTCGTCATTCTCGCATCAGTCTTGTTTCTAATAAGAATTTACATCAGTCGGGCCATCAATCCTTAAAATTCGCCCAGTATTACTGCCGTATACATTGGTGTGACTGTCATTGCCAATTAGGCTATCCAACGATGTGTCAAAATGGCAGCTGGATGGCAAATACTGCTTTGTAATTGGTACACGTGACCATAAAAATAATGTTGCTGGTGGCACTTAACTGGTGACTCAATGCTTTTTGCCATCCAACCGCCATATTGAATTACGTGGTTTGGATTCCCTAATGCCTTGGTAAACTGTCAGTAAATATGATCATGTAGGGTGCAAACTGGACACCCTTTAATGTGATTTATTTACATTTCCTAATACAAGCAACAAAAAACATTCATTTTTTTTTTACCGCAGCGCGTAGATACAGATTCAACACGGACTTGACATGAATGTCATATGTACCTACTTAAAATGGGCGTAGTCTTACGATGATTTATCAATTCTCTGTTTTGATTGGCAGGATGGATTTGAATTTATTATGTATGTTTACAGATACAGTGGCCTAGTGGGGGTTTCATTTAGGCAAATATTGTTTTACTGTTTCATTTCAAATTGGATACACTTTACCACTCACATAAAATTTGACAGTTTTATTTTAATTTTGACAACTCTTGTAACTTTTTCTATGGCTCCTAAGTTGGTAACATTTTGAAAAATATTTTCTTTTATATAATATACTTATTGAATGATAGAATAGTTTTGGACTTGCATTGTCTTTAATTTGTTTTTACATCACAACGTTTCAACTGGTAAGTATCTCCAGTCGTCTTCAGGTGAATACTAAATAAGTAAAGTAACTACAGCTCTATTTATACTAGCTAGATGTACTGGAGCATGACTGAGATGGGTGCAGTCATGCGTTTAATTCTTGTACGGTATTTTAAGTTTACATCTACTTAACAAAGGTTTCCAGATATTTCTTATATCTAGTGAGGGCTTACTAAAACAATCTGGGTTCTGGTATATGATAGCAGCTTCCTTGAACTTCCTCTTCCTCCAATGTGGTTCTTTGTGCAGGATTCGAGCTTCTGTCCACTTAATGTGATGACCGTGTGTCCAGGCATGGTCAGCTGCCCCTGATTTTTCGGTTTCCTCTTCCTCCAATGTGGTTCTTTGTGCAGGATTCGAGCTTCTGTCCACTTAATGTGATGACCGTGTGTCCAGGCATGGTCAGCTGCCCCTGATTTTTCGGTTTCTAAAGGAAAACCGAAAAATCAGGGGCAGCTGACCATGCCTGGACACACGGTCATCACATTAAGTGGACAGAAGCTCGAATCCTGCACAAAGAACCACATTGAAGGAAGAGGAAGTTCAAGGAAGCTGCTATCATATACCAGAAACCAGATTGTTTTAGTAAGCCCTCACTAGATATAAGAAATATCTGGAAACCTTTGTTAAGTAGATGTAAACTTAAAATACCGTACAAGAATTAAACGCATGACTGCACCCATCTCAGTCATGCTCCAGTAGGTACATCTAGCTAGTATAAATAGAGCTGTAGTTACTTTACTTATTTAGTATTCACCTGAAGACGACTGGAGACACTTACCAGTTGAAACGTTGTGATGTAAAACAAATTAAAGACAATGCAAGTCCAAATTATTCTATCATTCAAGAAACATCATTGTCTCCAACCTTCAAACAGACACTATAATATACTTAATCCAAGAAATTCTTAACTTTGATAATATTGAAGATTTCAGTTATAACAAAGTATTTATTATTTTTTAAATATCATTAAAAGAAGATTATGACGTTGTATATTTCCAGATTTGGAGATTTTTTAATAAGTACATTTTAGTATTGTTAAATGTTGGTAACACTGCAGCCGAAAAAAAACACTGCTTAGGACCGATCATATTTTAGTTTTGGGAGTCCAGAATCAGTGCATAGTAGTGATATGCAACTTGAATGGGTACTTTTAAAAGTAGCAAATGCTAACGGATACTTATGAACCATGTATCGAATACTATTTATGCCTGATTTTAGATAAATACGAACAAATTAAAATTAAAGTATAATAACGGTATTTCTATTTTTTAAATTTTTTTAAAAATTACTGTATTACTTACAAAATTAAATCTATACTGACTCAGTTTCTAAATAAGTACAATAGTTAATAAGTAAAATTTTAAAAACCAGTCCTAACTCTGACTAACTCTTTTGTTTCTGGCAACAATGGGCCTTTTTACTATAATCGAATTTATCATTCAGCATTAAAACTTATTGAAAATATATCGTCGTAAATAAAACTCCTGCAGAAGTCAAACAAACTTTTTTTAGAACCAATAAAGACGCCGCGAAAGCAGAAAATTTGAAAACATAGGATGAGGAGAGATGTATGTCATCCTTTAGCGGCGGAATTTTTATTTTTGGCAGTTCCACTGATTATAATTTATAATGGAATCTTTGCTTTGATAACTTAAATAGAGATAAACAGATTAGAAACAGGACACCAGACTCGCAACATCAGTCGAGTGGAAGCGCGTCGCAAGTGCGCCGTCCCCTGCGGCTCATTGCTTGGATTTTTTGTGACGTAGGTAGGAGGTTTCGCTTGTTTTTATTATTTTTTCTTGCTCTATGAGATAGGGTCAAAATCAAAGTTTAGTGAAAAGGCTCATTGTAATATTTTTAAAAGCATCGGAATCGGAAATATATTTAAAAAATTTTTTTATATATATAAATACAGAATGTTCTAGAAATTACTTATTATATTTAAATCCGTAAATCCTAATATAAAAACACATTGCAGACAAATATTATTAAGTAACTGACTTTGGTGTACCTAATAATAATAATAATTCATAATTTGTTTATTAAAATTTAGGAGCCGCCGCTACTGTCTTAAAGGTATTTTGTCGTCGGCCAGCGCGATATTCTTCACAGAGCAGATCACTGGCGGCACATGTAAACTAATTAGGGGGTCCTTACATAAATTTATATACTTATAAGAAAAGTTAGGAGTTTTTCTCTAGGACACCCAAGGAGTTACCCGTTTAAATATAGTAAGTCATTTCCATAACACCATGTATGCAAGTAGGCCCAATAAAAAAAAATATTAAACCAAAACTATAGACTTGTCTTACCTATCTCCGGACACCAACGGCGCCAGACATTTGCTGCACATAAAACATTTCAGGTGAAAGACATGAAGAGGTGCCCCCGGTGTCGAAGGATTGCTGCCGCCGCCGCTGCGCATCACGAACTCGCTGGCGGGGATGTTTTGGCCACACGCCGAGCAGGCTCCCGAGCTGCCGAACAACCTGCGGGACCAATGAAAAGAGGAAAACATTAAATCTCCACCGTCAAGCAATAAAATATTTTTAAAAAAATTTTGCAAGAACAATTTAACACCAAACGATAAGCAAAATGGCAGTAAAATTCATTTTAAAGTTTGCTTTTGTGCATTAATATTAGAGTTACCATTTGAAATAAAAATAATTCAAAATAATAATCACATTCTATAATTCACATAATAGCATAACAACGACGTGACGAAATTGGCGAAGACAAAACAACGACATAATCTCATGCAAAAGTTTCTTTTTCTTACAAATCTTATAAATTTGTCTATTTTATCTGGTTTTATATAGGTATTCATTCGTCTTCATTTTTCACCATTTAC
The DNA here is from genome assembly GCA_935413205.1 of Polydrusus cervinus. Classification (NCBI taxonomy): domain Eukaryota; kingdom Metazoa; phylum Arthropoda; class Insecta; order Coleoptera; family Curculionidae; genus Polydrusus; species Polydrusus cervinus. Next base: position 554,487 of record OW284511.1, on the reverse strand, counting down.
GGAAGATTTACTAGCTATTTTCCTATTATTGTTGGGTACCTTTAATAAAAGTTGGGTTTGTAACCTGTTGAAAATATCAGAAAAGAAAAATAAAAAAATCGTAGTGAAAATGTATATATTTATGTACATCGCAAAAAACCAACCAAGGCAAGTACAAACTTTCATTTTGATAAAGCATTAAGTATGTAAATTTTATAACAATTGGTGTATGCATATAGGATCTGGTATAAAATGTTCTAATTCAAATGAGAAATCTGACAGATTTCCATCTTCCTGAAATATATTTATAACTTTGCTTAAGTATCATGTCAAATTTCTAACGTGTAAATTTGGTTTCTTTGTAAATGACCCCTGTGATTGGTTAGATCCATATTCTAACAAGGATGAATATGAAATGATATCCGTTCAGTTAACTCGTATAGCATAATGTTCTGGGTTACAAAACGGACAAATATCTATGAGTAAAAAAAATATTTAAAAAAATAGCTTTTCCAATTTCTTTGCGTATGTGCCTAAAACATAATTTTAAACCACTATTTTAAATGCAATTTTTAAATATCTTGTCACCTAACCCCACTTTTGTAAATTCACAATATTGTTTTTAATTTACATTGTATGTCAAAATCGACTTTTATGTTATCGGATATTGGACATGGAGAACCAAATCCGATGAAAATATTTTTGGGTACCCTACTATTAACATGTTTTGCCATAAATTGCGAACTTCTTGAAATGTTATTTCAATGAAATCAATTCTGGCAATAACAGTCAGAGATTTTCGGTTAGTATTGATAATCTTCGTATAACCCGACCTAAATAGGAAACAATTTATAGATGTTTGTGTAAAAAGTACATCTATATACTAAACACCCTTTTCTATTAGAATAAAGGAACGCAAACCAGTTTTTTTTTGTTCCAACAAGGTCCTTCCTCGATATTTACTTAAACCAGTCGCCGTGCAATAATTAATTTCTAAGCACCAAGACAACTTTTTGATGGCGCTTATTTTAATTAACTCAAGTAATTAAAAAGCTTGTAAATAATGAAAGAATTAATTAAAATACTGTTTCGCCACATGGTAAAGTAAGGGGACTGTTAAAACATAGGACAGGGCCGGGATTTAAGTTTATTTAATTAGTAAAGTTAGACACTGCGAACTGTTTTTCTTAATAAGAGTATTAAATGTTCCTACCATTTTTATAGATTTTTGTCGGGTTGTACAAAGAGTTTAATAACATTTAACTAACCAGCTTCTTTGGTAACATAAAATATGATATTGGCAGTAATATTTATTTTTACAGTCACAGTGGCCCGGTTACTTAATTTATTATTTACTAATCAGGCAATTTCGATTGTGGGTACATAATGCCTGTCAATGTCATTTATATCACAGTCAAACTTGCTGGTTAGTTAATTATTGTTAAACATTTTTGTGCAACCCAACAATAATGTAGTAAAGAAGATTGCTGACATATCGTATCATGACTAAGACTTTTTAAATAAATATTAGGGTGTAATAAAGAATATCTTCATTACCTTGAAAAAATACTCTCCTTTGATAAGAAAAACAATACCGTATTTTCTAAATATTTTGAATTAAAGTATCTATCTTGTTGATGGACAAAAATTAGTTTTATTAACGTTATGAAGATTACTAAAGTACTAGTTCGTTACTTATTTATCTTTAAATACGCTATTTCGTGATATGTGGGGTTGCTTACTATAAATCAACATGCCAAACTTCTTTCTGGTTTTAGAAGGGACCATCCTATTTATCTTAATATCTCTCAAACTTAATGTGGCAGACCCATTATGTATTAATGGATACTTTATTATATCTTTAAAAATAAGTGTAAATCAATAAAGCATAATCTTTTAGAGTGTCCTGCGCTGAACAGAAAAATGCCCTGAAAAGAGTTAAAATCTAGATAAAGAACTAGTTAGCTGAAGATAGTGTAACTGCTGCTGCAAGAAGTTCAACCTAATAAGGGGCCGTTCACAGGCAAATTACTTAACGCTTTTAGGGTTTAGTGTAGCTAGGCGTTACGGTCCTGATACTTGAGAAGAGGGAGGCGGTCGAGGATTGCGTTACGTCACGAGAACTGTCAGAAATGACAAACATTTTATTGCAATTAAAAAATTCTTTCTTTTCTGAATATAAGCCAAACATTTTTTACTGTAAAGCACCGGTTACGTAACGGAACAGTGACGGAGAGTTCAGACCTGGTATTACGGTCTTGGTACGTGAGAGAGGAAAGGAATTCAAAAGTTATGGAAATTTGCAGTACATAGTTGGTAGTAAGACTATACCACCGTCCCGCCGATGACATCAGAACGGTTTTAGGAATTTAATGGATGAAAAATATTTGCAGATAATTCAATACCTGGTGTCGTAGGTAGTGCTGGGGGGTGGGTTTTTTGGGTTCTTCTTAAATTTATCTGCATCTTAACTCAGTGGAAGAAAACGAATTTTAACGCTGCCTTGTAATAAGTATCTTTTGGTTTAAAGGTTCGTTGCTTTAATGCCGCGAAATTAAATAATAAGTTAATAACAAAAGAACTTTAAGTCAGGAAAAGAAATACCCGAAACTCTAATCCGATTCTGGGCAAGACAAAAGGGGGAGGCAGAAAGGGGACCAAGAGAACAGCGTTCGATAGGCCAGCGGCAACGTTAATTAGAAGTATCTTATATTGTGGAAAATACCGCGATTGTCCGCGGGCAATTTTAGATTAACGAACCCAATTATGGGCGCGTTCTATAGAGGAAATTATTAGTTGTTCTGGCTGTTAATTAGATTATGGCGCGGACAGGCAGAGCTACGGTTTATATTGACGGGAGTGGGATGATAAGAGAAACGAGAAAATAGGTTACTTGAGGGCGTACTGCAGATTATTATGTGAAGTAATCTCAATTCTGTTAAAATATGTTTTGTTTAAGAGCATCCGACCATTTAAATTCTCCAAGGTTACCTGCTCCATGCGAAATTATATCTGTACCTATATATTAAATCATAACAAAAAAAAATGCGTTCGCTTGACCCGAATCCTGCTCATGTTTATTAATGGACTTTAAAAAACTTTTTAAACTTGGGCTCTACAGATATTGGAGTGTGTTAGTGCAGTCGAATCCACTTAAACGATTACACTCTGGAACTACAAAATAAGCTTCATTTGAAAGGTTTCAGGCTGTATTTTTACGCAGAAGTGACAATGTATTTTCAGTCAGAATAACAAAAAATCAGATACAGTATTTCAAATAATAAATTTTGAATACACGGTTAGCTATTTTTACAAGTTAAATAGATTAGCTCATTATATAAAAAAACATTGTGTCTTTCTCGTTTGTTGGATCTCCTTCATAACCAAATCTTGTTCATATTCATATTATGATAATTGATAATATATAGGTAGGTACTAACTGAAAAAAAAATAAGGAAAAAAATGTGTATATCTTTTTTATTTACACTGTTTTTATGAAATTTAAAGTATGTTAAAGAGGGCCTCATTTGCTAAGATTGTGACTTGTTTTTCAATTTGTATAGTGTTACATTGGAAAAAACAAAAATGTTGGTTTTTTCCTAAAATTCTGAGGACAACCCTGCGACGGGTGAATCATGTACCTTAGTAATGGATGGTACGATGCAATTAATGCAGCTGTATTTTTTTTTTTTAAACTTTATTTCTAATTTATTACAATATCTTGCGTCCTTTGAAGATATAAACAATAATATAGTCCCTGTCAAATTTAATTTATAACTTTACCAATAAAAAACTTTATTCATATCTAAAAACCTCATAATTAACCTTTCAATACTGTAAATCGTATTTATACATGTTTACAATTTATTATTATTACCCTACTTTACGATATAAATATTTTTAATCTCATGTAGAATTGAGTATTTTTTAGGATTCCTATGATAATGACCTGAAAGTCGGGAAATTGATTAGAAATTGTGAATCATGCCTAGTTATTTTTAATTAAAGGCATAATGGAAACTCAGTTTCATCAATAACGTAGCCGACCTTAAATTAATTATAGAAATATTAATGTTCCCTAAAAATTGTTTTGTTGAGATTTTATTGCTAATTAGATTTTGATGACATTCAAATTGCGTTAGTGCATTCAAAAACCTTTACCATCGCCATCTGGCAAGCAACCACTTATATTTAACCTTATTAGAGATAATTTTTCCTTTTCTTTTATTTGAATTTTAAATTCAAAACCTCTTTTAATTAATACCGATCCTAATTGCCACCCTTGTTAACGCCTTTATTCATTTTCACTAAAAGTCTAATTTAATGAGCATCAGCCGTATGTGTGAAGTAATAGGGGGCTTTTCACGGTTTTTAATGATCACGAAAAAGAAGTTGCAATTTGCGCGAAAAATAGATACATTATTAGGGAGAAGAGAAACATCTAAAGGCAGCAATGCTTTTGACAAGTCGGTAGTTAGGAACACCAGGTTTTATTGGAAGGATTTTAATGGGGTCCATGAAGAAAAGAAAATAAATTCATCATTTTATTTATTATAATATAATTAATTGAGCGTTAAGAGCGACGGTATTAAGTGGATGCGACCGCGCCTAAATTTGCCGTGTTAATTTGAGGTTCTTCTTGGCCCGAATTACAAAAAAACCAAGCAAATTATTGAGTTTTCTTTATCACCAATAGAATGCGGGGGTGGGAAAGTTATTTTCATGCCCAACAGGAATTCAAAAAAAAAATTTCTAAAGTTCATTCTGTAGAGTCCAAATTCAAAAAGTTTTAAAAATCCATTAATAAACATGGCCCGAATCGCGCCAAGAGAACGCAATGTTTCTGGTATAATTTAATATATAGATATAATTTTACATGGAGCTGGTAACCTTGGAGAAGAATTTTGAAATAATGGTCGGATACATTTAAGAGTTTATTATCGCATCCCTCCGGGTCCAGTGACACTAAATTTTTTTCAAATTACGACCTAATTTATGAAGAAATTATCAAAACATCTTGTGGAATCTATTCCGCATGTCCTGGCCGAAGTCAAAGGTAAAGGAAAAATGTTCCTATTCGTCTTCTTACAGAGTCCGTACCGTCCGATACATTTACTTGCTAGTTTAAACGCCGAATAGGGGTTTGTTATGGGTGGTGGGAATTTTATCACCAAAGGTGGCCAAAATCTTCCCTAATTGCATTAAAAATTTTCGCCTACGGTGCTATTTTTAGTAATAATTTATTTCTTGTTGCCTCCACCAGCAATACTAACATGATCAATTTTTTTATATGACGTGTCCGACGTTTGTTGTGATCTTTCTGTTGTAATGGTTATGGTTAGATATAAAAAATTAAAAATGCTATATTTTTTTAATTAATTCTCTTTATTTTTGTAAATTTTTCTTCTTGATTGAAAATCGTTACCACAACCTGAAGTGGAATTTTTTTTGATAAAGGTTTTAACACCCCCTCCCCAACTTATTTTTAGCGAGATCATTTTTAAACGCTCCCCCCTTGACTGGCATCCCGTGGCCCTTCAACCCTTCTACCATTACTGCAGTAACTTTATCATGCAAGATTTTTGTACTGGCGTGATTACATACTTAACTTTCTTTAAAAAAAAATAACTTCAGAACTTGACAGTTCCATACCTTTCAAGAGTTAAAAATTTAAGAAATGCAGGATCGATTCCACGGCATACTTTAAAGACTTTTTTTTTATCTTATGAATTATTTTACTTTAAAGATATGTTTCTTTTCAAATTTTTCAGTTAAATTTTTTAAACAATTTAAAAAAATACTTATTGCATTTTTTTGTGGTAAAGTATCAGCTCACAGACCCTCCATACAGAATACAAATTCAATTGTTTGTAATCTTAATATTCAATTAAATTTTAACAACTGGGTTTTTATTACATTTTTATATAAACCGCATATAGGTTTAAATTGGCAATATAAAAATGTTAAATTAATGTAGCTACGTCAATAAATAAGCAAATAATTTCTACAATTAATAACTGTTAAAGAGTAATTTTGTCACCCATCCAATAAATTACTTCCAACCACAATTTCAATACGTTTAATAATTCTTTTCCCACACTCCGTTAATGGTTCTTGAAAACTTTTGCTTTAATAATACGGTGAAAGTTTTTTATTAGATAACTGTTTATAAAAAAACGTATATACGTGATTTACTACTTAAAGAAATAAATTAAATTCGTTAAAATAAAATAATATTTATAAATTAGGGAAACAAAGATATTTATAAGAAAGATCGTGTGAAAGATTTAGGTGCTTGATTACAGTATTGGACTGGAATGCTAATCCACCAGTATAAGTGAATTAGAGAAGGTGGAAAGGGGCACTGTTATTCCAAAAAATTGACAAAGAACGGGAACATTAATGTCTGCGTTTATAGTTTCATTCAACTATAATTCATATTTTTACCAAAAGAAAAACTCTATAAATATTTAATATGTAAATTACGAAAATAACTAGTCAATGCCCACAAAAAATGCTCGTACCAGCCAAACCCCCAGCAAGAACTTGTCAGCTGAGAAAAGAATTTTAGTCCCGGTGCGGATAATAAAAATAATTTAATTTTTATACTTTTTAGACTCTTATATTGTTTTAAATTTCCCTGCAAGATCAAAAGGCTTAAGCTGATACTGTTTGCAATAAATTTAAACTGTTTTGTAAGTTTAGCCCCATTTTACAATAAAAACTCGAGAACAGCTTGATAAAATTAATGAGTGTACGTGTAAAATTAGGGAAGATTTACTAATAGTAACGTATACTTCACTAGAAATTTTTCTGTTAATTTACAAAAAAGGATCGCGGAAGTCTAAATTTATCGGATTCATTGTGGGGACTAAATCACCTACAAAGGTTACTAGTTTTATTTAGGTGGGTACATTTAACAAAATTTAAGGTAAAACATTTTTATTTGAAACCAGTAAAAATATATGCCAAAGTTATGTAACAATCGATACATTTTATTATTTAATAATATAACTTAAAAAAAAGTTAATACTAAAAAATAAATTTGTTAATACTAAGAACTAGGAAAAAAAATCTCAGTTAGGGGGCCCCCAAAAGTTCCCCATCCATATGGTTTCTGCAGATCAACAACCCAGTCCGACACTGGCTTTAAATAAATGGTCAATTATTATGTGCAAAGCTGATTTGTAATAAACGTGAGTGAACTATTATTCAAACTAATTAAAAGTCAAAGAGAAACGATAATATAAAGCAAAAAGTGGCAGGATTAAAAAATTTGCAATTAATCGGTAGTCAGGATTATAATATGCACTATGGACGTTTTTAAAAGGCTTTGTTAAATTTGACTTTCTAATACTAGAAAAAAAAATATGCAAGTAACGTACGTGAATAATAGTAGATAGCAAGAAATATTCTTGAAGAAAGCCGGTTGAAATCGAAAGTAAACAAAAACAAAATCTGCTACCTATTCGATGCTAAAACTTTTCTTAACCTCTAATTCGACTTAAAAATTATTTTTAAAACTTTATTACGTAGGTTAGTTCATTGACAGCGTCATAGTTTTTAATTTTTGATGATATTATTTTCGTTTTATACCTGATGTAATAAAAATGTTTTTTTTTTGGAAATTCGTATCACGTTTTGGAGTATACTGGCAAATTTAAATTTAGATTAGATTAGCGGCTAAGCTAGATTTAGCAGTTAAAATAAATACTGTAGCTTTCCCTGACAATCTAGTTCTTGGTTACTTCATTATCTCTGTTACTACCTAATAATACCTCAACATGATGTTATAAACTTTATTATCGTATACTTACCAGTCATTATTAAATTTTTTTGAAAGGAGTCTATGGGCCTCCTCTAACATTTCAGTTAGTGATTTAGCTCTGATGATGGTATCGAGTACACCGAAACGTTGCCGTTAATTTAATCAATAAATATTGTCAAAAACACCCCAAATCAGACATTTAATTTGCCATTAAAGTAGTGGCCGAAACCTAAACAAAAAGAATAACTGTTGTTTTTTAAAGTTACAAATGTCCAATGAAGTTCTCCTTACTGTTTAAATTTTGATAAATAGAGGAGTTTTGGACTTGTCCTTATTTCTTTTAAATCACAACGTTTCAATTTGTATTTCCAATCGCCTTCAGGTGTTAACCAGAAATTCTAAGCTACAAAAATATAAGTATTAATTAAGTGGCTGTAACATATTGGAGAGCGAAGGGAGTGAAAATGAAGATTCTACAGAAACTGATGTTATTCCCAATGATGAGTTTAAAGCTATAATACCAGAAATAGACCATGTCATTCTATGTTATTTATATAGCTATTTTATATAGGTGTCCCATACGACGTCATCTTAAGGGTCTTCCATTAACTCCACCTCTTGGTTCTAGGATTAATTTTGTCCAGGAATTTAGTTATTATAGAATGTAATAACAGTTTGCTTATTAAAAGCGTACCTACCTGACTGTATTTGATTATCTTTTTAAATACTCAATATTAAAGTTAGACATTTCCTCAATTTTACTGAGAGCTTATTTTCATGAAGAAGAGCTTTATTATCTTAAGCATAAAAGCATGATATTAATTTTTATGAAAACTTCATAAGCCTTAATAAAAATACTACAGAAAATCAGTTTAACATTGAGTATACATATCGTATTTACGGTACCGGTTGGAATAAAATTGACCATAATAGAGTTAAACGCATAATTTGCTTCAACAAAAACGCTTATATTATTAGCTATAAAATATAATTCTCAATCAATATCCATTGAACCAATAACCCGCGTAATACAAAATTTATCGGCTCATTAGCTTCATTTTATCACCGTTCAGCTATAGTGCCCAACTCCTATTTTCTCGTTATAGCTCCATTATAAAACACCAAATTTAAAATAGCCATCCCGAAAATAATTGGCTTATCTATATTATGCGTATTTTCAACAGATAATTAGCGTGTTCGGATGATTTTACTTGTGTTTGGCCAGCAGGCAAATTTTACAATCTGTGAAGATACTTAAAATATGGAAAATTTCAATAGAGTTTAAAAAAAAATCGGTAGCTACGTTTCGCCAGTTTTTATTATTGTTATTATTAATAAATAATAAGTAATAAAGTTGCATGTATCTGTTGTAGTAATTGTGTGAAATTGAAAGTTTTATAACTTATTATTGAGATGGACTCATAAAAATCTGGCAACACCGTCTGAATTATTAGCTGAAAAAGAACATAATTATTATGACAATCGAACGTCGTGCTCATGCTCAACTGTATGTGTTCTCGAATGTTTTGACTGATGAACTGTGCGTAGAAACACACTTTTTTGTCCATAAAATTAAGTTTTTTTTAGTGCTTACTCAATCTAATATTCTTTTAAACCAGTTACACTTTTTTCTGTATTTATTTAAACCGATATAATAAATCTTAACTTACTCGTTGTTTAATACAAAATGTTCTAGCGGGTTTGCTAAAATTCGACTTAATCCTTTCTCCTCAACGCTATCAAGCTTCATAATGAAGTAATTTAAACAGAAATAAGATTATAAATTGAAAGACATTTTAAATTTGCATTTAAATCAGTATCCGTGTAATCAAGTAAAGGCGGCATGGCGCCCGCCGCGAGGGTTTCCAGCTCGAAGCCACTCTGCGAGTCAGCCGTTACGTAAACACTGTTTTAAGGGTGAGTTTGTGGTGCATAACGGATTAAAGGATGCAAAGAAATCTCTGTAAATTCGGTTTAAAAATGCTCATTTTCGTGGATTTGCTTTTAGGTGTTATTTAAACTATAGTTGCTGGGAAACGGCTAAGGAAATTGTTTAAGAGGATTCTTACTTTTTTTTTAGTATTGTGGCATTTCTAATTATGGTTTGCATTTTTGGAATCCCACGTCTAAAATAAGTTTCTTAATTAATGCATGTTCAGGAGGTAAAAGGTGAGTCTTTTTCGGAAAATTGGTACCGAAAGTAATAGGGGCTTATGGTCGTGTGGAATTTTATAAACTAATAATGAAGTTTTGAGAAAAGAAATCATTATAAATGTCGCTGCAGTATTTTTCATTAAATTATTGTCCTATTTAAGGGGACAAGATGAAGCCATTTGTTAACCTGCTCACTTGCGATACACCACTGCTGTATAAAGTATATTACAAAAGTAAAAAAAAATGTTACCAAACTTTGAAAAATCTTTGCATTTTAAGAAAGAATAATTCAAAGAAAAGTTTCAGACATTTTTCTTAATCCAACCAATAATAGCTCCATTTAAATATAAAACTCTTTTTAAAAAAGTTCAAACTAACGCAAATTGGGACCCTTGTTAACGCCTCCACAACAAAAAATTCAATTTAATGAGCATCAGGCACGTATGTGTAGAGCAATCGAATCTTTTTTTACCGACTCTAATGATCACCAAAACGAAATTGCAATTTCCGCGAAAGTTAGATAAATTATTAGCGAGGGAAACGTCAGCAAAGCAGCGGTTCGTTAAAAGCAACATCGATAATTAATTGTTGCGGCTTTTAATGTTAAAGTTTACTGTCTAAATTGCTCTTCTACAGGGTGTGTGTGATGGTGTTTCTGTTGGGTGAAAAGCAACTAAAATAACTCTTTGGGTTTTTGTTTGAATTATTTTTTGGAATGCAGCAGAAACTAGTACTTTGCCAATTTGAACGGTTTATCGATAAGTTTTTTCTTTAAGTAGTTATGAGTGGGAGTAGAAGGCGTTGGACAGTCTGACGAATCTAGAACATTTACCACACGATAGTCTAGCGAAGCTAAAACATTATCCACATTGGAAGTTTGTTGCTGAGATCACGAAATTCTGTAACGATTGAAATAAAATGGTGTAATCTAAATACTTTTTAATTTCAATAAGGTGGTAGCACTAGCACTGCCGTCGTTTTATTTGGATTAATGACAGAAGCAGCAAATTTATAATATGTCTATGTTCCGACTTGAAAAGAAGAACAACCGGACGTATCTGTTTGCCTACTTTCTGTTCCCTACTCAATAGTTTCGGATAATGTAAAACACCTAGCATTGTATTCTTATTTAGGCAAAACAGAAGCATAAAATTTCATTATTCGTCATTGTAACGCCTTTAATCAAACAACACAATTCAATCATTTATGTACAAAAATTAAATATCATAGTTATACACGCTGTCCTTGAAATGACTGTATAACGCTTCACCACAAATTCCTTAACCAAAAATAAGGCGATCTAGGCAAACTCACCTATATGCAATGTTGCGTCGTTTCGCCGCCACAGGGCGCTAAAATTTTCAAATTAATATTGTTTTTTCGGAATAATTTCTAAACTCCTTTATCGATTTCCACTAATTTTGGAACTAAGAATTATCACTACTAAAACCGTGTTTTGACGTATGCGCCATATTTTTTTAATACCTGCAAATTTAAAAATGGCGTGTGATTGGTAATTAATAGTTCCTCTTTTTGTTACCCCCCCCCCTATAAATGACTTAAATTATTTCTCTGACACTAGCTGACTTCACGTTGAAACTTTTCTGTCTCTTGTAAAAATTTATCCAGACATGCAGTTTCTTTACAAAAAAATTATTTACCATACCTTGTATTTCTTCATTGCTGTTTATTCAGAACGATAAAACATAAAACATTTTAACTACCAACTAGTTTGGTTATAATAACAATTATTGTTTTAAATTTTTTCATGTTTTGCATCGTAAATAATTTTTTTTATAGAGAAACTGCATGTCTGAATACATTTTTACAGGAGACAAAAAAGTTTCAACGGGAAGTCAGCTAGTGTCAGAGAAATAATTTAAGTCATTTATACGGGGGGTATCAAAAAGAGTAACTTTTAATTACCAATCACAAGCCATTTTTAAATTTGCAGATATTAAAAAAAGATGGCGTATACGTCAAAACACGCTATTAATAGTGGTCATTCTTAGATAAAAAATTAGTGGAAATCGATAAGGGCGTTTAGAAATTATTCCGAAAAAACAATATTAATTTGAAAACTTTAGCGTTCTGTAGCGGCAAAACGAAGCAACATTGCATATAGGTAAGTTTGCCTAGATCGCCTTCTTTTTGGTTAAGAAATTTGTGGTGAAGCGTTGTACAGTCATTTTAAGGACACCCTGTATAAAAAATCTGTAATATTAAAAACACAAAAAAGAATTGTCAATGCAAATAAACCGTAATACAAGAAGCAAATAATAAGCTATCAGTAAACCTGGACGTCACACCTAAATGGGCTAAAACGAGGCTCAAGGCCGCGACGTAAATGCCGAGAAGCGAAGTGACTTTAGACGAATTCGCGATAAATATTTATTACAGGCGTAACCCGTTACAAATTTGGACGTAATAAACTGAAAATGCAGTGGATGGATAGAATTTTGATGAAAATATGGGCGCTTGAATTTAAAGTAATTTTAACTATTTTATAATTTAATGGACCCAGTATATTATAAAGTTATACTAGCGATTTTAAACATCTTGATTAACAAAAACTTGGGTAGCTACAAGCAGACCAAGTCTAACTCAAGTTTGTTTCTTTGGTATAAAAAAATTGTATCCTTTCAAATAAATAACCATGCACTAAACGTTAAAAACCCGCTTTAATAACTCTTAAAAATATTAATTACTCTTGAATAGAGTTTCATTTTGCACCCAATTCCTGCGGCTTACTTATAAGCAACTGGTCGCCACATACGTTTATCTTTAGATACCAAACTTTTTATAAGTTGTAAAGGTGACCCTAAGACGTTGTAATTGGCAAGAAAATTGGATAAATTATTGGCGGAAGAACCGTCAGCAAAACATCGGTTAGTATAAGGCAACATCGATATAATTAATTGCCGATGCCGCTTATAATGTTATGTTAAAAGTTTACTATCTAAATTGCTCTTTTACTTCAAGACGTGTGGGTGTGTTCACTCGGAATACTTGGATATGTGTATTCCGTTATAACGTGGGCGTAGACATACTTAATTTTTTTTTACTTTTGACATACTTTTTTCGTTCGATACTGGTCGAAAGGTGTTGTGTCATTGTATTTGATCGAAGATTAATTATTATGATTGCAGAAAGTAAATTGTTTAATGTAAAACTATATTTAGGCGGATTGGTTTTTGTTTCTACTATTTCCATTGTTGAATGTTTTTACGGTGCTACTTTTGGTACCTATACTACTTAAGCTGTCAGAAATACATTGGTTTAAAAATTATAAAAAATTACAACATACATATTTTATGAATGACGGAAGAGTTTTGGACTTGCATTGTCTATTTTGTATTGAATCACAACGTTTCAACTGGTAAGTAGCTCCGGTCGTCTTCAGATGGTAACTACAACACTATAATTTTCCTACTGTACGTCGCAGTGATTATAATTTTACAAATAAAAAATATACAAGGCAGGGTAGTTCCATAGAATCTATGCAAAACATTAGTTTTGACTAAACTGAAAAAATAGGTGTTCCTGGCACAAAGTAGTGACTCTTGAAGGCTTATTATTAGAGGCAATGGAAATTATTCTTCGTAATTTATTATTACAAGAGAAAAGCTCATCTGTTAGGGAATACTCTCTATTGATAAACCTTCAAATTTTACATTTATCTCTTGATTGCAAAAGCAATGTACCTTGTTTCAAAAGCCTTAAGATTACAACAATTAAAATAAATTTAAAAAAAAAATCCTTATAGGTATCTAGAAAATGCAATGTTGATTTTTTTTCTTTTAGATCATTTTTTTTGGGTCAAGACCAAACACTCTTGGGCCATTAACAACCACTTTTATATCAAGAGACTTTATTTCATACTCCCATAGGAAATTTATGGCAAGAAAATTATGGTTTTGGACCAAAAGCGATCGCTTTTGGAAGCGCGAATCTTTTAGATTAAAGGCGAATGCATTTCTCCCAATAGATTAGTTCCTCTAGTATTATTGATTTGCAAATTTACTTCATTCTTAAGACTCTTAACAGTGAAGTTAATTTTTTGATCAATATTTCTTATCCTCTTCGATTTATAGCGATTTCGGTTTACAGATCTCGGGCACTCTGAGAATGCTCTCCCCGAGATTTGCGTGTTCGATTATCGAAATCGAGATATCTCACTATATGGCTATGACAGATCTCGGGCAGATCTATGACGTCACAGAGCGCTCTCAGAGTGCCCGAGATCTGTAAACCGAAATCGCTATTATTCAAAAAGGAGCCAAAAACCCGTCCTTGAGTATCAATTACCTACAGGTTTGAAGTAAAAAAATTATGATTAATGAATTAACAAAAGCAAAAAGTTGTGAAGATTGTCCATTTTTCGTTTTCTGCTTTTATTATTTTATAAATTTTTGGCCGATTTTTGGATGAAAGGAAAAAAATAAAATATTGATTGAAATAACGAATGTGTGGACCTCACTCTTAAATAGAGTACCAAATACTACCTACTTGAACGTTTCTATGTCTGGCAGATCCATAAACCTAATATAGACTTTGACAATATTTTGTATATGGAAAAAGTCTAAAAATGTCTCTTATGAAACCTCTATAAAACAGACTTATAATGTTTTCTCAAATTTGTGCAAAATTGTGTGCAACATAAAGAACAAACCATGCATCCCTCTGGAATATGTTAATGAAAAGCCTTGAAGGTAATTAAAAAGTTCAGTTCCGCCGCTGAATGCACTATCGCTTTAATATCGCCGGCCAACTACCCTGTCATTGCGGCCGGCAGCCCTTGATTAATGCAACCACTTTACATTAACAACCCCGTAAATGCAAATTCGTCCCCGGCGAAAGGAACACGCATTACTTTTATACGGGCGTCTAAGTCATTACGGTCATAATTTTGCGAGTTGCCACGTTGTATTAAAAATATGCCCAGGAATATTTTTATAATATTAGAACGTATATAAAACTAGGTATTTTTAAGTAAATAATTTAGTATTTGACGTGGTGGTATAGTTGATTCCTTTAAAAGCATTCCCACTAACCGAACTCCAAGGTGTGAAGCTTCTTGGTTGCTTTTATTTTTAAAATCATTAGCGTTTGAGTTCTACGCCAGCCCACTCCAATCCGCTTTGTACACAAAATATCTTATTATGTGTTAAAAAATTCAGAAAATTTAATTTAAAAAATCCTAAAACTTACAACGATTTGAAGTATGTACATATTTAATTTTTTTTTTAACAATAACAATATAAACTTACAATTTTTCAATTTCGTGGTTTTTTTCGGAAAAATGGAAAACTGGCAATAACATAAACAAGCCGTGGTAGATAGAAAGCCTAGGCACGTTTCTTACGAGATCTCCTGTTTATTCTCCAATTTTTAACCCCCCCCCCCCCTCTTTAAGTACCAGAACTATAGCCTAGCCAATTCCTTTTCGTCACCATTCCGTTACGTGACGGATGCTTTATTGTTAAAAATGTTGGGCTTATATTTAGAAAAGAAAGATTATAACAAAATTAAAAACTGTTCTATTTGTATCCGTTCTAAAATAGCGACGTAACGCAAACCTTGACCCCTCAAAAATCAGGACTGTAACGACTGGCAGAAATCCCCCCTCCACCCAAATTCTGTTACGTAATTTGTGAACGAACAGCAGTTGTGCGGGGTGTATTATTGCGTCTGCAACATTGACTGGTATCGTGGCCTGAGCAAGCAAATCTACACCACAATTAGATGCCTGAAATAGAAACTAATCGTAGTCAATCAGATATTATGTGACATGTGTACGCCTTCGGGAAATCCTTCATTTAAATCGAACTGGCAATGTAGCCACATGGAAGGAAAATTTGTTACCGTTAAGCCTTAGACGAAAGTTAGTTTTACCACCACCAAGTGCGCGCACCGCGCTTTCCCGTGTTCAAGCTTAATTAATTAATTATTTTTGCATTTTTACACACATACTTTTTGTTTTTCTTTTACATGAAAAGTTAATTTGCAAATTGGATAATTAGGCTTTACAGTTTTTTACCTTGTTTATTGTGGCGTATAATTAAAAGTAAAATACGGTAAATACTTCTGGAACTGTTTGCAATAAATTCTTTTTCCGTTACAAAAAAAAGTTTTTCATGATATTGTGTGCATATAATTTTTTTTTTTAATTGCTTGTATAGTTTTAGGGAAATTCGTATTTGAAATATCCTTTGGTGAGATTTTGGTGGCGGTCAAAAACTAAATTTCCATTTAATATCTCATATTAGAAGTTTTAGCTTTATTGGCAAAATTACAATGGCCGGTGATTTACCGAACTGTTTGTATGTTTAGTTACCTATACATCTGCAAATTAATATCTTCATTATGCCTGAACGGCCCGTCATTAAACGATAGTGGATTCGGAAAAGCGGCAACGACAAAACCGTTTCGCCTGTTTAGGCAGTCAATTCGGTCGTATTTGGGCCATAATCAGCGCTTTGTGCATTATGTATTGACCTATGCAACTGGAAATAAGGGAGGTAATAAACTATGTGCAATTTGCATGATTTGGCCAAAAAAATGATAGGTAACCAATGAATACAGCTTGTCAAAAAAGTCTGTAGTATCGCGGAGATTTCAAATATTACTAAACAATTATCATTTTTTGTAATTTTACATATTATAAAAATTATCAAGAAACGGAAAATACTTAAAAATTGGACAAAAGCTACTTTATTAAATGTTTTCCATTGTCAGCTAGGCAATAATCGAATCTCTAAATTACCGTAAAACGTGAAAAGTATTCCATCGAATTTCACGTATTTTATTTCTGTCCGTTTGAAGGTTGAAGACAACGATGTTTTGCGAATGATAGAAGGGTTTTAGACATAGAATTGTCTTTTTTTGTTTTAAATCACAACGTTTCAACTGGTAAGTATCTCCAGCCGTCTTCAGGTGTATACTAAACAAGTACAGTAACTACAGCTCTATTTATACTAGCTAGGTACACTGAAACATAACTGAGATGGGTAGTCATTTATTTTCAGTCATGCGTTTAGTTCTTGCGCCATCTTATTCTAACATCACATTCATTAAAAAAGGTTTCCAGATATTTCTTATGTCTAATGAGGGCTTACTAAAACAACCTGGATTCTGGTGTATAGTGGCAGCTTCCTTGAACTTCCTCCAGTGTGGTTCTTTTTACAGGATTTAAGCTGCAATTCATGATATGATGGCCGTGTGTCCAGCCATGGTCAGCTGCACATGATTTTTCGGTCTCTCCTTTTAGCGTATTGTTCTTATGTTCCCTGATCCTTGTTTTAAATGGTCTTAGTGTCGTCTCACCAATATAAGATTGGCCACATTCGTGCGGGAACTGGTATGCGCAATTTTCCTGTCTTTTTGGCTTGTTGGTTTTGGCTTCGCCAAGTGGCTTCTTTGAGTGTCTCCCGAGCTGAATACTGTATTAATGTTATATCATTGTCCTAGTCTTCTTATTTTTTCAGATACTCCTTTGACATACGGAATGTTGATTGCTGGTTGTGTAACATTTTCTGCTTTTTTGCTGCAGTATTTTTATTTCCAATACAAGACCATCTTAAATATTAAGCGGTTTTGTTTTGTAAACTTAATTTTTTAACTCGCCGATCTGGGGATTTGACAGATCCGGTTATTGTCTCCCGCGGTCACCATATCAATCATCATTAAAAGGCTAATTTGTTTTTCTTTTAGTTAAGACTATACCATCCTAAATTCTTGATTTTGTATGCTTGCGAATGGAAATTTGAAACTGTCTATTTATCACCTCCTAGAGCGTCTAATACGTAAATGGTAAGCGTGGATTATCGTCAGGTAACGAATGTTGTAAAAGAGTTGCAGACGGTGTTGCCAATCCTTCCGATTTGTCGGTAAATCTACCGAATTTATTTATCGTTTCCGATAAACTAAACAATAGTCAGTTTTTGCCAATACAACCCCGCTATTCAAATATTCGAACCCTAATATCTCGGCATTCATCAACTCCTGAAACATGAATTTCGGTTTGCCAGAGAAAATAATAATATTTGGCGACGAAATATGTTTTTACCATATTGATTGTGTAGTTTCAGAGAAATTCGAGTTTGAAATATCGTTTAGCGAAATTTTGGTGGGTGGAAAATACATGATGAAACAGACTTAGATTATAGTAATGATTTCAAAGTTGTTGCCTCAATTTTTAAATTTGCAAAGAAGGAATTGTTAATTAATTTTTTTTTGTCTAAATCTATTTCTTTAATAAATAAATCGATTAATCTCATCATTAAATTTGTTTTTAATTAATTGATAATTAAAAGATATCAGTACAGGGATTTTGCTAGTCTTTTAGATCTCTTTTTAACTTCAAATCCAGACCTATATACGGTCACCGTACACAAACTTATTTCAACCCTAAGCGAGCTGCCAATTACTTCTGAACAACCTCCTAAACCCCGTAAGATTTGGCACTATACATCAGCTAAGTGGGAAGACCTAAAGGACCATTTTCGCAACTTTCCCTGGCTAAGCGTATGCTTTTCTTCGGATGATCCATCTGTCTGTGCAAAGGAGGTCTCCGACGTCATTCTAACTAGCATGGAGGCCTTTATTCCTTTCTCCAAAAAGCGCCCTTCCAACGGCAAGCCCTGGTTTAGCAAGAATTGCGAGCGTGCTGTCAGATCTAAAAACCTGGCTTACCGACAGTGGCGTAAAAACCCTACTCCTGAAAATCGCGCCATCTTTGTTACCACCCGAAACAAATGTAAGCAAATGATAGACCAAAGCAAAGAAGCTCATAACGAGAGAATCAAAAACAAACTTCTTGCCAGTCCTAACGGATCAAGGTCCTTTTGGTCAGTCGCTAAGGCCGTCAGCCAAAACTTTACAAAGTCAACTTTTCCACCTCTAACACGTTCCGACGGCACAATAGCAACCACAGCCGGGGATAAAGCAAACCTACTTGCTGAACTGTTTTCCTCGCATTCCACTGTAGACTTTCAGGGAAAACCACCACCCAACATTCCCTCAGTTCAATCGCAAATGTCTGAAATCGTGTTCCGTCAGCGTCTTGTTAAACGGATTCTTAAAGGACTCGACGTCAATAAAGCTTCTGGTCCAGACGAAATTCCTATCATTGTTCTCAAGACATGCGCCGATGAACTTACACCAGTATTTTGTAGACTTTTCAACTTATCCTACAAAAAAGGAATATTTCCATCCTGCTGGAAGTCGGCGCGTGTCCAGCCCATTCCAAAGAAAGGTAAAAAGACCCTGCCAAGCAACTACCGACCCGTCGCATTGCTTTCAGTAATTTCCAAAGTAATGGAGAAAGCTATTAACCAACAACTACTAAAGTATCTGGAAGGGCTTAACATTATCAGCGACCATCAATACGGTTTTCGTAAGTCCAGATCAACAGGTGACCTTCTGGCATATGTCACCCATCTTTGGAGCAACACCATCGAACATCATGGAGAATCCCGGGCTGTTGCACTGGACATCTCTAGGGCTTTTGATCGTGTTTGGCACGATGGGCTTTTAAGTAAACTGCGATCCTACGGCATGCCTAATGGATTTTGTTTATGGTTAACCAGCTTCCTTAAGAACCGTTCTCTGCAAGTGGCGATTGACGGGTTTCTCTCAGACACCTTCACCATCAATGCCGGTGTTCCTCAAGGGTCCATATTGTCGCCTACCCTCTTTTTACTGTATATTAACGACCTTTTAGTGAAAACCCAAAATCCAATTTATAGCTTTGCTGATGACAGCACACTTGTCTCATCTTTTACCTTGACTCCCCAAACATCCGCTGCCGACGCACATCTTCGCAGGCAGCATGAAGTATTGCGCCTTAACAAGGACCTGGAAGAAATTTTGGCTTGGGGTGACAGTAACCAAGTCGAATTTAATGCTAAGAAAACCCAGGCAGCAGTCTTCTCCAAAAAGGTTAACATTGCAGAACCGGATATAGTCATGGCAGGACACGCAATTCCCCTGGCACCATCTATTAATTTGCTGGGGGTCAATCTGGGAGGTAATATGTCTTGGCATGATCACGTTGCCGCAATTGCCAAAACAGCTGCACAGAAACTTGGTGTACTTTTCCGCACCAAAAGGTTGTACACACCTCATCAACTTTTGAAACTCTACAAAGCCCAGATTCGACCATCATTAGAATATTGCTCTTATGTCTGGAGCTCTGCACCCAAGCACACCCTTCGGCTACTGGATTCCATTCAAAGGAGAGCCGTTCGTCTGATCGGCGACCCCGTGCTGACCAAGACCCTCGATAGCCTGGAGCATCGAAGACAGGTTGGTGATTTGGCTCTCTTTTACAGATATTTCCATGGCAGGTGTTCGACTGACATTGCCCACTTGATTCCACCTAGAGCAATGCAAAACAGAAATACACGGCAAACCACTGCCGCTCATCCATATGTTGTTCAGCTTAGTACTCCTCGAACTTCATTGTTCAAGAATTCTTTCATCTGGAGAACGTCATCTTTGTGGAATGATCTTCCTGAGGTCGTGTTTCCCAATGAATACAATCTTCAACGTTTCAAGACCAACGTTGATCGCTTTTTTCGCACTCGCACCGCTCCCAGAGCGCCTTAAAGGATTTTTCCTACAGTGCAGGTGTTTTATCATAAAAAAAAAAAAAACAGTAAGTTCCAATTAAAATAAGAAAGTTATTATTATTTCTGACATTACAGAAACGGGTTTCTCCTTCACGTTTTAACTATGTATGCTATGGATGTACCAATTTTTAAAAAAACTATATTCAGTCGTTTTTGAAATATTTCTAATTTTTTTTTGACACCCTGTATAGGAAATTATTACTCTGTTACGCAGAGACACAAAAAAACCTCTATAGAGTCCCGATGGATAAGTAATTCTCTATAAGTAATTGAAAACACGATAGTGGTTTTTCCTGTACCAATACCATTACCAGACACACATATTTTATTTAGTAAGTGATTGTGGAGAGAAAGGTTTTATTTAACGAAAAAACACAGGGAGACATTCGAATCTCGTATTAACTTGGAATAACCCATATCCACATTCGTTGTGCGCGCTATCCCGTTCCAACCTCGAGCCTGATTGACGAGTGTTGTGTTGCTGGCAATGAAGACCTCGGCCCGAGGCACAATCAACTCCGGGATCCGCGCCGTGTACCCTCTTCCTTCCCGACTTATTGTCAATCAGTGAGTTTTGTATTTTTACAACCCACCCTGCCTTATTTTACCCTATATATGCCTATCCTTACATCCACATCTAAAATATAATATTATATAAAAGTTTTATAAGAGAATTTTCTGACTATTTAGGTCGTATAAAAGTCTATTGACGGCTATAAGGTAATATTGATAATAATTTTTTCTACGATATGTAACTGACCAAACACAGTGATGAGATGATGATAACTTAAAAAAGATTTCAATGAAACCAAATTTACATTGTAACTTTTACTCGTTGTTTTATGACCCTTAGCAAAAGTAAAGTTAAGAATATTTTTTTAAAAATCTTATATGTATAAAACCAAGTTAGGTATATTTTTACCAAACTTAAAACCTAAACAAGCGCTGGTGCTCTGCTTTGATATTGATATCAACTTTCTCTTTCATTTAATCTATAATGTACCTCTGAATTATAAATCACTAAATAGACTAGTGTCACGACTAAAATAAGAATGTAGGTACCATTTTTAATGATCTTTTTTCTATTTCCAGGAAGTAAAGAAAATATGAGAATACAAAATTGCAACCGAGACATTAGGATAAGATGGAAAATGAGAACCATAAAAAATTACTGAACAACCACAATAGCCAAACAAGAAAAACCAGAATGTTCTAGATCTAGATCATACTTCGGAAGTTAGGGATGGCGAGCTCATGAGTTATTTGATAAAGGGTGGGTCGCCAACACGAGGTTGTATTTTTCATTTGACATTTTCTCTTTTTCAATTGATTTAAAACAGAAGTTGCAAATATTATTCTTTACTAGGTTTTCTACGACCGAACCGGTAAAACGGAAACTCTGGCTCCGTGGAAACCTGAACAAACGCAAAAATTCTGGCGCTTCTGCTCTGATATCGTCTCTCTCTCGGTCTCCGGGTTTCCTTTCATCGATATTGCACCTCCGGATTATTGGCCCATGTCTCACCGGACGCAATTTATTATTGCTCCGACGAAAACTCAATTTGTTCGCCATCGTAAAGACTGACAGCTGGCTCCTGCTTTATTGCCAATGTAAAATGTCGCGTGATACATTTCAATTATGTAAGTAATCCATCTTACAACGATATGTAACATAAAAGCACGATACCACGACGTTGAAATTGTTCTTTTGTGTAAACATGTTAGTTGTTTAATCCATCTGTAAGTTTATAATAAAGTATTTTTAAAATTAGGAGTGTAAGAAAATAATTTTTTACAAAAAAAAATCCGCGCATCCATGTGGGGTTCTACTATCTTAAAAAAATTACTGTATAATTTTATTGTCCTTAATTATTATTACGAAATTTGCAGTAAATTTACCTGATATTTTACAGTGTGGGTTGAATATTTTCACAATAAAATACGTTCTGACCTAGTGTTCTTAACCAAGCCATTTCAGAAGCCAAAACCAATTCTCACCATTATCTACATTCCCGAAAAACCCCTTCGGCGAGCGCATAATGCACAAGGGGGACCGCGGCCCCTTGGGACACTACCTAACTCGATTCGGGCGCCCGCCATCGTGCCCCGGGCCCCAATCAATATAGGCGGCGCGCCGCGCGGGGGCCAATTACATGCCCACTTACCGCCTAACGCTGTTTGCATACATTTAAAGCGATCGCGACAAAAGGACTCTCTTTTAAGAAAATATTGTTTTTAACTCTTTATACAGGCAAAAAAAAATCGATATACTTTCTACTAATTTGCACTGGTCATAATTAAAACCAAAGTTTCTTTTTTTATGGGTACACATAAAAATAATATATTTGAGCTCAACATGCCTTGATAGAATGTTGGTCGTTAACAGGGTGTTAAAGATTAATTTCTAAATTAATTTTTTTTCATGGCTTAAGCTGTTTTTGAGATATAAACATGAAATTTTGTAATTGGGAGTTTTTGAGAGCGAGTAATCTAAAACTATTCTTGTTTACCAAATAACTTATAGATGGCGTTAGTTATACCCTAAGCGCTCACTACATCACTTTTAAATTTCTTTTTGCTGGTGACTTTATTGGTATTATGATTAAAAATTCTACAAGAATGGTCATTTCTAAAGAAAAGAGACGTCATTTATGTTATTACAACAAACCGTTTTCGAGATATTTGCATTTTTAAACAACATTGTATGATGAATATATGAATTTTCATTTTCAACAAAAATAATTCAGTTTTGACAAAAAATTAGATAACCCACCTCCCACTTCTATTCATTTCCTTAAACCTTTTACCAAATAACGCCTTACTTTAAATAAAGTTATTTATTTTGAATTACATTGGTTGCCTCTTTCCTGAATCCTTTGCAACAGTCGCGGTCTGGAACTCTAATTTATACACTAAAGATTTGATATAACCCCAAAGAAAAATTCTACAGGGTTAAGGTCATGGTTAAGGGGTGGCCATAGAAAATTGCTACCACGACCAAACCATCTATTAGGAATTCGCTGGTTAAGACAATTGCGGATTGTAAGTGGAAAATGGGGCGATGCATCACCGTGCATAAACCCCATATCTTATATTAAATTAAAATTATTTTCCACTTACCTTTCGTAATTGTCTTAATAAGCGGTCATCATATCATAGCCACCCCGTAGCCCTGGCGTTAACCCTTTTTTCTTCTGGGGTTACATCAAAGATTTGGTGTATAAATGCAAAGGATTCAGAAGGCAGCGCGACGGTAATTCAAAATAAAGAATGTTATTTTTAAGCTAAGGCGCTATTTGGTAAAATGTTTAAGGAATAGTGAAAGGTGGATATTTCTTTAATTTGTTGAAATGATTTTAATTCATAATTTTTTATTGTATTTTAATAAAAACATGCAATGTTCTTTAAAAATGCAAATATCTAGAAAACAGGTTGTTTTAATAAAATAAAAGAAGTATACCTTTTTTCTTTAGAAATGATTATTCTGTTATCAATTTTAATTAGAATCTCCATAAAGTTACCCGAAAAAATTTTGGGCGTGATGCAGTGGGCGTGAAGGGTGTAACTAACGCCCTATACAAGCTATTTGAAAATCAGAAATAGATTCATGTTACTTGCCCTCAAAAACTCCCAATGACAAATTTTCGTTTACATTTATATCTTAAAAACAACTTGAGCTAAGAAAAAAAAAATTTAGAATCTAAACCTTGACACCTTGTATCTCATTAACGACAAACATTTTATTAAGCCATATTTAGTTCAAACCTGCTATTTTCATGTGTAGAATTGGTGGTTACTCTTTGGCGCATTCATTACAGACAACCCTGTATAATCAAAAAAATTAGTTCTTGCATATCCAGGCATTAAATTGTCAATGTCAAAAATATTTTTTTTATCCAGCCAACTTGATAACGCAAAAAACAACTTGCACGGTAACATACACAACATTGGCAGAAATTATTTTCTCACAGTCAAAGCAGCCAGGTTAGCTAAGTTTTTGTTTACTAATCAGGCAACTTTGATTCTGCCAATGACATTTGTCACAGTCAAAGTTGCTCGTTAGTTAATTATACAGATATTACAGAAAATATATTATCAAGTGAAAAGTGAATTCGATGACTGGATTATCTATATTTAAGAGTTAAGAATAAACTTATGTTAATTAGTTTAGATACATCTCATATTCCATTGTTTTATGAAAGCAGCTGCATATTTAGTATTGATATCAAATGTCTAATAAAATAAATTGTATTATGTTTGCAGATTGTTTGCTTTTAACTTGTCCTTAAACTAGGAAAATTGTTTTCAATAATGTCTTGAAGTTCGCATTAACTATAGTTGACTTGCCAATTATTTAAGCGTATTAAATTAATAGGTAACTAATTATTAAGCAGTAACTTAATCAGTAATATACTTAATTCCAAAAGCAGATTTAACCACAAGCAAATGGTTGCTTCCTAATAGTAAAATAAATCAAACGCAGATTTAGCAATAAAACCTCACAGGAAAAGAAGGAAAATTAATAATTATTTAAATTGGTCAAATAGAGTTCATGTAAATTTACAACGCTGATTACACTGGTTATCAAAACATAACTTTATTTGTGACATGAGACAAATCTAGTGTACCTTATGTTAAACTTGCTCCAGAAGGAGAAAATGCCTTTAGATTCTTTCCATCACCCATAATTTTTTTACTAGGAGGTTGTGTTGCCTTTTAACGAAATATAACTATAAATTTATAGTAATTTAAATTGAAGAAAACCTACTATGGATATTATTTTCTCCTAAGTTAAATTCAAATAATAATTTGTTGAAAAACCCTACAATACCTGTATTTGTTATCAGTTATATCAAATCATCGGTTGTTATATTGATCTTAGGCAACTAAATTGTTGATTCATTTAATTAATCTTATTTTATCATATAAACTGGCAATCAATTCCCAATTTTACTTTAATTAGATGAATGTTTGGCCGAAACTGTTTACTATCCTCTACTATCTTATTCCACAACAACTTCTGACCTTATCTGACTTCCGCAGCTGATGCTTGTCGGACTGGGGGGTCGTTATTTAATTAAACGGCGAAGCTAAGTTGAACTTGATGATACCTAAAGGTTCTGCAAGTTGCGAGTTAATACGTCCGTGCTCAAATAATTAATTAGAAACTCTAAAACTGACCGTGTTATTTCGTTATTGCTTTTCGTGTTTGAAGAGTATCTACCCTTAAGGTTCTTTAATTTATCGTGATTGAAAACGCATAAAAGATAATTGAAGCGAAAATAGATATGGCTGGGTGAATATTAAGAGTTCCTGGTTTCATCCATTCAACTGACATATTATGTCGCGAAATGTGACTATTTAGATAAAATATAATTAAAGTTCTACTTTTTAAATAATCTTTATTCAACAGACCATAATAACTTTCTCGCTTTAAAATTAGTGAATGAGATAAAATTCCTAGCTCTTTTATTTCGGCACTTTGATGGATCCAGATGCGGAAAGTTTTTAGAGGGGAACCAAGGGCAACTGGTGACCTCTTTCTAGCATCTGTTTGGTTGGTGTCTTTACCTAGTAGCCGTAGCCAAGTAGCAGAAGGCTGTGTGGGTCAGCCCTACAGTAAACGTCGAATTTTCACTTATTTTTTTTATGAATAGGCCTGTTCCTAAACTAAGTCTTGACTGTTAGTCAAAGTATGAAATTCAGTGGATCCTGACTTTTAGATTAAGTTTGAGAAATAATACTGAACCTAGTTTTATTTTCATTAGTATGACGAATAAGTCTTTCAAACTTGTCAACGTTTGATACTTGTGATATAACATTAATTTGTATAATCAGCTGCCACTGATAAAAAAATATATAAATTTATACTGGTAGGTACTAACATTAGGGAAACAGCAGTATCTTGTAAAACTAAATAATAGAATTTAATGATGTTCTAGAAGAGACACAATTTATAAATAGAGGTAATCTTATACTCTAAAAAATGAGTTGATCGCTCAATCTAATTGTTTCTTTCTAGATATATATTAGTATACCTAACAATATTCTTTAGTTTCCCAAATGAATTTTCGTCGGCATATTGCAACCAACAGATCAGCTTACCTAGTTCCCAGAACAAGCTTAAATATTTATCATAACCAAACACACCAGGACTACCAAGAGGTGGCGCAAAAAGTTATATGCAACCCTAGGAGGTTGATAATATTGTAATTTTTAGTATCAAGAAGGTACAGACACCTACCCTGTATGGGCAGCGTTGCCAGAGCTGGTACAATTGTATGAATCTGGTACATTTCGAACGCATCTGTACAAAAGTACATTTACACCATTTTCTGGTACATTTTCATCCTCGTGCCGCCCCCTATCATTTAATAGCTAAAACTCACAGAAAGGCAGTTTTGCAGTAAAGTTTTTAATATTTCATCCCCCTATCGCCATCTATATATTGAAGGAAAGTCTTAAAAATTTAGCAGATCACGGCGGTATCTGACGGAACTGTAACTTGGAAATCTTTGACAAAATATGGCGCAAATCCGAATCATATAGTTCGGGGACTGTCAAAATTCTTCTTTTGGTACGAGGTTAAAAAATAAGTAATTTTTGATGGCTGTACAAAAGTTCAAAATCTGGTACATTTTATGTTTGTGATTTGTACAATTTCTTGATACCCTGTGGCAACACAGTGTATGGGCGAGAACGAGAGAGTTCGAAACCGGTCTGCATGCAGATGGTTGCATCCTACCAATAGTAAAGTATTCACTTCTTGGTGGTACAATCTGAATTGAATTTTAATATTTAACACAGTGTTGATAAAATATGAAATGAAAATATTATTTCTTATGCATTTTCCAAACAAATTAGTACTGGCAACAAACATACTCTTTAACCTAACAAGCAGTTAGTTTGCTAATGACAAAAGTGACTAGCAACTAATGCCGGAATTGGCCTAGCAATAAAATATAGTCTCCGTTACTAAGTTTTCTGTCGAGGCTATTTTAATTAAATTTTCTTGTCACAGAAACTAAGATTCTGGTATGGTATAGGTACTGGGCCGGTTTTAGGAGTGCATAAAAAAATGGTTATGGTTATTTTTATGAAGAACACTGTGTTGGTATACCAAATTACCATACCTAATAACAAATTTGCTTATTGCTAATTCCATAAAATTGTTTTTTTTTAAATTTTATATCCAAATACTTATATTTCCCCAATTGAATTAATTAGGCCATTATTAAAATTAAATTGTATGTCCATACAATACAATCGTTAGAGGAACGACAAAGAAACATTGTTCGAATCGAGTTTACTTTTGCATCAGCAAAACGTTCCCTTAACAATGCAAATTGCGCCGCTTATTTATATATGTATGTTGCCATTATGTTCTATATAAGAAGGTTAATTGGCCCGGGCTGGGCAATTATCCGAGAGCGCTGCAGGTCTCCTATAGCAGCCATTCGCTAAGTAAACACTGCCGAGTCTATTTTAATATGCTCGCATAATAAATCCCAAACTCTCCACTAATTGGATGGATGTTTGACAGTAAATGTTTACTATCTTCTACTATCTCATCTCACTTGGCAACTTTCGACCTTATCTGACTTCCGCAGATGCTTTTCGGACCCAGACCGTTATTTAATTAAATGTTGAGGTTCAGTTAAATTTGATCATACCTAAAGATTCTCTCTTCAAGATAATTAATTAATAATTCTCTGATATAAGTCTACTTCTCCCTTCCTTGTTTTGAGGTATTTCGATATTGTTTTGGATTTAATCAGTATTAGTTTGAGTTTAATCTAAAATAATGAAAACATTGTTTTATAATAGAAAAATGTCTTCACTTTTAGTCTCACTTTCTACCACTACTGCAGTAAAAATGTCTGCTATATTAATATTAATTAAAAGTGAAAACTATTAGGCAACTAAAAGAAATCAACATTTAAAATACGGCCACTGATAATTCTCATAATCTCTACTAAATGAATGTTTGACGGTAAATCTTTGTTATCTTCTAATACCCATCCCAATTGGCCCCTTTCAATCTTATTTAACTTTTGTGGATGCTTTTCGTATATAGACCGTTATTTAATTATGAAAAGTTGATAGTATGAGTAAATTATCACCGTATACCTTGTTTTTTTTTCAATGCAATCACTAATTCATAATTCTTCCTTATTTCGAAGCATTCTAAGATTATATGGGATTAAAAATACGTGTAATTTAATACGTGTAATGTTAACACTATTCTAAGCAGATATTTCTAAACGTTTATAGTATTGTAATTGCATATATTAATTAAAAATGAAGACTATCAGACATCTGGAAGAAACCACCAAGTATTCTAGCATAATAATTCCTAAACTCTCTAGTTATTATAATAGCTAATCACACTTGACAAATTTCGATGTCGACCTTATCTGACTGCCGCAGATATTTTACGTACCCAGACGAATTGAATTAAAGGTTGTGGTTTGGTAACATTTATTCATATCCTAACATTCTTAGTTTATAACTTTACGACTAAATAGATAAATTATTTTGATACTGATCTGCTTGCATGTTGGAAACATTTTTAGAGAGTTTGGTTATTGCTAGTTACAAATATAATCTAAAATCGATAATTTTAAAATTATGTATATTTTCCCAGAATATTCCTATGAAATGTTTAGAAACTGTAATATTTCCTTTCACTTGGTCATTTCGTATGAACGACGATTTTCGGACTACAACCATTATTTATTTAAATGTTGCGGTAAAACTCGTTAATATCTCAGGATTCTCAGTCAATAAACAGTTCCGAAATAATAATTTCTAAAATTAATTAATTCTTCTGTTGGTTGTTAAGGTATATTGCTAGAGCTTTACAACAAAGATGTATGATTCCTTCCCTAATCTTATTTGCAGTCGATTTCTTTTTATGTTCAGAATAATGTAAACAAATACCGCTAAGAGCGATGTGTGAACACTATAGAACCCAGAGGCAGGGAAGGTGGGGAATCAAATTCTTTAAAATATAGTAGATAAGTGAGGAGAAGTTAGTACATAATTAACGTGATATTAAGGACTAAAGGATGTCCTAAAATTATTAAAACAAGTTTCAAGGTATACATGGTATCGTAACCATGGAATCTACTACTATGCTTTACTTTACTTCTTTTACAGTTTTCCAATTTTGTAATCATTACTTTTCAATAAAAAGAAAAAGTTATCCTAATCATCTTCTTTCTTTCTTTCACTTCAACGTACGTAACGTGTTAAAACTCGGAATCAACAGTTAGGTTTTTCACAAATCCCAAACGTATATGAATAAAATCACCCTAAATAAAACTAATACGGTAAAAAGGCGTCTTGAGAGAGCCACTCCAGACAAATGGCCTATCATAATGCAACGAAAGGAATCACCGGGAGTAAACAGCGCGAAAACGGGGCAAATGTAAATGTTCTTATGGTTTCCTGGGGAATTGTCATCGTCGAAACCGCGGCAAAAATCGCTTTTGAACGATTATTGCGCCGGGAACAACGACAATCGCAGCTGATATCGATGTCGGCGGGTGTCGAGCGCCAAGTTTCCCACGGACGGGACGTTCAAATCTATTACGAAAGCTTTTCCTGCGAAAAGAATTATATAAAATGTGGGATAAAAACTTGAGCTAAGATATTTTAAACATGGTATTAAAAGGTAATTTTAAAAAGCTTAAACGTTTTTATGATAAAAGATAAAAAGAAATATAAATTGAATTACTCTTAGTTCCTTGTTTTGTTTAGAGTTTAGATGATAGTAATATTTATTCATTTGTACACTTTATTATAGGAGTGCAGAGTAGTTAATTATAATACCGGGTGGTATATCGTGGTTGGAAACATAGGAAATCCCATGCAAGTTTTAGTCTGTCCAAATACTTGCTCCCCTATTGACTTTAGAGCGGGGTTGTAGGAAGACTTCTTTAGATGCTCTGTGTGGTGAGCGCACATGCGGAGTTTTAACAATTTTGGACAATCCGATCCTAACTTATTTGAATAGGATTGCGGTTTGTTTTTTTATTGAAATTCAACAGGTGATGCTGCGGACACCAGCATTGATTGGACTTATCAACCTATGATTTGTCATTGTCAAATGTAATTTGAAAACGGTGGGCTTTTTAAAAAATTTTAACAGATACATTATAGACTAGATTAAACTAATATTTTCAAAAAAAAACAATCATTATTTTTTAAATGGATCTTTTAATACAAAAAGTATTATTTTACTTACAATAAAACCTATAAATTAGTATTAAAATCATCAAGAATTCCTAAAAGGGAAAGAAAATAAGAGGGTGTTTAAAAATAAACAATTGTGTACCCGGATTGCCCACCTCTATTTAGGACACATTGACATTCAACGATAGGTAGCATATTCTGGCAATGCTGGTTTAGTCGACTTTTCATAATTTCTACGTGTAATTGGGTCTCGAGGTCTAGCGAGCCTCTCATGAGTAAGCATGCTTCGGTAACCAAGAATCCAAACCAGAATATTTTTAAAACTGTTTCGCATTGCTCAAAAGAAATGGAAAAAGTAGCCATGCTTCTGCCCGCAGCCTGGTGTGTGCTGTGTGATGACGTATTTTTTAATAAACAAATAACTGTAGAATTTTTTAATTAAAACTAAGTATAACTTAACAGTTAAACCAAGACACAAAATGCCATATACTTTAAAAGTATGAATTTATCTATAAACTCGAAGATTCCCTTAACTGGCTCACGTCCCGTATGTGTTTTTTTTCGTTTTATATCGAAACTAACAGGTCACGTGCAAGCACGCCTTGCCGAAATGACAGACGTGAACATAATTTGACGGCAAATAAGAACAGGGGATGGAAATGATTGCGAGCTGAGGGAAAGAACGATTAGATAATCTAATAGAAGCTGTCATGTCACGAGGTCGTGGCAGCGCAATTTTCCTACTTACCTCCCATAACCGCCGAAAATCAAACCGACACTCTTGCAGTTCAATTATTATTTGTTCTATTAATTAAAACTAGTTTGTATACAAAAAGAGTAAATATGGATGTCCATATCGCACGAGGAAGTAAATTGAGCATAACGTCGCCTCGTAGGAATCAGTTTTATATCTCTTTTACATTCGGAATTTAGTATAAAAATAAACAATGCAATATGTATTCTTAGTTGCCTGCTTTCGTAAGAATAATAGCGCCGAACGACAAGAAAAATGGCTGTAATATACTTTTTAAAATATTAAAAACGGTTATTGTGTGTACATTAATATTAACTTTTAATATTCGCGATAGTAATTTTTTCACAATAATAATCACATTCTACAATACAAAAAACAAAGCATAACAGCAAAGCTGTAAACGTGACGAGGGAAGTGGTAATACAACGACATAAAATTTTTTTCTACAAATCTTATAATTTTGTCTGTTTTATCTGGTTTTACGTTCTCATCTTCATTTCTCACTATTTATGGAAGATTCTCCAGTTATCTTTTTATTTATGTTGCGAATAATAAAAGTTTTAAGGGACAACGTTGAAAACTTTTATTATTTATTTACACGCAAAAAAAAACAAAGGCAAATACAGTTTTTTATATACAAACAAATTGGTACTTATGCATAGGATCTGGGACAATGTTTTGATTCAAATAATAAATAACAAATTTGACAGATTTAGATCGCCTCCAAATATTTTTTTTATCTAACTTTATTTATTTATTATTAATAAATTTAAAGTTCTATGTAGCTCTTTTTTTAGAACTTTTCCAATGGCCGCTTTATCGAATCATTATTCAAAAAAAGCAAATGATCATATTTCTTCAAAAAAATATTTACCTAAAGACAACCTTCCTAGCTGACAAAAAATAATTTCAATGAAAAGTTTTATGTTTGTAATGCCGAAATTCGCTTAAAATCTTATTTATAAATTATTGGTAATATTGATGTAAATATATCTAGTGATAAGTGTCCATATCGGACAACAATATTACAATTACTGATTTCATAATATATTTTAAAAAAAGTGTAAAAGTACTGGTATTACTTAGTACTATATATTGAGAGTTTTTCGCAAAAAGTTATAATACCATAAAATAGATGTAAATTTACATAAAACTAAAGCTATAACTATGTAATTGTAAATTAAATATTACCATTTAAAAACTAACTTTTATACATAAATTAACCATGATTTTACCATTAAGTTTAACCTCATTAATATAACGTATTACAAGGCAAATAATAATTGTACACGAAATAACTTTACAGTAATACTATTACGTACAATGTGAATATGAACAAACATCGGGACAAACGTACATTTTACAGCCATTTTCTATACGACATCCCTTCCTTCGTATTAACGAAATCACGCACACATACAATCCCAATACCGGTAATTTAATTACTTTGAAGAAACACCAGGAGCCAATCTACTAATGTAATACAATTTTCCAAATGAATACATGACATCCTGAACCTATTTTTATAAATGCATTATCTGATTGGCTATAAAAAGGCATCAATCCCTTTTACGACCAATCAAATAATGCATTTTAAAAATTATTCTTGGGCGTCGCTGCTCCACTCTAATATTGTAACCGACGACGTTTTCGGATAGAAACGATAAATTTTGATAAAAAGTTACTTTGGGACATCAATATTTCATAAAAATAAAAAAAAACATAATCATAAAATTCCTGTAAAAAAATAGGTACTTAGGTACCTGCGTATTTAAATAGACTAGAATTTTGACATATTTAAAATTAAAAAATTAGCATTGAATTTGTTGCAAAGGGTGTTATTTGCGGTTTAATAATTATACATTTTGAAACTCCGTAATATAATGTTTCTTAAATGATAGAAGAGTTTTGGACTTGCATTGTCTTTATTTGTTTTACATCACAACGTTTCAACTAGTAACTATCTCCATTCGTCTTCATATACTAGTATTCACCTGAAGACGACTGGAGATACTTACCAGTTGAAACGTTGTGATGTAAAACAAATAAAGACAATGCAAGTCCCAAACTCTTCTATCATTCGTAATATAACTTTTGGCACCGCCTCTAAATTGTTTTTAAAGTTAATTGGCTCTTTTAACCATAATAACACCGAAAATGTTATACACTGTAAAATAACTTGCTTTGTAATGGGTATTATTTCGCCTTAAATATGTAATCACCAGAAGATGACTGGAGATACCAATTGAAACGTTGTAATTCAAAACAAATAAAGACAATGCAAGTCCAAAACTTCTCTACCATTCAGTAAATTTATTATTAGTTACTGCGTAATTATTTTTAAATAAACCAATTTTTGGTGACTCGAAGTACTTCCGATTAGGGAGCCGACAATCGTTGGTATTTCGTATTTCTTTATAACAATATTTGACATAATTTTTTAATTTAAGTATATTTTGTTAAGAATTGAGGTGCTATTGCCAAGCATGAACTTTTTTATAATATTCAAGGATTCCCAAAAGTTCCTTTTCCTAATTTAAAGGGTAACACTTTTTTTTGGCCAGGGGTAAATATATGCAAGTGGTTCATCTAAATACTCCTTAATAAAAAAATAGTAATTTATAAAGGAAAATTTGTAAGTTTTTCAGACAAATTACATTGTTTCAAAATTTTTGAAATAATTAAGTTGAAAATTAGCAATTCTAAGTTTAAGGGTCTACTTATCTTGGCGGAATAGTCCTCTTAATACACATTCTAGTCTAGTCTAGTTCCAACTTCGTTGGTCTCGACCACAAAAGAATGCAATCTATTATCTTTAGTCTTTACTTACTAGTGTCATAGCTTGACTATTTCGTAGATATGTGTATAATGTAGAGAGTCCCAACATTTATTATTAAAATATTTATGTATTAGACAGAGACAATTTAAAAAATATATGTTATGTAAAATTTATTTTAAAATAATTATACAAATTGTTTATATTGTCACGATAGGGAATCATAAGATCATAACATTTCATAAATCAATATATTTTCCATTTTAATATTTTAATCATTATTCGCGTTTACCGCCGGCCATTCAAGGCAACATGAAACCGGCGACGAGTTTATCAAACAAATCTAAAAAGTTGCAATTATGAAATGCTATACGTACATCCCGATCTAGCAATTATGGTGGCGTCATCAAGTCGGTAGAAACAAGGTGTACGACCTAAACCCGTGGTCTTACTAAAGGGGGAAAAATCGCTGACTTGACGAAACTACACATGGTTGATAGAAAAACGATCGGCGGGCACTAGTGCTCGAGTCTGTGACGCATCCACGTCGAAATATGTGAATTTTTGTTGGTCCCAAATCTCAGCGATGAGTCCAAATTTAAGTAAGTATAATTTATTGCCAACTGTTTTATAAAGGTCTAAATCCAAGTTTGTCATTTTGATTTTCTTATAAGCCCTTCAGGTGATTGTTATTTTTATCATTTCAATAAATTTGTTTTCAAAAACGTTTTGTTTTTCTAATAGCCGCCAAGGTCATATCTATTATATAAAAAAATGCTTTCATTACCGCTCTCCCTAATGTTGTCGTTTTGTTTTAGCCTTGATAAAGACCAAATAAAGGTTGAAACGTCGGCAATTTTTTTATTAATAAGGAATTGTTTTTATTGGTCCTGTACCCGCTATTATCACAAAACTCAACCTTAAGTGGATCCGACCACGATAAAAATCTGCGGTTCTTCTAGGCCCGAATTATAAAAAAATTAAGCAAATTATTGAGACCTGTCTGGTCCATTAAATCTATGACTGCTTCATAACTGTTTAATAGTCAAAGTTTACTTTTTCACTTCTAAATCAGATTGAACATCGAATAAAACTCTGCAGTCAGTTGAAATGGGGAATTACACGGATTTTTGCCCGCAATTCATGCATCGTCGTTATCGGTAACCCGCAGTTGAACAAAAACCAGAGCCGTTGAATAAATTCTCTATTTGCATGTTATAGCCAATATTAAATAACAGAAATGATGAGAGGACATTTATATCTATTGTTCTCGTGACTTAATCAATTTTACTTAGTCGAAAGGTTTATTGTTTAATATTTAGCAAAATTTTAAAGATGTCTTAAGAGTGTGGTCTAGTGACGCATTCCCAATTTCGTCTTTTTGTTAATATTTCTTTACTTTTTCATTTTATACAAACACCGGCCTAATTCCCATATTTAAAGCATAATTACCTACAATTTAAAGTTAAACAAATTGGAATTTACAAAATAATAAAAGCAGAAAAAGAAAAATGAACAAATTTCACAAAATTTCGTTTTTTGCTTTTATTAATTCATCAATAAAAATTAAAACTGTAGGTAATTGCTACTTTAGGACGAGTATTTGACCGCTTTTTAAATAAAGCGAAAAGGATAAGAAATATTGATCAAAAAGTGAAATGGCGAATGCGTCACTACACTTCACTCTTAATACCTACCTATTTTTTTCAAAGAAACAGCGAAAGTTTACATTATAGCCGTCTCGATTTAAAAGGAGTAAGTGAGTTAGAATTCCTGGCCCTTTCATTTTGGCATTTTGATGGAGCGTGGCATCTCTTTCGAGGGTGACCAGAGGTTTATCTAAATAATTTTAGGTTAGCTTCATTTGTAATATTACGATAACGATCGTTTTTTTTTTTATTAATTATTATAATTCAACAAAATAAGTCTTTAACAAAAAAAAACATTTAATTTCCGAACAAAATTAAGTCTAGCTTACGCCGTTATGTCCTGAAAGAAGTACTTATTTGGAATTTTTTATTGTGCTGGTTTTTGTTTTATTAGAAATTAGGTTTATCGAAAAGGGGCCAAGATACTACGGAGAACGGAGAAACGACTTATCATGTTACGTAGTTTAAACAATTTTTTGATAACATTTCGTTGTTTTGAATAAAGAAGACTTTAATTATTTTTTAAAATGCATAACTTGGCAAAACCGTCAAAAAATCAATTGCCATTTTGGTTTACTTCTTGGCTATAATGTTCCCTTGTTTTTTTTTTAAGAACAAGCCTGTATTATTTGTCACTCATTCCTATTAAAATTCTGGAAGGCAATGGTTTCCATTAATTCATCTTGGTTACCCGCGACAACACTGAAATTATTTGCAGAAGACTGATGACAATTGAAAAATCTAACCTATTAAATATAATAAGTGCGTAAGAAAAAGATGCACATAATACCGACATTCTATGTGAAGTGCTCTAAGTATAATCTATTGGTGGTTTTTAGATGTTTGAAGGCCAATGAAATGGGGGGAGGGGTTCAATGTGTTAAATATAAGGCCAGTTATGTTCATGACAGGAAGCTATTTCTATTTTCAGAATGAAGTAACTTTTAAATCAAAAGTACATGTGTGTGTGTGACAAGAAAAACGTTAATGCATTAAAAATCTAATATGTGATATGGTATATATTTAATTAGATAAATACAAATTTGGTAGGAGTGGATAGTAACGTTCAAACATTTTTTGTCATGTACTAGATTTTGAATTTGGGGCTTTCATTAGAAGAATAATTTCTGAAGATGGTCTTTATTTTTTTTTTTTTTTTTTTTTTTTTATGATAGGTACCTGAACTATAGGAAAAATCCTTTAAGGCGCTCTGGGAGCGGTGCGAGTGCGAAAAAAGCGATTAACGTTGGTCTTAAAGCGCTGAAGATTGTATTCATTGGGAAACACGACCTTAGGAAGATCATTCCACAAAGATGACGTTCTCCATGAAAGAATTCTTGAACAATGAAGTTCGAGGAGTACTAAGCTGAACAACATATGGATGAGCGGCAGCGGTTCGCCGTGTATTTCTGTTTTGCATTGCTCTCGGTGGAAT
This sequence comes from Polydrusus cervinus, assembly GCA_935413205.1. Taxonomy (NCBI): domain Eukaryota; kingdom Metazoa; phylum Arthropoda; class Insecta; order Coleoptera; family Curculionidae; genus Polydrusus; species Polydrusus cervinus. Next base: position 517,138 of record OW284511.1, on the reverse strand, counting down.
CAAGTGAGCAATGTCAGTCGAACACCTGCCATGGAAATATCTGTAAAAGAGAGCCAAATCACCAACCTGTCTTCGATGCTCCAGGCTATCGAGGGTCTTGGTCAGCTCGGGGTCGCCGATCAGACGAACGGCTCTCCTTTGAATGGAATCCAGTAGCCGAAGGGTGTGCTTGGGTGCAGAGCTCCAGACATGAGAGCAATATTCTAATGATGGTCGAATCTGGGCTTTGTAGATTGTCAAAAGTTGATGAGGTGTGTACAACCGTTTGGTGCGGAAAAGTACACCAAGTTTCTGTGCAGCTGCCTTGGCAATTGCGGCAACGTGATCATGCCAAGACATATTACCTCCCAGATTGACCCCCAGCAAATTAATAGACGGTACCAGGGGAATTGCGTGTCCTGCCATGACTATATCCGGTTCTGCAATGTTAACCTTTTTGGAGAAGACTGCTGCCTGGGTTTTCTTAGCATTAAATTCGACTTGGTTACTGTCACCCCAAGCCAAAATTTCTTCCAGGTCATTGTTGAGGCGCAATACTTCATGCTGCCTGCGAAGATGTACGTCGGCAGCGGATGTTTGGGGAGTCAAGGTAAAAGATGAGACAAGTGTGCTGTCATCAGCAAAGCTATAAATTGGATTTTGGGTTTTCACTAGAAGGTCGTTAAAAAGAGGGTAGGCGAAAATATGGACCCTTGAGGAACACCGGCATTGATGGTGAAGGTCTCTGAGAGAAACCCGTCAATCGCCACTTCTGAAGATGGTCTTTATTCTGAAGATGGTCTTTACCGTGTGTTCAAAATATAGTCGGCACTATTACTAACTTTCTTATTATAAGGATACAACTTCGATTAAATTAGTAAAGAGTTGTAGTTTCATGTGCAATTATGGTGATGCCAAAAAACCAATTGAAGATCAGAATGTCGTGATGTTAACAAAAAAAAATTGTAATTGGAAGTGCTATTTCAGTTATAACTGTTTCATAGATACTGAAATTGTTTTTACCACATATCGCAAAACTCCATAATAACAGATATACAGGGTGTCTCATAACGTATGGATCGTAGAGTAACTGGAGATACTAGACATCAAACTAAGCCGATTAAGTCATATAAGTTTTTTTTTGATAATTAAAATATTAATTTAATTGTGCAGGTACTTACTATGTTTTTTTATGCTTTGGGATGTTTAAAGGAAAATATCTCGAAAACCCTTAAAGATATTAAGATCAATCAAGTACACCTTTTGACTCAGAAAATGCCCTTCTTTAAGAAACTATAATTAAAAAACACCTAATATCACAGGTAAGAAAAAAAATCATAGATTTATGAAGCCCAGTGTATGCAACTAGCGCCCTCTAGTTTTAAACTTAAAAATTTCTACAAATTCTTATTTCTTGCTCATAAAAACATAATATTACCAACTTTCAATTCGATTCATTAAACCGTTTTAAAACTATGGCTTATTTTCAAGAATAAACTTTTACTTTCAACACCCTGTATCTCTAGAACGAGTAACAATCCGAAAAAACTTATATGACTTAATCGGCTTAGTTTAATGTCTAGTATCTCCAGTTACTCTACGGCCCATAAGTTATGGGACACCTTGTATTTATATTTAAACGCATTTCCATTGAAAATCGCGATTTTTTTTTGTTAATATCACGTTTCTATTGTTTTTTTGACATCATCGTAATTGTCAGCAAATGAAACTACAACTATTTACTAATTTAACCGATGTCGTATCTCTTATAATACGAAAGTTAGCAATAGTGCCGACTTCATTTGGAATACCCGGTATATACTTATATTTGCCTATTTAAAAAAAAAGGTTAATCTGAAAATGTGTTTGATGCATGAGAAACACACTTTAAGGATGAATATTTTAATAAGTTTGTGTGAAGTATGTTTTTTTTTTTTTTTACGGTTCGCCGACTACGTAGGCCATCTTGAACCGGTCATCGACCACAAATGTGATCTACCGACTGGGGAGTGTGAAACGGCACCTTCATCCTACGAGATATCCGATCTCATCCGGCCTGTCCGGCGTGAATAGGATGGCTAGGTGTCGATTCATTTTACACTCTTTCCTGAGGCAAGAGCACGCCGTGTTCCCAAGCGGTCACCCGCACAAGTACTAACCGCGCTCGACACAGCTTAACTTCGGTGATCTGCGGGAACCGGTGCTTAATATGTCGACAGGCCCTTGCCCAGTGTGAAGTATGTAGTTTGTCTTAATTTGGAGAATATCAAAGAGTTTATTTTACAAGAAGTAAATGAATTTGATTTGTCCCAGGTTCATAAAGTTAAAAGTGCTTTCTCTGCCATGGGCAACACCTGCACATATTGTATGTCCCTAACTAATATAATACTGACGTCGTTTTGTTTTACTAACCCTTGACATTTAAAATGTTATAAATATATACATTTCTCTGTGTCCCAAATAATCCATAATCTAATGAATAAGTCGAGAATCGCGTGAGATATGGCCAATATAAAATAACAAAAATAAAACGGCTATTTATTATAACGAAACCGAATCGTGATTAGAGCGGGGGTTTTGTGGCGTGTGATAATGCATCGATCTGCATTGCGGTCTGTTTAGAACGGTCTAATTTATTAGCATAAGTCCTACACGCCGCGAGTTGTATCGATCGATTCCCTCGACCCCACGGTAGGAGGTCGACAGTTAGACTCTATCAAAAATGTGCCACTTGTCGCTCTTTTGTGGCCTTAATTGTGGCTGCTAAGTTTATTTAATAGCGGATTTTTAAACGATAGGGCTTCGGTTCAACAGAGTTTAGTAAGTATGAGGCGGCTTTTTATACGTCTAGATACCTATTGAGGAAACTTAATTTTGATTAAAAAGTATCAATTTTTATTGAATTTAAAACTATTCGATTCATTTAACTCCAATGTAGATGGTCCGGTACCTCTTTTGTAGTCTTAACTTAAATTAACCGTAGATTTTTAACGATTAGACTCGGGTTTCAGAGGAAGTTAAAGTGGAATTAAAATTAAAACCAGACTGGAGGGAGCAGGGACCTAATAAGGAAAAATTTTGCAAATTTTCAAGGTCATCCTATATGCGAATTCACAGCGAAGCACAAACAGTGCTTTCGTCTAAATGGAATGAAGATGACCTACGATAGAAAAGGGTCCGTACGATCGCGTAGCCTTGTCGATGACGGGCACTATTGCCATTGTTAATAGTCTAATCTACATTTTGTGGAGTGTAAAAATTTTTTATTTAAGAAACTCGTTGCTCTTGTTTTTATCATAAAGTTCAACTGGGTGGTAAAACGTTAGAAATCTAGAAGTATAGAATTACGTATCTTTAAATTAATAAAAGTAATAAAATATTTGCCCATTTTGTTATTGTGCCAAAGGGCTTTATTATATTGACAATATTGTATTAAACAGTGATTGCAGATATTTCGGGTGTCAGGTTATCTTTGATATTAAGTTAAAAATAATGTGAAAGGCAGAATATAAAAATATTATGCCCGCCTGATCCCAAAATGTAAATTATTTTAAAAACTAATTGTTGGCCTAGTGGGAGGAAGATGTACAAGTTTTTTTTTCTATTTCTGTTGCGTATAATAAAAGTTTTAAGGTCGATTGAGGCCCCGTTAAGAATATCAGAAGACAGTAGAAACCGTAGTAGAAAATTATTTACATCCCAAAAAAACAACAACAAAGGTAAGCACAAACTTTCATTCTGATAAAGCATAACTTTAGTATTACTAGTGAAAAGTAAAAATTGTCATACGATCTGGAATAAATATTTTGATCGAAATAAAAATTATCATATCTGACAGATTTGCATATTGTATTCTTAACATCACTTATGCTTTAGTGTCCTTAAAACGATGCGTAAAATTTACGTGTAAATAGGGTTTCTTTCTCATCATTCTTAAGTTATAATGATCTTCTGACTATTATAATTGGTCAGTTTCTTACCCTTCAAGGATAGATATAAAAATCAGTTTCGTTAAGTGATATAATATCCCATTTATGTAGTAACTTAGTTATAATGGAAACAGACAATATGGAGTAGAAAAATGTTTAGTGATGGCGTAATTAGAAGCTCAATCTTTTCTTTTAAAAGAAAAATCATTAATTCAAGTTTTATAGAAGCTCTAAAATAAAGAAAATATAAGGTTTTAAATGATAGACGATGCAAACGTACCTACTCTACGAATACAACGTTTAAAAAAATCAGAATATTTTAAAATATGAACAAAATGTATGGCGTACATCAAAAACAATAATACTGGCAGCCCCCTACTTAAATTTAAAAACCGTTTATCCAAAAGTAAATAGATTGATTAAATATAATTTTAATCAAAAGAAGGTCAAACAACATGAGTTTATACTGATAAGAAAGGTGTGACAAAGTTACGAATCTGTTGATACAATTATATTTGGGATTTTACAGATAATTTCGTTTAGAATGAAAATATAGAATATATCGGGTATTCGGAAATTCCGATTGTATATTTTCAAGGGAAGATTCTACACATGAAAAGAAAAAGGATATGAATCCCTACATGTATTATAAGAAAGCTATTGCCGTCCAAAGTGATTGCCAAAGAGTAGTTTCTATTTTGTTTTTTTTTTCAACTCGTGTGCATTGTAATATTAAGAGTTGGCGTCAAAATTAGTCAGGGGCTTTCTTGGAAGGGGGGGGGGGGGGAGAGATGGGACTGGGGTCTCGTCTAAAAGAATAAATGTAATTATCTAATATATACTAACAAATATTGTCTCACGGGTAAAATTCTAAAAAATCTTTTTCCTTTTAATGCATAATAGTTTTTAACTAGTAGGTACGTATATTCTTTGTTTAAAATGTCATTGTTTTTAAATAAAACGAAAAACTAAAAAGTGTCAAAATTTCCAAAAAAAAACGATAAATATTTTATTAATTTCTTTAAACTATTTTTCGTATCTCTAAAAAAACACTTTCGCTAGTTTGAAAATTTTTAAATAACATTTGACAGGTGTAACGAATATCAAAATCAAAAAAATTTCAAAAAAAAAGCATGCATAAAAAAAGTTTTTTATATGAAGCAAACCTTTTCTGTGAGCTCTGTATTTTAGTCGAGTGCATAATATATTAGGAAAAACGCGTTGCCTACCCTTGTCAAATTCTATATTAATTTACTTCTCTTAAGTACCTTAAAATAATTTTATTATATTCAACAACGGGCAAAAACGCCTGTAGACTCGAGAGACCTCCTCTTAATTTAAATAGAGTATAATCGGTGTCTAGCAAAAAGACGAACTTACATTTATTCCGAAAGTACATAATAATTAAAAGAGGTTTTGCGATTGTGAACTAAAAATGGGGTGAAAAAATAGAAATCCTGATTTTTTATATATTACCTACTAATTACACGGTGCAATCCAAGCATTTCTAAAGCACGAACCCCGCTGGAAGATAGGATAACAGCAATGGTCAGGAGCAATAGACTCACCTTGTATAGGAAAATGTCTAATCACTGTTTTGGTGAAAATACTTTTTTTATTTTTTAATAGTCTCCACTCTATGGCCTGCCAAAAATACACAAACATAACATGCCTCTGAGACCAATTACAAGCTCCCGTAACTCCCCTACATATGAACTAGGTAAATTTTTACTTCCTCTACTCCAACCACTTCAAGGAAACAGTACGTCATTTGTAAAGAACTCGCAACACTTTGCACAAATAATAGAAGAAAAGGAAGTACAACCAGGAGACCAACTGGTCAGCTTTGACGTCGAAAGTCTTTACACCAACGTCCCTATAAAAGACGCACTTAAGGTCATCAGGAGCAGACTTGAGGAAGACCTGACCCTACAAGAAAGAACACCGCTACCTACAAATGCCATCATGGAACTATTGGAATGCTGCCTTAACAATTCTTATTTTCAGGAAAAAGACAGATTCTTTTGCCAAGAAGACGGACTACCAATGGGCTCATCTCTCTCGCCCATAATCGCCAACATTTATATGGAATGGTTTGAATCCGAAGCAATAAAACAAGCAAAGAAAAAACCAAAAATATGGCTAAGATATGTGGATGACACCTTCATTATTTGGAACGGAAACGAGGACGAACTCAGAGAATTCCTACATCACATTAATAACTTTGCACCGACAATTAAATTCACCATGGAAAAAGAAGAGAACAACCAATTACCTTTTCTAGACGTCAACGTAGAGAAAAATGGCAACACCTTCCTAACCTCAGTGTACAGAAAACCTACACATACAGGGCAATATCTCAATTATACATCAAACCACTCAAACAACACAAAACATGGCGTAGTAAGAAACCTGGTGGATAGAGCAATTACTCTCTGCAACTCAAACGAAGTTCTCAAAAGAGAAACTAACCACATCAAGACCGACCTCAACAAGAATGGCTACCCCATGAAATTGATTGACACAATATTGGAAAATCGCAAGAATCGGCCAAACACACGTAAAGCAGAGAAAGAGATACAACCAATACTCAATATTCCGTATGTCAAAGGAGTATCCGAGAAAATAAGAAGACTAGGACAACGATACAACATCAACACAGTATTCAGCTCTAGAGACACTTTAAGAAGCCACCTAACGAAGACGAAACCAGCAAGCCAGAAAGACAAGAAAAATTGTGTCTACCAGATTCCCTGCGAATGCGGCCAATCTTACATTGGTGAGACACTAAGACCACTAGAAGTAAGGATTAAAGAACATAGAAATAACACCCAAAAAGGAGAGACCGAAAAATCAGGTGCAGCTGACCACGCCTGGACGCACGGCCATCATATCATGTGGACAAAAGCGGAAATTCTGCAAAAAGAACCGCACTGGAGGAAGAGGAAGTTTAAGGAAGCTGCGACCATACACCAAAATCCAGGTTGCTTTAGTAAGCCTTCATTAGATATGAGAAACGTCTGGAAACCCTTGTTAAGTAAATGTAATCTTAGAATAAGACCACCCAAGAGTTAGACGCATTACGTCATCGAGCATGACTCATCAAGCATGACTCATCCAGTTATGCGTCATCACCTAGCAACACGCATGACTCCACCCACTAATCATGCGTCACAGCACCTGCCTAGTATAAATAGAGCTGTAGTTACCATACTTATTCAGTATTCACCTGAAGACGACTGGAGATGCTTACCAGTTGAAACGTAGTGATTCTAAACAAATAAAGACAATGCAAGTCCAAAACTCTACTGCCGTTCAGTCTCCACTTTGTCTACGTTACAACAAACCAAACAAAAGAGTGACTCAAACGCAAAAATGAAAAAATATTCGAGTCTGTATTTTAAATAGAGCCATTTGCCACTAACTACAGTCAACTAAAAGCTTTAACTTGTAACACTTTTATCGGTTTTATCAGAAGTTATTGCTTCCATTAAACTCTAAAATGCCCATTTATGTAACTGTTAGTTAAACAAATAAACGGAGTTTAAATTCTAACAATATTTGAATTAAAACGATTTTTTTTAACTCTATATAAATCACCATGTAATGGTTTTTTATTTTTTACGCATGGAAAAATTAAAATTGTATAGTTAATACAAATATTATAAAAATTAAGTTGGTATAATTTTTAACAGATTCTTTTTAAGCATATGACAAGAATAGCTTGCCAAAATTGTTGACTGGTAGGTCGTTTCTTGGATTACTGTACTCGAGGAAACCAAATTTCCTCCGCCAGTACTTTAAAAGCGACTCTCTTCTAAGATCAAATTCCCGACGAAATCATAAAAATAATTTAATTCGTTCAATACATACAATTAGCTAGCTTATGGACACCCTCCGTAATCAAACATTTTCTCTTGAAATTAGAGTACGTAAGACCAACTCTGACTGACTCTTCGCTAGCAACACTATTTACATACCCTGGTTAAACAACTATAAACAAACCATTCCCGTATAGTAAAAACCCCACCCTTAAAAACCAGCAACGTGCGTAAAGTAAGTAGTTACCTCATATAGTCCTGCTTGCACAAAATCATCCCTCCTTTGGTGAAACACGACGTACCAATGTCGGCCAACATGGCACCACAACATGAACACTTTAAACATCCGTTGTGCCAATAACGGTCCAATGCGTGCAGTAGGAATCGTTCGACGATTTTTCCACCGCACCCCGCACAAATTTTCACTGAGTTATTATTGTTATTATTGTTGTTCGCTATGCTGGGATTGTGGTGCTGTTGGTGGTGGTTGCCGTCCGGCGTCGGAGTGCCGCTGTTGGTGAACGCCGGATGTTGGTGATGAGCCGGTCCGTTTGGCAGACCTAAAATAAAAATTATTAAAATTAATAGAAAAACTTAATGCATCCAAAAAATAATTTCAATGTACTGAAAACATCGTTAAAGCATTATTCACTTCAGGTGAATACTGAAGACGACTGGAGATACTTGTTAGTTGAAACGTTGTGATTTAAAATAAATAAAGACAATTCAAATCCAAAATTCGTTCATCATTCAAGAAATATCATTGTCTCCAGCCTTCAAACAGACAAATCTATTTATTATAGAACGTTTATGAAGGTGGAGTGATAATTTTTTAAAGATTATTATTTTTTTACATTATTAATAAGAATTAAAACCCATTAGATATAAGGTGTGCTATTTCTTTTTATCTTATTGATCTGTAACTGAGAATGTTGTCCTCATTATTTTGAAATGGGAAGTTTCACTCAGGATAGACCTAAAAGAAGTTTTAAAATTGGCCAATCAAGTCTAAAGATAGTTGGTAACGAAGAAGACAACAAAAAAAAAGAAGAGTTTCTAGGAAGCTTTTAGAAACAATTTTTTAACTATTTACGAATAAGTGATTACAGGTTTTAAGCTTACCTTTTTCCGAATGCTACCAAAAAATTATAAATCGATCAGTACACCATTAGGTGTGACTGATAATATAAAAATAAAATAATATAGGGTACAATGACTTTCTTGGCAAGAAACGTCCTTTGTAGTACAAGAAAATGATAATTAGAAGTAAACATTTTAGAAATCTCACCTATAAAAATGAAGGAATTAACTTAAAAACTGCTTTTCATATAAATAAAATGTTGGCTCGACCAATGGTGGAGTATGGCCAAATAATTTTTAGCTCTTGTAGAAAACCTGCTGTAAATATTATAGAAACAGCCGAAAGAACAAGCCTTCGAAAAATTACTAGGATGAGACACCCTACCAACCCACTGCACAACCCACCTAGCGAATACCTCTACGAAAAGACGAAAGTTGAACAAATTGTACAGCGATTTCACCGACTTACTAAGTTTATAAACAAGGTCCCGAATATTAATATAATACAGCCATTTATTATGAACTCTCTTAATCAATACATTAGAAAAAGACAATTCCCAGAAAGGGCAGTTTTTGAGATACTGACAAACTAGTGTTTTTTTTTTAACAGAGCATTTCACACTTCTTTTCCAAAATTGTTTTTTGTAATACAATATTTTTGATGTAATTTTGATGTAAATTAAGGGCTGACAGGTCGATAGCCTTTTGTAGTTGTGTCTAATAAATATGTTTTAATAAAATAATAGTGTTTATAAATATATATTTTATTGTTGTTATCAATAAATATTGCTGCTGAGAAAAAGTTCGATACATGGTTTTATTACACCGGTATTAAGAAATCTGTAGTCTGGGTTGTAGAGTTTAAAAGATTGTTTCTTGCAGATGAATAGCGTGATACACCGTTATCATCACACTTCAATGTTATTTAGGGTGGGAAAGAAAGTGAAGCAGAAAATTAAAAATTCTAATGAATATAAATTCATTAATCGTATTTATGCGGTATAGAATTTTATTAAATATCAATTGTGGAAAGATGGAAATATGGAAATAAAAAGTCTGTTTAATGTTAATTGAATGACGTTTAAAAAATATATTTTTCAAAAGTTACAAGTAAAATAAGTAGACTCGAAATAAGCTAAATTCAATAAACAATTTTTTGGCTAACATAAACCCATTGTGAAGTGCCTCTAATTATAAGTAGTTTGATGAGAAAAAAAACAAAGCTAGTCGCACAAAACATTAGCTTTATTAAAATAGTCTTCACAATATACACCAGAAATAATAATATAACAAAAATGACCGACCAACACAAATAATGCAAAACAAACATTTGCAATCGTAGGCGAATAAGCAAGGAAAGACAAAGCTATTTACATTTGGTAGTGAGGACTTATTGCGATCACAATTTAGGCCCATCAGGATCAGTTTTATTGGTTATACAAATTCACGCTAGCTATAATAGTAGTAAATAGTTCGTGATCGCATCACCAGGGGCTGCTTATACAGTTATACACCTTCTCTGCCGCCTGAATGATTTCATTCAAGCAATCGCTTGGTATTTGCAATATCCCCCTCCATGTCCTCAGTGCCTCGACACCAATGAGAATCAGATGCATAAAAGTTTACATGTAATTACATGTAAACTTGGTACTCGCATGATGAGCGTTCGGCCAGTGGCGGCTCATGGTAAATTTTAAAAGGTGGTCATATCGAAATTACCTACTTTGATGAAAAAAATGCGTTTTAAGCACATTGGCTATGCTTTTAGTTAGTTAGTTTCAAGCCTATTGTATATTATGAATAAACTACTTAAAGGGTAATAACTTGGTTAATACAAAATAGGTTTAAAACCACCACACAGCTTTTGCATAGCATTTAATTTAAAAAAGTAATAATAGAAAATATCCATAAATCCATTAAGAAAAATCGCGCTTAGACGAAAATCTGCATCCACTTTTTTTACGTTATTCTTTAATTTGCACTTAATTAGAATCTTTAATTTCCTGCTTCACTTTTTTTCCCACCCTGAATAACATTGAAGTGCGTTGATAACGGTCTATCACACTATTCATCTGCAAGGAACAATCTTTTGAACTCTAAAAACCGGACTACAGATCTCTTAATAACGGTGTAATAAAACCATGAATCGAACTTTCTACTCAGCAGTTTACATAGAGTAGATCCATTTTTGCTTCGAAACCTTTAATTCTATTTATCTGCATTCTACAATCAAGTTTAAATTGTGACTTAAAACTGATGGATTTTAAAATGAGGAAATTACTTTTTAAAGTACGGACGGTCTTGTCGAATGACTTTATTTTCCTAATGGTTTTCTTATTGTTAAGGAAGATATATAAATGAGAAGGAAATATAAAAATTTTCGGAAGGGAAGTTTTATTATCGAGAGTAATTATGACTATTTTGATATTTAATTATTAAATATAAAATAGGAGGTGCTTAATATTGTTTTTATTTATTAACTATCGAAGCAATCTTTATTTAAAATTTTTAAATGTCGCTATGTGTAAACATCTATAATACTATTATGAGCTTACTAATTCTACACTAATTAAGGAAACTAAAAAAAATGTTTGGCCGGCCATGATACAAAAAAATCTGATAATGCGTTGCCTCGTAACGTATCACAATGTCAATTTGTTGTGTGTTTCTGAAATTCTACATATTGAAGAACTGACTGCCGCACACAAGATAGAAAGGTAACGGTGACAGGTGCATGGCTATGAAACGTCAAAAATGTGATATCAACTTCAAGTAAAGAAAAGAAGTATATCGAAAGGCTATCATTACGATACGCAAATATGCGTTTCGTATTGAACTCATTATGAACGTGAAATACAAAAAATAATATGATTCTCTCTCCGTAGTAAAAAAATTGTAATTTTGTAATTTTATATTTCTGTATGATGCTAATTTGAGTAATATAAAATTAGTTCAGAAGCATTATATAAATATAATAATTTTTAGTTGTTGTCAAACAGTAAATTATCGTTTTAACAAAATTTGGACAAAACCTGATAATAATTTTAAAAGATTTTATGGTAAAAGCTGGTCACCGGAAAACCAGACTTCCTGTTATGGGACTCCCCAGCGGAACAAAGCGACCCAGAGGAATTGAAGCATGAAATAATTTGTACAGGCCCACAGTGGTTTAAAGTTATTAATGTGTGAACAAAAATAGAAAACACGATGGGACATTTTTGAGAACACAATTTCACTATAAGAATATAAGATATGAAGTGCTAAAAGTGGGATAAATTTTGATGACCTAACAAACTGTGGGTGAAGTACTTTACAAATAGTATCTCCTCTATTGCATTCCGCGCGTTCCGATTGACCCCCCCCCCCCCTTTTAACGGTGAAGGACAGATGCAAAACTTTGTCTAGAATTAGTCTGAAAGAAATACTTAATATTTATATACCGTGTGTTCCCAAAAGGTCATTACAAAACGCTAGCACAATTTCCAGAGGCTAAAATATCTAGTTCATCAACTCTAAAAGTTGTTAATTTACCGAGTGTCAAAATTATAATTTTTCAAAAAAAATTTTATAAATATTTATCTTAATACCGAACAGCATAATTTACATTGGAATTTGTGGTATCAGAAACTTTTTAACCACAGTTTTAATGTACATTTTAGAAAGCCACCAGCAGCACTTAACATACATCTAAAGTTTCATAATTCAAATAAGCTTGTATGGTATCTGTAAATCCGACCCTGACTCATGTAATATTGAAATTCGTTCTCTACTAGTAAGTCTCATTTGGTATATTCCTATGTAATTTTGTAAAAATTTTATAAATTTGGGGTACCTAGCTAATTAAATGAAGTTAAATGGAAGATGCTGGCCCACCCGGCATCGCCCGGTGAGATACCATTGCATCAGTTTACGCGGCGTGAAGTTGCTCTTTGAGTTAACGTTTCGTCGCTGTGCTGATGTTTCCGGTTTCCAGGGTGGGGCCATATGAAAGAAGCATGATGGAAGCTCCAAGATCAAAATATTCCGGAGGTAAACTCGCCCAACAACACTCAACGAGGAAATGGTGTTGCGCCTGCAGTTGCTAGCAGACCCAAAAGTAACAACTTTAAAATTGATTTCTGCAATATTAGAGGGCTTAACACTAACATCAATTCAGTCCACCAGCACTTACAATCTTCCAAGCCTCATGTGCTTGCACTGACCGAGACAAAAGTCAGAGCGTCAACGAACACCGTCAGCTATTTATATCCTGGATATGATTTTCACTTCCGTTTTAGACGCAACTTTGGGGTCTGTCTGTTCATTCGAGATGATCTTTGCTGCCAACGGGAGGAGATACTGGAACCGAAAGACTTTGATGTAATGTGGTTTAAAATATCTTCACAAAAAATCACTAAGTTTTTATGCTGCCTTTACCGTCCTCCAAGCGACATGCATTACAGGGCCCTCTTCTCATCACTAGCCAACACAATCGACTTCTTGCAAACCAATCATCCGAATGCCGAAGTTGCTATCTTTGGCGACTTTAACGTCCACAATGTCAACTGGCTTAAATACTCAAACACCAACGATGAGCAAGGCCGCGAGGCCGAATCTTTTGCGATCAGTTCTAGTCTTTCAGATCTCTTTTTAACTTCAAATCCAGACCTATATACGGTCACCGTACAACCACCATTGGGCTCCTCCGATCACAAACTTATTTCAACCCTAAGCGAGTTCTGAACAACCTCCTAAACCCCGTAAGATTTGGCACTATACATCAGCTAAGTGGGAAGACCTAAAGGACCATTTTCGCAACTTTCCCTGGCTAAGTGTATGCTTTTCTTCGGATGATCCATCTGTCTGTGCAAAGGAGGTCTCCGACGTCATTCTAACTAGCATGGAGGCCTTTATTCCTTTCTCCAAAAAGCGCCCTTCTAACGGCAAGCCCTGGTTTAGCAAGAATTGCGAGCGTGCTGTCAGATCTAAAAACCTGGCTTACCGACAGTGGCGTAAAAACCCTACTCCTGAAAATCGCGCCATCTTTGTTACCACCCGAAACCAATCTAAGCAAATGATAGACCAAAGCAAAGAAGCTCATAACGAGAGAATCAAAAACAAACTTCTTGCCAGTCCTAACGGATCAAGGTCCTTTTGGTCAGTCGCTAAGGCCGTCAGCCAAAACTTTACAAAGTCAACTATTCCACCTCTAACACGTTCCGACGGCACAATAGCAACCACAGCCGGAGATAAAGCAAACCTACTTGCTGAACTGTTTTCCTCGCATTCCACTGTAGACTTTCAGGGAAAACCACCACCCAACATTCCCTCAGTTCAATCGCAAATGTCTGAAATCGTGTTCCGTCAGCGTCTTGTTAAACGGATTCTTAAAGGACTCGACGTCAATAAAGCTTCTGGTCCAGACGAAATTCCTATCATTGTTCTCAAGACATGCGCCGATGAACTTACCCAGTATTTTGTAGACTTTTCAACTTATCCTACAAAAAAGGAATATTTCCATCCTGCTGGAAGTCGGCGCGTGTCCAGCCTATTCCAAAGAAAGGTAAAAAGACCCTGCCAAGCAACTACCGACCCGTCGCATTGCTTTCAGTAATTTCAAAAGTAATGGAGAAAGCTATTAACCAACAACTCCTAAAGTATCTGGAAGGGCTTAACATTATCAGCGACCATCAATACGGTTTTCGTAAGTCCAGATCAACAGGTGACCTTCTGGCATATGTCACCCATCTTTGGAGCAACACCATCGAACATCATGGAGAATCCCGGGCTGTTGCACTGGACATCTCTAGGGCTTTTGATCGTGTTTAGCACGATGGGCTTCTAAGTAAATTGCGATCCTACGGTATGCCTAATGGATTTTGTTTATGGTTAACCAGCTTCCTTAAGAACCGTTCTCTGCAAGTGGCGATTGACGGGTTTCTCTCAGACACCTTCACCATCAATGCCGGTGTTCCTCAAGGGTCCATATTGTCGCCTACCCTCTTTTTACTGTATATTAACGACCTTCTAGTAAAAACCCAAAATCCAATTTATAGCTTTGCTGATGACAGCACACTTGTCTCATCTTTTACCTTGACCCCCCAAACATCCGCTGCCGACGCACATCTTCGCAGTCAGCATGAAGTATTGCGCCTCAACAATGACCTGGAAGAAATTTTGGCTTGGGGTGACAGTAACCAAGTCGAATTTAATGCTAAGAAAACCCAGGCAGCAGTCTTCTCCAAAAAGGTTAACATTGCAGAACCGGATATAGTCATGGCAGGACACGCAATTCCCCTGACACCGTCTATTAATTTGCTGGGGGTCAATCTGGGAGGTAATCTGTCTTGGCATGATCACGTTGCCGCAATTGCCAAGGCAGCTGCACAGAAACTTGGTGTACTTTTCCGCACCAAAAGGTTGTACACACCTCATCAACTTTTGACACTCTACAAAGCCCAGATTCAACCATCATTAGAATATTGCTCTCATGTCTGGAGCTCTGCACCCAAGCACACCCTTCGGCTACTGGATTCCATTCAAAGGAGAGCCGTTTGTCTGATCGGCGACCCCGAGCTGACCAAGACCCTCGATAGCCTGGAGCATCGAAGAAAGGTTGGTGATTTGGCTCTCTTTTACAGATATTTCCATGGCAGGTGTTCGACTGACATTGCCCACTTGATTCCACCTAGAGCAATGCAAAACAGAAATACACGGCGAACCACTGCCGCTCATCCATATGTTGTTCAGCTTAGTACTCCTCGAACTTCATTGTTCAAGAATTATTTCATCTGGAGAACGTCATCTTTGTGGAATGATCTTCCTGAGGTCGTGTTTCCCAATGAATACAATCTTCATCGTTTCAAGACCAACTTTAATCGCTTTTTTCGCACTCGCACCGCTCCCAGAGCGCCTTAAAGGATTTTTCCTACAGTGCAGGTGTTTTATCATAAAAAAAAAAAAAAAAATTTATTGATGGTCAAAAACAATATTATTAGAGAAACATTAAAATTAATATGTTGATTTTACTAATATTAATAGAAAATAGTCACACCACTATTTAATTTTTACTAAATATGTGTATTAATTATTTTTAATAATTCAATAGAATATTAGTACCTATTGTTTTATCATCAGTCTACATAGTAATTGCCATTTTATAAAAATTGACGCAAGGAATTTCTATAAATAGTCAAGGACCGAGAACTGTATGTTGAGGTAGTACTCCACAATCAATTTTATTATTTTTTGATTCTTACTATGTCACCCTGAATGATTTTTTTCAGATTCTACCACCCTATTAAAGGTTGAGTTCCATTAATATTTCTTCTTTTTCAAAGTTTTCTTACATAACCTTGTGTCCTGGAACTTCCTAAATATTATTTTTCCCAATTTCTCAAAAATTTTTAAAGTTAATTTTAGAAGGGCCATTTTGATCGCAGTGTATTGTTATTTACAACAGATTTAGTTAAACTGTGTTTTTTCTTTTTCCACTAAGTATAAAATTTGTTTTTATTATTATTTTCCGACCCTTAATCTCTTGAAACTATGACTAATGTAATAAAGATGTTTTTTCCAAATTGGACCACCCAAGCCGCCAATTTTGCCATTAATTTATGTTGTTAAGAATTATACCACTGTTGCGTAGGTATGCGAAAGAAACCATGGTGATTTTAATTTAATGACTCCATAAAACACTCGGTATAAAAATATATAGTTAAACAAGGGAAAAAGTGCGTTTTACCGGCGTGTTAACAAAGTAGAAAACATATGCGTAAATGTGTTAGATTTGTATCTTTTAGTATATTTTGATGTAATAACGGTTTTAAATTACAAATTAAAATATACAAAATTAAATATAGAAATACTTTTGAGATTAATTTTTTTTTTGTAAAGTAATACTTATTTACTTTATGTAGCAATATGAGGTAAATGAACTAGCCTTAGGCAATATTGTAACATGTATAGGTATCAGACTTTTTGAAATTAATTAATTATTTGGTTGGGTAAACCATAACATTGTTTTATTAGTAGGTACTCTTGTCCAAAGTAAAGAAGTCTCTTGAACGTTAATTATTATTGAAAACAGAAAATATGTATTTTTACAAGAGAATTTTGGTTGCTACAAGCGAAAAGGTTTTGGTTTAAAAAATACGATTCTTTTGAAAATTCTTCAAATTTCTCTTGAACGATCTTTCTTTTTTTTTTTTTTTTTTTTTTTATGATAAAACACCTGCACTGTAGGAACAGACCCGAAAAAAGCGATTAACGTTGGTCTTGAAACGTTGAAGATTGTATTCATTGGGAAACACGACCTCAGGAAGTTCATTCCACAATGATGACGTTCTCCAGATGAAAGAGTTCTTAAACAATGAAGTTCGAGGAGTATTAAGCTGAACAACATATGGATGAGCGGCAGCGGTTCGCCGTGTATTTCTGTTTTGCATTGCTCTAGGTGGAATCAAGTCGGCAATGTCAGTCGAACACCTGCCATGGAAATATCTGTAAAAGAGAGCCAAATCACCAACCTGTCTTCGATGCTCCAGACTATCGAGGGTCTTGGTCAGCTCGGGGTCGCCGATCAGACGAACGGCTCTCCTTTGAATGGAATCCAGTAGCCGAAGGGTGTGCTTGGGTGCAGAGCTCCAGACATGAGAGCAATATTCTAATGATGGTCGAATCTGGGCTTTGTAGATTGTCAAAAGTTGATGAGGTGTGTACAACCTTTTGGTGCGGAAAAGTACACCAAGTTTCTGTGCAGCTGCCCTGGCAATTGCGGCAACGTGATCATGCCAAGACATATTACCTCCCAGATTGACCCCCAGCAAATTAATAGACGGTGCCAGGGGAATTGCGTGTCCTGCCATGACTATATCCGGTTCTGCAATGTTAACCTTTTTGGAGAAGACTGCTGCCTGTGTTTTCTTAGCATTAAATTCGACTTGGTTACTGTCACCCCAAGCCAAAATTTCTTCCAGGTCACTGTTGAGGCGCAATACTTCATGCTGCCTGCGAAGATGTGCGTCGGCAGCGGATGTTTGGGGAGTCAAGGTAAAAGATGAGACAAGTGTGCTGTCATCAGCAAAGCTATAAAT
Organism: Polydrusus cervinus; assembly: GCA_935413205.1. Taxonomy (NCBI): domain Eukaryota; kingdom Metazoa; phylum Arthropoda; class Insecta; order Coleoptera; family Curculionidae; genus Polydrusus; species Polydrusus cervinus. Next base: position 499,255 of record OW284511.1, on the reverse strand, counting down.
TGGATTTTGGGTTTTCACTAGAAGGTCGTTAATATACAGTAAAAAGAGGGTAGGCGACAATATGGACCCTTGAGGAACACCGGCATTGATGGTGAAGGTGTCTGAGAGAAACCCGTCAATCGCCACTTGCAGAGAACGGTTCTTAAGGAAGCTGGTTAACCATAAACAAAATCCATTAGGCATACCGTAGGATCGCAATTTACTTAGAAGCCCATCGTGCCAAACACGATCAAAAGCCCTAGAGATGTCCAGTGCAGTCTCGAAACCAAAGTGATTTATCTTGGCTCAAAAGCTTTAGAATTATAATACTCCTAAAGCAATTTATTTGAGAAATACAGCTCTTCACGTAAGATATACAGGGTGATTCCTAAGTTGATACTTCTTTTTTAGAATATATAATAGAAGGCATTTAAATAAACACCTTTTTTCAAAAAACTCAAAACTAGGCGAGATAGAGAAGTAAAAAATATAAGTGCGGGCCTGATTATAAAAACATTTCCCGCTATAGTTTTTCTTCTCTTATTAGTATTAGTCATACGGGTAGTGTTGAGCAATACGCTGCGGTGTGTTTTTCTGAAGCAAGTTAATTATAAATTGTGTGATACGTGAAAATGGCAAAATTTAAAAACAATAAATTAATAGACATGGTGCTAATTTACTGTGAGTGTCGTAAAAGTGCGGATGTTTCTTCGAGATTTTACGCCGAACGCTTTCCCTTGCGGGCTCGTCCTACATCCAGAAGTTTTCTTAATGTTATTCAACGGGCAAGTTAGGCAGAACCGTATTTGATCCATAGTGTACCTAGGAAATAAATGTAAGTACGTAGTATTTTTGAGGTTTTAAAAACAGGTATTTGTTGTTTATTTTAATGACTTCTATACACAGTTAAAAAAAGAAGTATCAACTTAGGAATAACCCTGTATATAACACACAATCACACATGTACAAATTTGTATTTAAAGTAATTATCGCAATAAAAACTGATTACACAATAGCTTGTAATGAACACACAGAAGCAGTCAAAGTATGAAAGCCTGTACGGCGTGATCGGGCTAACTTTTTAAGCACGTTCTATGAAATGTACGAAGAATTATCAATTTAATAAAAAAACGTGATGAAATTTCAAAAATCTACTAACGGTTAACATAGTTTAAATCAATTACCCCTGTCATCAAGTTATCGGTGTCAGCAAGTTATGCGTTTTAGGTTTCGAAAAAGGGTAATTCAGATGGAGTGCTCACCATTGTTAAATATTTTAGCAGGTGCATTTCCATAGTGGTATTTGCCTTCCTTTTTTAAAACCAATATCTGTCTGGCATTTTTATTTTAAAAATGTCAAAACACACAAATTAAAATGTTTTCAAAATTTCGGCACCTTTTTTTCATCCCACCTTCACCCTACCCATTTAATATACCATTTGTTACGTGAAATTGGTAATTTTTGGTCCAAATTACCCAAAACACAATACACTACACAGCATTATTGGAAAAAAAACTCATTTTATCTCTCTCACCTCTTCCCATTTAATTTCATTAATTCTTATTAGACGGAATTGTATTCTCCGACCTTAATATAATTCCGGAAACAGAAAATAGCTCAACATTTAAAATATCTTCATCGCTCCATTTAAAATATATCCTTTCTTTTTTTTTAACAGAAAAGAATTGATTCACTGTTGCTGTTGTTTTTATGAGAACTTCAGAGTTTCCATATCCGGAACCAAAAAAGCATTTTTCTGTTTTCTTTACAATCTACTGAATGAATAAATTTTAATAGACTATACGTTAACCTTTATTAGGATAGACAACTGAATATCATTGTTTTTTATTAAATTATTTAACTTAGACTCTAGCAAGAACATTTGGTCGAGCAGTTAGGTGCTAGAGTTGGATCAGAAGTGAACACAAAATCCACTGGAGTAACAGACAGGGATTACACCACAGCAAAAGCTTCATTGGGGATCCACACCCAAGACTTACGAAACAGCTGCTTCAAATGAATAGGAACCAGCTGATAACTATTACAGAAATTCTGACAGGACACATGGCTGTCAAGAACTGCACAGAATGCAACTGTACAATGAATTGACTTAACTGCAGATTAGGCGTACAAGACCGGGAAACTATACAGCACATAGTTTGCCATTGCGAGTCACTAGACCGGAAGAGGCAACAATTACTCGGGAAAACAAAATTGGAACCAGAGAACATCCTTACCCTCTCCCCAGTTGACCTACACAAACTAGTGCAAGAAACTGGGATCACGGAGTGGGTGTAACAACCAAACAGGGTGAGCACAATGGGCCAAACCTGGCCTAAGTGTATCCGGCGCACAGACGGGCCCTAGGAAAAAAAAAGGTGCTAGAATTCAGGTCCTAGGATCGTCGGTTTAAACCTTGTCACTGCACTTAACTTTTTTTAACGTGTACCACTAATAATATTCGTCCTTTGGACTCTTAGTACTACGTTAACGTATTTCGTGCCCGGTCAATAATTTTTATTGTAACATACTCGTCCCACTTACGTGCTGCAATAAATGTATTTCAAAAAAAAAATTGTGCCAGCTTTTAAAATAGGATGCTCAAACTCTTTATGCGAAGTAAAATTATGGATAAATTTGTTTACATATTGTCTTAATGTGCTTTTCTCTGCGATAATTAAAATGGTAATTTTACGTTAATGTATCATAATATATAACAAATGTTTCATTTGAAGCAGGGCCCGCTCTAGGGGGCGGCAACCTGGGCCCCTGCCCAGGGCGGCAAGTTGGAAGAGCGGCATGAAAAATCCAAAAAAACACCATAAATCCCCGTTTTGCCTACCTACGTTCCTAGGTATAAATGAAGTTTGAACCATTCCAATTCCCAGTTAACAAATTTAATTTCCTTTGTTTTGCCGTGCCGTCTTATTTTTAAAACAGTGACAATTTCGACGGATCCCTTTTTTTTTAAATATATTATAATAATATCAAGCAATTCCGCGACAAAGCAAGCCGAACAACGCCGGCACCGGCACCTGTACTTTTTTTGGTCATGGCGGCGTCGCAGCAAAGGACAAGCCGGCGAGCGGCGAGGAATAGACAGACAATTTGCTGTTTTTTTTTTTTTTTTATGATAAAACACCTGCACTGTAGGAAAAACCCTTTAAGGCGCGCTGGGAGCGGTGCGAGTGCGAAAAAAGCGATTAACGTTGGTCTTGAAACGTTGAAGATTGTATTCATTGGGAAACACGACCTCAGGAAGATCATTCCATAAAGATGACGTTCTCCAGATGAAAGAATTCTTGAACAATGAAGTTCGAGGAGTACTAAGCTGAACAACATATGGATGAGCGGCAGTGGTTCGCCGTGTATTTCTGTTTTGCATTGCTCTAGGTGGAATCAAGTGGGCAATGTCAGTCGAACACCTGCCATGGAAATATCTGTAAAAGAGAGCCAAATCACCAACCTGTCTTCGATGCTCCAAGCTATCGAGGGTCTTGGTTAGCTCGGGGTCGCCGATCAGACGAACGGCTCTCCTTTGAATGGAATCCAGTAGCCGAAGGGTGTGCTTGGGTGCAGAGCTCCAGACATGAGAGCAATATTCTAATGATGGTCGAATCTGGGCTTTGTAGAGTGTCAAAAGTTGATGAGGTGTGTACAACCTTTTGGTGCGAAAAAGTATACCAAGTTTCTGTGCAGCGGTATAAAACGAAGAAGGGATGAAAAAGGCGGCAATTTCTTGTTTTGCCCAGGGCGGCGTTATTGCTAGAGCGGGCCCTGATTTGAAGCATACAGCTAAGCAAACAGAAATGTACTGTATTATTAATTAATGTAAGACAATTTTACAGTGAGTGTATCTTGACCAGTATTTTTTTTTCTGATAATAGCATTCTTAATTATTGGGAAATATACTATCTGGCGGGCGAGTAATAGTAGTTATACGCTTTTATTGTTGATTTTAAATCTGAACAATTAATTATTATTTATCAACTGGCTTCTGTATCTAACCTAAGTTCATAATTAAACAATGTCTATTACAAGACTTACCAATTAAAATGAAACGGTCTGAAATATCTAATGAAACACTAATTATTTTCTATTTATTATCTCTAATTGGGATGACATGTCTGTCCTTCACCGTAATTAATTTTTAGTAACAATAATATGCTCATTAATATTTATTTCCTTGATTAACACTTGGAACTCATTAAAATTATTAATAAATCTTGTTGTTGCTATTTATTGTAATTAATTATCATCCCGTAAATTAAGTTAGTTGCAATTAAAGCTTTTAAAAATGGTAAGGCATATAATTTTATATTTGATTTTTTATTATGCTTTTTTAAATAAACTTTTAGCTATTTTATCTTTGCGATTGAGTAATTTAACAGTTTTAAGTGCTATTTAACTATCTATTATTATTAGAAGAACAAAGTTCAATATATTCAATAAAATTAGAGAAAACCAGGCTTCAATCGAACCTAAACAAATTCACGGCAAGTTCGTATCTCTTTTTTAAATTTAGAACTGTTACCAGAATTTTGCTATCACTCTTAACGATAACATGATACTTATAATTGGTAAAATTTGGGTCTGACAATCATTTTTTTTGTAAAATCATATTCTCCATAAATGTGAGTGAAAGCTAACTGAATTTTTTCGGGCTGGTACGTAATTTAAGTATGATCCCTGTTAAAACAATTCAAAATAATGATCCCGGGACACATTTCAATTGCGGCCGTAACTGCACCCATTTAGGGTTATCTGTCAGGTACTACTTTCCACAGAGTAAGATGAAGGAGACCTAGATAATTATTAATTAAAAAGATTTTAATATTTTAAAATAAAATAGGAAACAAAACGATGTTCGATGACTTTCTGAAAATTTACCCCTACACAGTGGTCTTCCAAGAACGTTGAGTGCAAAGGTTAGGTATTTTAAAAACGCCTTATTATGCATGAAATCGCCAGAAAAGTAGTAAAACTCACCAATTGATCCGATGGCATGTCCGTTCGCAGGATGCATCCCCCCATGTGGTCCTGGTGGACCCCCCGAATGCCCATGGTAGTTATTGTTGTCTGGCGAGGGGGGATGTGGTGAAGTAAGCTCCCCGGGCCCCCCGTATGGATGGTAGTGTGGATTCATGGAAGCTAAAGCGCTGGCTGCCAGTTTGATAAGATAATGCGCTGGCGGGCGCTGACTTTTCAGGGGGGAATGGGGTGCTGCTAGTTTTTTAACTTAGCGCTGGGTTAATAGTACTTCGGGGTAACACTTCTGGAACAAAAAAAAACAATGGTTAGTGATTTACTAGAAAACAGATATGGTATTAAGCTTAAAACACTTTTCGTACACCAGTCAAAAGTCATTTGAAAATTATTTTAAACTGGCAAAAGTGTAATTTTTTTTATTATGAAAATATTTTTAAGAAAACATTGGGTCTAATCATATTTTCAGTTTGAAGCGAAATTTAAATATTTAAATTTTTATTTCTTCTTATTTTTTTTTCAGTTTGACTAATGACATGTTAAAATTTAGTTATCGAATAAACCGATTTTATAACAACAATTTTTTTTTAATTTTAAGAAGCCTCTGGACTATTATTAAAAAAATTTAATTTTTGTAGCACAAATTTTGAATTTTTTTTTTTTGCAAAAACTAAAGGCAAAATAATTGTTATGGTAGATATTAGAAAATTATTAACTAATTTTTATACGAACATTGGGATTCAAACTTAACAAATATAAAAAGAAAAAATATTTTCCTATAATTTTTTTTCGTATCTCTAACACTAAAGACAGTTGCGATAGAAAAGATCATGGTCGTAAAATGATGGTTCTGCTAGTCAACAACACCAATTTTATTAAAATGTTCACTTAGTATAATCAGTTTAATAAAATTCCATACCTCAAAAAAGACTTAAACCATCAAGTAATGTGACTTGCAATTAGAAGTTACATAGTCATCGCGGTCGTTACTTCATGTTCGATAATGACGATATAATGTTGTCAGGAAGAAATAACGAGAGGCTGTACTTTCCTAATTGTTCATTATATGGTTCCTCGTAAACTTACTTTTAATGAAGATTAATTCTCTATATAATTATAATTCGGTTAGGGTTTTATTATAGTCATTAGCGTTTCAATTAAAACTAAGGGTCTAAAAATAAAGATTTAACTTTTTTAGAGTAATATCTTATAATAACTAAGTACAGGTTGTCTGAAATTATCTAAGCAGTTAGAAGACTTGCGGAATCAATTAAATTTTAGTGCCTTCACAGATTCATAATATACCGGATGAATAGTATAATTCTCATACATAGCTAGCAAAAATCGTACAATTCATGAATCGGTATATTTACTTTATAAAACACGAGGATGTAAAAATGGCAACTAGATCAACAGCGATTCTGTCACGTTGGACCTCGCCAAATCGTCGCGACCTTTGTAGTATGAAATTATTGTTCCAAGCAAGGCTTGTGATTTCTCCCTTTTGGTGAACCCCAATCTCAATATCTCATGTCTGAGCTTGTCAGGACTTCACAAGTATCCAGAAAATACAGTGGTGTTTCTTCTTCACTTAAACATTGAGCGCATATTGGATTTTCCTCAACCCCGATCAGAGCTACGTATATTTCTTAGCTTGCAGTGTCCCGTCAAGATCGCTATTGAGTTTTAGGATACATCTACTTCTGTATAAAGTCCACTTTAACCTAGTTGGCCAGATTATGAATACCTCGCTTATATACGTCCCTGAGCCATTTGTCATTGTTTCAAAAAGCCAAACCATTCATCTAATGCAGGTGTAACTTGTTTCTTTGTTATTCTTATTGCTGATTCAGGTCCCTGAAAATAAGTTCTAGCTCCAAGTCTGGCCAGTTTGTTTGCCATGCTGTTTTCCTAGACTCCTTGATGTACAGGAATCAGGTTTATCTCCGTCGTTCTTAAAAGCCTCTCCAGTCTCCAGGGTATCACATCAGCACATTCACAGTCGAAACTGGATGTAACTCTTGCAGATAGGTTTTAGTGCTCTCTACAGTCCTTGACCTTTGCCATACTGGCCGTCATTAACTTTTTAATAGTAGCTTTTAAGAAATATCGAACCTTAAGCGAATATTTAAAAAAAAACACAAAAAATCAAAAAAGCGACAATTAAAAAAAAATCGGGAGGAAATAAAGAATAAGTTTCCACATCTGAATTGATTGATAAAATTAACCTTATAACTCATATGAAGAAGAAAAACAAAAGATTTTGTTTTTGCGTTAATTTTTATTTTTTTTAAACAAATGTAATAAGTATTTTTAATAAATACAACATACAAGTGAAAATATTTTTTTAATAAAGTTTCTCTGGCACTGGTTGTAAACGAAACGTCTTACCGAAAAGAAAGTGAAGGAAAACTTTAATATTTAATTAGAAACGAACCTATTAAAACTTTTCAATATAAATTTTCGTTTACCGAACTGTAGGACGTATTAAAAAATTAATTAGTTTTTGGAGCTTATTAGGTGGGATCAAAACAAATTAAAACGGTAAAATAAGATTTATAATTTTGATAACCAAATCGACTTTATAACGAGTTAAATAAAGCATTTCTTGCTTATTAGGAAAAAGACTTGAGGGGCACCGTCAAAGGGATTAAGTGGGAGGTAAAATTGGATTTAATTTAGCTTGTAAAAATAATTTCAAGAAAATTCATTTTGAATATAAATACTGGCTTTATTTGTTTGTGTGACTGCCAAAGAAGATTAAGAGCTAGTGACGCATTCGCCATTTAATTTTATTTTCTTATTATTCAAAAAGCGGTAAAATATCCGTCATTGGGTAGTAAAATAATTAGTTACAATTATAAAAAAATGTTAAGTGAAAAAATATTTGAAATAAATAATTTACCGCGGTTGTGGCTCAGAGCTAGAGCTACTGGCATTCGACCGCGGCGACCCGGGTTCGATTCCCCGTCATACGTATAATAAAAAAAGTATGTCCGAAATTTAGTGGATTTAAGAATGCAGGGAAGAGTGTAAAAGGTATCATCTCCCAACCCATCCCATTCACGCCGGTAACCAGGCCGGATGAGATCAGACATCTCGTGGGGTGCGGAAGAAGGTACACACTCCCCAATCGGTAGGTCATGCAATGGCAATAAACCAAGGTTTGATAGCCCTTGGGGAGTGTCGCACGACTGAGGATCGTGGTTCGGAACCCACGTTAAAATGTAGGTCCCCTTGGGAATGGCCCTCGCAGCGAACGAAGAGGAAAAAAGCCTAATTCGAAAAAAGGGCAGAACGGCATATCAATAATTTTATAAATCTAATATTACGTTATACAAAACCGGATTTTTAGAAATAGCTCATTTAAACCGAGTTAATTATTGTATATTGTCATAAATGGTCTTCTTATTATGTAGGATTGACAGCAAAGTTCAATTTAGGCGTGATCAACCTGGTCATGACTATTGTTACATTATATTATATTATGACCAGGTAAACCACTCTTAATTCGGACTTTATACACTCTAATTACAAAAAACCTACTACTAGCCTTTAAAAGAAACTATACGTTTTTCTATCATGCATTAAGTTTTGTTGATTTGATTAGAAATAAGCAAAGGAGTTTCCCAGTAAAAAAGTAAAGTATTTTTATTTCACGACTTTTAATAAGCTTTTTGTTGTATGTATATATTTATATTACGTAAAATTAAAATTTAAATGTAACGCACAGCAGAGCACATTAAGATAATATGTAAACAAATTTAAAAGTCCATCATTTTACTATCTATTTCAGGAAAAAAATTGTATAATTTTTTTTACGATTTCCTATAAAGTTATAACAAAAATTTAAATTAATGGTATATAAATGGAAGATGCTGGCCCATCCGGCATCGCCCGGTGAGATACCATTGCATCAGTTTACGCGGCGTGAAGTTGCTCTTTGAGTTAACGTTTCGTCGCTGTGCTGATGTTTCCGGTTTCCAGGGTGGGGCCGTATGAAAGAAGCATGATGGAAGCTCCAAGATCAAAATATTCCGGAGGTAAACTCGCCCCCCGATCGGATCTCCGGGTGGGGGCTGGTCCTGTGGCTTCATCAAGCGAAATTAATGAATTATCCACCATTTCCGACAATTTACTGGGTTCCTCCAACAACACTCAACGAGGAAATGGTGTGGGGCCTGCAATTGCTAACAGACCCAAAAGTAACAACTTCAAAATTGATTTCTGCAATATTAGAGGGCTTAACACTAACATCAAGTCAGTCCACCAGCACTTACAATCTTCCAAGCCTCATGTGCTTGCACTGACCGAGACAAAAGTCAGAGCGTCAACGAACACCGTCAGCTATTTATATCCTGGATATGATTTTCACTTCCGTTTTAGACGCAACTTTGGGGTCTGTCTGTTCATTCGAGATGATCTTTGCTGCCAACGGGAGGAGATACTGGAACCGAAAGACTTTGATGTAATGTGGTTTAAAATATCTTCACAAAAAATCACTAAGTTTATATGCTGCCTTTACCGTCCTCCAAGCGACATGCATTACAGGGCCCTCTTCTCATCACTAGCCAACACAATCGACTTCTTGCAAACCAATCATCCGAATGCCGAAGTTGCTACCTTTGGCGACTTTAACGTCCACAATATCAACTGGCTTAAATACTCAAACACCAACGATGAGCAAGGCCGCGACGCCGAATCTTTTGCGATCAGTTCTGGTCTAACTCAACTCGTAGAAGAACCAACGCGGGTTCCAGACCGAGCTGGGGATTTTGCTAGTCTTTTAGATCTCTTTTTAACTTCAAATCCAGACCTATATACGGTCACCGTACAACCACCATTGGGCTCTTCCGATCACAAACTTATTTCAACCCTAAGTGAGCTGCCAATTAGTTCTGCACAACCTCCTAAACCCCGTAAGATTTGGCACTATACATCAGCTAAGTGGGAAGACCTAAAGGAACATTTTCGCAACTTTCCCTGGCTAAGCGTATGCTTTTCTTCGGATGATCCATCTGTCTGTGCAAAGGAGGTCTCCGACGTCATTCTAACTGGCATGGAGGCCTTTATTCCTTTCTCCAAAAAGCGCCCTTCCAACGGCAAGCCCTGGTTTAGCAAGAATTGCGAGCGTGCTGTCAGATCTAAAAACCTGGCTTACCGACAGTGGCGTAAAAACCCTACTCCTGAAAATCGCGCCATCTTTGTTACCACCCGAGACCAATGTAAGCAAATGATAGACCAAAGCAAAGAAGCTCATAACGAGAGAACCAAAAACAAACTTCTTGCCAGTCCTAACGGATCAAGGTCCTTTTGGTCAGTCGCTAAGGCCGTCAGCCAAAACTTTACAAAGTCAACTATTCCACCTCTAACACGTTCCGACGGCACAATAGCAACCACAGCCGGGAATAAACCAAACCTACTTGCTGAACTGTTTTCCTCGCATTCCACTGTAGACTTTCAGGGAAAATCACCACCCAACATTCCCTCAGTTCAATCGAAAATGTCTGAAATCGTGTTCCGTCAGCGGATTCTTAAAGGACTCGACGTCAATAAAGCTTCTGGTCCAGACGAAATTCCTATCATTGTTCTCAAGACATGCGCCGATGAACTTACACCAGTATTTTGTAGACTTTTCAACTTATCCTACAAAAAAGGAATATTTCCATCCTGCTGGAAGTCGGCGCGTGTCCAGCCTATTCCAAAGAAAGGTAAAAAGACCCTGCCAAGCAACTACCGACCCGTCGCATTGCTTTCAGTAATTTCAAAAGTAATGGAGAAAGCTATTAACCAACAACTCCTAAAGTATCTGGAAGGGCTTAACATTATCAGCGACCATCAATACGGTTTTCGTAAGTCCAGATCAACAGGTGACCTTCTGGCATATGTCACCCATCTTTGGAGCAACACCATCGAACATCATGGAGAATCCCGGGCTGTTGCACTGGACATCTCTAGGGCTTTTGATCGTGTTTGGCATGATGGGCTTCTAAGTAAATTGCGATCCTACGGTATGTCTAATGGATTTTGTTTATGGTTAACCAGCTTTCTTAAGAACCGTTCTCTGCAAGTGGCGATTGACGGGTTTCTCTCAGACACCTTCACCATCAATGCCGGTGTTCCTCAAGGGTCCATATTGTCGCCTACCCTCTTTTTACTGTATATTAACGACCTTCTAGTAAAAACCCAAAATCCAATTTATAGCTTTGCTGATGACAGCACACTTGTCTCATCTTTTACCTTGACTCCCCAAACATCCGCTGCCGATGCACATCTTCGCAGGCAGCATGAAGTTTTGCGCCTCAACAATGACCTGGAAGAAATTTTGGCTTGGGGTGACAGTAACCAAGTCGAATTTAATGCTAAGAAAACCCAGGCAGCAGTCTTCTCCAAAAAGGTTAACATTGCAGAACCGGATATAGTCATGGCAGGACACGCAATTCCCCTGGCACCGTCTATTAATTTGCTAGGGGTCAATCTGGGAGGTAATATGTCTTGGCATGATCACGTTGCCGTAATTGCCAAGACAGCTGCACAGAAACTTGGTGTACTTTTCCGCACCAAAAGGTTGTACACACCTCATCAACTTTTGACACTCTACAAAGCCCAGATTCAACCATCATTAGAATATTGCTCTCATGTCTGGAGCTCTGCACCCAAGCACACCCTTCGGCTACTGGATTCCATTCAAAGGAGAGCCGTTCGTCTGATCGGCGACCCCGAGCTGACCAAGACCCTCGATAGCCTGGAGCATCGAAGACAGGTTGGTGATTTGGCTCTCTTTTACAGATATTTCCATGGCAGGTGTTCGACTGCCATTGACTTGATTCCACCTAGAGCAATGCAAAACAGAAATACATGGCGAACCACTGCCGCTCATCCATATGTTGTTCAGCTTAGTACTCCTCGAACTTCATTGTTCAAGAATTATTTCGTCTGGAGAACGTCATCTTTGTGGAATGATCTTCCTGAAGTCGTGTTTCCCAATGAATACAATCTTCAACGTTTCAAGACCAACGTTAATCGCTTTTTTCGCACTCGCACCGCTCCCAGAGCGCCTTAAAGGATTTTTCCTACAGTGCAGGTGTTTTATCATAAAAAAAAAATATTGGGAAAGTGACAACTTCGACTCTATCGTGGTATCATCGTCAGTTGAACGGGCGCCATTCTTTACGTATCATTTTATGTTATTGCGGTGTGGTCCGCATTGTTTTATACATGAGTGGTATATTCGTGTCATACCAGTCATAGGAATGAGGGTCTGTTCGGGTGAGACACTCTCGCACCGCCACCTCTTAGACAAACTGTTGAGGTGAAAGTTAAGCCCTTACAACAGATTGTTCCAATTAATGTATACCTTACATTCAGTAAAAGTTGTCTTAAGCTTCTAATTTAATTTAAATGTTTTAACAAAATGAGTTTTGCCATTAAAATGATGAAATTAGACAGGTGTGTCTCGAAAATTTTGATAATAACCGCAGCCCACAGCATTATCCAATTATCTCCCTAATGATACTTCGTAATTAGACTGCAATCTTTCTCATCTGGTCCGAATCTAATTGGACCCCTTAATAGATTCCAAGCAGCAGATAATTACTAAAAATAGATAGGTGGGAACGGTGGTAGAATTTTGCGCGCAGCGGTCAATTTCATATGAATGTTCCTCCCTGTGTGAGAATTTTACTTTCTTCTTCCTGATCTTATGAATTGCAAGTTACTAATATCTGCTTTAAATAGGAGTGTGCTCTAACCAATTTGTTTTTAATATTACTAGAAGCAACATTTGTTTAAGTTTTAATTAATAAAAAATGCCTCGGTTTCACTTTATGAGAGGTTTCGAATTTGTCCAGTCTCAAACTACAGGGTCCAATTTCGAAACGTCTCTATTCGGTTTATAGTTTGGCTTCAAGTAACCGCGTTTATCTTTTAAACAAATATTCAGATATTTTTAAATGTTAAACGTATCGTAAAGTATTTTTGATAATAGGAAAAACGGGTCGGTGGATTTTGTTGTGGCTATGGGCACTGTTAATCAGAAAAAAATATAATTGTCTGTTATATGCTAAAAACCTAGAAAAATTAACTTCTGGCTATTTTCCACAAGAAATGTGCAAGGCTCTTGATATGATTGTATTTTATCCAGTGTAAGCTGTTTTAATTCCTGCCGCGCTACTGACCTAGGCCCAATGGGAGAGACCATTGGGATTTCGTTAAGAAATTAATTGTCTGTATAAAACTAATTAAATCCATTTATTCTCATTATATATCTGATAATTAATCAGATTAGTAGGTAAAATGTTCTTTCCAGAATGTATGATGGCTTCATTTAAAGAGTTCAAAGAAATGTTATCATTAGTTGAAGCAGGGTCGGAATTAGGAATTATTATAACTTAAATTTCAAAACATCTTCAGTGACAACTTCGCTTTAATTATAAACACTTTGAACTTAAAAAAAAATCGTTCGTCTTAGTTTCGGTTATTAGGAAGTTAAAGATCTATTTTTTTAGACGGAAAAACATTGAAACAAAAACTTACATAATTACAATGGAACGCAAAATCGAAAAAAATAATAACAATTAATAGAAGAATAAGTCTCAAAAATAAAACAATAAGTGGAATTAAATATCGCAGATTTGACCACATTTGTGTGGAGTTGCACAAATATTTTTGTAAACAATTAACTAGCCAGCAACTTTGACTGTGACATAAATGACATTGGCAGGCAATATTTACTCACAATAGAGGTTACCTGATTAGTGAATTAAAAATAAAGGGAACCGAGTCGCTTTTATTGTTAGAAAAGTATTTCTGCTAATGTCATGTATGTCACCGTTAAAATTGCTAGGTTATAATGAATGTCAAGTATTAGAAGACTCTACAGAGACAACTATACAATTAAATCTTATCTCTGCCCAAACATGTATTCTAGGGTTAAGGTCGGGGCTTTTTGAAGGCCCTAGTAAAGTTCGAATATTGTGGTTCTTTATATATTCTTGCACTATACACTGTAAAACAATTTTGTGTAAAATTACACCTACTTTGTAATACGTAATATTTTTGAAAGTAAAGAGGAGAGTTGGTTGTGCACTGTGTTCGGAAGAAAGGAAAACACGTTGTATTTTAGTGCCATTATTTATTAACACTGATCCTAAGCGCTTTCGGCCTTATTTACTCAAGGCCATCATCAGGGCTTAACCTAGTCAAATAGTTGTTAAAGCAATGCTAAAAAAGTTTTGGTATTACATAATTTTCGAGGAAACAATATAACTTAGTCAAAATGACAATTCAATTTTGCCTTGAGGCTTCAAATGAAATTACTAGTAGGTACTTAATTCGTACTTAAAATTAATGGTAAAAACAGGGACAATCTAAATTATGTATAAAAGTACATGTTTTTAAATGTAATATTTAATTTACAATTATGTAGTTATAGCTTTAGATTCATATATACATATATTTTATGGTATATGCAAGGAATTTTTTGCGAAACCTAAAAAGTATTGTATTTTTTTGGAAAATTCACTTTCAATTCATGGAAATGTGCATATCTTCACTTATCTTTGGTTTCCTATTATAACTTTTAGAAAAATCAATTTTTGGGACAGATAATAAAAGACATAAATTAAAACATTTTAGATCTAGTTCACAGTAAATATACTACAATGTGATTTGTCAGATTTACATGTAAACGACAACGTTGATGTTCTCGATTCTTCTAGAGAACTGACTATTATTCCTTGACTTCTACAAATGTAAATTAGAAAAGTCCAGCTAAAAGGTGGTCCGTCAGACCTTTATACCAACCTTAAGAAACATCAGGCTACTCCTTTCCGCTGTCTATGGTCTATGGTTTCGGTCCTATCTATCACTACGTAAGTACCAAAGATAAAACACAAACACCGCACTGAATCTGATATTTAAAATCAGTTTAAAGTTTCTAGGTAAACCACTTTACGGTTGTTATTATGTGAGCAAATTATATGGTAGGGCCGACGGAAAATAAGTGGGTACAGGCACTTCGTCTAAAGACCCTCCATAAAAAGGGCACATTTTACCACCATGATCTTTTCTTGTGCTCAGACATCAGGAGCGTGCGGTAAGTTAAGGACAGAAATGTTATTTTTATAAGCTATACATACATTGAAAATGGTATCTAATTGTAACGTGTTTTTTAATGAAGATACAGTAAAACAGAGTGGTGTGATTTTAACTTACTTCCTTTTAATATTACTAAAATGTGCATGGATATGTTAACTTTAAAGTATTTGTTTAATAATAATATTCTTGACAATCAAATAATTATTACCTGCCCCAAATTTAACAAATTTGCAGGAATTTACATTACTCAACATCGCAGAACACAGAAAAATTAGGTAAGAAGTTGTTATGTTTTTTTTCAAAGAGTAAATATTACTGTTCTTCTAAATGTTTATTTTGTTCTGATATAATCCCTTTTGAAATATGCAATTTGTTTCTGGGGAAAGTCATATCAATACTTTCTTCAATCTATTTTCATTTTGCAAAAAAGAGCTATCAGGTTTAGGTATTTGTAAAGCAAGATCTAGGGATTTTTGTTATCCTTTGTGATGGAAATATTTATAAAAATAATGTTAATTTACCTAATTATAATAAAAGATAAAATTTTAATATATGTTTACATATTTATCTTCCATATTCTAGTTTATAATTATAAAAAAAAATATTTTCCAGTTTACGTTAAAAAAAATATCAAATTTTAAAATCTTTATAAAAACAAACAGTTATGGTTTGTTGCTGGAAAAATTTTTTTGGAATATTTGGTTGATAATATTCTGTCGTATATATTTGCCTATTTAAACTAATATTAGATAATATTTACCACAATATAAGTTATTGTAAGTTAAACTTTCTAAAAGCTTTATCCATAAAAATATTTTGACTTTTACTTTAACTATAAAGTAAACGCGTAATTTATCTATGAATGCATTTTTTTAATTGACACCTAATTTGAGTCTGTTAAGAGTCCATTAACCATTGTTGTCGCCTTTTTATCACTGCATTTTATATATTGAAAGACGCATTATTAAAGTGTATTTCCGTTCTAAAGAATTTTTAGATTTAACTTTAATTTTTGAAATATTCAGTAATTTATGCTAAAACAAATATGCCACCTTCTTTTTTCCCGATGAAAGCACTAAATGAAAAATTCAATTACTTACATGATGAGCTACGATTAAGCCTTTGGCTATCCAGTGATAATAAATTTAAACTATGATAGGCCAAGGTCTGCAACTATTTTTGAAACATTTATCTTGGCGTTCGTTGATAGCACAATAAATGTAAAAATATTTCTTTAAGTACATACCTATGCTTTTCCTTTAAAATCGAACTTTATGCATCATGTGATAAGATAAAATAACATAATTAAATATATTATTAAATTCATTGATGGGGTTGTAATTTTTCAAGTACAGCCGCTGCTTTATCGAGATCATCGAAAACAAGCAAGGTTTATTTGGAAGACAAACGTGTGAACTGAAATCCGCACAACACGCCAAAGAGAACCAGTTATTTAAACATCGTTGTTCGTATTTTTTTAGGCGACATCATCGCCAGTGAATGCCAGCATCGACAATCGCTTTCATTGGGCCCATAACAAAATTGGTAAACTTTGGTTTTACGAAAGAAATTTCAAATCCTGATCGAACAACTTCACGATCCCGGTTAAAATAATAGTAAAATAAAATAAGATCAACAAAGAGATTACTTTCTTTCTGGCGCTCCGTGCCACATCTTACTGGTGTGTCCCACCAAGTGCTGCCTTAAGTAGCTTCGAGATCCCTTTTCTTTTCGTCTGATCCTAGCTCTACTGATGAGTCATGATATGACGAAACGCGTCTAGAGATGAATCTGGCGAAATGAAAAGGAAAATCTTCGTCTTTACTTTCTTTTTGTTAGATCTACCCTTAGAGGCTTTTCGACATATCATGGCTCGTCAAAAAGGCTAGGATTCGGCGAAAGAAAGGGAAAGTGGTATTATATTTGAAAAATAACATAAATTATTGCAAATTTAGGCGGGCTTACAAAATCGGACCGCCAGTAAGGTGTATATCTTATACTACTAAAAAAAAATTATGATAATAACATTCCCCCCCACAAAGATACCACTTACGGTACCACCTTTCCATTGGTGAAAAAAAAACTCAATGATTAACTTAGTTTTTTTGTAATTCTGGTAAATAGTTTGGTAAGTTGTGAAAGTTTTTAGTTTTTAACAATACTTTTGGGGAAACGGTACATATATGCGAGAAAAATATGAATGATAGAATAGTTTTGGACTTGCATTGTCTTTAATTTGTTTTACATCACAACGTTTCAACTGGTAAGTATCTCCAGTCGTCTTCAGGTGAATACTAAATAAGTAAAGTAACTACAGCTCTATTTATACTAGCTAGATGTACTGGAGCATGACTGAGATGGGTGCAGTCATGCGTTTAATTCTTGTGCGGTATTTTAAGTTTACATCTACTTAACAAAGGTTTCCAGATATTTCTTATATCTAGTGAGGGCTTACTAAAACAATCTGGGTTCTGGTATATGATAGCAGCTTCCTTGAACTTCCTCTTCCTCCAATGTGGTTCTTTGTGCAGGATTCGAGCTTCTGTCCACTTAATGTGATGACCGTGTGTCCAGGCATGGTCAGCTGCCCCTGATTTTTCGGTTTCTCCTTTAAGCGTGTTGTTTCTGTGTTCCTTGACCCTAGTTTCAAGTGGCCTTAGAGTCTCACCAATGTAGAATCTGCCACATTCGCAGGGAATCTGATAGACACAGTTTTTCCTATCTTTTTGACTTGTTGGTTTCGTCTTCGTCAGGTGGCTTCCTAAAGTGTCTTTTGAGCTGAATACCGTATTAATGTTGTATCGTTGTCCTAGTCTTCTAATTCTCTCAGATACTCCTTTGACATACGGAATGTTGAGTGTTGATTGTGACTCTACTGGCTTCTTTTGTGTATTTGACCGATTCTTGCGATTTTCCATTAGTTTATCAACTAGATGCCCGGGGTAGCCATTTTTGTTGAGGTCGGTCTTGATGTAGTTAGTTTCCTGTTTGAGGGCTTCATTTGAATTACAGATGGTAATTGCTCTATTCACTAGCGTTCTTACTATGCCATGTTTTGTGCTATTTGAGTGATTTGAGGTGTAATTCAAATATTGACCTGTATGCGTGGGTTTTCTGTACACTGAAGTATGGATGGTGTTGCCATTTTTCTTTACGTTTACATCCAGGAAAGGTAATTGACTGTTTTCTTCTCTCTCCATGGTAAATTTGATTGTCGGCGCCAGGCTGTTAATGTGGTATAGGAATTCCTTGAGTTCGTCATCGTTTCCATTCCAAATAATGAAGGTGTCGTCCACATATCTGTTGTGATGTAAAACAAATTAAAGACAATGCAAGTCCAAAACTATTCTATCATTCAAGAAACATCATTGTCTCCAACCTTCAAACAGACACGAGAAAAATATAGTACAGCATTCTTAAGAACACGGCCGTATATTTTCGGTCCTGACTTTAACACATGATTATTGAGCATTTGTCATTTAACAACAACTGTCGCTTATACCAGTCAAAATATTTGTTTAATGTTAATCAATATAAAATGGGCTAATCATCTGAAATTAATTTTTGGTGCATTTTAAGCATCGCTTTACCTCCCCTGCTTCAATGGACTGGCACGCCTCTGCTCGACATGGTTCTTGAAACGGGCAATTATCTTAAAATGGGTTTCTATGGTCGGGTAGTCCAGGTGTCATTTACAGAAATTTAATTTTAGCCTTGTGCTTACATAATTCTGTTTAAAGCTTGAAGTGATACACTGTTCGTAATAAAAATATCGGCTGTTCGTAATAAAAATATCGGCTGTTAAAATAATATAAGACACATAAAAGTAGTTTATGATTTTGACTCAAATCTCTTGCCGCTTCTTGGCTTGTTATTCGCCCGATGGGTCGCGTCGGCGTCGCAACGAAATCGCAACAGCGGCAGCGGATTAAAAGGCAGCATGTCGACCATACCTGACTGAGGTCGTTTTTGTTAGCAGGCAATGGAGGCGATCATGCCGGCGAACTTCCGGTCAACAAAAATTAGGGGACGACGGGACCACGTTCTCCCACAGTTTCTACGTGTATGGACCTACATAAAAATAATGTAATAGATAGTTGGAAATATATAATTGTTACCAATGTTTTAATCAACTATTATTGGTATAATGGGTTTTATTATTCTAAAAATATTTATATCAAAATTAAAGTCAATATATGCTTTAATGTCAGAAAGGAAGATCATTATCGATAAATCTTTTAAAATATTCATAATATATTAAAAATACAAAAATAATTATGACAGATCATTGTCATTAAGAGCGTTTAACCAATATTTCTAAATTATTCTCCAAGGTTACCAGCTTCATGCGAAATTATATCTATATATTAAATAAAACCAAATCCAGGCCATGTTTATTCATGGGACTTTTAAAAACTTTTCTAATTTGGACTCTACCGATGGATTGGATTGTAGAGATCAGAAAGGTATTTTTCAATAACACAATATAACAATACAACGAACTTAAGTAATTTTTTGTAGTATTTTCATTGGCTTATACCTTTTTCCTCGATTTTTTTTTGCATAAAAATAACTTTCCCGCACCCACATAAATGTAGATACCACCTTTGGTATAGTAAAAAAAATCAATAATCTGCTTAGTTTTTTTTTTTTGTAATTCGGGTCTAAGGAGAACCGCAATTTAACACGGTAAATTATAGCGCGGTCAAGTCCACCTAAGCTTTAAAACTTTCAATATAAAGATGTTCAAAAAATTAAATAATAGAATCAATTGATTTTTTTAATTTTTGATATGCATATTCGTTTCGATTTAAATAGTTATTTTCCTAACAAGTGCGCAAAGTGATACTTTTCCGCACGCAAGTACAGTTGGACGAACGACGCGAAGCGGAGTTCGGATAAGTTCTTGCGTGCGGAAAAGCACTTTGCGCACTTGTTAGGAACAACATTTTTCCTACGAGCTTCATATCAGATAACAACAAAAATAAAAATATGATAATTTATTTAACAGTGTTTAAGCCTTTTTATGATTTGATAAAAATAAAAGTGTCGGTGTTTGTAGATTCTTGTGGACATAGAAACTGAGGAAAAATCTGACATCATGTGTCAAAATCGACATGTACATTTATTGTTGCTTGGCAATATTATAATCATTTATCACTATACGAGGTACTTAAAAAATACAGTTTTTTTCGTTTTAAGCTGAAATACAAATATCGGGAATTACGATTAAAAGATAAAAGAGAATACTCTTGCAACGGCTTCTCACATTGCCATAAAATAGTTTACAGCTACTAAAATAAATATAAATATTCCCTACCAAGGAGATTTTTGAATAGTTTTACTTTTCCGCACCCAGTGCGGATAAAAGTCTTATCCGCACTAGTGCGGAAAAGTGTAACTTTGCACACAAAAATGCGTGCGCAAAGTACTACTTTGCGCACGCTCGTAGGAAAACATTATTTTTGTATTCGAAAAATTTAAAATTTCATTGTTATTTTCCGCCTTTGTCGTAACATTTCGCGGAAGTATTTGTGTGTGGTTTGTGGTATGAAACATATTTTGTTTAATAACTTTTTTAACAATATTTACAATAACAGCAACTTGCACTAATCCCCTTAAGTACACCAATCAATAAATGTTTAGTATAATCTAATCAACTCATCCTTTAACAAATAGTTAAGCATCATTAAAAGTTTTTTTTCCAATAATTAAATCCCAAACCGAATTTAAAAGAGATGATCCGTGAAATCCGGAACACGTAATTTTTTGTCGGGTCTGTACAAAAATCAAATTACCTGCTAGTTAATTTCAGGTGTAAAACAATTAAGTACGTACCCAATTTACGCTTCCTTTTTGTATCGATCGCGGGCAAATTTAAAAACTAATTACATTCTCCCTTCCTGAAATATAATTACCGGGACGTCCCTCTTTGCCCTCGAAAAAATAATATAATAATACGTATATTGCAACCCTCCGCATATGGTTTCAAATTGAACAGGGTTGTATTTACCAATATTTTATATTGTGACGTCGGGTTTGTTCGATGATTTGTACAATGATATGTGAAAATACGTCTGACTGGCTCTTTTCAATATTATTTTACAACATAATATTACAGAATAGGCTTCAACGTCGCCTTTTAATTATTATTATGCCAAGCAACTACCCACCCGTCGCATTGCTTTCAGTAATTTCAAAAGTAATGGAGAAAGCTATTAACCAACAACTCCTAAAGTATCTGGAAGGGCTTAACATTATCAGCGACCATCAATACGGTTTTCGTAAGTCCAGATCAACAGGTGACCTTCTGGCATATGTCACCCATCTTTGGAGCAACACCATCGAACATCATGGAGAATCCCGGGCTGTTGCACTGGACATCTCTAGGGCTTTTGATCGTGTTTAGCACGATGGGCTTCTAAGTAAATTGCGATCCTACGGTATGCCTAATGGATTTTGTTTATGGTTAACCAGCTTCCTTAAGAACCGTTCTCTGCAAGTGGCGATTGACGGGTTTTTCTCAGACACCTTCACCATCAATGCCGGGGTTCCTCAAGGGTCCATATTGTCGCCTACCCTCTTTTTACTGTATATTAACGACCTTCTAGTGAAAACCCAAAATCCAATTTATAGCTTTGCTGATGACAGCACACTTGTCTCATCTTTTACCTTGACTCCCCAAACATCCGCTGCCGACGCACATCTTCGCAGGCAGCATGAAGTATTGCGCCTCAACAATGACCTGGAAGAAATTTTGGCTTGGGGTGACAGTAACCAAGTCGAATTTAATGCTAAGAAAACACAGGCAGCAGTCTTCTCCAAAAAGGTTAACATTGCAGAACCGGATATAGTCATGGCAGGACACGCAATTCCCCTGGCACCGTCTATTAATTTGCTGGGGGTCAATCTGGGAGGTAATATGTCTTGGCATGATCACGTTGCCGCAATTGCCAGGGCAGCTGCACAGAAACTTGGTGTACTTTTCCGCACCAAAAGGTTGTACACACCTCATCAACTTTTGACACTCTACAAAGCCAAGATTCGACCATCATTAGAATATTGCTCTCATGTCTGGAGCTCTGCACCCAAGCACACCCTTCGGCTACTGGATTCCATTCAAAGGAGAGCCGTTCATCTGATCGGCGACCCCGAGCTGACCAAGACCCTCGATAGCCTGGAGCATCGAAGACAGGTTGGTGATTTGGCTCTCTTTTACAGATATTTCCATGGCAGGTGTTCGACTGACATTGCCCACTTAATTCCACCTAGAGCAATGCAAAACAGAAATACACGGCGAACCACTGCCGCTCATCCATATGTTGTTCAGCTTAGTACTCCTCGAACTTCATTGTTCAAGAATTCTTTCATCTGGAGAACGTCATCATTGTGGAATGATCTTCCTGAGGTCGTGTTTCCCAATGAATACAATCTTCAACGTTTCAAGACCAACGTTAATCGCTTTTTTCGCACTCGCACCGCTCCCCGAGCGCCTTAAAGGATTTTTCCCACAGTGCAGGTGTTTTATCATAAAAAAAAAATTGAAAAATTCTGCAAAATGACAGAATAAAAATTAGTCAACTTTTAAAGATAGTGACATTGTAATGAGACTTGGGTCCATCACTGGCATTCAGAAACAAAATAACCGTTCTAAAATTTAAAAAATTAATAATGTCGCACACAACCTTCGGCTGGAATGGCCAGCAGTTTTAGCATCACTAGTACTGATGACGAACGCTGTAACAATATTGATAACAAATGAAAAAAAATAAAGCATTGTCTTTCTACCGTGGAATATTTAAAAAATATTATTTAGATTTACAGTATTTAATAGGCTTGACAAGCCAATAAAATTATTCCAGCAGCGGTGGAATTTTGTTGGGTACACACAGATATTTAAGAGTGAAAATATTATTAAGAGTAAGGAACGTAATTCAGATAGAAGTTTTGAATAGGTTTAAGCTCGGGTTTAAGTATTATTAGGGCTATAGGCACATTAAAAACCTAATGAAGAGGTGAAAACAGATCAGCACACGTACGTGTGCACACTTTTAATAAGATTTTCTTCATTACACCTCTAAGTACCCAACAACATTCCACTTTTGAACTAATTTTACATTATACTCCTTCATTTTGTTAGTATGATTCTTCACCCAATCTTTTAACACTATCTAGTCTTATATGAGTTTCAACACAGAGACACTAAACCAAGAGAAATCATTCAATATAAAAAGTTTACCGCTCATAATTTTGGACGCGCGTCCAAACTGTAACGAGTTAAGCCAAACATTGTTGCGGGTTTGTCTATCTATCTATCAAACGCGAATATCCCTCTAAAGTCACATCGCTTCTCGGCATTTACTTCGAAGCCTGGCGCATGGCTTTCTCCCATTTGGGTGGGGTATCTGGCTTTACTTAGCTAATTATTTAAAGCTACGTTAAGATGATATTCTCCATATTTTTCACTTTATCATATTTGTTCTCCTGAAGATGAATGTTTATAGATTCGACATTTGTAGAACCTAAATAAAATATCTTAAATATAGCAGGGAAGGAATGCTTAGAGTGTTTTATTTCTTTTCATTTAAACGTCCACTCCACTTCAAGTAGGGTATATTTCTTTAAATAATGATAATAATTGTAATGTTTATAATAATGTTACTATTAATATTGATGGCTAAGAACATGAGATGATATTCTATTTTTATTCCAAAATATACTCAGACAAAAAAAAAGTAACGCTAAAAGCGAACAATCTAGTAAACTCTCTTGAGTTTGGTTATCACCAAGTCTGTCGTTTCCTGCTTTATAAAACTTGTTGTCAACAATTTTTGTTACGTCCCTGTACGGGTTCGTTCTAACCGTTTCGACCCCTCACCCTACCCGAATAAATCGTACAGCCCTTATTGCAACAGTGATTGTAATGCAATATTGCTTATATAGAGCTTAGAGAGTAATATATGATAATTTATGGCCTTTAATATGCAGAATTTATCAATTTACTTGAATGGCACAATGGAAGTTTTTATTAAGGATACAGGATATGAGTTTAAAACTATTTCATATATAAGTTATGGACGGTTATGGATTTAATAAATTATGAAAAAGATTCAGAGTGATTATACATAAAGGTAAGGGGAAAGGGGCCTAGTATGAGACATTTTATATTTGGAGGAGATGTTTTAAGCTTAAATATGCCAGTAAAATATACGATATGTTTACTGTTCCTCCCATTATGGTTTCGAATGTCAAAACATATTTTTTATGTTGATTTTTTTTTTTTTTATAATAATTTAAACAGTGTAACTCAGCCTTTCTTTTTGACTTCTTTAAAACGGAATTCTAGAGTACCTATAATGGTGAATTTAAATTGTATCCATGGTTACAAACAATCTGCTGAGATAATCAACATGTTCCTTCTGAATAAGTTAAAAGGTACAAAACGACTGCGTTTTGTTTTACAATAAGCAAATATGGCACCCATTGCGTAAATTCCGTCAATTCTGAATGAGAGTAATCACTTCTAGGCAGAATGAATCTGACTTGATCCTAGACCTAGAACCACTATAGAATTTTTTGCATCAAATAAGTAAAAAAATTGAATATAATATAGATATCAAAAATTATCATAAGACAACTTGATTTGTATCCTGACCTTGTATCCATTTTAAAATTCTAGACAAGCTTTATTTCCATCTTTAACCAACTATGTCCAAGTTTATTATTATCGAGCGCCATAAGATCCACTAACAAGGCACTACTTTTAACTTTATACCTCTTTAACTGAACGGGGGTTTTAAACATAATAAGCAGTAAATCTTTATAAATCTAGTGCTCTACGAGCTTTAACATAACCATAATGGGGTTTTCCGTCTCGTTCTAATTGCCGATAAAAGGAAGAGACGGAGTGTTGGTTTTAGTTTGGGCGAAGGGCTACCTGCGGGATATAATAAAAGATTCTGCACCCAGGTGGACCACTTAAGAGTCGAATCAAAATACCAGTGACATTTACTACCTGAGAAGGGGTATGGTTGGGATTTTTATGAGTGGATTCTTGGGTGTTTAAAACACAAAGTATTGTGGAACGTTAAGATAATATTTTTGTTTAAGTTAGATACTAAACTAAAAGATTGTGATTGTATTAACTTAAACATTTTGTAAATATTACCTATTATCTGTATTATTTCTCTATTGAATCTGTACAAAGATTTACCATTTTTCAAATTGTTTTTACCACCCATATTTCACATATCAATGTTCAAGTTTTTAATTATCTGTTTTGGAAAAACCTTTAAACTAAATATAATAGCCTTGGTAATAAATACGTGATCCCATCATCAAAAATCATTTTCGAGGATTCGAAATATTTAATTTAATCTCAGATATTAGGCAGGATTTGTAGGTACACCGGAGAAATGTTCTTTATGAGTTTATCGATCATCAGGGTCCATTTTAGATTAAAAAATTAATGATTAATTATTTAAAAAACAAACTGAGGAGCACTGAAAATTTACTTTCAGTGTTCCTCATGGAGTGTTTGCTTGCTGATATAGTTCTATGCAAAATCTATTACTCAACCCTTTACATCTCATGTTACTTAAAAGATAAGCACGTTTAATATGTTTATTTTGTTTTAATTTGTTTCGATGCTTCATTTGTTCCTCATAATACTAGTCAATAGAAAAAATCTGTTTTGAGATAATTCAAACTGTATATTCTGGAGTTTATTAAGACTAATGTTGACGGATGAAACACCTACTTTTCAGTTCATCAAATAGAGTTTTAAATTAGTCTCTATTTACCCCACAATATGCAATTTGAATTTCGAGTTCTCTCCAAAAATGAACAGATTAGTAATTTTTAACTTCCTATTTATTTTGTAAGGAATTTAAACATTTTAGTAAAACATATTATTGATATAACAATTAACTTTGTTGCTTATTTTTTTAGAAGAAAGGAAATGTTAAAGTAGTCTGTTTTGAATTTTTTTTCTGTACATTTCTAGAGATTTCATCACAGTTTTTGTAACACTATAGTACTTGAATGATATAATAGTTTTGGACTTGCATTGTCTTTAATTTGTTTTACATCACAACGTTTCAACTGGTAAGTATCTCCAGTCGTCTTCAGGTGAATACTAAATAAGTAAAGTAACTACAGCTCTATTTATACTAGCTAGATGTACTGGAGCATGACTGAGATGGGTGCAGTCATGCGTTTAATTCTTGTGCGGTATTTTAAGTTTACATCTACTTAACAAAGGTTTCCAGATATTTCTTATATCTAGTGAGGGCTTACTAAAACAATCTGGGTTCTGGTATATGATAGCAGCTTCCTTGAACTTCCTCTTCCTCCAATGTGCTTCTTTGTGCAGGATTCGAGCTTCTGTCCACTTAATGTGATGACCGTGTGTCCAGGCATGGTCAGCTGCCCCTGATTTTTCGGTTTCTCCTTTAAGCGTGTTGTTTCTGTGTTCCTTGACCCTAGTTTCAAGTGGCCTTAGAGTCTCACCAATGTAGGATCTGCCACATTCGCAGGGAATCTGATAGACACAGTTTTTCCTATCTTTTTGACTTGTTGGTTTCGTCTTCGTCAGGTGGCTTCTTAAAGTGTCTTTTGAGCTGAATACCGTATTAATGTTGTATCGTTGTCCTAGTCTTCTAATTCTCTCAGATACTCCTTTGACATACGGAATGTTGAGTGTTGATTGTGACTCTACTGGCTTCTTTTGTGTATTTGACCGATTCTTGCGATTTTCCATTAGTTTATCAACTAGATGCCCGGGGTAGCCATTTTTGTTGAGGTCGGTCTTGATGTAGTTAGTTTCCTGTTTGAGGGCTTCATTTGAATTACAGATGGTAATTGCTCTATCCACAAGCGTTCTTACTATGCCATGTTTTGTGCTATTTGAGTGATTTGAGGTGTAATTCAAATATTGACCTGTATGCGTGGGTTTTCTGTACACTGAAGTATGGATGGTGTTGCCATTTTTCTTTACGTTTACATCCAGGAAAGGTAATTGACTGTTTTCTTCTTTCTCCATGGTAAATTTGATTGTCGGCGCCAGGCTGTTAATGTGGTATAGGAATTCCTTGAGTTCGTCATCGTTTCCATTCCAAATAATGAAGGTGTCGTCCACATATCTCAGCCATGTTTTTGGTTCCTTTTTTGCTTGTTTTATTGCTTCGGATTC
Organism: Polydrusus cervinus; assembly: GCA_935413205.1. NCBI lineage: Eukaryota > Metazoa > Arthropoda > Insecta > Coleoptera > Curculionidae > Polydrusus > Polydrusus cervinus. The sequence continues at coordinate 471,998 of OW284511.1, read as the reverse complement.
AAACCATTCCATGTAAATGTTGGCGATTATTGGTGAGAGAGATGAGCCCATCGGTAGTCTGTCCACTTGGCTGCTACATTGGTGAGACTCTAAGGCCACTTGAAACTAGGGTCAAGGAACACAGAAACAACACGCTTAAAGGAGAAACCGAAAAATCAGGGGCAGCTGACCATGCCTGGACACACGGTCATCACATTAAGTGGACAGAAGCTCGAATCCTGCACAAAGAACCACATTGGAGGAAGAGGAAGTTCAAGGAAGCTGCTATCATATACCAGAACCCAGATTGTTTTAGTAAGCCCTCACTAGATATAAGAAATATCTGGAAACCTTTGTTAAGTAGATGTAAACTTAAAATACCGCACAAGAATTAAACGCATGACTGCACCCATCTCAGTCATGCTCCAGTACATCTAGCTAGTATAAATAGAGCTGTAGTTACTTTACTTATTTAGTATTCACCTGAAGACGACTGGAGATACTTATCAGTTGAAACGTTGTGATGTAAAACAAATTAAAGACAATGCAAGTCCAAAACTATTCTATCATTCAAGAAACATCATTGTCTCCAACCTTCAAACAGACACTATAGTACTTGTACTGTTTAATATTTAAAAGACAATTTTTTGATAAAACACTTCATTCTTCGTTTTTCTTGCCACCTTTTGGCTCTAGTTCTGCTAAAATATGCTGGTTTATTTCTACATTCATGTGTGGGGAATTTTTATCGATACATATTATTTCCTGTCTACCTGTCTAGAGTGTCTAAAACGGCTTCTTTCAAGAACCGGTGGATCTACTAAACTTTACTTATAAAGTAGATACCTAACTTTAATTGCAAAGTAAAAAGAGAGGCGTCAAAATAATTATTCGTCATGGTAACACCTTTAGACCTGAGTTTTAAAAAATTATGTATTTGCAATTATTACGTCTAAATTATTATTTTCTCGTTACCAAACCAATTTCAATCTTTCTCGCACATATCGCAACATGCCTTGTTTCATTTTGGACTCAATTTGCGAGTTATACGATTAATACTCGGAAGTCCAAACAATTTTATTGATCAAGAATATACGATTGATTTGTTATCTTACAGCTCGTAGAGTAAGAGCGGTTACTCTGTTCAGCTTTGACTCTAAACTGTCTGTAGTGTCTGTAAAACAACATTACAAAGTATAAAAAGTGAACAAGATGCTTAGCTAGTATTAAGATAATACTGTGATGAATTGGCATATTCCTTGGATAGGGTGTAATATAACTCGCGGCTTATTTCTACTTTTATACAAGATCGGTATTTTAACAGCATTGTAGTTACGCATAATGACATTTGTGACTGCTGTACATTTCAATTTATAATTAAAGAAGTTATATTTTGTCTGTAAAAAATACACCTTTTTTTTTAGAAAAACGCAAAAGGTGTGTATTATTTGCCAATAAAGCGAATTACGTTTGTAAAATAATTTCTTGTTGTTGATAAAAACAAAATTTTAATAGTTTATTTACGAAACAAAATAGTATCTAGGATAAATGTGTTGGTTCAAATAATAAATAGCAAATCTGACAGATCTGCATCTTCTTGGAATATATTCTTCACCTTACTTTGTGTCAAAAAGATTCATAAAATTTACTAGCAAATTGAGTTTCTTCGTCATCATTTTCAATTCATAATCTTACCACTGTGAATGGTTAATTTTATATCCCAACAAGGATGGATATCAAATTATATCCATTCAGTTAACTGGTAGAGCCCATTTATCCAGTAACTTAGCTATAAAGGTAAGAGACAATATCCATGTGAGAGTAGAAAAAGAAATATACCTACAATATACCTGACGTTCCCATTCCACCGAACACTATAAAGAGAATCATGGATCCTGTATAGGGTGTCCCAAATTCAAGCCTCATCATGGGTATCTCGGAAACTATAAGAGATGCAGCATCGGTCAAAGGGTGGCAAAGTTGCTCTAGGATCGTAAATTTGAACTTTCTTTTTTACTATTTGAAATATTCGAAAAAAAATTAAATTTTGGGGTTTTTGTTTTCCTGACTTATTTTAACCGCTACAAGAAAACAATTACAACATTGTTAAAGCAACTTTTTTAGCTTTATATTAAGGTAATTTAAAAATTTTGGTATAAGGTTTCGTTGTATAAATATTTTTAAAATAAAGTCCAGCTGGTTCCGCTTAAAGTAAAACAGAAACGACATGTGAAAATATCGACACAATAACCTAAAATGCACTTTTTTATGTTAAATTGTGCAGTTTACTACCTCCTTATCAATTTTTAATGAACCATAAAATACATATTGATAACGATGTTGTTTCATTATTAATATTTATAGGTTCCTATAACCTTGAGTAAAAGTATTTTTAAAGTGTCATATAGTAAGTAATGTAAGTATTCGTCCGTAGAAGTTATTGTATATATTTAAATTGTTTAGAATAGGTTCATGTAATTTTAGACCAAAAAAAAAATTAATATTAGTAGGGCAGTAATTAAATATAAAAAACGATATTAAACAATTCAAGAAACGCCGTCATTGAAATAAGCATTTACATTCGGGTTATTTATATTCGGCTTGATATTTTGCTTCGTACCTCGAACACACAAAACACATTAACCAATTTCAAGCGGAGAAGACAGTACACTGCACGAATTGGTATTTATATCTCCCAATATTATCAAATTAAAAAAATCCCTCGTATCTACACTTTCCCAGCTTAATCGAAAAAAAAACACGGACACACCTAACTCAATAATACCACCATTCTGATCGCGGCATACATATTTTCTCAGGGATAATTTGCCCAGAATTTTAGATATCATGTCTAAGTTTTCAGTCTGTTTCGTGATTTACATCTCGATGTTAATAATGGAGTACGGTGGAAAAAATGAATTATTTGGACTTCTCTGCTGAGCTAATTTCCATTTATCAGAAACGGATTTTTGGTATTTTCAGGTGAATTCCTAACCGAATTAAAACTTTGTTCGTTTTTTTTTCGTATGTTTCGTTGTATTCGGTTTTTACACAAGAATTTAAAAATATATCGATGATAAGGAATACCGACTTTATACCCAAACAAACTTCATATTCGTCTTTCGACGAATCCGATTACCATTAAGAAACAGAGAAGAGCGGTAACGTCATTCCAGCAAAGCTAACATTTTGTTAAAAAATAATTAATTATATTTTAAAAACTAAGTAAATTACAGCGATATGCAAAGATTTACCGAAACGAAAATCCAGCAATCACATACAGTCCTGATATGGTGGCCTAAGGTACAACAGAAAACTATAATATCAAAGGTAAGCCTGCAAAGACTAGACTCCTACATCCGCAATGGAGATCAGCCTAGACCTTCCTCCACTTCGCTTTGATAATAAAAGGAGGGCAAGATTTCTATAGACTGCAGAGTTCGATACCGGTTTTTGAACTGGACATGACGAGACATGAACTCTTAAGTGAGACTATAAGGGGACCCTAGAAATAGGATCAGACCACATCCTAGGTTTTGCTATGACATTGATGAACGAAATGTGTGGAACCAACCCTAAACTACTGCTGGAGCAACAATCTGGTAAACAAACGCCTTAAATCCCAGAGGGTACAGGAATAGGTATAGGTACATGGAGAAAAATGTCAGGGAGGTTTTCTATAGTGTTCCAAGCAGAAAACGCCATCGTACAGTGTGCGTATAAGAACAACAGGAAAAAGCACATGAACTTGGGAAGAATCAGGGGTGACCACAAAATCTATTTGAACAACAGACAGGGAGGGATTACATGACAACAAATCTTTCATTGGGGGATCCAGACCCGAGATTAGAAAAACAGGTAGATGAATAGGAATTAGCTGTGAACCACTACAGGAATTCTGGCTGTCAAGAATCACTTTCACAGAATGGAACTAAACAATGAAAACTTTAGCTGCAGACTAGTCAACAAAACACTTTCATAGCTAAGCAATTTAAACAGTACAAAACACATACAAATACTTTATATATGAAGGAAAATTTCCCAAATAATATACCTTGACGTGACTTCCTTACTAGAAATACTTTATATGTATATAATATAAAGATCATATTACTCTGCCTTAAGCACAATATGGTTTTTTTTGTAAGTAGGTTATTAATACTTTCTATTTTTAAATTCCGGCGTGTAAAATTTATTATACAATAATTTTAAATTTTACTGCGTCTGCGGCAGAATTATTTATAGCTATTGGAGTTAATTATAGTATTCAATGGAGTGTTACACCTTTTGTTTGGGAAAATTTAGGAGCGGAGATTTCAAGCTGCGAATTAACCTCGGAACTAATGAAATGAAATAAAATGGTGATAAATAACACGTTCTATGAGAAACTTAAATACTAGTTAGTCTATTGGAAACGAAATTACTTTAATACAAAGAAAAATAAAAATGTATATAGTTTTTGTTATGAGCTACTCTAAATAAAATCGGGTTTTATTAACTGCAATCTGTATCTTTAAAGTTAGTAAAATTCGGGGTAAAATACTACTTGCCTCCAAATGCTAGATACATCAAAAACACCAAGCCAAAACACACATTTTGTTAAAACTTTAGTATATTCAATTACAAAAAGTGCATCATCTTTGATAGATTTTTTCCACGTCGGCGTCGGTTGCAACAAAATGGTGATGAAAGTGTAAAAATTTACACAAGCTAAATAGCTTACCAGACAAAATATGGTTTAAGGTTAAAGCAATGGTTGTAGATTAAAGAAAGTCAAGAGGTACAATTAATTTCGAGCAACAAAGTCCAAGTCAAACTATGATTTAATCTCAGAAAATAACTTTTTGTCAACAAAGCTTTTAGAAATTTTAACTTACAATAAAATATTATTATAGTAAAAATTAAAATACCTATTAGTTTACAAAATGAAAATAACCTTTTTGCAAAAATAAATTTTTATTTCTTAATTTATAAACCTGTAAATTTATAGCTGCTGTGCTATATAAACGATAGAAAGGAAACTTCCTTTCTTCTACTAATTTCCTTATATTATTATGTACCGAGTTTGACTTTATTTGTATTTAATTTTAAATACAAACTATTGGAAATAACACTGTTTGAAATGGAAAAACAATTTTAGTCTTTCTTTTCTTATCTGAAACTATTTTTTCAACAAAAGGTAAAACTAGTAAAGTACTTGAAAGATTGGTGAAAAAAAGGTGTATACAAATGAATAATTCAATAAATATTTTGTCTTTTTTTTATTACAGATCTTTATTTCTGAAAAATGAACAACACAAAATGTTGGTTGTGTTGTTGCACGATGCACAAGGAAATATTTCCGGTTTGCGTTTAATCGTAGCGTCATTTTCAATAATAACAGATTTTTTATATTGGAGTAATCTATATAGGTACCCAAGAATTATCTGAAAGAATAAATAACAAAGGTTAAATAAAAAACACCCCATCAAATACAATAGAAAGTATGTATCTCTCTGTCAAAGCAGTAGAAGTTTAAACAACTTATTCGATGTTTGTTTATGAATAAAATACCGGTTACTCAATTAAATATAAAGTTAAAAAAGATTCCTACAATAAGAAATAAATACAATAATAGTGATTTATCGATATGCATTATACATTATACAATCCATTAAAGTAGCTAATAAAATTAGATAAGAATAAATTAATAAGATAGTAAACTCAGCCGTGGTAAAAAATTAATTGAAAATGGTAATTTTACCTAATCCTGTAGGGGACAATAAAGTTTCTAATAAATAAAACATAATTTTATAAAATGAAAGCGGGGTTTATCCATTTAATGCTAAAATACATGAGCTGAAGCTAATCAAAGGATGAATGAGGTCACCGGTCAGCTAGCTTTAAAAATGATCTCACATCCTTACAGCAAGTTTCTTGTTTTTTGTAAATTTTAGCTTTCTACTAGCTTTGCAGCAGCCTCCAATTACTTCGAAATACCTCGAACTACGCGCGTTACATCGAATTACTTGTAATACGCCACGTTACACTTAAGTTACGTCCGAAATACGTCGCATTACGTCTGAATTACGTCCCAATTATGTCGCATCAAAACTGTAGTAAAGAATTGCAGGTTCTATTTTATGTAAAAGTGTAGAGCATTTTAGAAAACCTTTGACGTAGTACATGCTCTAATAATTAGTAGTAAGTTATACTCAATCCTCTACTTGTACTTATTACCTATACAGAATCAATTCTAGGTATCCTTTTTGGTTTTCACAAATTTAAAACAATATATTTTTTTTATTTTCTTAATTCTTCTGTTATAAAGCAATAGGCGCGATCCATGGAAGAACAATTAGTTTCAGCCGTTTAAGAAAGGAAAGGTCATATGGGACTCAGCTGACGAAACTGAGAAATCAGTTAAAATATTCTACATCTACACTCATAAGTGCATGATTTTAGAAACATTCAGGTCAATTTCGAATTTTCTTGTAAACTCGCAAGAATTCACCATTATAGTATCTATCCAAGGTATACGTAGGAGCTTATATCCTTCTATTTCCCAGGTTTACATACTTCAGCGATAAACCATCACGGAAAAGTATTTTAACAAATTTTAAATTCGACACACAGTTTTACAATTATCTAGATCTGGGATGGTTACAATTATCTAGGTTTGGAATAGTTTCATGACTATCAAGCGGTGCAGTGCAGTCAGCACTCTACTTCTACTCAACAACCTTGCCGCTACCTATCTGCACTTTGGCAGCAAGTTTAGTGCTTGAGGTCCTTCCTTTTGAAACTAAATACGCAAAATTAAAATGTTACAAGCAAATATATTAAAGCCCATAGACTAAATTCACCGGGCAGCGGATATAGTATATACCCCCAGCTATCTTTATATGACAGAATTAGTCCTCTCTGATGACATGATGTCGCAAAATGAGTTTTATTTTGCAGTTCAATTGTTTTATATTAATTAGAGGGGAATGTTACTACGATGAGAAAGCGGACACGTATCTACTACGACTGTATTATGGCATCGCCTAGAGGAAATTTTTTGCCAAGCCTTCATATTTCATATTTATTAGCAATTACAAGGAAACAATTTCCAATTAAATTAAAAGAGACCAAATGCTACTTGAATTTATGGACAAACTACAACTCAAAAACTGTACTACGGATCACCTGTTACTGAAATTCTGGAAAAGCCATAAAATAATTGTAACTTGGGTCGATAGACCAGTTACATTTTTTTGATTGGATCGTTATTATGTAATTTAAATACATTGAAAGTAAAAATAAATAACTTGACTTTTAAATTCACGTCAGCAAAAGCCTCGGCAAAAGCCTTTTCAAGTTCTAATACAATTTTCTGTCCGATCACTAAAATTAAACGAGGTCGAACACGGTGGGTAGGTAACCGCTTGGAATAACTTATGAGCCATGATCTGACGAAACGCGTTCAAGAATGGAAAGTAATATAAATATATTTTTCAGTCAAAAAAAAAAGATATTGTCTAATAAAATATCATTTGTTTTGAGAAATACAGAATGGAGATTATCATTGAGTTAATATTTAAATCACCCAACCCAACCATCTTTTGTCTGTTTGAAGGTTGGAGACGATGATGTTTCTTGAATGATAGACACCTTCACCATCAATGCCGGTGTTCCTCAAGGGTCCATATTGTCGCCTACCCTCCTTTTACTGTAAATTAACGACCTTCTAGTGAAAACCCAAAATCCAATTTATAGCTTTGCTGATGACAGCACACTTGTCTCATCTTTTACCTTGACTCCCCAAACATCCACTGCCGACGCACATCTTCGCAGGTCGCATGAAGTATTGCGCCTCAACAAAGACCTGGAAGAAATTTTGGCTTGGGGTGACAGTAACCAAGTCGAATTTAATGCTAAGAAAACCCAGGCAGCAGTCTTCTCCAAAAAGGTTAACATTGCAGAACCGGATATAGTCATGGCAGGACAAGCAATTCCCCTGGCACCGTCTATTAATTTGCTGGGGGTCAATCTGGGAGGTAATATGTCTTGGCATGATCACGTTGCCGCAATTGCCAAGGCAGCTGCACAGAAACTTGGTGTACTTTTCCGCACCAAAAGGTTGTACACACCTCATCAACTTTTGACACTCTACAAAGCCCAGATTCGACCATCATTAGAATATTGCTCTCATGTCTGGAGCTCTGCACCCAAGCACACCCTTCGGCTACTGGATTCCATTCAAAGGAGAGCCATTCGTCTGATCGGCGACCCCGAGCTGACCAAGACCCTCGATAGCCTGGAGCATCGAAGACAGGTTGGTGATTTGGCTCTCTTTTACAGATATTTCCATGGCAGGTGTTCGACTGACATTGCTCACTTGATTCCACCGAGGGCAATGCAAAACAGAAATACACGGCGAACCACTGCCGCTCATCCATATGTTGTTCAGCTTAGTACTCCTCGAACTTCATTGTTCAAGAATTCTTTCATCTGGAGAACGTCATCTTTGTGGAATGATCTTCCTAAGGTCGTGTTTCCCAATGAATACAATCTTCATCGTTTCAAGACCAACGTTAATCGCTTTTTTCGCACTCGCACCGCTCCCAGAGCGCCTTAAAGGATTTTTCCTACAGTGCAGGTGTTTTATCATAAAAAAAAAAGAAGAGTTTTGGACTTGCATTGTCTTTATTTTATTTTAGTGATGTAAAACAAATAAAGACAATGCAAGTCCAAGTCCAAAACTCTTCTATCATTCACCCTATCTTTTGGTAATTTAATATTTAACTATTAGCCTTTTTTAAGGAATACTATATTCCTTTTTATACCTCGCTCTAGTAAAGACAAACTTTAAGCGCAAGCAGTTACACACTCTCTTAAAATAGGATTAGCACTCATCTTTAAGTTAAAAACCAATAAGCCTTTAAGGCTCAGGTATTTAGCGTTATCTACGGCAATTAACTGAATAACCAACGTGCTTTGCTTTTATGTATATTGGTTAAGTTGGTAGTTTATTTGTAAAAGATGCTGTGTTTTTAACTACTGTTTAAAACTAGTGGAAGCGCGAGCTTCATAAAGGGTGGATGGAGACATTTTGAAATGCAACAAAGCTGAACGTTTTTGATGAAAATAATTAGAACTAGCATTATTTAATGCTAAGTATGTGACGATATAAGAAAAATATTAAGGGCATAAGTCTAAATTATATGTTTAATTTAATAATATTTGAATAAAATTGGGAGAAATAATATTTTTTTTAATAACGTTGAATTGATACAAAGTTTGTAAAATTGTGTAAATATCAATGTGTAACGAAATCGTCAACTTTACTGTTGCATTATTATATTTAAGTAATAAAGTTCAGAATAAGAACTACCACTATTAGACAATAGTAAGAATCCCCTTAAGGGATTGAGTTTTAATGATATAATGGTGATGATAAGGATGTTGTCAGTCATACTGAAATACTGACGCTTAACCTGTCGTCAGTGGATACTCGGATGGATAGATACCGTTAAAAATACTTATGTAGTAAACAAAAAACAGCGATAGATTCAATTCATTGGTAGATACAAATTTTGGTTTTTATCTATCTAAAAGAAAAATGTTAAAGATAACCCATTTATTATGTTGATATATATTAAGCATATAGTTCTAGGAATTATAACATAATAAATAACAATGGCAGGTAGTTTAAACATCAAATGATGAAAGTCATCTACGTAAACCAAGAAGAAAGTCTGAAAAATTACACTATGCTCCAAAAATATATGAATTTTGGTATTTCTCCAGTTGCTTACTTAAGCTATTTTGATTATATAATTCCAAAAGTATCTAGCTTAAAACACAAAGTTTGATTGAAAGGCAATAATAAATATTAAATCGATTCTTTAGTATCATCAATGAAAAGAATAGAATAATTCTAAAATATTCAAACCCAAAGGTTTCAGTAGCTGCTGCTGGGGACGAGGCTTCAACATATTTTAAAGTAGATTATTTATCAAAGCAGTTTCGGTGGGATTATGGATATATTGACAACGATTTGAGAATTGGAAGAAGGCTTTTAGTCGCAGTTAATCCTAATGTTTGCCTGAAACTGAAACCAATTATTGATAAACGGTATTTAAACGCGCCTATTAACGACCAATAATTATAGATATCTTAACCAAGCGTTTTGATAGTTCTACATGTACTGCGTTCGGTTAATGCAAAGCTGCCTCCTCGATCTACTCATTGGTGGAGTGTTGCGTTCGTTTAACAGATGTATGACCTCGGGTGCACCTGCTCGGCGTTCGGTATTGGAACTCTAACGAGCGATCGATACACGCTTGTATAGCTCGAATATCACGTGACATTATATCTGCATCTACTCGATTTTTTCAAAACCGAACGCAGCAACTAGCAGTGAGTAAAACTTCAACAAGATGGTTAAGATTAAAAACCCCAAAATTAAAGAATGCTTGGCAGTATTATTATTAAAACCATAAGGCCTCTTTGGATACGGACATTGACTTTTTCCCTAAAATAGTAACAGGCGATGAGATCAAGAAACGAAACTAGAGTATATACAATAGGTCCGATTAAAAAAAATTAACCTATACCAAAAAATAGATTCAGGTGTTACTTGGCTGGAAAGTTCATGGCTGTCGTCTTTTGGGACCAAACTCTTTTTGAATAGATGCAAAGAAGCTCTAGGGTACTATAACAACAGCAGTTTTGTTAGCTGTTAGACTATTAATAAATTTTTTTAAAACCTTATAAATTTGGACTCTACAGATATTGGAGTGTCAGAAACTAATTTTCATAATTTTTTACAATACAATGAACTTCAGAAAATATTTTTAGAGGCTTCATTGGCATCTTTTTCATCTATTTTTTTTCTGCGTGAACATAACATACCCACATAGATACGACCTTTCCATTGGTGAAAAAACTTTCATATTTTGTTTTTTTTTTTGTAATTCAAAAATTAACCTCAATTTAACAGGTTCGGTTTCACTTAAAACTGAAATGAGCCATAGTCTATGTACCTAATAGAACTCCACAAATACCCACGCTATTTATTCGAGAAGGCCTTAGTTTTATGTCTAAATATTTTCATTTCACTTCTCTTCAAGCTTTGGACTTACTTAATCTTATCCGTTATTAAAATGGCGACAAACAATCGTCGTACTTGATCTCGCCAAAGCTGTTGCCAGATGTCTCTTATTTTCGGAATTTTAAATCAAGAGTTGCCTGGCATGCCTTCCGAACGAAGTACGCAACATATGGTAACATGTAATAATATTCACCAGACAGAAAGTCAATGATCTGAGGACCTTCCAGTAATAACCTAAAAATAGCACTCAGTCATGGGCAATTTGTCAGTTATATTGAATATTTCTTTTAATTCCGTTTTAAAGATTCAACAATTATTATTACAGACGGTACCCGAATAAAACAAAGAACTTAACTTCACAGCACCGCGCCAGTCGATAAAGATTCGTCTACGAAACCGGCCAAACAACAATTCCTCGGGACTCATTTTCTATTAAATTAGTTTTAATTAAAGTGGAACGTAAATTATATTTAACCAATTAGGGCTTTAATTAAAAATTCAACTAATCGAGCCGTAAATTAAAAATAAGTATGGATAATGCGTTTATTTCCACCTCCATATTACAATAATAGTTTATATCAAGGCCTTGTCAGGATTTCAGAGCTGATGATGTACCTAGACGGCATGGCCATGGCTGTAAAATACTATTAATGGGAGGAGGGAGGGTTTTGTAATTTAAGATCAGCTGATGAATGTTAATTATCATCCATAATTGGATTTATTCTAATAACAAAACTTTTAATTTTATCAGTCAATAATTATTGTTAAATAAATAACAATTTAGTTTGTTAACGTTTCGTTTATTTGACCTAAACCATCATCAGAACTACGGCTATAAATAATATTTTTATTTATTTATTTAACAATAAAATTATTGATCCATAACCCAAGAAACATAATTTATATTGTATCAAACGGTCAGGATAGCAAAATATACTTTAATTTTAGTGTTCTGTTTACAGGTAGTGATGACAACAGGTAAAACGAGATCTTGTCCTAAATTCCAAGCCTTTTAGGCGAGTTTTGAGGACAGACAATTCAGGATCCTATCTGCAGCAAATTTTTTTTTTATTGAGTGATAGATGACTAAGTACCTATCTACACTATATAAGTAAGTAAAGTAACATTGCCTAAAGAATTTCCTCTGGTTCCAAACCAAGCTGTAAAAATTAGTTTTATTAATAAAGATTTACGAGACTGTCTATGCGAGCTACTACAAAGAGAAAGGAGGAAATATCCAAACCACCTAGGATGAATTAATCGTGAATCTAATTGGAACGTTAACGTTAATATAGACCATCTGCGCATGATGAAAAATGCTTGCACAATCTCTGCAACTTTGAACAATGGCATTCAGATTGGAATAATGCTCTGGACATCTACACATTGTCAAAATTGGCTGTTTGTGATGGAATATTTTATTTTTTAGCATTTGTAATGTTTGCGATTTCCTTTTTAACTAAGTACCTAAGTAATCTTCTTCTTCAGTACCCAGTATTTGCTATTCCCTAACATTGGCTAAATTATATTCTAAAATTGAACATATTACTTATATAGACTCTCTGTCGTTTTGAATCTTGCAAGAACTCCTACTTATCAGGCAAATAATGTTGAGTAGGTAGCCTTTGATAGAGTTATTTGAACACTTTTCTTGGATCGCTTAAGTAGGTTTTCCTCCACGGTCCTTGACGACTGCCACCCAGTAGTGACGACTGATTCGCCAAAACATGTGTACAATGATTTTTTAAGATTTGGTAGCAGCGATTGGGTAGCTTTTAGGAAAAAAAACATGTTCAGAAACCATTGCACATGTCCTGGCGAATCAGTAATCGCGACTGGGTCATACTCGCCAGAGATAGATAAACAAATTATACGTAATAATGTAATGTTGAGACGCTGGGTACGTACCTACATAAGGTTTTGTAATATAACAATGAAATATTAATCTCAAAAATAATATACTATAAGTAATTACCTAATAGTTTTAACGAAAATGTGAATCATATTATATTCTATGTACTTTCATAAGGAAAACCGCAAATAAACGGTTTTATGATCAAACAAAACCATTTAACTAATGCGCTATTAATGTTATATTTTGACATTGGGATATAATTAAGTGCTTGGAAGTAATCGTGCTGAAAATAACCAAAATTGGTACTTAAGTATTTTGGAAACAACTGGAACATACAAGCTGTAATCTACAGGTTAATGCACATAAACGAAACATGGATTTATTAAGAAAATAAGTAAAAGTTATCTTAAATCTTTGGTAATTTTTATGTTGCATGTACGTACAGTCGTATATAAAACGCAGTTAGGTACTCTATGTACATATGTGCAGGTATACAGAAATTAAAAGATGCATGAATGCTCTAAAGCAATTCTTTAAAAACAAACTAAACACATCATCTAAACACTACTTCACTATCTTCCAAAACAATACATAACACCAAGAGAATTACTTACAAAAGACACACAAACACCAAAAATCCATTTTCGCCACTTTTAACACTGATAATCCTTTAAAAATCCACAGAAAAACACTTTCTTTGAATTAAAAACTGTGAGAAAACATTCAAAAATGGCCAGATTAGATCTAAATCACCACGTTTTTACTTTGTTTTATACGTCGGACGCTAGACATAACGCTTATTTCAAAAAGCACACTGTCTGACTTGTTCCGAACGCGAACGAACAGATCGCAGCAGAAAACCGAACATGATACGACGACTCAAGCGGTCGGTCTACAACTGAGAGAACAGCCGGTTTCGAGGGAGAGTTATATTGAAAAGCAATTTGTGAATTGTACAAGTCGGGGTAGACGAGGATTCTCTTCTACCCTTACGGCGCGAGGGATGAAGTTTAGTGGTGGGGTGTAATTGTGCTGATTATTGAATTATTGTGGATATTGTTCAGGAATATTAAAGTTACATTAAACGAGAATGTGAAGATAATATTATAATTTAATAATTAAACAGGTCTACGAATGAATCCAATAAAGTAAAGGAAATTTTATATTCTATTAACGCATAATTTATTTAAAAAAAGTAAACATGAACCCTATTACATGCTATTTCACAACTCCACAAGTTTTCTAAAACTATAAGTTTTTTTTAACGATTAAGCTGTGAGACTGTGGCAATTAGAGAATATTGTTGGTTGGGCGTTGATGCGTTCTGACAGAGTGTTTCTCAGAGTTCAGTTTTGGAATCAGACCTTTTTCTTATAGTTAAACAAATTGAAATCCGTTTTCACTCAAACTTCAGAGAGATGGTCAATTCGTAAAGTAGTGAGAATCAACTTAGGAGCCTCATACAACTCATACTGAAAATGTTTAAAATATTATTTTAATCAGGTAGGTATTATAATTTTTAAACCACCCTGTATTCTTCGATACACTTTTGGAATTTTGCACACGGGATAGGTACCCGAAAATACTACATGGTAAAATAGTTACAAAGTTTTAAAAAAATTGTTGACTAGATATTGAAAATAGTAGAAGTTAAATATATTTATTATATAATTATGTTATGTTATGCAAATTGTTAAAAGAGTTTATTCACTGTTGTTGAAATTTTTTATTGTCCTTGTTACCAGTTGAGTGTCTAGAACACTGTTTAAAGGATTTAGTCTTAAGAATTATTGTTATATTATTTAAATAAATAAATTGTTTCAAAAAAAAACATATATCTAATGTCCCAGAAAAGTCAGGTGTCACGGTATGGAATTAAAGATAATACTTTTGGATACTATAAATATTTTACTTCAGAAAAGTACCCTTCAATTGTTTCAAACCAATGAAAAATTTTCAATATTAGTTTTTTGTTATAACTTACTGCAACAGTGATTAATGTTACAATAAAAAATTATAGCACCAAGCATCTCTTATTATCGCCTATTTATGTCACAAGCTCAATAACCGATATTAGTAATAAAGTTCAAACAGGAAATAGTCAAATGGATTTTAGAATTAAATCTTTGATGTAATTTTCGTTTAAATACACATTTAATACAATCCACTACTAAGAACCTCCAGAACATTTAAAATATCTCGAAAACAAATTATTATTAACAATGAAAGGTAAAAGTTTAAAAATAATATTGACTTGTATGTAGTGGGGAAGTCCGTTACTGGATTTCCTGAGACATTAAATCTTACTATGTGGAATTTTTTTTTGGGTACCTATCCCAAGTACAAAATGTCAAAATTGTATCAAATTATACGAGCTGGTTTAAAAATTAAAGCGAAAAGGGACACGCTGTATATTGCAGTAAGTATAGTTAATTTTACTGCTATATCTAGGAATGATCTATTAAAATCAATTGAAAACTATATACAATGTCATAAATAAATAATTTATGAATCACATACAAAACAATAATGAAAAAGACATTTAGCGAAAAACACTTTCTCATTGTTTTTTTCGTGTTTCATAGCGATTTGTTTCTGCCTAATGAATAAATCCACTAAATTATTTTTTAATTATTAATTAGAGCGAGGGAAAAATCGTTTGGCAGTGCTGTTATATACACGCACAAACAGGGTTGGTATCAGAAATATTAATATGTTTAATTATTAAGCTTTAGGTTAATTTTTTACTAGCAAAACTAGCTTTCATAAAATTTTCTATAGAACACCAAATACTTTTATAAAAATATTAAATTAAAAATATAATCAACTTTTATGTAGATAAAAGTAGTTCCATTATTTTTTTTTACGGCTAAGATCTTTGTTAACGGTCAGTTATAATTATTTAGAAAAATACTGCTCTATTACTAAAACATTACCTTAATAATTAAAATGTTTAAGTAACGCACAGAAATGCACCTAATTCATAACTTTATTTTATTTTACATCTAAAGTACAGTAAGAAAATTTTTTTTTTGAGATTTCTTATATTGTAAAAAAATATAAAATTTTTGGCATACAGCGACCGGCAGAATTCTTGCTCCATATAAAATTTTTTTTTATTATTGATTTCATAAAAAATTGTACTCATGATTTTTGCAACCTCTTAAACTAAAAAGGCAGTTGCCAAAATAAAAAAAAACTCTAGTGCATACGAGGGAGATTCGATTTTCTAAAAGTTGCTCTGGAGGAAAGTACTCTTATTTTTCGTTTTGGATACAATTTTCATTTATAAAATGTGTTTAAAAATAAAAGTTATGTCGGAATACGAAGTTACGGCCTTCTATTTAAAAAACGAAAAAAAATACTTATTTTTTAACTTACCCTGTATGAAGACTAATTTTTTTTATTTAAATTAATTTTTATATTTGGAAGAAAAAAACATTTTTTAAGTCATTTAAGAAGATCCTTAACATATTTTCTAAAATTAAGTTTAATATAAACCTAATTGCTCCAAAAATAAAAGATGTCGGCATATCTAATTTTTTTGAACGGTTTAAGAAAAATTAGAAATAACGAGAAATGTAGAGTTTGACCCAAGTTCTAAAAGTAAACATTAAAAAGAACTTTTAAAAATAATTTGATCTCTTCAGTCTAGTCCCTATACAGGGTAAGACAAAAAAAATAAGTGTTTTTTTGAATAGAAGGCAGTTGTCAAATGGAGCGAGCGAAAATTCTGCCGGTCACTGTACAGATATCTTCTAAAGTATTCACTATCATATTGCCTGCAAACATTACTTTCTAATAAAATATCACATAGACCACCTAGATCTCTTAACGCAATCAGTTATTAAGTCCGAATTTAACTGGCTGACCCCGATCACATAAGATCTTCATAGAAAAAGCGCGTGTCATTAGAGCATATTATTATGCCTAATATTAGCGGTATACTGTGGTCATTTGGGCTTGCCTAGCACTGGCCAACCCGACAGCCTATTTTTTTTAAATCTTTAGTAGTTTCCATTGCCGACTCCATCAGCATGGCATGGGAGATATAGTTTAGGATTCCGGGCTATTTTTTTTTTTAATTTTCAGTGTGGACATCGTGGTGTTGCTAATGCAATCGCCAGAAGTCAGGTGAATTAAAATATACAAATTTGCATCACTATTTTTTCCAACGATTTATATTATTATATTTATTTGCTGGCCTGGATTATCCAAAATTTTACCCCACTAGGAACCACTTTTTTAATATTTTCATCATTAGTTTGTCTTGCTGGAAATAAATATGTGTACTAGTCAGTCGTAATACCCTGCTGAAGCTAATTTAGCACTTGGTGCAGCAAAAGCTGAAATTCAGAGCAAATTTAGAGCAAGAACAGAACTAAATGATAAGCGATCCAAAAACATTCCAAAATGGTCCGGTTCTGCAATAAGCTACTCAGGGTTGTACACCTGGCAAACACGCAATACACGCGCGTCACGCATTCAAGTAAGACGTCACTAGGAGCACGTATGGCTCCATGTCGCTAATTAGGCACGTACTCAGTGCTCAATGCATGTATTGTATGTGTAATGTTGAGCAAATAAGTCGGATGTCTATTGATACTATAGTCAATTAAATTAGACTATTGCTATTCGAGATGGCGGACAATTTGGGTGATTGGGTGCATGCTATAATTAAATTATTATTAACAATGTATAATAAACCCTCGTTAATTTTCAGCATCGAGACTTTACTAATAAAATAACAAATAAAAAACATACAACAGTGTCGGATCATCAGGTGGTGTGATTGAAGACCCACTTCACTTATATTTTACTTGAAAAATAAAAAAAAGCTTGAAATTAAAAAAAATATTCAACTCCTATAACCTTTTTATACGATTGTATCTTACATTGTTATATATTTTTTGCGCTCATACTACAACAATAACACCAGACTTCCTTCTAAAAAATAAATAACCTCGTCGTATTCCTCGTCCCTATTTCGTAAAATTATTACAATCGCCATTTTTATGTGGCGGGGAAGGCGTGAAGGTTCTCCAAAAAAGTACCAAATACTGAATTTTAGAAAATCACCTATTATAGTTGATTCTGTAATCAAATTCACGGCTGCTCTAGCACTTCAATCAACAAAGTTATGTATGGTGTAATATGTGTTATATATAGCTCTCAAGTGTTTGATTTCTCCAAAAAAAATATCTAAATATTTCAAGCAAATAGTTTAGAAAATGTTCTTTGTTATGTCAAAAATTGTGCATGTATTTTATATTCATGACTTTCATCTTTTTAGATGTTTGAATAAAACTTGAAAAAGTACGATATAGACGTACGAAACGTCGTAAAAAAACAATGAGTTGTTTATTAAGTTACCTAGTATACCCAAGAAATACCAAATAAAAAAATATATACCTATACTACCGTATACCTGTATAAACAACGTTTAAACTTTTAACTATCCAGTGATATATGACATCAAACTTTGGGCATAGTACAGATCTCGATGAAATGCTCCGTTTCGTTTTATTTCTTCATCCATATGAAATGTATGAAATTGCAATGTTACGCTACTGATGTCCTAAACTTCGCTTCTTTTATGTTCTGTGGCCACTAGATCCCAATGGAAAAAAGTTAGTAACGAATTTCTTCTTATCTCGTATGTAAAACGCCTTGATACAGTTCTTTTTGAGTACACTTATTTACATTTACTGAAAGTTCAAAGCTTAAAGCTGCAATAGTCTAAATTTTTATGAAGGGATATTTGTATTTGGGTGTTTAGGATATTTTTGAGAAAAAATGGAAAAAATCTTAAATAAGTTTAAACTGGCTGTAAATAAATAATAGTTGTGAAATAGACAAAATAGTTGGTCAAATTTTAATTTTAGATAAAGAAATATTTTCAAAAAATTTTAAATTCCCTAAATAATTAAGTTAAATGCACTTTTGGTTATTACTAGAGGTCGGACAATTGCGCATTCCCGCTGAAAATACAGGATCGGCTTAGTAATCTACAGTAAGCGTTAGCATGAACGACGGCAAAAAGTCACCTACCTTATGGCCTCCTTTTGACATTTCAATGATGTATTCGTTTTCGTGATCACTTTAAAATTGTTATCCTGTCTAGAGAGAGAATATGTATATTACAAGAAAATATTGGTGACATTTTGCCAACTAACAAAATCCCGCTTATTGATTTTTCAGGCTCTAAAATCTCAGCACTGGCTGACGGATGAAATCGGATTTTCGTGTTGCTGGAAAGAATTACATTCGCCGCTGAATATGAAACAGGTTTTTACAAAATTATTTGTGTGGATTCCGAGAAAATCACGTTTGAAATTTATTATTATTATTTATATTATGTAAGCATAAGCCATTAGTCATTTTTTTCACTTGGATCTTTACAAATTTGTTTAACACTAGCAATTGATTGTGCTGTACTTTTTCTAACTGATCGTCAAAAAGAAAATATTATGATAGGTTGTGAGCGTCCAACCAAGATTTCCATCTTGTAATAACTGATTCTGGAGGAAGTGGCGTGGTGAGTTCAAGTCCGGCAGACTGCAATTTTGTTCAAAATATAAGGTTCGTAAATTTGGTCGTAGAAAAAATATACTGTTCAACTCGAGTGGATTATCCATATCGCACTCCGCCTACGGCGTCGTGCTCACTTTACTTCCTCGTGAGATGTAGACATCATTACCCACTCTTGTTGTACAAACTACTATTGTTTTCAATAAAAAATATTGTGGGGGAAATTTTGGGAAAAAAATAAATATAAAATTGAAAGCCGACCCTGTGGGAATACGCCATTTTCCGAGGTCTAGTTAACATAAACCAAATATAAATAAAAATGTGATCTATTTAAATATAGTACTAACGTAGACACTATACACACATACAATAACGTCATTATACAAAACCTAAAGTATGCTAAAGAGTCCAAACAATCTTTAATATCATTGAATACAAATGCAGAACACAGGTTGATCAGACTGTGGGCGTACTATTTGAGGCTTTGGAACATGTTCACAAGTTCATCGACAATTTTACAGTCGCGCCTACGTTGATTTCTATAATAAAATATTGTTTTTTATTATCATTGGCATCAGTGTAGACATTGAATGTAGAGTTGATAAAAATGTGGTTTACTGACTGAATTTCCTTATAAACACATAAATTTAAATGTTAAATGCTAGGTTTTGATAATAAAGTTAAATAGAAATGTGAGCTGCTTTTCTTTATTAACTTGTGATCGTGTTTAATCCGTCGTTTTTTTTCTAAATTTTTTTATTATATTGGTGCAGGCTCATTCCTGGCGGGTATGCAGCACCAAGGCGGGTGGTCAAATGTATAGTTTAGTTTACTTTAATATTACAGAAAATTGTTGTTTACTAAAATGTATATTTTAAAAAGACTAATATATGTACTTCTTGTTGTAAAATTAAAAGTAGATCGATGTTTTTCTTGTAATTCTGTAATTTCCTCGACTTGCTGTACAGCGAAATAAAATTAACGTCAGAGATTTTATTGCTTTTAAATTATCAAGAAGAACAGGAAAATCTTCTTTTTGCTTTGAATTCAGAAAGTAAAATGTCCAAACTTCAACAGTTGATCTTATAACTGTTACTTGTTGTGTGTAGTAGATTTACAGATTACTTTGCAGAAGCTGGCAGAACACAAAAGTTTAAAAAATACTTGGTTTTTAGACCATAATAATTTAAAAACCATATCTTGACGAGTCAGTGGTCGCTACTGGGTCGTAGTCGCCGGCGACTAGGGACCTTGGAGGAAAAAGGAAAACGTACCTTAAGGTTATTTGTATGAAATTTTTTTTTTTTGCAAAAGTTTCAGAACATCTTAACATTTTTACCAGGATACTTCAGCAAATGTAGCAGTTAATAAACAAAGTACGTTCACTAACATAACATTAAGTTTCTACGGGCAACAGAATTCTAAGCTTGCAGTAGCGCACCCAGGTTTGCGAGGAGGGGGGGGGGGGGCTAGTACGTTTCTCGTTAAAAGCGACTTTGACCCTCACCAAACCTGGAAAAAAGTCGTCGCTGTCACCAAAGCCATGTTTTAATATCTTTGTGCACGCAGTGGTTTGTTTCGCTGAGTTTGATGGAAGGAGGGGCTACAGCCTCTCAGCGTTCCCCTGAGTGCAGCCCTGCAAGCTTAAATAGACTATAACTAGTAATTGGCAAAATCGCACGTTTCCAAGAATCAGATCTTTTGTTTTTGAATGACATTAAAAATTGGATTATTATTCAAATAATTAATGAAATCGTATTTATGAGTAAGGCGGGTAAGAAGTTAAGGTTATAGGTTCTCGAAACGATGCGAGTAATGTGATATAGTTCTTCCTTGATGCACGTCTCACCTCAAGAATACTCATAGGGTAAACCATACAGTTGTTGGCCCCCCGACAGTGATTGGCCCTTGTATTTTAAAATAATTTTAATAAGTATCGCGTAAACATGTGTTAAGCGACGATTGCATTGGTATATAGTGTAAACTGTGCTTTACCAAGGTGCAAATTCCCGCCATAATCTATCACTTAGTGGTTTTCTAATGTTTGCGAATGAAACAGCGTGTTTTAGGAAGTGCCAATTTAAAGCAATTTATCTCAAAACAGGTAAGTACTGCACCACCTTAACTTATAGTTTACATACCAAATCATGAATGGTAATTGATGTAATCATTATAAACGTTTAAATAGTGTATATTTATGTAAATTTCTTGCTATTAGCGCCTCCAAAAACGTTTTTAACTTAAATTTTTATAGGGCCAATAACTGTCTATATGATTTTTTCCCGTCACATAGTTATTGGCCTTCTGGCCAATAACTGTAACTTTTGATTTGATAGTTTCTGTTAGTTGTTGGCCGCGGCCAATAACTATCAGTCTAGGACGGCCAATAACTGTCTATAAGAGATTTAATATTATTATGAACAAATTAAAGAAAATAAAAACAAAATAGGAAAAATAAAAAATTCCGAAAGACCTTCTTTTATATTATCGTCATCATCATGGAAACAATTTCAAGATGGAAAGGAGCAGAAAACGCAAAATGAGCTCGAGGAAAAAGAAAACAGAAAAAAGGAAAGACAACGAAAGAAAATTGAACGAGAAGAGGCTCTTCTTGAAAAAAAACAAAATGGAAGCAGAAAGAGAAGAAAGGAGCAAAAAAGATTAAGCTTGATAATAATAGTAAAACATCATTAACGGAAATACCAAAAGAAATTATGCAGCCAACAGAAGAAAACATTACATTCCACAAACGAAATTTGGACCATGATGAAGATTTCGGTGATGATTTTGCGTGTTTTAATGATGACATAACGTTACAAGAACAAGGACTTGTAAAATACCCTTTGGAATACCTGGAAGAACCTTCTGTAACATTGGATACTACTGAAGTACAAATACATCAAAGTAATAAAGAAAACGAAACAACTAAACAAGAAGATTTAAAAGAAACAAGACCTGACGACATCAAAATTAATATATCATAACATTACATACTGAAGTCATCGATAGAAAACGGAAGACTTCAGCGTGTAACAAGAAAACTCGAATTCGGAGAACGCTCGGAAGACCAAAATAAAAAAAAGATACAGATAGATTTTCAAGAAATTTATAAAGATGTAGATAGTGTAGATCAAAAAATTCAAGAAGATTGTATTTTTGTTCAGAATAATTTAAATAAGGGAATTTGTTTTTCTTGTACACAAAATATTACTTTTTTGATGTTAGGTGTAAGATGTCAAACATGTACCAGGTCTTATCACTTAATTTGTATTAAAAAACACAGCTTCCATAAATCAAATTCCAATATTTTTACATGTTTATCTTGTTTGAAACGTCGTTAAAGTTGTATTTTGCTTTATTTTGCTGGTTTTAAGCTAGGAACTATTGTCCTTAATAGCGGGCCAATAACTATATAAGTTAGAGGGCCAATAAGTGTAAGGAAACGGCCAATAACTATCATTTTGGGTATTTTTGCCATTTATTGCAGTTTTTTCTATAAATTGTATACTTATACCCGAAAACGCTTAATTGTTGTTAAGAAATCCTTTTGTTTTAGTATTTTTAGGAATAAAAATTTAAATACATCAATCAGATTTTTTTTTAATTAACACCAAACCGCGAATAATTCTTAAAGGGCCAATAACTGTATCGCTTACCCTAATACATACATAGCAGGAACAAAAATATAATGTAAGTCTGTTATTAATTAAAGGGCCCTATCAACTGACATAAAATTTATTTTGACAATCTTTATCACTTAGAAGAACTTTAAATTTACGCGTTAAAAGTGATTTGAAAGCGAAAAATAATTAGTTGGAAGATTTTCTGAAAATATGTCTCATTATTCAGAAAAGAAGAAATGCTCATTTTGAAGCTTATTTAAATTCTGACAGAATTGAAAAATATACGATTTAATCAATGGCATGACTTGAATCAAAAATTACGTCAACAGCTGTGACGTACATCCAGCTAATAGATGTACGGACCTTACAAAATGCCGATTTTGAACGAATGCAGTACCTATTCAGGTGCAGAGGTTACGATTCATCGAATGAATGAATTAAAAGAGATGTAAGGTGTCAAGACTCAAATAGAAGATCCAAAGTAACGCAGAACTTCTAGCGAATCGGTTTTTCAGAGGTTATTTTTTATTCGAGTGTTCTCATATCCACTTTCGCCTCACCCTCACCTATATTTTGCATCGTATCGTGCAATGCATATAGTAGATACTACGCAGATTCTAGTGACTCATTTTATCATCAGATTATTTGAATTATGGAACACAATTTTTAATACAGATTCACTCAACACTAACTATAACAATGTAAAAGTAGATCTTTTAAAGAGGACGATCGATAAAGCTTTAACAACCCAATGAAAATAAGTATTAAACAAGATAAATACATGACCTATAACTTATCAAATATAATTTATATATTTATAAAATTGCGGAAAAGCGCTATCAAAGAGCCTTTAATGTTAATTAAGAATACCTTCCATTGCATTCCTGGGATCGGCTTGTATCAAATAACAAGCAGCATTTAATTTGTGACAATAAAAATATCAGAGTAAGCGGTTTCTGGTGAGTTACTTCAGTTGGAACACCTGCCCGAAGTGCTTAACCTAGCGATTATTTTGATTCCGTTATCTCAGTGACCTTTTCTTAGGCTTTGAAAACATTTCTATAAGCTGCAGGTAGTTTGTTATTTGGTATGGAAACAATTTACAAAAAATAAATAAGACTTTCCAAACATTCTATAAAATTAAAATAATAAAACTTTAAAAATATACATACTTCCTAATGATGTGCCGATGATTTCAGGGTGTAATTTCCCAGGTCATTTTATGTCTGCCTTGTCAATAATTCTACGCGAAAACAATTCATACAAATTAGATTCAAAAGATTTACGCTTGGTACAAATATGGTCGCCTTTGGCTCATAAACCGTAATTCTGTTGATTTAAATTTTCTATAAGAGTTTGAAATAAATAATTTTTCTCTTCATTGTCATATATTGATCTAAAAGTAGTTGTTATTGGCCCAAGAGTATTGGGTCTTGAGCCAAGAGTGTTTGTTATTGACCCAAGAAAGTTTGTTCTTGTCTTAAAATCGGATTTCCCAAATATAGTGCCCTCCCTTGATAGTTTCGCTATTAGTAAAGATACAGAATCAGTTAAATTATAAAACCAGGGGACTGTTTACAGTGTTTACTCTAATTAGAAAGATCTAAAAAAAAATCAACATCGCAATTTCTAGATATAAGGAAACACCTGTACAATTTTTCAAATATTGTTTATAACTGAAATTTTGTCATTTGTGGTCAACTAAACTGCTGGACAATTGCATTCAAGCAAGAAAAATTTCGCCTAAATTTAACAGTTAATAATTTCTGAACCAGATGTGATATCGACCTACAGTTTTGAATGGTTGATAGATTCATCCCTTGGGAAACAATTGTCAATGTTGGATTTTCTTTAACTGTCAGAAAATTTTATATACAGGGTGTTAAAGAAGACGATGATTTATGCTCCAATTTTAATGGCGTGTAACTTTCACAATCATATTTTTAAATTTTATCACTCTACGTCAATTGAATCACTGGTTCATAGCAAAGAAAATAATTTGTCAAATTTTTGATATCTGCTTTATTTTAAGAAATACCGATTTTTTTGGAAACCTTGCTTTATTTTAACTAATTGGTAGCTAGATCTCACTGTGCGTTGTATCGTGCAAACTTTGCGAGTGATTCTTATACTTTATGAAAAGCTTGATTATGTTCAGTAACAATAGTTGTACCTAAATGTTATGATGTACAGTGGCGTACTTATAAACACTTATATGTCTATGGTTTATGAGGATATCACAATTTTTCACGATTTTTTTATATTGGAAAGTACTCGCCCCTAGATTAGGTCAATTTTTTCTTATTTTTTAGTTTTTCACATCGCACTACAGGTATATTATACAGTATACAATATTTTAACACTTTCTAACTTTCTAACACTATACTCATAAACCATAGACATATCGGTGTTTATAAGTACGCCCCTGTACAGCATAACATTTAGGTACAACTATTGTTACTGAACATAATCAAGCTTTTCATAAAGTATAAGAATCACTCGCAAAGTTTGCACGATACAACGCACAGTGAAATGTAGCTACCAATAAGTTGAAATAAAGCAAGGTTTTCCAAAAAAATCGGTATTTCTTAAAATAAAGCAGATATCAAAAATTTGACAAATTATTTTCTTTGCTATGAACCAGTGATTTAATTGACGTAGAGTGATAAAATTTAAAAATATTATTGTGAAAGTTACACGTCATTAAAATTGGCGCAAAAATAATCGTCTTCTTTAACACCCTGTACATAAAATTTTCTGACAGTTAGAGAAAATCCAATATTGACAATTGCTTCTCAAGGGATGAATCTATTAACCATTTAAAACCTTAGGTCGATATCATATCTGGTTCAGAAAATATTAACTGTTAAATTTAGGCGAAATTTTTCTTGCTCAAAAGCAGTTTAGTTAGACATTTATTTTGTTTAAGTAAATATTTATTTTTAAGAAAATCCAAAGCAATATGGAAAGTACTTACATAATTTATTCTGAGATTGTGGAACTTTCTGAAAAAGAAGAAAGAAGGCAATTAAAACGTTAAACGTCAAAAGACAAATAAAAGTAAGCTATGCTGCCTTAGCCTAAGAAGAAAATCAATTAGGGCCTAATTAATCCCTCGTAAACACTGGCACAAAACTAATTTCGCTTCGAGCACACAAAACATAATTAAATGTTTTGTTTTTAAAATAAAAGTTCATCTGCTTGGTTTCCTGTCTGTAATTGATTCGAGAAACAATCATACAATTTTACGCCACTTCTCTTTAATTCTTAAAAGATCGCGTGAACGGGTTAATGAGAGATTTAATCGAGGAGTCTTTCGTTTTAACAAAAAATTGAATACCATCCGAGCATTCTGAGGATTAAACACAAAAACATTTAAACGATTCTAAAAGTATGGGTATCAGTTAAAGGTTGAAATTGGAAGGAAGAAAGGAATAGTAGCGTTTTTCAGTGGGAGAACTCTTATAAATCTGCAAGAAACAATTATTATTTTTGTGCGGAAAGTGCAGTGTCGTAACTAGGACGGTGCCGTTGGAGGCTGTGACCTACACTACAAAAAAAAGGTAAAAATCAGTTCGTTTTGGTCACAAATGGACCCACGTAAAATAGGTACCATAGTTACTACTCATAAAAGAGTAGAGTTTAAATATGTAAAACAAAGAATCTCTAAACACAAAAGTATATGTCCTAAACATTATACCTTTAACTACCTTTAACTAACCTTTAAATAAAGAGAAATTCTTCTTCTGTATTCTTGTTTTCGGTTAATAAACCGATGCGAGTTAGCGCTGCCTAGCGGGACTCCTGTAATTGTGACGAATGTCTTTACAGGAGATTTCCTCTTAACATTTTTACTTATTTCTATAAGTTTGTTAGAGGTGCTGGTATGCTCAAGAGTGTCTAATAACGATACAGATGGCGCTCCGTGCCACATCTTACTGGTGTGTCCCACCACTGTGCTGCCATAAGCAGCTTTGAGTTCTCTTTGTTTCGTCGGATCCTAGCTCTACTGATGAGTCATGATATGACGAAACGCGTCTAGGGATGGATCTGGCGAAATAAAGAGAAATTCTTCTTCTCCATTATACCTTTATGTTCTAAGTTAAATAACTCGGAGATTTAGTCTAAGGTACCAACATCTTAATCAATATATCAAAATACTATTTAAAATGCCTAGAACTACTATAATTGGAAGACTTTTCTGCTGTCAGAATGTTACCACCAAGAGACCTATTTAGAACTACTTTGTTCTCGTCACTACACAGGGTAGCTGTTTATATCCTACAAACCGAAAATCAACATAATAATAATTATTATATTAATCTTTTTGGGTTCTATAATATAACCTTTAACGCCATTAGCAGTCTTGTAGAAAAGTATTTACTTAGGAAAAAATGCCAATGTTTCTTAAAAATTAAATAACGTGGAATTAATTCAAGGTTATAATGGACTTGCAACAAAGTGTCTAATCTCAAGGACTTTTTACATTTTTACCAATGAGATGGTGATGGTTTTAACTAGTAATATTATAGGTTTTATATCAGATTATTAGTAATTCAGAACTTGTTTTTGGATTAAGTACCTTCCTTAAATTTAACGAAATTCTTTTAGACATTTTTTCTCCACAACACCGCAACCTTTGAGCTTAACCTGATAAATATACCTGACGGCACATTCTTACAAAATAAAAAAATAAAATAAAATGAAAAAAATATTGAGAAAATAATTGCCCCAGAAATAAATACCACATTTTAAAAGAGATTCTATCAAAGCAAAATGAACATTTCGAGAAACTGTATTATCTACATCATGAGACAGTATTCTAAACAATCCAAAATAATTTTTTTTAAATAATATAATTTTTCCTCCTAAAAAATTTATGAATTTAGACGTGCTAATTATTTAGGTTGGTTTTGTAATTTAATTCAACTATATTGATTGTATAGTATTGGGGGACTTCAATGCAAAGATCGGCAAAGGTCGTGTCGAAAACATAGTGGGTGAACACGGCCTTGGTATAAGAAATGAAAGTGGGAAGCGGTTAATAGAATACTGCGAGGAAAAAGATCTTGTGGTCACAAATACATGGTATAAACTACCACCTCGACGACTATACACATGGAAGTCACCACAAGACAAAGAATCAGATCATAATCCGTTATGCGCTAACGTCAAACTGCGATTGTCAAAAGGCAAGAAAAGGAAAGTCACCAAAAGAATCGACCCAAAACTACTTAAAGATGCTGATACGAAATTCAGCTTTGAGCAGCATTTAAATCACCAACTGATTAACTGCTCAAACTCAGAAGACGTTGAAGAAATGTGGTCGAGCATCAAAGAATCATTCGAAACAGCAAATAATACATTTCTTCTGCAACCAAGAGTCACAGCAAATAAGGAATGGATGACGGAGAATATCTTACAACTAATGGAGAGTCGCAGGGAATGCAAAGTCAATAAAGACCATGATGGTTATGCTTCTTATCAAAGAAGAATGCGAAACGAGATAAGATTGGCAAAAGAGAAATGGCTAACGGAGCGTTGCGAGGAGGCTGAAAACTTTGTTCGTATGGGGGACAGTTTTCAACTACACAAAAAAGTAAAAGAAGTTGCTGGCATCTACAACAAAAGACCTACAACCACTCTTAGAAATGATCAAAACGAACCGATCGTAGACCCAGACGAGTTACAGGAAACCTGGAAATCATACGTGGCCAGCCTTTTCAATGACGACAGAACGCAGAATACGCCCGAAGTTATTAACAATGCACCGGAGGGGCCGAGCATACTGGAAAGTAAGGTAAGGTATGCCATAAAACTAATGAAGAACAACAAAGCTCCCGGACCAGACGATATGTATGCAGAGACTATACACATGCTAAACGTAAATAACATGAAAAAACTAGTCAAGCTTTTCAACATCATATATGACACCGGACAACTCCCTAAAGACTGGCTGAGATCCACGTTCATCACTCTTCCAAAGACGGCCAATGCAAAATTGTGTAAGGATTACCGACTGATAAGCCTCATGAGCCATTTTTTAAAACTCTTTTTACGCATCCTACATACTAGGCTATATAAAAAATGTGAAGCAGCCAGTGGGTCCAGTCAGTTTGGATTTAAGAGTGGGTTTGGCACGAGAAAAGCTATATTTAGTTTACAAACACTGGTTCAGAACTGCCTTGACCAGAGGAAGGATGTATTCATGGTGTTCATTGACTACGAGAAAGCGTTCGACAATGTGAAACACGACCTGTTGATAAGATACTTACAGGAATTAGGACTAGACAACAAGGACATCAGAATAATAGCTAGCTTGTACTGGAACCAATCTGCCGAAGTAAGGTTTCAAAATTTTAAAACCACCGAAGACATTGTAATAAAGAAAGGGGTAAGGCAGGGATGTATTCTCTCACCTATGCTATTTAACCTGTACGTAGAAAGAGCGTTTGCCGAAGTAATGTCAATGTGTATAATTGGTATAAAAGTAAATGGCATCCCAATTAATAATATTAGATACGCGGACGACACAGTAATCTTAGCAGACAACGCAAACGACCTTCAGGCACTTCTGCGTATGGTTTAAGAGAAAAGTGAGCACCTGGGCCTAAAAATTAACTTAAAGAAAACCAAGTTTATGGTGGTTAGCAAAAATAACATCCCCGCCACCCCTTTATACCTAAACGGCATTCTAGTAGAGGAAGTCACTAAATTTAAATACCTGGGCTGCCTCGTTACCAACAAATGGGATCCGGAAGTCGAGATCAGAAGCAGAATTGAACAAGCTCGATCAACTTTCCTTAAACTTAAAAAATTCCTAACAAATAATGATCTCAGCTTTCAACTCAGGTACAGAATGGTTAAGTGCTATGTCTGGTCCGTCCTGTTGTATGGTGTCGAAGCCTGGACTCTTAAAGTAACCTCGATAAACAGACTGGAGGCATTTGAAATGTGGACTCTTAGAAGAATGTTTAGGATCCCTTGGACAGATCTGGTAAGAAATGAAGAAGTCCTTAGAAGAGCCGGTCTGACCAGCCGTGAACTATTCGACGCCATTAAGAAGATAAAGACTTCCTATCTGGGTCACATCCTGCGTGGTCCTCGCTACGAATTCCAACGTCTTATCCTCCAAGGAAAAATCGAAGGAAGAAGGGGAATAGGAAGAAAAAAACTTTCATGGCTCAGGAACATTCGACAATGGACAGGAATACACGACTTTATGTCTCTCCAAAATGCTGCTCTAAATAGAGAAATCTGACAGGATATAAATAGACGGTCGCCTACGCAGGAATCTGCTTGGCACTTTAAGAAGAAGAAGAAGATATTGATTGTTTGAATTCATTAAAAAAAATCTATTTAGGTACTTAAACTTAATTTATTTTATTTATACACCTTTAGTGTCACTAATTAAGACATTATTTCGTCCCTTTATAGACGTATTAAATTGACTTAAAAAGTGGTATTGTTTTTTGATTGCTTCTTGTTTATTGTTTAATCGTAACATTACTTATTAAATTTTTAATGAATTTCCTTAAATTGTTTTCTTTTTCTTCTTTAAGCTTAATTGGATTCTTATGTTGTAAATTGAATTTTTTATATTTCAAATTATGTTGTGCCAAGACTATTTTTGAAGCTAGTAAAAAAGTTTTAGATAAACAAAATTTATTGTAAAAAAAACTTTAGGTGCAGCAACCTTACTATACAGGGTGTCTCAAAATTAATATTCACAATAGGGTACTTTTTTAATACAATTATAATTTTTGTATATAGAATTTTCCTGTACCTTTAAACGTCAGGCAGTGTGACAAAATTGGGATATTCTGTTATTATCAAACATGGTATTCAAACTTTTAGTGTAGGCAGCAACCTATTTTTTTATGTTAGAAAACTTTGGTATGTTTTCATCATCTAAATTTTACACCCTAAATGATTTTCCCTGCCATCCATGCATCCAGTGGCGTATTTAGGGGGGGTGCCGGGCAGCAGCTTCCCCCCCCGGTCTACAAGTCTTATTGCAACCTAATTTTTTAGCTCACGCTTGAACTCTTAATTCAAATTTTTAAATAATGTATTCTTGGCTTAGATTACAAAGGTCTTGTAGGAAATTTAGTTTTTAAACTTTTCATTCTAAAAGTCCGGTTTTATATAGAGATTAAGGTTTCGGACGCATATCGTTTTAGTTATTGATTTATAATGCAATTTTAAAGGAAAATGAGTAAAAAGAATAATGTTTTATAGTATTTTTCTAATATAGACTTAGGTATTTATTTTTAAAGAAAAAAATTAAATTGCAAATTTTAATTGAAACATTTTTTATTGAAGAAGTGTAATAATTTATTGTATCTAAACCTAAGAATTTACCAAAAAACTGCTCTTAGATCTACGCTCCTAAAATACATGATTTCTGAAAAAATGATTAATTTTGGCGTGGTGAGCGATTTTTACTTTATTTTTCTTCATGAAAAACCGAGCCCGAAAAACGCTGGTTAGAGTCATACATACGTCTTTGGATTGACACCAATATTCATATTTTCACAAATATAAAAAATGTTTTTTTAAAATTAAGAATAGGAATATCAAAAAAAAAGTAAAAAAAAACATTTACAACAACAAATTTAATTCAACCATGCAGTGGGGGACACCAATATTCATATGTTTTACGAATATAAAAAATGTTTTTTTTTTTAAATAAAGAGCCAGCTAGGAATATCAAAAAAAAAAAGTAAAAAAAAATTTACAAAAACAAATTTAATCCAACCATGAGGTAATAATTTAATTTTCGAAGTTTGATAGTAGTTAGGTGAATTTTAATCGAACTTTGGGCGTGGTCCCGAAAACTTTTTGTCTAACGCGCTTTTCCGCCTTCTTCACTAATTACAATATCATGAAATACATGTAGTCCCGACTGTCCCTCTCTCCAGAAAAAAAAGTCCTACTTACGCCCACTGAGCCCCCCCCCCCGGAACATATTTTCTGGCTACCCCACTGCATGCATCAGTGGTGACTTTATCTTAGATTGACAGGTTGACAACCTCAAAAACGTAATAAAATATAAAAACAATGGTATTAAAACATAGGTACCGGTATATAGGTCCAATTTTCTAAGGTTTAATCCATTCAGAAACCAGCATAATTCTTCAACGGTAAGTATATTATTCTCTAACGAAATGAATCAGAACATTCTTCATCATTTTTCAACAAAAAGCATAGTTTTAATTGAATTAATGATTAGAAAATACACGAGCAATTAAAACCGATGCTCCGGGAAAAAGAAACCGTATCCAGGCTTCATTGGCATTTCAAATTAGCCTGTAAAAATGTTTTCAAGTGCTTAATAATTCCGGGAAATATAATTCGCTTGTATTATGCGGCTTTTTATACTTTCTGGAGCGCATACTGTTCTGTAATGGTATACTGTAACAATGGTAATTTGAAATCGTCCCGGAATTGCCCAGATAAATTTCAAATTTAAAATTGCTGCTTTTTATTTTTCCTGCACTCGCGTATTCTTATACTCCTAATTTACTATTACCACATTTTTATAGATATAAATATTCATATTCCAAAGTCTAAATTAATTTAATGGTCTACCGTCGCTTTGGGATGTTTTTCATTCGCGCCTTGTATTTATACCGTTAACTCAAAAACAACTGTACGCGTACAGCTATCAAATGTAAAATATATTTATTGAATAATTTTCTGAAGTAATTTTTATCTATTTAAATTTTCGAATATTAACAATGGCTAAGCTAAAAATGTTAAAATTATCTGCAGGAGTTTAGTTGTATAATAGCCTATTTATACCAGCGCAACTTATTCTACAACTATAAATAGGGAATTAATATTTTTACCGAAAAACAACTCCATAAAATATATAAGTAACTCGTTAATGTTCAGAATAAAACTAGACATGAGCCAAACCACAGCAAAAAATCGCCAGCCGATAAAAGAATTTTAGTTCGGGTGCAAAAGATGCACCCGAATTAAAATAGTTACAAGGCAATTCACTTAAATAAAAAAATATTGAAAAAACGCACGAAAATGCTTATAATAACATCTTGTCCTTCTTCTATAGAAAATTTTAAATACACCGGCACCTGCCAGCAGGTTTTTTGTGCCACCAACTAAGGTAATTAGATTTTTACTTATGTCAATTGACGTTGGAATTGCTATACCCACTTTTTCTACTATTGTATTGTTCTAGGGTTCTTTGCACATTTAGAATACCTAAAGAAGCTATAAGTTAATTTAAATATAATAAATACTGACAATATCAATTACTATTGATACTTCGACAATGGCCCGAATGAATAAAAATGAGCAAAACCTTCTACTTGCAAAACTTGAAGCAAATGCTATAGTTTATGAATAAAAATGTAAGTAAAAGGTTTTGCTCAAACTCTTATTAGAAGCATGAGCATCTACTCACGTTTAAGTATTTACTTAACTTGTTATGAATAAAATGTATGCTTTGCTTACTTAGTTGAGCATTTGCTCCAAAATTTTTGCATCTCGTTAGTAGGAGATGCACCTTGCAATAAGCTGGTCATAAAATGGCAGAATTCGTGAATTTACGTGCACAGAAGCAATACTAAGTGCGAAGGGAAGCTAATTGGCGAGATTTTAAATCTCTTTACAGATTTCAAGAAGAAAATGTAAATTGGATGGCAACGTATTTTTTGGGAGAAAATCTTGAAAGAAGAGGAGGCGCTCTCACTTCAAATCATAAAATGAAGGTTTTCTTGCGATATATGGCCAATCCTGGATTTCAGATAGGTGTAGCAGAAGAATTGGGAATCACTCAGTCGACTGGTTCAAAAACAATTTCATTTGTAATGAACAAAATAGTTGAAAAGTCGAATTTATGGATGAAATTTCCGTCAACCCAACCCAAAATAAACGAAGCACAGCCAGCGTGGCAAGAACAATTTCAGTTTTCAAGTGCTATTGGAGTGATTGATTGCACGCACGTTCAGATCTTGAAACCGAATCAACACGGCGATGAATACATCAACAGAAAGGGATTGGCGACTATATATGTGCAGGCAACATGTAACTCAGTGGAAATGTTTACTAGTGCTGATGTTAGTTGGCCGGGTTCTGTACACGACGCAAGAATTTGGTGGAACTGCGATATACGTGTAACTATGCGACAGTTTCCTGGTGCAGTACTACTGGGTGATGATGGTTATGGCTTAGAACCATGGTTAATGACTCCGTTTAGAAACCCTAATAACGCATTGGAAAGAGCTTACAACAGACTGTTTAAGAAAGAAAGGGTTATAATTGAAAGGTGTTTTGGCCCACTTAAGCGCAGGTTTCCAATTTTGAAATATATGTGCCGAGTTAAATTAGAAAAAGTTCCATCGGTTATTATTTGTTATATGGTGCTTCACAATATTGCCAAATACTTTTTTGAATATAATGCAGAACCAGACGACAATTATCATAACGGTGGTAACTACGAAGTAGAAGATGGGCTTCTACAGCGTGCACGAGAGAGACGGCTTGTAATAGCAAATCTTCCTCATTCCCCTCGTCTGAAGACATTTTAATTACACTTACAATTAAAACACGGTCAAATTAATGCAGACGCAACTCGAGTGTACGTTAATATTTGCGAGTTTCGACAGGAATGACTAGGCGCACATGCTCGTTTTATTGAAGCAAATGCTCTTGAGTATAAGCAAATCATTATTTATATCAACTCGAGTAGATGCTTATACTCCGACCTTTTACTCTAAGCTCTTGCTTGGAGCGTTTGCTTTTAGGAGCATTTGCTTTCTTTTTATTCATACGGCCCAATACATTCTTTTTAAATAAATCTGAAAATCCGTTATATGAATAACACAGTTTAAGGATAAGTCTTTTAAAATCTTTCAACTAAAGTAAATCGTATGTCTCAATTTGACGAAATTCAGTGACAACAGATTTCAAAAACTATGCTTACTGTATACAGGGTGATTCACGGTGGAGGGTACGTTAGAAGTATATGACGAACTAGTTAACGAATCGTTTTGAAAATTTGGTTGTTTATATAAACGGACATGCTCTATTTATCTAAAATATTTTTAATGATGCAGTGTTGCCACGTCTACCTAAAATTAGTAGCAACTTCGTTATTTTAAATGGAACACCCTGTATTTTAATAAATTTTTGAACCCTCTATTACTTTCTTAACAACTTTATTTAATGTTGTTCTATACTTATCTCTTACCGTTTCTAAGATAATAATTAAATTGCATTTTTTTGACGAAAAACGTTAACTTAAAAAAATGTTGCAGCTGTTAGAGCCCCGAAAATTGGTGGATGGGTAAATATTACCAGGGGGCTTTTAACCCTATGCCGAAATCTTAGTTGCGATATACAGGGTGGTTTAAAAATACAGTTAATTTGGGGACTTCAATAGGTGACCATAAGTATATTTTTTTAAATGTAACACCCTGTATATTGTCATATATAGACGTATGGCATATCCTTCTTTCTTAAATTCACTTTTTTCTTATTATTTAGAGTTAATATTAAATACACCTACTGACCCAATTATTTGTTATTAAAACAAGCAAACTACAAGGATGCTATCTTAGCATATTGCCGAGCTTGCATTTTGTTACCAATCAATAACTGGGTTAGTTTATTGATACTGATTGGTATAAATAGCAGGCCGGTACTATGTATAGGACACCATTCGGGGTCGGGACCATTCGGGTCTCGACCAGTTTGGTCAAGACCATTCAAGCCGATCATTTGGTTAGAAACCACTCGGTCGACACCATTTTGGGCAGATACGACTCGGTCCAGATAAGTAATATTGGGTCAGTAGCAGCGCAGAGTCCTGTTCCGGTTATCAGCCCTTTGCCCTAGAGAGCTCGTCCCTAGTTAATAATGTTGTAAGTAAAACCTAATTTTATGTAACCATTCAACTGTCGTTTTGTATTATATAATAAAGTAGGTGTTATGAAGACTTGTCGCCTTTAATTCTTCCCCACGTGACAATATTATCACTGATTTAGAAAGCTACTTAAATTGGCTCTTTATTTTTGTATAATATATCTATAGCTAACTAGTCAAGTTTTTGACTTATAAGCCATTATTTGTAAAATTTGCTCAAAAATTTGATTTTTAGTAAGTATGCCATGACAAACTCTTGTTTGACATAAAAATTATGTCACTCTCATTATTGTTGTGGTATTTTATTAAATATTGTCGACTGAGATACTGAATGATTACAAAGCATGGAAGAAATCTATTCGAACGCAGTACTTATGAAGTTATTTATTTTATTTGGACAGTGTGATCAAATTATCGCTAGAACATGTATAAAGTTTAATGAAATGTACCCAAATCTACCGCCAATGAACTTAAGTTCTTACGGATCCAGAAAAATTTTACTGAGTTTGGTTCAACTTTAAAAGCCCCAAGAAACTTGCCTCGACCCGTAACTTCTGACGAAGACAAACAGATTAATGTTTTGGCTTATTTTCATGCATTTCCTCAGTCGTCAATACGTTGTGCTGAATATGATTTAGGTCTAACATATTCATCAGTCCAGAGGATTTTAGAACAGCATAACATGCATGATTTTAAATTTACTAAAGTTCAAGCCATGAAGCCTCAAGATCCACAACAGAGAGTCGAATTTTGTGAGATGTTATTAGTGCGCACCCAAGAAGATCCAAACTTTTTAAGTAAAATAATTTGGACCGATGAATCTAAATTTTCAAGGGAAGGGGTTTTCAATAGAAGAAATAGTTATTTTTGGTCAAGAGATAACCCTCATGTCACCAAGGAAGCTGGATTTCAAGAAAAATTTAGTTTTAATGTTTTCTGCATGTTAATGGACAATCAATTAAACTATTTTATATACGACGAGTCATTAACATCGAGAAGCTACTTAAATATTTTAAGAACAGTTGTCGAAAACTTTGTTGATAATCTGCCCCTTGAAGATTATCGAAGCTGTTGGTATCAACTCGATGGAGCTCCTGCACATTGTACAAGAGAAGTTACAGTGGAACTCGATAGACTTT
Organism: Polydrusus cervinus; assembly: GCA_935413205.1. Classification (NCBI taxonomy): domain Eukaryota; kingdom Metazoa; phylum Arthropoda; class Insecta; order Coleoptera; family Curculionidae; genus Polydrusus; species Polydrusus cervinus. Next base: position 434,897 of record OW284511.1, on the reverse strand, counting down.
TTGATGATCGTTGGGTAAGACGTTTGGGGCCTTGGAATTGGCCTCCAAGATCACCCGATCTCAATCCATTGGATTTTTACTTGTGGGGCATGTTTAAGGAAAAAATTTACAAGTCACCAGTACATTCAAAAGAAGAATTGCTACGTCGAGTTACCCAAGCATTTAGAGAACAAAATCCAAATGAGATTAGATCTTCCACGACTAATGCGGTAAATACCCGCATCTTAAAGTGTTTGGATGTAAACGGACAGCGTTTTGAACAATTGTTAAAATGATCGATTTAATTTTTTTTATTACAATCCTGAAATAGTATAAATTTCCTTAAGTTCATTGGCGGTAGATTTGGGTACATTTCATTAAACTTTATACATGTTCTAGCGATAATTATATCACACTGTCCAAATAAAATAAATAAATTCATAAGTACTGCGTTTAAATAGTTTTCTTCAGTAATTTTTAACTGAATTTTTAAAGAAAGTGCCATAATTTTTATGTCAAACAAGAGTTTGTCATGGCATACTTACTAAAAATCAAATTTTTGAGCAAATTTTACAAATAATGGCTTATAAGTCAAAAACTTGACTAGTTAGCTATAGATATGTTATACAAAAATAAAGAGCCAATTTAAGTAGCTTTCTAAATCAGTGATAATATACAGGGTGTTACATTTAAAAAAATATACTTTTGGTCACCTATTGAAGTCCCCAAATTAACTGTATTTTTAAACCACCCTGTATATCACAACTAAGATTTCGGCATAGGGTTAAAAGCCCCCTGGTAATATTTACCCATCCACCAATTTTCGGGGCTCTAATATTTCAGAGTTCAAAAATATCAACATTTTTTTAAGTTAACGTTTTTCGTCAAAAAAATGCAATTTAATTATTATCTTAGAAACGGTAAGAGATAAGTATAGAATAATATTAAATAAAGTTGTTAAGAAAGTAATAAAGGGTTCAAAAATTTAATAAAATACAGGATGTTCCATTTAAAATAACGAAGTTGCTACTAATTTTAGGTAGACGTGGCAACACTGCATCATTAAAAATATTTTTGGTAAATAGAGCATGTCCGTTTATATAAACAACCAAATTTTCAAAACGATTCGTTAACTGGTTCGTCATATACTTCTAACGTACCATCCACCGTGAATCACCCTGTATACAGTGCTTGACTATTGACAGTGTTGCTGATTCCTTCAGAATTTTATAGTTCTGTCGATCATTTCATTTATTGCTTCTTTAAAATTGTAATAATAAAATTTATCGTGTTAAGTTAAAAAAAAATTATTTTATTTATTTTATCACTGTTTATGAAAAAAAGTTTTTTTTCATAAACCTTTTTTTTGGCATTTTTGTTGGCTACATGAGGATAATTACCGTCCAAAGACAAGCAATATTTTATCTAATTACGTGTACAATTAAGCACTTAACAGGTTTTTGATCTTCCTAACAATGGAACGATGTTCCCGCTTAATTTCATGGTTTCTGAACCATAGTGTTGTAAACAGAAGTGGCTAAATATGTTGTTTTACAAGTTATATTAAATTAAAAGTGAACAAAACTATTTTTATAAAGCAGATAGTAAAATATAAACCACTGTATGGGGTATAGCAAAGTTCACGTTACAGGTTAACCAGTGAAACACACATTTACACTAACTTTTTTTGCAATTATCGTTTTCCCGATAAATAACACAGGACTCCGAAAAATTTGGGATTATATTATTTTGGTTATTTCTGCTTAGTTAGAACTTATTTTAATTTTCACCGCGTACAGTTTTTTTCTAAAAAGAAACATTTATATATATTCCTTGTTGTGTATTTTATATTAATTTAAATATTTTTTTTGCAAATATATTCTAAAGCACTACCTATTATAATTCGCTTTATGCTGCCTATTCTTTCAATAATTTGTTTGTCAATACTCATAACCACAGCTAGAGTACTTACGACATAGAAGAATTCAAAAAAAGGTATTTTCTTTTTTCTATCAGAGAGTAGGTGTATAAATGAGTTTTGTTAAAGGACGACTTCTTTTAAGGTTTTGGGAAGAAATACACTTTTGATTGGAGACTTTCAACCCCCCAAAAAACTAGGTTTTCACCGGAATAAAAAACACATTTCAAAAAAATGTTACGTGAAACATTTTAAGGCGGCAATGTATCTGCTTAATACTACATGTATTTTGACATGAAATCGTCTTTATCTCTCTAATAAAATAAATTTATAAGATAAGTTGATGCTTACACAAATATTATACAATATGGTTCTATAAACAAAGTGTGTTTACTTTTAAGACGTCTGCTTATTGATACGCTACCTCTTATCTAGAAAGGAAATAGTAGTAGTAGTAAAAATTATACACACATAAGATTAATTTTATTCCTTTTAAAATGGGGGCAATGTATAAATCCTGTAAATGAATGTTCGACTTTATTTAAATATTTCATAATGTTATTTTCCTTACTTTTTTTTAACTTTGAATTTCGAGGGCTACAGAAACAACAAAACAATGTTAAGAACTGACCTGTTTTGAAGACAAATATCGGGTTTACTAAAAAAAAAGATATGCGCCATGCTGAATGAGTGCACGGAGTCAAGTAAATCTTTAAGTTCAACTTAATCCTAGTTATTTGGGGATAGTGAGCAACGAAAAAGCAGATGAATTAGCTAGAGCTGCTCAAAAGCTCAGGGACCCCAAACCCGCCCGTGGCATATCAAAACATGCAACTAAAGCAACATCAAACTGGTGGGCACAACAACACCTATCTTGATGGTACAGAATACCTGCTCAAACTCATGCGAGGGTCACAATTATTGGGAAATCCTCAAAAAAACTATTAACAATGTTGTTGTTAACGCATACCTAGTTAAAACAAGTGGCTTGCCTACTAACAGGCCACTGCCACTTAAAAGAACACCGACCGCGAACGTTGAGTGATATTTACAATGGACCCATTTGCGGCGAAGAGGACGAAACACCCTCACATATCATTTATAGCTGCAAAGCATTAACCCGAAGAAGATTCAAAATCATCAGAGGAATACAATGCGGTGACAATCTCCCGCACGACAAACTTGGTAAAAACTTACTGAACCTGGTAAAAGGAACAAATCTTTTCTAGCAAGATATGGGCGCACAATAAACTAATAAACCACTATAGGTAGGGCTGTGCGATTATCGAAAAAAATAATCGATTTTTGATTATATGAAATCGAAATAATCGATTAATTGAATTAATCGTAATAATCGATTAATCGAAATAATCGATTAATCGAAATTAAACGATTAATCGGAGTAATCGATTAATCGTTATTTTCAAATCGCCCTATTGAAAATAATCAATTAATATAAAAAATAAAAAAACGTCAACTTTCCACCTCTTAAAGATAGATGAAATGTCATTATTACATGGATGGTTGTAAATAAAATTTATTTTCACATATCTCTTCAAATAGAGTCAGAAAACAATAAATTAATAGAAATCGAGAAAATTCAGTTTTTCTGAAATATCTTACTCGTAGACTTCAATTAAACTAAAATGACACTGTAATTGCGATTCCAGCGCTTACCACATTACCACTTAACTTTCCGGACGGCGCGGCGGGCGATTTAAATTTTAGACCGTTAAGCATATTAATATAAAAAGCGCACGGAAACACGGCCAAGTTATATCGTTGATTTTGTCGCAAAATATTTTCATTTCGATTAATCGAAAAAGAGATATTTTAATCGAAAATATATCGATGATCGAAAATATTTCGATTTTTCGATTAATCGAAAACATTTCGATTTTTCGATTAATCGAAATATTTTCGATTAATAATCGATTAATCGATTTGTCGATTAATCGATTAAAAATATATCGATAATCGAATAATCGATTAATCGATTATTAACCGATTAATCGATTATTTTGCGCACCCCTAACTATAGGCTGCAGTGCAAGAACCTTGGACCGAACAGCCCATCCGCCTTAAATCAACCAACCAACCCCATGTATACGGTCTACTACAGAAATGGAAATTTAAAAAAAAGTACAGGAACTGCGTGTTTTGATGTAGTTTCGAGAAATAGATGCATTAATATTTATATTAATTGTGGTTGTTTGATGTGCAAAATTCCAAAATTAATTTAATTTTGAAAGATAAACTTACCTTCGAAGATAAAAGGAATGTTATACACAGGTAGGCATACACCAGAAATGAATATGATAGTGATTTTTCCTGTGTATACATAATATTTTCTTCTGGTAACTACATGTTCTGTATCTTTACAGATCACTGTTCATTACTCGTTCTCCGTACTTTGCCAATTAATTTAAATGGCTATCAATCTGTCGTACACGCCCCTGACCCTTATAATACCAACCACCAAAGTTGTAGAAACCCTTGGAGCAAGCCCCGTGCACGGTTACATAGGTCTATTGGAATCTGTTATCTGCCCTGTCCTTACAAATTAACACAAATTTGGGATAAGCGGAGAGATTAGCTCTGATAATTCCGATGACACCTCTCAGAGCTTAATTTGTAACGTATTGTTAACATTAAATAATTAAATTATGAGATATATACTGGATGTTCGTTCCATTCAAGAATACTTGAATATTTTTTACATTTTTGTACTCTGGTAAGTGACTTGTTACAGATTTCAGTATGAGCTTAGATATTTATGTCTGGGGATAACAGAACAAATTCTTTAGCAAAAGCAATAAGAGGTAATGAAGACTGTTAAAGCATGTTGTGTTGCCTAAAATAATTTGTCGAAAGAAACTTACAAATGCCTATTTCCAATACTCGAAAAAAAATTCTGGTATACGTTATTAATTTTGTACAGTTTCTTCAGATCCTATATTTTACATAGGTACACCAATTTTTATAAAATGTACATGGTTTTTTTGGAATGTAAATAATTTTCCATAATTTTCTTTCTCGTGCAATATGGACATCATAGCTACTCTTGTTGTATAAACTACTATTGTAGGTCAGACACCCTTCGAACAAATCTATTAAATAAGCCTATATAAGAGTAAATTAATCACTATAGATTGAAATGTAAAATATTGAATATACTATCCACCTACTTAGATTTAATTAATACTATGTCGTCAAAGACTTTTGCTTTTCTTATAAATAATATAAAGCACATAAATTATTTTGTTTTAATTATTTATTTATCTACAATAACAATAAGTCACTATATTAATTGCAATAGAACAGTTAATTTGTTTCTTATTATAATAAATTAAATTTTAATTGCAGTAATTAATTTCTAATCTTTATCATATGGATAATTAATAAATAATTTAAGGTCGCTGCTCTGACGTATTATTTTAACTATTTGATTGTTATGATAAAAATTAATCGTGTTATTTTATTACCTAACTGGTTAAATTATTCAAAACTATTCGAATAAAATTCATTGCCGCTGGTAAAATATATATACAGGGTTTCTCACGGTGTCTGTCTATTAGAATATTTTGAGAAGTAATGCAATTTGAATCCAGAGGAAATAAAAAATTAATATTCGACAATATTTGTGCACAATGCTAATGGTTATTTAGTTACTTAATTATAATATAATTTTTTCAAATTCATTTTATTACAGATAAATGTTGTTGTATTGTATAAATTCGTCGTTTAGGAAAAAGATGACGTTGTGTGATGATCAAAAAGCGGCGCTAATAAAATACATTATTTTGCGTGTCATAAAACCCGTTAATATAGTTACGCAGAGTGTGACAAAATAATATATAAAATTGGACCATATGTGATTGATGAAAAATATAGCATCAAATAGGTGGTCAAGCTAGTTAACTTCCTTACAGTTCCCTAAAAACAGTTTAGTCCGCCCAATTTTTTATATTATCAACATGTGATGTTATTACGGAAACCCCTTTAGTTGCTATCTACTACTAAGTTTCCATGAAACTTAGACGGGGTAGTAACTTAGTAGTAGGTAACATAGACATACATGGCCAACCAAAGGTTTGAAACCACTCAAAAATATTTCTTATTGGTATGCATAGTAACACTTATTGTAAAAATATCCTTTTGTATGAAAAGGGGCAATACTTTTGCTTAACTCATAGAAGAGTTTTCGACCTGCATTGTCTTTATTTGTTTTATATCACAACGTTTCAACTGGTAAGTATCTCCAGTCGTCTTCCGTCCATGCCTGGACACACGGTCATCACATCAAGTGGGAAGAAGCTCAAATCCTGCATAAAGAACCACATTGGAGGAAGAGGAAGTTCAAGGAAGCTGCTACCATATACCAGAACCCAGATTGTTTTAGAAAGCCATCATTAGATATAAGAAATATCTGGAAACATTTGCTAAGTAGATGTAAACTTAAAATACCGCACACGAACTAAACGCATGACTGCACCCATCTCGGTCATGCTCCAGTGCATCTAGCTAGTATAAATAGAGCTATAGTTACTTTACTTATTTAGTATTCACCTGAAGACGACTGAAGATACTTACCAGTTGAAACGTTGTGATATAAAACAAATAAAGACAATGCAAGTCTAAAACTCTTCTATCAGTCAAGAAACATCATTGTCTCCAACAGACACTTTTGCTTAACTTGTAATCCGAAATATCGATTTCTTTTGTTGGTCGTCAACGTGTCTGCTTAAATAGTAAACTTTTCCACAAACAACTTTTAGTTAACTTCAAAAAACAACTGAGAATAGCAGACGTCATATAATATCTCTTACTAGTTTATTAAGTTATAAATGTATTTATTTATAAAAATATCATATTTTATTCATAAAAAATTATAATTCGGTATTTACAAATTATATATGTATTTTCCCAAAAAATTAAGGCGGTCTCAAACATTTCGACTGCACTGTAGGTACGAATATTTATTGTTTTAATGAATAACAGAAGTGGATTGTAGTTTTTTTAATAGACAAAATTTTAATTAACCCATTGTATGAAAAAATGGTAACCTTTGAGCGGCGCGGCCTATTCTATTACTGAATATCATAATTGCTTTATTCTTCCAAAGTATATTCAATTAAAAACCAATATTTGGGTAATCATCCGGTCTGAATGGTAAATTCGTTTTTTAATTAATTTTATATTTTAATGAAAGCATTGTGAACGTAAAATAATTAATTAAATTATATATTTTGTTTAATAATTTTAAAATAAACTTTTTATCTTCTAATTTAGCAGCAGGCGCAGTGAACGGTGCAGAGTTAATTAATTAGTAAATTGATTAAAATTATACTTTATTTTTATTTGTTTTATAGTTTTTATTAATATAGCAGGACCAGTGACGCAGCCAGGAAATCCGTCGAGGGGCCAAGTATAATCCATTTTAGGAGACTAAATGTGAGTATCATTTGTATAAAAAGATTTAACAAAAGAACATTTTTAACATCTACAAAACAAAGTAACAAACAAAAGAGCAAAGGCGATTTCTATGAAAATAAGTAAAAATTAAATTAATTAAGTTAAAAACATCGTTCTATTAAAAATGTATACCATCTCTAAACAATGGCATCATGGAAATGGCTAAGAGCGTAAGCAAACATTTTAATTATAATTATTAGTGAAAACTATTGTTTATTTCCTTTCACTTTAATTTTACAAAGATTTTGGATTTGTAGATTAACAATTTTAGAAAATTTGAAATTGAAAATAAAAATTTATAATAGAAGAGTTTTGGACTTGCATTATCTTTATTTGTTTTTAAATCACAACGTATTAACTGGTAAGTCCAGTCGTCTTCAGGTGAATATGTACTGTATCTGGTATTTAGAACTTGGCATATAATGACCTATTAAACATTAATTATATCAGTTCAGGGTAAAATATAACACAACAAATAGATCCTAAACATGTTAAATAATTCTACATTTCGCGCCAAAAAATAAACCCTTTAAAATAAGGTCTTAATCAGCCCTTGATCCGACTGTAAACAAATTTGGGAATACGAGGGTTTTAAAACGAAAATAGCCTCCATCCGCAGAACTGGCAATTAACCTTTATTTATTATAGAAATAATTAATTTGTATTCTTGCAACTATTTGAGTGTTAAATTTTGTTTCATACTTAACTTGTCATTCATTTTCTCTCCGCGTGTATGGTCGCTGCGCTGCCTCCTAGGTGCTCTGCAGCGCATCAGGAAGTACGAGTCCAGTTAAAAGTGGTCAAGAGATAATTTTGTGAATATAACGTTATCCACAATCAACAGCTTTCCTCCTAGAGAAGTGAACCCGTAGACAAACCATGAAGAACATGTACAAAAGCAGGCCTGCTTTATACTATCTAGTTCTTTCGCAAGGTAAGAACTTTAAAGGTCCCTTTCTCTTGACTATCAATTTTTCTCTATAAGTTAGGCATCGAAGGCTCTCTTGAAAAAATGATTGCAGTCTTTCTTGGTACATCACTGGCTACAAATATTTAATATCGTTTTTCTGTCTACTTTCCATTAGGATTAAATTTAAAAACCTACCCTACAGCAACACAGTGTTCAACCAAAAAGTTCATTATTTTAGTAATTAAGAAGGAAATTAAAAAAGGCTAAATTATCCGAACTATCTAAGTTATTTAATTTTCCTTACCCTTTTACGGATTTATTAAAAAAGGCGGCTATAAAAAAGACGACATAATCTCTTTCGTGTCGGGAAAAGAGCTATAATACTAATTAAAAACTAAATTAGTTTTAAAGCAACAGAAAATTGGTAAAACCTTATTTGCTTTGTGTGTACGAAATTTAATTAACAATAACAATTTTAAATAAATCCGTAGACGAGCGATTCGTTAGTAATTTGGTTATTTTCCGTGTTCTTGTGCTCAGACCTCGAATACCGAAAAGATATGCGTATTTGACCGTTACAAAAAATAATTGGGAGACATAGCCAAAGGATGGAAAGCAACATTGAAAGATAGCAATACTTACCTCGGGATAAACAAAATAATATTAGGGCAAAGCCAAGTTCTGTATTCAATATGACTTGAAGATAGTTTAACTGTGACTTTAATAAAAAAAAGTCGATAGGCAAATTTCCCTATTAATTGATTTTATAATGAATTTTTGATCAATTATTTAATTTACTTTATATTAATTTGTTTAATTGTTACTGGATTAAGCCCTAGAGTGGAACAAAGCATTTTAAAGACTAAGAAGAACTTGTCAAATATGTAAGAAAGGAAGAAGATCTACGATTTGTTTACGAAACATACAGCAGTAGTATAGAAACAAAAGTCTATAAACATAATATAGAAAAAGCATAAAAAAAGGAAAGTCTACCGAAAAAAAGAAAGGAGAATCAGAAAACAAGAATAAGGTAAAGACAAAACATTCATTACCTTACCATAAGCAGAAAATTAAAAAAATGCATTAGGATTTTTAACAATAGAAGAAATGTAATGGACGGAATAAAAAAAAACAATAAATGGAAGAAATAAATTATTAGGAAAAAATGAAAGATACACAATACCACAGAGTAGTCTCAAATCAGTTCTGTGAATAATAACGTCATCATCTGCAAAGAAGTTTTTGAGTATTATGCACATATATTTTGTTTTTATTATCACGTGATGTTTGATGATATGAATATAATCCGAGACAAAACTAAGGCCAAGCTAACTAATTTTGCATAGGAGTTGTTTGTAAAAAGTGGGTCTTGTTTAATTAAAAATTTAATTATATTTATCTCGTACAATATTAGAGAATAACCCTTTTAAGTAACACTGTAGGCAGATAATGCCCCGAGAGAGCCCGTTGTATATCGATTCATAAATATAATTAAGCGTCAAATGCAATTTTGTACATTTGACAGCTAATTAAAAATCAGATGCAAAGAAGAATTATTGCCCTTGTACACAACGTTTACTTAATAAGATTAATTAGATTTTGTGTGGCCCGACAAATATAGGCCAATTAATATTTTGCGCAAGTTCACATATGAAATGAGAATTTTTGAAGATGGAGTTTTAATTAACAAACTTTAATTAGTTCTTGCTAAATGGCAAAATTATGGGGTTAAAATAGGAAAAAGCCAACTTTTTAAATTGATTCATAAGCCAGAAATGAGATACTGCCATATACTATATAGGATGGGGATTTAAAAAGGAACGCTGCTTATAGTGACTCTGGGAATAAGATTTCTCTAATATCCAAAAATACTTCGTTAAAGATTTTTTATCCCTTATGTCATATAAATAAAAATTGGGACCCCAAAGGGGCGGCACAGCACTAACTAAATTTTTTTAGTTCTATTGACGTAGTTGAAAATAAAACATTTAAAAATTCTATTACATTTTTTGCAAAGTTTTTAATAACAGAACCTCAAAATCTAGACCAAGAGATATTTTACCAGCAGAATGGAACCCTTCCTTACTAAGTAGAAATATTGTTACCTTTTAAATAGAAAAGAACAAATTAGAAACAGAACACCAGTCTCAAGAGATCAGTCAGGTCGGAGCATGTCGAAAGAAGGCTGTCCCGGATGCCTATTTGCCGGTTTTGTTGTGACGTCGCGTCGGCAAAACGTATTTTGTTTAATTATTATATGTAAATAATTGAAAATTTAAAAACTGAAACTGAGAAAATGTTATTTTTTCTACAATACATTTAATCAATTCAGTACAATATAGGTATTCTAAATCAAAATTTAGTGAAAAAGTCCATTAGGGATTCTTCGGCCCCGACGTTGTATCCAGGCTACAATAATAGTTTTTATTCCAAGGAATTCAACTCCGACCTTCAACGTTGGCATTTATCCGATTTCATTTGTGTTATTTCGATATGTTCTCAAAGACATTTTAACATATATGAAAAGGCGCTTAATCGGAGAGCCCAGCAGCTCATTATTCTTTTCCATGGTGTTGTGGGTAATAATATGAGTTTATGTTCGTTTCGTTATATTTTTCGGTGTTCTTCTACCTACTATGCTTAAAATGGCGAAACATTAAAATGCGATTTCGTTTGCTAAAAAAAATGTATAGGTGCCTACTTCTTTTTTGCAAAATTTCAACTGCTACTTTTTAAAACAAATGCATCTGTGGCCACTAATCGCCACTGAAGGAAGGGTCAAAATATATAACGTCCTAAAAACTTAAGAAGTTTCCACTATCTTGTTTTAAAACTCATAATAATGGTTTTAATTTTATTAACAACAATTTTTTGAAAGATATTACAGTACATGACGTATATCCACGTCCACACTTCACCGAAAGTCAACTACAAAAACAAAGCAGTACGTCGTCGGTCGCTCTTTACAAGATAATAAATTCTTCGAACCATCTGTTTTAGATGAACCGTGCATTTCTTTGATCATGAAAAGCAGAACCGTGAATGATTCCATTACGGCCTAGTGATTATTCCATCAATGAATGATGAGAATCACAAAGAGCTTCACGTCGCACGACTGATTAGGGAGACAAAAAGTTACTTTATTTAAAATCTAGACTGGTGTGTACGTAACAGGTCTTTATGTAAAGTGTTGAAGCTTGGAGCTTTTTATTATCTGAATTAAAAGATTATTTTTTGTTCTAATTGCAGACCGGTAAAGTGATTTTTTGCCTGCTCGAAAAAAGTAAACTTTGGTATAGATTAGCATTATAGTAAACTCAAATATAACTGATCGTATAATAGATAGGTATTGACTAAAAAGTAAGATATTTCATATTAAAAATAAATTCTGGTCTGGAACCAGCTCTCATATATCTGATAAACAATGATGCATTTTACACAGTGGCGAATCTAAGGGGACTATGGCGTTGTAGCCCCCCCCCCCCCCTCAGTTATTCCAGAAACTTGATTGTGAACAATAAATATGTATATTTTTTAAATGATTTTAAGCTTTTGAGTTCTAATTGACATATTTAATTTATTAAATTCAATAAGTATACCACGAACATAATTTTTTTTTCCGTAACGAGCGGCGATTTAATAAGGGTGGGTCGCGTACCAGCGTAATATGGGTTGCCTATGACACAATTGAAAATTGTCTAGATGTTAATACATGATTAATGACGTTAGGTTGCAGCAGGTTATGTTTGTTGTAATGTTCATGTGAGTTTCACAGCTTTCCCTTTCCCCAGTAGGACTTTAATTTAGCATATTGCACATGATAAAAGGAAACCGTTCACAGATTATGTAACGCAACATTCTCCAATTATTGGCTTTCCTTGTACCAGGATCGTAACGCGTGGTCGGATCCCCTTGAACACTCCAATACGTAACGAGTGCATAATAATTGTAAAAAGTCTTATGTTGGGTTGCACAAAGATTTTTATCCAGAATTAACAAACCAGCAATTTTGACTGTCGCATACATGACATTGGCAGAAATAATTTTCTCACAATCGTACTGGCCCGGTTACCTTAATTTTTAATTTACTAATCAGGCATCTTTGATTGTGAGTACGTTCTTACCTGTCAATGTCATTAATGTCCTAGTTAAACTTGTTGGTTAGTTAATTCTGGTTAAAAATCTTTGTGGAACTCAACATAATTATTATTAGCAAGAATTAGAAGCAAGAAACTATGAAAGCATGTTTAGGTTAAATTTAAACACTACATACATTACTAAATCCTACATAATAGCAATAGTTAATTTTTAAACGGTATTTGGTCCAGTGCGTAAACAATTTGTAACATACTGCATTTAGATCAAAATTCAAAATGTCTACCTTTATTCAGCGAATATATTCGTATATATTCCATAAAATGTCAATGAAATATTACGCAAAATAATTTTTCTCTCGGTTCTCCAAATCCGTACTCGCGGAACAATTGAGTGAGGTTTTTGTCTTTTTTAACGCCACCGTGAATAGCTTTACTATAATATTGAAATGTCCATGGCAAAACCCATCAGGCGGACATAACTGCTGTGTACTGTCATCCGCATGCTTAAACCGATAAAACATGGCCTAAATGGCCGAATAAAATTATACAGATGGATTTAAAAACTGGCTTAATATACGACATAACGTGCTGTGAAGTGTGCATAGATTTAAAATGTGTTTGTATATTGCAAATGCCAACATAGAATTAATTCAGTTGAGTTGGTGTGGTGCAATGGTTGCATTTTGAGGGAAATTTCACTTTAAAACAAACAGAAGTTTTATAAAAGCTATATCTAAGCAGGTACTTATACATATATTTAGAAATAAAATTTAATTCTCAAAAAGAAAGGAATAAATTATGCAGTTACAACAGTGGTTAGTTTTCATCTTAAGAAAGATTTAAAAATACAGTCACATAATCAATGATATCTTATGATTGAATAGAAGTAACTGTGCGTCTAATTTTTTATTAAAATTATAGCATGTTGCATATCTGTTATTTTATTTTTCGTTTCTTTACAGATAATGATAAATAATTTAGGAGTATTTTAAAGTGATATTTCAAGCCGAAAAGTTTATTTAGAATCTTACTATTTGGTTTTTACTACTTTTAAAACCAACTAGTGGGATTTTGAATAGTTTTTTTTGACTTAAATATTACTTTAAAATATTCTTAACAAAGAAAATTATAAAACTGTAGGCATTTAAATGTCCCACTTCTTGGCTCAAGGTTTTTACCAGACACGATGGTGGCGACTTGTTTTTGACGTTTCTTTTCTTCGACCAATAATAATACGTTTGTTTCTCTTCTTTCTATATTTTTCTTCGTTCTGCGTGTTGGTAGTTCATCTGGGTTGTAGGCCTTTCAGAATCCCTTTGATTTTTTAGATACTCACCAAAAAATTAAAATCATTTATCTATATATAAACTTCCAATAATTTTTTTTTTGGAATAATCATCTTATTTGCATATCAGTTGTTTTTGGGAAGACTGTTTAGTAAAAGCAGTAAAATTAAAATTCTCGCTCCCGCATTGATTTAAGTTGACCTCAATCAGCAAAAAAAAACCAGGAGGAAAGTTTTTCGACAATATTAAATATTAATGTACCAATACAGCTACCATTTTAGCCGTTAACAAATAATTATGTTCGAATTAATAATATTAATTTAATCCAAATGTAGCTACGCATCATAGGGCCAGGGTTAACTCCGATGAACAATAATTATAAACACGCCCCAGTCGACCGTGTCCGTTAGCTTAAAGCAAGTGAAGACTCAACGCACAACATAGCTTTGATATTCACCGTTGCTATGGTTACGTGACGTCAGTCACACAAGCAGCATGTAACAATTTGCATTATGATAAAGGACAATTTAAAAATAGATCAGTCGTATGCACCATTATTTTAGCTTTGGTTCGCCTAACCTTAAGGTATTTATTTTGAGGCTTCACGAAACTTACGGTTATAGATATCGTTTTTACGTGATTTACTGTGTGAGTGAAAAATAAAAGTTTTGTTTTTATTTTTTAGTTAATTCAGTACGTGCCTACTTAGTTGTGTGTATTTAAAAATAAACCCAATTAATGACATAGTTTGTAATTTGTTGGAAATTCCATTTAGTCGTTGGACAGATGAGGATAAGAGAGACGTTTTGTTACACGGGTTTTTAGTCAATGTTTGTTTAAGTACCCGCACTATACCTAGCTCTTCACCAATTTTTATTACCGCGAGCCGCCACTGACCTCAATATAGCTAATTTAAAAAGAATGAACTAAAAATCGTTTAAATGTATAAACTTTATGTATTAGTAACTATGTAAACTAATTTAAATAAAAAAATTTATTAATTTAAAAAACTATTCTTTCTAAAAACGGTTTTTTAACAGTCGTAAAAGCATAACTTTTTTTAACATAATTCTGTTCTACCGAGAAACCCTTTATATAATCGTAGTCCTCTGTCATGTTCTTTAAAATGTCCAATTTTTCCGAACATGCAACGGCAACAACAAAAACTACAAGGCTACGTAATCCGACGATCAACATAACTTAAATTCGCACGTGTGTCGCGTACAACATGCAGCCGATAAATAATTGAAATTTAATTATTCAATTAAAAAATTTCGAATGACTTGCGAAAATTTATGATTGATCAACGTTATTAATGACTTGATCCTGTTGCGTGACCTCCTTGAAGGGAGTGTTTCTGTTAAATTATTTACGCTTTATCAAGGAGAAAAACTAGCAGAAAAGAATATTTTGAGTAGGTACCTACAAAGTATGACATACATTTATAATTATAAAATATTAGGACCGCAATATATTTTTCTGATTATTGTATGACCAAGTAAATATTCTGGTTACATTTTGGACGAGCTCTACGCCCTTTATTTAAGAGTTAAAAGAGAGTTATTTTCAACCCAGACGGAATATATAACAAGGACAATATTTCTAAATGTGATCCTAATTAAAACTTAGAATACGACAACCTCCTTCAATGTCATTAAAATAAGAGGATACATCATTATGCGTTTTTTTTAAAGAAAAGCTAAGAGTTCAAATTATGCCGGCGAAAATCCCGACACACTGAATAGTCCCTTATTAAAACGGGACAGTGAAGAAGCTGCATGTGGCCAATTAGGAAAATAAATAAATTCAATGGGTCTGTCAGTTTGTTTTTTGACGAGCCTGAGAACATAAAGACAACGCATCGCCCGGTATGCCACGGACCTTGCATGGGGTGTTCATCAGGGTTGGCTCTGCTCGGGTTGCACTTGTTTGATGGTATCTTGTATTTGGTGGCTACCCTCAAAATCGAACGCAATATATTTTGGAATTTTTTCCAACCCTGGAAAAATATCATAAATGTGTTGTTTCCTTAAATTCATTTTACCCAGACCGTTGATATGTTACTTTTTAATAAAAATACTCAACATTATTTGCAGATCTTGTATTTATACAATTCGTCTGACGGTAGCATATTTAGTTGTTAAGTCCCAATAAGAACGAGTGATCTGATCTACTTACCTATAAAGGTTTGGTCACAGTATTTATTTAGTAAATAAATTAACAACACAAAAATGGTTTAATATAATTAACATTCGATTTAAATTTAATTACTTGTTTTATTTTATGGCTTTGACATTTGGCAATTTTCTCCTCTCCTCAGCAAATAGCAATCACAAAGTAGGAATAGTCCCGCTGTGTAAGAATCACCATCTATCAGAAAGACAGTGAAGAGTTTTTTTTAAATTTTTCCTTGCGTTGCTCAGTGCACAGAAAAGAAATAATTGAAAAAAGGAACAGAGCCGACAGCGGTTATGTTAATATGTGTTTTAGGTTTCAGTAATAAGTAGGGTTCGGTTTAGGTTCATAAAAATTAACAGACCGCTAAGGGCGTAACCGCCTAACAAATGCTTTAAAAACGTAACATATCTGTTACAATTATTGAAATATTTATAGTTGCCACATTGGTAACAATTGATCGCACTAAAAAGTCAGTTACTCTATAGCAAAGTACAGCACTGGTTGAGTTCTACGGATAAACCGCCTAATGTCTCTGATTACTATCCGATATCCGACAGAAAAATATTTATTGGTAAACAGAAAGGAATTTCTAATAATATTGTGTCTTATAAAAAATAAAACTGTAATGTTTTAGCTACCACTATGAGTTCATGTATTTTATTTAAAATATTATTTACATTGTAACAATTTTCAGTATTAATTTTTACTTGGAGATATATTTTATTCCGTCTTTATTAGGGTTTACATGAAAATTTTGTTATACCTATTGTGTCTTATGCGTAGAACAGTTTACTTTACTGGTTTTTTATTATCTTTGAAGGTTTTACTTTTGCTATTTGCCAAGATATAATTTTGTAATTTATTTTGAAAGAGATACAATGTTTCGTCAGCATAAGAAGGCATTTTATTTTTTATTTAGGGCAATCAACAGGCCATAAAGTCAATAGGCATTGCCTTATCACCATCTTACGTGATATGATGCTCATAATGGTAGCTCAGTGGTCGAGTTACCGGAATTCGACCTTGATGATCCGAGTTCGATCCTCAGATACTCTTAAGGTTGGAAAAGTAAAGAACCTTAGTGGATGAAAGAATGCAGTAGGTATGCGACTACAGTTTATTTATTAATTATTACCAACAGGCACGAAATGAAAACAAATACACGTGGATACTCGACTTAAACATTCAGTCATTATTAGAAATGTATTGCTTCTTGTTTAAAATTAAACTAATGCATACACGGGGTTCGAATTCCACGCTAATCTGTAGGTTCCATCTAGCTGACATTACCCAGACGACAGGAGATACAATGGACCTCTTAGGGCCGTTTGCACGGGTTCCACTTAAGACGTTTTAGGTGCGACTTAACTTAACGTGTCACTTAACTAATACTACATAAGCCAGCCCTAAGTAGATATAAATTAAGAAATCTTTGGCTTTATTTATATCTACTTAAGGGCTGGCTTATGTGCCGGTTTAGCGACTGTGCAATGGAAAAGTTTTAGTTAAGTGATACCTTAAGTTAAGCCGCCTTATCTAAAACGTCTTAAGTGGAACCCGTGCAAACGGCCCTTAGAGCTAGTAAACTGGCTCTTCCCTCAACCTCTGCTAAAACGAGAATAAAAATTAGACATAAAGAGTAGAAACTGTCATAAGCGCTTTTGGAGTTGCGCTATTTGTGATAAAAAGTTAATTTTCGTTTTAAACCGGGTGCCCAATATTCTCGGCGCCAAACTTTGCCAAATTACTCAAAAATGACTAAATTTTACAGATCTATAGACAAAAATCCGCTGTCTTAGTCGCTTATTTAGTTTTCCTAAATCAAAGTGAAAACTTATTTGAATCTATTGCGTCGCTTTAATTTAATTTAATTAATTAATTAATTGCTAGATCAAATTCGTGAAAAAAGGTGGTAGTATAATGGATGTAGAAGTCAGGTAGGTATGTAGGTAAATTTAATATTTTTTGTTATATTGGATAAAAAAATGTTTTTATAGAATTGTGTTTGAGCCTTGTCCCTTGGCTCTTTTTTTTAACTTTAGATAAATATAGACTTTCAACAATGTTCCCACGCGTTCCCTTGCAAGTTATATACCATCACAGAATGCTGGAAGCATCTGCTTAACCAAACTAGTGGCCACGTACTTGATATTTTATTAAAAAGTATCCAAAATTCATTGCCAGATTTCTTATGATAAATTAATTACATGGTGAAACCCTAATAAATCTTAACACTTTTTGGACCTATATGATATGGGTGCATTTAACGCATGGCTAAATTATTTTTACCAGATTGTATTTGTGAATCGCCAATTAGGATTAATCTTTTTTATTTTAAATTCCAAAACACGATAAAGTTTTTAACATAAATTAATCAGAACCAAGAGGTTTATTAGGTCCCTGCGGTCCAAACTATACATATATTCACTTGAAAGTAAATTTCAAAACTAATTTGTCAAGGCGTGGACGCCTGTAAAACGTTTATGATCCGTGTCGCAGCGAGCAAACTGAGAGAGCAAGAGGTCAAGCAATTTATTCGGAAACTAGTTTCAAACTTTGGGCAACTCAAACAGGTAAACTGGACACAATAAATTTAAACTTCTTCATCCGCGGGCAATAAAATATTTAACCGCAAAGCATAACCCTTACGACGACTCTAGAGGATGCAATAAAGATCTGTAAATATACAGAGCAGGTTAGGAGGCTTTCTATCTACGCAGAAAATTTAGAATATTTTGTTTAAAAGCATATACTCCGCCTACAGTTATAAAAATAATAATAATTTATTAATTAAAATTAGAGCAAAAATTAAAGTAAATTTATTTGCAATAAAGAAGAAAGTTGAATGATAATTTGAGAAAGTTTTAGATCAAACATAAATAGTAAGGTTCTTTATACTAAGAGAAGAATAAAAAACTAAAAGGACAAAGTATTTTAACAAATCCCCCCTCGATGGTATTTCAATATGGCTCACTTGTTTCCGGTAAATCAGCCGTAGCCACTTAACACAATTTTTTTAAAATTATTCCAAAAAAACTGGTTGGTATTATATTAACATTTTGAAGTCAATTTTGCTGAGAACGAAATGATTTAAATGCATAAAACATGATGAAAGGCTTATTTTTAAATAAAAAGTTCTATTCTTTTAATGAACGTTTGAAAAGTGATATTTTTTTATTTGACAAAAATAAGTGAATAGCTACAGATAGAGCGAAACGATCTGCAAGTTCCCATCTTGGTATTTTATTTCATGGATCCAATCAAGTGATATTTTATGTCATCATATTTATAAACAATAAACATGATGTGTATCGTATTTATCGGGAAACGATAAATTCGATAAATCCACAGATACATTGGAAGGATTGGCAACACTGCTTGCCACTCTCTTACAACCTTTGTTACCTGACGATAATTCGGAATCCATCATATTATGCACTCCAGAATACGGAATTTTTGGCGGCCTGCCCGCGATGACGATCGAGTAAAATCAAAGACCTTGCATGGCATGGTTAATAAAACTCGGCGCTGACTGAAATCTCACTAGTTGTTCCGCAATTGTTCCGCACCAACGGAAAGTGAGAGATGCGGTGCCTAAAATGTTCAGTTTGGTAACTCAGCTAATTACCCATCAGCACATCTAAAATGCTATACAGCTGCTGCCAAGCTCTTTTTACCAAACAATTTCAGAATCAGTAGAGCATGAGCATCATGTTCACCTTCTTACGCATATACATTTTTTCGTGCAAGGCAGGTGTTTATTATCCATATCCAGATCAACAGGTGACCTTCTGGCATATGTCACCCATCTTTGGAGCAACACCATCGAACATCATGGAGAATCCCGGGCTGTTGTACTGGACATCTCTAGGGCTTTTGATCGTGTTTGGCACAATGGACTTCTAAGTAAATTGCGATCCTACGGTATGCCTAATGGATTTTGTTTATGGTTAACCAACTTCCTTAAGAACCGTTCTCTGCAAGTGGCGGTTGACGGGTTTCTCTCAGACACCTTCACCATCAATGCCGGTGTTCCTCAAGGGTCCATATTGTCGCCTACCCTCTTTTTACTGTATATTAACGACCTTCTAGTAAAAACCCAAAATCCAATTTATAGCTTTGCTGATGACAGCACACTTGTCTCATCTTTTACCTTGACTCCCCAAACATCCGCTGCCGACACACATCTTCGCAGGCAGCATGAAGTATATTGCGCCTCAACAAGGACCTGGAAGAAATTTTGGCTTGGGGTGACAGTAACCAAGTCGAATTTAATGCTAAGAAAACCCAGGCAGCAGTCTTCTCCAAAAAGGTTAACATTGCAGAACCGGATATAGTCATGGCAGGACACGCAATTCCCCTGGCACCGTCTATTAATTTGCTGGGGGTGAATCTGGGAGGTAATATGTCTTGGCATGATCACGTTGCCGCAATTGCCAAGACAGCTGCACAGAAACTTGGTGTACTTTTCCGCACCAAAAGGTTGTACACACCTCATCAACTTTTGACACTCTACAAAGCCCAGATTCGACCATCATTAGAATATTGCTCTCATGTCTGGAGCTCTGCACCCAAGCACACCCTTCGGCTACTGGATTCCATTCAAAGGAGAGCCGTTCGTCTGATCGGCGACCCCGAGCTGACCAAGACCCTCGATAGCCTGGAGCATCGAAGACAGGTTGGTGATTTGGCTCTCTTTTACAGATATTTCCATGGCAGGTGTTCGACTGACATTGCCCACTTGATTCCACCTAGAGCAATGCAAAACAGAAATACACGGCGAACCACTGCCGCTCATCCATATGTTGTTCAGCTTAGTACTCCTCGAACTTCATTGTTCAAGAATTCTTTCATCTGGAGAACGTCATCTTTGTGGAATGATCTTCCTGAGGTCGTGTTTCCCAATGAATACAATCTTCAACGTTTCAAGACCAACGTTAATCGCTTTCTTCGCACACGCACCGCTCCCAGAGCGCCTTAAAGGATTTTTCCTACAGTGCAGGTGTTTTATCATAAAAAAAAAAAAAAATCACTAAACACAAGTTTTTCTTCCCCTCATAAATAGTGTTAGTAGTGTATAGTGTATAGTGCCTTTTTCATAAAAAGCCCTGAGGAAGTCTTAAACATATTTTAAATTAATTAGGAAACACCCTGTATAATCCTAATTTTTACAAATAAAATAGACTTAAGATACATGGCCCGTACGAAATGTCCAGGTATCTATTTATATTTAAATTTCTAAAGGAACCTCAACAAAAGCCTATTTTTGTGCAAACTCGTAAAAGTCCGGTTCTGTGTGGTCTCTTTTATCATAAGTGAGGGTGGAAGGGCAATTCAAAAAGACCTAAAAACCGGTCAACAGACAATAAAGCATTACCTGGACTGTGAAAGAATTCAATGGGAATTCAATACGGGCATTTTAATGAATAGAGCGCCATTATTAGAGTGATTCTCATTTAATATTACCTTTACAATGTCGAAAATTATTGATGGATTTACTTGGATTGTGTTGTGTGTGTTTTTCTTTTTAAGGGTGTACCTACTCTGTTAAAAATCTTCCTAAAATTTGAAATTATATGTTATTTTTGAATGAATACGTTACACCTTAACGTAGAAGAAATATACTGTATCTACAATTCGTGTCGATCAGTCTCGAAAGTTACAAACTACTGTTTTAAAACACAAGTGGATATAATGTTCCTATTACTGCACGATGAAATAAATTGAGCACGAACCTTGCATTAATTAAAAATGACACTGAACCACTTATTAAAATAAACACTTTCTTTTCCTAACTTTAATGTAAAACGGATGCATTAATAACTACAACGAATATTTATAAAAACTTTTATCAAAAAAACCTCGGAAAAAACCCGCCATGCACGTTTTAAAGGTGACTGCACATTAATTTTTAGTAACATTTTTTTAAACTTAGGCGCCAAGACAAATTCGGAACAAACGATTCAAATTCTAGCACCTTATTACTCGACCAAACGTTATTGCTAGAAAACGTAGCAAAAGTAATTTAATAATATATTAGGAAACACCCTGTATAATCCTAATTTTTACAAATAAAATAGACTTAAGATACATGGCCCGTACGAAATGTCCAGGTATCTATTTATATTTAAATTTCTAAAGGAACCTCAACAAAAGCCTATTTTTGTGCAAACTCGTAAAAGTCCGGGTCTGTGTGGTCTCTTTTATCATCAGTAAAAATAAACTGTGATTGGTCATATCTTAACAAGGTTAAATATGAGATTATATCTGTTTAGTTAACTGGTAGGTATAGCCCCTTTATGTATATTAACCCATTAGTGCATAATGTATCTTTAAATGGACACACATATTTCTGGTTGCTAGCATGCACCTACAAGAAATATCACTTGTTTGCATATTTGCCACTCTTCTAAACGGTGTCCTTAGTCAGTTCTCTTCAGTGAGTAGTTAGATCCACACGCGGAATTTGTTGTTAACGCATTGTCATGGATCCGCAATTGTACTCACAACGAGACGACGGGTAAGTTTCTTTTTCCTATTAATTATAAATTTTATATATATATAGGTGTATTTTTTTTAAATAGTTTGTTGACTCCACATAGAATAGTATTTTATGTGAGATAATTTTTTGTGCCAATTTTTTCTAACCTAAAAATACCCATATTTCTTGGGTCCCTTATAATGGACACTGTGCATATTGGGAACCATTTTTATTCTTATTACAAAATATGTTTTTCTTGTTTATTAAACTTTACGCAGTATTGGTTTAGTATCACCAGTTGCTGAAAAGTCTAGAGGACGATGAAGAGAAACAACAGAACATAAATCGTATCTACATACTACCTCCAGAAGATACTAAAGGAGACACATGCATCGATAGCGATGATTCGGACCAAAAAACCGCAGATCCTAATCACCTACCAAGTTCAATATTGAGCCAAGTCTGGGATAGAAGATATGATAATTCGATAGAGGACGATAATATTTCTATTTCAATCGTTAAAAATAACTTAGCAGCAGATGATTCAGATGGAGAAGACTGTGTTCCTCTATCTATTCTAAGAAATAAATTAGTAGCCACGGCATCAAAAGAAACTCCTACATCAAAAAATAAATATAATATTCCTCCTCGTAAACGGACAAAACCAAATTGAGAAAATATTCCCACTTACAACAGCTCTCAAGATTGAAATCCAAGATCTCCTTCAGAAAATGCTCTTTTAGTCAGGACACCGTTAGATTTTTTAAATTTATTCTGGGAAGAGGATGATATTGCTAACCAAATTTTAGATATGACAATATAGGACATATTGTGCTGTACCTACAGTCAAACTCACAGAAGATGTAAACAGTGTACCAAAAAGGCTAATTCCATTTGCGAGAAATGCACTATAGGTTTACATCCTAAAGAATGTTTTAAATTGTATCACAATAAATTATATCATGTAACTTAAAACTATTTTTATAAATATATTTCTAAATTTTGTAAAAATTTCTTATTTTCAAAGTGACCCAGCGCATACTGTCCATTTTAATGGACCTGTCATTCTGACCGACTGAGAAATTAGGACAATTTTTTTTGAATTTCACTCTTATTTTTAAAATATTAATCATTTTAAAAAAACATATTTTCACAGAAAATAGAAAAAAAAATAACCTCATGCACTAATGGGTTAACTTAGTCTATTTGATCCAACAGAACATGGTTTAGCTATTGTAATTGAGAGTAGGTGTTTACAATGATTAACAACTGATAGCTAAACCATGTGCTGCTCGATCACATAAGGTAACTGATGGACCATGTCTGTTGAAAAATATTAATTGCAACAATTGTATTCTTGTACTTAGGCTGAAGATGACAATTACCTATGTCGAAACATATTCCTAAAATCTAAATTTCAATATTTAAATAGCGGGGTGTAAAACGGGCTTTCATATTATTAATACCACAGAAGATGGACTACTTTCAAACCCGTTTATTTTTATTCCTAATATACCTAGAAAGTCAGATACGAAACGATTAATTTGGTTATTTTAGTGATCTTTAATTCCCATCAAGAAACGAGTAATATCCTGAAACATTTCTAATCTTGACCGCTAATGTAAAACAAGTCCACAATCTTAAATTATAATTAAAAAATTATCAGCTATCATTTTTCTTTCAACAGCAACGAATTTTAAACAATATAATAAATCATGCTCGGAAGCCGACATATCTAACGATTCAATTGTTTCGGCAGCTACTGTGATCCCTTTGTTCACAGTGAGTAATGATGGTGGGCCATGACGACCGGCGTTTGTTTATGAAGGTAACTGAACCTACCATTAAGCAAACAGGTAAATTTGGCAACACGGCCTGTCGCAAAGACCAGGTAGAAGAAAAAAGAAAAGCGTGGCGGGTTCGCGCCATCCAAGCAACGGGCTTCGTCGTCTTTTAATTTGGGTTTTTGTGTTGTGTTCCTTTCGTTGTGATAAAGTTTGGTATGTTAAGAACCGGAATACAGTGTTTACTTAATGCCTAAAGATAAGGGCCTAACTGTTTAAAATTGAGATCTTTTGATTTAGATTTTTTTTTAGAATTGCATTTACATTTTCAACTTGATCTGGTCGTTGATTTTAGATCAAATAAAAGGAATTTCCAATAAGGTAACTTTCCTTTTTATCAAAAGACAAGCATTTTTACATAGCTTTACTTAACTCATACACATCTTTTTTGGACGTTACGAAGTTAGTCTTGTTTTTTTTTCGCCAGAACCATATTCTACCTTTGAAATTAACAAAATACTCGATACTACATAGATTTTTGTAAAAGAAACATGCTAAATAAGTAAAGTGCGATACATTTTAAATAAAATAACAGCAAATTGATAACTGAAGACTCAAATTTTATTAATAGACTAATCTGATACAGAGTGAGACACTGTAATACATTTTTGACAACAGACAGAAAATAGAATTGGTTTTTGGTAACACTTTTTTGATATATTCTTTGACTAACAAGGAAGACTAAGAGAAAGGAGTCTTTCAACCACCTCCAAGAGGATTGTATTTCAAAACGGCCGACTTATTTCCGATTAACTAGTTTCTAGATCCACTATATTATAAACTGGTCAATTGACTTACCTTAAGGAAAATTGAACCATATTATATGAGTATTGCCGTTCGAAGAATTACAAAATAACAACTTGTAGTAGCAATTTTTCCTCGCTCGGTCAGCACGAAATTAAAAGCATAACACACTCTGTCGCCCCCCACCCGCCCCGCTATTCCGTCCACACCTTGCTCTCTGCCACGGCTCGTCACTGCAATCCCAATAACTAATCCGGATCGGTAAGTGGGACGGGTGAAGAACAAAGGGCGGGTTTGTAATTCTTCGAACGGCAATACTCATATAATATGGTTCAATTTTCCTTAAGGTAAGTCAATTGACCAGTTTATTATATTTCGTATTGCCGTTCTCAAATTACAAAATAACAACTTGTAGATGTTTGAAGAAAACCGATCCGGGATTAAAAACTACATTTATTGTCAAGAACAAAAAAAAATTTTATTACAATAAATTTTGCAATATAAGAAATGTAGTAATAATAATAAATTTACACACTTTCCTTGTTAGGAAGCTGTGTACAATAGAAAGTAACAAACATACAAAAAGAAAAAGGTCCTAAATTTCTAAGTAGTGAACCTAACTTAAACCTAAGATACTCTTGGCAAAAGCCGTAGAATCTTTACAAAGAGGGCGGTTATAAAACCGCGCAAACATTTCTGATTTCTGGGTCCAACCAGCCCTTTCTCTTATCATTTCAACGGAAACTCCTGCTCTAAAAGCCGCAGAAGTAGCTGCATGTCTAACGCTATAGCTAGAAAAAGTATCCATATCAATACCACTTTCTTTAAGTGTTAATTTGACCCATTTACTTAGTCGTTGCGTAGAGACTGGGCGAATAGGCCTTTTAACCGTTAATATTAAAAGATCTGTATTAATCGGTCGTATGTCCCTAGTTTTTTCTTCATAAAAATCAATAACTGAGGCTAGACAAAGTTTTGGGTTTTCTCGAAAATATGGAATTACTAAGAGAGGCTGAAAATTTTTATAAGAGGAAGTTTTGACTCTGTCTGTGATCTTAATTTCTAGTTTATCAGGATAGCGAGATATGTTTTGTATTCTTATTGACGTGAACGTTTGCAATCGGTGACCCGTAATTAGAGCTAGTAATGTGACTAATTTTTTAGTTAGTTGCATCAGTGATATGTCTGTCAAAGGGTATAATGTAGATAAATATTCCAAAACTGGTTGGGGGTCCCAAGTAGATTGGTATTTAGGTCGTGAAGGTCTCTGGTTATAAACCCCTTTTAAAAACCGTTTTAAAATAGCTTTATCTGAATTATTTATTTGAAAAATTAAAACAAAGGCTGCATGTTGTGAATTAAGTGTTGAGTAAGAACTACCGCTTTCGAACTGAATACTCAAAAACGTCATGACTAAGTCTAAGGAGTATAAAAGAGGATCATGTCCCTTGGCTGCACAGAATAACCACCATTTTTTTAGGTGTGATGAATATTGTTTTAGGGTAGATGGACTTAGGGACGCTTTTATTGCTTGCAGTCCGCTCTCCGGGACTCCTCTTCTAAGAAAAGCTCTCCTGATACAATCCCAGCCTCCAGGGAAAGTTTTCTCCAAAGTGGGTGGCACTTCCTAAAGGGCGAAGAAAGAAGAGTATGAGCCGGTGGAAAAATCAATGGTTTTTTTGTCAACAATTTTTTAAAAACGGAATACCACGGTTGTGTTGCCCAACTGGGTACTACAAGAATTCCGCAAGCTTGTTCTGTAATGATCTTTTGTAAGCATTTGGATATAAGAGCGAATGGCGGAAAGGCATAAAAATATTCATTCTTCCATGATATTGTAAAGGCATCGATAGTGAAGGAGCCGGGATCAGGTTTCCAAGAAATATATCTAAGACTTTTGGCATTTAACTGTGTGGCAAATAAATCAACAGTTGGTACCCCAAAATTAGAACAAATTTCTTGAAAGGCTAGATGCGACAATTCATATTCTAGTTCAATCGCTTTTGAGCGAGATTCTTTATCCGCATAAAAGTTTTCTGTAGTATTTATATATGAAGCTAATACAAAAATATGTTTATTTTCACACCATTCCCAAATTTGACGTGTGATATAATTAAGGTGTTTAAATCTTACACTACCCATTCGATTTATACAGGCTATAGCTGTTATATTATCTATTCTAAGAAGAATAGAGCAATAGGACATACTTGAGGCAAAAGATTTAAGTGCATTGAAAGCGGCAAGTAGTTCCAAATAATTTATATGTTTTTTAGCTTCGGTCACATTCCAAAAACCATGTGTAGTTGTGCCAGTACAGTAAGCACCCCAGCCGGTTAACGATGCATCAGAGAATATTTCAAGTATGAAATTTCTATCTGTTACAATAGAGATACCCCTATTGTTTGTAAGAGTGCGCAGCCACCAATGCATTTCCGTTCTTATTTCATTCGAAATAAGTACTGAAGCATTGAAATTTTGCTCACTTCTTCTTAGAGCCAAATATTTAACCCTTTCTAACATTTTGAGGTGCATCCAGCCATATTCGATAGTAGGACAAACAGATACTAGCTTTCCTATGATCTGAGCTAAGGTGAAAATCGAGCATCGATTGTAACGTAGATGGGTTGTTATAAGATGTATTATATTATTTGCTTTCTCTGTTGGTAAAGACACATTCAAATTTACTGAATTAAAAACAAATCCCAGGAAGGTACATTGTTGAGATGGAACCATACAGCTTTTATTGAAATTTATTAAAAATCCTAAATATTCTAGAATATTCTTAGCAATATGACAGTCTTCCTGGGCTGCTTTTATTGATTTACTGATAATAAGCAAATCATCCAAATAAAGTACACAGATTATACCCCTAGTTCTTAAATATTTTAGAACTGGCTTCATAATTTTAGTAAAAACCCACGGAGCTGTACAAAGTCCCATGGGGAGACAATTAAAATTGTAATAAACTCCTCGGAAACAAAACATGAGGTATTTTCTGAATTTTTTGTGTATAGAAATCATGAAATAAGCGTCTTTTAGATCTATTTTCGTAAAAAAACAGTTAGTATAAGTTAACTTGAATACAGTTCTAAAATCTTCCAATTTAAAGTGTGGGGGTTCTAAAAATGTATTTAACGCCTTTAAATTTAAAATAAACCTAAATGCTCCACAAGGTTTAGGCACTAAGAAAAAGGACGATAAAAACTGGCCAGGTGTTTTTGTTGTTTTCGACACTGCTCCGATATAGAGCAGTTGTTTAATGCTATCATTTAACTTATGCGAATCTTCTAAGTTAAGAATAGCTTTAGGTAAACGTATCTGTTTGGGTCTTTTAGTAAAGGGTATTCTATATCCAGACAACCATGAAAGAATAGTAGGATCTTGGGTAATATGTGACAACTTATCTACATAGGCAGATAAGCGACCAGCATAATTAGTATTACAAAGTATATGTACCTCATTCACTAATTCCGGTACGATCTCGGGGCTGACCCTGCTGTGCGAGACCTCCCCTCCTCCTTTTTCATGCGAGACTTGTGTTGCAGGCGCCGAGAGTTTAAAGACTGGGCTTGGAAAACCCTCGATGGGCCTGGTTTTTGTTCTTCTGGCTTCTTATTAAACGATGCGATAGAAGGTCCTGTTCGTAACGCCTTATCCTTTTTCTTAATTGTTGAACTTAGTCGTTGAGCCTCGTTTGCCGTTTTTAGTTGGTCCGGGAAAGCTTTACTAAATAAAAACTCATCAATTGGACAAGCTTCTAGAATCTTTCGAACATTAGTATTTAGGAGAGGCAGAATGGAATAACGCCTATGAAGTGAAAGCGCGTGAAATACATCTGTAAATAATTTCAGTGGGGCGCAATGTTGCTCCAATTCTTTGCGTGTTTCCTCCGTCGAATTTGCTTTCGTTAATTCATATTGCTTATCGAAACCAACGGCTAACGCACTTATCCCAGCCGCTAACTGTAATTGAAGTTTACTAAGGAATGTGTCTTGTTTGACAGTATCTGTATTCAAACAAGGTCGAATCTCTGGATTAATTTTTGGGGGCTGAAGAGCCAAACAATTTGCCAAACACGGATAAGATTCTAATGTAACTTTGCGGGAGTCTTTTTCAATTCCATTCAGCAAAAAAGTGGATAAGAGGGCTGCTACACCTGGATTAACTTCCGGCCCTTTGATGGCCGTTGCTTGAGTCCCTAATAACTCCAAAATGTTTTGTGCACCTTGTTCATTGGAAAAACTAGGTGCCAAATTTTGCGTCGAAACTAAATTTATTAAGGGGGCATCTGAGTCTGAATCCGTCCCTGGCCTTTCAAGCGACGCCGACGATGTGTCTGAGTCACCTGTAAACATTATCGGTATAAATATGACTGGGCCCAGCAAAAACACATTCCTTTAGCAGGCATAAATAACAATATTATTCGATTTTGACTACTCATATCTTACAAAGGATTATATAATAGCAATGTTTAATTATTTATGTAAAAATAACATTGCCCAGCAACTTTGTTTTGAAGTATATATATACTCAAATACTAAGTAAGAATAAAATTGATGACAGTAATTCATGTGAATACTGCATATCAATTAGCCCAAAAAATCGGTACCTATGGTACATATATATGTACATAGGTATGCACCGAAAAGGCAAGAAGAATACTTTAATAATTGATAATAGTAATTCATGCGAATACTAGGTATCAATAATTCAAAAAGAGAGCAGTACATAACATAAGTACA
The DNA here is from genome assembly GCA_935413205.1 of Polydrusus cervinus. Lineage (NCBI taxonomy): Eukaryota > Metazoa > Arthropoda > Insecta > Coleoptera > Curculionidae > Polydrusus > Polydrusus cervinus. Next base: position 405,243 of record OW284511.1, on the reverse strand, counting down.
TGTGTACTTAGTTATGCATGTCTACACCGAAGTATAAGGGGCTAAAACAAAAAGAAAACAAATTATAGGTATAATACTTACTTGAACTATCTAAAATCTGAAGTAATTTTCGTAACTTTTTCTTGTGTTTACGCGTCACACTTTTTCTCAAGACGCGACCCATACTTGAAATTTAACACTTCGCCTTTCTCCGAGCGCACGAAAAATTGCAGTGACGAGCCGTGGCAGAGAGCAAGGTGTGGACGGAATAGCGGGGCGGGTGGGGGGCGACAGAGTGTGTTATGCTTTTAATTTCGTGCTGACCGAGCGAGGAAAAATTGCTACTACAAGTTGTTATTTTGTAATTTGAGAACGGCAATACGAAATATAATAGTCTTTTTGTTCAAATGATATATCATAATGTAAATGTTTATAATAATAGTATAAATAGACCAATAGCGTTTTCAGTTTACTGCTCTCGGGCACTCTGAGAGTGCTCTCTTCAAGATTTGCGTGTTCGGTTATCAAAATCAAGTGTTCTCACTTGGTATTTTGAAGAATAATATTTAATTCAAATTGATGAATTCTTTACATTCTTGTACTTTTCGACTACCCTGTATATTATAATACATTTTTTACTTTTTAAATCTTAATTTCTTGCTAGACAGAGCTTTTTAGGAAAATACATAGAACGCATAATAAAAAATGTTCCCATTTGTATAACGAAATGTAATAATATCTCTTACGACATAACATTTCTTTATTAATTTATTTTCTTAAAGTTTAAGAAAAAAGTTTTGTTCTTTTTCCGTTTTAGAGGCAAAACTTGTTCCATTCTGTTCGTCAAATTATCATTTGAACAAATATAAACCTAAAGCTGTCGAAGTTTCCTAACTTGGCAACATTGATTACCTTTGACACGTACGTATTAATTGAGCTGTACAATTTCAATATATCCATATAAATAGAAGCAATTCAGGCACACAATGTGACTAAATTGAATATTACATAACGCAAACGAAAATTGAATAATAAAATAGGGAGCGGAGTGGGGGTCAGGTGGTAAATGTAACCCTCTAATTTCGTTTGAGGGACGGAGTCATTGTAAAGAACCCTAATTTATACATTTAATATATATTTGGCATTTAAAACCAATTACGGCGTATATTTTAGAGTGCTGGAAATAGAAATGTATGAAACGGAGGTCTCGTCTAGACTTTATATTAATTTTCTAAAATTAATTTTTGGGGTACTTTATTTCCTAAGATTTTAAGCTCAATGATAACGAACGTATACAGTACATAGAAAAGAATATTAGAATAAAAAACTTTTTTTAAACTTATTTATTTTTCATAATTAGTATTACTCTATCCTGTTTTACTTTATTAGGGGGTTTTCAAGGATAAAAGTATACCGTTACAATATTTTTAGATGTGTTTACGGGATTATTTAAACCTGCTGATTCGAACTTAACTATGAACTATTTGTATTTTATTCCAACTTATATGTTTGTGAATGCCAGACTTTATTAAATTGTTACTTTAAATAACACCTTATATCGGAACTCATCTCTTCATGAAAAAGTTTTAATAAATAGTGGCCGATCACCGGACTTGATTCCACTGGTTTATTTTCTTTAGGTATTTTTGAAAGATCTTGTATGCATCATGGAAGAGATTACAGATCTTGTAAACAAGTGTATGTATCTTGCGCTCTTCCAGAAGGATAGTTTTAAATGCTACAATCAGAAATGTAATTATTATTATTATGTATTACTGCGTGGTTATTAGACCAGTATCCGATGGTGTTACTTCAACAGTAATAATTTAATAACCTATTTAACAAAATTGGCGTGATGAGGATCTCTGGCAGATGAAACGTTTAACTAAAGTTTCAAAATGGAATTATAATAGACAGAGCATTGCAAATTAAAAAGTTTTATTTATTTCTCGATATAAAAAATTTAATAAATTGGCTATTGGGCTGAATGTATCTGAAAACTAGTGAAGATTTCCAGTTTGAGTAAAAAAAAGTTCTTAAAATTATACGAACTTTTAAAAAATAATACTTTTAAAGTACCTGCCATCAATTAACATTCTTTGGCGTCGCGACGCCTGGGTCATCACTGACTTCGATCTAATTTTTACTTGAATTTATAGTGATCCAGTACACAGTTATTTTTAGAGAATAGTAGCAAACACCTAAGAGAACGTGAATAAAGCAGTTGGAGACGTTGACCTTACAATTCAGAGAGATATAGATCATAAAGAGCTAAGATAATAAAATAAGTACCTAGGTGTTGTGTACACCAGAATTTAAGAATGGAAATGTTGTTCGCCTTTTAATTATAGAATCGTGAAATAATTATCGTGTCAAAATTAAACTTTACATATTTATCAGCTAATGATCTTGTTTCTTTACCAAAATTCCTCTACAACATTATTGGCGACAGTGACAAGACACAAATGGGGGAACGTCTAAAATTAAATAAAGAACGAGAACTATTAAGAAATGTATTGAACAAAACCAACAAACTATGATGAGCAGCTAAAGTACTCAATCAGCAGACTTTGTTACCGGTAGGATAGTACAACTAAGAAGTCGGGAGAGAATTACACAGTTAGATGAGAGAATTATGAGTCTCATGATGTCAGATTAGAAAATCATTGATGACGATTTTGAAGCAGAGTTTTTAAAAAAGAAAAAATATATAAACCCGTTTATTAGTCAAAATATAAGTTTATTAAATATAATACATTTCAAGAAAATTTGGTAAACGAAATTGAATTTAATCCGAAACTGGATTGGAATTTAGAGACAATTTAGAAAATTCATGAGTCCTAAAATATACAACTGTTGATCAACATTTCACTTAAGGCAACAAAATATTTGAACCATTTAAGTTTCCTTAAAAGATATTATGGCCCTAAGATTTTCGGAAAAATTTTCATTTTAAGTTATTTGTCGTAGACGGCGTTGGATCAAGTTGCTATTGGATATTTGGTTGCAAGCAAATCAAAGTATCTAATTCGGTTTTTAAGCATTTAATTTAGTTGGACGTACCTAAGCGAGATATTATTAGAATTTTAAGAGCCCAAAAATATTTCTATCTCGAAAATTTACCAGATTATTAAAGACCGTAGAGAAGGAATATCATGCATTAATTTGCCGAACAATGGAAGACTGAGTTTAAATAAATTAAAATGAAAATGTTTCCGAAACTTTAAGATTGTACGTTAGTTAAAAGAAGACCTACTTTAGGATGATTCCGTTTAATATCGCTGTTTTAACCTCTCCTATAAAAAAAAAATCAGAAAATTTATTTATTGGCCAAATGTTTTTTCAATCAATATATTTGGTTTCGTCTCTGATTTAACTGTAGCAACCACCAATTCGAGACGCAACTTGCCCATCCCTTCAAAATCGGATACACGCGTTTAATAACAATGCTCTTTGAAAATATGGCTGTAATAATATATCAAAGAAAAAGATTTCCGATTAAGAGTTTTGAATGTCTGATGATTAAACTTTCCTTGGCCAATATTGGACTGGCATGGCGGCTTATTTATGGAAGCTAATAATGCAGAAAATTTAATTGGATTTCGGATTTTCGCATTACGGTTTTAATTGAACTGCTTAATGAAAAACTTATTGAGCTTCAAAAAATAAATATTTTCAATCATTTTCTGGTTACTGTGTTTTTAATTGAGAAGATGCGATTTAGGAAATCTTATCGTCAATATTTGCTTTAGCTTTTTCTGGTAGGAGACTTTTGTAAAAAAAACAAGGTAGAGAGAGGTTTGGTTTAAACCACTTGTGTTATTGACAAAAGTGCACTTTTTTGATCTGACTATATTAACTAAAAATATAACACACTGATAGAAAAGCTGCAAAGCATTGTTCTATTGCAGATTTATATTATATTTATTTGTGATTTGTGATAACTATGGTAATCGGTAGCATGAGGCAGATGAGACTAGGCCTAACCGAACACTAAACAAATTTCGAATATTTTATCTTCTATTATTTGTTTTTTAATTTTTTACTGTCATTTTATGATTTTTATGAGATAGTGGCAACAATGTGATAATTTTGCAATTGCGCCTGGTTTTGCGTCCGTAAATTACATGGTGCGACGCTCGCTGAAAATGCCTAGTATAGCTTTCGAATAACATCGCAAAAATTCTTAATTAATTATTAATACTGTAATATTAACCATGGTTTAGACAGCTAGACTATTATAGCTTGCGCGTCTTGAATCCCTCGTCGCTATGCTCCTAGTAATTTAAACTCGACGCTCGAGTAATAATGGTAGCTGTCTAAACCTTGGTTAGATGTTCCATAAATATTAATTAAAAAATCAAATAAATCGCACTTCGAACTAGAAAAAATTGACCGAACATTATAAAAGTCACTGTCACCTTATTTTAAAACAAAGTACGGGTGACTACATAGCTTAAAGCCACCAATTAATTTTGTCTGCAACGATGAATTTTTAGGTGACCTAAACTAACATTTAACCAATTATTCTTTCTTAATATTTGGTGATTTACGACGGGACCAACAGTACCAACTGCTTCGGCGGAAAACCACTAAACCGCATTCGCTCCAGAGTGGTGTTATTTTTAAATGAACAGGTCTTATAACACGCCAGCATTCTGCCTTTGATTAATTATACTATGCCCTAAACTCGTAAGAAGATCCTAACACATTGTAGATCGAAATTCCTTTTTTATGTACGCAAGACCACTAAATAATCGCTCACCTTCAGTCACACTTACTGGAATGGTAAAATACTTTCATATTCGGAAATATGAATTTTAAGTATCACAAGACTATTTAAATTTTAATGGTTCGCATTGTGTATTACTTTTAGGCGTAACATTTCTTCTATTAAGTCTCAAGATACAAGCACGTCATAGTAATTGCAAAATTTTACTTTTAGGCGAAGACCTTCTTTATCAAGACTAAAATTAGGATATTTGAAATATAAATAGGTAAAGTAGCCAGGTTTTGCCGGTCGCCGGGTCTCTTGGCTCTCTCGGAGTTGTCACGCCGGCTGCCCCTCCCCCTTTCGACGTCTCTGATGATAAGTTGAAATCACGGTTGAATTAAACCCTAAAAATACCATCGCAGGCGCATGCAAATATAAAATGTTTATTCATTACCCCGCGGGAAATAATAATATTTCATCGATTGCTATTAAGATTACGTGAACACGAGGCAGGTGGAGTCCGTAATCAACATGAAAATACGTAATGTGTTGCTTTAATTGAGATATTTAAATTTTAAAATATGGTTTGATTGCTCCTTTTGTTTTGGTTTATTCGTTATTTAGCAAGTTGTTAGCGCTCACTTCTACCGAGCTAAACTGCGATTCTGTCAGATGCTGCAGCAGAGGCGTAGCTTTTAAATATCAGTATTTACAGCCATTAAATACCAACATTTAATAAAACCTATCAGATTTTTAGAGATGTTCGATGTTATAAAGTATCGATACTATAATATTAAACTCAGCGTCCGGGCGAAAATGGTAGCTTCCAAACCGCTGGTTTCAGTTGCAGTTTCAAAATATCTTTATTATTCTGTGCTTTTTACATATATTAGCATTTTACTACATTCATAAACTATATAATTTTTACAATATGAGAATATTATAACTTATATAGTATTTCGTTCTTCTTACTATGTGTAGTAAGGTTTCGTCAACAAGGCAATGCCCTGTTGGGGCTGGTGTTTACCCTTGGTAAAATGACTTGATTTTTGGTTTACTTTAATGGTCAGTTCCAGTAATCTATAACTGCCATGAGGGATTTTGCTTTTTGTTTGTTGCTAAATTATCAAATTTTATGCGTGGTGTTTACTGAAAAAATAGGCGAAAAAAAAACAGCTTAATTCTTGAACAGGTACAGAAGCAGCGCTGGTTAACAATATACTATTTCACTTTCTTACTTCAAGTAGAATTAAAAAATTGATTTAAATGAGGATAAAGGTTGTTGTTTAAACAGATGTTGGGATTATATGCGAGATTTTAATCATCGAGTTGAAAAAGATTCTTGAGAAGAAATCGAAGAAGTGCCTGTCGTGGACACGTTCGTGGATACTCAGGCGTGCCTAATACATAAGACGCTTCAACTGTATTATTAAAAGAATTGGCTGCAGAAGATCTTCAATCATATCGGCATTACTTAATAAGAATACCTGGCTATTGTTACAAATATCTGCTTTTATATTCAACAAGCATTGATAATTTTTAAACAAATAGAGAATAAGGACTTTCGTCCAGAAAATTCGTTCATTTGCTGGATATTTCAATTTTTTAAAAACCTACATATAGAACTCGACTGCAAATAAAGAATGACTTGAATTAGACTGACTTGCTAAAATAACCGTTAATATTTACTACTATCGATCAAACGACCCCAAATCAAAAATGTAAATTGCATTTAAACCTAGTTCTTCGACAAAATTTCATGATTTCACCACCAAGTCGTTCGACCCAGGTCGACCCCTGGAAATGCGGCTTACAGTAAAGATAAAATAAAAGACATAAATGGTGTGACAGAGTATAATGATGGTCCTTCGAAAGATTTTGAATATATCCCGCACTAAAAAGTTATGAAATAATTCACTGTATGCCTTTATTTTTTACACTTTAACTTGTTTTCTCCTTTATAAAATGGCAAGCAAAAGATAAGCCTCTTATCACTTAATCTTAATCAATTCACAAAATTGATTTAAGAAAATTATCCACTTCACTGGTCCATTTATTTTTATTTGTATAACGATCATCAGCCTTACGGTTATTCCTTAGTGCTTGTTTCAAATTCAGCACAATCAGTGTAGCAGTTCTTTTCGAGTATTGATGAGACGAGCCAATCGGTGATTACTCGAGATTTTCTTTCCGGAATGCCAATTATTAGCTTTTTATTTATGTTTGATTGTTTCTGAATTGAGGTTTTGTGATTGATTTACTAATCAAATCGATAGCACAGGCTCGTCACGTCAACTTTAATTTCATTTAGTTTCTCGATATACACAATAAAAATAAATTTAATAGGTAACAAACAGGTTTTAACATTTCTAGTAAATAATGTTTTCTTACAAATATGAAATGTACTTTTATTCACTAAATCTTTCTTGAAACAATATTTTAAAAATTTTTCTAAAATTTTTTTTTAAATTTAAATTTATAGTTATCTAAATTGAGGCTGTATGCTTTAGCTCTGCTAATAAAATATCAATTCCATCGAAACTAATTTAATGAGGTTTTAATAGGGTTATACTTAATTCTCAGGATAGTATACCATACAACTTACATAAATAAAGAACTACTGAGGGCACTTTAATTCAACTCTTTAATCTTTTAGTTTACTTTAGTTCCGCATAATAATATTTTAAACAATTAAATCGGTGATTCCCAGAAGTTAACGCATTGACTTACGACGCAACACTGACCAAGGTTTCTCGTAGAAAGATCAGCATGCCGGTTGTCTGTTCATCGTTTTCTCAATGCTTGAGTTGTGTGAAGTTACAAGTTGATAATAACCGAAAGGCAAAATCGTTTAACACTTTGGGGACTTTAAATATGACGGCAAGTAAAAAATGTATACTGCTAGTACATTAGAATTTCTGTGTATGTGGTATGTAACATACGATTAGTATGGTTTTATATACCCTCCGCCATATTTTATTATACATCCGTAGTATAATTTTGACTTATATGAAGTAAAATGAATAATTTTTCCTTGTGTATGGTAAAATATTTTGTTAATTATTAAGTTAATTTATTTGATCAGTCATTTACTGCTTATTCATTGTATTAGTAATAAAATGTTTTATTTTGTGCAGCTTCTTCCGAAACTATTATAAAGTCAAGTTTTAGAAATTTTAAATTGCAATGATTAAAATATTACATTAAAATATGTGTTTTTTTTAATATTAAGGCTCTACCACGCGCAAATTTAGAGGATGAAAAACACCGTTTCGCTACTGCAGGATTCTGCAAAGGCTATTTGAAATATTTGTCGGGACAATTTAAAATTTAATAAAGGAATGTTTGTATTTCTAAGGTACAAAGCCCTTTTTTGAAAAAAATAAGAATATGTATAAGAAAATGCCCACTAAAGGTGCGTATTTTTGGGCACTTTTCCAAGGTTAATATCGTAGCTAAGAATTTTTTTTTCAAAAAAATAGCCATGTACCTTAGAACTTCCATGTCTTATCTTTAAAAATTCAAAAATTGAGACAAAACAATGTCGTAATAAGTCCGTTATCTTGCAGCGCGCAACTCATGTTTTAGGTAAATTTTGTTGTCATGTTATAGAAGTTGCCTATATACAGCTGAATTTATTCTCGGCTGACGTGAAACAATTTACATCCAGAGAGAATAATGATACACTGAAAAAAATTATAGGTGGTCGAACAAGAAGTAATTTCGGGGGTAATTTTGGGCTAAATTTTATGTTTTCCTTTTTGGATTGTCTGTGCCAAAAACAGAATATCTAAGCGTTAATATTAAAAAGACGTAACTAGTAGTTGTGCTATTAACTCCGGGTTACCATACATTTTTCGGCTTAGACCGGGATGGTTTATAATGCGCCGCAGGGCAAAATGTTCAAGGCGCGTTCACCATTTTGTCAAAACGGGTGTTTTGGCTTTCAAAATTTCTTATTCATGTTAGGTAAGGATAAGAATTGAACGAAATCCAGTCGATTTGTTGCAATCAAAAATGGGCTATATTGAATTTTTTGTTTCGTATTTTATCGAAATGGGTTATTCTCTTGATAGTGAACAAAATATACTAAGGTAAATAGCTTATCGGTATTAGAGGCCCAAACTGGGTCACCGGGAACTTACGACAAATCCCAGGATGTATGGTAACCCTGGTATATTAACTCTTAGATCTAAAATTAAAGTTTAATTTGTCTTGGTAAAGGGTGATAGGTGCAATAAAATAAAGCCATTTATGAAGGTTCTTAGTGAGTAAAGAAACCAACTGTTGCATAATGAATCTATTTCTATTCGATTGTTTTATATTTTATGCTTATTATACAGGCTCTATATATTGTTTATATAGTGAGCTTCTGTCTAAACCTGTTAAAATTAAATTAATTTTAAAGGTGAAATGTGTTTATTATTTTATCCATGGTTTAACGATTTAAAAGTAGTTGTCAGGCACGAATTTGGCGTTGGTCACATGACATTTATCTGTTCATGTTATTGGCTCGCAGCTATAATTTGGTGCAGCGAGACTACTGTAACAATGCTTCTAAGAATCTAGGTAGGTAATAAATAAAAATTGGACAGTATGCCACGCAGAGTAATAAAATACAATTTTTTGTTAGGCATGGGCGTCCATAAAGAGGGCAGTTGCCCCTGTCTCTTGACCAAGGGGGAGGGGGGGGGGGGGGGGGTAAATATACTTTTTACTAACTTTTGTTAGGGGGAGTTTATGAAACGACTGCGACATTTTTTTTTGTAGGAATCACTTTTGATAGAAGTTCTTGAACACGCAAAGTTTTGTTTCTTTTGTAGCCACTTTTGAACGGTGGAGAAAGTGTAGAAAAGGCTGCGAAGTATTTTATTTTATAGAATTAACTTTTGAGAACCTAGACGTTTTTTTGGCTACCCCCTATCACTTTATGTTTATAAGAAACATTAATACCGTGATTCTGTATCGGATTGGCCCGACGATACGGTACTACCTCCTGTTGTTTCTGTGTTACTAAAAAAAAATCTAGGTACTTACTTTTTTTTCTTTTGAAGGTGCAGCGCAACTAATCGTCAAAAACATACCATTTTTAAAAAAAATTAATTATAATGGCACGGAACGCGACGGACAAAATACTGCGCGAGTTAGTAACCACAGTCAACAAATCCTGGAACCAGCGGGACTTATCTTTTGTTTTATAAATAAACATGGTAAAAAATTTGTAATATAAGAAAATTGTGATTGAAAAACTATTGACCTTACGAAGTATTTGATAACCAATGCTGAAAACCTTTAGTTTCAAGGTAGGCCTGTGCCTCCCAATTTTGAAAATTTGACAGTATATGCTAGTGCTGATGGGGGCGATCGGGCTAAAATATATTTATAATGGTGGCACTTCCCGTTATACCGGAAGTAAGTGTCAACTTGCTTATTTTAAATAGAATACTCTATATATTACTACATTTTTGCATTCTACGCAAGAATTTAGGCATATCTTGTATACCATGTCCTATACCTATGTCTAAGCGTTTTAGATATTTTTAATAGATTTTTTATAATATTTTGATAACTATTAATAGTGGGTGTTTAAACAATACGATTAAAAATTAAATTGAAAAACTGCAAAAAGACTAGATTTTCAAATGGAAATACACAAATGTTATAATTATTTCTTATTTAGCATTAAAAATAAGGGTAAGTTTATATATTCCAAAAAATTTTAGTTTTAGAAACATTGCCAACTTAATATTTTTATATGGCGATTTTGCTGCAGATTTTAAGTTTAGTTACTTTTAGTTGGCTATAACGGCGTTGAAAAACAATCAAATGCGAGAAAAATTTATGAAGCTGTCGCTTACCATTAAAACATCATTAATTGTCATGCCTGTGTGCTTAAATTGTACATACAAACGAAGATTATTTAAATTTATTTATTATTTATGGACAATGTGTTAAAGTTATATCAAGAACATGGGACACATTTGCCAATCGATATCCGCAAAACAGAAGCCATCACAATGTGTTATTAATAATGTTCAACATTTTTGGGATATACAAACTTACCCTTTTTTAATGCTAAACTAAAAGTAATTATAAAATTTGGGTGTTTCCCTTTAAAAATTTAAACTTTTTGCAGTTTTTTCAATTTTATTGTTTAAACACCCTGAATTATTAGTTATCAAAATATTATAAAAAATCTGATAAAGCAGGTCCTTTATAACAAGGAATCCCGCTTAAATTAAATAAATATAAGGCTTCTTTATAGAAAAAATTGATAATTATTTTAAGGCTTGCAAACGTCATTCTTAACAGAAAAATTCAAATATGTCAAAAACGCTTAGATATTTATAGGTATAGGCATACAGGGTAGGGACTTTAACTGGAATAAATTCGATATTATTAAACCTGCTGAAGTTGCGCCTACAAAATTTGGTATGTGGGGGTTTTGGAGCATGCGGAATTGGATTATGATGTCGGCGCAGTTGCCAGATTTCTCAGCTTTGCGCTACACGTAGTAATTTTGTTATTTTAAATAGAATGCTCTATTTATTTTTATTGCAGTGAATTGGTAGTGTCAAATTTAGTAAGATCTCAAATTTACAAAATTCTATCTTCACTAGTTTCTGAGCTATGGCAACACTAAAGTTCCCTTAAAAAGTACCGGGACGCTTGTCTACCTCCATAGTTACTAAGTTATTGACAAGATTCAAGAAAAGTTCTTGTCTTTTCAAAATGGCCTATTAAACTTAAACTTTAAAAATAGAAATTCTAATGGTACTTTTTAATGGAATTACAGTATTGCCATAGCTCAGCAATTAGTGAAGATAGAATTTTGTTAATTTGGCATCTTATTAAACTGGACACGCCCAATGCACTGCAATAAAAATAAATAGGGCATTCCATTTAAAATATTAAAATTACTACGTGTAGCGCAAAGCTGAGAAATCTGGCAACTGCGCCGACATTATAATTCATGCTTCAAAACCATACATACTATATTTTGTAGGCGTAACTTCAGCAGTTTTAATAATATCGAATTTATTCCAATTAAAGTCCCCACCCTGTACAAAATCTGCCTAGAATCTTACGTAGAATGCAAAAATGTAATAATATATAGGATGTTCTATTTAAAATAAACACGCTGACACTAGGGTTGCTAACCCTCCCGATTTAGTCGGGAGGCTCCCGCTTTTTTACTTAACCTTCCGCCTCCCACGCACTTAAACGAAACTCCCGCTTTTCCAATAACACGACGGACGCCTAATAACTGTACAGCTGCCTTAGAGAGGGGCGACCTTTTTTTTTTAGAAAGTACGTTTGATGATCGGAGGAAGAAATATAAAAGGCACGCCACAGCGTAAGGTCAACGGGGTATCGACATTTTTTTTTTTAGAAATCATCAATATAATTATTTTAAGCACCTCAAAAAAAACTTGTCCTCCAGGCACTATCCACTTCCCGCTTTTCAATTTTTAAAATCTGGCTACCCTAGCTGATACTAACTTCCGATGTAACCGGAACTACCACCATTATGAAATTTTTTTAGTCCGGTCGTCCCCATCAGCATTACCACGATGGCAAATTTTGAAAATTTTCCTCTGTATAGTTTTCCATATATAGTTCGAAGCGGTTTCCGGTGGAACACGAACACCCTGTTTGCAGGTGCTTTTATACCTATTATTAATTAACACTTCAAACTTTCTGCTCTACCTAATTTTATTTTTTGTAAATATTCTAATAATAAAATAAGACACAATTTAAAAGATATATCCGTATAACGATTAGGTACATTATTTTAACTAAGAATACAATAACAAGTACTTATTTTCCACAAAACAAATTTCTCGTCTCCGAAATAAAATCAACCAAAACTCATTAGCATAATAAAGAACCTACCGCCTTGCATCGTGGTTTCAGTGTGTGTCGACGTTTACGGAATATTTTTCACCACGTCATAAGCTCGCTAGTATGCCCACTTCGGGTGAAACTCTCTTGCAAATAAATTTCTTGCTGCACAAAGTTCCGCCTTAAGTTAATTTTTGTTAAAGATTTAATGAAGAAATGAGTAAACATTAAAATCTTATCTTGTTTTATATATAAGTAGCAGCCGACGACGTTTCGATTTATTAAAAATCTTTCTCTGCAAAAATAAATTCATGAATGTTCAAAAAGAGTAATTTTATATTACTTTTTTTTATTTATAAATTATCCATTATTCTATAAGATGACCAGGAGAAGCACTCTGTAAGAGAAATAGCCATAGCAAACATGTGCTAATTAAATACGATCGCTATCGCTATTATTCCTACAGAGTGCCACACCAGTTCCATCCGAAAGTTATATCTACATATTAAATTAGACCAAAAACATTGCGTTCTTTTGGTCCGAATCCTAGCCATATGTGCCAGAAAGTCATTTTTATATATAAAAAAATAATTTGAAATATTTTTTACGCGACTATTATGAACTATATATGAACTGTAATTATTTTTAGGATTTTTAATAGCTTTTTTCATTGAATTTTTTTTTGCTTAGTTTTTATGTAACTCGGGCCAAGGAGAATCGCAATTTAACAAGGGAAATTTTACCGCGGTCGATCCCACTTAATATTCTTGACAATAATTAAAGTACTGTCGCTTTCGCTGTAGTGATTGATTTTGGCAGTTCCACCTATCCAAACAAGAGAAAATTTATCTTGTCAAGCAAGACAGAAGGTTGATGATGCAGCCATTTTATTACCCAAATTTAAATGTCATTCGGTGAGAAGCTAATTATAATTTTCATTTAGGTCGCAAACCGAAAATATAAAGACTTTTTTCCAGATCTGACCTTTTGTCACCCTCGGAATCATTTATCTACCGCACAGAGGAATTTAGGGTCTCGCTATCTTAAATACAAAAAGTACCCATAATTTATTGTTAGAGGGGCATAATAACGCTTTAACATCGCGATTTAGCCGGAACTTTAAACCGTTTATGTTGAATAATTAATTATATACGAGCATGAGTTTGACGTTTAATTTATTAGCGCTATAAATTAATAATTTACCAGCATTAAAGCTGTATGTTCCTTTTTTTCGTTCCGTGAGCCTGTTATAAAAGAGTGTAACATACATTCCAGGAATGTTTTGAGTCTGGTCACGTCTGTCCATCATATAGTTATAATAATGATACCTTTCCCATGGCATGTTGTTTCTTAAATCAAAATAATACGTATAAATTTATTTGACTTTGTTTTGATGAATGGATAGCCTTATTTACATCTTAAGCACGTAATACTGATGTGGGGAAACAATAAGGCATTTTGTTCTTGGTAATTGGCAAATAATTGGATTTGAATTTAAGCAGGAAAATGATAAGCAGCAGGGGCGTCTCCTAGGTGGGTTAGAAGGGGTCCCCATTTATATTGCTACTAAGAAAATTAGAGTGTCTTTTTGGCTAACCAAGTTAACTACATATATCGATACAAAAATAATCTAATTTTCGCAAAGATTACATCAAACGAATTTTACTTAATTAAAAATAAAATGCCAGGCCACATAAAAATATGTGTTTACCATAAAACAACCCTTTTTAGAAAATAACGTTTTGTTTAATATTAATTTGAAAGTATTTTTAACGTAGTTTTTCTGAAAACTAGAATATTTTTTAAACTTTGTTCCAAACTTGTGTGTGGTGATAATTTTTTTAAAAATAATTTTATATAAAACTTGTAAAAGTTAGCATTTACATTTGTAAATCGTTCCTGATGAATAGACAATATTACAGAAATGGAAGCAGATTGCATGAATACGGTAAATTTCTTGGCAAAAAAATTCGAATTTCGCAATCAGACCGGCTATTCCGGGGCGGTAATCAAGCACCACCCGGTTGATGCTGAGTCCCACAGGCAGGACGAGCCACCGCAACCGTAGACAACTTGGACAATAATAAAGGCCTACGGCCCATAACCATGAAGGATTACGGACCCCCATCCGTAAGAACAATATATTAATCTATATACATAATATATATTAAACCAAAAGTTAATAATTGGTCCTTATTTTGGAGCTGCTACGTAACGTGATGATTCTTTTTTTAAATGAAAGGAATCATCTTTCGAATTGAGCCATCACTAAATGGCGATTTAAATGGATAGTTTTGTGGTATGTGAATCGTAGGAAGGATGTGTATGTGTATTTATTTAAGATTAAATGGCACGCCTGCAATAGATTCCAATAGCGGTGGACTTTTTAGCTTGTTTTAGTAAATCGATATTTTAAAATAAAATATTTTTCTGCAATTTGTTGTTATATCAGGATTTCCGGGTTTAAATCATCATACCCTGTATATCGTGTTGACCACTTCTTCTAAAGCATATACCATCTCTTCAACTGAAAATATTGTATCCCCTATAAGGACACATGTCACAATTACAGGAGTCCCACTTGGCAGCGCTAAAAAACAGACCCGATCTGGGACTCATTTCGTCATATCATGGCTCATGTACATAAACAGGGATGCAGAATTATGCCTTTTGTTATTTAAATAGCTGCACCACCGTTCCTTTCTTTTGTTAGAGCTTAGCCTCACTGATGAACCATGATATGGTAAAACGCGTCTAAGGATGGGTCTAATGAAATGAAAGTTTCCTTTCTTCTGAAGAAAACAAATTTTTGAAAAGAACACCCAACCGCTCGAAACATCATCTAAATAAGGATTTTTTTTAATTAATTAACCTTATTACCCAATAATTAAAAATGTTCATTGTGTTACATAATATTATGTTATATGACTTTACCCCCAAGTTATTACTAAAATTCCGTAACAACACAATATAATATGTCTCCCGTTTTTTAATTGTTTGTAATTTTCCAAGGCTTGCATAGAATTATAAAATTTTATAAAATCTTTTCCGGAATACATTTTTTCAATATTTAGGTAAACATGTTTTTTTTTAATAATAATAAATATATTTTTTTGTGCCAAAAATTAACAACGATAAATTATATTTAAAATAAAACGAATTTGCAAAATTTATGTTATTATTAAATACCCATTGGTGGCAGTTACATACCAGTGGGCACAAGAAAATGGGATTTTGATTACCAACGTGAGTTTTCCAATTTGACCCTAAGAAACTGTTTTTTTAAAGTAGAATAGTTTAATTTTTAACAATATTATTATCTCAGGGCGTAACGTAATTAGACCAACTTACATAAATTCAATAAAAAATTCTATACTACGAGCTTAAATTATTTGTCGTTTTCTTATCTAAAATCTTACAATTTCCCTTAATATAAACTAGCTCACGATGGACTGGCCCTAGTTCGTTGGACAATAATATCTCATTACGAAGGTCGACTTTCTGTCGGAGAATGAACACAATCACGCGATGCGGTAGAGATCATTATGACCCCCATTCACACGTTTCACAATTCTTCATCATTTGCGTATTTCACTTGTCATTTAGACGTATTGTCGTCCGGCAAAATGCCTAAATTTCAGCTTCGTCAACCGGGTAAAGCTTAAAAAGGGCCATTATGCAGTGTTAATTTTGCCTATTATTTTCTAGGCAGCTGTCTTGTAACCAACATTTTTAAACAAATTACTAATACAAATTCGATTCTCGTTAGTTTCAAGAAATTTATTTCTGGTTAATAGCACGTAACCTGACAGTACCTGACCGTGGATAAACTAACACATATTGTTAAGAGTTCATTACCGCATGTAAAATAAACCCACTTTTTGCCGTCCGTTGTCACAGAATTTCTCCGAAACTAGACATACAATTTACTTCAATTTTAATACACTGAAGGACTTATCCTCACCTACGTTTCTTATGTAGTAGATTTTGCTTTCATTTCCAAAATATACCATAATTGGGCCAACTTAAGGAATAATTTTTTTCCAAAAAAGCCCTAAATTTAAAATGTATTACAAGACAGCCAACGTTTGAACCTACGTTGATACCAAATTTGTACTTATTTAATCAAATATTAGAGGTAAAATAGGAAAGAATCTATTGATCTCGGTGTTCGTTAATGGTACAAACGTCAAAGATACAAAAATTACCCCAATAAACAAATATCTTGAAATAGATTCGATAGTCTCAGTCATTTTTAAGTAAACATGATACTACATAAAATAATTTTTGGTATGGATTAGTATTAAACATTGTAATTAATACTATATTTTATAGAAAGGCATACAATAAAATTATTAAGTATACCTATTAAATTTACTGATAATCTTTTCCGTGTCCATTTCTTATACACCTCCTACGAAATTTTGTTTTTTTATTAGATTAGTTCGTAGAAATATAATAAAGCAATTCAAATATTAAGAGTTATGGGAGATCATTTAACTTGCGTAATAACCTTTGCTACAGTTCTAATGGCTGTTTCGACATATCTCAAGCAGCTTTCCCGCCTTCATTTCAAGTCCAATTTAGGTTACACATACACACACATATATCTAATTAAACAAATGAAAGGTAGTGCTCTCTCGTAAAAGAAGATCGATAGTAGTAATCTCCATAACGAGTTTTCTTAATTAATTATTACGTTGCCATTTGTGCGCCAAGAAGGGTGGGGGGGGGGAGGTTACTTTTAAAGTTTGTGATATTTTCTTTAGTTCATTACTGCCGACTGTGTGATTAAAAAGTTTTGTTTTTATTTTTAAGTTAATTCAGTAGTGTACGTACCTACTTAGTATTGTGTTTTTAAAATGAATCCAATTAATGACATAGTTTGTAATTTGTTGAAAACTCCATTGAGTCGTTGGACAGATAAGGATAAGAGAGACGTTTTGTTACATGGATTTTTAGCCAATGTTTGTTTAAGTACCCGCACTATACCTAGCTCTTCACCATTTTTTAAGACCGCGAGCCGCCAATGACTTGGTCTGGGTCTATTTTCTTACAAAATATCAAATATCAGGCCTCTTTGAGTAAAAATGGACGAATTTTTCAAATCAGAATTTGTTTGTTTTTTTAGTTTGGCTTTATTAAATTTTCAGGGCCGTAATAAAATGAAGAAGATAATTTGAAATATGTGTTATCAGATGACAAAACGTTACAATTTTAAAATCTTGTACATTGTATTAAATTTCTAAAGCTTAGAAATCCCTAAAACTGTATTTAAAATTCCAGATCCGTATTTAAAAAAAATTGACTTGAGGTTGGTAACTAAAGAACAAAACGTCCGATTTGAAATCTAATAACGCCATCTTGTAGAACATTAAAAGCGGCTATAAAAAAGTGTTTTTTATTTTTTTCCCAAGTCAAAAATGAAAGCGTAAAAAATTAAAACCCAAAAATGGAAATTACGTTTTTTTTTCGGATATCTCCGAAAGCATTCTGAATAATTACAATCTTTTTTTACCAAATTATTACGCCGCAAAATTGCCTTATTTTAACCATCTTCGTATCTCTTACCGTTTTCGAGATCCCCTTACACGCACACGAACTTGTAGAACTCTGTATAGAAAAATGTCCTGCCTGTCGGAGTTAATACTTTTGGGAGAATATCAAAAATCATTGCAAAAAACTTGGATAAAAGAATCCTGAAAAGAATACACTGAACACTGTTTTAGAAGGTCTTTAGTCACTTAGTGGCGGTGCAAGTATGCAGATGTCTATATGAGAATTAATTAGAAAATATGAAGCAATGTCATGTGATCAAAGACGAATTTGACAGTTAGTTTCATTTAAGTAGCTGCATCACATTCACTTCTTTTGGCCTCCAAATTTCAAATTGTAAAAAGTGTATCCTCCAATGTTTATAATAAACCGGTGGTTTCATAATTTTTTATAATAGATAAATCACTTTTTTTAAAAGCGAGGTTTTATTTATCAAAAAGTTACTTAAAACTTGTATACAACATTTCTTATGAAGCAATAAATACAATGTAACATCTTAATAAATATCATTCTAATTCATATTTTTTTGTAAAAGGCTTTAATATGAATTTATCTTTATTTAATTAACCGTTGACACCCAACCAGTTCTGGAATAGACCGGTAATTTGTCTTACTAGTAATCTTGTTTACCGGCTACACCTCAAAACGCTTTTTGCGTTAATATTGCTAGAGATTACCATAATAAAGACTTTTTGCCATCATCAATATCCGAATTTCTAAAAGCAATAGTCAATAAAACTACAAGGGGTACTAGTAAAGTTTGCGTCCTTTTTTCTATCAGAAAAAAATTATTTCTGGCAATTTTAAACATAGGCATGAATATCTTTCAATTGTTTTTCGTCTGTAAAATGAGATCCCCTGAGCGTCGTTTTCTAAATCAACTAGCTTACATCGCTCAATATGTTTTCTCGTCTAGTCTCGCAATTTGTCATTTACGCAATATAATTTTAATTTTTGATTTTTTTTTTGGGGTTGGTTAATAAATATCACATAAATAAATATGTGCTTAACAAATTTTCATATAAAAGATAATATAGACGTTTACGAAGAGATACAGTAATAATTATTTCAAACTGTAATATTCATATTCCATTTTCAACATAGGAAATTAAAAAACTACTAATTTGTCATTACTTCACATTTACGTAAACTAAGAGAGCTGTCATAAATATAGGCACTCTGATTTCCATTAGATAACAAATAATAATAATAAACTTTTGTAATTCAGACAGCAAAGGTCTTATTATACTTTCAAAAACTAATCCCATGTTAACAAAACGTTTTAGTCAAAGACAATTAAAGCAATTAAGGACACAGGTAACCATGCGAATGGACAAATTAATACGACAAGAAACAGAAGTGATTAAGCACCTCATTTGACAGTCAATATGGAATTGCCGGCAGTTGAACAATGTCTAATAATAGTGGTACAAGTTGCCCAATGCGGATATAAGCTAGACCTCCTACACTGTCTGACAAGAAATGGTTTTGTATATGGCGAATGTAGAAGGCAATTTGTGAAATTCATCGTTTTGAACACACTCGTTAGATACAGGCATTTGTCGATTAAAATGTAAGTAAGTTTTTGTAAATCTGGCTGAAAAGTAAGGGTTTTATACTTTTTTTAATACTAATTTTTTATTGTCAGTAGACTGTCCTATATTTAATTAGGCACACATTTTCATAACCGTTTTTTATATCCTACAAATAGCGTTATTAGTTTCCAAATGTGACTTTTTGTTCATGAAGTACCACCGTCAGGTAAATTTTTTTTAAAACGGACTGGGAATTTGATATACGGTTTTAGGGACTTCTACGCTTTAGATATTTAAAATAAAAAGGCGAAGAGAACACTGATGCATTGCAAACAGAGCTGGGGAAAGCACTCGAAAAAAGTATTTTAAGCACCAAGTCCTTTGGAAAAGTAATTGCCAGCGTCAAGCACCAAGCACTTTGGAAATTCTAAGTTCTGGCAAGCACTTTAAATGGCTTGAAATTCGAAATTCAATTACCAATTACAAAACTATTTTTATAAAAGGTTTAAATTACCAATTACCGGGAACTGTATTTTAAAAGTGATTGCACTGTGCTAGAAGCACTGTGCTTATAGCAGCGGCGGCGCCAGGGGGGGGCCAGGGTGGGCACTGGCCCACCCTAGAAACATGAGTGCCCACCCTGGTGCCCCCCCCAAAATTGATGGATTGGTTTTGTAATGAAATTTAATCGGGGGAAGAGGGACTTAGCTATGAAAGTGTTGATGAGTGGTTGTATGGTATTTTGAAGAAAACGATAACCTTTTTGTCTGTCGCTGTTTATCGCGTTCTAGAGCGGCGGGAGGCCCGCGACCTTTTTTTTTTTAGAAGTCACTTTTGATGTGCCCACTCAAAAATCATCGGGCCCATTTGTGCCCTCCCATCCCAAAAATGCTGGCGCCGCCGCTGGCTTATAGCACTTTTTCAAGCACTTTCGAGGCAATTACTGCCCAGCTCTGATTACAAATTCAAGTATTGCAAAAAAAATAGTTATTAGCCAGCAAAACTCCGCTATTCCAATTTTCAAACGACAATATCTTGAAAATAACCTGAATTTCGGTTCGCTAGAAAGAATAATATTTACCGCTGAATATAAAACAGGTTTCTTCCAAATTTTTTGTGTAGTTTCAAAAAATTCTCATTTGAAATACCGTTTAGCGAGATTTTGGTAGTTGGCAAAAACAAGCTTTTATGCACAATTGATATTTTGCGATACTCTTTTTTACCAGTTAAGGTATAAATATCCTGTGCTTTAATAATACATACAAGGAAAAGATAAATGTATTATGCTATATTAATAAAATACCATGTTCGCTATTCGCTAAGCGTTTTGACAATTAGCGCTTAATTTCCACTAAAATGTCCCTTGGCCATTTCATCTACAGACAGAGCCGTAGAGAAGGTAAAATTATAATCACGTTTAACATTTTCACGCTTTGGAGCGCTAGTTTAATTTGAAGCAAGAGTTTGGGACGAAGTTAGAAATTTATAAACAATTATGGAGCCAGAAGATGACCGCAAGGCCGACGATATTAGCTCGGCGACACAAAGTTGTGGTAAAATGATTTCGAGCAATGGTTATCCGCTATTACGGGTAATCCTGTTAGGGTTTTGGTCTAACACGGAAGTAAAATACGTTTTCCGGACTGGAAAATGGAGTTTATATTTAGTTTACTTACACGCAACTAGTTCTGTATAGTATTTCAAAGAAGAATAAGAGAAAAGTAATTATTTTTATTACTTGTTGGTTGGATAGCTAAGATTGGCCAATATGGGCACGATATTCCGCCGCCAGTGATGAGTGTGAAAATCGTCACAGTTATTTTTGAGTTATATTTAAGTCCATCATCATAAGAATCAATTCAAAATAGAAAAAGTCATTTATTATTCTTCATCCAGCAAAATCCACATGCATATAAAAGCTATTTAGTTGGTGTTCAATGTTTAGGATTAATTCACTTTAATTGACATTGGCCAAATAACGTAATCAAATTCTCTAACTAGCTTGCAGGTAATACCAATCAGTTCATTTAGTTTGTTAAATGTGTGTGTGCTCTAATTGCGTGCCTGCCAATTTACTATGTTGCTGTTGCTATCTTTAAATAAATATTTTGTAATTAACCTTTTATATTAATAAAGTTTAGTTGATTTTAGCAATGGTGTTTTTTATAAGAATAACATTTGGTACACATAGCAAGTAAACGCAGATGTGCCTCAACAAGGAACCGCTTTTGGTCCCATCATGTAGGTATTTTATATAATATGTGAATCTGTCATCAACAGAACAAGTGATTGTGCGTATTATTTATAGAAGTTATTGAAATCGTTTTTTTAACCTCATTAAACAAAAACAATGAGCCAGTGGCGGATAGAGGGGGGGGGTAGTTTCGCCCCCCCCCCCCCCTGGGCCTCACCAAATGGGTGTTTTTTTACCTTGAGCCTTAAAAATTGTAGGGCGTGTGAAGGGTCAGAAGTTTTTTTAGATGTCACGTTCGAGATTAGGAAGATTTTTAGAGCCGGGATAAGCTCTTTTTTTTTAGAAGTTATTTTTTTTTTTTTAATTCGCCCCCCCCCCTCAACAAAATCATGGATGCGCTACTGCAATGAGCACAATGTCCGATACCTATACCAATTAGAGTTTTTTAAAAACTGTTTTGCGTGAGGTTTATTTGGCTTTTAAAATAATATAGGAGTTTGCATATTTTGGTATTATTTATTTAAACGGTTCTCATACGCTTTTCTATTTTGAGGCTGTTGTCTCTGTGCTTTTGCTTTAAAATTGATTTTCTTAAAAAATATTTAAGTATACTCTATAAGTCCAAAATTTCTGTCTGTAACTATCAGTATCAACCGAGGAATATGAGTAACGCTGAATTGCCACATTTATTTTATTCGCGCCAAAAATCGTAGTACAAGTTCATCAGAATTTCCAGGCTATTTTAAATACATTCAGCTGATTGTTGTTCGGCGCTTTCGATGTGTGACATTGTACTATAAAGTGGACGAGCAAAATTTATAAATTATAAGGCGAAAATAATAATAAATTTTTTCTATTCCAACATGGATATTTGCTGTTTTCTTTACACTTAAGTGACGAAAAGTAGGCTATTCCAGTTAACTGTACAGCGAAATTTTATATTCATTACTGTCAGTGCTACATAGTGTTGCAAGCTTTAAAAATAAAATTTCCCCTTTTTGGAGAAAAATTCTACGAATGCACACAACACTGAAAAAGTCATTTTTAGCAGATCACAACCTCAAGTGATCCTAAAGAATATACTACGAATATAAAAATGCGCGTAAAAATCTCTCTGTGCATTGGATCTTTATTTCTCACGAATCCGAAAATTCTCCATTAGTTGACAACATTGTTTTAAAAATTAGATTCCTTTGTGGCGTCCTTATTAAATACTGACAAATCACAGTTTAATATATTTACTGAGGCTCCACCTTTGTTTTCAAGACACTAAATTATAAAGTTTTAATATATGTAGTACAATATGTTATTAACTTATTCAATATAACAAAATATATACGCATCTATAATAGTTTTACCCTTAAAGCAATCTGCTGAATGTGCATAGAAAATTAATTTCATGTAGCATTAATATTGAATTGGTTTTACCATAATTTCTAACATGATCAGTTGGCCGAAACGGCAAAAGACGAACTTTGAATCCAATGTTCGTAAGTTCAAGCCCGGTAGCATGCAAGCTTTTTAAACATTTTTAACATAAGGTTCAGTATTCACCTGAAGACGACTGGAGATGCTTACCAGTTGAAACGTAGTGATTCTAAACAAATAAAGACAATGCAAGTCCAAAACTCTACTGCCGATAAGGTTCGTAAGTTCAACTCGAGTGGATTGTCCATATCGCACTCGGAAAGAATTTAGTTTCTCGTGAGTTATAGACATCATGTTTACTCTTGTTGTACAAACTATACTATTATTGTGCCACTTCGTTATCTTTTCGGTAGTGCATGACTCGAAGTATAATAGCCAACTAAAAAATCTATGTAACCAAACAAAGAGTTCCATAATACTAAGATTTAACTACTTAAAAGACAGAATTTATCTAAATGTTGGCAAAATCTATTTTAAACCTCGGCCCAGCACTGATAATGTAGCCTAGCGCTAATTCTCTTTCCCCTCTGAAGTTATCGCAATATTTTACACATTCTATTATGCTATCTTGCCGCGCACTTCCTTGGTTTTATGTTCTCTTAGGCTAGATAGAGTCTAATTCGGCTTTATGTGTTATGGGAATAAAGGATTTAGTTATGTATGTTGGTGATTTATGTAAATGGGCTTATGGTAATTATTTACGGAAATAAATTAGTTTGTACTACGACGAATGGAACGCAGAAACTAGAGAATAAGAGCGGATATTTTCTTGGCAGTAAGTCTTTTTAATGATATCAGATACAACAAAAAATTATGGCTAGCTAACTTCGCAGTCCTGTTGGCTGTTAAGTTCCTAAAATAGCATCATTTTCTTTTGAAACCCAAATAATAGAACATTATTAAAACACAGCTCCGATATAGGTTTATCCATATGAAAATTCTATCTCCAATATCTGCAGAGTCAAAATTTAAAAAGGATTCGGCGGAACGCAATGTTTTCGGTCAAAATTAATATACGGGGTGTCCGACCTGAAATCGCCTCGATCTATATAATATAAAAAGTAAACTTTTAAATATTTGACAGTATGCTAATGTTGATGGGGGAAACCGGGCTAAAATATTTTCAATATGGTGGCACTTCCGGTTATACCGGAAGTGAGTGTCAACGTGCTTATTTTAAAGGGAACACTCTATATATTACAACGTTTTTAGATTTTATTTTAGGTAGATTTCGTATACCATTTTCTATAGCTAAGTCTAAGCGAGATTGCCATAATATTTAAGTTTTTATGTCAAAAATTACATTTGCAAGCCTTAAAATAATTATCAATTTTTCTTATTTTAGTATAGAGGTCTTTATTATTTAATTTGAGATGTATTCCTAATTGATATAGACCTGATTTAATAGATCTTTAATAATATTTTAATAACTGTTAATATAGGGTGTTCAAATAATAAAATTAAAAATGAAATTAAAGAAACTGCAAAAAATCTACATTTTCAAATGGAAACCCCCCAAATTTTATAATTATTTCGCATTAACCATTAAAAGTAAGGGTAGATTCTATAAGGTTATCTATTCTGAACATTTTTAGTTCTCGAGATATTGCCAATTTAATATTTATAGATGGCGATATTGCTGCGGTTTTTAAGTGCTACGGAAAACAGTCAAATGCTAAAGAAACATTATCATACTGTCATATTTTCAAAATTTTCCTACATATATTTTTCCATATATAGATCGAGGCAGTTCTTGATGGGACTCGCTGTAAATATAATTTCGCATGGAGTTGAAGAAGAATTTATAATGGATTTGGATGCGCTTACGATATTAGGTATTTGGAAGAAGGTAAAACTTTTTATAAAGAATAACTTTTAATAAAATAAAAGTTAATAATTAAAAAGTTTTCTATTTGTCAAGTACAAATCTACACACGCTTTATTATTTTTTTCAAATCTTCGGTTAACCATCATACATGGATTATTATTAAATGTTCATCTTCCAGTATAATAAGACGCTCGTAAAATTGAAGGTGTAAATCAGTCAAAGACAGACGAACACATTTTAATATCCCCTTGACCAATGTTACCCCGAGCAAGTCCATTGTTCTACATTCATATCTCATTAACGACTATTATCATCCAGCTGGCGCTTGTAACAAATTTTTAACTATCGCGTCAGGGATTCAGCTCATGTTTCCCATTAGGAACACCGTTTTCCAATTTCAAAATCCAAATATTAGAGAGCCGAAGTTGGACGACGAGGTGCGTGCTATGCCATGGTAGAGGTCGCGGCGATCGGGGACGATATATTAATTTAATCAAGTTTCCGCATCGGTTTGATATGGGAATCCTATTATGCTGTACATGGACATTCAATTAGTAAAACCCAGGTATTTCATTAGCGCAGTTAATGAAGTGACGTCATAGTGTTGCGGCGCGCTGGCCTAGGTGATTATCAATCATCTTGGTGTGATGGTCGAGCCGAGAGAAGGGTCGGCCTCACGATGGGCCGTAAATAACGAAATCTGCGCAAATATTAGTTTTTTTAGGAAACTGAAATTGATTCAGAATTCGAATAGTTCTGTTTAAGTAACTGGCTTTTCCTAACATCGTTTCAGTCAAGTTTTACTATTAAATCGTCGCTGTCATTACAAAAAAGGACTAACTCGATTTTTACTAATTTACTTTTTCACAGTGTCATAAATAAATCAATATAGAATAATGAGACATATCAATTTTTATTCAAATTATGCTACTTACCTATAATTAAATCAAGTTAGCTCCGTGAAAAATAACCAATTATGGCGACCATGGGCATTATGATGATGCTGTAAGATGAACTTGGTGTAATATTGCGATATGACAGGCATTCACATGATTTTATAATAACATGTATATAATTCGGTTTCGCCAAAAATCGAGACAGGTTCCTTCGTAATAACAGTGATTATCACCAAAATGAGGTTAATGTAGATTTATTACTAACACTAGAATTGATATATTTATATTAAATGGAATAATGAAAATACACTTAACGTGTCTAGGTGGAGGGGGGGGGGGGACCCTTGGGTATCCTATAGAAACACTCCACACTTTATACAACAGAAAAGTTAGGTAAGTACCTCTAAAACCACACCGACGACAATGGGGAAAATTTACTTGTCCTTTTAAACTGTAGTACTTTACGCTGTAATCGGATTTAAACGAGGACAAAATACACCGAATTTTTTTTTTCTACATTTAATTAAAGTTTGCCATTTTACCAGATTTTAGGTTAAAATTACGTCGGCGTCGAGTCGTTTGATACATTTAACTCTTGGCCCACTGTGCGCCTTTTCCTTGCCACTTTTACAAACCTGACCCTGGCATCATGCTGGGCGATTTAAAGACGATAGCGCGGTTGCCAAGTGAAAATAATTTATCAACATAATGTATGTAATGATAATGATCCATATTATTTTGAAAATATCTCTATCCTTATTCTTTGTTGGTGGTATGGTTGAAATATTTAATATTTGCTATTTTGTTATCTTGTCAGTCTATCTTTATTAATTAGGCTAATTATTCAGTTTTAGTGCGATTTAGATAATAATTGTCACTAGCATTTTTATAATGTATAATATAATTGAATAAAAAAATGTATACCTGTCATTTTTAGCCAATAACCAGACGCGGTTTTTTTAACATGTTGCTATGGTACCTATACCTGAATTTATTAAAAATATTACTTATCCATGAGTACCTAGCTATGTGAATAATAGGTAAAAATGTCATTGGTCATAAACACACCGTATATATTTATTCGACCTTAATAAATACATTCTTTTTCCATAGCCAATGTTAAAACTACTCAAAAGAGTAGCACTTTAACACTGATACTTTAACAGCATTAAGATGAATTATTAATATTATTTATTTAGGACTTTATACTTTAAGTACTTAACTAAATTAAATCATTACTATTTGTTTTTGATGGTCATAGTTTGGCTATGGCCTCTGACGACTCAGAACGAATATCAGAAGATAACCAATAATTAGAAAAGAAGATTGTTTAGCGGCAGGCGAACAAAGTAGTGCATCTATCTTTTGTATTGAGTACACAGGGACGCCAAAGGTAATGGGTTCCCTGGGGCACAGGTAGACAATGACAGGCTGTTTCGTTCTTATTAGAACTCATCAGAAAGCCATAACCTGTAAGCGACCCCCAGTACAGCGAGACTATGCTTTCAAGGCATTTTTAAGAAATAAAAACGCGATGAAAACCCAGTAACGCCATCTATAGGAATCAACTCAATTCAAAAGATAGTCGTGACGAAGCAACAATAAACCAAATACGTTAGGCCAACACACCAGTATAGGCAATATTTATCGCATCCCCCAATTTTTCTACGGATTTGTAGATTCAAATAAGTTCGCGCTGCAGTATACCCACTGTGCGCTGCCAACCCGTAATACAATGCCGTGTTTTTAAAATAAAGTAGTAGAGTTTAGTGTCCGTATAATTAAATAGATAAGAAGGTTTTTTAGCGGCAGGCGGACAAAGTAGTCTACTACTTTATAACCATTAATCTTTTTCACTCATTTATTTTTCCAAAAACCGCACTGAACGACACTACGGAAGAAATAAATGTTGACACCCCAATGTCAACTAGAGGAAGAAAAGTTCACCCAAATTTAAAATTTGCCTTAAATAATTTTCTAAATTGTTCTTCATACTAAAAGCACAAAAATGTCTTTATTTGAGCAATGGAAAAATAACAAACACGACGATAAAATCACATTATCGTCTCTCGAACATAGTTCACCCTCAATTTTATCGTTTATGAATTAACCTTCTTTGGTCGACGATAAAATAACATATTATCATGTTGTATAAAAAACAATTAACTAATTTTTTTTTCATCCTTGGCGACAATTATTTTTCTCTAGTGGTATAAATATTGTACAATTATATACCATAAGTAAAATATTATTTAATATATTTATATAGGTATTTAAACCCTATTTTACTAGAGCCCAGGAAATGTCTATATGCGACATTTTTGGAAAGAGAAACAAAACATTATGACAAATGAAACGCTACTGAAACTTGTCAGCGAAAAACGTCCAAATATTGATCACGGCCACAGTTACCTAAGCATACGACCCCCTTGTAAAATTGACCACACCAAGCCGCCACTCTTTCTAGGTGATTCATGCTACTCTTAAGAAATCTTCTAATTTCATTTGCCAAAGCATAACGCCATTAAAAATTATAAATAAATTTGGGACATGCCTCAGAATGACCAGAACACCTTTGCCATGTAGTGTTTACATCGGCAACATAGCATCAGATGTTCCTTTCCTGACCCCTCTTCGTTCCGAACTTGATGAACGTCGGCAATGTCACTTTTCTCCGACTAGGCCGTTTCTCATGACACGAACTGGATTCCACGGCACGTCATCTCGCGAATGCATTTCGCATTATTTTTAGCTCATTTGGATAGCCGATATGCAATCTACAGAAATTGTAAATAGTTTCAATGAAAATATACATATTATACGAGGATACGAAAGCTTAATTTGCGTTATCAAAAATGCAAATAGCAGATAATTAGATGATGGACTTGATAGAGAAATTGGAGATTGCACCGCTGCAATAAACAAATTATAGTATTATGCAAAGAGATACAATGTTATTACTTATAATAAGATGAAGATATTTTATAGTTGACTGGTTTTATTAACAGGATGGTTGTTAGAAAACTGCAGCTCCAAAAGAAGAATTTTTACCACTTACACAACACATTCGTATTATTTTTAGCAGAATTGGTTGGAGATATATAATCTAACAGAATTATATTGATGCATAGAATAGTAATTCGTTGTCCGATGTTGAATTTGATAGAGATATTGGAGGTTGCAGCGTTAAGCAAATAATAGCAAGATGCAGCATGTTGATTAAAAGATGATATTTTGTCATGAATGTTGTCGTGCGATCCATGAAAGTTCGTTTAGTTTTTGGGAGTGTTTACGTATTGCCATAGAAGAAGGCAATAAAAATTAGTGCTAACTTATATCTTGATATCTTTTAGTAAATTTCGTAGATTTAGGAGTTTTTGAATTATTATAAATAAAATGCGCGAGTGGAAAATATTAAATAGGGATGATGGCCCTTTAACATAATTAAAACAATATTTATTACCATCAGTTTTTGTCTACCAAAAAATGGAAAACCGATTTTTCAAATTATGCCAATCCCAACAAGCTTTCTATCACGTTTATCTCTAAAAGGTATAAATTTACGTTTTTAAACGCATTTCATATTGACAAATCTATAATTATACCTACCTCGTATAAAACTGATTGCGTTACCTATATTTAGGAATAATTTGCTTTAGTTGACATTGGCCAAATAACGTAATCAAATTTCCTAACTAGTTCGCAGGTAATACAAATCAGTTCATTTAATTTGTCAAACATGTATTTACACTAATTGCGAGGCTGTCCATTTACTGGATATCTGCTATCTTGTAATTGAAGTTTGGCAACTATCAATCCTTCTCTTTTAAATATGTCTGTGAATTAAGGCAACGTCCTACGTAGGCAACTACGTTCGCGACGTGAGCAATGCTACCAAGTTTGCTAATGCCATTTATATCACAATCAAAGCTGCCCGGTTAGATACTCTTGTATATTTAAGACGCAAAGCTTATATTTTGTCTTTAGGGTTGTCAGTCACCTAGCTGGTTTTTAACCAGTCTGGCTGGTTTTCTTACCATTTTCAACCGACGCGTCATTTGGAAAAACTACTCGGAGCAATAATGAAGACACTACCAAAAGGTCTGTTATATATTGATTTACCGGTATTTATTATTTATTGTTTGTTTATGCGTTTATATATCAGGATGGCACTATAATCACAAAATTTCAACCTAATGTTCGGGGATTCAATCAAGTTTTATCCCTTGTAAATGACACGGTGTTGCAGTCTTATTTTTAAGTTTAGCTAATTTGTACGTTTCTTGTGGTTAAAATTTTTTAAAGGGTGTTATTTATTTTCAGGAATATTTACAAAATTCAAAATTTGTTCGTAGTATGTTTGCAACAAACATTTCGAAAGGCCAAACAGGCCGTTAAATTCTTATTGTTTCAAAACAACTTGAATTGTTAACGTTTTCTACAATTTACAAAACTTTTCCTATCTATGCTGTTCTTCCCAGAAACCTTTAAACTTTTTGTCCACTATTTCTTCAAACCAATTTAAACATCACAACGTATACGCAAACTAGTTACTATAATACAACATGTATGGAGAAGATAAACAAACCTGTTGCTTATTCCCTACTCAGAATACTCTTTAAATAATCTAGTAACTTAATGTCCTTTTACAGTCTAAACACTCTAGAGACCGGTTCATTATGCATTAAGTCGAGATAAAAAACGAGTGGGTGACGCTTCGTCTCAATCGAAACACATTCACTTCACACCTTCACACAGTTCACGTTCTACTGCCTCGATAGGCACTTCATTTGCATCTGCTCAACAACCCAAATGTCTTTATTCGAAGTTCTTGAAAATAATGAGATATTTCATGGTATGGTATGTATCTACCAGGTATATTTTAGTTTAAAAGTAAATGTTTGTTTCGTTTTACAGCTGCCATTTCGTTTTTTCAGGCATTAGATCTGAATTCTGTGTCGCTTCTTTATTTTTAAAACCATTTACCATTAAAACCGCGCCAAAGGCGTATAACAAAAAGCGAAACATTTTTGGGTGCCACGCCCTCTTTTGAATCATAGTGCTTGGTTTTCAAGTGAAAAAAATAAAAAAACACAACACAAAATCCTCAAGAAAAGCACAAAAACAAACCCGGTAATAATTGAAGTGCTTTATAAGTATATCTCCGAGGGGGGGGGGGGGGCATGGCCCCCCCGGACCCCCCCTGGCTACGTGCCTGCACTAGATATTAGGGAATTATTGGAAACCCTATAAGGTAAAGGTCTTATTATGGTCATTTTTAAAATGACAGCTAAGCATGCGCACTAAAAAAACTTTAATATGGGAACCATAATAAAATACTGCCTTCCTCTATTTACGACTAGTTACCGTAAGTAAAATAACGTTTCCTTATTTCCCTTATTCCAAAAGCCAAACGTCAAAAAACAGATGGTTGCATTATAATCTTATAATTGGTGAACTTTATGTTTTGTGTCGGTTATTTTTTAAAATACAATCACTTAACAAAGGTACCAAACAGAATTCAGAACACAAAAATAAATAGTAAAAACGAAAGCATTCCAATAAGTCTTTTTTTTAGAGAAATAAGGTAAATACCTTATTAAAATAGGGCGTTCCCTTATTAGTACTGACGTAAAAATGATCTTTTCAATAATTCCCTAATGTCGCCGCGTAGTACAACATCCTTCTGACAAAACGGTATTCTTTGAACGATACATTTATATTATACTACCGGGATTCACAAGAAATTACCTGTAAAAATGTGCTTTATAACTATAGCGAATTTACAATTTTTAGGTAATGGTTGGTCAAAAAAGTTAATTGTTAACATGAAATAGCGATTATTTTGTCGCAAAATCATATTTATGTACATTGGCATGCATTTTTTAGTGTGTAGCTTGTAAACTATAATTAAGGTAAAAAACACTAATTCCAGTTTAGTTTTCACCATTTAAAAAATTTGTTGCTATGTTCTTTTAATACACTCATGTTTTTTTCAATAATTTATTTTCATCCAATCAGCTAAACATGATTTTTATATTGAACGTTCATCCCAATTAGTGCATCCGAACTCCTGACGACCGAAAATAAACTGCAGTGTAAATAAAATTAAAACTTTTTTCATTTTACCGATCACACCCCCACGAAAATTAATTGCGTATGCATCGTTTATCAAATAGACGTTTTTTTCGTCCAATTTGCGTCCCATATGCGAAATTTTTTAATTTAAACTAGTTGTATTTGCGTCCGAGTACAAATTGGCAACCGACAGCAATTTTTGATGAAACTGAACGGCCGGTTCATCAGTTTTAACGACTAGTAGTCTAGTTTATTTTATTTATTTAGTTCATATTATTGAAAAAAAGCGATCCTTTTGTGGCAGTATTACTTTTAATTAATGAACCAGGAGCCATTAAAATATATATTTTTTTAAATCCTGACAGTGCTTCTTTATTGAAAAAGAATTAGCCTTGTTACTAAATTTTGAGTTTAACCCTATGATGATGATGTGTCTTCTGCAAACAAGTTTATGAAGTCCAGCCCCTCCACGTAATTTATGTCTGTGGTATTAGATAAATAATATATTCGAATTATAGTTATCCTTGAAAGTGAGTCCTACGTTAAAGCAAACGATCTATGTCTAAAAGATAATATTTAATTTTGAATTAAAAATGCACACATTGTTTCCATTACATGTTAGCAATTGGTATAAAAATGTGAGAAGTGAGAAAATAACTACAGGAAGTAGATTCATAACTCGTGCAAACTGCATGGGTTAGTCATAACAAGCCGGCACTATTTTCACCTTTTCTGATCTTTACGACCCAGAGATTTATGGCGGCGAGCGAGCTCTTTTAGAAGGAGCTTCATTATATTCCTAATTACAACTAGCAAATTGTTCTGGTTCGTGTTACATAATTTATTGTGTATTGCTTGCACCTAACTTTATCTTGTAGAATTTCTTTGCCTACGGTGATTGCTTTAAAATTAGGCGTGTATATGATGCTTAGCGATCTGATATGAAGATAGACAGAAACAGTTTTGCTGTCGGTAAGAAAATGCATTAAAAGTTTTTTGTCTTCATCTTTACTGTAACTTGATTACAAGTAGTTGATGTTTTAATAAGAAATTATCATGTAGCACATGACTTTATTTCATATTTGGCAGATTGTTTAATTATACATACAATACAACAAAAAATATTTGATCAACAAATCGAAGGTTCATTAGGGTAAGTCGACTTTTGCAGATGATTTTGGTGTTGTTTCGGTTATTGATAAAAATACGGGAATCTAATCCACAATAAAGACTGGTTTAGATGACGAAATTTTAAAAATCTACAAGTTGAACTTAAAATAATAAACAGCATTTTCCACTGCAGCAAATAGGAACAAGAACATTTTATTTCAGCTTTGGTTAATTCAGTTTCAAAAATCTAGTATTTAATTAATTATTTTTAAGATATATCTATATACGCCTGTGATTAAGTAACAAAACTGAAAATAGTGTACTGACTACAATTTAAAAAACTAACGTTGTCGGGCGGTTCAGGGCAGCACTTGACGCCTGGGCCAAACTTTATAAAATTGTGGGGGCTAGACAAGAATATTGCACTAATACGATATTATTTATTAATCATCAACGTAATACACCAATTTTTTAAAACTGCGGTGCTATTTTTATATGGTTAAGCAAATGTCAAATTCTATGATTGCTTTAAAAAACTATTACCGTACATGCACAAGTTTTGCAATTGGAGACAAAATGACACTTGGTAGGTTTCTTGTAATAATGTTCATATTAAGTTAAATATTTTTATTTATTTCTACTATCATTTTGTGAGATCATTTTGCTCTAACTGTACAATAGAGAAACTTCATCTGCAGTAGGAAATTTGTATGTTATAATCCTTTATTCCTATTTCTTTCTTGTAGTATGATACATATCACATATTAAACTCAGCAATCATGGGCATGCGTAAGGGGGAGAGGGTTGCAAGGAGAAACATTATTTGGTGCCAAGGGGCCGAGCAAATGTAACGGTGGTTACTAGAGTATTCCTTCTCTTCATTATGTGGATTATTTAAATGTACGTGTATAAATTAAAAGTTGTTTTGTACATTATTTAAAACAATCATTCGTCGATAAATATTGAACCATCTGAGATGATACACTGGGTCATATTTATAAAACAAAAGGATATGCAAATATGAAGGATTTCCGATATATTTTGCATAAGCAAATCCTTTTGTTTTATAAATACGGCCCAATGGTGCAGAATAGGTGTCCGATTCACGCGTTGTTGATGAAGTATATTGCTAAAACTTAACTTTTATCCCAATATATAAATAATGCTTCATAAATAATTATAAAAATATTTCTATTTAACCCTACAATTGATTTTTTCCAATTATTTTATTAACCGTTGGTAGTATTTACACAACCAAACACCTTGCTACCCTTTCTCGTTGCCCTTGGGCTTTTTTTTCTTATCTTTTTGGGTTTTCCACCGCTGCTGTAGGACTTTTTAGGGAGCGAAATGCAAATGAACGTCCAATTCGCAGACACGCGAGCGTAGAAAATGAAAATGCGTGCGAGGGGCAAAGGGAAGAGTTTATTAATTAAGCGGGGGCTAATCGAGACCACTGGAACAAGTCGACGTTCATATATGAAGGAAGATGAGGGTGATTTAGGGCCTACTATGCAATAAACACTCTGGCATATAAATAAAAATTATTTAAAATTATTTTAAAATACTCGGGTCCATGATAATATTCTTTTTCATATCCCAATTCATACGTCGAACTAAATATACTACTGAAGTATAACCGGATGAAGCCAAATACTCTAAAACATACTTTACCAATAGTAATTTTTATTAGTATTTTTTATTAAAATCATTTTTTGGACCTCTTCATTAATGAGTAAGCTTGGCTTAATGGTTGCAGCAGCAAATGGGTAACGCAGTAAAGTGAAATAAATTAAATGTCCTTACGCTTTATATAATAATATTAAGTAAAGAGTCGAGTACTAGATTTTGCATAGAACTGCTATGTTGGTTTCGGTTAATCACCTACGGTAGACAAGGGTTATATCATAATTATTCTCAAGACATGCGCCGATGAACTTACACCAGTATTTTGTAGACTTTTCAACTTATCCTACAAAAAAGGAATATTTCCATCCTGCTGGAAGTCGGCGCGTGTCCAGCCCATTCCAAAGAAAGGTAAAAAGACCCTGCCAAGCAACTACCGACCCGTCGCATTGCTTTCAGTAATTTCAAAAGTAATGGAGAAAGCTATTAACCAACAACTCCTAAAGTATCTGGAAGGGCATAACATTATCAGCGACCATCAATACGGGTTTCGTAAGTCCAGATCAACAGGTGACCTTCTGGCATATGTTACCCATCTTTGGAGCAACACCATCGAACATCATGGAGAATCCCGGGCTGTTGCACTGGACATCTCTAGGGCTTTTGATCGTGTTTGGCACGATGGACTTCTAAGTAAATTGCGATCCTACGGTATGCCTAATGGATTTTGTTTATGGTTAACCAGCTTCCTTAAGAACCGTTCTCTGCAAGTGGCGGTTGACGGGTTTCTCTCAGACACCTTCACCATCAATGCCGGTGTTCCTCAATGGTCCATATTGTCGCCTACCCTCTTTTTACTGTATATTAACGACCTTCTAGTGAAAACCCAAAATCCAATTTATAGCTTTGCTGATGACAGCACACTTGTCTCATCTTTTACCTTGACTCCCCAAACATCCGCTGTCGACGCACATCTTCGCAGGCAGCATGAAGTATTGCGCCTCAACAAGGACCTGGAAGAAATTTTGGCTTGGGGTGACAGTAACCAAGTCGAATTTAATGCTAAGAAAACCCAGGCAGCAGTCTTCTCCAAAAAGGTTAACATTGCAGAACCGGATATAGTCATGGCAGGACACGCAATTCCCCTGGCACCGTCTATTAATTTGCTGGGGGTCAATCTGGGAGGTAATATGTCTTGGCATAATCACGTTGCCGCAATTGCCAAGACAGCTGCACAGAAACTTGGTGTACTTTTCCGCACCAAAAGGTTGTACACACCTCATCAACTTTTGACACTCTACAAAGCCCAGATTCGACCATCATTAGAATATTGCTCTCATGTCTGGAGCTCTGCACCCAAGCACACCCTTCGGCTACTGGATTCCATTCAAAGGAGAGCCGTTCGTCTGATCGGCGACCCCGAGCTGACCAAGACCCTCGATAGCCTGGAGCATCGAAGACAGGTTGGTGATTTGGCTCTCTTTTACAGATATTTTCATGGCAGGTGTTCGACTGACATTGCCCACTTGATTCCACCTAGAGCAATGCAAAACAGAAATACACGGCGAACCACTGCCGCTCATCCATATGTTGTTCAGCTTAGTTCTCCTCGAACTTCATTGTTCAAGAATTCTTTCATCTGGAGAACGTCATCTTTGTGGAATGATCTTCCTGAGGTCGTGTTTCCCAATGAATACAATCTTCAACGTTTCAAGACCAACGTTAATCGCTTTTTTCGCACTCGCACCGCTCCCAGAGCGCCTTAAATGATTTTTCCTACAGTGCAGGTGTTTTATCATAAAAAAAATAAAAAAATAAAAAAGTGACTATTAAGTAAAGAACACTATATTATTGTTAAATACTAATGCTAACCTTGTTTTAGATGTCAAATGTTAATGGTACATTAATATACCTATCATATAACTACATGCCAATTTCCGGTGATATTGTGATAAAGTATCTTTCATCATAGTACCAGGTTACAGAGGCGCAACCAAATCTCCGTGTATCGATCCATTGATATTGAAACAGAATTTTTGGTGGCAAGAATGACAACCTTTTTTGGGAAGTTTCGGGGAGGGAGACACGATTTTTTTTTGGAAGGCATTGTCTTTATTTGATTTAAATCACAACGTTTCAACTGGTAAGCATCTTCATTCGTCTTCAGGTAAATACTTAATAAGTACAGTAACTACAGCTCTATAGTGGAGCATAACTGAGATGGATGCAGTCATACGGTGAGTTCGTACGAAGTATTTTAAGTTTACATCTACGTAATAGGTTAATAAGGTTTCCAGATATTTCTTATATCCAATGAGGGCTTACTAAAACAACCTAGGTTCTGGTGTATGGTAAGCATCTTCCTTAAACTTACTTCATTGGGGTTCTTTATGCAAAATTTCAGCTTCTGTCCACATGACATGATGGCCGTATGTGTGAGCAGGCATGGTCAGCTGTACCTAATTTTCTGTCTCCTCTTCCGGTCTATTGATTCTATGTTCCTTGAGCCATGTTTCGAGCAGTCTTTATGTCTCACCAATATAAGATCGACCACATTCGCAGGAAATCTGGTAGACACAGTTTTTCTTGTCTCGATGATCAAGGAATACAAACACAATACGCTAAAAGGAGAAACCGAAAACTCAGGTGCAGTTGACCATGCCTGCACTCAACTGGACTCGACTGAAATCTTGCATAAAGAAACCTACTGGAAAAAAATGAGAAAGTGCTTACCGTACACCAGAACCCAGATTGTTTTAGTAAGCCCTTATTGAACATAAAAAAATATCTGGACAATGTTAAAAAACGAGAAGATTGGTAATTTCAATTATAGTGTTCGGCCTTTACCAACATATTAGTCCTCGTTACATTTAATTTTAATTTAACTGGAGCAGCTGTATATTAACTTAATAAGTAAAGTGAACAATACTGCTTATTAATTCTCTAATTTGCTAATATTTTTATAAAATTAAATTATTATAACATACCAGCGTTTCCCTAGCGAGGAGTCCCCGGCATCATAAGGCTGATTACCTAGAACAGAATTAATTTAATTAACATTTAGCTTAATTAAATGGAAAGAGACATTTTTAAATTAAATTTTTGTGTGGATGAATATTCATGGGTGGCGACAATGTGGTACTTTTACGATATTAAAAATATACAGAGAGTTTATAAAACTGATAAGAAATGGGTGACACGCTGTTTCTTCTAGAGAAACACTTCATACCGTCATTATATGCCTTTTGGAAAAACAATAGCGATTCGAATCCCATAATTTAGCATTGCAAGGTTGCCAACTTTTGTTGTATTTTTTTTTATTTTTAAGTAACTTCTGACCTCCCATAACTAATAATGTGTCACTAAATTGTAAGAGTACTTTCTTAATGCAATTTTTATGCTTCTCATCAATATCAATTTTTTTGTTTAGTTACAACATTGATGTGGGTATCAAAAAAAAATTATTGAGGAATATAAAATTCGCCTAAAGATACACTTACTATTTAGTGGCACATCATTAGTTTTGGGACATCAAAAGCTGCTCAAAATAAAAAAAAATATTCAGGTCAGGACTTAAGAAGATGTTGAAGTTGAAACCCACAAATTTTGATAGAAAACAAATTTAATTTTTAATTAAGTTATTAATTGTAGCAAAATATTTTTAATTATCGCTTTGTTATAATCTAAGCAGGGAAAACATTACTCATTTGTCTTTTGAAACGTACGGCATACGCGCAACTGGTGGATTTGTAAACAACCAGTCATAACTTGAAATAACAAGTAAAAACACTTTGTTGGGTAGAGGTGCGTAACCCGATAAGTAATTCCAAACTCTATAGAAATAAATATTAAACCTACTTTAAAGTACAAAGCTGACACAAAATTTACAACAATATAAATTTTAAAAAAATCGGTATTAATCTGGTCTACAATTTAAACTTAAAACAAAATTTTGCTGTAAGCCACTTTAACACACAACACAAAACTACCCCTTTATGCGGAGGGGAAAAATTGCTTACGCTCTTGTTTTCAGAGTACACATTGTTGTTACAATCTTTATTTTTTACTTAAAAACTACTTAGAGAAGCTAAAATAAATTAAAACCGTTACAAGTTAAAAACTTTAATTTTATGCTAACTTCTTTTGCCTTTGCATGCCGTCAGCCAATCAGTCGGTGTATATGGCG
Source organism: Polydrusus cervinus (assembly GCA_935413205.1). Taxonomy (NCBI): domain Eukaryota; kingdom Metazoa; phylum Arthropoda; class Insecta; order Coleoptera; family Curculionidae; genus Polydrusus; species Polydrusus cervinus. The sequence goes on along the minus strand of OW284511.1, from coordinate 366,268 downwards.
GCATTGCCGTTTTATAGAATAACGTTTTATCAATTTATGTAATTGTCATCGATCATACACAAAGTCGCAAATCTGGCTACATATGACAAAGTATTTTAAGCTAGTAACTAATTACATTCATAACGTTAAGATGGTTTAACCCATTCAATTTTTCTTTTCAAAGACATTACCAGTAATATAAATTACTTCCTGTTCAAAACATCAGGCATTATTGGTGGTCTTCAGTTTGTTTAACTATAAAATTAATGAACATAAATAATTTCCTAGTTGGTGGCAAATGTGTAAATGTGATTTTTTTAAATCGCAACATATATTTGAAGAAGTAATCCATACTTGCAGTGGAGTCAGAATGTAATTGTCTCATTTTCCTTTGACTAATGATATTACCACGGGCTATATTCAACTAACTATTTACACTTTTTACTATATATTATAGTAGTACCACACTTTAGTTTTTATGTCAGATCCCAGAGACATGATGTGGGGAAACGCGTTTAAAGTCGGATCTGATAAAATCAAAGTTAACTATTATTTAATATAATATACCTAATAACACATTTCTACGCATATTTATTGTTATTTTACCTAAAAAAATGCCCTCTTACGAATCGGGCCCTTTTTGTCAAACAACAATAAAAATGCATTTAATCTTAACAAACCTTCATGCATGCATTTTTGATAATTTTAAATGCACTTGTTACTGTAATAATTCCTTTACCGCACTTGTAATGTAAATAACTATTATTCGCTAGAAATATAGTAGAGATTTCTAATTCAGTAAAATAAAGAGTGCTATTAATGATTTGTAAACGCAGATTTAAACCCATTGTTACTTAATATTTTCCAAATAATTTCAACAGCTTTTAGGTTCAAAAGCGACCAGCGTTCCACTTACTCCCACATTTCCATTCGAATAAAACCGATCGAGCTATTTAAACAAAAACGTCTGCGTGCTGATCGATAGTCATCATAGAAGGAACGCAACAGACAAAAAATCGGTGAAAATGAAAAGTGTAGCTAACAGAGTATTGCACTTAAGCGACCGTTTTAACAACGATTCGGCCCAATACAGCCTCAATTTGAACAAAACGGCACAACTCTCAGTGGCGGAACTGAAATTTTCACCATACACTATGATGGGGAAAAAAAACCAGTAAAGAATTTATTATGTCTATGTAAAAAAAATTGATTAGTACGTTGAAAAAATTAATTACCTGTGTGTTGTGAAACTACGACTTTGTGAATAGACGTGCCAGTTCGGACATTCCAAATACAATCTTTTGGAAAAATATACGCGTTGAAGTCAAATGACATTTAAAGAGATAAAGTAACTACACTTTTCGTTGAAACTAATATATGGATGATGTTATGCAAACAACACAATACATGTTGATGCGAAAATTACGTTATTATAATTATGGGTTATAAAATCTAAAAAAACATCAATGATTTATTATTTCCACTTATTTAACTGGAGATTTTTTAAAAACTTTTAACAGTCGCCATTTTGAAATAGCTTGACAGAATCGCGCCAAAATTTATTATATTATAATACTGTATGTTTCCATTATGTAAAAAAAAAGATCGATGTCATCATATCTTTGACAAATGTCTTGAAAAAAAAAACGAATAACGTCAAAATGTAAGCATAATATATAAAACTAAGTTGATGGGTCCGAGCGTTTTCACCAAAAGTTACAGGTTAAGGCTATATTAATATTATTCCGGACTTCTGGGCAACCCTGTATAAATATAACTACATTTTTTTATTTTTTATTTAAAATTATATTTCTTGATTGATGGAAGCGTTTTGGACTTTACATCAAGTCCAAAACTCTGTTATCATTTTTTTTTTCTATTTTCTGTTTTACTTTTCAAATTTTGTAAATTATAAAGTTGTATAGGGTGCCATAATGAAAAATTGATCGTGAAAAAATATGTCATTCCCAATAAGACAAGCGTCAATTTCAATTTATTTAGCTACATGCCTGGTGTTGTTTTAACTTTTATCAATTTTTTTGCTTTGTTGTTTCTGTTTTTATAATAAATCAAGAAAAAGCAGCTTGCATTGTCCCCTTAAAAAGTGATGTATTCTTTAAGTTTAAATTATAAAATGCTGTGGAAAAATTTCGAATAATTATTTTACTATTAAAAGATTCTACTAGACCTAATAGAACTGCAACTTCCTATTTGACGCAGTTACGATAAATCTCCCGGTGTCTTTTTAAATAATCCTTTAATTTGTCACCAAATTTATGCTCTCCTGAACATTTTACTGTAAGATTTCTACTGCGTCATTTTTTAAGATAAGATTCTCCAAAGTCAATTTTGCTTAATATTTCTGAAGAAAAATCCGCCACTGTGAACGGGTCGAGCGCCAATTTATTTTGATAGCCTCCCCCGTCGTTTTGATTTCATTAAGGGTGTCATCGTGATATCGGCGGCCGCTGCAATAAATGGAACATATGGAACATGACATGTACACATAACGCTACACGAGTCGCGTATAAAACTAAATTAAATTTTGTATTTTCGTATTACTCAAACAATTGGCTGCATTTCATTTTTACTACCTTATATCGCAAATTATTTTGATTAAATTTCTGATGATTTGTTTTTTATATTTGCTCCATTTATGAGGAAAGAATGATAAAACGTTTCCATCTGTGTGTTCCACACTGATTAAATAAAAAAAAACATTGCTTTCACATTTCCAAATATAGATAATAATTATAGTTTTAAGAATTTTTTTATATCTCCTGCTACCAATTATTTTAGAGGAGAAATGTATTTTCAAGTTTAAAAAGACTGAAAACTGTTAACGGAGTTGCCTATAATATGAATTCAAAAATAAGTTCAGTGGCGTAACGTGACAACTACAGTTTAATTAGAAAGCGGCACTATAATCAAACATACACATAGGTAAAATACAATTAGGGAATCCAAACCAAGTGATTCAATATGACGGTTGATAACAAAAAGCACCGAGTCACCCGTTAAATGCAATGTTTGTGATTACGGTACTAAATTACAAAGCAGTGTTTGCCATCAGCCGCCATTTTTGGCACATCATTGGATTGCCATACTATCAAATTCAGAGTTACACTGTCAAAATGTTGGCTGTGTCATTGATACGCCATTGAGCATATTTTTTAAAATATAGTATAGTTAACGAACAGACCGCGGATCTAAGAAGACAATAACAAAATAATTGTCTTAATATGGCTCTGTATATGAGGCTTGGACTATAAAAAAATGGTTGTATAATACCACCGTAAATTATAGTGAATAACTGTAGGGCATAGAATATAGATCGGAAGTGACCAGGGATGGGGTGTGTATTGGCTCGATGGACTTTGCCCTGAGTCAATCTTCAATCTGTAAAAGAATGTACCATCAACCGAACAAAATTATAATATTATTTATAATACTAATCCTGCTTTTTCGTTCTAGGGGAACGAAAAAATATACTTATTTTTTAGTTTCTTGAAAGTTATAGCATTGATTCATAGATGGTGTTTAATTAAATTTAATTCTCTAATAAAATCGCTATAAGGGAAAGGAATATAAATAAGTCTATGGATAATGCCATTGACAAATGACTGTCAGTGATGTAAGTGGAAACAATTTCAATGTATTATTGAAATTCTATTAGAACAGAATAATTATTTTAATGGAATTTTTTTCTTCCGACTTCGTAGAGCCCGCACCCGCTACTCTTGATATGAATGCGATGAGCCACTAACAGTAATTTTGGACCTGAACTATAGTTTATGTTGTCTTGAATTTTGAGATGCTATTATTAGACGTTGTATCTGTATACTAAGGTTTGTGGTATCTAAATAGAAAAATTTTGTACCAAACACAGAAAAAACGAGTGTTCGTTGAAAATTTCCACAAGGTGTGGTATTAAAGGCATTGTTATAATTAAGAATGTACCTATCTATTTTATATGTACCTAAAATTTCAATATACATAATTGTAAATCTAACATTGAGATAAAATTAGTTAGCATCAAATATCCCAAACAGCTACAACAGCAACACGAGTCATTTGAAGTTTCCCGAATAAAATTGAAATTTAAAAAAGAGAGAAAAAGAGTAATTTTGACTAAAATAAAAATACTCTTAAAAAATTACTTCGTCAATATAAAAACGCTCCTTGCAGCTCAAAACTGCTTTTAGCCAGTATTGCTAAATCCGATGATTGATGAAAAAGTAGTCCTACAATGTTTGTCAATGGTAATGTTGGTGGTGCAAAGCCGCGTAAAGTAAATGGATTAAAACTATTTATTTTTTTTTCAATTACAATAACCAAAACACTTTTTAATTTACATAATAATTACTTTAATTTAAACAGTACCTGTACCAATAACAACTTCCTGTACTTCTGGGCCACGAATCGTTTAAAAAAAGTCAAGTCATTGTATTTAATAACTTAATATTATTTGGGAACTTATTAAAATATTTTTTAATGGAAATAAAAAAGACAATGCCTTTTCAAACGATATTTTTGTAACCTAGAAGGACAAATTCGACCAAATGGTCAATATATTAACAATTACAATCTGTTTATTTGAAAATAAACCACCATTAATATTTTAGAATAAACTATACTGGGTGTCCCAGGAGTGGCTTGCCTTAAAAACTTTTTTATATTTTTTTGATACGAAAATTAGAGAATCTATTTAAGGCATAGTAACATATTTTATGACAATTACTCCCTCTATGTATATTAACTTCTGGTTTAACAGGAAATGGCATTAACTTTCGATTTTTAAATGGAGCACCCTGTATGTTTTTTTTTTATTATTCTAAATGACATTTAGCATACAACATTGTGTTATTTGTCACTAATGTTATAAAAAAAAAATTTTAGTCCTAGAAAAAAATAAGTAAATAAAATTGTTTAGTTAAATTTAGATTATGAGTCAAAACAATAAAATGTAAATGTTTTCCAGTTTTTAGGACTAATATAAGCAACATAACGGCACTCTAAATTAAAACATAAAAATGGAAATAAAAATTTTTAAGATAAAAAAAGAGACAAAAGTAGCACATTGTTGTATTCTAAATATTATTATTTAGAATAAAAAAAAGAAAAACATACAGGATGTCCCATTTAAAAATCGAAAGTATATTTCGTTTCCTATTAAACCGGAAGTTCACATAGGGTAAGTCATAAAATGTGTTTCTATGCTATAAACTTATTCTTTAATTATCATATTTGAATCATAAAAAACAAAAACGTTATTAAGGCGAGCCTTCCACGTGGTATACCCGGTATAATACCTCTGTTGGTGAACTCAGCAAACAGAGAAAATTGTATTTTTACTAAGAAAAGTAAACGGCTTAAAATTTAAGTTGGAGTGGATTGGGCACTTGTATAATAATAAATTAAATATTAATTTGTACAAATGTACACTAACATCTTACATAAATAAACCATATGGACTTACAGTTACTAAAATATTTGAATTTGTATCTAAATTTACCCGTCGAAACTGAATTTCAAAAATTGAAAATAAATTAAAACAAAATAAGTGTAATATTAAAAAATTCCGATGACTTCCGGAGCATCCGAAAAAAAAACAAAAAATGACTTTTTGTTCTTATTTTCTTTACGACAAAATATTAATTATTTTGAGAAATCAAGAGAACTTGCTTTAGACAATTTTTTTATGCTCTTCAAAAATTTTTTTTTTATTTTTCAGATACGACCTTCGTCTTTTAGATACCTATATCAACTTACTTTTTTTAAATACGCACCTGAATTTTTTTTAAAAATTTGGGTAGCTTTTGACCTCTTAAAATTATTATCTTGAAAAGTACCTTAAGAAAGTGCTACTGGTTTTTTAAAATAATCAATACTTATTTTGTCATAAAAAAATAGAAACAAGTATTTCGTTTCTTTTTTTGGATATCTTTGGAAGTCATCGAAATTTCATTAAATTGATTTTTAACAAATTGTTCAGCATTAAACTGTGAAACTTTGCCTTCATTTAACCAACTCTTTATCGCTTATAGTTACCGAAATAGCAATCGTTTTAGAAACAGCTGCTGCCACCTGTTATCTGGTAGAAGTAGTAAAGCCGAAAGCATAATTATATACCCTAGTAGTGCCCTAACCCGATTGGAACTCTTCACTCTCGATAAAATAATGCATCATGAGAGAATCTGGCCAGGCCAAACAAGGCCGACTTCCTTACGCGTCAGTAAGAGAGGGCGATATATTCATTTACGCTTTTAACATCGGGCCAAATGCAGAGTTGGCCGGAGCAGCGTGGCGGCAGGAAATTTTCACGGCGTCACCCACACATTAGGGAGTTTTTGCATAGTTAGGCGTTATCAAATATCAACGTCTTAAATTATTTACATTTACAACGTAATAATAATTATGAGTGTAAAATAAAAAGCTGGTGTACAGATAGATAGGGCCATGGCACTGTGGCCCTACTGTACAAGCCGCGACTGACATTCATTGGTCCAGAACCGGCACTGGAATTCCAAGATGCACGGTATGAGATGCCATAAATCGATGGATCAGAAGTTAATACATCTACTGGAACAACAGACATACATTATACAACAGCAAATATTTAATAATGGATCCACATCCGAGATTTACGAAACAGATTTTCTACAACAACAGCTTACAATAATTACTAAAGAAATTCTGGCAGCACACGTGGTGGTCAAGAATCTTCTGTACAGAATGCAGCTATTCAATATAGCCCTTAACTGTAGATTATGCGAACAAGTCATGGAAACAGTACAGAAGATGTTTTGCCATTGCGAATTATTAGATCGGAAGAGGCAGCAAATACTCAAGCAATCAAAACCCTCTCCCCAGTTGACCTATATACAAATCAGTTCAAGGAACTGGGATCATTGAGTGGATGTGAGAATTAAATAGTGAGCACAATGGGTCAAACTTGACCCAAGTGCATCCGGCACATGGACGGGCCCTCGGAGAAAAAATCTTAAAGTAGTCAAAACAATGACATTGTGAAGGGACTAACGCTCTTAATGAAATAATGATTCATATTATCCGTAAAAAACGAATAATGATTGCTTTACTATATAGAAATCGTTACAGCTCCTACATAACACTTGATTGAACGAAACACTATCCTTAATAATCCTACATAGTAACTCAAGTGTGTCAAAACATTGAACTTAAGATTGCATAGGTATGTATGCGGGTTTACCAGTAATGACAGTAATACCGAGTTATTTATTGTAATTATATTATTATCGAATAGCGATAAGTCCAGCGTAATGGCCTGCGTGGGAAAATAAAAGAATTTTAGCGTTTTACCTGGAAATGTTAATGAGTGCATTAAATATAGATTTATGTTTGAGTCTGGTAAAATTGCCTGGTGAATTTGCAAATGTATTTTGAAAAATTGTAATTTACAGTTTATGGCTTTACATATACATTGGAATATTTAGTGATAGCCGAGCACCTACAACTATTATTGAAATATTATTTTTTGCCTTAATTGTTTTTTTCTTTTTTTATGATAAAACACCTGCACTGTAGGAAAAATCCTTTAGGGCGCTCTGGGAGCGGTGCGTGTGCGAAGAAAGCGATTAACGTTGGTCTTGAAACGTTGAAGATTGTATTTATTGGGAAACACGACCTCAGGAAGATCATTCCACAAAGATGACGTTCTCCAGATGAAAGAATTCTTGAACAATGAAGTTCGAGGAGTACTAAGCTGAACAACATATGGATGAGCGGCAGTGGTTCGCCGTGTATTTCTGTTTTGCATTGCTCTAGGTGGAATCAAGTGGGCAATGTCAGTCGAACACCTGGCATGGAAATATCTGTAAAAGAGAGCCAAATCACCAACCTGTCTTCGATGCTCCAGGCTATCGAGGGTCTTGGTCAGCTCGGGGTCGCCGATCAGACGAACGGCTCTCCTTTGAATGGAATCCAGTAGCCGAAGGGTGTGCTTGGGTGCAGAGCTCCAGACATGAGAGCAATATTCTAATGATGGTCGAATCTGGGCTTTGTAGAGTGTCAAAAGTTGATGAGGTGTGTACAACCTTCTGGTGCGGAAAAGTACACCAAGTTTCTGTGCAGCTGCCTTGGCAATTGCGGCAACGTGATAATGCCAAGACATATTACCTCCCAGATTGACCCCCAGCAAATTAATAGACGGTGCCAGGGGAACTGCGTGTCCTGCCATGACTATATCCGGTGCTGCAATGTTAACCTTTTTGGAGAAGACTGCTGCCTGGGTTTTCTTAGCATTAAATTCGACTTGGTTACTGTCACCCCAAGCCAAGATTTCTTCCAGGCCATTGTTGAGGCGCAATACTTCATGCTGCCTGCGAAGATGTGCGTCGGCAGCGGATGTTTGGGGAGTTAAGGTAAAAGATGAGACAAGTGTGCTGTCATCAGCAAAGCTATAAATTGAATTTTGGGTTTTCACTAGAAGGTCGTTAATATACAGTAAAAAGAAGGTAGGCGACAATATGGACCCTTGAGGAACACCGGCATTGATGGTGAAGGTGTCTGAGAGAAACCCGTCAATCGCTACTTGCAGAGAACGGTTCTTAAGGAAGCTGGTTAACCATAAACAAAATCCATTAGGCATACCGTAGGATCGCAATTTACTTAGAAGCCCATCGTGCCAAACACGATCAAAAGCCCTAGAGATGTCCAGTGTAACAGCCCGGGATTCTCCATGATGTTCAATGGTGTTGCTCCAAAGATTGGTGACAGCACAAAAGTCTAATGTATAAAATTACGTCAGTATGTCTTAATAAACTCTTGAATATCTGGACATTTTTTCATATATTTTCTTATTTATAGACGGTGCACTTTTCAGGATGCAGATCATCTTGTAAATAAAACGTCCTCTATCTAATAATTTAAGGGGTTAAATTGCCAACATAGGTAATAGCGCCTACCATGGATTTAAATATTTGCCATGTTGCCATGTATTGCCAAAATAATTATTCCTAATTTAGTATCAAATTGGTAAATCTCTTTACGAACATTAATTTCCTACCAAGGTTTACATCAGCTGCGAAAATTCCAGCCAATTACGAAAGAACGACTCCTTGTAAGGGGTTGTAAATGCCTTAACGAGGCCACTAACTGGTGTTTTGTCTGACAACTGGCCGATTGATGTTGGTTTAAGGACCCCGGTGTCACTAATAGGACAGTTATTGAATTTGTGTTGGAGCTGCTATCACTTATTGTGTCGCAGACTAAGGAAAACACACCGGCTAAAAGCCACAAGATAGATTGCAGGAATAGATATCTCGTTGGATGCTTTTACGGAAAGCCATTCTATCGTAGTTGACAGTCAAGTTAGGTTCATATAAAAGTTTAGGTTAATATATTACAACACAATTTAATTATCGCTTTATATCCTCCACTGTAAGCAGGCTTTACTTTTAACTTTTTAAGTTATTAGGTACGTTCATTTATAGATAACCTAGAACAAAATTATCTTTGCAGTGGCGTATTTACGGGGGGGGGGGGGGGGGGGGGGGGAAGCAGGAGACCCGGGGCCCCCCAGAACCCTATATAATGATGTAACTTAATAATTATTTAATAAGCCTTCTGCTCATTTGCCCTTAGAGTCAAGACAGATCATACTATCAATAATTCAAAAATCTGAACATGGGTTAAAAAAAAATAAAAATAATAAAAGTTAAATTAGAAATTTAGATAATAGAAGTGAACTTTTGTCGGAATTTGGGCGTGGTCTCAAGAAATTTTATACGCCACTGCATCTATAGTAGAAAACGGCACATTTTGTAATTATACTGAGTTAGTTAAAAAAATACTAACTTTATTATTTATTTAATCTTTTCAACTGGCGTGGTACCAAGTCACTATAAACAATCAGTTATTACTCCACTTTTTAAGGGTGGTAATACGGGTGAAGTAAGTAACTATCGACCAATAACATTAATTAATAATAACGCTAAAATTTTTGAAAAATGTTTTAAAAAAAGAATTGTTGGCTTTTTAGAAAATCATAAGCTTCTATCCCAAAACCAATTTGGATTTAGGGAAAATAAAAACACAGAATTGGCCATCTACGAATTGATAGAGTATGTTAACAATTGTTTAAACCATAACAAAAAATGTGTCGCTGTATTTTTGGACTTAGCCAAGGCATTTGATACTGTATCACATAAAATACTCATAGACAGAATTGAGGAACTGGGATTAAGGGGGGTAACATTAAATATTATAAAAAATTATCTGTCAGAGCGAATACAGTATGTGAATGTCGAGGGATACATTAGCAACTCTCTAGTAACAGAAACGGGAGTACCGCAGGGCACAGTGTTGGGGCCAATCCTGTTTCTGGTATATATTAACAGTTTATTTAGTCTGAAATTAAATGCTAAAATTATTTCATATGCAGATGATACTGTGATTCTTTTCGAAGACGATGAATGGGCAACAACTCTAAGAAAGGCTGAGATCGGTCTTTTTAGAGTACGTATGTACCTGGACAAAAATCTACTAACCTTGAACTATACTAAAACTAAATTTCTTGCTTTCTCAACTTCGGATGCAACAGCATGTGATACACAGTTACTAAAATTACACTATAACCAGTGCATGTTTATGTCTAATAATACAATGTGTAAGTGTGACATGGATATCAAAAGAGAAAAGGTTATCAAATATTTGGGTGTAATGGTGGACGAACACCTGAATTGGAAACATCATGCACAACATATAAGTAATAAAATAAGATCAATAATACCCATTTTTTACCAACTAAGAAATATCTTATGCAAACCACAATTAATAGCAACATACAAAGCATTAATTGAAACAATATTTAGATACGGACTAATAATTTGGGGTGGACTAAATAATACAAATTTAAGAATACTACAAGTCACGCAAAATTATGTCATCAAAGTCATGCTAAAAAAAAATAGGAGATATCCGACTGAACAGTTATATTTAGACAGTAAATTGTTTGATATTAAACTTCTCTATGTCTTACAGTCAATAATTTTTACCCATACTTCTTTTGTAGAGAAAAAAGTCAGTCATCAATGCACAACTAGGGCCATCTCAAACCAGCACATAATACAAAATTTATATCGAAAGACGCGATGCCAAAAATTTGTTACTTTTATAGGTCCAAAATATTATAACACATTACCTGTGAGGATACGAAATCTTAGCAAGAAACATATTTTTATTAAGGAGGCTAAAAAGTTTATAATGACAAATAAAATATTGTTTTTATAAAAACCAAAATGTTTAGTAGAGATGATAAAATATCTGTACATGTTCACTGGGTTGCGGCTGAGGTCTTGGTCTGGATATATGATAATAAACATATATATCTTACGCATTTATTGTAGATGTTTTTAATATTTTATTTTACTTAACCTGAATAAGTTACTAAGTATTGTAAAGTATTTTTATTATAAGATAACGGAGCACAACACAAATTTTACTAAAAATTTAGAGTGCTCCATTTACGAATTGTAAAATACACTGTATATGTAATATATGAAATAAATATTTGAGTATATTTGAGTATTATATTAAATGGAACGTTATTTCTAATATAGGACTTTAAATATAAATAATTAAATAATTATTTTTGAAAGGTTCTTCGGTACTTGAACACACAAAGAAAAACCACTGGGTTTCTTTGTTTCTTTATAGCGACGTTTCGCAGAATTTGTCTGCTTCTTCAGGATTCGAAACAAAGCCGTAAAAATAACTTTTTATATACAAAACGTTTTTTGTTCAGCGGTTACACCCACAGGTTTACAAAATTAAGCTATTTATCGAATTTTGGTGATTCTTATCGGTTATAATAATACCCAATAAACGCAATAGTTGCCTTTTTCTAAACAGCCTCTAGTCCACTAAATTTTAAGCGTCTTGTGCGCCCCCCTAACAAAATCAATTCAATGCTACCATATGAGAACGTCTGCTAGGGTAGTATGTAGTTGTTTCTAGTTTGCTTGTTTATTTTATAATAAATGATTGCAGTGGCTTTAAGATAATATATTTTGGGCTATCTATCTGCTCAATCCCCCCACCCCCCCCCCCCTGGATGCCCAAGCCTATAATCTTATATATGTTAAGTATTACCACATCTAGAATTCTAAACTGGAAGGTCAACTATTTATGTTAAATAAATTGTTAAAAATCGATATTAATAATCCCTTGCTTTTAAAGCCATTAATATATAAATCCTGCAAACCCATAACTCAGCAGTAAACGACGGACACTTAATTTGGTAGAAATTACCTGCAACTGCGTTTACTCACACCTTATATATACATGGTGGATAAAAATATTGAACTTATAATCACGTGACTGGAATCATTTGGCCCCAGTGGCTACATGGCCTTTAGGACCCCAACCCTCATTATTTTTGCTATGATGGCCATTTCATCAGCTAGCGGATTTTATAGCGAATAAATATTAACGTACCTATACAGAAATAATTTTAAAGCTTATTTGAAATCTAGGTAGCATAAACAAAGTTCAAAATAAGTTAATATAATAAAGAGGTAGTAATAGAGTATCTACGGTAAAGGGCAGTAATGAACAACATAGAAGAATATGTCTTTATTAAAACTTATGGAAAACATATAAAATTGATTGAATATCTAGAATGTCGATTGATTAAGCGCGCCGCGCGGCATCTCGAGACTATAAGGAAGCTCCGCTCCTGCTTATGTTATTATTATGCATAGGTGGACAATAATGTTCATTTTTGTACATCTTTTTCCTAAAGTTTTAACATTTTTTGAAAAAAAAAATTGTTGTTTATATGTTTGGACCAATTGGCCCCCAAAGCCCTTCTGGCCCCGGTGGCGAAGGCCACCCGGCCACCCGCTCCAGTCCGCCACTGCTTATAAAATCTTGGGTATACTTTTATTGTCTTAAGCAACACCCGCCCCGGGGATCGAACCCGGGTCACATGGAGCCGAATTCGAAAGCTCTACATCATTAGTAAAAATCCATAGACAGTCTTTCCTAGCCCTTGATAAGATAAGAATATGGTGATAATATGAGCATATCAAAATATAATAATATATCGGGCTTATACTCCAATATTTAAACTAATTTGAAAAATATCTTGCACGTTCCTTCATTAACTCATTTTCTCTCACTGTATAATATAAACTGTTGCGTGTTAAACTCGACCGAAACGTAAGCCTGCCTCAGTCAGGAGAAATTTTATAATCGTTCGTAATTTAACGGACCACCTCCTATTAAATTCTCTCATAAATTTATCAAGGTACTCGCACGGACTCACACGAGAGGCATGAAAAAAGGATCCGCGCTTGTCAAGTTTATTAAGTCAACATAAATTATCGTTTTCCAGAAATGCATAGTGTTCGTCCGCAATTAAGAAATAATAAAATAAATGTATGTATCTGGATCATTAATGTAAAAAGAAAAGAAAGTTCTTGCCAAACATTAAAATGTGATAGGTTATTTTCCTCCTAATTAGGGAGCAATATGTAAAATTTAAGGGAAGGAAATATTAGTACCTATGTATAATAAGAGTGGACATGATGTACATATCGCACAAGGAAGTAATATGAACCAGACGTGCAGAGTGCTCAAACTTCCAAGCATAAAAACAAACATTTACATTTATTAATGAAAATGAGCAGTGTCGTTTTCTGAACCATAGCCCCAATTTGATGTAAAATTGTGTTTGTAAAATGTATTTTGAAATATTAAAATCCGCTATTGTTCATTAATATAAACTTTTAAGAGTTCATAACCGCATGTAAAATCAACCTACTTTTGCCCTTCGCTGTCTCTGAATTATTGCGAAACTAGAGATACAATTTGCTTATGCTTTGACTCTGTTTCTCTTGTAGCAGATTCTTAATTATATCTTTCATTTCCAAAATATGCTATAATTTATGTTAATATTAGAGCCTTGCACGTCCCGGTCCGAGCCGGAATTTTGGGACGCGGCCTGGTCCGGCCTTTCAACCAACACCGAACAGCCCGATAAGCCCGGCAGACCTGAAAAGCCCGGCAGGCCCGTAAAACAATATAGTTTATTTTAATTATTCTTCTGTTTTATGCTTTAGTAAGTAGGTAAAATTAGAATAGTTGATTAAACTATAAATGCTAAAAAAAATGGTTACCGTAGTAGGAACGAGGTACCTACTTTTGTTGACGTGGCGAGATGTTAAACTTTTCAAATTTTCTGCCTATAAAATATTAAATAGCTATTAAAACAGGCTATTTAAGTTACGAGGTATGAAATGGTAAAAAAAAACAAAGAAACCTGACTAAATTACTAGGTATAAATAAAGCGGAAACATCAAAACAATTTAACAATAGCGTTGAAATAGTAATTTTTTAAACCAACTAGCGTAGCTCTATAATTATTTTCTTAAATTTTTTACACGCACCAACAAAGACGAATTTAACGCAGTTCCTAAAAATATTCTCCCATAACTTTATCTACTAAACATATCTTTAGGTTTTTATGGTGACTGGTTTTAAATAAAGAAGGAAACGGTTATTTTTTGGGGCCATATTGCTTCATGACTCGGGGTTGCCAAATGTATATTATTTTCCTACAAAAGCGTTTCTGAAAAACATAATAAGCCCATTCTTACAATTAATCTTTGTACCAAGTTATTATTTTCACGATTGCTTAGAGTTAGTGTATTTTTATATTTTTTAAAATATATACTTTAAGTAATAAACGTAATATAATGCTCCGGCGTTTTCCAGTGGCTGCTCGTAAGGTAACATTTTGGGTAGGCCAAGTACTATAAAAAAAGTAAAAAAGCTTTACTTTATAGTTTTCCAATTTGGGTTTTCTGGCTAAGGTCATGTCAAAAGTAAAATAGCGATGTTCAAACACTCACTATTAATTTTTTTTCTATTCCCAAATAGCTATTTGGTATTTCTTTTACAATAAAATAACTGGCTTAATGGACTATTTCAGTTAACTAAACCGATAAAATTTCATATACATTCTTGTTAGTGAGTAACAGTGTTGCAACTTTTATAGGTAAATAAAATTTCCTATTAAAAAAAAACACTAATGCACGATACTCTGAAAAAGTTTAATTATCCCAACTACAAGTGGATCTAAAAAATATTCAACGAATATAAAACGTTCAGTAAAAATCTTCCCTACTCCCTTTTATCTTTGGATACAGCATCGACGACAACCTATCATTCCTCTGTGCTTGGAATCTTAATATTTCTCGTTTCCGGAAATTTCTAATGAGTTGGCAATATTGTTATAAAAATGAAGTTTATCATTGAATTACTAACCAATCAATCACAACTTGTGTTTACTGAGGCTCCACCCGGTTTTTCGTAACATTTTAACTACTAAAAATGTTGTATATAAAATTTAGAAATATATGTATATATATCTAATAAAGATTTTACAGAGGGTTTGGAGCTATAGGAGTCATTGGTTCAAATCTTGTTTTGAAAATAACTTTTTATACAGGGTGTCCCGTAACTTATGGGCCGTAGAGTAACTGGAGATACTAGACATCAAATTAAGCCGATTAAGTCATATAAGTTTTTTCGGATTACTCGTTCTAGAGATACAGGGTATTGAAAGTAAAAGTTTATTCTCGAAAATAAGCCATAATTTTAAAACGGTTTAATGAATCGAATTGAAAGTTGGCAATATTATGTTTTTATGAGCAAGAAATAAGGATTTGTAGACATTTTTAAGATTCAAACTAGAGGGCGCTAGTTGCATACATTGGGCTTCATAAATCTATGATTTTTTTTCTTACGTGTGATATTAGGTATTTTTCAATTTTAGTTTCTTATAAAAGGCATTTCCTGAGTCAAAAATGTTTACTTGATTGATCTTAATATCTTTAACGGTATTTCGAGATATTTTCCTTTAAACATCCCAAAGCATAAAAAAAAACATAGTAAATAATTAAATTAACAAAAAAAAACAAAAGTGACAATCCGAAAAAACTTATATCACATAATCGGCTTAGTTTGATGTCTAGTATCTCCAGTTACTCTACGGCCCATAACACACCCTGTATATATATATAGTATTATTACAAAACTTGTAAGTTGAGTCGTAGAAAAAATATACGGTACAACTCGAATGGATTAGGCACTCCCTCTTAAGGCGTTGGAATCACTTTACTTTCTCGTGCAATATGGACATCATATCCACCCTTACTGTACTTAACCACTATTACGAGTATTAGAACTACGTATGGCCACATCATTTTTTCCTCAATAACTAACGTGATCACAAGGAAACTTTTAAGAAAATCAGTCGTTACCTATATTCCGACGCAAACGACAGTGATTATCGAACTACTAAAAATAACAGTAGGCCGAGTTGGCATCAAGACGACTTGGTGTTTTCTGTGAAAATTCATTACAAAGTAATCTTTGCCGGCATTCTTATACTAAATGATTTAAAAGATATTTATATGCATTAACGCCATATTATTTCAATAAATTATGCAATTCTTGTGTTCTCAAAATTATTTAGTGCGCTTGACCTACTCTCTCTACCGCAAAAGCCGCCACTGCTTTTTACAACTAAAATAAATTTGTTCTATTGTTAGTCTGATAGTAACCAGAATCTTGTCAGATCTCGGCAAAAAGTTAGATTTGTAGAAAATGCATGATTTTGACTGTGATTTTAACAAAATGGTATTTGGTTTTAATTCGCGAATGAGATTTCCCTTTTACTTTTAACAAACCAAGACTAAAAAATCTCAAAAACCTGGCAACTCAGGAATGAATCATCATTTAAGTTTTAAATAGAAATGAGTGTAAAAGCAATTTAATAATAAAAACAATAAATTATAAAGCCAGACAGTTGTAATATTTTTAAAAAGTAATAAAATATCTGTGATGTCGGCAAGGCTATGTAGTTCGTCAGTGAATATTAAAATATGAATTTAAATATGTAGGTGACATAAATACGTATTCAAACTGTAAAGGCCTTTTTACATTAGGTGCAATTGCAAGAAAAATGGCCTGAAAGCATGCGCTGTGACGACGTTTTGATCAGCTGATGCAAGTTTACTTTCTTGCACCAGGTCTATCGTGATTGCGCATAAGCATAAAATGTTCCTAAATTTTCTAGTAATATTCTTACTACCAACTTACAAACATAACCTCCAAAAAAGTGTTGTTGGACGTTGACTTCGTTCATTTTGTTATTTATTTTGTGGCTTTGTTGTTTAGATTATTGACTATGGGTATATTTCTTGTGAATTTAAATTAAAGTTTGTCGCAGAAAAAAAGAGAATTCTTTGTTGTTGTCTGGATTACTAATGGCCCCTTGCCGCACAGAAAAAAAGAGGGTTTCCTTGCCGTCTCCAACATTCAGCCGGCTTTCTTTGTTGTTTGTACTTGATGGAAATGGTCCTTTACGGGCAATTTGCCATGCCAGCTCCTTCGTGACGAGATTAGTTTGTCTGGTTTTTCACCATAACCCCGAAAGTTACATCAGCTGATCGGAGGTATATTATTTATAGGTTGGTAATATCTGTTGTGAAGATACTTGCATGCAAGTACTTGCGACAATGTAAAACGACCTGCGATGCTTTTTCTTGCATTGCATGCACTTGCACTTGCAACTTGCACGTAATGTAAAAAGGCCTTAATAACACTAATAAACGCACTTACCTAGATTAGACAATAATAGTAATAGAAAAGCGACGCGACTGCGCCGACGCGACGTATGAAGACTATTTTAGGGAGTTACATACTACAGAGCTTTTTGAGACTCGTGTTTTATGTTCTAAAACGATGATAGAAATTATAAAATAGGGAATGTCGAAGAAAGAAGTTGTTTAATTAATAAAACAAACAAAGTTAAGAAACGTTAAGCAGTAGTGGAAAATAATTATGCTGTAACGTATTGTAAAACGAGAAATTCAGAAATACAATATTTTCTTTCAGCTGCATCAGATAATACAAAATAGGTATTGATATAAGTAAAATTTATAAATATTAATAAATAATTTGGAATGTCAGTGTCAGTAACAGTTGGAGGACGATGCAATTCTCTGTCGCCGATTTTTTCTAGATTCTTTATTAAAAAAATACCATATCACGTCCTAATCCTCTTTAAATAAACACGGCAGGCGTTAACAACATTTAAACTCACACAGTATCAGATGTGTACTGCTGACTAACAATCCACAATCCATTCGAGTTATACAGCATATATTCTTTCTACTACTCAACTTCATACTAAAAATTTTAAAAAGTCATTTAAATCAAGCATTATAGTCTTCTCTTTTTAGTTGGCGTGAACTTGTGAGAAAGATAAAAAACAATTGAAGAAAAATTCATTTTGTTCAATCCACGGACCAAATTACACTGTAACATATTGTCGAATATATGTTTCTGTGTCTGTTTAAAGGTTGGAGACAATGACGTTTCTTGAACGGCAGTAGAGTTTTGGACTTACATTGTCTTTATTTGTTTAGAATCACTACGTTTCAACTGGTAAGTATCTCCAGTTGTCTTCAGGTGAATACTGAATAAGTACGGTAACTACAGCTCTATTTATACTAGGCAGGTGCTGTGACGCATGACTAGTGGGCGGAGTCATGCGTGTTGCTAGGTGATGACGCATAACTGGATGAGTCATGCTTGATGAGTCATGCTCGATGACGTCATGCTCGATGAATCATGCGTTTAACTCTTGGGTGGTCTTATTCTAAGATTACATTTACTTAACAAGGGTTTCCAGACGTTTCTCATGTCTAATGAAGGCTTACTAAAGCAACCTGGATTTTGGTGTATGGTAGCAGCTTCCTTAAACTTCCTCTTCCTCCAGTGCGGTTCTTTTTGCAGGATTTCCGCTTTTGTCCACATGATATGATGGCCGTGCGTCCAGGCGTGGTCAGCTGCACCTGATTTTTCGGTCTCTCCTTTTCGGGTATTATTCCGATGTTCTTTAATCCTTACTTCTAGTGGTCTTAGTGTCTCACCGATGTAAGACTGGCCGCATTCGCAGGAAATCTGGTAGACACAATTTTTCTTGTCTTTCTGGCTTACTGGTCTCGTCTTCGTTAGGTGGCTTCTTAAAGTGTCTCTAGAGCTGAATACTGTTTCGATGTTGTATCGTTTTCCTAGTCTTCTTATTTTCTCAGATACTCCTTTGACATACGGAATATTGAGTATTGGTTGTATCTCTTTCTCTGCTTTACGTGTGTTTGGCCGATTCTTGCGATTTTCCAATATTGTGTCAATCAGTTTCATGGGATAGCCATTCTTGTTGAGGTCGGTCTTGATGTGGTTAGTTTCTCTTTTGAGAGCTTCGTTCGAGTTACAGAGAGTAATTGCTCTATCCACAAGGTTTCTTACTATGCCATGTTTTGTGTTGTTTGAGTGGTTTGATGTATAATTGAGATATTGCCCGACCTCAACAAGAATGGCTATCCCATGAAACTGATTGACACAATATTGGAAAATCGCAAGAATCGGCCAAACACACGTTAAGCAGAGAAAGAGATACAACCAATACTCAATATTCCGTATGTCAAAGGAGTATCTGAGAAAATAAGAAGACTAGGAAAACGATACAACATCGAAACAGTATTCAGCTCTAGAGACACTTTAAGAAGCCACCTAACGAAGACGAGACCAGTAAGCCAGAAAGACAAGAAAAATTGTGTCTACCAGATCCCCTGCGAATGCGGCCAGTCTTACATCGGTGAGACACTAAGACCACTAGAAGTAAGGATTAAAGAACATCGGAATAATACCCGAAAAGGAGAGACCGAAAAATCAGGTGCAGCTGACCACGCCTGGACGCACGGCCATCATATCATGTGGACAAAAGCGGAAATCCTGCAAAAAGAACCGCACTGGAGGAAGAGGAAGTTTAAGGAAGCTGCTACCATACACCAAAATCCAGGTTGCTTTAGTAAGCCTTCATTAGACATGAGAAACGTCTGGAAACCCTTGTTAAGTAAATGTAATCTTAGAATAAGACCACCCAAGAGTTAAACGCATGATTCATCGAGAATGACGTCATCGAGCATGACTCATCAAGCATGACTCATCCAGTTATGCGTCATCACCTAGCAACACGCATGACTCCGCCCACTAGTCATGCGTCACAGCACCTGCCTAGTATAAATAGAGCTGTAGTTACCGTACTTATTCAGTATTCACCTGAAGACGACTGGAGATACTTACCAGTTGAAACGTAGTGATTCTAAACAAATAAAGACAATGCAAGTCCAAAACTCTACTGCCGTTCATATGTTTCTGTCTTTCGGCCTTTTGCATAATAACAGACAAAAAACAATATATTTATTATTAAAAATGAACAATTTATTTTTCTAAATCATAGCCATTTGGTAAATTATTGTTCTGCTTAATTTTTTTATATTTGTTGCGTATAATAAACGTTTTAAGATCGATTGGGGTTGGAGCCCCGTTATCGCAAGAAATCAACAAAATGCAAGTAGTTCATTTTGTATACCACTATACATTTATGCTTAAATCTTGTAGTAATTGTCTAGAAATTAGTGGAAAACTGGAGACTTAAAATAATAAATTATATTTGTGCACAAATCTTTAGTTTGAGCAGACAAAAATAACAATAGTTCAATAAAAATATATTTTGGTTTTCTTCAATTTTCGCACCATTTCGTGCAGTCCTTAGAAGAAAATGCATATAGACTCTCGGACAAACGTTTTGATTCAAAAAAAAAATAACAAATTTGATCTGACAGATTGGCATCTTTTTAAGGTATACTTTTAAACTCACTTTTGTACAGTGCTATAAAACGACGCGTAAAATTTGCAATGTGTTAATTTGGTTTCTTTGTACACTGTGATTGTACACCAGGATGGATATATGGAATTATATCCGTTAGGTTAACGGGAATAGCCCGCTTATCCAAGCACTTTAATGTAATAAATTATCCATGTAATAAATGTCCATTGTGGGAGTAAAAAAAATATTTTTTTTAAAGAAATTTTGCTCCATCCCGAAACATAAACCAATAAATTAACATAATAATAGCGCATCTCAAATTATAAAACCCAGTTTTTCTATCTTTAACAACAAATAAAAATCGGAGCGATAAATATGCATCATCCTATAGGGTAAGTTTATCAGACAAAGATCAGAATGTCTTATTTTCATATAGGTACCATTTCTATCTTCCCACATGCTGTGTGGTATATCTTTTATCTCGACCGTTTATCTTGATTCATTTATAATTGGGGATAATTCCTTATTGCCTTTAGATAGATGGAGTGCTATTCACAATAAAAAAAGAGTTTAAAATGACATAGTGGTTGATCTATAAGATATTTACTCTTGATGGTATTTACAAGAAATGTGGTTTGGAATTACATAGTAGAGAAATAATACCCGTTTTTAATAGCATTCTTGGCACATAGATCAATCTTAAACTGCCTTCAGGGGGATATAATTTGGCGATCAATTAAAATATTCCTTTTTTTTATGAAACAGTAATAGTTATTTAGGAAACTAGTTTGTGAAATTCATCTGTAAAGAACGAAATTGTAATTTATTGATTCGAGGATTAGAAGAGATCAATAACGACCAAGTTCTTTATGTTATTTCTTGCGATTGTAGACATTTTTTTTTTAAACTTAAAAAAAAACTATTATATAATATAACAACCACGCTTTTATAAGTATAACGTAAGATAATAAACATCGTTCTGAAAGTAAGACTTGAAAATAGCCAGGTTTTGCCATTTTTTTTTGGGAGCGTTATCTTTCCCCAATAGCCACTTGGAAATACCATTTTCAAATGTCATTGTTGTCAAGTCAAGTCTGAATTGTTTGGCACATTCGTGCCATCAGTGTTAAATAAATGCATAAATGCAAATGTAGTAAGAGATGCAGAGAGACATAGTATTCACATTTGTTAATAAGTGATGCTATTTTATATCAGAATCGTTTATTGAAAAACCTTTTTTTCTAAGTCGGAAAAGTTCAAATATATTTTTACGGATATTCAGATTATGAAGATTGGGGCGAAATTTGAGCTTATTAAAAAGATAAGATGTATTTTAAATTTAATAATTTTTTAGGAGAATAATGAAAACCCTTCTTTAGAATATGTGTAACCTCTCTAATTCATTCAGTTGATGCAAAACCATGTCTCTTCGTCATAAATTACACGAACCTGATACAAGAATTTTGAACTTTTTGTATTTGCCTCACAGTGACAGCAGTGGCGGCTCGTGATAGTCGATACAGGTGGGGCCAAAATATCAAGTCAAAAATCTTTGATGAGAGTACAGGGTGTTACAAATTCGATACATTAACATTGCTATCTCAGTAACTATAAGAAATATAAATTTGGTTGAATGGAGGCAAAGTTGCACATTTTATTGATGAATTATTTGTTAAAAAAAAATCCGATGACTTCCAGAGCATCCGAAAAAAACACAAGAAAAAATGAATTTGTGTTTTTATTGTCTTTACGACAAAATATTGATTTTTTGGACAAACCAAGAGCACTTACTTAAGACAATTTTTTATGCTCTTCAAGAAAATAATCTTATAAGATTATTAAAAATATATTTTTCAGATACGACCTTTGTTTTTTAGATACCTATATCAACTCAATTTTTTCAAATTCGGACCTGAATTTTTTTTTTAAATTTTTGAGTATATTTTGACCTCTTAAAATTATTATCTTGTAAAATACTTAAGAAAATGCCCTTGGTTTTAAAAAATAATAAGTACCTACCTACTTTTATCATCCAAAAATAAAAACAAGTTTTTCGTACACTTTTTCGGATATCTCTGGAAATCATCGAAATTTGATTAAATTTCTTTTTAACAAATTGTTCATCATTAAAATATACACTTTTCCTCCATTTACCAAACTCTCTATCTCTTGTAGTTACGGAGTTAGCAATGCTAGTGCATCGAATTTGTACAACCCTGTATATAAAATAAATCGAAAAACTTACCGACTAATTAAATGGAGCTTTTGCAATAGTTGTAACAAAAAATGTTCACAAAACACTCAAATTATCTTATAAGAAAACTCTATAGGAGGGTCTCTTTGTTATTTGAAAATGATTCAATCACTTTTGTTCTTGAAGTCATCAATATTGTTTACAAAATGTTTTTCGGCAGGCTACATACCTAAAGCGCTAAGTCTTTCCTCGTTTATTTTAGTCATTTTAAAATTGATAAACCGGAATCAGGAATATTATTATAATAAACCGACGAACTGACCTAAACCTAATAATTTATGTTAAACAATAAAAACTGTTTAAAATAAAACTATTTTAAAATTAATATCTCGACAGGGCAAACCGTATTCAAATCAGCTGCCATCTAGTATCAAGTAGTGGTAACAAAGACGAAGGCGTAATTCGATTGGAACGACAAAATAAAGCACGTGTAAATCCTCCAATCACGGACGGTCTGAGGATCTGGCCCGCCACAATATTTCTGAATTCCTTATGCGTCAGTAAGAGAGGGCGATATATCATTATCTCTTTCGTAAGCGATGAACCTTCGATAAACAGTATGGCCATACTTAGAAATAGCCGGCGCTGGGTAGCGCGAAGGAATTTTCGCGGCGTCGAGGAGTTTTTGCACCGTTAGGCGTTATCAGATATTAAATGAACTTGAATTTTAAATTATTCACAGTTACAAAAAGAATGAAGCGTAAAGATGCAAAGCAATGATTAGAGGTGTGAGAAAAAAATACCCTCGGTGTACAGGTAGGTAGGGCCATGGCGCTGTGGTCCTACTGTACGAGCCGCCACTGAGTGACAGAATCTAAAACTGGATCATTAAATGTAGTACACAGAAAGCGCGGCTTGTCCATAAGTTTATTTGGTCAATAGCCTATAAATTTCACCCACCTAATTAATTTATTTTTTTTAAACAAATAAAAATACTTATCCTTGAGAGAATACAAATTGTACAAAGAGTGTCATGCGAAAACTTCTTCCCAATATAGATCGAAGCGTTCCATATTTTAGTTTGGCTCACGGTTGGCCAAATGGGTTTATACTAAATTAGAATATTACATAAATGAGTTGGAAACTAGGAAGTTAAAAAAAAAAACAAATCCGGCGGTCGACTTCGCGTTTTATCACTGGTTCAATCACGTTCAATAGGCATTTATGGAAACACAGTCAAACCGCCTAGTGAATTGTAAGCAAAACTTTGCGCTATACAAAGAACAACTATTACAAAATATGCGAATTGTATTTGCAACATTTGCATAAACCTTTTAGGAATGCCGAATCGCGGTGGGTTAACATTTAGAAATTAAAGAAAAAATCGCCCAAAACTTTTTTTGCATCTGAAACAGATCACGAAAGACGGCCAAATAAGAATGGACGCCGGCCATATCTCTGGAACCGTTTGTCCCAACGTGTTGAAATAAAAAAATCATTACAAAATCGATTAAGAGAAATTGCTGGAAATTATTTTTAAGTACTAAATTTACCACTAGAGGGCGTTCCACATATCACAAAGAAGATTATAGATACCGATAATATGCCAAATAAAGTTATGTTAAAACTTAAATGTTTTATTCTTTGGAATATGCGGCATAACTTTGCTTTAATGAGGTGGAACCCTCTTTTAAAAGAAATACTCATAACTTTGATTAATAATGTAACTGCAATTGTTAGGTTACTGTTATTAAAATTTGCCTCACCTGTAAAAAAAACTCACGGGTCGCGCCTGGTACACAAATAAAGTGTGACAGTAGTTAAAATGAAGAAAAACAAGAGAGCTGCATAACAGACTACACCTCTTTTTTATGTTTTCTTCTTGCATGTAGTATATCGAAACGTCATCTGTTAAGGAATTAGAAAAATAAAGGGATGGGGGTAAAAAAGAGTAAAACGTGGTGACGAAAAAATATTTTTTCCAAAAATGCCGAGTATAAATAATTATCATTTCTTTTAACCAGTCAAGAATATTAATTCAACCTAAGTTAATCTGAGCATCCACATATTATATCGAGAGATAAATTTTTGAGGTGAAGGTCAAGAAAAAAGGAAAATACATTGATAAACTGTTTAGTTCGCCTACAGTTATTCCGCTTTAAACATGTGTAAATTAATATTATGTGTTTTGTTCTATGCGATGCAAGTAGTGTTCGTTTCTTTACAACAACAGTGTCAACATGTCTCTCACTTCGCAGTAAACTATCGTCAAATATCAAACAATAACATAAATTCTATGTGGTTAACAGGTTGTATCAATGATGCAGCCTTTGAAGAAAAAAGACTTACCTCAATTGAGGTTTTTTTTGGAACGATGCTAACATTGGAAAGGAATTTCATCACTAACATGAAGGATTTAAAGGAAATTGTTATTTATTCAATGCATGTTAGGACGATAGAACCAGAAGCTTTCAATAACTTACCTCAGATAAAAAGGATTAATTTAAAAGGCAATTATATTAAAATGATATCAAAGGGCGTTTTTGATATACTTCCAAGCCTTCAAACCATTGAACTTTTAAAAAATAAGATATCGAAAATAGATGATAACGCATTTGCCAATTTACCAAACTTACAAGAAATTTCTTTGGCCGACAATAAACTTCACCAAGTAAAACGGGAATGGTTTACTAATACAAACAACATTGAAGTTTTTAATATGAATAATAATAACTTACGTAAAATTCCATTGGGATTGTTCCACGGTTGGAGAAATATTAAGAAAATATATTTCAATGCTAATGCCATTTCAGTCATAGAAGGAGAACTGTTTAAAAATAACCCTTTGGTTCTAGAGCTTGGATTTCACCACAATCGCTTAGAGACAATTTCTTCTGATAACTTTCCCAATCCTGTTAATATGAGTTATTTGCTTTTAAGTGGAAATCTGTTAAATTATCTTCCAGAACAATTTTTAAACAACATCCAAGTCAAATTTATTTCCTTATACGGCAATCCTTTTACATGTTCATGTTGGAATAAGATTCACACACTACTTTTGGATAGAGGAGTGATTATTGACGATGATAATAACTATACGTTTGCTAAATCCTGTAAAGACGAAAATGTGCCAGTTTGTGGAGTATCACGCAATTCTTTGAGAAGGTGCATGGACTCAGTGGATAAGGAAGTGACGCGGTGATTTATTTCTTACCTGAAAAAGATTAAATATGATTCCGTATATGATTCAACGACTGGACATCAGTGTGTAATGTTTGATTATGAAGTGATCGAAAACATATGGGAGTAAATATCTGACTAATATGATACTTATTTGATATTTTATATTATTTGTCGTAACTCTGTGGTATATGAACGAACTAAATATTAATTTTTACCAAGTTATATGTAAGAAAAATCAGTACTACGATAATGTGCCCATACATGACGGTATGGAGCGACGCGCCTGGCGTGTGAAGTGACGGTTGATGGGCGTCTTGGGACGATCGCGACCTCTTCGTCGCGCCAGACCATCTTCATGACGCGTGGTGCGTCAAATCACATACTTAGCAAATCGCTCTTTAAAAACGTTTTGTAGAAAATAAATAGTTATCAAATACTTAGTTGACTTATTTTTTCGTGTACCTATCGGAGGCCTGTTACAACATTAAAGAATTTTTTTAAATTTTATTTAATTAGATTTTAGACTTTTTCGTAGCTTTTTTCTAAATTTAGAATTTAATACATTTCCTTTTGCACTTTCATTCTTGGAATAATTTTTAGTAAGTGGTCATTTGAGACCTTCAGAAGAGCTTTTATAGGTCGTAATTAGATTGATTATTTGGAGATGTAGCATCAGAGAGGTTAAACGATAGATATATTTGTGCATCGTATGCATAGTGATGGTAAGTCATTTTCAAAAAATGTAAAATAAATGAATTGTATAAAAGAGATCCCCAGACACTATCCTAAGATACAACCGTCCTGGCTAACTATTTGGACCCTATACGAAAAATAGGATGACGCAAACGCAGTTTGGCCAAATCCAATATAATATAAAATTACGAGAAGAAAGTCATGATGTGTCATATTCATATTAAAGACCTTAGTGTGTGTAGTTTGTGCCATGCGTCTGCACTATATCATCGACTAGATCAGTTATAGCCAACTCTAGAACGTAACTGTTTACTTAGAATATTATTATTACCTACTCGTTACATCACCATTTATTTAATATTCCATAATTTTCTCTATTATTTTAAAGAAGTTAGGTAAATGCCATCCTGGTCTCTAGGGGTGTTGTTGAATGACTCTTTTTTTTACAGCAGTAAATATTTTTTGATGATTGGAATTAAGTTAAATAGTGGTCCTTTACGACATGCCTACGATATTGAAAATCCAAATTGAGAATGATTATTTTAATTTTACGTGATATACATTAATCCAGTTGTAAAACTATATTTTTCTTATTATCTAATCCAAATTAAACGAACTATAAATTATCCTAATCAAATTTGTCAAACCAGAATTCGTAAAAGATCAAAAACGATTTGTCTAAATAGACCGATAACATTTCTTTCATAAAACGTTTATTACACAACAAAATCAGTGAATGTATTTAGTACAAAAACTAACTATAATCCATGATGCAGCATTTCTTTTTCATTCTTCGAACCGAGGAAATTCTCAGTGAAACCACCTGTTCACCTAGAGAGTTTTCGATGTACATAGATAGTTGAAAGTGTAATATTCTGAACATTGTGGATTACTTTACACTAAAAAAATGTGTATTTTTAAATATAATAAATATATTGTATATTATTGGAATTATTAAACAAATTTAAATCTCAAAATTAAACATTTTATAATATTTTATTATTTTTTTTTTAGTTGCGTAATATAATAAGTTCAAAGGCTAATTTCCTTTTTTATTTCAGATGAAATTTTACTTATTTAATTCAAATAACACATTACCTATATAAACCCAAAATCCAATTTATAGCTTTGCTGATGACAGCACACTTGTCTCATCTTTTACCTTGACCCCCCAAACATCCGCTGCCGACGCACATCTTCGCAGGCAGCATGAAGTATTGCGCCTCAACAATGACCTGGAAGAAATTTTGGCTTGGGGTGACAGTAACCAAGTCGAATTTAATGCTAAGAAAACCCAGGCAGCAGTCTTCTCCAAAAAGGTTAATATTGCAGAACCGGATTTAGTCAAGGCAGGACACGCAATTCCCCTGACACCGTCTATTAATTTGCTGGGGGTCAATCTGGGAGGTAATCTGTCTTGGCATGATCACGTTGCCGCAATTGCCAAGGCAGCTGCACAGAAACTTGGTGTACTTTTCCGCACCAAAAGGTTGTACACACCTCATCAACTTTTGACACTCTACAAAGCCCAGATTCGACCATCATTAGAATATTGCTCTCATGTCTGGAGCTCTGCACCCAAGCACACCCTTCGGCTACTGGATTCCATTCAAAGGAGAGCCGTTCGTCTGATCGGCGACCCCGAGCTGACCAAGACCCTCGATAGCCTGGAGCATCGAAGACAGGTTGGTGATTTGGCTCTCTTTTACAGATATTTCCATGGCAGGTGTTCGACTGACATTGCCCACTTGATTCCACCTAGAGCAATGCAAAACAGAAATACACGGCGAACCACTGCCGCTCATCCATATGTTGTTCAGCTTAGTACTCCTCGAACTTCATTGTTCAAGAATTCTTTCATCTGGAGAACGTCATCTTTGTGGAATGATCTTCCTGAGGTCGTGTTTCCCAATGAATACAATCTTCAACGTTTCAAGACCAACGTTAATCGCTTTTTTCGCACTCGCACCGCTCCCAGAGCGCCTTAAAGGATTTTTCCTACAGTGCAGGTGTTTTATCATAAAAAAAAAAAAAAAATTAATATTATAAATATATTAGGTATTGAATAATATAGTGTTTGTCAGTGTGTGTGAGTATGTTCTCATATTATTGCAAACGGGTATCAAAAAACTCTGGAAAATTGCTAATGCTAATACTAAAAGTGCTGCATAATAATGTGTTGAAAATTGGCACATCAATACAGTTACAGAAAGGATAAAACCATTTCTTCTGTTTGAAATATTTCAAACTTTTTTGACACCCTGTAAACATATTTTTTAATTAATACATTTATAATTGCATCAATTTCTGGAATTTACATTTATTAGCCTAACGTCGGGTTACATAAAGATTTTTAACAATAATTAACTAACCAGCAACTTTGAGGGTGCCATACATGACATTGGCAGAAATAATACCTTTCTCACCAGTCAAAGTGGTCCGATCACCTTAATATTTAATTTACTAATCAGGCAACTTTAATTGTGAGTAAATATTGCCTGCCAATGCCACTGATGTCACAGTTGCTAGTTAGTTCTTTTTATTGTTAAAAATATGTATGTATAAAAAACGGGGTTTTCAAAAAGTGTATAACAAAAATAAAAAATGACTGATCATAAACAGCTCATTAGGCAGCCCAGCGATGTGTCAAAAATGGCGGCTGATGGCGAATACTGCTTTTTAATTGGTACACGCGACCATAAAAATAACATTGCTGATGGGATTTAACGGGTGACTCAATGCTTTTTGCCATCAACCGCCATATTGAATCCCGTCGTTTGGATTCCCTAATTTAAAAGTTTTACCCTTCAAGTTGGAGTAAAACAGGGTTAAGTTTTATTTGTTAAGTTAGGTTTGAGTACTTTCAAAATTAAAATATTTACATTTTTTAAAGGCAACCACTTGTTTAAAAGGTCGCGTTCGGCATTATACCAAATTTAATGGCTATAACTGAATTAAGTTATAATTAAAAAACAAAAGAATATGAGTCGTTAAGGATTTAAGATAAGAGTGAACATAGTAAAACTTTTATTTTAAAATTCATATTTTTATTAAGCAAAGGAACACTTGGAATTCAAACTCTGATCTATTTAATAAGTTACTTTGAAGAGAAACAAAAATATTAACATGCTGGTAATGAAATAAATACGGAGCCTATCCAGAACAAAGTCACAATAATTCTTTACTCTCTATTTGTTTTTGAAGGTTAATGAGAATCTTATAAAAGGGCTATTTTTTCTAGCGAAGTTAACCTCGCCGTTAAAATTATTTTTTATAATACCCACTCTTAGAAACTGAAATAACGACTATGGAGTTACTTGGACATCTAAAAAAATTTCTCGATCGATCCTACCAATCTAAAATTATTTTTTCCATGAGTCCTACTACCTTTTTCAAAATTCTTTGGTAATATTATATTGTTATGAAAAGAAAAACGTCACTTTCTGCCACGATAAAGGTGGTTGTTTCTTTAAAATCCGCGAATGATATGAAGCATTGTCCCAAACGATTTAAGGACGGTTAATCTACATTTGGAATAAGTATTTGTTTTAACCAGTTCTCGAATGATTCATGTTCCATGGTTTAGTGGTAATTAGAAAATTTTAAACTGGCACCAGGTACAAATCCATCGGATGAGCCAGCGTTCTTTTTAAACATTTTTTTAAATTTAGTTGCGATTTTCTTGAACAATTCTCTGTATGGTGCAAATTTAGTGCCTCTGAAGCTTGTTTTTATTGACTCCGGATTAATTAAGTACTGGTCGGTTTTTGTTGTAATTGTTCTTCTTCAAATAAACTTTCTTACCACTTTTTTCGCCTAGGTATTTGAAAACCCTGCAAATAGCTTATATTACATATTTAAATATACATACAACATACCAACAATGAAAAATTTGAAGTTATATTTGAGTCTATCGCTGCCATTAAAAGCATATATACCTTTTAACTGTAACTTGTCTTAGGGGCTTAAAATAATACCTATAAAGTATATGTTGGACAAAAACATTAGAAATGATTGGCTTTCATAAAACTAAACACATACCTGGTAGGACTGCCGTTGACTATTTAAACTATACAACATTTTTGAATAGGTTGTTTTGGTGAAAATATGTAATCTCCGTGAAAAATATAACAAACCCCTCAGAAATCTACAGCCTACACCAAGGGACTTTTGTGCTATGAGTCCAACACTTTTACAAACTAATTGCAAAGTGGAGAAAATATAATAAAAATCGTTCAAAATTTATTTTTTAGATTATTTTCTCCAGTAGAAATAAATCCTTAATTAAATATTAAGAATAGTTTCCGTATCGGCACGGGGAGTTACAATTAAATCGCGTCGAATTAGTTTAGTAATCGAATCTAAATCATTAATTTTAATTGGCTTAGTCTGCCGACAAAGTTTGCGAATCATTATTGTAATTTGCTAAGTAATTAGACTAGTACAATTATGTAAGTCGAACGAAAACGCTCGCTGGAGGTAACGAAACTTTTCGACGGTAAATTTAAATTAAAAGTTGCTTTTAAAAGGTTTACCCACTTCATTAAACTAATGAGTGATGTTAAATATAAAATAATATGATTTTTGGTTGATATATCACTGAAGACAAAAGGGCAAATGAGTCAGTGATATATAGGTTTTTAGTATTAAAAATCACAAGTATAATAACTTCGTTTACGTGTAAATGTTATAAGGAGCGCTACCTGTTTCGAAATAATAAAGTTTAAAATAACGGCTTTTACTTAATATAACATTTTAAAAAATAAAGTAGTATTATAATATTATAAGGTTACAGGGCGGGTAGGCATTAAAAATAAAAAGGGAAGGGCCCCCTTTACCCCCTCCCCACTACGACTAAGCCACTGTTAATTTGTTAGTATGTTTTTCAACTTATTTTTATTTGTTTTTACATCATATAAAATAAACGGTTATACTTAATTTAAAACAAAAAGCAACCATAAATGACGTATCGTCACGCGCTTAACTTGATGGCTTTATATGTGCAGAAAAAGTTGACCGAAGAATTTGATTGATTGGACTGGATATGATGCATTTCTTCTTATTGTTTATGACTTATTCTTCACGTTCAATTAACTTTTTGTTGAAGTTTTTATTTAAAGTGTCTGAAATGAATTATGTGAGGCCGGAATGATTGCTTACTGTGCTTGAAAAATCATAAATTATTATTATTATGTTATAGTTATTTTTATTATAAAGTGAATGAAATACAGCGGCATTTTATTTTTCTGGTGATACAGCTGAAAAACATTACATTATACGGTATATGAAAGTAGGATTCCGTACCATGAATATTTTGATATTTTTACAGCATGCGCTGTTAGGAAACGATAGAGTCTAATTTTAACTGCTTAATATGCTGCTATACTCTACAGGGTGATACAAAGAAACATAATACATCCCGTATATTAAGAAAAATTAACTTAATTACAAATAGCGCAAACTTTGAAATAGTGTCAAAACCAACTTACAATGCAAAAAAAGTCATTTAAATTGGAATACAGGTTTAGAAAAAATATAGCTTTAAATGTGATAAATGTATGATGTTGCGTTAATTTTGTCCAGGAGTTTAGTTTAGGAAATATTTCCAAGTGATATATTGACCGAAGGATGCGCGATGGACGTCTGAGCGAATACGCATAGCTATAGTACTATACAGCGTGTAATGAAATTGACTCATTATATTAAAATGAGTGACTTTTTTTATCAACCAGCTAAAATATTATTAAGACCGAATTCACAGCACGCCCATGGGAAAAGCATGACCTTCTCGAGTTAAAGAGAATGAATAGCATAGACTTTTTTGAGTGAGAATGAAGGAAAACAATATTTTGATTCTAAAGGCTTTTTTACATTGGGTGCAATTGCAAGAAAAAATTGCCTAAAAGCATGCGCTTTGTCGACGTTTTAAACAGCTGATGCAGGTTTTAAATGGGAAAACGTGCATCAGCTGATTAAAACGTCGTCGAAGCGCATGCTTCCAGGCCATTTTTCTTGCAATTGCACCCAATGTAAAAAGGCCTTAACATAACTTTTAAAGGAAAAAAGGAAAGACAACAAAGTCTCGGTCTCAGCAAATATAATTGTGTGGTTACACGTGTTTCACCCTTTCGGGCATCATCAGACCCAGAATTTAAAACAGAAAAAAAACAGTTATAACATATTAAAATTTAAAAATGTAAAAATGAAATGTAACATAACCTGCCGCGTGCAACACTCTCCTCCAGTAGCGGCACAGAGTTGCCATAATGTCAAAAAAAGTTTAATTTTTTCGCCACAAAGCGACATTTTGAAATAGTTTTCTACTTACTTTAGGAGAAAATTAAAATTTTGTCTTGAGTGACAATGACTCCATACGGGATCATCAAAGTAATATTTCTAATTAGATACAAATTTAAAAAAATTAATTTATATGAGATACCATCTGTTTGCTTGTAACCCTTGTTGCCGTGTCAAAACAGTAAAACAACCTTTCCCACGCACTTGTTTAGTAAAGAAACCCAAGCGCTGCCCTAAACTAATTAAAATTATTTATAACGAACTTTTGCCAAGTTTTCCAGCAAGTCGTTTTCGCAAACGAAAATAATTAATTAACAAAACGTCTAAAACAAATATCTCATATGAATGATGGAAGACAACGGATTACGAAGCAACTCTCCTTAATTATTAATTAAAACCAGGAACTAATTAGGAAAGTGCGTAATAGATTAGAAATTTTGTATGATCCCGAGTTTATTAAAGCAAATTGGTAATTGTATAGTAGAGGGTGAAGTAAACTTATACTTGGCGATTTTATTATCTTTGATACTCAAAAGGGAATAACTGCTAGAAGATACTTAACTAAGACGTGTGCAAAAAAATCAATTTCCCAGATTTAAGTTTTGAGATGCTTCAAATGGCTCAATCAGTTTTGTAGTAAGAAAATCGATTTAGTGCACACAAAAATCAATTAGGGGACTTTCTTAAACCGTTATTGTTAAATAGTAGTTTGTACAACAAGAGTGGATATGATGCTCATATCGCACGAGGAAGTAAATTGAGCACGACGCCATAGGCAGAGTGCTCAAACTTCCAACAAACTCACTTTTTATATATATTTATTTTTCCCACATTCGGTTTTTTGCAGAATAACAGACAAAAAGTAATATATGTATTAAAAAAACGAACAATTTATTTTCTCAACCATAGGTATATTCATTACCTAATTGTTTTACTGAAATGCACAGAATAAAAAAAGGTTTGATCGGGTTTATTTTCTGCTTGCGTAAGAATTATAACTCCGAAAGTACAACAAAATAGCTGTAGAATTCGTTTTAAACAGTTAAAAATGGATTTTGTGCATTAATATGAATTTTTAACGTTCGCTATAGTCAAATTTTTCAAAATAATCACCAATTTACAAACTAGCAATACTGTTAACGTGGAAAGAGAGGTGGCAATACTGAAAGTAGAAATAACATAGGTAACCTTAAAATTTTTAGTGAATAATTGATTTTTTTTTCTAGAAATCTTATATCTAATTTCGTCTGTTTTATTGAAATATCTTTATGTTCCACCATTTAAGGAAGAATTTACTAGTTAATTTTCTATGTTTGTTGCGTATAATAATATTTTTAATTAGAAAAGTCTCAAGTATCGAGCCCCTGACGCTTGTTTTAGCTTATATCAGAATACGATCAATTTTATTCCAAATAAGTTTTTATACATCTAAATAATAAAGTACCTACCCCATTATATCATTTTATTAGGTATGAACCAGAGGGAAAGTTGGATGAGCAAAGTTAGAATTGCTGTGCCTTGTACTTTCAGTTTTATAAGGATGCCTGCTATTCAGCAAAATTCACTGCGGCTACATATTTAATTAGCTAAGAGATAATTAGATACAGGTTTAATTAATGCCTACTTTTGCAGAACAAGCGTTTTTGTTATGTCATCCCGCTGCCGTTATAGAAGGATTCATTAAGGAGCTCAAAGTTACTGGCGACTTTTAATTATTGCTAAATGAGAACAGTTTGAAACTCAAATTAGAAAGGAAACGTAAGGATTCTAAATAGGTAATTTTAACGAAAGGTAGAATTGTGTTATTACTTGTTAAAGTTAATTGAAGCTAAGACTAATGAAATGGAGGTAGGTATGTTTAGCATAGCATTATCCCAACGGAAACAAAATAAGGGATATTACATTAATTAATACAGAATTGTGTTAATTAAAAAATGATTTTTTGATGCGGCTATTGAGGTTAAATTTTGTTTTCTGATAACAGGAATTGATTCTGAATAGTCATACATTCTGGACATTATTATTCAACCAATGACAATTATATAGGGTGATTCCTAAATTGATACTTCTTTTTTAGCTGCGTATAGAAGGCATTAAAATAAACAACATTTTCCAATACATTTTTTCAAAAAACTCAAAATAAAGTACTTACATTCATTTATTACACTACGAATCCAATACGGTTCTGCCTAACTTGCCCGCTGAATAACATTAAGAAAACTTCTCGGTGTAGGATGAGCCCGCAAGAGAAAGCGTTCTGCGTATAATCTCGAAGAAACATCGGCACTTTCATGACACTCACAGTTAATTAACACCATATTTATTAGTTTATTGTTTTTAAATTTTGACATTTTCACACAATTTAACTTGCTTCAGAAAAATACACGCAACGTATTGCTCAAGACTACCCGTATGACTAATACTAATAAGAGATAAGAAAAACAACAGAAACTATAGCGGTCTATGTTTTTATGACCAGGCCCGCACTTAGATTTTGTACTTCTCTATCTCGCCTATCTTTAAGTTTTTTGAAAAAAGGTATTTGAAAAAGTTCTTTATTTTAATGCCTTCTATACACAGCTAAAAAAGAAGTATCAACTTAGGAATCACCCTGTATTATTTCAGTAAGACTGACTGATTTAGTATATTATAAAATAATACAACATATTTGCAGTGATGGTATTGGGACACTATTTTTCACAAAAGAAAAATAAATGATTGAAACGGATAAAATAAAAACTTTAAAAACGGCAATGCAGGCAGGCTAAAAAAGAAGAAGAGATTTTATATTATGAGCAGTCATTGTATCTTTTCGTTTTTTGTTTTTTTAAATAAAAATTTTGAATATTCATAGGTAAATTTTGCTTCATATAAATTTTACGCTTCCAACACCAAAACTGTAAATTTTTTTTATATACAAAAAATAAAAATATTACCAACAATTTATTAAAATAATTTTGAAAACTAAAATATGAATTCAAACTAAAAAGTTAACTGACCTTGCTGGATTCGAACCCACGCCTTTCAAGTTGATTTTTCTTCCTTATAGCTCTTTTTTTTCTCTTTCCACATCTTTTATTTGTTACATTTATATATTTTTGACAACACATTTATGTTGAACGGCAGTAGAGTTTTGGACTTGCATTGTCTTTATTTGTTTAGAATCACTACGTTTCAACTGGTAAGTATCTCCAGTCGTCTTCAGGTGAATACTGAATAAGTACGGTAACTACAGCTCTATTTATACTAGGCAGGTGCTGTGACGCATGACTAGTGGGCGGAGTCATGCGTGTTGCTAGGTGATGACGCATAACTGGATGAGTCATGCTTGATGAGTCATGCTCGATGACGTCATGCTCGATGAATCATGCGTTTAACTCTTGGGTGGTCTTATTCTAAGATTACATTTACTTAACAAGGGTTTCCAGACGTTTCTCATGTCTAATGAAGGCTTACTAAAGCAACCTGGATTTTGGTGTATGGTAGCAGCTTCCTTAAACTTCCTCTTCCTCCAGTGCGGTTCTTTTTGCAGGATTTCCGCTTTTGTCCACATGATATGATGGCCGTGCGTCCAGGCGTGGTCAGCTGCACCTGATTTTTCGGTCTCTCCTTTTCGGGTATTATTCCGATGTTCTTTAATCCTTACTTCTAGTGGTCTTAGTGTCTCACCAATGTAAGACTGGCCGCATTCGCAGGGGATCTGGTAGACACAATTTTTCTTGTCTTTCTGGCTTACTGGTCTCGTCTTCGTTAGGTGGCTTCTTAAAGTGTCTCTAGAGCTGAATACTGTTTCGATGTTGTATCGTTTTCCTAGTCTTCTTATTTTCTCCGATACTCCTTTGACATACGGAATATTGAGTATTGGTTGTATCTCTTTCTCTGCTTTACGTGTGTTTGGCCGATTCTTGCGATTTTCCAATATTGTGTCAATCAGTTTCATGGGATAGCCATTCTTGTTGAGGTCGGTCTTGATGTGGTTAGTTTCTCTTTTGAGAGCTTCGTTTGAGTTACAGAGAGTAATTGCTCTATCCACAAGGTTTCTTACTATGCCATGTTTTGTGTTGTTTGAGTGGTTTGATGTATAATTGAGATATTGCCCTGTATGTGTAGGTTTTCTGTACACTGAGGTTAGGAAGGTGTTGCCATTTTTCTCTACATTGACGTCTAGAAAAGGTAATTGGTTGTTCTCTTCTTTTTCCATGGTGAATTTAATTGTCGGTGCAAAGTTATTAATGTGATGTAAGAATTCTCTGAGTTCGTCCTCGTTTCCGTTCCAAATAATGAAGGTGTCATCCACATATCTAAGCCATATTTTTGGTTTCTTCTTTGCTTGTTTTATTGCTTTGGATTCGAACCATTCCATATAAATGTTGGCGATTATGGGCGAGAGAGATGAGCCCATTGGTAGTCCGTCCTCTTGGCTAAAGAATCTATCTTTTTCTTGAAAATAAGAATTGTTAAGGCAGCATTCCAATAGTTCCATGATGGCATTTGTAGGTAGCGGTGTTCTTTCTTGTAGGGTCAAGTCTTCCTCAAGTATGCTCCTGATGACCTTAAGTGCGTCTTTTATAGGGACGTTGGTGTAAAGACTTTCGACGTCAAAGCTGACCAGTTGGTCTCCTGGTTGTACTTTCTTTTCTCCTATTATTTGTGCAAAGTGTTGCGAGTTCTTTACAAATGACGTGCTGTTTCCTTGAAGTGGTTGGAGTAGGGGAAGTAAAAATTTACCTAGTTCATATGTAGGGGAGTTACGGGAGCTTGTAATTGGTCTTAGAGGCATATTATGTTTGTGTATTTTTGGCAGGCCATAGAGGTGTGGTGGTTTACTGTGGTGTGGTGTCAGGCGTCTCCGCGTTTTTTCTGGAATGTACCGCTCAAATTTCTTAAGTGTTCGGTAGACTCTTCCCTCGATTGTGCCGGTCGGATCTTTGGAAATAAGGGTGTAGTTTCCTTTTTGCACAACTTCCTCGATTTTTTGGTCGTATGTCTGAACATCCATGATGACAGTTGCGTTTCCTTTGTCGGCTGGTAGAATCTTGATATTAGGATCCTTACGAAGTTTTGTGAGAGCGATTGTTTCTTCCTTACCGATATTTCGTTTTGGAGGCCTTGATTTTTCTAGAATATTTCTAACCTTCCATCTAAATTCTTCCGCTTGTGTTTCTCCTATGGTTGTTGAGTCGACGGCGCTAATAATGTCCAATATTGGTATCTCTGTTGGAGCAATAGTAAAGTTTAAACCCTTAGCCATTAGGGATTCTTCTATGGGTGTTAATTCTCTAGATGAAATGTTGACGATGGTTCTTTGGTTATGGGGTTGCGTTGTTGGTGGATTTTGACTAACATGCTTTCGCAATTTCTTCTCATGAATATTTTGTTGAGCTGTTCTTATTTTGTCGCAGGTGGCATCAATCTTCCGAAAAATGGGTTCGTGATCCTCTTCCAGTGTATATTCTTTAATTTCCTCAAATCTCTGTTGGATATCTGTGAGTAGAGAAGCTTTCTTAAAGCGATGGTAGTTGATTTGGGAGCGTATAAGAGCTTTGCTGGCGTTGTTTAGAATCTTCTTAGCTTGTTGTCCTGGGATCGGTGACTTGATCCTAAAGCCATCTGAAATAATATATTGGTCCCTTGCCCGTAGTAGAAACTGGATGTGCGTTTCCTCCTTTGTTAATTTTATCTTAGCTTTCT
Organism: Polydrusus cervinus; assembly: GCA_935413205.1. Taxonomy (NCBI): domain Eukaryota; kingdom Metazoa; phylum Arthropoda; class Insecta; order Coleoptera; family Curculionidae; genus Polydrusus; species Polydrusus cervinus. Next base: position 327,503 of record OW284511.1, on the reverse strand, counting down.
CGTAGTTACGGAACTTATCACTTATACCGGGCCATACCGGGCTTCTAGTGTCTGTTTAAAGGTTGGAGACAATGACGTTTCTTGAACGGCAGTAGAGTTTTGGACTTGCATTGTCTTTATTTGTTTAGAATCACTACGTTTCAACTGGTAAGTATCTCCAGTCGTCTTCAGGTGAATACTGAATAAGTACGGTAACTACAGCTCTATTTATACTAGGCAGGTGCTGTGACGCATGACTAGTGGGCGGAGTCATGCGTGTTGCTAGGTGATGACGCATAACTGGATGAGTCATGCTTGATGAGTCATGCTCGATGACGTCATGCTCGATGAATCATGCGTTTAACTCTTGGGTGGTCTTATTCTAAGATTACATTTACTTAACAAGGGTTTCCAGACGTTTCTCATGTCTAATAAAGGCTTACTAAGGGTTTAAACTTTACTATTGCTCCAACAGAGATACCAATATTGGACATTATTAGCGCCGTCGACTCAACAACCATAGGAGAAACACAAGCGGAAGAATTTAGATGGAAGGTTAGAAATATTCTAGAAAAATCAAGGCCTCCAAAACGAAATATCGGTAAGGAAGAAACAATCGCTCTCACAAAACTTCGTAAGGATCCTAATATCAAGATTCTACCAGCCGACAAAGGAAACGCAACTGTCATCATGGATGTTCAGACATACGACCAAAAAATCGAGGAAGTTGTGCAAAAAGGAAACTACACCCTTATTTCCAAAGATCCGACCGGCACAATCGAGGGAAGAGTCTACCGAACACTTAAGAAATTTGAGCGGTACATTCCAGAAAAGACGCGGAGACGCCTGACACCACACCACAGTAAACCACCACACCTCTATGGCCTGCCAAAAATACACAAACATAATATGCCTCTAAGACCAATTACAAGCTCCCGTAACTCCCCTACATATGAACTAGGTAAATTTTTACTTCCCCTACTCCAACCACTTCAAGGAAACAGCACGTCATTTGTAAAGAACTCGCAACACTTTGCACAAATAATAGGAGAAAAGGAAGTACAACCAGGAGACCAACTGGTCAGCTTTGACGTCGAAAGTCTTTACACCAACGTCCCTATAAAAGACGCACTTAAGGTCATCAGGAGCAGACTTGAGGAAGACTTGACCCTACAAGAAAGAACACCGCTACCTACAAATGCAATCATGGAACTATTGGAATGCTGCCTTAACAATTCTTATTTTCAAGAAAAAGATAGATTCTTTAGCCAAGAGGACGGACTACCAATGGCCTCATCTCTTTCGCCCATAATCGCCAACATTTATATGGAATGGTTCGAATCCGAAGCAATAAAACAAGCAAAGAAGAAACCAAAAATATGGCTTAGATATGTGGATGACACCTTCATTATTTGGAACGGAAACGAGGACGAACTCAGAGAATTCTTACATCACATTAATAACTTTGCACCGACAATTAAATTCACCATGGAAAAAGAAGAGAACAACCAATTACCTTTTCTAGACGTCAATGTAGAGAAAAATGGCAACACCTTCCTAACCTCAGTGTACAGAAAACCTACACATACAGGGCAATATCTCAATTATACATCAAACCACTCAAACAACACAAAACATGGCATAGTAAGAAACCTTGTGGATAGAGCAATTACTCTCTGTAACTCAAACGAAGCTCTCAAAAGAGAAACTAACCACATCAAGACCGACCTCAACAAGAATGGCTATCCCATGAAACTGATTGACACAATATTGGAAAATCGCAAGAATCGGCCAAACACACGTAAAGCAGAGAAAGAGATACAACCAATACTCAATATTCCGTATGTCAAAGGAGTATCGGAGAAAATAAGAAGACTAGGAAAACGATACAACATCGAAACAGTATTCAGCTCTAGAGACACTTTAAGAAGCCACCTAACGAAGACGAGACCAGTAAGCCAGAAAGACAAGAAAAATTGTGTCTACCAGATCCCCTGCGAATGCGGCCAGTCTTACATTGGTGAGACACTAAGACCACTAGAAGTAAGGATTAAAGAACATCGGAATAATACCCGAAAAGGAGAGACCGAAAAATCAGGTGCAGCTGACCACGCCTGGACGCACGGCCATCATATCATGTGGACAAAAGCGGAAATCCTGCAAAAAGAACCGCACTGGAGGAAGAGGAAGTTTAAGGAAGCTGCTACCATACACCAAAATCCAGGTTGCTTTAGTAAGCCTTCATTAGACATGAGAAACGTCTGGAAACCCTTGTTAAGTAAATGTAATCTTAGAATAAGACCACCCAAGAGTTAAACGCATGATTCATCGAGTATGACGTCATCGAGCATGACTCATCAAGCATGATTCATCCAGTTATGCGTCATCACCTAGCAACACGCATGACTCCGCCCACTAGTCATGCGTCACGGCACCTGCCTAGTATAAATAGAGCTGTAGTTACCGTACTTATTCAGTATTCACCTGAAGACGACTGGAGATACTTACCAGTTGAAACGTAGTGATTCTAAACAAATAAAGACAATGCAAGTCCAAAACTCTACTGCCGTTCAAGAAACGTCATTGTCTCCAACCTTTAAACAGACACATTTATGTTATTACAATAATATAGTATTTCCCTGGTTGTCCAGATTTCTGCTGCCCTCCGCAACTACCATCTGATCTACACGAAACAGCCAGGCTGGCCGGGGCTGGTCTTGACCCTAAGTAAATGTAGTGCCTTACAGTCGATAGTATATATATTGATTGGAAAAGTCCTTTTAGCAAAACGCTGTAACCTTTAATCATACATCTATCAAATTTTCGGCAATTTATTTACATAATTAGGGTTAAAGAAAGTAAATTATTAATGACTTGACTAGTTTTGTGAAAATTTAGACATATGAAAACAAAAATCCCATTATAAAGTTAGGGATTTCGAAAAATTTAAATACTGGAATAATAAACGACTATTTACCTACTACTTCTTAAGACACGATAGCTTTCAAAATTTCATAAAATGAATAAATTTTAATCATTGACTATAAAACCAATTTTTTTCCTCGTGCGATTTGTCCTTATCCGTGGCCCCATCGATTAAAAGAAAGCTATAAAACGAAAAAATGTTGTTTTCGATTAAAATTAACTGATTCAATTTATTAAATTTTACCATTTATTTGCTTTTAATTAAATTTTATCTATCGTATCACAGGAAGCTTGAACAGAATTAGATTTGTTAATTTATTTCATTCAAGCGGGGTTTTTATTTATATTTATATTTTATAAAATTCCATTAGTTTTATTATCTCGCTTTTACAAATAATGTATATCTAAGAGTTAAGAGTAACAAAGTTGTCAGCATTAAATGTTTAATGGCATTACATTAAAAAGCCAGAATGTCAGTACTAAAGTGGTCCATTAATATATTTTAAAAGGATATTTCATAATTTATATTTTCTGCATTGGATGTTAAAAAGTAAAATAAAAATGTTTTTAATTTTATGAAAGAAGAAACAGTAAGAGAATTTAATAAATTAGTAAAAGTCAAGCTAAGAGATATTAATTTTACATCGATTGCAGTGACGGCTGTAGACCTTCAGACGGCTATGCAACATTGCAGAGTCATAAAAATAAAAATAATACATCGATCGTTCAAAAAAGAAGAGTTATATCTTCAATAAATCGATTATTCAGTACTCTTTATATTAGCACTAAAGCAGATGCCTACTTTCTGATAAAAAAAAATCCTTAAGTAAAGTTCCAAAAGAGACCAAAAGATAGAAGCATGTAACAGGGAATTCCCAAGAACATTTACATTTCAGTAGAAAAGTCAATTTTTTTTGGAAAAATAAACAACCAAAACTGAGAAAGAAATAAGATATATCCCTAACAATTAGGACTGATAATAATACTACTTCAACATTATAGTTTTTAACTACATAAAAAGCAGTTATTTGTTTAATAAATCTTAAAATTGTTTCGCCTGTAAATATACATGTTTTAAATACAACCCGTTTCCAGTGATCTTAGTGTCGCTCTGTGCCATATTCACAGAGGCTCTGGTAGACACAGTTTTTCCTGTCTTTTTGGCTTGATCATTTCGTCTTCGTCAGGTGGCTTCATAAAGTGTCGCGCGAGCTAAATACCGTATTGATGTGTTGTATCGTTGTCCTAGTCTTCTAATTCTCTCAAATATTTTTTTGACATAATGATATGTTGAGAGTCCCAAATTCTTCTATCGTTCAAAAAACATCATTGTCTTCAACCTGTTCTGACGTCGCACAATCAGCTACTAATACAACTGTAACGTATAGCGGTTGAAATTAGACGGTAAGTACCTCCACCTTTCTATGACATTTTTATTTTTGGTTTACTTCATTATCTCTGTTATTAGAGTAGACCGAGATATACACCGACTTAAAGCTAAGCATTTTTTATAACCTTTATTATTATTATTTGTTTTGGAGTGACAAAAATGTCAAATAAAGTCCGCCATAATACTAAATTTTGTTTTTATGTTTCACTCGTTTTGAAAAAAAGGTTTGTGTTTGATGAACTCACATAATATTGCAATATTGATTTAAACTTTAATTTTAATATTATAATTATGAAGCCAGCTTAATTAAATAAAGTGACTCGTTAATTTTCTTCTCATTAATCAAAGCCAGCAGAAATTATTTAATTTATAAAAATGAATGTGATAATGAAGTTTAGAAAAACATGTTCAGCTATAAACCGTGTATCTCCTCTAATAACAGAGTTAATGAGGTGAACTAAAAAAGAGAATGTCGAGAAAAGATGAAGCTACAGTCTAATATCAATTGCTATATGTTACAATTGCTAATCGCTCCAAACGATGATACGAAAAAATATTTTTATTACCCCCGGTATAAAACGAAAATTAATTTTTTACCACAAATATGGGGCAAATTTACGATGGATATTGCGTTAATTTTGTCCAGAAGTTTAAAATCCTGTAGACCTACAACAAGGCTTTAACTAGCAACCACTCCAAAAGGTTTTACCTAAATGGACTTTCATTAAGTGAGGAATGCTTTGTACATGTGTGACGTCAACGGTGATTGTGTACAGTCGCGGACATTGTCCGGCCACTACGCTTTTGCCGTGGATAATTTAATGCTCTTTACAGTGTATTTAATTACTCGGTCGTCGTTTGATCTGTCCGGAAACAGGATGTCGCGGCTTGCACTAGACCTTATAATTTTATGTAACACTCGGGATAAATTCATTGGTTATACTACGTGGAAATTACACTAGTTAACAAAAATAAGTTTCTTTTTGGACATTGTTTATATTTGTTAAATTGGATAAATGGAACACCTTAAGGGTAGACCGAGATGTTCTCGGAATGAAAATTTTAAAATATCTCACTTATGGTAGGTATATTCTTTCCACTCCACATAACTAGGACGAAATTTAACGTACTTCAAGCCCATATCCTGGCAGGGGGCTGATCTTCCTCTGACCTGTATTGTGGCCTCCCTAGTATTTTCCCTTTAAAAGTTGTCATCATTTTCGGTTTAACTGTAAGTGATTTTGAAGGTTTGAATTGACTTGAAAATGGCAATTTACATAATTAATAATTCCTAAAAATGTTTAATCTATACTTCTAAAATTATGGAAAAAATTCACTTTTATGTGTCACCTGGTATACAGAGTGTGCCAGACCAGAAAAGATTTTGTTTTCAATTTTTCAAAGATTAAAAAGCAGAGTATGAGCGGCTCGACATGCCCCAGCCAGTGGCTGGAAAATATTGTTTAATACCAGACAATGAATAATATTAATAAAGTGGCCCGGTTCGACGTGAAAGTCCAGCCCGTGTAGGCTCTATTATTAGGGTTACCAGATCAAGGATTTTTCAATCAGGACCAAATTTTTAAAAAATCCGGGTTTTTTAATAATATCTATTATCTTCCGATTCGAAAGATTATTAAGAGTTATATTTCACAATATTCAGTCACTTGATTTTACTACTTTTGGGTATTTTACTGTACCTACTATTAAAATACACACAAAAATGTGTTTCACCGAAAATGGAACACGTGGTCTTGGAGCAAAACGCAAACAAAGATAGACTAGGTAATGATGGTTTACGGTGTGTCACTCGGTATATTATATTAAAATTAGCAACGAGCCTTTAATATGACTTAACATCCTCGTCCGACCATTCTTTCTTTAACAACCACTAATTAGCTCAATAAAAATTTGAACGTGCTCTTATATTTCCGACATAAAACCTTTTAATGTCAAACGCGGCCATAAAAACCTTTACAAGCCTTGGTACAAGAGCCAATTCAAACATAGCTTGGTATTTACGTAAATTATTAATTAATATAAATGTTTCGGTACTTGATGTTGAATTTATGGAACTTGCTATGTTGCTAATTAACGAATACAAGCCAATGGTAAAGTAAAGCATACTTGTCTAAATTAGTCAGTGTAGCTTTATTAATTAGGAATTTTGTGGAGCTCTTTGGGAATAAACAAATATTATTTTAGGGGGTTAGGTGGGTTTTCTGTTGTTACCGTGAGTTTTAAGCATATTTTGTAGAATTCGAGAAGTTTACTAAAAACTTGATGTTTATCTTTCTTTCATATTTTCTGTAGGAAGGTTTCTACCTCGACATAAAAATGATAATACAGACCACACTTACTAAATTATCGAGATATTCGCAATATTTGCAACAGTTTTATTGTTAAAGTCAGGATATGCTTTAAGGCCAATAAGAAACATCTTTATCGAAAAATATTGGAAATTTTGTCCAAAAATAAATAAAATGCTTACCGCCGTTTTTTAACCATTTTCAAATTAGATTCTTTTTTAATATAACCTGGAAGATTGTTATGGCCTAAGACTAGTTTCTCAATAAAAGCGTGCAGTCCACGGAAACTAGGGAAGCACTGCTTACCCTTAAGTTTTCACTTCAATTTCTCAATAACTAAATATAGATGAAATAAAAAATAGCAAGCCTTGACTGTTATCAAGCAAGTTAATTATGCAGCCGAAAAGCTTAGAAAATTCAATAACACATTACTCTGTTTCTGTCATAAAAGTGCAGCCAGTAAGCCCATATTCAGCTCATCGGCCGCCATCGACGACGAAGCGTACGAACACTGCACCTTGTTTGATCGGCGATCGCACTATCTGCAATCTCTTATCCGAGTAAAGAAATATTGCTAATTGTTAAACAAATTACCTTGCTAACGAATAAGCAGTTATTTGGATTCATAATATAGATACGCAATACGCATTTAGGTTAGTAAAATCATGTTTGAATGGTTACATTGTTAGGATAACTACTGAGATATGAGGGAACACATTAAGTCCTTGCTATTCTATAAAAAAAATTGGCTTTCATGCATCGCGATATCATCGTCAGTTGATACGTATAAGTTTATTTAGTTGTAGTACCGCTTACTTTATTTTTAAAATATACTGAGTGTTTTTTTTTTCAAAAAAAAAATTTTAGAGCTTTCTTTGTGTCTAAGTGCAATTTAGTTCTGTTTTCTATATCTATTTTTTCACAATTTATCAAATTGAGTTTCGGAGGTATAATTTAGATATAAATTCGAATATTTTGGAAATTTTAGTCTACATGGATGGTTCCCGTAATTTTTTGCAAATTAATTGTTAATTTATTATTTAAGTGCCAGACTCAACTTTTAAATCCTTCACTTTTCTTAGTAACAATACAATTTTCTCTGTTTGCTGTTAACGATCAGTGGTACTACTACCTAGACTTATCTAAAATGTTTTGATTTATATCTTTTATTATCCACCCCAATAATAAATTCCTCTAAAAGTTATAAGGGGAAACCCGAGGTATGAACGTTTCCATAAATTAAAAGGGAATTGAAGGATTGAAGAGTTTTGAACTTGTATTGTCTTTATTCGCATAAAAAACTACAACGTTTCAACTGTTAAGTATCTCCGGTCATCTTCAGGTGAATACAGTGTATTTACCATACTTGTACCATTAATTTTAGCCACATATGAAGTACTAGTAATTTCACTAGAAGCCTCAAGGCGAAATAAGGCCTATTACAAAGTAATAGTTAATAATTTCATACGAAATAATTTTATAAAGTAATAAGCATTTCTTGCTTATACTCAGGAATATTAAATAATAAAATCCACCCTGTATTCCATTACTTTGCTTGTTTTTAAAACAGTAATATTATTGGAATTGGACAACGATCCAAGAGAAATTTCTGTATCAGGAAAATATTCTATTTCCCAATTTTAATATAGCCAATAATACCGTCGAACCCGAGCGTAAAAGGGTCAGGGTTTTTTCAATTTTCCCGGCGACTGAATTAAATTCTACACCTATACACGTGCGCCAGTGTATGTCCAGCTCAGTTTTCAATTTCATCTTCTTGCCAGACCAGACCGGCGGGCCGCATAAACAGTAAAGAAAGCTATCCATCTTAGATCCCCATTTCCAATATTGAGGATTCTACAGAAATTGCTATTTACAGGGTGGAATCCCTGATGGGAAATAAAGAAACCTGCTGGCTTATCTTTAATATAGTTTTATAGCAAATAAAATTTATGAATTTCATTTAAGTCAAGAACAATTAGATTGAGAGACTTGGGAGCAGCATCGTATCATTAACCCTTTCCATCCCAATAATGCCATATGGAGCTTTTGTATAAATGGTATTCTAAGGCAGAACTTTAGTTTCGATTTTAGGTGGATTGCAGTGGCATATTTAGGGGGAGGGGCGGCTGCCAGGCTGCAGCCCCCCCCCCCCCCCCCCGAGCCTCGGAGCTTGGGTCTAAAAGTCTAATTGCAACCTAATTTTTCGTCTTATGCTTGGACTCTTAACTTAAAATCTTTAAATAATGTATTCTTGGCTTGGATTACAAAAGTGTTATAGGAAATGTTTAGTTTTTAAACGTTTCCTTCTAAAAATCTTGTTTTATATAGAGATTAAGGTTTCAGACGCATATAGTTTTAGTTATTAATTTATGATGCATGCATGATGCAATTTTAAAGGAAAACGAGTAAAAAGAATAATATTTTATAGTACTTTTCTATATTATACTTGTCTGTTCCATTTTCCCTTTTTTGGAGCTATTTTAAATCAACAAAAAGATAACCCAATGCAATAAAATATTTTTATAACAGAAAATAATTAGGTATTTATTTAAAAAAAATTAAATTAAACATTTTAATTAAAACATTTTTTTTGGAAGAAGTGTGATAATTTATAATTAAAAAAATAGTGTGGGAAGAAACGAGAATGCTTTATTATGAATATACAAAACGGCACTTAAGAAGGAGTATTTCAAAACCTAAGCACTTGCACCAAAAATTGGTCTTAGATCAAAGCTCCTAAAATACATGATTTCTGAAAAAATCATCAATTTTGGCGTGGTGAGCGATGTTTACTTTATTTTTAATCATGAAAAACCGAGCCCGAAAAACGCTGGTTAGAGTCATGCATACGATGTTAAAATTTTGGATCGACACCAATATTCATATTTTCACAAATATAAAAAATGTTTTTTTTTTAAATATAGAGCCAGCTAGGAATATCAAAAAAAAAAGTAGAAAAAACACAAAAGTAAATTCAATCGAATCATGCAGAGGGGGAGAGGTAATAATTTAATTTTCGAAATTTGATAGTAGTTAGGTGACTTTTAATGGAACTTTGGGCGTGGCCCCGAAAATGTTTCGCCTGCGGCGCTTTTCCGCCTTTTTGCATTAACTAGGTGTCTCTCAAAAAAAAATGTCCTACTTACGCTTACTGAGCCCCCCCCCCCGAGTATATTTTCTGGCTACGCCACTGGTGGGTTGCATACTCTAATTCAGTTTAAAAGTCAGTTTTTTTTTGTAATTAGCATAAACCTGATTATTAGATTGACCAGTAATCAATCTAAATGTGCTTCGTACCCTTCTTCTGTGACTTTTGAAAAACTTGAGTTTTAGGAAGTTAGCTGTCCATTATGATTGTGTAATTTGACCTATGGATTTACCAACATGATGAATTTTTGTTCAATTTATCTCAAGATAAAGTGGACAAGCCAAAGTATTATAAACTAATATTATAAGTTGCTATCTTTATAAAATAGTTTAAAACAAAAAGTTAAAAAATTAATTATGATAAAGTTTAATTTGAAACGTCACTGATCCTTACGGAAGACCCCCCTCCCCCTTATCTCAGCTAACCAATCAATACAAAGTTAATTTTCAACAGAAGCGAAGCTAATTGAAAATATATCCCACTTCTGACCAAAACACGGCAAAGTTTATTTACGGCACATTTCAGAAGTTTGCAACATCAATTAAACAACTAATGAGCTAATTAAATGAGTATTCAGTGTAATAATACTCCGGAGATTATTATTAACTCAATACACGGCTAATTACTGCTTCCGAAGCAAAAGAGTTATTTAATTAATGCGATGCTCAAAGAAAATTTACTAATTCTTTGGTTGTTCTTCGTTAAGTTTAAATTTTCTGGCAAAATAGGATTTTCTTGGGAGTTTTAAATACGAATTTTAATCACTACTTTGTTAAGCGGAAATAAGGGGTTTTTAAGGTACTGAAATGAGAAATTAAGCCGCAAAATGTTGTCAAAATAATGGCCAATTATTTATACCTGCAGTAAGTATATAGTTTGTATATATTTCTTAAAATATAAATCAATCAAAAGTGCCTGGAACTTGACGGTGGTGACAATACCGTATATTTTTTCTTAATTTCTTAATTCCGTGGGACCTTGTGTCTCTTTGTCACATGCAAAAGGAATCATCATCAGAAAAAATTAGGCGAGAACGAGAATATAAAATGGAAAGGTAAGATGCTAAATAATAAATAGGCATTTCCTTCAAACGTAATAATGTGTGAACAAAATAAATGTCTCCGAGTCTGAAACTTTAGGCGATTTCGAATTTATAAAGGGATAGTGGCTATACGATCCTGATTAGTACATATCATTAGTTCATATTAAGTGTTTAGTTTCTGTTTAGTGTCATAATAACACACAAACCCTATATTTGTGTTTTTAAATACGTCCAAATCAATTTCTCTTCAAGCTCACCTGCGGTTCCCATGCCCCGCAAAACCCTACCTTTCGGTCTTCCAAAACATTTGGTACAAACTTGTAAAAAATATATTTGACGATACAAATTACAGAAAAAAATACAAAGATGCAGTAGATCTAAATTTTCATTTTGCGTTGTACAATAAAAACTTATAAGTGTTAGTAAAGTTTATTATTATTTTTAAATACTACAACACTCACAAATTTATATCTTATTTAGTACAATAAAATATTGTATTGGGTGTTAACATATATTATTTGTATATATTTTTACTAAAACACTAAAAAATATGGTAAAGAATATTATGATATTCCAGTGTAAAGGTACAATTTATTATATGTGTGAAGTTAGCAACGTTTATCAGCAACGTTTCTCCAGCAACGAAAATATTTTGGGGTATGTGTCAATTCCGCCTATAAATTTATAAACATCGAAAAGTATATGGTTCATAGACGCATTTTAATTTTTTTAGTAGTGAAGATTGAAATTCTTCAATTTGGATTTATGGTCTTTAGTTAACTACCCCATGGGTGTATCTTACCTGCTATACGGGAATTTTCAAAGACCCGTACGAAAAAAGTTACAGGGTGAAAACATCGAAAATATAGGGTTCGTAGACGCATTTTAATGTTTTTAGTAGTGAAGATTGAAATTCTTCAATTTGGATTTATGGTATTTAGTTAACTACCCCATGGGTGTATCTTACCTGCTATACGGGAATTTTCAAAGACCCGTACGAAAAAAGTTACAGGGTGAAAACATCGAAAATATAGGGTTCGTAGACGCATTTTAATGTTTTTAGTAGTGAAGATTGAAATTCTTCAATTTGGATTTATGGTCTTTAGTTAACTACCCCATGGGTGTATCTTACCTGCTATACGGGAATTTTCAAAGACCCGTACGAAAAAAGTTACAGGGTGAAAACATCGAAAATATAGGGTTCGTAGACGCATTTTAATGTTTTTAGTAGTGAAGATTGAAATTCTTCAATTTGGATTTATGGTATTTAGTTAACTACCCCATGGGTGTATCTTACCTGCTATACGGGAATTTTCAAAGACCCGTACGAAAAAAGTTACAGGGTGAAAACATCGAAAATATAGGGTTCGTAGACGCATTTTAATGTTTTTAGTAGTGAAGATTGAAATTCTTCAATTTGGATTTATGGTCTTTAGTTAACTACCCCATGGGTGTATCTTACCTGCTATACGGGAATTTTCAAAGACCCGTACGAAAAAAGTTACAGGGTGAAAACATCGAAAATATAGGGTTCGTAGACGCATTTTAATGTTTTTAGTAGTGAAGATTGAAATTCTTCAATTTGGATTTATGGTCTTTAGTTAACTACCCCATGGGTGTATCTTACCTGCTATACGGGAATTTTCAAAGACCCGTACGAAAAAAGTTACAGGGTGAAAACATCGAAAATATAGGGTTCGTAGACGCATTTTAATGTTTTTAGTAGTGAAGATTGAAATTCTTCAATTTGGATTTATGGTCTTTAGTTAACTACCCCATGGGTGTATCTTACCTGCTATACGGGAATTTTCAAAGACCCGTACGAAAAAAGTTACAGGGTGAAAACATCGAAAATATAGGGTTCGTAGACGCATTTTAATGTTTTTAGTAGTGAAGATTGAAATTCTTCAATTTGGATTTATGGTCTTTAGTTAACTACCCCATGGGTGTATCTTACCTGCTATACGGGAATTTTCAAAGACCCGTACGAAAAAAGTTACTGGGTGAAAACATCGAAAATATAGGGTTCGTAGACGCATTTTAATGTTTTTAGTAGTGAAGATTGAAATTCTTCAATTTGGATTTATGGTATTTAGTTAACTACCCCATGGGTGTATCTTACCTGCTATACGGGAATTTTCAAAGACCCGTACGAAAAAAGTTACAGGGTGAAAACATCGAAAATATAGGGTTCGTAGACGCATTTTAATGTTTTTAGTAGTGAAGATTGAAATTCTTCAATTTGGATTTATGGTCTTTAGTTAACTACCCCATGGGTGTATCTTACCTGCTATACGGGAATTTTCAAAGACCCGTACGAAAAAAGTTACAGGGTGAAAACATCGAAAATATAGGGTTCGTAGACGCATTTTAATGTTTTTAGTAGTGAAGATTGAAATTCTTCAATTTGGATTTATGGTATTTAGTTAACTACCCCATGGGTGTATCTTACCTGCTATACGGGAATTTTCAAAGACCCGTACGAAAAAAGTTACAGGGTGAAAACATCGAAAATATAGGGTTCGTAGACGCATTTTAATGTTTTTAGTAGTGAAGATTGAAATTCTTCAATTTGGATTTATGGTCTTTAGTTAACTACCCCATGGGTGTATCTTACCTGCTATACGGGAATTTTCAAAGACCCGTACGAAAAAAGTTACAGGGTGAAAACATCGAAAATATAGGGTTCGTAGACGCATTTTAATGTTTTTAGTAGTGAAGATTGAAATTCTTCAATTTGGATTTATGGTCTTTAGTTAACTACCCCATGGGTGTATCTTACCTGCTATACGGGAATTTTCAAAGACCCGTACGAAAAAAGTTACAGGGTGAAAACATCGAAAATATAGGGTTCGTAGACGCATTTTAATGTTTTTAGTAGTGAAGATTGAAATTCTTCAATTTGGATTTATGGTATTTAGTTAACTACCCCATGGGTGTATCTTACCTGCTATACGGGAATTTTCAAAGACCCGTACGAAAAAAGTTACAGGGTGAAAACATCGAAAATATAGGGTTCGTAGACGCATTTTAATGTTTTTAGTAGTGAAGATTGAAATTCTTCAATTTGGATTTATGGTATTTAGTTAACTACCCCATGGGTGTATCTTACCTGCTATACGGGAATTTTCAAAGACCCGTACGAAAAAAGTTACAGGGTGAAAACATCGAAAATATAGGGTTCGTAGACGCATTTTAATGTTTTTAGTAGTGAAGATTGAAATTCTTCAATTTGGATTTATGGTATTTAGTTAACTACCCCATGGGTGTATCTTACCTGCTATACGGGAATTTTCAAAGACCCGTACGAAAAAAGTTACAGGGTGAAAACATCGAAAATATAGGGTTCGTAGACGCATTTTAATGTTTTTAGTAGTGAAGATTGAAATTCTTCAATTTGGATTTATGGTCTTTAGTTAACTACCCCATGGGTGTATCTTACCTGCTATACGGGAATTTTCAAAGACCCGTACGAAAAAAGTTACAGGGTGAAAACATCGAAAATATAGGGTTCGTAGACGCATTTTAATGTTTTTAGTAGTGAAGATTGAAATTCTTCAATTTGGATTTATGGTCTTTAGTTAACTACCCCATGGGTGTATCTTACCTGCTATATGGGAATTTTCAAAGACCCGTACGAAAAAAGTTACAGGGTGAAAACATCGAAAATATAGGGTTCGTAGACGCATTTTAATGTTTTTAGTAGTGAAGATTGAAATTCTTCAATTTGGATTTATGGTCTTTAGTTAACTACCCCATGGGTGTATCTTACCTGCTATACGGGAATTTTCAAAGACCCGTACGAAAAAAGTTACAGGGTGAAAACATCGAAAATATAGGGTTCGTAGACGCATTTTAATGTTTTTAGTAGTGAAGATTGAAATTCTTCAATTTGGATTTATGGTCTTTAGTTAACTACCCCATGGGTGTATCTTACCTGCTATACGGGAATTTTCAAAGACCCGTACGAAAAAAGTTACAGGGTGAAAACATCGAAAATATAGGGTTCGTAGACGCATTTTAATGTTTTTAGTAGTGAAGATTGAAATTCTTCAATTTGGATTTATGGTCTTTAGTTAACTACCCCATGGGTGTATCTTACCTGCTATACGGGAATTTTCAAAGACCCGTACGAAAAAAGTTACTGGGTGAAAACATCGAAAATATAGGGTTCGTAGACGCATTTTAATGTTTTTAGTAGTGAAGATTGAAATTCTTCAATTTGGATTTATGGTATTTAGTTAACTACCCCATGGGTGTATCTTACCTGCTATACGGGAATTTTCAAAGACCCGTACGAAAAAAGTTACAGGGTGAAAACATCGAAAATATAGGGTTCGTAGACGCATTTTAATGTTTTTAGTAGTGAAGATTGAAATTCTTCAATTTGGATTTATGGTCTTTAGTTAACTACCCCATGGGTGTATCTTACCTGCTATACGGGAATTTTCAAAGACCCGTACGAAAAAAGTTACAGGGTGAAAACATCGAAAATATAGGGTTCGTAGACGCATTTTAATGTTTTTAGTAGTGAAGATTGAAATTCTTCAATTTGGATTTATGGTCTTTAGTTAACTACCCCATGGGTGTATCTTACCTGCTATACGGGAATTTTCAAAGACCCGTACGAAAAAAGTTACAGGGTTTATAATAATAGAATAAAAATATAATCCTTGTTACGGGTCCTCTTCGAAAGTTCACGTGGACTTGATGGGTCTGTCATGATAAAATGAGGGCGGGTTAACAAGACTAGCGCTTTTAATTGGTCCCTGCCGAAATTCTTTGGGTAAAGCGTTCTTTTTATACATTGCCGACAATGATGCCGACTTAGAAGCATGACATGAGGGATGATAAAGTAAGGTATTATGTTGAAATACTGATCTATTTTCGCCATTTTTATTCGGAATGAATTGAAGATAAAGTGATTTCTTGAATGTTGTGTTTGTATTAAATGATGGTAAGTTTAATTTTTATTTATTATAAATTTATTATAAATGCATAAAATATTACCCTCAAAAAAAAATAACTGTAAAGTTACACATTTATGGCTGCCTGCCATAGGCTTTCACATAAAGTGGAGGGGATCATGGGAGGTTGAAGGGGAGGAGGGGTTGCGTCTCCCCCTATTATCTAGCTTATTCTTGCACTTTTAGTGGCTTTAATTATGTATAAAATACCGAACTTAAAAATTAATTTCAGGATTTTCTCAGGCCAACATTAATTATGATTTTTCCCCCTGAGTTTCTATTCCCATTAATAGAAGCGAGATATGGCCGGAAGCCACCCTTAATTAATCACCCTGTATTTATATATACAGGGTGGGAACTTTAACTGGAACAAATTCGCTAGAAGCGTAGGAAAAAGTATTTTTGTAAACTGCAAAAATATATGAATTGAGATTTTGTATGTGCCACACTTTGGCATTAGGAAAAAAAAATTTTACCGCCTGTATAAGGTGAAACATAACCCAACCTTAATTTTTTTTTAAATGGGAACATACCACTTATGATACCTTTTTATAAAGCTCTTGTAAAAAGAAAATTGAGTATCCTATTGTTTTCAATTTTATTGGGTTTTTATTGTGAAAAAATTAAGTGGGGTTATTGGTCACCCGCTTAGGAGGGTTAAAAATTTTTTTTTTTATCAGTATGTAGCCCACAAAACATCTCAATCGACGTGCTTTGACATTTTTTAAAAATATTTTTATATTTTTTTCCAACATTCTAGCGGAGTTATTTCAACAAAAGATCCCATCCTGAGGCAATAAAAATTAATTAAAATTTAAAAAATATAATTTTCCATTTTCTCTTTAGTGGTAGGTATTTCCTATTAAAAAAATTAAGTTGGGCTATGTTTTATCGTATGCAGGTGAAAAATTATATTTGGTGCCAAAATGTAGCTCGTAATCACAATCGACGTATTTTTTTATTTTTCAAAAATATTTTTTCCTAAACTTTAAGCGAAATTTGTTCAAGTTAAGGTCCATGTATGTAAACCCATCCCCCTTCCCCTCCATTTAACAGTTTTTGGCTTATATGGGTTATTCAAGATACTTACAGACTCACAAAAGGTGTCCATACACGATACCAGAAGATTACGAAATCGTTTTACAAGGCGGTATTCAATTACATTTTAAGTTAAGTTTTAAATAAAGGTTAAAGTGATAGCTTATTATTATGTTTTATACTTTCCATGAAAAACAATTGAATATCACTTTCACAGGCCACCAAATACTGCAACATTCTTTCTTTAAACGATATTTTTTCTCTTATAGTTTACGAGATCCCAAAGTTTAACAGCGAAACTTATCACCACCGTATAAAGTGTCATCGACTGACTGGTTACTTCTGTTCATATTTGTAGAACTCGTTAAGGACTTTTATTAAAACAATAATGCATTTAGAAATTCTGGTAATTTGTAGATTTGTCTCAGCTCGAGATATTTCACCCAACAAGATTACCACCCAGCACATTAATATTTAGTAATATCAATTTTCCGCGATGCTGCCACATTGAGAGGCTTCCCAAAACCACCACCAAAAGTCACATATGCTTAGGAAAATCGATCAACATTCTACAGTGGATATACGTTTCAATCGTAGCATACCCTTCGCAACTTTTCCATGAACTAAAAGTGTATATTTTAAGATGTAAACCATATTTACGAAGCCCACCCTATTGCCAAATGAGGCCAATTACCTTAATACGTGTAGTAAAGAGTTAAAATTTTTAGAAAGCCCGTATCGGGCTTCGTAAAATTCTCTCCTGCTTAATGATGACGCATGAGCGATAATAAAACTTTATATTTATATTTAAGAGCATCCGAACAATATTTCTAGATTATTCTTCAAAGTTACCATGCGAAATTATATCTTTATATTAAAAACATCTCGATCTCTTAAAACATGTTTATTAATGGATTCTTAAACACTTTTTAAATTTAAAGATATTGGAGAATGTGACAAAGTTATAAAAAACAATTCTCAATATTTTTTCAACTTAGCAACTCTATTTTTGATTTTCATTGGATTTTTTTTTGTGCATAAAAATAACTTTCTCACACCCACACAGATATCACCTTTTCATTGGTGAAAAAAATCAATAATTTGTTCGTTTTTTTGTAACATACTTCAAGAAAACCGCAACTTAAAATTTTAGAGCGGTCGGTTCCACTTAAGTTTTTTGCATTTGTCTCTTGTTTTTCTTGATTTATTAGGATTTTTACAGTTTTTTTACAAAATGGAAACTAAATATTTCTTTAAGCTTTCGATGGCAGATAGAGTAAATGCTATAAAAACAATTTTTTCTGAAAAAAACATGTCTGTATCGGATTTTAAAATATCTCTGAGACAAAAGAATACTATATACGATGAACTCTGCAAACTTTTAGATGTTAAAATTACATATCGATCTAAATTGTCCCTTTCTTATATTATAAACAGATATGATTTTCATACTTTGGAGGATGACAAAAAAATTTTAAGAGACTTGCAATTAAAATATGAGTCAACTGATTTTAAACCTAAAATGCAATGGCGTTCTTCTACTCCGATTTTAGATGAAGAAGTAATTAAAATCAATGACTTGTCATCGTCCACAGAAAAAGACAATTTCTTTAAATCCACCGAATCAGATACACACCTTTCTAACCCAGTGTGTAGCGAATCAGTTGATATAACGGATTATGAAACAAAAAACTGTCAGGAAAATGATTTTGAACCTGAAATGCAATGGCGTTATTCTACTCCGATTTTAGATGGAGAGGTAATTAAAATCAATGACTTGTCATCGTCCACAGAAAAAGACAATTCTTTTAAATCCACCGAATCAGATACACACCTTTCTAACCCAGTGTGTAGCGAATCAGTTGATATAACGGATTATGAAACAAAAAACTGTCAGGAAAATGATTTTGAACCTGAAATGCAATGGCGTTATTCTACTCCGATTTTAGATGGAGAGGTAATTAAAATCAATGACTTGTCATCGTCCACAGAAAAAGACAATTCTTTTAAATCCACCGAATCAGATACACACCTTTCTAACCCAGTGTGTAGCGAATCAGTTGATATAACGGATTATGAAACAAAAAACTGTCAGGAAAATGATTTTGAACCTGAAATGCAATGGCGTTATTCTACTCCGATTTTAGATGGAGAGGTAATTAAAATCAATGACTTGTCATCGTCCACAGAAAAAGACAATTCTTTTAAATCCACCGAATCAGATACACACCTTTCTAACCCAGTGTGTAGCGAATCAGTTGATATAACGGATTATGAAACAAACAACTGTCAGGAAGAGTTTGGTGAAAATTTACCAATTGAGCCGCAGCTAACCTCTTCAGATAATAATGTGACTAGTGACGAAAGTAAAGATAAATCATCTTTAAGGTATGAAACTCCAAAAGTACGGAAACTTCTGCCGAAAGGTACAAAAAATATAAAGTCTAGCAAAATGGTATTCAAAAAAGAGTTTCAATCATTTGTTGTTTTTGAAGGCAACATGACATTCACCTCCGATGAAACTCATACAATTGTTGGTACAAATAATACTAATATAAATTTTCTTCTTAAAAGTAGGATTGCTAAGGAAGTAAATAATACCTGTATTTTAACAATAATTAATAAAAGGTGTAACAAAAACACAATGGTAGCCTACGCAAAATGTACTCACCTTCATTGTAAAAGGTTTAGAATTTTAATTAAAAATTCAGGGCATGGAGAAGTATACTCCACAAATTATAATTACAATCACCTAAAAATGATGACCGGGCAATTAAGGGGTCTTGAAAGAAAAATTTCAAGATCAAAACTGAAAAATACTAAACCATTAAATTACCGAATGGACCAGGTTAAAGCAGCAAATCGATTATTATTAAAAACTGGTAACTGCCAAGGGATAAAATCCGATAGTACTTATAGGAAGATAAGATCTGAAGTTTTAAGTGCCAAAGACAGAGATACAGATGACTTTGTTGATTTGCATTTAATGAAACTAGAAAATCCTGATTATATTAGATTTATTTCAAATCCTTTTCAAGTGCATTTATATAGCTCTGAACAAACAAAATTAATTTTATCCGAATCAAAAAACAACAGTAAGCCAATTTTGCATTTCGATGCCACTGGAACCATAATGAAAACTCCAACTATTGCAGAAAAGGTAAGTTTATACTATTGCGGTGTAATAACTTTAACGCCCACTGGAAGACCATGCCCAGTGTTTGAGCTATTATCGTGTAGTCATGACAGTAGTAGTATTGGAGTCTTTCTAATATTGTATAAGTTGTACATCATGAGAGAAAAAGTGAATTGGCCGCCTTTTGAGCGTGTTATAACTGACTTCAGTTTTGCTTTGATAAACAGTATATGCTATTTTTGGAATCACATGTCATTACAATCTTACTTAGAAGTAATTTACAAGTTCATTCTAAATGAAAAATCCCTACCAAAACAACTTTTAACGATTAATGTTTGCTGTTGCCATTTTGCACATATAATTTCGAAAGACGTAAATGCATTAGATGTTCCCCAAAAGGAAGTTATTAAAGAAATATTAATGCTTCCTTTTAATACAAATAAGTACAGCCTAATGAAATCTTGGTTTAAGCATTTAGTTTGCACTTTTTTGTCGAAACGCGCAGATAGTCAGCAGGTTGATTCATATAACAACTTAAGAAATATATGTGTTAAAAAAGGCCCTAGTATTGAAGATGTCGAAAAAGACTATAACAAGGAAAATATTCTGGAAAAAGCTAATTACAAAAATAATCCATTTTACCAAGAATTTAAAAACATAAAGGAAAAAGTCGAAGAAAAATTATTGAATAATAATGACTCATCACCAGACAATAATATGCTCTATTGTCCCGAAATTGTCAAACTAGTTTTACGGAAATATATTCCCTATTTGCCACTATGGTCCGGTTTGTTGGCT
Source organism: Polydrusus cervinus (assembly GCA_935413205.1). Lineage (NCBI taxonomy): Eukaryota > Metazoa > Arthropoda > Insecta > Coleoptera > Curculionidae > Polydrusus > Polydrusus cervinus. The sequence goes on along the minus strand of OW284511.1, from coordinate 306,768 downwards.
AGTGAAGAGGGCAAACGATATAGCAATGCTGTTGTAGAAGAATGGAACAAAGATCTAAAAATCAGTGTAATGAAGAAGGAAAGATTTATGAAACCAAGCAGGGTAATACGGTCTTGCAGAGAAAGAATTTTAAATCTCTATAAAGAAATAAAATATGAGATTCCCAAAGCAAAACTCAATAGTAAGCTCTTATCTTCAGACTTATTAAAAACTGAACAATGGCAAGATAAAAAAACAAAGAAAAAAAGGACATTTGCATACCACAAAATGTTGAAATTAAAAAAATTGAAAAGTTTCAATTCCGAACCAACAACACCACAAGAGCCATTTAATAAAGAACTTGAACCAAGTCACGATACGGAATTGATTGACAATAATTATTTTAATAATGAAAATGTTGAAATTGATGACATCAAATCACAATACTCTTGGAGTGTAATTTCGGAACAAAATCAGAGTAAGTATGAATTACCTTTATTAGATTGTTTTGCGAATGGTCTTGTAAAATGTCCAAATTATTACGTAATACTTAAAGAATTTCCACTTTATTCCGTGTGTTATTTTAAATCATTCGAATTAAATGTTATAGATTTTGTGTCAATAAAGGTAATACCCTCAGATAAAGCCGTGGATGCTTGCTTATTTTTAGTAAAACAAAAATACAGTTATTTATCTGGCAAAACAGTAATCTTACCAACACAAAATTTCGATGATCTACAAGATGGCACACATTCTCTAAAAACTAATCAAATATACTTTAAAATAGTTTACATCAATCATCTTCACATGTATGTACTGGTAAAAATAGATCTTCGAACAAAAGTAGTGACAATTATCAATGGAAACATTAAATTGTCGCAAAGTTTATTAATGGTTATGGGATTTGATCCCATTATGTTTAATATAACCACAGTTAGCAAGGGTATTAAGTCTGCTCTAAACCTGATTAATATTATTGAATGCCAGTTTCATCCAGTAAAATTTGACAGTGACAGCCAGTATGCAGAATACTTACAAGAAGGGCTCTTATCTTTGTCATTAAATATTAAAAATACATGCCTACTATGTGGCACAGCAACCCATAAATACGTTGTAATGCAGTGGGTATCCTGTGAATCTTGCTTTCGTTGGATTCATTTCGAGTGTTTAGGCACCGAGTGGTCCAACAAAAATCAATTGCATCAGAAAGATGTAAAGTATACATGTAAACTTTGTCAAAAGTATAATAATGTAAATGATAATAACAACAAAGCTGCGAATAATAAAATAGTAGTCAATACCAATCATAATACAGCTTTTAAAGATAATTATGTGATTGCTAAATACAATTGTCAAAAGTATAATAATGTAAATGATACTAACAACAAAGCTGCGAATAATAAAATAGTCGTCAATACCAATCATAATACAGCTTTAAAAAAAAATTATGTGATTGCTAAATACAATTTTGACCATTGTATAATCAAGGATTTGGAGTATGTTGATTTTGTAACGCTGAGTTCTCATAAAAATAAAAAGGAAATGTGGCTCTCCGGTTTCTTGATTGATATTGTAATGGGCGTTTTGACTGAAAATCATTCTTCTTTTACACCGATTAATACTACGGTCAGTGGTATAATTTTTAGGTCACACTGCAAATCATTAGAAGAGGCAGAAAAATATTCAGAAGAGGAATTAAAATCAATTCCTATCCTAAAAAATACCTTAATAATGCCCCTAAATGTAGATGGTTGCCATTGGTGCTTGGTAGTTGCAAATATGGATACTAAAGTATTTACATTTATAGATCCAAAAGGTCATGAAAGAAATAATGGCACTAAATATTTGGCACTATTTCTGACTACCCTTATACGATATGTTAACTTTAATCACAGTTTTCTGCCTCAAATTATTGATAATTGGACAACGAAGAGCATGAACCACAGCATACAAAAGGATAGTTATAATTGTGGAGTCTACATATTAATGTATGTTGACAAACTGGTAAAAAACGAATCTCTTTTAAACTGTGAAGACCCTTTAGAATATAGAACATACTTACAAAAATTATTAGTTAGACCAAATCGTACGTAATATTTCAAACACCAAATATTTAATTACACTATAGTAATAAGTGTATTATTAAGAGAGAGAGAGAGAGAGAGATGCAAAAATCGATGTATACAGGGTGGCCCGCTCTAAACGCAGGATTCCATAAGCATCTAACCTATTTAACTGTTTATTATTTTTTAATATTAAGTTATAAGGAGGCTTTAGATCAACAATTTAAAAATATTTTAAATTATACAGAGTTTCCCAAATAGTCAGGGCAAATCCAAAATTTTTTTTTTACGGAGCACCCTATATATTATTTTCTTATAAAATTCCACGTATATTTTGTATAAGAAGTCATTTATGTCTAAATTTAAATGGTTTGAAGATATCGGCGTTTAAAATATGGAATTTTCAGACTGACAGGCTGCAGCATTGGATCGGCGCATCTTAGAGATAAATGGTTTTCACCTCCCTATATCTTAGTTTTTTATTATCTCCAAATAAAGCAACTTTAGGTTTAACATGTTAAACCGGAAGTTCGTTTTGTTGGATAGAGAATAAAAAGCTTAGATAGGTGGGTGAAAACCATTCGTCTCTAAGATGCGCCGATGCAATGCTGCAGCCTGTCAAAGTCTGGAATTTTAAACGCCGATATCTTCAAACCATTTAAATTTAGACATTACGTGGAAAAGGAAAGTTCCAATGCTGCAGCCTGTGCCATATTTAAAACGTTAACAAACTGAATTGAATTTAGAAATACGACATCTTATAAAAAACATACGTGGAATTTTATAGGGAAAAAAGAAAATAATATAATAAAGGGTGTTCCATTTAAAAAAAAATTATGTTGCATATGCCCTGACTATTTGGTACACCCTGTATAATTCATAATAATTTTAAACTGTAGATCTAGTGTCTCCTTATAACTCTGTCTATGATAAATAATAAAAAGTTTATTAGTTTAGATGCTATGAAATCCTGCGTTTAGAACGTGCCACCCTGTATGTTCAGAGCTAAAATATTTTAACAAGAATCTTTAAGACATTAATGCCAGTAGGATGAATTAGATGAAGAGCTGGCGACCATTTTCTTACGTCATTTTAGCAAGCTTCATATTTTGTTAAAATGTTCTAATTTACAAATCGGCCCCTTTTTTAGGAAAGATACCTACTTTATTTTTAGGCTTATATATCAACCAAATTGTATTAAATTTACAAGTGAACCAAACTTGATCTCTATTGTGATAATAAGTTAATAAGCGTTTGGTTTTTAAGGTATAAAAATATGGTACCTATTTGTTATTAAGCTATAAATAATCAGATTCAACTTTTGGACGGCAATTTGTAGCTTAGTGTTGGAATTTATTTACCTATGAAACTTGGTTTTTATTCGTAAAATAATTATTTTTGAACAGTAAACAAACAAAACTTAATATGTTTTGTACAACCAGGGCCAGTTCTAATGGTTTTGTTAAAGCGTTTACACCAAAACTTGAGTGCTGCTATTAAATAAATAGTTATTATACACTTTGTTTTAGAACTTAAGTTTAAAATTTTTGTGATAATTAGATATTTGTTCTTCACAACTCTACTATGCCTAATATTAAACTTTTTACCTGTGTGTTATTATAAGCTCATAGTTGTTCTATTAAAAATATATTTTTTCGCTGTAAGCGTTTTAAAACCAATTCTTTAATTTAAGCGTAGATTGTGTATGCGGTGGAATCCTCATAATAATTTTAACTCTATTTGAAATGGATAGTCATAATATTGCTTCGTGGCTAAATATATAATATTTCATTCTGTCCAAAACAAATAATGTTACACATTTGTGATCGGCCTCCCCCGAGACAGTTTAAGTGGACTCGTCCAATACGTCGCTTTGGTCCGGTTTTTCCCGCCGCCTGAGGAGGAAAGAGGGCGAATCGCGCAAGACACCAGAGAGAGCGAAGCAAAAACTCGGCGGAGAAGCATCTCCGACTTACCGCCGGCCTCGGCGACAGGTCGACGCGTGAACACATACAATTAAACATGCGACATTCTGTTAAATTTGGACCGATTTAGTATTAAAGTCTATACGAAGTCAGTATAAACAGCAAAAAACCTAAAACTCTACTTATAGTCGGCATCTCCTTTATGAATCATTGGCGTGCCACACGATGATATAATTGGAAAAATAATTAACTATAGTTTTCATAATATCTACATAATTATTTTACAGGGTGATTCACGGTGGATGGTACGTTAAAAGTATATAAACGAATATCGCTTGATTGAGACTCATGAAGTTCGACCAGGAGCAGTCAAAGAGGATAATAATTTTTATTTTAATGCATAGCCATTTTGATGTGAATTTAATTTCATTATACGTTTCGATGTTTTCACCCTGTAACTTTTTTCGTACGGGTCTTTGAAAATTCCCGTATAGCAGGTAAGATACACCCATGGGGTAGTTAACTAAAGACCATAAATCCAAATTGAAGAATTTCAATCTTCACTACTAAAAACATTAAAATGCGTCTACGAACCCTATATTTTCGATGTTTTCACCCTGTAACTTTTTTCGTACGGGTCTTTGAAAATTCCCGTATAGCAGGTAAGATACACCCATGGGGTAGTTAACTAAAGACCATAAATCCAAATTGAAGAATTTCAATCTTCACTACTAAAAACATTAAAATGCGTCTACGAACCCTATATTTTCGATGTTTTCACCCTGTAACTTTTTTCGTACGGGTCTTTGAAAATTCCCGTATAGCAGGTAAGATACACCCATGGGGTAGTTAACTAAAGACCATAAATCCAAATTGAAGAATTTCAATCTTCACTACTAAAAACATTAAAATGCGTCTACGAACCCTATATTTTCGATGTTTTCACCCTGTAACTTTTTTCGTACGGGTCTTTGAAAATTCCCGTATAGCAGGTAAGATACACCCATGGGGTAGTTAACTAAATACCATAAATCCAAATTGAAGAATTTCAATCTTCACTACTAAAAACATTAAAATGCGTCTACGAACCCTATATTTTCGATGTTTTCACCCTGTAACTTTTTTCGTACGGGTCTTTGAAAATTCCCGTATAGCAGGTAAGATACACCCATGGGGTAGTTAACTAAAGACCATAAATCCAAATTGAAGAATTTCAATCTTCACTACTAAAAACATTAAAATGCGTCTACGAACCCTATATTTTCGATGTTTTCACCCTGTAACTTTTTTCGTACGGGTCTTTGAAAATTCCCGTATAGCAGGTAAGATACACCCATGGGGTAGTTAACTAAAGACCATAAATCCAAATTGAAGAATTTCAATCTTCACTACTAAAAACATTAAAATGCGTCTACGAACCCTATATTTTCGATGTTTTCACCCTGTAACTTTTTTCGTACGGGTCTTTGAAAATTCCCGTATAGCAGGTAAGATACACCCATGGGGTAGTTAACTAAAGACCATAAATCCAAATTGAAGAATTTCAATCTTCACTACTAAAAACATTAAAATGCGTCTACGAACCCTATATTTTCGATGTTTTCAACCTGTAACTTTTTTCGTACGGGTCTTTGAAAATTCCCGTATAGCAGGTAAGATACACCCATGGGGTAGTTAACTAAATACCATAAATCCAAATTGAAGAATTTCAATCTTCACTATTAAAAACATTAAAATGCGTCTACGAACCCTATATTTTCGATGTTTTCACCCTGTAACTTTTTTCGTACGGGTCTTTGAAAATTCCCGTATAGCAGGTAAGATACACCCATGGGGTAGTTAACTAAAGACCATAAATCCAAATTGAAGAATTTCAATCTTCACTACTAAAAACATTAAAATGCGTCTACGAACCCTATATTTTCGATGTTTTCACCCTGTAACTTTTTTCGTACGGGTCTTTGAAAATTCCCGTATAGCAGGTAAGATACACCCATGGGGTAGTTAACTAAAGACCATAAATCCAAATTGAAGAATTTCAATCTTCACTACTAAAAACATTAAAATGCGTCTACGAACCCTATATTTTCGATGTTTTCACCCTGTAACTTTTTTCGTACGGGTCTTTGAAAATTCCCGTATAGCAGGTAAGATACACCCATGGGGTAGTTAACTAAAGACCATAAATCCAAATTGAAGAATTTCAATCTTCACTACTAAAAACATTAAAATGCGTCTACGAACCCTATATTTTCGATGTTTTCACCCTGTAACTTTTTTCGTACGGGTCTTTGAAAATTCCCGTATAGCAGGTAAGATACACCCATGGGGTAGTTAACTAAAGACCATAAATCCAAATTGAAGAATTTCAATCTTCACTACTAAAAACATTAAAATGCGTCTACGAACCCTATATTTTCGATGTTTTCACCCTGTAACTTTTTTCGTACGGGTCTTTGAAAATTCCCGTATAGCAGGTAAGATACACCCATGGGGTAGTTAACTAAATACCATAAATCCAAATTGAAGAATTTCAATCTTCACTACTAAAAACATTAAAATGCGTCTACGAACCCTATATTTTCGATGTTTTCACCCTGTAACTTTTTTCGTACGGGTCTTTGAAAATTCCCGTATAGCAGGTAAGATACACCCATGGGGTAGTTAACTAAAGACCATAAATCCAAATTGAAGAATTTCAATCTTCACTACTAAAAACATTAAAATGCGTCTACGAACCCTATATTTTCGATGTTTTCACCCTGTAACTTTTTTCGTACGGGTCTTTGAAAATTCCCGTATAGCAGGTAAGATACACCCATGGGGTAGTTAACTAAAGACCATAAATCCAAATTGAAGAATTTCAATCTTCACTACTAAAAACATTAAAATGCGTCTACGAACCCTATATTTTCGATGTTTTCACCCTGTAACTTTTTTCGTACGGGTCTTTGAAAATTCCCGTATAGCAGGTAAGATACACCCATGGGGTAGTTAACTAAAGACCATAAATCCAAATTGAAGAATTTCAATCTTCACTACTAAAAACATTAAAATGCGTCTACGAACCCTATATTTTCGATGTTTTCAACCTGTAACTTTTTTCGTACGGGTCTTTGAAAATTCCCGTATAGCAGGTAAGATACACCCATGGGGTAGTTAACTAAATACCATAAATCCAAATTGAAGAATTTCAATCTTCACTATTAAAAACATTAAAATGCGTCTACGAACCCTATATTTTCGATGTTTTCACCCTGTAACTTTTTTCGTACGGGTCTTTGAAAATTCCCGTATAGCAGGTAAGATACACCCATGGGGTAGTTAACTAAAGACCATAAATCCAAATTGAAGAATTTCAATCTTCACTACTAAAAACATTAAAATGCGTCTACGAACCCTATATTTTCGATGTTTTCACCCTGTAACTTTTTTCGTACGGGTCTTTGAAAATTCCCGTATAGCAGGTAAGATACACCCATGGGGTAGTTAACTAAAGACCATAAATCCAAATTGAAGAATTTCAATCTTCACTACTAAAAACATTAAAATGCGTCTACGAACCCTATATTTTCGATGTTTTCACCCTGTAACTTTTTTCGTACGGGTCTTTGAAAATTCCCGTATAGCAGGTAAGATACACCCATGGGGTAGTTAACTAAAGACCATAAATCCAAATTGAAGAATTTCAATCTTCACTACTAAAAACATTAAAATGCGTCTACGAACCCTATATTTTCGATGTTTTCACCCTGTAACTTTTTTCGTACGGGTCTTTGAAAATTCCCGTATAGCAGGTAAGATACACCCATGGGGTAGTTAACTAAATACCATAAATCCAAATTGAAGAATTTCAATCTTCACTACTAAAAACATTAAAATGCGTCTACGAACCCTATATTTTCGATGTTTTCACCCTGTAACTTTTTTCGTACGGGTCTTTGAAAATTCCCGTATAGCAGGTAAGATACACCCATGGGGTAGTTAACTAAATACCATAAATCCAAATTGAAGAATTTCAATCTTCACTACTAAAAACATTAAAATGCGTCTACGAACCCTATATTTTCGATGTTTTCACCCTGTAACTTTTTTCGTACGGGTCTTTGAAAATTCCCGTATAGCAGGTAAGATACACCCATGGGGTAGTTAACTAAAGACCATAAATCCAAATTGAAGAATTTCAATCTTCACTACTAAAAACATTAAAATGCGTCTACGAACCCTATATTTTCGATGTTTTCACCCTGTAACTTTTTTCGTACGGGTCTTTGAAAATTCCCGTATAGCAGGTAAGATACACCCATAGGGTAGTTAACTAAAGACCATAAATCCAAATTGAAGAATTTCAATCTTCACTACTAAAAACATTAAAATGCGTCTACGAACCCTATATTTTCGATGTTTTCACCCTGTAACTTTTTTCGTACGGGTCTTTGAAAATTCCCGTATAGCAGGTAAGATACACCCATGGGGTAGTTAACTAAAGACCATAAATCCAAATTGAAGAATTTCAATCTTCACTACTAAAAACATTAAAATGCGTCTACGAACCCTATATTTTCGATGTTTTCACCCTGTAACTTTTTTCGTACGGGTCTTTGAAAATTCCCGTATAGCAGGTTAGATACACCCATGGGGTAGTTAACTAAAGACCATAAATCCAAATTGAAGAATTTCAATCTTCACTACTAAAAACATTAAAATGCGTCTACAAACCCTATATTTTCGATGTTTTCACCCTGTAACTTTTTTCGTACGGGTCTTTGAAAATTCCCGTATAGCAGGTAAGATACACCCATGGGGTAGTTAACTAAAGACCATAAATCCAAATTGAAGAATTTCAATCTTCACTACTAAAAACATTAAAATGCGTCTACGAACCCTATATTTTCGATGTTTTCACCCTGTAACTTTTTTCGTACGGGTCTTTGAAAATTCCCGTATAGCAGGTAAGATACACCCATGGGGTAGTTAACTAAAGACCATAAATCCAAATTGAAGAATTTCAATCTTCACTACTAAAAACATTAAAATGCGTCTACGAACCCTATATTTTCGATGTTTTCGCCCTGTAACTTTTTTCGTACGGGTCTTTGAAAATTCCCGTATAGCAGGTAAGATACACCCATGGGGTAGTTAACTAAAGACCATAAATCCAAATTGAAGAATTTTAATCTTCACTACTAAAAACATTAAAATGCGTCTACAAACCCTATATTTTCGATGTTTTCACCCTGTAACTTTTTTCGTACGGGTCTTTGAAAATTCCCGTATAGCAGGTAAGATACACCCATGGGGTAGTTAACTAAAGACCATAAATCCAAATTGAAGAATTTCAATCTTCACTACTAAAAACATTAAAATGCGTCTACGAACCCTATATTTTCGATGTTTTCACCCTGTAACTTTTTTCGTACGGGTCTTTGAAAATTCCCGTATAGCAGGTAAGATACACCCATGGGGTAGTTAACTAAAGACCATAAATCCAAATTGAAGAATTTCAATCTTCACTACTAAAAACATTAAAATGCGTCTACGAACCCTATATTTTCGATGTTTTTATCCTGTAACTTTTTTCGTACGGGTCTTTGAAAATTCCCGTATAGCAGGTAAGATACACCCATGGGGTAGTTAACTAAAGACCATAAATCCAAATTGAAGAATTTCAATCTTCACTACTAAAAACATTAAAATGCGTCTACGAACCCTATATTTTCGATGTTTTCACCCTGTAACTTTTTTCGTACGGGTCTTTGAAAATTCCCGTATAGCAGGTAAGATACACCCATGGGGTAGTTAACTAAAGACCATAAATCCAAATTGAAGAATTTCAATCTTCACTACTAAAAACATTAAAATGCGTCTACGAACCCTATATTTTCGATGTTTTTATCCTGTAACTTTTTTCGTACGGGTCTTTGAAAATTCCCGTATAGCAGGTAAGATACACCCATGGGGTAGTTAACTAAAGACCATAAATCCAAATTGAAGAATTTCAATCTTCACTACTAAAAACATTAAAATGCGTCTACGAACCCTATATTTTCGATGTTTTCACCCTGTAACTTTTTTCGTACGGGTCTTTGAAAATTCCCGTATAGCAGGTAAGATACACCCATGGGGTAGTTAACTAAAGACCATAAATCCAAATTGAAGAATTTCAATCTTCACTACTAAAAACATTAAAATGCGTCTACGAACCCTATATTTTCGATGTTTTCACCCTGTAACTTTTTTCGTACGGGTCTTTGAAAATTCCCGTATAGCAGGTAAGATACACCCATGGGGTAGTTAACTAAAGACCATAAATCCAAATTGAAGAATTTCAATCTTCACTACTAAAAACATTAAAATGCGTCTACGAACCCTATATTTTCGATGTTTTCGCCCTGTAACTTTTTTCGTACGGGTCTTTGAAAATTCCCGTATAGCAGGTAAGATACACCCATGGGGTAGTTAACTAAAGACCATAAATCCAAATTGAAGAATTTTAATCTTCACTACTAAAAACATTAAAATGCGTCTACAAACCCTATATTTTCGATGTTTTCACCCTGTAACTTTTTTCGTACGGGTCTTTGAAAATTCCCGTATAGCAGGTAAGATACACCCATGGGGTAGTTAACTAAAGACCATAAATCCAAATTGAAGAATTTCAATCTTCACTACTAAAAACATTAAAATGCGTCTACGAACCCTATATTTTCGATGTTTTCACCCTGTAACTTTTTTCGTACGGGTCTTTGAAAATTCCCGTATAGCAGGTAAGATACACCCATGGGGTAGTTAACTAAAGACCATAAATCCAAATTGAAGAATTTCAATCTTCACTACTAAAAACATTAAAATGCGTCTACGAACCCTATATTTTCGATGTTTTCACCCTGTAACTTTTTTCGTACGGGTCTTTGAAAATTCCCGTATAGCAGGTAAGATACCCCCATGGGGTAGTTAACTAAAGACCATAAATCCAAATTGAAGAATTTCAATCTTCACTACTAAAAACATTAAAATGCGTCTACGAACCCTATATTTTCGATGTTTTCACCCTGTAACTTTTTTCGTACGGGTCTTTGAAAATTCCCGTATAGCAGGTAAGATACACCCATGGGGTAGTTAACTAAAGACCATAAATCCAAATTGAAGAATTTCAATCTTCACTACTAAAAACATTAAAATGCGTCTACGAACCCTATATTTTCGATGTTTTCACCCTGTAACTTTTTTCGTACGGGTCTTTGAAAATTCCCGTATAGCAGGTAAGATACACCCATGGGGTAGTTAACTAAAGACCATAAATCCAAATTGAAGAATTTCAATCTTCACTACTAAAAACATTAAAATGCGTCTACGAACCCTATATTTTCGATGTTTTTATCCTGTAACTTTTTTCGTACGGGTCTTTGAAAATTCCCGTATAGCAGGTAAGATACACCCATGGGGTAGTTAACTAAAGACCATAAATCCAAATTGAAGAATTTCAATCTTCACTACTAAAAACATTAAAATGCGTCTACGAACCCTATATTTTCGATGTTTTCACCCTGTAACTTTTTTCGTACGGGTCTTTGAAAATTCCCGTATAGCAGGTAAGATACACCCATGGGGTAGTTAACTAAAGACCATAAATCCAAATTGAAGAATTTCAATCTTCACTACTAAAAACATTAAAATGCGTCTACGAACCCTATATTTTCGATGTTTTCACCCTGTAACTTTTTTCGTACGGGTCTTTGAAAATTCCCGTATAGCAGGTAAGATACACCCATGGGGTAGTTAACTAAAGACCATAAATCCAAATTGAAGAATTTCAATCTTCACTACTAAAAACATTAAAATGCGTCTACGAACCCTATATTTTCGATGTTTTCGCCCTGTAACTTTTTTCGTACGGGTCTTTGAAAATTCCCGTATAGCAGGTAAGATACACCCATGGGGTAGTTAACTAAAGACCATAAATCCAAATTGAAGAATTTCAATCTTCACTACTAAAAACATTAAAATGCGTCTACGAAACCCTATATTTTCGATGTTTTCACCCTGTAACTTTTTTCGTACGGGTCTTTGAAAATTCCCGTATAGCAGGTAAGATACACCCATGGGGTAGTTAACTAAAGACCATAAATCCAAATTGAAGAATTTCAATCTTCACTACTAAAAACATTAAAATGCGTCTACGAACCCTATATTTTCGATGTTTTCACCCTGTAACTTTTTTCGTACGGGTCTTTGAAAATTCCCGTATAGCAGGTAAGATACACCCATGGGGTAGTTAACTAAAGACCATAAATCCAAATTGAAGAATTTCAATCTTCACTACTAAAAACATTAAAATGCGTCTACGAACCCTATATTTTCGATGTTTTCACCCTGTAACTTTTTTCGTACGGGTCTTTGAAAATTCCCGTATAGCAGGTAAGATACACCCATGGGGTAGTTAACTAAAGACCATAAATCCAAATTGAAGAATTTCAATCTTCACTACTAAAAACATTAAAATGCGTCTACGAACCCTATATTTTCGATGTTTTCACCCTGTAACTTTTTTCGTACGGGTCTTTGAAAATTCCCGTATAGCAGGTAAGATACACCCATGGGGTAGTTAACTAAAGACCATAAATCCAAATTGAAGAATTTCAATCTTCACTACTAAAAACATTAAAATGCGTCTACGAACCCTATATTTTCGATGTTTTCACCCTGTAACTTTTTTCGTACGGGTCTTTGAAAATTCCCGTATAGCAGGTAAGATACACCCATGGGGTAGTTAACTAAAGACCATAAATCCAAATTGAAGAATTTCAATCTTCACTACTAAAAACATTAAAATGCGTCTACGAAACCCTATATTTTCGATGTTTTCACCCTGTAACTTTTTTCGTACGGGTCTTTGAAAATTCCCGTATAGCAGGTAAGATACACCATGGGGTAGTTAACTAAAGACCATAAATCCAAATTGAAGAATTTCAATCTTCACTACTAAAAACATTAAAATGCGTCTACGAACCCTATATTTTCGATGTTTTCACCCTGTAACTTTTTTCGTACGGGTCTTTGAAAATTCCCCGTATAGCAGGTAAGATACACCCATGGGGTAGTTAACTAAAGACCATAAATCCAAATTGAAGAATTTCAATCTTCACTACTAAAAACATTAAAATGCGTCTACGAACCCTATATTTTCGATGTTTTCGCCCTGTAACTTTTTTCGTACGGGTCTTTGAAAATTCCCGTATAGCAGGTAAGATACACCCATGGGGTAGTTAACTAAAGACCATAAATCCAAATTGAAGAATTTTCAATCTTCACTACTAAAAACATTAAAATGCGTCTACGAACCCTATATTTTCGATGTTTTCACCCTGTAACTTTTTTCGTACGGGTCTTTGAAAATTCCCGTATAGCAGGTAAGATACACCCATGGGGTAGTTAACTAAAGACCATAAATCCAAATTGAAGAATTTCAATCTTCACTACTAAAAACATTAAAATGCGTCTACGAACCCTATATTTTCGATGTTTTCACCCTGTAACTTTTTTCGTACGGGTCTTTGAAAATTCCCGTATAGCAGGTAAGATACACCCATGGGGTAGTTAACTAAAGACCATAAATCCAAATTGAAGAATTTCAATCTTCACTACTAAAAACATTAAAATGCGTCTACGAACCCTATATTTTCGATGTTTTCACCCTGTAACTTTTTTCGTACGGGTCTTTGAAAATTCCCGTATAGCAGGTAAGATACACCCATGGGGTAGTTAACTAAAGACCATAAATCCAAATTGAAGAATTTCAATCTTCACTACTAAAAACATTAAAATGCGTCTACGAACCCTATATTTTCGATGTTTTCACCCTGTAACTTTTTTCGTACGGGTCTTTGAAAATTCCCGTATAGCAGGTAAGATACACCCATGGGGTAGTTAACTAAAGACCATAAATCCAAATTGAAGAATTTCAATCTTCACTACTAAAAACATTAAATGCGTCTACGAACCCTATATTTTCGATGTTTTCACCCTGTAACTTTTTTCGTACGGGTCTTTGAAAATTCCCGTATAGCAGGTAAGATACACCCATGGGGTAGTTAACTAAAGACCATAAATCCAAATTGAAGAATTTCAATCTTCACTACTAAAAACATTAAAATGCGTCTACGAACCCTATATTTTCGATGTTTTTCATCCTGTAACTTTTTTCGTACGGGTCTTTGAAAATTCCCGTATAGCAGGTAAGATACACCCATGGGGTAGTTAACTAAAGACCATAAATCCAAATTGAAGAATTTCAATCTTCACTACTAAAAACATTAAAATGCGTCTACGAACCCTATATTTTCGATGTTTTCACCCTGTAACTTTTTTCGTACGGGTCTTTGAAAATTCCCGTATAGCAGGTAAGATACACCCATGGGGTAGTTAACTAAAGACCATAAATCCAAATTGAAGAATTTCAATCTTCACTACTAAAAACATTAAAATGCGTCTACGAACCCTATATTTTCGATGTTTTCACCCTGTAACTTTTTTCGTACGGGTCTTTGAAAATTCCCGTATAGCAGGTAAGATACACCCATGGGGTAGTTAACTAAAGACCATAAATCCAAATTGAAGAATTTCAATCTTCACTACTAAAAACATTAAAATGCGTCTACGAACCCTATATTTTCGATGTTTTCGCCCTGTAACTTTTTTCGTACGGGTCTTTGAAAATTCCCGTATAGCAGGTAAGATACACCCATGGGGTAGTTAACTAAAGACCATAAATCCAAATTGAAGAATTTTAATCTTCACTACTAAAAACATTAAAATGCGTCTACAAACCCTATATTTTCGATGTTTTCACCCTGTAACTTTTTTCGTACGGGTCTTTGAAAATTCCCGTATAGCAGGTAAGATACACCCATGGGGTAGTTAACTAAAGACCATAAATCCAAATTGAAGAATTTCAATCTTCACTACTAAAAACATTAAAATGCGTCTACGAACCCTATATTTTCGATGTTTTCACCCTGTAACTTTTTTCGTACGGGTCTTTGAAAATTCCCGTATAGCAGGTAAGATACACCCATGGGGTAGTTAACTAAAGACCATAAATCCAAATTGAAGAATTTCAATCTTCACTACTAAAAACATTAAAATGCGTCTACGAACCCTATATTTTCGATGTTTTTATCCTGTAACTTTTTTCGTACGGGTCTTTGAAAATTCCCGTATAGCAGGTAAGATACACCCATGGGGTAGTTAACTAAAGACCATAAATCCAAATTGAAGAATTTCAATCTTCACTACTAAAAACATTAAAATGCGTCTACGAACCCTATATTTTCGATGTTTTCACCCTGTAACTTTTTTCGTACGGGTCTTTGAAAATTCCCGTATAGCAGGTAAGATACACCCATGGGGTAGTTAACTAAAGACCATAAATCCAAATTGAAGAATTTCAATCTTCACTACTAAAAACATTAAAATGCGTCTACGAACCCTATATTTTCGATGTTTTCACCCTGTAACTTTTTTCGTACGGGTCTTTGAAAATTCCCGTATAGCAGGTAAGATACACCCATGGGGTAGTTAACTAAAGACCATAAATCCAAATTGAAGAATTTCAATCTTCACTACTAAAAACATTAAAATGCGTCTACAAACCCTATATTTTCGATGTTTTCACCCTGTAACTTTTTTCGTACGGGTCTTTGAAAATTCCCGTATAGCAGGTAAGATACACCCATGGGGTAGTTAACTAAAGACCATAAATCCAAATTGAAGAATTTCAATCTTCACTACTAAAAACATTAAAATGCGTCTACGAACCCTATATTTTCGATGTTTTCACCCTGTAACTTTTTTCGTACGGGTCTTTGAAAATTCCCGTATAGCAGGTAAGATACACCCATGGGGTAGTTAACTAAAGACCATAAATCCAAATTGAAGAATTTCAATCTTCACTACTAAAAACATTAAAATGCGTCTACGAACCCTATATTTTCGATGTTTTCGCCCTGTAACTTTTTTCGTACGGGTCTTTGAAAATTCCCGTATAGCAGGTAAGATACACCCATGGGGTAGTTAACTAAAGACCATAAATCCAAATTGAAGAATTTTAATCTTCACTACTAAAAACATTAAAATGCGTCTACAAACCCTATATTTTCGATGTTTTCACCCTGTAACTTTTTTCGTACGGGTCTTTGAAAATTCCCGTATAGCAGGTAAGATACACCCATGGGGTAGTTAACTAAAGACCATAAATCCAAATTGAAGAATTTCAATCTTCACTACTAAAAACATTAAAATGCGTCTACGAACCCTATATTTTCGATGTTTTCACCCTGTAACTTTTTTCGTACGGGTCTTTGAAAATTCCCGTATAGCAGGTAAGATACACCCATGGGGTAGTTAACTAAAGACCATAAATCCAAATTGAAGAATTTCAATCTTCACTACTAAAAACATTAAAATGCGTCTACGAACCCTATATTTTCGATGTTTTCACCCTGTAACTTTTTTCGTACGGGTCTTTGAAAATTCCCGTATAGCAGGTAAGATACCCCCATGGGGTAGTTAACTAAAGACCATAAATCCAAATTGAAGAATTTCAATCTTCACTACTAAAAACATTAAAATGCGTCTACGAACCCTATATTTTCGATGTTTTCACCCTGTAACTTTTTTCGTACGGGTCTTTGAAAATTCCCGTATAGCAGGTAAGATACACCCATGGGGTAGTTAACTAAAGACCATAAATCCAAATTGAAGAATTTCAATCTTCACTACTAAAAACATTAAAATGCGTCTACGAACCCTATATTTTCGATGTTTTCACCCTGTAACTTTTTTCGTACGGGTCTTTGAAAATTCCCGTATAGCAGGTAAGATACACCCATGGGGTAGTTAACTAAAGACCATAAATCCAAATTGAAGAATTTCAATCTTCACTACTAAAAACATTAAAATGCGTCTACGAACCCTATATTTTCGATGTTTTCACCCTGTAACTTTTTTCGTACGGGTCTTTGAAAATTCCCGTATAGCAGGTAAGATACCCCCATGGGGTAGTTAACTAAAGACCATAAATCCAAATTGAAGAATTTCAATCTTCACTACTAAAAACATTAAAATGCGTCTACGAACCCTATATTTTCGATGTTTTCACCCTGTAACTTTTTTCGTACGGGTCTTTGAAAATTCCCGTATAGCAGGTAAGATACACCCATGGGGTAGTTAACTAAAGACCATAAATCCAAATTGAAGAATTTCAATCTTCACTACTAAAAACATTAAAATGCGTCTATGAACCATATACTTTTCGATGTTTATAAATTTATAGGCGGAATTGACACATACCCCAAAATATTTTCGTTGCTGGAGAAACGTTGCTGATAAACGTTGCTAACTTCACACATATGGTTATTAGCGGACTTTTTTGTCTTAAAATAAAATACACTAGGTTTAAAGAAAAATAACCATTTATTATATGGTTCAAACAACAAGGTTCTTAAAAATATTGATCTATAATGGATCTATATAATTCACCAAATTGATAACCTTTTAACTTAACTTAAATTAGTCACTACACAAATAATTATAAACTGTTTGTTTTTTGTGTGAAAGTGGTACTGAAAGAGTAGTTTTTACACCTTTTGTTACACTGTTGTAGGTCTGTATTTACTGATGATTAATATGAGAGGAGCTTAATTTTAATTTTTTGTTCAAATCGAGAAGAGCTGGTTGTTTCACGAAAGTAATTTTAATTTTCCTTCGCGCGAAAAGGGGGTTAATCAAAGTGCCAAAACACCTCATCAACTGAGTTCTAATTCGCGACTAAACTAAAATCACTCCGGATAGACACGTTTCGCCTGTTGACCGTCGGGGTAGCAAAAGACGCGGAAGGGCGCCAATAGCAATCATTACTGTTTAGGAATCGGAGAGAGAGAGATATATATAGAGAGAAAGAGAGCGTATCAACTAGAGGAGAATTCAGCGGTGTCTTTCAAAGGAGAATATTTGACATCGAGTTTAAAAATAGAATAGATTCGTGAAAACTTGTTCGTAAATGTGGGTTTATTTTAATATTTTATATAAAAGGGATTTATTTATTTGAGCCTTTTCTTTAGCTATGTAAATAAAGGAGTAATACTGAAGCTGTTTGAGTTATTCTCAAACAGCTTGTTAATGCCATTTAGTCACTGTCAAAAATGCTGGTAAGGTAATTATTGCTAATATAGTAGTTTGAACAACGAGAGTGGATATGATGTCTATATCTCAAGAGGAAGTAAAAAACTTTCGAGTGCTCTATGGCCAATCCAATCGAGTTGAACAGTATATTTTTCTACAACCACTTACGAATGTTATGTTAGAAAATGTTTAAAAAGTTTGCAGGCTGCCAGGCTTGATCTCACGATAATTAGATCCAAAGTTTGACGCTTTAGCGTTTTGGTAAACCCACTCAATAATAATGCTACATAAAATTAGTTTTCTATGCACATTCAGCAGGTTCTTTTTTTTTTCAAGTTAGCATTTGGCTTATTAGCCATACCGCCAGTTACAAAGTATTGTTGCATTATTGATAAATCTACGGTAGATAGGTATATATTTTGTTATATTAAACAAATTAATAACATGCCTGTTTGAATGTTGGAGACAATGACGTTTTTTGAACGGCAGTTGAGTTTTGGACTTGCATTGTCTTTATTTGTTTTGAATCACAACATTTCAACTGGTAAGCATCTCCAGTGGTCTGTGGGTGCACTGCAATATTCACCTGAAGGATGCTTACCAGTTGAAACGTTGTAATTCAAAACAAATAAAGACAATGCAAGGCCAACACTCTACTGCCGTTCAAATTAATAACATATTGTACCATATACATATAAATTATATAATTTAGTGTCTTGAAAAAGAAGGCGGAGCCTCAGTAAATACAATGAACTATTATTATTGGTCAGTACTTTATAAGAACGCCACAGAGAAATCTAGTTTTTATAACAATGTTGTCAACTAATGGGAAATGTCCGGATTCGTGAGAACAAGGAACAGACGAATGATAGGTCGGTGCTGTCTCCAAAGCAAAAAGAGAAATTTTTACGCCCAGTGTTATATTCGTAGGAAATTCTTTAGGATTACTTGTAGTATATAGTATATAGTAGAATATTGCTCTCATGTCTGGAGTTCTGCACCCAAGCACACCCTTCGGCTACTGGATTCCATTCAAAGGAGAGCCGTTCGTCTGATCGCCGACCCCGAGCTGACCAAGACCCTCGATAGCCTGGAGCATCGAAGACAGGTTGGTGATTTGGCTCTCTTTTACAGATATTTCCATGGCAGGTGTTCGACTGACATTGCCCACTTGATTCCACCTAGAGCAATGCAAAACACAAATACACGGCGAACCACTGCCGCTCATCCATATGTTGTTCAACTTAGTACTCCTCGAACTTCATTGTTCAAGAATTCTTTCATCTGGAGAACGTCATCTTTGTGGAATGATCTTCCTGAGGTCGTGTTTCCCAATGAATACAATCTTCAACGTTTCAAGACCAACGTTAATCGCTTTTTTCGCACTCGCACCGCTCCCAGAGCGCCTTAAAGGATTTTTCCTACAGTGCAGGTTTTATCATAAAAAAAAAAAAGTTGTGATCTGCTAAAAAAATACTTTGTCAGTATTGTGTGCATTCGTGGAATTTTACTTTAAAAATAGGAAATTTTATTTCTAAAAATCGAAACACTGTGCAGCACCGAAGAGTAGGAATATAAAATTTTGGCGTATAGTAAACTTGAATTGCCTCCTTCCTTCGTTATAACAAATATCCATGTGGGAGTAAAAAATAGTATATTAAAACATAAGTTTTATAAGACAAATTTTAGAGCACGCGTTGGTTTAGGACACGAGCCGCGTAGCGGGGAGTGTCCTAATTAGACGAGTGCTCTAAAATTTGTCTTATGGAACGAATATTCTTTAATACTTTTTCTATTTGGGTCATTTTTAAGGAAATTTCAATAAAAATGTAGTTAATAGTTTCCAGTCAAAATTTTTATTTTTTTTGAGGTTGTTAACACTAACAGAAACAGAAAGTTGGTGTGGTCACAGAAGAGATAAGGGATTAGTATGGTGCACAGAACAAGGACTTTTAGTATGGTGTGCCATGAATTTCAAAACGGTATTGTGTTGTTACCAATAGGAAGAAAATAAAAAATGCGTGTTTAAAATGAATAAAATAATTACTTATGCAACCCAATGGAAACCCATAATGAAGACTTTATGGTTCCCAAATAGAAAAAAATCTTTATGCATCCCAACATTAGTTTTTACAAGGATTGGTGCAATTTTTCTATATTTTTTAACATGTTATTGCCTATTTTGCTGCTGGTTTTATCAATATATAAGATAGGTCATCACTTTTTCGAATGCTAAAATCCCGTTGATGAAGTATCAAATTATCCCGAAACCCCAACGAATGTGGACGTCAAAGTTGAATTGATGGAAGTCCCAATGTGGAGGCACTCGTTCCTCCCTGGTTGCTACTTAACTTGCCTCCCCACTGAGTGGTTAAAATTATATAATTTTTTTGCGAAGTCGACATTTTCTGCACTAAGTTCAATATATATAGCATTCTCATTTTTTTAGAGAACTTCTTAGATTAATGTTTTTTTTAGTAGTAGTGAAGGAGCTTAGGATAATAGAGAAGCTGTTCACATGGCAGCGGTGATGACCTTTTTTTCTTAAAAGCGCCAAACCTTGGTATTATTTTTGAAATAAATTTAAATTTAGTATAAATACTTAAAATATTATATTGAAAAATCGGTGAAACTCTACGTTTAAAATAAATGAATATTATTTATTATTATTTGTGAGTATTGTTTGAGGAGTCTCGCGTCCAAGAGCCACTATACCGGCTGATCCTGTATAAAAAACATATTAAAATAATAATAATACCCGCGCCTATTATTAAACCAACACAATAATGTAAATTTTAAATCAAATATTTTTTTATAATTATCCAAGCGTCACCTGCTAAACTCGATATATCTACATCAAAATTAAATTAAGAACCCTAAAAAATCGTTCCAAACGATACCATTTTACGGTTTAAGATATAAGATGGTAGAAGTAGATAGTGGGATTTTGACTGACTTATATTAAGCTAGGATATAAGATTTGGAAACCTTGAAATCGTTTTTCTGGATACTTGAACAGAACGGCACAATTAATCCGACTTTCGAGAAAAAATTTTATATTTTTTTTAAATAATATTTTACTGCAAAACTTTATTTAGCATTAAATAAAAGAACTGAAAAAATAAAGTGTAAATAAAACTACTTCATGGTAGCCATTTTCAAATATCACTTTAAAATGAACTTGTTGATAAGTTATGTTATAAGTTGACATTTATCTCGTTATCTTCGTTCAATAATTATTTTAAGTGGATCGACCGCGCTAAAATTTGCCGTGTTAAATTGCAGTTCTTCTTGGCCCGACTTAAAACACATAAAATAATTACTCTATTCACTGTATTGTCAAAAATATTAAAAATTAGCTATTAACTTTTCTGACACTATAGTCTATTTCAGATAGTTGTAGAGTAATAAAAGCTCATTGGGTATGCAAAGGGACTACAGAGTGACCCAAGGAATGTTTAAGCCACTTTCATAATTTGTCACTAATGTCATTGCAAAATTCTTTATTTTCATCAAGTGCAGGTATTACCACTCGGGTTTGGGTCAATTTATGGGTTTTTCCTATTGTTATTCATTCATAAACACTGAAAATGGTGTGACAAAGGCGTGCAATATATACATAGTATTAGGTACACTTATTTTTTATTAAACATTATAATAAATACAAAAAAATACATTATACAGAAATTATATTATAAAAAATAATAATATTCTTCATCATCTGAGGAACTGTCATCTCCTCTTGACGTTATAAATAACGGGTCGACGATGCGATTGATCAGGTGATCAAGATCCCACATTTTCTCCTCTTCTTTAATGACATGATGGACTGCTTTTCGCCTGTTTTCTGGTGTCACTTCCTTAACGTCTTGCATTTTGAATGTCGTGTTGTGTCTTGCTACAAATCCTTTCACTTGCGCCCATATAAGTTCTATAGGATTTAATTCGCAATAATGTGGTGGTGTGTTCAGCATAGTTACACTATATTTTTCAGCTATATCTTCCACGCCATATTTCATAAAACAATGTTTGTGTAAATTTGCTGTAGCTAATAGTTCCTTTCTTTATCAAATTATCTTTAAATTCAATACTTTTGGTGGTTAACCAGTCGATAATTTTTTGATTTCTCCAAGATGAAGTTGGAGTCTTCTCTGTGTGTCGTGAATGATAGATTGCGTTATCCGTTATCCATAACTGAATCAGCTGGAAGATATTTTATCATTTCACCAAAATCGTCCTCAAAAACATTTGAATTCATGTCCTCGTGGTAATCGCGCACTGAGCGACTGAAAGATTAGCAAGCCTTCTTTTAAAAATCCATCTTTGCTTGCATGTACGCCTATGGCCGACACCCAAATTCAGCCGAACTGGACGGAATTTTCCATTTTATTACTCTACACCTTTCTAATATAGATAGACTAAAACATTTCTTGAATCAATAATTTAAGCCTCCTCAACAGTTATTACGACTCTGGTGAAATAAGACTCTCTTATTATTCAGATGTTATTTCCAAAATTATCAATTGAATTATGACACTACTACTGTCATCCGATATTAATTACTTAATGTCATTAATCACGCAAAGTCGGATGTTCAAAGAGCGTGACAATAGGGTACTAAAAGGCTTTGTTAATCTGATACATTGAATGCTTTTTGGAGGCCCTAATTAATTATAATCAAAGCACAAGAAAGTAATTGAGGGGTAACTAGGACGAAGAAACAAATATTGTAATAAAGTCAATTTATCAAGACTTTTGATTTCGTGTTTTTTTTTAAATAATTCCAATAATAGTGCCTTTTCAAGATATAATCAAGACTTTTATGGAGACTTTGACGTTTTGTGCCAAAATGCAACATCAACATGGTATTTATATCTGGACCCCAGGGAAAAACTATAATCAGTCACAATTTTACGATACGATTCTATTCTATAAACGCAACCCTATGCGAATATTTTTGTGTACTATGATGCTTTACAAAATATAACTATAGAATTCTTAAAAAATACAGACAACTCAATAAAAAACATAGGCATATTGGGAGTCAATACAGTTTTGGTATAGAACGACTTACAAATTTTGGATTTAGTGTTAAAAAGTGCGCGTTCATAATTCTAGTATAAAAAGCAAACTCGTTGATATCTTTCGATCGCTATTTACTAAATAAATTTGGTATTTACAGAGTCGTTAACAATTAGGCGGTCCTCACATAGGGAAACTTAAAAGAAACTGTAATAGCGTTGATATCAGGAGACAAGATTACTTAAGTTGCCTTTTATCTTCCCACGGCCGATACTATCGCCAGCTGAGAGCCGCACATATGTTGTTTCTAATTTATTTCCGGCCCTTTAATTTGTAATTATATACAGCACTGGATTCTTTTCAACCTTATTCATACATTTTAGCTTAAAAATGAACTCCATATTTATTATTTTGCATCACTCAAGAGACTGAAATAGCGCGGCGACCAGCATGTCGATTCGTGGATACTCGGGCTGCGTCATTTAAATCTACATGCTGGGTGACTTAGGTGCCCAGTCTCGTAGTATTCGCGCTACTACAGTTTCTTTTAAGTTTCCTCATATGAGGAGTGTCTTAGATTTTTGTAAAAATCGTGAAAAACCGAGGGAACACATTTCAACAGCTTTGGTAAATGTT